>CAIIXF020000008.1:28088004-29470033 GCA_903813345.2 Owenia fusiformis | reverse complement strand
GTACGTACGTCCGTCCGTCCGTCCGTCTGTCCGTCCGTCCGCAATAACTCAAATACCGTTGGCCCGATTTTGTTCATATTTTGTACAAATATACCCAATGGGGGTAGAAGTTCTGCTCGAAAACCGATTTTCAAAATGGCCGCTCATTTAAAAATGGCGGCCATTTTAGTGCCGATTTTACAGTAATTTAGGTACTGCTTATAAAACTGTAATAGCAATATGTTTTAAATGTAAAAAAGTTATATAGGACATTGATTAAGCTAGAAATGTAAATATAGAAGAAATACATGGCAGCCATCTTGAAAAATGGCTGCCTTTGCACGTCATTTTTCGATTTTTGCTGTAATTTGAAAAGTAGTGGAGCGATTTTGTTCATATTTGGTATGTGAATACTTTAAGCATGGCACAATGTCTAATGACATTTTTGGTAGTGTGTTACGTGTGTTATCTAACATTTTTTACTGTAAGTCAAGAAGTAGTGGAGCGATTTTGTTCATATTTGGTATGTCAATGCTTTAAGCATGGGACAATGTCTAATGACATTTTGGGTAGTAGGTGGCCATTTTGAAAAATGGCTGCCATTTTTATGTGTGTTATTTTACATTTTTTACTATAACTCAAAAAGTAGCAGAGCGATTTTGTTGATATTTTATATGTGAATACTATAAGCATGGCACACTGTCTAATGACACTTTGGGTAGTAGGCGGCCAAAATGGCTACCATTTTTACGTTTTTTACTATAACTTGAAAAGTATTGGAGCGATTTTGTTCATATTTGATATGTGAATACTCATGAGCCTAGCACACTGTCTCATGACACTTCACCAAGTTGGCGGCCATTTTAAAAAATGGCTGTCATTTTTTTTTTTTTTACTATAACTCGAAAAATATTCGAGCGATTTTGCTCATATTTGATATGTGAATACTTTAAGCATGGCACATTGTCTAATTAAACTTTGGGGAGTAGTCGACCATTTTGAAAAATGGCCATCATTTTTATGTGTGTTATTTTACATTATTATTATAACTCATAAAGTAATAGAGCGATTTTGTTCATATTTGATATGCGAATACTCGTAAGGATTGCATACTGTCTTATGACATTTTGAGTAGTAAGCGACCATTTTAAAAAATGGCCAGCATTGGCAATCTTTTAAGAATTTTATATGTGGCTACTTAAAAGCATATTACTTCTGATGACAACTTGGCTAGTGATCAACCATTTTGAAAATGGTGGCCTTTCTTATGTGTGTTATTTTATGATATTTGCTATATATTTCGTATGTAAAAATGCCAGCCATTTCTGTTCGATGGGATTCGCTACGCTTTGGCGTTGCCGTTGTTCTGGTTATATCTGATTTTACCTTCCAGATACCAACGAGTGTTCTAGCAATCCATGCCTGAACGGTGGGGCATGTATAGATCAAGTCAATGGTTACACATGTACCTGTGTCCCTGGATATGAGGGGGTGGAGTGTGCCATAAGTGAGTGTGTATCTTTAATTCTTAGCCGATTTACTTTAAGTTAGAACAAGAAATTAATTTCTTGTTATGAGAGCAACTTGCATATATTTTTTACTCCTTTCCACGTGTATATTCTAAAATCCGAAAAGCACCATATACACATTTCAATCGTGGCAAAGTTTATTCATAAAGCTCCAAAAGGTACATACATCCTTTATAACAGCAATCATCAAGAGTCATTTATTTCAAACTATTTCGAGGAATTTCGCTTCAGCGCTATTACAACTTCAATATTGACGAAGATGATCTGGAAATTAAATGATCTTACTAAGATATTGGTGACAGTCAAAGCTGTTTGAAAGTACACACTTCTCTACGGCATATTTATATCTGATTTTACCTTCCAGATACCAACGAGTGTTCTAGCAATCCATGCCTGAACGGTGGGGCATGTATAGATCAAGTCAATGGTTACACATGTACTTGTGTCCCTGGATATGAGGGGGTGGAGTGTGCCATAAGTGAGTGTGTATCTTTAATTCTTAGCCGATATACTTTAAGTTAGTACAAGAAATTGAGAGCAACTTGCATATATTTTTTACTCCTTTCCACGTGTATATTCTAAAATCCGAAAAGCTCCATATACACATTTCAATCGTGGCAAAAGTTATTTCTAAATCTCCTAAAGGTGCATACATCCTTTGCACCAGCAATCATCAAGAGTCATTTCATTCAAACTTTTTTTGAGGGATTTTGTAGTTACACTTGAGTCCCTGGATAAGACGAGGTGGAGTGTGCTATAAGTTTAATTCTTAGCCGAAATACTTTAAGTAGAAGAAGAAATCGGAAGCAACGTGTTTTTATTTTTACTCATTTTTATGTGTATATTCTCAAATCCGAAAAGCTCCATATATATACACATTTCAAAATGTCCAAAAGGTGCATACATCCTTTGCACCGCCATCATCAAGAAACATTTAATTCAAACTATTTGAGGAATAGACTTGATACGAGTAGAAATAATCTTGATTTATGTCATTAAATATTCAAAATCCAGTAAAGTGATGTAATGTTTGAAATCGACATGTAAAAGTACATCTAAAAACATGGTTTCGAAAATTGTTTATCATCCTTGAAAATTTGATTCTTTTTGAAAATGTGACTTCTTGTTCGGGTTGATTCCCAATAGACCCTATGTTACAAAATCACAAAAAAGTGAAATATCTTTTATTGTATTGGACAGATAACATTTTCTTCTACTGGACATTTTTTAATTTGCATAACCATTAGATAGATAGGGTTATATGAAAATTGAACAACTAAAGCAGATGTAATTTAACTTAAAGGGAAATATCTACTATACCCGCCATGCTATCTGACCCGAACATTTATTAGTTATTTAATTCAAACTATATTGAGGAATTCCACTTCAAAGCTTATCACAACTTCAATATTGACGAACATGATCTGGAAATTAAATGATCTTACTAAGATATTGGTGACAGAACTATTTGGAGGTACACACTTCTCTACGGCATATTTACATCTAATTTTACTTTCCAGATACCAACGAGTGTTCTAGCAATCCATGCCTGAACGGTGGGGCATGTATAGATCAAGTCAATGGTTACACATGTACTTGTGTCCCTGGATATGAGGGGGCGGAGTGTGCTATAAGTGAGTGTGTATCTTTAATTCTTAGCCGATATACTTTAAGTTAGAACAAGATATTGGGAGCAACTTGTATATATTTTTACTCATTTCCACGTGTATATTCTAAAATCCGAAAAGCCCATATACACATTTCAATCATGGCAAAGTTTATTTCTTAATCTCCAAAATGTAAATACATCCTTTGTACTAGCAATCATCAAGAGTCATTTAATTCAAACTAATTTGAGGAATCTCGCTTCAAAGCTCTCACAACTTCAATATTGACGAAGATTAAAATGATCTTACTAAGATATTGGTGACACATGTACTTGTGTCCCTGGATATGAGGGGATGGAGTGTGCTATAAGTGAGTGTGTATCTTTAATTCTTAGCCGATATACTTTAGTTAAAACAAGAAATTGGGAGCTACATGTACTTGACGTATATATTTTTATTTTTGGAGGTACACACTTCTTTACGACATATTTAATCTAATTTTACCTTCCAGATACCAACGAGTGTTCTAGCAATCCATGCCTGAACGGTGGGGCATGTATAGATGAAGTCAATGGTTACACATGTACTTGTGTCACTGGATATGAGGGGGCGGAGTGTGCTATAAGTGAGTGTGTATCTTTAATTCTTAGCCGATATACTTTAAGTTAGAACAAGAAATTGGGAGCTACTTGTATATATTTTTACTCATTTTCACGTGTATATTCTAAATTATCCTACACTTAGTGTACTAAATGTATAATAACATCAAAAAAGTAATTTGATATATTTATTGGCAAAATAAATAACCGGAGGATATCTTGATGATATACTCTGGGCGGAGGATATCTTGACGATAAACTCCAGAAAACCCAATATGCGGAGGATATTGTGACGATATATTCCGCTTGTTTATTTCCCGCCAAATTGACTCTATTTGGCATGAAATTCATTTTGCAATGATATTATACATTTAGTACACTCCTTGTAAGTGTACTATAATAAGAACATCCTATGATTTTTTCAGAATATCATTTTAATCTACTCGGTAATATTGATATATGCCCTCGTTCGCTTTGCTCTCTCGTGCAGATACCAATATCACCTCTTAGATAAAATGATATTCCTCAAAATCATAGGATATCCTATAAATCCGGAAAGCACCATATACACATTTCAATCGTGGCAAAGTTTATTTCTAAATCTCAAAAAGGTACATACATCCTTTATACCAGCAATCATCAAGAGTCACTTAATTCAAACTATTTTGAGGAATTTCGCTTCAAAGCTATCACAACTTCAATATTGACGAAGATGATCTGGAAATTGAATGATCTTACTAAGATATTGGTGACAGTCAGAACTATTTGGAGGTACACACTTCTGTACGACATATTTATATCGAATTTTACTTTCCAGATACAGACGAGTGTTCTAGTAACCCATGCCTGAACGGTGGGGCATGTATAGATGAAGTCAATGGTTACACATGTACTTGTGTCCCTGGATATGAGGGGGTGGAGTGTGCCATAAGTGAGTGTGTATCTTTAATTCTTAGCCGATATACTTTAAGTTAGAACAAGAAATTGAGAGCAACTTGCATATATTTTTTACTCCTTTCCACGTGTATATTCTAAAATCCGAAAAGCTCATACATTTCAATCATGGCAAAATTTATTTCTTAATCTCCAAAAGGTAAATACATCCTTTGTACTAGCAATCATCAAAAGTCATTTAATTTTAACTAATTTGAGGAATTTCGCTTTAAACCTATCACAACTTCAATATTGACGAAGATGATCTGGAAATTAAATGATCTTGCTAAGATATTGGTGACAGAACTATTTGAAAGTACACACTTCTCTACGGCATATTTATATCGAATTTTACTTTCCAGATACCAACGAGTGTTCTAGCAATCCATGCCTGAGCGGTGGGGCATGTATAGATGAAGTCAATGGTAACACATGTACTTGTGTCCCTGGATATGAGGGGGTGGAGTGTGCCATAAGTGTGTATCTTTAATTCTTAGCCGATATACTTTAAGTTAGAACAAGAAATTGGGAGCTACTTGTATATACTCATTTTCACGTGTATATTCTAAAATCCGAAAAGCCCCATATAAACATTTCAATCGTGGCAAAAGTTATTTCTAAATCTCCTAAAGGTGCATACATCCTTTGCACCAGCAATCATCAAGAGTCATTTCATTCAAACTTTTTTGAGGGATTTTGTAGTTACACTTGAGCCCCTGGATAAGACGAGATGGAGTGTGCTATAAGTTTAATTCTTAGCCGAAATACTTTAAGTAGAAGAAGAAATCGGAAGCAACGTGTTTTTATTTTACCTCATTTTTATGTGTATATTCTCAAATCCGAAAAGCTCCATATATATACACATTTCAAAATGTCCAAAAGGTGCATACATCCTTTGCACCGGCCATCATCAAGAAACATTTAATTCAAACTATTTGAGGAATAGACTTGATACGAGTAGAGATAATCTTGATTTATGTCATTAAATATTCAAAATCCAGTCAAAGTGATGTAATGTTTGAAATCGACATGTAAAAGTACATCTAAAAATATGGTTCGAAAATTGTTTATCATCCTTGAAAATTTGATACTTTTTGAAAATGTGACTTCTTGTTCGGGTTGATTCCCAATAGACCCCATGTTACAAAATCACAAAAAAGTTAAATATCTTTTATTGTATTGGACAGATAACATTTTCTTTTACTGGACATATTTTAATTTGCATAACCATTAGATAGATAGGGTTATATGAAAATTGAACAACTAAAGCAGATGTAATTTAAGTTAAAGGGAAATATCTACTAAACCCGCCATGCTATCTGACCCGAACATTTATTAGTTATTTAATTCAAACTATTTTGAGGAATTCCGCTTCAAAGCTTATCACAACTTCAATATCGACGAACATGATCTGGAAATTAAATGATCTTGCTAAGATATTGGTGACAGAACTATTTGGAGGTACACACTTCTCTACGGCATATTTATATCGAATTTTACCTTCCAGATACCAACGAGTGTTCTAGCAATCCATGCCTGAGCGGTGGGGCATGTATAGATGAAGTCAATGGTTACACATGTACTTGTGTCCCTGGATATGAGGGGGTGGAGTGTGCTATAAGTGAGTGTGTATCTTTAATTCTTAGCCGATATACTTTAAGTTAGAACAAGAAATTGGGAGCTACTTGTATATACTCATTTTCACGTGTATATTCTAAAATCCGAAAAGCTCCATATACACATTTCAATCGTGGCAAAATTTATTTCTAAATATCCAAAAGGTGCATACATCCTTTGCACCAGCAATCATCAAGAGTCATATCATTCAAACTTTTTTGAGGGATTTTGTGGTTACACTTGTGTCCCTGGATAAGACGAGGTGGAGTGTGCTATAAGTTTAATTCTTAGCCGATATACTTTAAGTTAGAAGAAGAAATTGGAAGCAACGTGTTTGTATTTTTACTCATTTTCATGTGTATATTCTCAAATCCGAAAAGCTCCATATACACATTTCAATCGTGGCAAAACTTATTTTTAAATTTCCAAAAGGTGCATACATCCTTTGCACCGGCAATTATCAAGAAACATTTAATTCAAACTATGTTGAGGAATAGACTTGATACGAGTAGAAATAATCTTGATTTATGTCATTAAGTATTCAAAATTCAGTCAAAGTGATGTCATGTTTGAAATCGACATGTAAAAGTACATCTAAAAATATGGTTTCGAAAATTGTTTATCATCCTTGAACATTTGATTCTTTTTGAAAATGTGACTTCTTGTTCGGGTTGATTCCCCATAGACCCCATGTTACAAAATCACAAAAAGTGAAATATCTTTTATTGTATTGGACAGATAACATTTTCTTTTACTGGACATATTTTAATTTGTTGCATAACCATTAGATAGATAGGGTTATATGAAAATTGAACAACTAAAGGAGAATGATGTAATTTAAGTTAAAGGGAAATCTCTACTAAACCCGCCATGCTATCTGACCCGAACATTTATTAGTTATTTAATTCAAACTATTTTGAGGAATTCCGCTTCAAAGCTTATCACAACTTCAATATCGACGAACATGATCTGGAAATTGAATGATCTTACTAAGATATTGGTAACAGTCAGAACTATTTGGAGGTACACTCTTCTGTACGACATATTTATATCGAATTTTACTTTCCAGATACCAACGAGTGTTCTAGCAATCCATGCCTGAACGGTGGGGCATGTATAGATGAAGTCAATGGTTACACATGTACTTGTGTCCCTGGATATGAGGGGGCGGAGTGTGCCATAAGTGTGTATCTTTAATTCTTAGCCGATATACTTTAAGTTAGAACAAGAAATTGGGAGCTACTTGTATATACTCATTTTCACGTGTATATTCTAAAATCCGAAAAGCCCCATATAAACATTTCAATCGTGACAAAAGTTATTTCTAAATCTCCTAAAGGTGCATACATCCTTTGCACCAGCAATCATCAAGAGTCATTTCATTCAAACTTTTTTGAGGGATTTTGTAGTTACACTTGAGCCCCTGGATAAGACGAGGTGGGGTGTGCTATAAGTTTAATTCTTAGCCGAAATACTTTAGTAGAAGAAGAAATTGGAAGCAACGTGTTTTTATTTTTACTCATTTTTATGTGTATATTCTCAAATCCGAAAAGCATCATATATATACACATTTCAAAATGTCTAAAAGGTGCATACATCCTTTGCACCGGCCATCATCAAGAAACATTTAATTCAAACTATTTGAGGAATAGACTTGATACGAGTAGAAATAACCTTGATTTATGTCATTAAATATTCAAAATCCAGTCAAAGTGATGTAATGTTTGAAATCGACATGTAAAAGTACATCTAAAAATATGGTTTCGGCAATTGTTTATCATCCTTGAAAATTTGATTCTTTTTGAAAATGTGACTTCTTGTTCGGGTTGATTCCCAATAGACCCCATGTTACAAAATCACAAAAAAGTGAAATATCTTTTATTGTATTGGACAGATAACATTTTCTTTTACTGGACATATTTTAATTTGCATAACCATTAGATAGATAGGGTTATATGAAAATTGAACAACTAAAGCAGATGTAATTTAAGTTAAAGGGAAATATCTACTATACCCGCCATGCTATCTGACCCGAACATTTATTAGTTATTTAATTCAAACTATATTGAGGAATTCCACTTCAAAGCTTATCACAACTTCAATATTGACGAACATGATCTGGAAATTAAATGATCTTACTAAGATATTGGTGACAGTCAAAGCTGTTTGAAAGTACACACTTCTCTACGGCATATTTATATCTGATTTTACCTTCCAGATACCAACGAGTGTTCTAGCAATCCATGCCTGAACGGTGGGGCATGTATAGATGAAGTCAATGGTTACACATGTACTTGTGTCCCTGGATATGAGGGGGTGGAGTGTGCCATAAGTGAGTGTGTATCTTTAATTCTTAGCCAATATGCTTTAAGATAGAACACGAAATTGAGAGCAACTTGTATATATTATTACTCATTTTCACGTGTATATTCTAAAATCCGAAAAGCCCATATACACATTTCAATCGTGGCAAAATTTATTTCTAAATCTCCAAAAGGTGCATACATCCTTTGCACCAGCAATCATTAAGAGTCATTTAATTCAAACTATTTTGAGGAATTCGCTTCAAAGCTATCACAACTTCAATATTGACGAACATGATCTAGAAATTAAATGATCTTAGGGGCGGGGTCAAAATACCGATGTTCATATGGAGACGAAAGTACTTTCGCGAGGGGGGAGGGGGTTTTTGGGCACTTTCGTTGACCAAAAAAACATCGATAATTCGGATCTGATATACAAAAAATAATTGGACTTACCCACTTTTTCTGGCGCTATGTTCTGATAAAAAGGCTTGTTTTCAATAGTTCGTGAGCTTTTTTGTGTGATAGGTCCAAAATATCGGTAGATAAAGACGATAATTCGATCATTTTTCAAATAAATTCCGTACTTTTCCCTCCTCCTTTTGAAGAGTTCAATGCAGTTAAATTGCGAACGTGTGTTAATTCACCGTAATAATAACCCGGCAAATAGGATACGATTATGCCTCTCATAAATCAATGTTTTTTAAGTGACCTAAGCTTTCGTCTAGAGGGGGGGGGGGTGGGGGGGTTGTTGTCCAAACGAAATTACTTTCGTCTCCATATGAACATTGATATTTTGACCCCGCCCCTTACTAAGATATTGGTGACAGTCAAAGCTATTTGAAAGTACACACTTCTCTACGGCATATTTATATCTGATTTTACCTTCCAGATACCGACGAGTGTTCTAGCAATCCATGCATGAACGATGGGGCATGTATAGATGAAGTCAATGGTTACACATGTACTTGTGTCCCTGGATATGAGGGGGCGGAGTGTGCTATAAGTGAGTGTGTATCTTTAATTCTTAGCTGATATACTTTAAGTTAGAACAAGAAATTGGAAGCAACGTGTTTGTATTTTTTCTCATTTTCATGTGTATATTCTAAAATCCGAAATGCTCCATATAAACATTTTGATCGTGGCAAACTTTATTTTTAAATCTCCAAAAGGTGCATACATCCTTTGCATCAGCAATCATCAAGAGTACTTTAATTCAAACAATTGTGAGGAATTTCGCTTCAAAGCTATCACGACTTCAATATTAACGAACATGATCTGGAAATTAAATGATCTTACTAAGATATTAGTGACAGTCAGAACTGTTTGGAGGTACACACTTCCGTACTTCTGTACGACATATTTATATGTCTCATTTCACATTCCAGATACAGACGAGTGTTCTAGCAACCCATGTCAAAACGTTGGGACTTGTATTGATGACGTCAACGGTTACACGTGTACTTGTGTCCCTGGATATGAAGGAGTGGAGTGTGCCATAAGTAAGTGTGTATAAAAATAAGATCAAGAATGTATCTTGTATGAATATTGTTTCACTCATTGTCATGTGTATTTTCTAAAACCCATACACCCTTCACATTGCCTATTCTAATTTTACTTTCCAGATACAGACGAGTGCTCTAGCAGTCCATGTCTAAACAATGGGACTTGTACTGATGCAGTCAATGGTTACACATGTACTTGTGTCCCTGGATATGAGGGGGCGGAGTGTGCCATAAGTGAGTCAATAGCAACAAGTCTTTTTCGTTTTGTTTTAAAAGTCAGCAAAAGAACAAAGGAACACCTGCCAATGTGTGGCTTAATTGGAAGTGCCACGCATATTATCTAAATCCAAAAGGTTACATACACCCTTTACACCGGCAATCATCAAAAGTAATCTTTTTGATTGACACAATTATTTTCTAAATCCCAAAAGGTACAGAGCGACTTCATACTGGCAATCTGTAATGTGTCTAGTTCACACGTGCCAAGGCTTATTTTCTAAATACCAAAAAGGTACATATAACCTTATTTATATTAGACAAGGATGTAGTAAGATAAGTAGAAGTTCAAGGCAAAGAACAAAGGGCCTGCCAATGGCTTCTTTTAGATACTACAATACAATGAAAAAGCAACCCACTATCGATCGGCCATCTTTAGGGTGGTCCGAAATTTATGCGTTTCCAATCAGTTCCTTTGATGAGGAAGTCGTTTTGCCATTGATTTATGAATTGTTAAATCATTATACTCATTATTTCTTCATTATCCCACCGAACGAAGTTCGAGGGGGATATAGAGAACCCGTCCGTCCGTTCGTCCGTCCGTCTGTCCGTCCGTTCGTCCGTTCGTTTGGCCGTGTGTCCGGGCGATAACTCCAATACCGGTTGACAGATTTGGTTCAAATTTTATAGGCTTATGCCTTATGAGTGTAGGACCTCTGCTCGAGAAGGAAATTTCAATATGGCCCCTCAATTAAAAATGGCCGCCATTTTTCGTAAAAAATGTAATCGTTGATAACTCAAATACAAGTTGACGGATTTGATTCAAATTCTATATGCTGGTACCTAGGGACAAAGGAGTTTCGTACAAAAAGAGATTTTTCAGATGGCCGCTTAATTTCAAAATGGCGGCTATTTTTCTTAAAAATATGTAATCTTTGATAACTCAAATACCAGTGAACGGATTTGGTTCAAATTGTATATGATGATGCTTAGGGACACAGTAGCTATGTTTGACAAAACATTTTCAAGATGGCCGCTTAATTTCGGAATTGGCGGAATTTTTCGTAAAAAACGTAATCTTTGATAACTCAAATACCAGAGAACAGATTTGGTTGAAATTTTATATGATTATGCCTAGGGACACAGTAGCTCTGTTCAAGAAATACTTTTCAAGATGGCGGCTGAATTTCAAGATGGCGGCAAATTTTCGTAAAAAACGTAATCTTTGATAACTCATATACCAGTGAACGGATTTGGTTCAAATTTTATATGATGATGCCTCGTTCACAATGGTATAAACTAACTTTGTGCCAAATTTCATGCTTCTATCACAAAGTGGACAAAGATTTCAACATATACACTTAGCTATAATAAGCATAATATGTTTTGTTCGGTGGGATTTGCTACTCCGTGGAGTTGCTGTTTTTCTAGTTATTTCTTGGGTCGATATCAACATATTGTCATAATAGGCTTTGCTTGCATTTACCAATTAAACATTGTGCTTCTTAATACATGAAATCTCTTCCATAAAAACTTCTTTCAAGAAAAAACTGAAATAAAAAAGAATCCCAAAACTTTCATTCTATACTTAAGTAAACAATACCACTTGAATATGTGTATTGAAAGGATAATGGAATGGCAAAATTGTGTGAATGCTTAGTCTTAACCTGTATGAGTCCCGAAATACAATACCTTTAGACGCATGGAGTGTTCTGGCAAAATACAGTTTACCATGTTGTTTTTTCAATTTACAATTGATTCATTGGTCAGCATCTACTGCGTATGTGCACATCATTCTCGGTACTTACACTGTAATTTTAATGTACATGTACATTCCAGATACGAATGAGTGTTCTAGCAATCCATGTTTAAATGGTGGAACGTGTACAGATCAAGTCAACGGCTACACATGCAGTTGCGGACTTAATTATTCTGGTTTGCTGTGTCAGAGTGAGTCAATGTGGAGTGAAATTAAAATTTATTCGATTCATAGATCACGTAGTTGATGGTTGATTTATATGGTGTTGATATTGACATCTTATATTTATGTGATATCTCTAACACCCCAGTCACATTTCCTACGGCGACCTTGCGGTCTATCATTTCTGCGGCCAGTAACATTTCTACGCTCGCCGTGGAATTTCTGCGCTCTCATACTTTTGCAGTCACATTTCCCACGGCAGCCGCACGGTGAATTTTAAATTTCTGTTGATAAATAATACTTTTTTCATTTTATTTACATCGGAACAACTTATAGATGTTATTTTAAAAAGTGGTCCGAGTTGTCTTGGGTCCGAGTTGTCTTGGGTCCGAGTTGTCTTGGGTCCGAGATGTCTTGGGTCCGAGTTGTCCAGGGTCCGAGTTGTCCTGGGTCCGAGTTGTCCGGAAACCATTCATAGTGCTAGGATGTAATATCAAATGAAAAGTGATCGTGAAACATTGACAAATAATGATTCAATCTTGTTGAGCCAGTTGATTATTACGGGGACCTCAGAAATGAACTCCGAGTTATAATTTCTACGGCGACCTTGCGGCCTGTAAAAAACTGGATACGCCGTACGGAGGCCGCATGGCGAGCGTAGTTTTGCTACGCTCGCCGCAGAAATACACTGATTTTTTAATTGATCTGCGGTCGATGCACGGCCTCCGTACGACAAATGTGACTGGGGTGTAACACATAGAATAGTGTCCAGCGGAATACGGGAACCATTACATGCGAGTTTGGACTCAGTGCGTGTGTAAAATTAACACGTTCGTTCGTAATTTTGATATGTGTGTAATTCGTTAAGTATTCTATGCTACTCATAACACAATCCGTGTGACATTCAAACATACTGATTTTTGCAAAGTGATTCGAGTCAAGTGTAACTCTTTATGTAACACTTGATAGAACCAGTGTGTGTGAATTAAAATAAGAAATGTAAGGCAATTAACTGCTGGAATAACCATGGGCTCTATAGGGTGGTAGAGCCCATGGAATAACATAGATTGAAAATCGCGTACGAGAATGCAAGTTTTGCATATGATGATGCGTATTTCACATATTATGATGCGAGATTCGAACATTATTAGTTCGATTGTCGCATCACATGGTTCGACATTTTACATGGATCGTGTATTTTCCAATTTTGATACAAAATAAATTCGAAATATTTCCTCAGTTTAGTGGATATTTGATTTCCATTTATATTATATCATATTCGAGACGCAGGGTCTTTGCTGTGCATTGCAGAACGGTACGACGAATATATCTCTGTTTTAAAAATAGAATATCGATTTTTTTTCCAGACTTGGCTGACGATAGATAGACTTGCCAAAAAGAACCTGAGAAACGTCTAGATATCGGCTGTTCAAGTGGAGACAGATAGTTGTTGATTACTTCCTCCTGTTAAAACGCCACTGTTTAAAGAATATTGTATTGGTAGATTGATTTAATATCACTGGACATGATATTGCTTGTTGCATTTCACACAGCGTTACCGTTTATCATTTATTTGGGATTACGCAAGGGTCCCCTTTTCGAAAAAAGTATTTAAAGATTTCTTTTGAATATAAATTAAATAAGTAAAAATATCATAAACTCTTTGACATCAAGAACATTTTAAACCATTTCATTTGAAAAATAAGATTAAAATGAACTCTAAACTCAAATGGATGAAGTAACTCAATGAACACTGTTTAAGTTTTTAATTACAGTCAATGATTTAAATTGAATTAGTCTAAATTAGTTATAATTACATCATTTATTATTTCTGATTTTTTAAGCATCATGCAACATTACTGATATTTTCTAACAATTGAGCGTAGCAAATAAGTTTGAAAATGATTAAATACAGGCATCAATTTTGATACTAGATATGAGGTGTTCTATAGTTCTATGTTACGGGGTGTATATTTGAGTATCTTCTGTTCTATTTAAGTGACGATAAACCTGTAAACGGGGGGGGGGGGGGGTATTGATTGCATGAGTTGTGAGTGAGTTATAGTTGGAATTGGGTTTTGATAATATCAAGTCTTGTCGGCTTTGTGACGCTACGCTAGCAAGCAGCATTTACTTTTACAAAACAAGGTTGATAATTTTAAAGTATATTGTTAAATGTAATTTTATTTTGATATTAATCACGGGTGTTAAAACACGAATATACCATGAGCACATGCTTTGAGGATCCGCGTTGTTTGAACCTACCGCCGAGCACACTTAAACATTAAGAGTCATGATACCGCCGAGCAAGCTCATTGCATCATCGGGTCTGCTTTGCCCCCGTGTTGTTAATGTTATAGAGAAAGTTGTGTGGTTCGAATTCTTAAATCCTACAAGCGCCAATTTTATCTTAGGGCAAGGTGGACCTCCTTGTATACAAAAATAGCACTGCAAAAATGGGTCGCCGCGAATTTGACATTTAAGAATTCAATATAATATTAGCCTACGGTTTCCGAAACAAAAAGAATGTGTTATAATTAATCATTTGCAGGAATTAAGTTAATCTAGATAAAAGATTTGCCTCCGAGGCATATGGAATGATTCATTCACGAAAGGTAATTTTAAAAGTTTGGTCTCCGAGACATGGATCAAGATTGAATTATTGTTGATTTTTGCCTCCGGGTCATTTGTAGATATGGAATATTTAATATTAACGGTTTACCTCTTGGGGATCTACTTTAATTTAGAGTTCATAATTGGACCATCATCGCGATATGGTATGCCAGAGCCCCTCTTATCTGCCGCAGAATGATGGAACATTGATATATGACTTTATATGCCAGGATTATGATCAGATCATAAATCTGAGGCGCCTCAGAGGTGCTGCCCAAAAGGTATTTGTGTATTTGGAGTTTGTATGTACGAGGTTATACTGTAATAAATAGCGGCACAAAAGAGCCAATGCAAAATTTGGTGGTCGTTTTGTTTTAATAGTTTAGTACGGAGGACCAGTTTTAAAGTTGTTTTTTTATCTTTGAAATCGATTTTCAAGAAAACCGCTAGCTTGTGAAACTCAAAATTTGTACGCATACAAGAACAGACTTGTGTCAAGATCTGATTAGGTTTTGGGCACGTTAGGTAAAGATTGTGACAATTTTGCTCTTCGAAGTGCGTTTATCACGGTGTGTCTCGTGTTTCTTTTTTTACTATCCCAGGTACCCTTGGTACGAGATGTCATGGTTACAAAAGCTTAGGTTAGAATGGATAATGCAACATTATGACATTTTGTTCATGTATACGTTTTAGATCAACACTCTGTGAGAAAATAAGTCTGATTCATTATTGTTTATAATAGTTATGAGCACTTTTCATCTTTCTTTATGATATTACCCCGTATATCCTGCTCAGAGACTGAAACTACACGTAGCAACCCATGGCCAGTTTACTTTACAGATTGTTTTCACCATGCTGGTCGAGGAAGGGGTAGGGTAGGAGGTGGGGGCTGGCAAGGTTGGAGATTAACACATTTCTGCTTATTTGTCATGATCATCTTCTTGGATGTGGATGATATGCCCACTATACGCCTTATTTGTATCTTTCACCAGATTTGTATCTTACATCAATAAATTAATTAATTACTTAATGAAGAATTCGTTTGTAACTTTGAATCTAATTCGATATGGTAATAACTGTAGGAAGTATTACATGCGATCATTATATTTGCTATTTTTCTAGGCGATGTGTATATTTATTACCTTATCCCCCTTTGTAAACTCAGATTCAAGACAACATTGGGCTAGTAAATTATTTCATCACATTTATGAAGTTACCCACTGTTGTTGCCAGACTTTCATAGTTTTCCTGGTTCTTGTAAACCATTTATAGGGTGTTCCGAAAGTATGGGGCCTCCCTAGGCAGATTTATACCAATGTCTCCATTCCATAGTATATGTCATATGTCGTTTTAAAGCTTATCCAAAGTTACATTGATTTGCCAAGTATCATGACTCAACTCACAAGTGGGAAAAAGTGTTGATATGAATATGTAAAATGTGTTCCATTTTGTTGCCAACACAATGAGTAGTCACAATCTAAGCAGACAGATCTAAAATTACATTCGTACATGATGCGAGACTCGACATTCAGCAGGAAACTAGAAAAATGTTGTCACCAATGTAGCAAATTATTTTTGACTGTGTATAGATAACATAAAAATCAAATAGAGATAATAATACCCTTTGCATTCGTTTTATTTCACTTCTTAAAAGAGAGCTTCGTCTTACCCTTTGCATTCGTTAAATTTCACTTCTTAAAAGAGAGCTTCGTCTTCACTCTTTCAAACTAAAATAAACCTGTGAACTCACGCGCCAATCAGTGTTCGTCGGCCAAATTTGACCGACGTTCTATATATGGTCATTCATTCTGACGTCATCGTTGAGTCCGGAATTGACCAATGACATGCACATATTTAATTTGAACGCATTTGGAGTATGTTTCTTCAAGCTCGCTGATTGGTGGAAGAAAGGTCAGCGCGTAGGTCAAAAGTGATTTATAACCCAAACTGTCACCGGTATCCGTCGTGGGGGTGGGGCTACTAAACTGTAATATGGTCTCTATTCTGCACGCAGGTAAGATAATAACTTACATGTTTATGATTTATAAGGTCATACAGGCATATTTACATTTAAACAAGAGAGAAAATAATGTAACATTAACTTTGACTTTCGGCGCGTACATGTATGATGCCAACCATACGCATCAAAGTCATTTCTCTTCAAGAGTACGGTAAGTAATGACGTTAAGTAATGAAGTATTACGTTAAGATGGGTATCTGATACATGTGCACATGCTGCTAGCTGATCAGACACACGAATATGCCCAGTAGATAGCGCCCATGGTAGAAAGGGGGTGGTGAGGTATCTGACTCCCGACCACGCTTGGTAGATCGCGAAGATCTGACTTCCAAGACGAATAGTGCTGTAGATGGCACCACGATGACTAGAGAGGTATCTGGCTTTCGACCATGCTTGGTAGATTGCGAAGACCTGACTCCAAAAACGAATAGTGCGGTAGATAGCCCCATGGAGAGATCTCCCGTAAAATACAGAAGATTGGTAATTTAGACATAAAATACTGCCGAAAATGAGTGGGAAATAAGGGGCCAGAACGAAGTAATGAGTGTGAATACCTTTTCATTTTTCCATTTAGAAGTTAATAACAGTAAGATAATGGTGAAACAATGCAATGAATTGGATGAATGGTTAATGATAATCACATTAAGCTCTAGAACATAATAGCATGACGTTCTGATATTTTAATGTAACTCGTTTGAAAAGTAATGGCGGTGATTGAAATAACGACGTAAAGAGAAAACTGCAACGGTATATTTGTAGATTGTTTTGAAAAACTAAGAAAACATCACATGTCGAATTTTTCAAAACAGAAAAATATGTATAAATAGTAAGGTCCGATTCCCCCTGGTAGCATTAACATTGGTCCCGTGAGTGTATGTCATGCAATTGATATTTGAAACACAACTATTATTCGAACTTATGATCGGATATTGGTATGATGTCTTCTTCAAGGTAATAAAGTAAGATGATACTTATGTCTGATCTTAAGTCCGATTGAAGCCAACAGTATATAAGACTCTTACAGCGTGAAGCTTCTTTCAACAAAAGCATCTTCTCACATCTGGGGACCGAAACACCGCTTAAACGAGTGACTCTATACACAAAAGCAATGTCTCGAGTGAAAGGTATTTCTGTGAGGGTTTTAATGGAACAAGTTTGAAGAAGAACGGTGTACTGTGAGACTCACAATCATTGATTTTCCAAAGAAAGTGTAGGTTTGAAATTCAAAATAACGGTTTTGCGGGGCGTTTTGGTTTCGATACGCCCCGGTGAGTTAGTACCGCGTGATTTATGGCCAGAAAGTACTCATGGTGAAAGATATGACTGTCTAAAATCACTTGCCATACTGCACGCGGTCTTTCTGAATCTGAACAATAATTATGAAGATAGGGGCAAAACACTGAAAGGAGCCCCGGAAAGTGGGCATTGCATATTTACTTTGTTACCATAGCAACGACGCAGCGGATTCAGAATTGCCAACTTAATATTTCCTGATTACATTATCTATTACCTTCCATTTGGTGTGAATTGCATCGAAATCTGAGCAATAATGACAGAGTTAGGGGCCATCAAATACTGAAAAGAGCCCCTAAAAGTGGGCGTGACATATTTACTTGGTTATCATAGCAACGCCGTCGCGGATTCAGAATTGCCAACGTCATTTTTCTTGGTAAGTATCACGTATAGTTCATGTAAATATGTGTCGCTTAGCTCGCCTCTAAAAAGGACACGGAATGACCTTTGCTCCAATACTATTGCCAAGATAGTTCAGAAAAAGTAAAACATTTCGAATTTTCTATCTACAGGCCGTGTTGCCCCTTTAAGAAGCTCAATATGTAAAGTATCTAATCAAACAGTTCGTCTATCATTTTGAAACAGAAATCAATCCAATCTGTGCTAGCGATTCATAGGGCGAGCCATTTGGGATATTTCCAGGGTTCGTACACACCTGGAAATGTCAGGGAAATTGATTTATTTTTCCAAGTGCTGGAAATGTCAAGGAACTTTAAAATTTGGTCAAAAAAGGGCCAAAGATGTCAGGGAATTTTGAAACAGTAGATATGTCAGGGAAATGTCAAGGAAAGTAACAGTGTTGAAAAAATAATATTCCAGAAAAATATATTTTAGGGCTATGCCAGGATATCAATGAAATCCAAAATGTAACATTTTGTTGATTCAACAGGCCAAAAAACGTATGAAAACGTATAACATATATCTAAAAACACTGTCTTTATGAATGAACTCCTTTCCTTTCTGGCGTATTTAATAAAGCAAAAATAATATATCACGGAGGGATACAAACCATTCACCTGGGATTTAGTTAATCACTAACCTCATAGGCATTCACCTATTCTGAATTCAACTGACGAGTTTTATCTAAGTAGAGTCAAAAGCGAATACCATTCTGAAATGACGCTCGGTATAATTAAATACTACTTTTGAACAATCATATACTCACCTGTTAAATCCCTATTTAAATCGAGAGAAATCCCGATTTTTATTGCTTATCCCGATTTATTTTTCAAAATCCCAATTTTTATTCCGATTTTAAGGAAATATCCAGATTTTTTCTGTAAAATATTACGATTTTAGGAAATTACTCCAATTTTTCGTAAATTATTCCGATTTTTTTCATAAAATATCCCGATTTTGTGTTTAAAACTCCCGATTTGTTAACGACACATCCCGCTTTTTCAGTGAAAACTCCCGATTTTTAAATGATACCTTCCCGATTTGGGTTCAAAACTCCAGATTTGTCAATGAGATGTTCTCCCAAAAAATGAAAGTATACGACAGGCAATACAGATCATATTGATCCGATATGTATTGTGGTCATGGAGTATGTAAATCGTATTGATTGCTTTAATTTATTTTAACGATAAAAGTAATATATGAACAGTAAATTATACAAACGTATAATCCTACACTTAGTGTACTAAATGTATAATAACATTAAAAAATAAATTTGATATTTATTGGCAAAATGAATATCCGGAGGATATCGTGACGATATACTCCGGGCGGAGGATATCGTGACGATATACTCCGGAAAACCCAATATGCGGAGGATATTTTGACGATATACTCCGCTTGTTGATTTCCCGCCAAATTGACTCTATTTGGCATGGTATTCATTTTGCAATGATATTATACATTTAGTACACTCCTTGTAAGTGTAGGATAATAAGAACATCCTATGATTTTTTAAGAATATCATTTTAATCTACTCGGTGATATACTGTATGCACTCGTTCGCTTCGCTCTCTCGTGCAGATATCAATATCACCTCGTAGATAAAAATGATATTCCTCAAAATCATAGGATATCCTATAAATATAATATACAAATTATACAAACGTGTACGTGCACGTTCTGCCATGCCAGTGAAAAAAGAATCGATTTTATGTCATTGTTTGTCAAATATATCTGATTTTAAAGTATTGCTTAAGTATCAAAGAACGGTTACATGAGTATTTTCATCACTCTGGTCCATTTTCCCATTAAGTGATACAAATAAACAGAACATGCTCGCGATTTTAGTGGGAACTTGCTCGCGACTTTGAAATCATAGCGGGGCTTTGGATACTACCCGTGATTATATATAATAAGTATTCCCCTAGGTATCACGAAAAAGAACAATGACCCCATGCGTTGCAAATTACACGCCCATACGTTTTCAACAAAAGCAGTTCATCCAAGCCAAGCACACTTACACCTCCATTAATAGAGGGATTTTCTAAATAGCTTTGAAATCTCGCAAATTCTCGTTTTTCATGATATTTTAAGATATTTGCATTTTTACCTCTAATATAATGACTTACTTTCCTTTCTTTTTAATAGCATATTTGAATTCGGTGAAAGGTTTTCTCCAATAAAAGCTATGATTTACACAATAATGTCTTTTAAACCACTTTCCATGACATGTTAAAAGAAACTTGGGCCAAATCTCCATTGATGCAATGCTAAAATTCTTGAAAACCTTGTTTTATTCGTATGACAACCAACATTTTCATTGTTAATCACAATATGTACATTGACAGGGTCATCCAATAGTATGCAATTCGAGTTTTAGACAGATTCGACCAACACTTTTAATAATCATGAAATTAAGTGACTATTGCAAGTGTGTAGCATTGAAGTCAATGGAAGCCCAAGCAAATTAAAGACAAACAAGGGGGACAGCTTTTATTTAAGCTTTATTCAGCTATTTAGAAACTATACCATTATAGTCCATTTGTCATTTTCTGAACGTGTGAATATTTAAAAGTATGATGTTTTTCTGTGTAAATACTATCATTAGGGATTATTGGAGTGATTTAGCTGGATTGCCAAAAAAATAACTTTGGGGAAAAATTTGGTATCTACTGTATTACCATGGTAACATACCAGGTATATGGTGGTATCCCAACGCTAAGTCAATAGTCAACTCCATGTTAAGCGATTGCACCCCTTCCTAATCAGCCTATACAATTTTTTCCCCAAACAAACTTTTTCGGTAACCCAGTTAAATCACTTCAGAAAACCCTTATTATCATAAATCGGCCATAAAACATCGTACTTTTAACAATTTCTAGGTTCACTATTGGATGTATAGGGGTGACAGATGGACTATAGGATGTGTTAAACTCGTCGGGTAACAGCGTATGTCAACCCCGCCGGCTTGTTGCTAGTGCACCATGGGAGATCGATTGCAATAAATCGTCATGTCTTTCAAAAAATTGTGTGAGTATGAGTTTTTTGTTGAAAACATCATTTGCAATTTGCGCTATAGGGCTTTGTGTTCTTTTCCTTGATAGTCTATGATGCCCGGGGGGAAATCTTATTACCAATTACGCAATGCACCACCATTCAAACACACAGCATTTGTCTATTTGGACGTTTTTGAATAGGACTTCATAGTCTGAATTGATGCGAGAATTCAATGGGCTCACATCAGCTTGATTATTATTTCTTCCAAAATCCATTTCTACAATGATAAGCGTACACGTACGTCCTGGCGTACGCTCATTGCATTGAGAAAAATTATTGACTATCCTCTTTACATTACACGTTGCTTTCTGCTTGGGGCGCTTCTTGGTAGTCGTCATTGTTTCTTTTTGCTGTAGCAACTCTGCATATGCAACTCTGGAATATCCTCCTAAATGGCGTTAGGAGCGTCAGGATTAAAATGGCGCAAAACAGAACGATCAAAAATACAAACCTAGTGCCCTCTTTAAATGGTGGCAGAGGAACGGGTAGACAAGGTTCAGTTTTTATCTCAAATGAATAGTCAAAGGTCGTTGAGTTACGTGTAAACAGGAACGGTACTTTTTGATGAAGAAGATCTCTGATACGAGGACTTGTGTCGTTTAGGACAACTTGGAACCCGCTGCCTCCTTCAATCAACGTGGTCAAATTAGCTTCCATTCGTATCACTTCCAGTGTTCGGTAAATTACTGAATCAAATTCCCATAGTACGAAAGCCACCAAAAAGAGTGCGCCAATCATTATCGATTGCTGAAATATTGTCTGACACTCCTTCATTATGAAGAGCGATGACGCCAAGTTGCGGCAACACGACGATTGATTTCTTTCTTTCCATTGCTTGAAGTAACAATACGCCTGTATGAAAACTATAACTATCGATGCAGCGAAGACCGTGGCGGAGACAATCAATATAATTAAATTTAGATTGCTATATGTGGTCTCATCAAACACATCTCTCAGTTTGTTACTGATGGTTGAAAAATTGTCAATGCCTGTAACATTAGGATTCAGGATGTAATTATTTGTATCAACCTGATTTAAATAATCGTCAACATCACGTGCACTGAGTGTTATATTAAACAGAGAAATACTAAAATCCATTCCACTGATATCGATGCTAACACCCTTGTAAGTAGACAGTAGCTTTGTTATTGCCTTTTTTGGAACACCGATAACTTGTTCTAATGTTTCCATATACATAGCAGTAATGTTTCTCATATTATCTTCATTGCCTTCACTGTAATTATTTTCCGAGGATGATTCGTTAATGTATTGGCCGATCGCTTTCATTTGGCAAACCATCGCTTTTGGTACCGTCTTCACATTGTTCCATATGTTTGTGATTAGACCAACGACCAACAGCCATAGTGTTAGTCCAAGTAGAAGCACTCTTATGGGGAAGAATAATATTCCGGGAAGTGCCAGGAAGAATACACAGAGCCCATCTTTACATCTCTTACCCATGTTGAAATATTATGGTTTGTTCCTTCCGTTGTTGATAATTGTTTTTTCATTTAATCTACAATGAAACAAAAAGATTAAATAGGTATTGTACCTAGTTTAACTTGCTTAAGCTTGGAGATCATGGGCCCCTTTTCACTCATCTACTTTACAAGTGAGTCAGAGTTTATACGCGAATGGGAGGTCCAGGGTCTTGACGCAAGACCAAACAATAACATACTGACGCCATACTTTTGTAATAATAATTTGAGAAATGTCTAATGAAATAACTTATTTCTATTCTCCATGACATGTGAACTACTAATATAGCTGAATGTATGTTTCTATATTTGTCTACATTGTATACCTTTTGATGTAACAAAATATACGTGCGTATAAAGGTAGTCTAGTTTTGTAATTTAATTCCGATACACACTGTTTAGTTTTATAGCGCCATGATTTTACAAGGTATATTATATAAGAATTATGAAATCAATAAATTAGGTTGAAATAAATTAAATAGAAAAAATTTAAATTAATTGAAAATAGACATATGGGGCAATTGCTAATATTCTCATCATAATTACACAGAAGATCAGATTTTGATGAACATTATCATAACGAGGCCACTGCCTATCTAATACAATGAACATATTCAATATACACTCCCCTCCATAAGTTTGGCAACCTTTTTTCCCCCATTGAACTACGTGTTAAAGCCTCTTTACCTTTGAATTTTTATTTACTTAACCTGCGATGAAAATACTTATATAAACTATTGATGGGAACGTAATTTGACCTTAATTCCAATACCTCCAAATTTTCTCAATTTTTTCCTCAATTACAATAGGTCGAAAATTGATGATAAATTTGATGAATTTTTGAAAATCGACATTTCCATGTTAACCAATGGGAAATGGTAGGTTTGCCGCAAGTCATATGACAGAATATCCATCCATCTGAGTCCTTGCAAAAAATACGAGTTAGGCAGGCAATTGAATTTGCTAACTTTATTTAACAAAAAAATAATATGTTTCTTCAGGTTCAACAAAGTTATAGGGCTTTAAAGTCAAAATTGTCTTTCAAAAAACCTCTCCCATTGAAATAACACAGGATGCGCAAAATTATTTTCAAAAATGACTTTGAAGCGCTGTAACTTTTATATTCATCAAATAAACTAAACACTTAGTGTTCAAAAAAGTTAGACAATTCAATTTTCTATACAAAAATATTTTTTGCTGGATCTTTTACTGAAAATATATCCTGATTTCAGATTTGCCCCGAACCCTCCATTTCCCATTGGATTACATGGGAATGACGATTTTCAAAAATTCATCAAATTTATCATCAATTTTCGACCTATTGTAATTCAGGAAAAAATTGAGAAAATTTGGAGGTATTGGAAATAAAGTCAAGTTACATTTCCATCAATATTATAAGTTATTATATCGCCGGTTAAGTAAATAAAAATTCAAACGTAAAGAGGCTTTTACACCTAGTTCAATGGGGAAAAAAGGTTGCCAAACTTATGGAGGGGAGTTGTACAAGCCCTGGACTCATAGGCCAAGCAAATCGTCTCATAAAAGGCCCAAACATCCCAAAAATTGCAACAGTTTTTAAATTAGTCTTATATTATGTATTAATATCAGTTGAAAAACATATCAAAAATATAGAAAAATGTATGCAGTGGACAAATATGAAATTTCACTTCCTAGGTACCCCCTACAACCCTACCCCAAAATTGAGTATTGGTAGGAAACATTTTTTTCTTCCCAAATGGAATACTTTAGTCAAGTATTCAAGCTTTATTATGACAGATCACATATTCACAAATAATTAAAATATTATTTTAATCAATTTTGAGACCAGTAATTGGTCATTTGACCCCAAAGTATAACAAAATAGGCCACAAAACAGGCATGTTATCACATATCTATTTAGATATTTTAGGATCAGTTTGTCAGAAAAGCATGAAAAAAATCATTGTGTTACATATTCATATGAACTTCATATTTGGTGAGTGTCAGAATTCTAGGGTGTATACTTAGGAAGAAAAAAATTATTTCATTTTCATAGTTTTGCCCAACCCACTATAGGGGAGACTATAGTTTTGATGATTAACTCCCACAATGCATCACATTTGTATTATCTAAATCATTTATATAGGCTTGTCATCATCTAAAATACAAGTTTTGTGAAGGTTTATACCCTTATAAGTATGAAAAATAGGAATTATTAGTTGCACCAGGTGAAATGTTAAGGTGACCTCACTTTTATTTGATGAATAATTACATATCACCACTCTGATATTAGGGTATTTGCTAACTGCTCTATACTAGGCTTATCTAAATAATGTAAGTTGTAGTTTTTGTGGAATTTAATATTGTTTAAATTATTATTAATTACAATCCGCAATTACAAAATTTGCATATATTTAAATTCATCAGATAAATAAATCATTACATAAGAGTACATTACTATGGAAGTATCAATTGGATGTATAATGCTGTAGAAACGAATTTATGGTTATTAAACGGAATTTAAACTGACAGAGAACATTAAAATCTCAGATATCTGGGGAGTCTTTCATTAATATAATTCTAGTGCATAGGAATGATGGTAATTCTGTCTGTCAGGTTGGAAAACATTGAGTGTACATGTCCTGCATTCAGAATCGGATGCAGATATTGTGATGATTGTGAAAACTGCAATCCAAAGTGTCCAAACCAGTGTCAAATACAGTACTCATACAGATCTCCTTGTGCTTCTCATTTATCATGCACAAAACGCAAACTTCAACATTTTCTTCAAACCTGAACCAAAAGCAGCAACCCAAGAAACAGAATGTTGGAATATAAATGAAATAAGATTGTCTTTGGGAAAAGTGGTCTGTGACAATATTTTGTTTCTTTTCTGGGGTGTGACATCGCATTCAGGTTATATATGGCATAGACAAGAAGCTATCATTGAGGCAGATAAAAAAGAGTGAGTTCTTGAGAAAACAAGCGGTTGTTTTTAAATTACCAAAAGAACTGGTGATCCGCTCGATTACGCTTGTCGTTTCGGTAACAAAATGTCTAAACGTCGAAAGTATGATATTTCTTTTTTCCTTTCTTTCACGCGTTGTAGGCAGAATCCCCACGATGTTTTTTTCTCACAGAATTGTTGATTTTATTCCTTACTTAAGTTAAATAAACGGTTTGGGTTAAAAGTGCAGATCTTAATTGTTTATCGAAATACCGTTTATGTAACTTAAGTGAGGAATTAAATCGAAGATTCTGTTGTCTTCTGAACTATTTGTTCGCAAATATGTACATTTTTTAAACATATAATACTGATACATGTTTGTGATAACAATGTTGTGGGAATTCTGCCTACAATGTGTGAAATAAAGAAAAAGAAAAATCAAACCTTCGATGTTCCGACATTTTGTTACAACGTAAACAAGTAGAAAACCAGTGAAATGCAAGCAACTCTGTCATTGCAGAGGAACATGCTCTTTTGTCAATTTATGGTAGAAAAATGGTGAAACCCTAAATTATCTTAGGCTTCTAAAATTCTATTAAAAGAGAGCAGCAAGATCTGAATTATTGCAGCCCCGTGTTCTTCCTCCATTTTCTGATGCTGCGGAATACCACAGTTACAGAGTGTACCATCAGATCCAGGAGTGGGAGGGAAATAAACTGCCTCCATTATAATTGGGCTGGGAAATAAGCAACGAAACTATGTACCAATTGCCTAAATGCAGCTCCCCTTTCTCAGAGAAAAGTGGTTTTGGTCATAAATGGGCCTTTTAAAGCCTTATTTTTTAATGGAAGAAAATGGGTCTCAATATTTCAAAATTTGGGCCCCTAAAATTTTTTCCGCGTAAGTTTTTTTCTCAGACCTGACATTTGCCCCCCCCCTTGTTGGTTCCCATATCCGCCCCTGATGAAGGCTGGTGATAGACGTTGTAACTGATTGTTGTTACAACATAATAGTATTAAGCTTATTTAATCAGCAGTCATTTTTGCTCTCTATAAGTAAGACACATATATGAAGGTTAAGATTACATTTTTGATAATGAACATAACATAATCGAACCAGGCCCTGTATAAAGACCAGGGATTTACTTTGCGTTACACTAGTTAACTCAGGAGGATTTATTAATGTAGAAACCTTTTCCTCATTTTTATTGAATTTCATCTTGAAATCCAACATTCTTCAGTTGAACTTCTTCATTTCATTTCTCAATATCACTGTGTGGTTAAGAACACCTTAGTCAAAATTAACAATTTTTTCTTAATACAGGGTGAGCCAAAAAGGTAACCCAAACAAATCTTAATAATCCAGTCCAATCATCCTGCATGGATTTAGTGTCATATTTGGCAGAATTGAGTCTTGGTCAATGTATTATCAATCTACCCAGTCTCAGTGGTCTCTAGTGGTCACGATTTTATGGCCATTTTATACCATGCCATGAAATATGGGTGTCATGCCTGGAGGCCAACTTGAACGTATCGTGCGTTGTTGTTCAAATCAGGAGCATAAAAATCATGTGTTATGACTCTCATCTTCATTCTTATCTCTTGTTTTAATGTTTCAAGTGTTGTTAGTATCGAAAAAAGGTCCACAGATAAAAAAAAAAACTGGTGGTATTGATGTCCAGTCAGTTAGGCACATTTCAATATTTTGAGCACATTTTGTAAATGGCCATAAAATCGTGACTATTAAGGATAGATCAATGACACTTAGTAGAATGAAAGAACATTGAACAAGGTAATTGTGCCAAATATGATTTCAAACCCATGCTGAATGACTGGGTTATTAACAAACATTTGGTTGGGTTACCTTTTTTGGCTCATATTAATAAACTGATGTCAGGGACAGGGATATTTAACATTTTGTTGCCTTTTCAAGGACACTTTTTGACCACTGATTGTAACAAATCGTTCTCTGTTTTACCAGAAAAGGTATATCATATATCAAATTGAATTTAAAAGGAAAAAACATTTGATAATTTAACAGTTATCAACTAAAAGTAGGGCTTACCCTATATTTCACCTGGCATTTGCTGTTTTTCTACTTTTTTTTTACATAATCCTTTCCTGAAAACCTAAAAAAAATGTTTTCAGGACAAAATAAGCCTTTTACAAATAATTTAGTTGTGCTATTGAGTTCAAATATGACATATCTTGGAAGTAATTAAACAAAAGTAAGGTCACCCCAAAAGTGGGTGTGGTAAAATATTGAAATTTCAAATATTATTTTCACGCTCAATATTCACTTAATGACCCTGATACTTATCAAAGACAATGTTCAGGTGTTCAATACCCTCCTTGATATTTTTCATGCAATTCTGATGAATTGATACAGAAATAAATACATTGTTATATTAAATTTGGGCTATTTGATGGCCTATTTTCAGATATTTGGCGCTAGAAATGCCAATTATTGCACTTAAATAGTTGGTTAACAATTTTTAGTTGCTTTTATGTCAGTAAACTATCATAATATTACTCGTTTAGTTGACAAGAGTATTCGATTTTGAAATAAAAAAATATTTACAATCCCATACTCAAATTTGGAGGGGGTACCTGGAATGTGACATTTCATATTTGTCCACTGCATATATTTTTCTATATTTTTGATATGTTTTTCAACTGGTATCAATATACAATATAAGCCTAATTTAAAAACTGTTGCAATTTTTGGGATGTTAAACTTCCATTTGCCTAGCCTATCAATGCATATTGGACTTATCATTACACCACGGTGTTGTTTCAAACTTTGCACGAGATGCATAGCATCGAATTTTAAAAGGAAACAACATGCCTGAGTGAATGCAGCCACAGTGCATCGGGTCTTGGGCTTAGATTATTACTATACATTGTAAAATAGATTATACAATCACTAAAAGAATAATGAAATTACTTTAAAGAATATATTTTCAAGGAAACTTTTTGCAAGTCACTTTTGTGTCAGTTGGTATCATGGATTGACAACCATTAACAGTATAATCACTCTACTAATATCCGTGCATTTGGTGTTCATGAGCAACCCATTTGGCTTATTAGTAATGATTATGTATTTTTTTTTATTTGTATGTTCCTTATTAATGGTTGAGTGTTATATGTTACTAAGGCACTTACAATAATATACTAAACAATACAATTAGACAAACAAAGTATCTTATGCATTTCGAGGTGTTAGGTATAGTAGAGTGTAATCATTCAACCTGCATAAGCTCGTGGATTGTTATTCCCTGAGAACTGTTCCTAAATATTAACTTGATCAGATTATGGCGCTCGGTTTTGTTAGTCTCGATAGAATAAAAATGACCTTTGGTGGTTTGTTAGGTATATAAGGCAATGCAGTGATATGGAATACTGTGTTCTGATCGATTGGCTTGAGTTGGGCCACCTTATCTGTGAATATGATTTAATTACTTCTTTATGCTCTTTAAAAGTATTTTACCCCATAACATTATAAGGTAATAACATGATATTTTCTGTTAATTGTTGTTCTAAGACTTACTTTGATACAGGGAAAGCCAAAAAAGGTAACCCAAACAAATCCCGATAACTTCGTCTTCCAAAATGGATTTGAAATCACATTTGGCACAACTAAACCTTTTTCAATGTTCGTTTGGTCTACAAAATTTCATTTCAATTAAATAGTCTATTTCCCGATAATATGGCCATTTAAAAAAAATTGCTGTTATTCGAAAAATCACAGTTGGAATCCGGAATTGTCTATCTTTGGAGCTATTTCAGAGATATTAATTGTCTACATGTACAACCCTAGAAGCATAGGCATAGTGAGAGGGAGTTCGTGGGTCTCGTGTCAAGTCCCATTCCCCTCCCTCCCTTTCTTTATAAAACAATTCCCCGGCTGGAACAACCCTATTTTCTTAACAAACAGACCAAAGGTTGGGAACGAACCCCACTCTCAGAATTATGATGATTTTTCGACGAACAATGAATTATGCATTTAAACTAGCTATTTGATGCGAGTGCATCCTATATTCTTTAATTTGATTGGCGTGTTGAAACCGTTGCCGTTTTACAACTCCCCATTGCCTACGCCATGAACCCCCATTCCCTTCGCCTTAACCCCCCCCCCCATTACTACAAAACGAATCCTCAGACCGGGGAAAAATTGACCCCTTGGTAAATTCTGGCTACACCCTAGGATAAGCATTTGAGTGTCGAAACAAGAGATAAGAAGGATGATTACAGATGTCTGTGAGCATGTAGTCGGAACAAATTTACCGTTGCCTCCAAAGATGAGACCGGCATTTCGAGGATGTTTTGTAAAATAGCCATAAAACCGTGGTCATTTAACCAATGAATGAATGACTGATGAATGAATCATCAATGCATGAATGAATAGTGGAATGAAAGGACATTGAACAAGGTTTAATTGTGCTAAATATGATTTAAAACCTATTCTAGATGATGAGTAATTTACATTTGTTTGGGTTACTTTTTTGGCCCACCCTGCACAATTGATTGACTCTAGATATATCCTACGCTCACTTGCGGATCCTTGGAGGCAGCCCCCACCCCCATTTGGTGGACCCAGAAAAAAATTGGACCCAAAAAACTTTTTGGGCCAAAACATTTTAAGGGTCCGATAAATGGGCTTTTTGGCATAAATAGGCCTTTTAAGGCCTTATTTTTTAATTTAAGGCCAAATTATCAAGAAAATAGTCCTTAAATTTTCAAAATTTTGGCCTCCTTTTTGGTTTTAGGGCCCAACATTTTTATGCTCTTAAAATTTTTTTCATACTTTAAATATGCCCTCCCGTTTGGAGAAAGGGGTCGATGGCAAACACTGACAGAACCCGGGTTTCCTAAACCCGTGCTGATGGTTTTCGAAGCACGTACTGAAATAGTCTCGCAACCAGTGCTATTTACTGAACGAAACGACACGAAAATCCCGGGACAGCGTCCTATCAGAGTATATATGGATACGAAACACGTACTAAAATAGTCTCGCAACCAGTGCTATTTACTGAACGAAACGACACAAAAACCCCGGGACAGCGTCCTATCAGAGTATTTATGGATTTAAGGATAGGACCCCCGTATGACCGACCATGCTATCAGTTTGAATCTATCATTAACAAACTTATGTAACAGGCCCGTAGCCAGGACCTTCTACCATTGCCAAAAATGCTTTCAAAACCATGCAGCTGAGCACTTTTTCAAGGGTTTTGGTCATTTTTTGGCCATTTCAAAAGTGAATCCCTTGGATTTTTATAAAAATGACCCCCCCCCCCCCGTCAAATCCCGGCTACAGCCCAGATTTTAACTTAAAACAATAAAATGCTGTATAAAACCCAGGAGATATATCATCCTCCGACTCATTTATCCTGCATCCCTTGACCCGTATTTAAATAGTCTCGAAACCAGTGCTATTTTAACTTTTGCCAGTGAGAGGCGCCATAAACTGAACGAAATGCAAAACACTCTAAACCCGGGATGTAGCATCCTTTGGTATTCATGAATTGGATTAATTGCCCGACCTTTTACCTTTCTGTCAGTTTGAATTCATGCCGATATAGGCTCTCAAATAGAATAAAATTTGTTCTCGAAGATGAATTGGCTATAGCAATTAGGAGTTGGAATCCTTATGTGTTCAAGTTTACGTGTTCAAAGGTATTTGGGATTAGATGAGGTTTTAATTAATGTTATAATTTCTGATAAAAGCTGGCCTTGAACTACATTGAAGTATTTGGAGTTGATGCTGTATTCAAGTCTGGACCAAATAAACTAATAAAGAAAGTTTGATGTACGGATTTATTTATTTCTATTGCAAATAACTATTTACACATGCCATTTCAAGGTCAACCCATGTGACTATTCATTTTATCAAGCGATTTATAAAGTTTTATAATTATGCATATACATGTACCTGTTGACTCACTTCAATCCTGAACATAAACATTAATTTTGTCTCCATTTTTGGATGTGGCTAATTCCTATTGCCCCTACTGTGGACTAGTGACAATATATATTTTGCAAAAGCCAAAAATGTATGCATTCAGTATTGAAACATCAAGTCCATTGTACATCGATCACAAATAAAGGCACATTTACATATATTCCAATAAATTCAAATACTGTAAAACCTGTAAATAGTGACCACCTATTGAGCCACAAAAAGTGTTCACGGTAGGTATTTTCTAACTAGATGGGATTATATACAGGAGTCGATGTGAAATCTATCTAAAGTGGTGATAACTAGAGAGAGGTGTGCACTAAAACAGGTTTTACTGTTGTATATGAGATATAAAAAATGTAATACATATACCTGTAATATTATCTCTAATGAGCGCACAATTCCAATGAGTGCAAATGTGACTTTTTTATTGAATTTTGTCTCAATATTAACACATTGATTTTGATTAACAGAACTGATTGATATATTATAGTGAGTGATGATTTTCAACATGTTTAATGCAAATAAAAATAGTAGCTGTAGAGTATGAAAACCTAAGTGATCACAGCTAAAAGGATCATAATCGATATTTTTCTCAATATCATACCCTTGAGTTGGCAATAACACAACAGAAAATGCACCGATTCAGGTATGTCCACATAAACTAAAATGCCTACATAATGAATAATGCAATTACTGGTTAAATTTGACAAGAAAAAACAATTTCCATAACCCCATGATTAAATGTCAATGGAAGCCCTCAAAAACTCAAAAATACAATAAACAAAAGAACCGCTTAATGCTACTTCAATTTTTGAATTTTTAGAAGAAATCCAATGTTTACCAACAACAGACGCCTTGTTATTCTCAGAGGCAAACTGTGTAAGAACCACTAATTGAATATCTTTAAGATCTTCCAAATGTAATGAGCTAACCAATCTCCAATTTTTTTGCATGATATATCCTGTATTGAAATAACAGTGTTCATATTTATTCGCCAAGTAGAAATCTTATACTCTCCACTTATTGGGGCACCACAATTCATCCATTTAAGATTTCTCTTATTAAATGACTACATGTACTTTACAAAGTTATTGCAAATGAATATCTTTACATAAAGTTAACAAGGCATTTCAACAAAAGATGGTTTGCACACATTCATTGTAACCTTGAAACAAACACCGATTTCCATCTAAATAACACCCTGAGACTATAAAAATGTATTAGCTATCGAGAGTCTGTGATATTTTTCACGAAATATATGTTTTCGTAGGTACTATAAATTCAAATACTTCTGATCAATTTACTTAATAAATTATATTAATCACTATTTCATCAATATTTCGTTAGCTTGCAAACAACCAAACAACTCATGTTGTAGAACCTGATGATGTTCTGACTCGGGTTGTTGTAGAACCTGATGATGTTCTGACGCATTTTGTTGTAGAACCTTGGTATGTTCTGACTCATGTTGTTGTAGAACCTGGTGATGGATATTCTGACTCATGTTGTTTTAGAACCTGATGATGTTCTGACTCCTGTTGTTGTAGATCCTGGGGATGTTCTGACTCATGTTGTTGTAGAACCTTGGGATGTTCTGACTCATGTTGTTGTAGAACCTGATGATGTTCTGACTCCTGTTGTTGTAGAACCTGGGGATGTTCTGACTCATGTTGTTGTAGAACTTGGTGATGGAAATTCTGACTCATGTTGTTGCAGAACCTGGGGATGTTCTGACTCATGTTGTTGTAGAACCTTGGGATGTTCTGACTCATGTTGTTGTAGAACCTTGGGATGTTCTGACTCATGTTGTAGAACCTGGTGATGTTCTGACTCATGTTGTAGAACCTGGTGATAGATGTTCTGACTCATGTTGTAGCACCTTGGGATGTTCTGAATCATGTTGTTGTAGAACCTGGGGATGTTCTGACTCATGTTGTAGAACCTACAATTCACAATTTACAACTAGAAATTGGCAACTCCAAGGTGTAGGGAATCCCAACGAACATATATAAATCATGAATTGTACAGTCACAATGTAATATTTACCATCGCACTCTTCCCTTCAATAAATAGATCATTGTAGTATAATATCTCTAAGTTATGGCCTATTCCAGCCATTTTTAATTTTCTGAGAAAAGAATCAGAAAAACAATACCATAATTGTGATCTACTCTAAAATCCCTTCAGTTTTAGTACAATATATAGCCATACTTCTAAGATGAAGAAAATTGAAAAGGTTTAATGGTGATAAATATGATCTTAAACAATGCTGAATGACTTAGTTTTTAACATTTGTTTAGAATAACATTTTTGGCTCACCCTGTGCCTTAATTGTTTCTTATTTCAAGTCATATGAAGAGATAGTTTAAAAATTGCATAAATTGTTGGACTCTGAAAAAAATCTTCAGTGTTTTTCCTCAAAATCAGTGCAAGCATCATTTCCCAACTTTTTGGAATAAAGGTACTCATTCTCACCTGATCTGTGCGGTCACCATACTGTGACAACTCCAGGAGACAGCTCTCTAATGTGCCCTTGGTATCTGCGAGTTGTTTTGTCAAAGTTTCATAATCGTAGTGAAGGTTTTGCCGGATGGTGTCTCGACCCAATACCAAGAAATTTGTCAGAGTTTTCTCTCCCCGTGTCTGCATGGTATGAAGCAGGCTCTGACCATCCTCTATTTGTACAGGAATATCCTTTTTGGAGAAATTATACTTTCATTTACTTACAGTCACTTTGTTTGCTTTTAGTTTTAGCTTTGAGCTTTAATAATCTGAGCAATTACGCCTGATAATTTTAAATGAGTTGCATTTTTCATTCTCCGTTGGCATTGAACTTGTAATATTTTGAATGTAAAATATATTAGAGAAATACATTTGTACTGTATAACTACGAGAGGGTTTTTAATAGCAAATAAGAAGACCTTCACTCGTACATATGAGAGAGAAATGTAACTTTGGATAATCTCTACAATTTCTTTTGAGACATCTGTTTATAAGGGTTGAGGGTTCAAGTATGTGGGAATACAATTTTTATGGAACACCCTGTGTATAATTTCGGCTTCATTCTGTAAAATATCCCAAAATTTACCTTGAGTAATTGAGCTTGTGTGGTGTGCCTATCCCCCTCCAGGTTGTTCAGTGGTTTCTCCATCTATTCATTCTGTGACATGGTCCAGTGCCTCTTGGTATATGTGGTTTGACAATACATTGTCACATTCCCTTAATAAATCCTTAAAGAGAGATCAGATTAAAGAAATGAGATCAAATGGATATCCATTTGCAAGAACAAACACCCTGATTTACATATACATTTGTACACGATAGATTGCAGGGTCAATTAGTCCCCATGACAACTGATTTCCAAGACAACTGGTTGCCAAGAACCAACTCATCCCAAAGTCAATTGATCCCCAAGACAACTCATCCCTAAGACAATTGATCCTATAATCAACTCATCCTCAATGTTGGAAGTTTATTTTTGTACCAGTAATATTAAAATTACTCAATGTAACAGTGCATCATATAAAGTATCTGTAGATCATACCTCCACTTTGTCGAGAAGCATGTGGTATCTCTCAACAACAAGGTTCTTCTCTCAGGTAAAATGAGGGTCACCACTCTGTGTCAGCAACTCTGAGAATTTCTCCCTCCTTCTGTCTACCAAACTTTTCTCACTCATAAGTGTCAGCTTCAAAAGATATATGCGAATTACTTGTGTTCTGTGAAAACATGATTCATAAAATTTTAGATTTGCATATTGATAAAGCTAGAGTAGCTTCCAAAATTCAAACGGTAATATGACTCTAAAATGCTATTCTTAACTGTCAAATAAGCCCTGTCCCCCCCCCTCTACAGCCAAAATCAAAATAGATGGTATCAAGTTTAATATATCAATGGAAAGATCGACCAAACTTACATAATTATCATATATCTGATTCCTATAAATCAATGTCACAAATTGCTACATTGAATCAATTGAAGTGACTATAAAACTAGAAACATGGCAATTTGCCATATTTTCAGGATTTTAATTATCAGGCACCAGATAAGGCATTTTTAATCAAGTTGGTGCAAAATTCTCATTTCACAATTCAGACCAAAACTGGTAAAACTATGCCCATTTTTCATTATTTTTCTCATTTTTAAGTGGGTGCAAATGAATTTTTAGGAAGATGAAATAAAGCTGGTTTTAAAATTCTCAGGTGGTTGCTATGCCTTCTTGCTTTAATTCTGAGCAGATAACTGTATGCATTGTATATGGCAGTGACTTGAACAAATATGTGGATAATGTCAGTGAGATGTGTATAAAATATGAGACTTTGTGATTTAATGTAACTTTGGGTGATTTAGCTCTAAGATTATGATTTTCTTCTTCCTTGTAGGACAGTAAGTTCTGAAATGATACATAACAAAATATTTGGAAATTAAATATTAAAATTATTCATTGAAATAAAGATCCAGACTTTCATTGAACATACCTGGACATTCTGTAATTTAGCATGCACAGGTGATCTGTCCCCCTGTGTGAATGTATTGCTTCTAAGTTTGGCCTCGAGGTCATCTAGGCTCTGTTACAAAGCCTTGTATAGTCTTCCATAGCCCTCATGTTCAATCACAGCCTTTTCCTGTTTCATACACTGTTTCTTACAGCTACTAACTAGTGCATGGTACCTACAGATAGGACAATTAAGTGTTACTCATTGTGTTTGAGGAATGACATGTTTTTATGATGACTAAGACCCAGTTGCATGTAGTTTTGTGAGGGTTTGAAGCTAGTTGTCTTTAAATGCACTCCATATTCATCAAAAAAGTGAGAATATAAAACAAGAATTATTTAGTAATATTGTGTTAATATTGCAATTTTACACATTTTTATATCCAAAATATTAATAACACACTGGTGATCCACTCGATTACGATGGTTACCGAAAAGGTTCGTTTCGGTAACAAAATGTTGGAACGTCGAAGGTATGATATTTCTTTTTTCCTAATTTCACGCGTTGTAGGCAGAATCCCCACGACATTTTTTCACACAAACGTGTATCATGTTTTAGAAAAGGTACATGTTTGTGAAAAAATAGCTCGGAAGACAACAGAATCGTCGATTTAATTCCTCACTTTAGTTACAGAAATGATATTCGTTAAAAGTGCACATCTTAACTGTTTTTCAAAATATTGTTTCTGTAACTTAAGTGAGGAATTAAAATGACGATTCAGTTGTCTTCTGAACTACTTGTTCGCAAATATGTACATTTTCTTAAACATATGTGATAGATATATGTTGTCGGTTTGTTATAAAAATGTTGTGGTAATTCTGCCTATAATGTGTGAAATAAGGAAAAAAGAAAAATCGTACCTTGGACATTCGGAGTGGGTTACCAGTGATAACAGATCTTTGTAAAATACCTGGAAATTATCTGTGAGGCAAGGTTGGCTACTCTGGTGTTAGATGTGCTTACTGATAGGCTCCACCCATTCTCACTCAAAGAGTCAAGCTCTGATCCATACACTATCATCTCTCTTGATGCAGTCTGGAAATAAAACATTATACATCTTGTTTGGACCTCTAATGAAAAAAATAATTGATCCTAATTGAACAACAAGTGTTTAAAGCTTTGGTAAAGACTAGTTAAGTGTTTCAGGATGATGTCATAACATGTCATGTCAGGGATTATTTTGACAAAACTTATATTATCACAAAAAGAATGTCATTGCTGGCTAATTAAAGTAATTCTAATATAAACTACAATCAAAATTGAACAGAGGGGGGGGGGTGAATGGATGGGGGAGTAATATGTCTAAACCTAAACCAGAAAACTGTGCTCATTGTGAAAATATCATTGCTCATTGTGAAAGTGAAGCTACTTTTGTTCTGATATTTCTTACATCAAATGGCAGCTATCTTGTTTTTCCCCCTTCAAATTAAACTGGCGGGAAATTCAAAATTTGAAAAATAATTAAATATACTTATCACATACATTTAACTGAGGGACCAAAAGGGCATATATCCAGACTCATCCTTTCCACAAATTTGTGAGTTGATAATTAAACTCAGTAACTCAGGAACACTTGATAACCCCCCCCCCCCCCCCCCCGCTTGAAAAATAATGCTGGGGAGATCACTGAATGCCTTAGAGTATATTTGCATAATTAATCTCAGTGGGTGGCACTCAGGTGGGTGCAAAAACTCTCATTTTCACAATTTAGACAAAAATTGGTGAGATATGCCAATGATTTTTTTCATTTTTATGTGGGTGCAAACTGATTTTCAGGTGGGTGCAAGCATATTTTCAGGTGGTTGCTGCGCCCATCTTGCTTTATGCTGGGGAGATCACTGCCAGTTGCATCTAATTAAATGAACCTATTGACATATTGATTGTGATTTAACATTAAAATTGTGACACTTAAAAGAGTAAATGAATTTTTAATCTTTAAAGGTTTTTCAACATTGTGTAAATGGGGATTTAGCTTGAGCTTTTTCAGATGATTTAATTGAAGCTAGCTATATTGATAGAAAATAACATATAGAATTCAAAGAACTTATAACTGATACTATTCGTTATTAATGAGTGGAATTAAGTAATTTGCAACTTTACTCTGTTACTGTTTGTAATAGCCGATTTTTTTAAGGCACTTTTTTATTTAATTTTGCACCACTGTAATAATACTGTCACCACCCATTAATTTTCATTCAAAATTTTACCGCTCACTTTTGAAAAATTAGGGAGAACACTGAATATGCTATTAAATAGAAGAAACTGTGGTCTTTAATTAATGGTTACAAATGCAGATCAATTAAAAACATGACTTAAAATAACATGACTTTATGGAAACCATCTGATTTATAAAAAAATCAACATCACATTTAACAGCTCTCTCCATTTTTTAGTTTTAAAAGATGTACTGAATAGTGTTGAGTTGCCAAGCTGAGAACATCTTCCCAAAAATCTCTGCAACCTTATGCAGTCATCATTTCCATATCATCATTGCACACAAATATCTTTCTAACAATACATTCAAAAGAAAGGTGGACACATCAAGGACTAAGGCACACCCAAAGAGTACATTAAATCAACATAAAGGTTGTGATTATTAAGAATCATGGCTTATGAAAACTCTTGGAAATGTTGGAAAATTCAGAATGAATATATATTTTTAATACTCACATAATAGTACATTTCCTCTTCTTAAACACCAGGACATCGCATCTCAGACATACATTCATCTTCTGAAAGTACAAAATGGGGTTCATAATTTAGATCTAAAACATTTGAGCAGCTCTTGCTAAGTTTGAGTATGTATGCTTGGTATTTTGATGCAATCCTCAATGGATTCACATGTTTCTCTCTATTAATCCATTCATTTGTTGAAATTAACAGATCTCTAAAAAACTCAAATTATTATACTAGATTCCTCTTTTAAACTCAAAAAGTAGAAAACAGCAATTGTGAATAATTCCAAATGAAGTAGGATTATTTCAATCAATATTCCAACATATGAACTCTCACATAGAGAGACTGATTGAGAGAGTGAATGAGTTACTGAACTTCTGATTGAGAGTGAGATAATGACTAAGGAAGTAAGTGACTTACTAAGTGACTGAGTAAGTGGCTTGCTGGCTGGCTTGCTGGGTGGCTGGATGGCTGGCTTGCTGGGTGGCTGGCTGATCAACTCCACATTATGGAGATAAGCTTAAACATAAGTTAAGACATAAGTTAAGACAAGAGATCTCTTAGGGAACTCGACAATACTGATTCTGATTGACATTTTTACTTGAATTTTTGGACAGCCCGTCCGTGGTCCCGTCCCCAAAAATAAGAAATCAGGAGACCATTGTGCAATAATATTTGGAAAAGTATATTGATATTGTACATGAATGACATTTGGATATTTCAGATTATTTAGTTTTTTTTGTGCAATAACCCTGTGCCCTCTTATAATGAATTTCAGCCATGTTACAATGTATCTTTTTGAAAATACTATGGCAGAGAAGCACACATGCTATCTATTGCAAGACTTATGCCTAGCACAACTGTCACCATGTTATTAAGTGTTCTTAAGTTTCGCAAGGATCTTGCCATGGTCGTGGTGGTATTATCGTGAAAGCCTGGTATAACCGTGACAATGCTATATTATATTGCAAGGCCTGTCATGACTGTGGTAATGTTTAAGCCTGATATGACAGTCGCAATGGTTGCAAGGCCTGTCACGACCGTGGTAATGTTAAAGCACAATATGACTGTGACAATGGTTATATTAAATAGCATTTAGTAGCATTGCAAATTTCATAGAATGATTAACTACCTTAAATATGTGAATCTAGACTTCTATACATGAACATGGTACTCACGCACATCGATACATAAAATTTTAGAATCATTTAACTCATAATTCATTTCCGAACACTATAATTTTAATCTCATTCAAGAACGAGAAACATTGTCACAGTCATATCAGGCCTTATTTATAATAAAGCACTGTCGCGGTCATATCAGGGTTTAACATTACCACGGTCATGACACTGGCCTTGCAATATAATATTACATTGTCAAGGTTATACCAGGCTTTCACGATAACACTACCACGGTCATGGCAGGATCATTGTGCAACATAAAAACACATGCTATCTATTGCAAGACTTATGCCTGGCACAACCGTCGACATGTTATTAAGTGTTTTTAGGTTTCGCAAGGATCCTGCCATGACCGTGGTATTGTTATCGTGAAAGCCTGGTATAACCGTGCCAATGCTATATTATATTGCAAGGCCTGTCATGACCGTGGTAATGTTAAAGCCTGATATAACTGTGACAATGTTCACGTTCTTGAATGAGATTAGAATTATAGTTTGTGGAAATGAATTATGAGTTAAAGTAGTAGTAGTATCCTAGATTTACATATTTAAGGTAGATAAATGATGACGTTTTCGATTACAGTATTCTCATGCTACTAAATGTCACTAATATAACCATTGTCACGGTCATATTGTGCTTTAACATTACCACAGTCATGACAGGCCTTGCAACCATTGTCATGGTCATATCAGGCTTTAACATTATGATGGTCATGACAGGCCTTGTAACCATTGTCACCGTCATATCAGGCTTTAACATTACCACGGTCATGTCAGGCCTTGCAATATAGTATAGTATTGTCACGGTATACCACGGTCATGACAGACCATGCGATATAATATAGCATTGTCACTGTGATACCAGGCTATCACGATAACACTTCCACGGTCATGGCAGGATCCTTGCGAAACTTAAAATTACTTAATAACATGGTGACGGTTGTGCCAGGCATAGGTCTTGCAACAGATAGGGTCTCCATAAAAATACTTGATAACATGGTGACGATTGTGCCAGTCATACATGTAAGTCTTGTAGACGAGTAGGAATTCAGATATAAATGGGAGTTTAATATTTTTTTTGACCCCCACCGAAATTTTGGTATCATTGGAAAGCCCCAATACCATACTTTAGGAATTCAAGGAAAAATAAAATTTTCACTCGGGCCGTTGCTATGGAAACGGGCGTTATAAATAACAACCATTTTTAACAAGCATTATTAATGAAAAACATGTATTTGCATGTATCTTTTTTATTAATCATCAGATATTTATGATATGGGTATCAAATGAAAGCTTATGATGCCACCTTTACAATGAGGTATGAAGTATGTAAACTAGCTCGTTAACATAGCAATTGTGACGTCATAACTGACAATTTTCAAAAGATTTTAATGTAAAAATCGGTTATGTACCTATATAAAGGTCCCATTATTTAAAATCATGATGTATTCTTCCCACTTTTCATATCAATTTGAAAGAGTATGATAGCAGCTTTAAAATGATGTATGCAATGTGCCATTTCGGTCCAATAGATGTTTTATGAGACCAAATGGTGTAACATGCACAAACAAAAATTGTTTTGAAACTAACCTTTTTGAAAGAAATATCAACAAAAAAGAAGGTTCGAGGTATGTTTTATCTTGAGGTATCATTTTCATTTCTCGTCAGATGATTAAATGTTTGGTATCAAATAAAAGGTAATGCATTTACCTATTTAATAAAGTATAATTTATACAAAATAGCCCACAAGCGTTTTAATTATGACGTCATAACTGACATAATTGCCACAAAAAGTCAGAGTAATCACATATCCATGTGTTTAGTTGAATAGAATTATCATTTTCTGTCGGATCTTAATGTTTATTCAAAGTACCACATTTCTTTTTGTAAACATATTTAAAAAATATCTAGCAGATAACTGCATGTATATTCATTGTGAATTGTAATTTAATAATAGCTTTTAGTCATTATTCGTGCATTTAGCTCTTAAATAATCAAGTTCAAACATTGACCCTAAAACTGACAGAAGGTTTTTTCCAAAATAACTTTTGGCAAGAAACAATATCATCCCATTTTCAATAGCCATAGATAAAAGACATATCTATTATTTAGTACAAAAAAACCAAGTAAATGGAGGGGGATCAGTAATTATTTACAAGGAGGGATTTGATATGGGGAATATCGCAAGGATGATATCTCTTCCGAGGTCAAGAGTAACATATACCACAAAAATCACCTGATGGATGTAAAAACAATAAACAATTTTGGAAATATTGAGAATATGTACATAACATGTATATAACTGTTAAAACATGAAAAATGATGACTAGAAATAACACTTGAAGTCCTTTTATAAATCAATTGGTAACTGTTATCACTTCTCCTTTCCCTTTGAGAGTACATACTCAACAATGAATTGGATTTGGATTACGATTTTTCCCAGAGCAATACGATTTTTTCATGTAATACGATTCAATACGATTTTTATTCCTTCATATTTCCCTGGGAAAACAGTAGTTAAAATTGGAATAAAATCCCGTATTAATAGTTTTTTCGTTTCGGGATTTTATTCCAATTTACTACTGTTTTCCCAGGGAAATATGAAGGAATAAAAATCGTATTGACACATGTACCCAACTGGCCCAACTATGGAGAGTGAATGGTCGGTGGTCGGCGGTCGGTGTTTTCCGTAAACCCTGGAATAAATCAGTTATTTCTGGTCGGGATTGAATATGTGTTTTATTCCTCGGAAAATATGATATTGCGCTCCCTTGGTCAATATCATATTGTCCCTCGGAATAAAACCCATATTCAATCCCTCTCAGTAAATAACATATATTTGGCTGACGGGATTCAATACAGGATCTGATAGGGGATTTTGGCTGATCTGATATAGGATTTTTTGAATATCAATTCTATTCCCTGTTTATTTCCCAGGGAAAACATGTTATAATGGAATAAATAGAGGTTATTCAATGGAAGGGATGGAATATGAATTCTATTCCGAGGGAAAATATGATATTGACCAAGGAAAAAATAATATTGACCGAGGGCGATAGCCTGAGTGTCAATATGATATTTTCCAAGGCCCTTATCATATTTTCTCAAGGAAAAAATCCATATTCCATCACAACCATCAATAACCTATTTATTCTATAATAACTTTCTAAAATTAAACTGAAGAGAAATTAGTTCTGATACTGAATCCGAGACGCGATTTTTGCTGATACTGGATTTTGGCTGATACGGGATCTGATACAGGATTTTTTGAATATCAATTCTATTCCCCGTTATTTTCCGGGGGAAAACATGTTATTATGGAATAATGCAAATAATACCATACTATTTTAATGGATCTCTTGGTATTTTGTAAGGATATATCATATTTTTATCCACTCATAGATATTGATATTTGATAATCATTTGAATATTGACATCAGATTAGTGAATTAAGAATCATCTCTTATAGATTATAGGATATCCTCTGTGTATCCGATGGTTTATTTCCCGTTCGCAAGACTCATCAAGGGTCACAGCAGTCCCCACATGTCAGCAGCCCCCATAAAATGCTAAATACCTGTATTTATTGATGGTTTAACCTTGACTGATTCTTTAATTGAAGTGAACTTCTCCAAAGGCCTTGAAACTCCAAATACATACATATTAACCTTTGACAGTGAGATGACCTTGACCCACAAACATTGACTTTGACCTAAGGTCACCTAAATATGAGTCGCCAGGGGTAACATTATCCTTAAGTGTCTTAAAAAATCAAATACTTAGATATCGACCTTTGGCCTTAAGGTAGTTCACCGTATCATGGGTCGCCAAGGGTCACAGCAGCCCCCAGGGTCTTAACTCAAAATAAATATCAGCCATTGACCCTAGAATGACCTTGACCTCAGGTCACCCAATCAATGATAACCAAGAGCCACAGCTGCCAAGGTCCTTATAATATCAAATACTTAGATATTGACCTTTGACCTTGAGATGACATTGACCCATTTACATTTACCTTGACCTCAGGTCACCTAATCATGGGTCGCCAAGGGTCACAACAGCCCCAAGGGTCTTTAAACTCCAAATACCTAGATATTGACGGTATGACCTTGACCGCAGGACACCTAATATTGGGTCGTCAATGGTCATAGCACTCTAAAGGTAATTAAAACAAACGCCAGATACTTAGATATTCACGTTTGACCTTGAGATGACCTTGATTCATAAACACTGACGTTGACCTCAGGTCAGCTAATCAATGAATACCTAGATATTAACCTTTGGCCTATGAATGACATTGACCTCAGGTGACCTTACCCTTGGTCACCAAGGGTCACAGCACATCCCAAGGAATGACATTGACCTCAGGTTACCTAATAATGGATCAACAAGGGTCATTATAGTCCCCGGATGCATTAAAACGCCAAATACCAAGATATTGACCTTTGACCTTGGGATGACCAATAAAGTTGACCTTGACCTCAGGTTACTTAATTACTTCAAGGGTCACAGCACAGACCAGGGGTCTTAAAAAGGCAATTCCTAGATATTGACCTTTGACCCTTAGATGATCCTGACCTTGCATGACCACCGACCCAATTAGTATGATGGCCAAAGATCAAACTGTCTTGGTTGAGATGTCTGGACAGCTAGACAGACCACTGTGCTATATAGTAAGAAGATAATGTTGACAATGTCTCGAATTATTAATATTTTAAAGCTACAAATATGGTCGGTTTTTACATGATATGGTTGGTGTTTTACACATTTTTCTCTTCAAACCCTGTTTTGAGGCTACCGGTGGAAAACATTGACCGGTCAGTGGTCGGTGGGGTCGGTCGCTTTTCGTAAACCTCGCCTTTTACTGAATTTTCTTGTTTTTGTACATTTTATCAAAACTGAAAAATAACATGTGACCCTATTGAGGGTTGCATCAAAATTCCAAACATGCACCCTGACCTTAAAATATACTAAAATATAGCATTAGGGTCCACAATGCGTATAAAAGGCTGTGGAATGTTCTTGTATGTCATTGTCTTTGTATGAGTGCACATAAATTATAACAGAGCTCCTTCGAGGAGGGGTTTCTGGGTCAGTCTCTCGGGATTCATTACGTAAATTACGACCGTACACCCAAGATGTATCGATCACCTTCACTGTTGGTTAAAATACAATACAATAACCAAGAGCTACGTACAGATCAACAGTTTGAAATTACTTCTTAAATTATAGTTGTCCAAAATGTTTTGTAATAGAATTACTTAAAGAGGCTCTATGCCATAGGGTAGCACAATCAAGACCCCTCTGGATTTTTTGCATATTGAGTTTCACCACATATATACCCATCTACTTACCAAAGAAGAAGTCCCAAAATCCCCCTCTCTCAGTGTTAATTTTGCGATTGTGCTGGCCGATTTTTTTTCGAAGAAATATATTCAATCTAAAGTTTGAATATTCCGGGAAAGTCCTCTTGTTATCTGATTGGTCGTTGAATTTGTTTATCATAAACCTGATTGGCTCCCTGGTTCAAGACGCTTGTGGGCGCTGTGTGTGACTCAATGGGGATTCCCCTCGGCATTAATTGTGTTTAATTCTGGAGTTTGGTTGTTCTTATGATTATTTCCGATAATTCGACAATAATATACCCAAAAGTTATTCTCAAGATATATCCATGGTATCTCGTATGTGAGATATTATATGAGCAATAACAATAGGACATCGTTGATTGTCTGGGGGAGAAACCTGTGGCATAATGCATCTTTAAGGGTATAACAAAATATAGACAAATCTTTGTTTCTTTTAAAGGTGCAACAATTAGTGCAGAGTGGCCATTCAACGATCATGAACCAGTGTCAAAATATGTTCAAGTTTGGATATTTCATCAAGACTAACATATATTTTTAATTTCTCCCAAGAAACCCCTGGATGAACATTATTTCAGCTGATATTCCTCTTGAAACGTGGTGGATCTTAAAAATCTATAAGTGGTGGATCTTAAAAATCTATAAGTGGGGCTCCCTTTATAGAAGCTTTGAACTGAATTTACACTTCTTAATGCTGACAATGAAGATGTTAAGCCAAATGTTGCCCTGATAGCTCAGAAAAAAGTAAAAATGTTGAATTTTTTCTCTACAGACCTTGTTGCCCCTTTAATTAACGGTAGATTTATGTATTTTGATCATTACATCGAATATTATATTCAATGCTTTATTGTACTAAAAATCCCTTTCGGGTGAGTGTACAGCAAATAAACATGATAAAATAAAACTAAAACTATACATACAATTACAATAACATACAATTCAATTTTACATGGCATATAATGACAATATAATGTGATTGACTGATCATTAGATATATACCAACAACTACTATTAGCCTACACCTACATGTATATATTTATATTGATAATATAGTTGTCGATCTCTTTTCAATTATTTCATAAAGGTATTTTGCAAAGGTGATACACATGTTACCCTCAGCATTAAACATATAATTAGCCTTTTCTTCGGTAGTCAATACAGTTAGATTTGGGCAAATCGAGTTAAACGTATCAAAGTATTCATATCTAATTTTTTCCAATTTTTGGCACTCAAAAATAAAATGAGTTTCCGTACCAGTGTTGATTTTACATAATTTGCATTTTCTTTGATCTCTCGGAACTATTGGTCTTGTATATCTTCCTCGCTCTATTTCTAAATTGTGTGCACTTATTCTTAATCGCGTCATAGATTTCCTATGTTCAGCGTTCTTTATTAAATTCAAATATGGTTCTTTTCCCCATCGTTGTTTGATATTATTCAAAAATTCTAATTTCCCTTTATTATCATTGACAGTTTTTTCCCAATATTTTATATATCTTTTTTCAAGGATTTTCTTAATATCAAGCGGTTTACTTTTAATGTAATTTTTATCTTGTGGTTGAACATATGCCATTATTTTATCAATGTCATAGTACCATGATGGTTGATTATGAACTTTTGATAGTTCAATACTATCTGCATATGCATTAATTAGTAATGAACTCGTTCCTTCATTTTCTATATGATCTAAGTATTTAACTTGTTGGTAAAATATATTGATAAACAGAGGGAATCTACCTAACTCACCCATCGTAGCTAAATTACTCGTTTTTCTATGCACCCCTAATAGAAACTTCAAAAAAGATAGATGTAGTAATTCCGGTGGAAGTGACTTGTCATATTTCATTTCAAGGCCAAAATCTTTATTTTTCAGAAGATCTTTATTAGTTATTAGACCAGCACCCCAGATTTCACATCCATATAATAAAATTGGTTTTACTAATATGTCAAATAATTTCAGGCACAAAGTTAGGTTAATATCACCATGTGTAAGCATACTTATCAATTTGAATTTAGCCTTTTCTGCTTTTTCTATGATGTTAAAATGCAATCAAGTAATGCAGTAATTATAATCAAAGTAATAAACTCTCTGTATCAGCATATATTTGTGCAATATTTAAAAAATGTAGTAATCGGGTCATTCATGAAAGCATTTTCTGACTTAACTTCTTATTTCTTGACTTTGATAATCAATTTTAGGAAATTAGTAGGCCCCATCCCGCCCCCACCATATATGATTTTTGCAAGAAATTATTCCTATATCCAGAAAAGCAGTTACATGAAAAATCAGACAAAACTAATGCTTACTTCAAAAATAAGACTAGGAACTTTAGAGTTAAAGGCCATATTTGATGGAATGTCACTCTCGTTTAAATAAACCATCGGATGAATATGAATGAATATGATATCAATATACGAATGATTATCATAAATCAATTACAATGAGTGGATAAAAATATGATATATGATTCCAAAATACCAAGGGATTAATTACAAAGTAACAGTTTTATGGTATTCTTTTGTATCATACCGTATAGTCAAAGCAGTATCAGGTATGTAACAGCAAAGGATAAATCACATATTTGGGACCACAACTGATATTGTGATGATATACGAGATGATATGGGGTTGATATCCATATCATCCCATTAGTGCAAATTTATTATTGAGAAGAGTATTCTCAAAGGTAAAGGAACAGCAACAGTGACTCCCAAAATGACTTCCAGTGTTATTTTTAGTTCTGTTCCAATGTTATTTCTCATTGTTTGTTTTTTTGGTAGATATTGCTTTTGACCATAGTAAAGTGTCATTATTCATCTATCAGGATGATATAATTATTCACCTGTCGGATGAGTAATACCTCTTGGGTGATATGAATATCATCCTTGTGATATTCCCCGTCTTAAATCCCTGTTACATGCGTAAATAACTACTGACCCCCACCCCCTTCATCAATTTGTTTTTTTGTACTAAAATGTGTCTTATTGCTATTGAAAAAATGGTATGATATTATTTCTTGCAAAATTGGGAAAACACACTTTTAACTCCATGTTAGGTAAATTTGAATTTAATCATAAAAGAGCTAAATACACGAATAATGACTGAACGGCTCTTACAATCACAGTTCACAATGTATTAAAGTTATGTACTAGATGTTTTTGATATATATTTTAAAAAGGAATGCATGACAAGCATACAGATGGTACTTTAATCATTAAGATCCAATAGAAAGTAACAAGTCTATACCTTTTAACATAAATGAGATAGATTTGACTTCTCTGACATTTTTGTGTCAATTATGTCAGTAATGACGTCACAATTGAAACGTTAATGAGCTATTTTACATAAATTATACTTCATCAAAAAGGAAAAAGCATTACCTTTCATTTGATACCAAACATTTAATTATCTGACGAAAATGAAAGCGATAATCCAAGATAAAACATACCTTGCTGCCTTCTTTTCGACATTTCTTTCAAAGGGGATCAGTTTCAAAACAATTTTTTGATTGTGCATGTTACCCTTTTGGAGCTCAATAAAGAAATTTATTAGACAGAAATGGCATATTTTATACATTATTTTGAAGCTGGTATCGTACTCTTTCAAATGAATATGAAAAACGGAAAAGATACATCGTTATTTTAAATAACGGGACCTTTATACAGGTACACAGCTAAGTTTTATGTTAAAATCTTTTAAATTTTGTCAGTTATGACGTCACAATGGTTATGTTAATGAGCTAATTTGCATAATTCATACCTCATTGTAAAGATGCCATCATGAACTTTCATTTGATACCCATATTATAAATATCTGATAGAAAATAAAAAAGATATCTGGGAATACATATTTTATCGTATTAACACTCGTTAAAAGCGGGAGTTATTTATAGCGTCCGTTTCCATGGTAACGGCCCGAGTCAAAATTCTATTAAACCTCAAATTGGCAATGCATGATATCAGAGCTTTCCGATGGTACCAAAATTTCGCTGGGGGTCAGTAAAATATTAAACTCCCTTATTTGAAGGCTTTGGAGGATTTTCCTACTCGTCTATTGTAGATAGGGTCTCGAGAAGCATCAACATATAAGAGGTCACACACTTTATTAGCCAAACTAGAACTAATTCAAGATAAACGAAAGTCATTTATGTACAATAGGAATATGGCAGTGAAATTTTTTGAAAATCAAAATCAATGGGCGATAATTCATCATACTCACTTTACGGGAAAATTACAAGTTTTATGTTGAATTTATCAGAAAAAATCATTACCCTGTTTGATCCTCGCTTAGTCTTGTTCACTTTGAGCAACTTCTTACCTTCAGATCGGCTATATTGATTACAAACTAACGGTACAAAACTTCCAGAAAGATATTTCGGCAAAATAGCACGGTTTAAGAGCGCTCTGATTGGTTGGATTTGTAGCACGGGTTAGGAGCGCCTCTATCGGTTGGACTTCGAACTACATTCCAGCACGGGTGTGAAAGCCCAACTGTTCTGGGCTACCCAAGTGTTCTGTCTCTTGCCCAACTGTTCTGACAACCTAAGTGTTCCGAGTTCACATATATTTTATAATATCTTAAAATTCACAAGAGAGGGTGCCAAAAGTTAAAAGTGCCACACGATTAAGAAAGAGAGCCAGAAAATGTCAAAAAATTGTCCATTATTAGAAATACGCACCCATTTTTTTCAAAAGGACAATTTTCCTGAACAAGTTGATACATACTTAGTATTCCTGAAACTGAGACCCAGTTAGCCTTGCCCAAGTCGGTCTCTTTTACTATCTTAATTTCTATTATGACCGCCTTGTACCAAAGAGAAAGCCACGTGCTTTACCGACTCAATGTTTATGTCGGTAAAATTTGACCAATCAACGACGGCCCTGCAGCGTTAGCTCATTATTATGCGCGGTCAAAAACAAGTACACTTTTTAGTTTTCGCCGGGACTTTTCACGAACAAATCCTGCATGAATTCATCATCAAAATACAAATATTATATCAGATAAATATCAATCAGAGTTTAGTGGATGCATCGATCGGTAACCGGAGGTGAGAAGATTTCAACAATAAACGTTGAAACGATCGGTGAATTCAAATGAACATGTACATGTGATGTAGGCTGAGATTCGATCACTGATCGAAGACTACATGACCCGCTACATTGGACTAGGTCTTGCATTTTCATCGCAAAATCAGTTTTAAATCTATTGCATGATTTAATTTATATTAATGACTTACATTCCCTATGTACATTTAATTACATAATATATTGTAACTCTAAAGAAACGATCGATCAGATCATTGAATTTCAAGTCGTAGACGGGAAGATTGCTTTGCTTATGCATGCGGGTCAACGATTGGTCAATTAGCCTGAAGTCACACGTTGTGTCCACGCGTATATCTGTCAATATATAAGGTTTCGCGATACCCCTGATAGCGTAGGTATTATGGAAATCTCGAAACCGTTGAATATCTTAGCATAATATCAGCAGCGATGTATTGGATTGTACAAGGCGGTAATAATTCAAGATCAGATAAGTAAAAAAAATACCGACTTGGGCAAGGCTAAGACTCAGTCTACATATATCGATATATTCTGTCCAAATATCCTATTGCTCAGGAGTGTTCCATGGTGCAAAGGTCGAACACCCGGGGATTTGACACTCCTCAATGGGTGCCCTGTTACACTCCCCTCCATAAGTTAGGCAACATTAGCTCCCCCATTGAACTACGTGTTAAAAGCCTCTTTACCTTTGAATTTTTATTTACTTAACCTACCATGAAAATACTTATACTATTAACGGAAACGTAATTTGACTTTATTTCCAATACCTCAACATTTTCTCAATTTTTTCCCTCAATTACAATAAGTTGAAAATTGATGATAAATTTGATGAATTTTGAAAATCGACATTCCCATGTTAACCAATGGGAAATGATAGGTTTGCCGCAAGTCATATGACAGAATATCCATCCATCCGAGTCCTTGCAAAAAAATACGAATAAGGCAGGCAATTGAATTAGTGTTAACTTTATTTAACAAAAAATTAATATGTTTCTTCAGGTTCAACAAAGTTATAGGGCTTTAAAGTCAAAATAGTTTTTCAAAAAACCTTTCCCATTGAAATAACTCAGGAGGCGAAAAATTATTTTCAAAAATGACTTTGAAGCGCTGTAACTTTAGTATTCATCAAATAAACTAAACACTTAGTGTACAAAAAAGTTAGACAATTCAATTTTCTATATATTTTTTTTTTTGCTGAATCTTTTACTGAAAATATATCCTGATTTCTGATTTGCCCGAACCCTCCATTTCCCATTGAATTACATGGGAATGACGATTTTCAAAAATTCATTAAATTTATCATCAATTTTCGACCTATTCTAATTGAGGAAAAAATTGAGAAATTTTGGAGGTATTGAAAATAAGGTCAAGTTACGTTTCCATTAATATTATAAGTTATCTCATCGCCGGTTAAGTAAATAAAAATTCAAACCTAAAGAGGCTTTAACACGTAGTTCAATGGGGGAGCTAAGGTTGCCAAACTTATAGAGGGGAGTGTAGTTATATATAAAAAAAGGAAAATCTTTTGTACATGAGACAGCCACATTATAAGTGATTTGATTAACTTAATTTCAACAGTCATCTCTGTAGAAATCTAAAATTGGATTAGAAATTGAAAAATCACCATATCGAGTGTATTTGCTAAAATAAGTAAACCCAGAATACTTGGGTCAATTCAGAATATTTCGGCAGGAGTCGGAATACTTGGGTAGCCCGGAACACTTGGAGCTTCACACACGGGTTTGATCTGAGGCCCAGGGTTTGATCGAACCTCAAACATGGCTAAATTCTAGCACGGGTTTGATCAACCTCAAACACGTGCTAAACTTAAGCACGGGTTTGATCAATCTCAAACACGTGCTAAACTTTAGCACGTGTTTGATGTGTATCCGGCATCGAGTGCTTCTGCCCGTTTGTTGCAGGTACCTGGATCCGCCCCTGTCGCTAATACGTATTCAAATGTGCAGGGCGAACCATTGTCTTAACAATACACGGTCTCGTTTACACCGTTCCGTATTAGTGGTTTTGTCGACATTAATACGGAATATGATCATACCATTTCATGAAAAATGGTGACCTTGTCCGGAAATTGAGACTATGTTTCACAGCAGGTTCGCACGGCGATACTGTATAGCACATGCTCTAGGGAATTGATTCTACTTTCTATAGTCACCAAACACATCTCTGTCGATAGAATAATGAAAAGGCCTTAGGGTCCCAATCTCCTTAGTTTACATTTACAAAAGCGTGAAAAAATGACAAAAGTTTTCACAACTTTTTAAATCTAAAACTCTTGAAACCGATTTCACTTGCCAGCGACAGATACACTAGTCTTTCACGAACCGAACATGCCAATTTGGTTCGTGACGCTAGTCCACGTGTTAATAAGGAATCGATCGACTCAAAAAGTAAAGTCAATGAACGAAACGGTACACTCGTGAGTGAAGTGAAGCAATAAGGATAATTAGTAGTGTTATACAAAATAAGTATGTCTTAACCCGGGGTATGAAACACAATACCTTGAATCTGGGTTTCAATAGCATGGGCATTTAAGTTTCAATTATAACTTCATTCGTCATGAAGAGGGTAAGAGTGCCATGCCGGTTGGAATGTACCAAAACCTACGCAAGAAAATCATCTAAGTGGCAGCATGAGAAGGGAGGTAGGTCATGCAAATAAGGAAAAGGAGGAGAGGGGTATCAAAGTTCATATGAATGAAAACTATCATTTTAGGTTCCCCTCCCCAGTCAACAGTTTAACCATGGTTTAAGTGGCATGGGACTACATTTTGCATGGGGTTTCATCTCTTTTTGAACGATTTTGAATAAAGACAAGTTTTCATACAAATTACGTTGTGCCCATTTGGTGTTAGCTTCCAGCCCAAACTCCCATCCAGTGTCTCAGAATAGAATATGATGAAGACTAGCACTGCCACGGAGTCTGCTTCCAGCCTGTTTGATTATTTGGCGTCTGTACCTGATGTTTTGTTAGATCTAGTGATCTATACAAGCTTATTGAATTTGACTTTTTAAAATCCCGTTTATGATATATCTGGAAAATTTCAATAGTTCAATCAAATTGAAGTAACTCTGTAATTGTTCTTTTTCAATTCCATATGCATCTGACCCCCCCCCCCGTCTGTTAGTGTTATATTGTTTTGTGTACAAAAGAATATAAAGAAAAACTAATATAGACATAACGTACAAGTAGAAAAGTACATAAATAAAGATGTATATATACAGTATATACATATGTACCCGGATCACGTTGTTACTGGGTGAGTCTGTCTAGTAGAAATCTACCTACTGAGCAAAGTACTCCTTATAGAGAATACTTCATTTGCCATGTTTGAAAAGATGCTGCAATATTGCTCTTCGGCATTAAATAAGAAAGCTAGCGAGCTAATATTAGGGCATTTGGTATAAAGCAAGTCTAAATATTTATTTGTGATATGTTTGAGCTCATTACACTTGAGCAAAAGATGTCCCCCAGTGTCATGTGCCTTTTTACATAGTTTACAAATTCTGAGTTCGGGTGGAAGATGTGGTCTTATATATCTATCCACCTCAACCTCAAGCTTGTGACTGCTTATTCTAAGTGATGTTAAATTGCGGCGGGCATCTTTATCCTTAATATGGTCAAGATCATTGCCATACTGAAATGAAAATTTGATTTGTTTATAAAACCTTAATTTGCCATTGGCATCTTTAAGCATGTTTTCAAAGTATCTTTCTTTAAGCCTAGATTTTAATTTCTTAGTGTTGACATTTGCTGGAATTACACCACAAATTCCGCTAATAATAACGTTTCAGTGGAAGGCGCTTTACAAAATCGCCTTTCTGATTACACCAACATTTCTAAAGCGTCTTAGGAATTATATTTTGGAATTACACCTGTTTTTTTCTAAAACGCCTTTCGTGCACTTTTAACGATGTAGTTATGGATAGTATCCAGCATACATGTATGTGTACATCTCCTATAAATGTATTCTTTTTGCATCTAAGACAAAACTGATCTTCCATAATTTGATTAAAAATGCATGACATTGGATAATTTTTATTTATCTTTTATTAATTATGAGAAAACATAATAAAAAGGTAAAAGAAAAATATGTACATATTCTCTGAAGATAACACTTGATTTCGATCTGACCTTGAGACCATCATCCATTTTTCAATTTAGATATAGCCAGAAAGGAAAGCAGCGCTACAGAATGTCTCATCATGTATCAAATATTTCAAATGTATCAAATATTTCGTTTAGGGCAAATGTTAAAAGCTAGTAAAAACCCAGGTAAGGCGTCTTACAAAAAAACGATTGGTATTACACTGCACACTTAAGCGCCTAAAGACTTATGCCGTTTACTAGTGACAAGGGTTCTTGGAGTTTTAGAAAAGCGCTTTTGTAAAACTGCAATCGTGATTACACCTAATTCTTAAACCTGGTTAAAACCAAAGAAGCTTTTGTAAAACGTCATGTGTAATTCCAGCAATTTTGATATTCATTCAAACCTATAAATTTGAGTAATTTTAGCAAGTCGGGGGATAATATCAATGAATAAAGGTAGTCTCGCTAATTCGCCTAGCTTTCTTATGTACACCCAACACAAATTTTAGGAACAACATATGGGTTGACTCAATTTTGATCTTGTCATACGAATTTTCTAGTGCCCATTTGGGAACAGTTTTAATAATTCTATTATTAAGATAGCCTGTTCCTCATATTTCTGCTCCATACATACATATTGGTTTGACAATATGGTCAAATATTTTAATTGCCAATTTTGCCATCACATAAGAATTAGACAGTAAAGAGAACAATTTAAACTTTGCTTTATCCGCCTTTTGTTTTATAAACTGGGCCGCTGGTATTAAAGACCCATTGGAACTGATTTCCATTCCCAGATAAATGTATCTATTAACATTCTCAATTAGTATATTTCCAATATGAAAAGATTCATTACTTATTTTCCCTGTTTCAGTTATCTTTGTGATTTTTGTTTTCTTGATGTTAATAGAGAGATACCACCGTCCGCAGTATTTCTTGAGTTTGTCTAACTTGACTTGCATGTCTTCTTTCGAGGAAGCAATTATAACTAGGTCATCAGCAAAAAGTAATGAACCTATCTTTTCTGAATATAGTAATGGATCAGTTTTCAGACTAAGCTTGTTAACAATATGATCAATGTAAAGATTAAAAAGTAAGGGACTTAAAGGGTCGCCTTGTTTCACACCTTTTTCACATTTAAACGTAGGTTTATGTTTATGTTTATGTATCTTTATTTCCACCTATGCAGATGAGTACATAATAATTATAAAGATAATGTGGCAATATTAAAAATATAAAAATAAAAATATATATATTTACAACGCAAACTGTGTTGATTTAATAGTTTATAGAGCTATAGCTGCAGCTCTTGTTTTTAACATGTATTTGACACTTAACATTATCTTCACATACATTCTGTAGTCTAATGCTTCATTTTTTCCTAGTAAGACCTCCATTTTTTCAACCATATTATATCCATCAAATATTCTGTCACTTAAAACTGCCAACAAGTCACTCCTACTTTCATGAAGTTCAAGGCAATCTAAGAGAAAATGCCTTGTCGTTTCATTTGTCATCCCACACAGAGGACAAATGGTGTCATAGTTGAGTGGGAAAGCACCTGTTAGCAGTTTTACCATATCCCTACACATCCCTATATATTTACATTTCGATTGACAGATTCTCCACCATACGCATGGTTTTATCGTAACTTGTATCGTTCTATAAACGCTAAGTCTGTTAGATATGTTACATAACAAGTGCCATCTGTCTTCTTCATACTGCATTATGCGTGCTTTAACAATCCGTTTCCACGCACATTTGGGCATCAGGTCATAATTCAAAAAATATTCATCAATATATCGCCATAAATTGTATCTTGTCACAAGGTTCAAAACTGCATTTATTACTGAATAGTTGCTATACAACTTTGAGTGTTCAGAAATTGACTTCCATCTAAAGAACTCAATTATAAAAATCATTTTATACACACATGTGGTTGGTAGATTTAGGATACACCACAGAAACATTAACTTTTTTGTATCTATGACCGCACGAATCCTCGACCAGCCCAGTTGTGCCAAGGAAGCTTCGTTATGCACATTACATGGCAATTGTTGAATACGTTTTGCTATTTGTCTATGTGTCAATTCAAGGGTATCATAATCACATTGTTTCAATGGCAGGATATCCATACCGTATGTCATGGATGGTACCGATATGGACCAATATAAAATAGAGGCCGTCAGTGGATTGTATTCGAAGGAGTCACTGCTGAGAAGCCCCACCCCCGCGTTGATAGCCCTTCTAGCCTTTCCCATTGCATTATCAATATGTTGTTTCAAGTTACCATTTGTATTTAAAATGAGACCCACATGTGTACATTCTCTGACATGATCCATTTTATCTGGCCCAAGGTAAAAACACAAGTCTTTGCGGCCCTGTCTCTCTTTAGTGCAAACCATCAACGTTTTTGACTTCCCAGGGTGGAAGGTGAAACGCCATCGCGTACTGAAACGATATGCTATGTCCAGTAATGTTTGTAAGGACCTTGGGAACACAGCCATGAGGATCAGCGTATGTGGGTGAGGTTACATTAATATTGCCGATTCTGCATCCAGCATTGCTTTAAGTAATCACCAAAATTATTCAGTCTAATGCACGCGTGTTGATCCTTAAACATCTATTTTATGATATTGTAGAAGTAACCCTTGATTCCATATGTTTGTAACTTATGAAATAGACCATTGTGCCATATACTATCAAATGCTTTGCGCAGATCAACGAAGCAAAAATATAAACTTTTATTTTTGTCATCAGACTTAAACTTGTCCATTAACGATTTGAGGATAAACATATGATCAGTGGTACGTTCTTTCTTAACAAAACCGCCTTGGTTGTCGCTGAGGATTTTCCTATCTTCAACAAATTTATACAAACGTCTATTCATTACTATTGAAAGTAAATTAGATATTGAATCGGATATAAATATACCCCTATAGTTGCTAGGATCAGACCTATATTGGAATTACTACTGACAAATTCCATCTATCTGGGTAAGAATCGCTGATGAATATTTCATTGAATAATGTGCATAGTAAGTTCCCTATCGCAAAAAAAGAAGCTTTTAGCATTTCATAGGATATACCATTTAAACCCTGACTTTTTTTTAAACATTTTAACCGCTTCAAATATTTCATTTTCTGTTATTGTATAATTTAAATCATTAAATCATGGCTCAGCTTCCAATATTTTCAAAAGATGTTCATGATCTAGATCATCAGACTCCACCCTTTGAAATAGCTTAGAGAAATGATTGTACCAAGTATCAGGTGTAATATTACTATTCTGATTATTAGAATCTGTAGAACTGGAGTCATTTCTAAGGTGTTCAAGTAACGACCAGTATGCTTTTGAATCGGTGTTTGAATACTCATCCAGTTTTGTTAAAATTTGATTTTTATGTTCACATTGTTTTTTCTTGCAAAGTTTTCTATATTTCTTTAGTGTCATAAAACACTGAGTTCTAATTTCGCAATTATTTGGTGTTTTATGTTACACGGTATATGGCATACATTCATGGTTGTGCGGTATTTGTGATACGGGTGAATATGCCATACTCACCTGCGGTATATGGCATATTCCGCAGGTGAGTATGCAATATTCCGCAGTGAGTATGCGATACATTGATTTCAGTGAATACCCGATACTCACCTGCGGAATATGTCATACTCACTTGCGGAATATGCCATATACTGCAGGTGAATATGACATATACCGCAGGTGAAAACATGATACAGAAAGCCTTGATTTGATTGGTTGCGAGAATCGACTCTAAATGTAAAACTACGCTGTATTGCCATTATAGTTAGTGCGTCAAGTACTAATATATGAATCCTGGATTGATTGAGTAAGTTTATTACGCGAGATTGGTGACTGATACTTCTGCTAAGTTAATATATTCGATACACAGTACTGTTGATTCAGTAATCATTACAATAATTAATAACGTTTTAATATTTCGTTCAATCGATGTAATTGACAATTGCGTACTTCCATATCACATTTTCATTGGTTAGTTTGTATGCCATATACCGCAGGTGAATCTGTCATACACCGCAAGTGAATATGCCATGTTCGTTGCGGAATATGACATATTTTTGTATCCTGTTTACCGCGTAACATTTTAACTAAACGCGAACCAAGAAGTCGTACGTCTTTTTTCAAGGATACACAACTCTTGTCAAACCATTTTTTACCACAGTTAGTACGCTGATTTCTGCGTTTCTTTCTATTGTACATGGGTTTGAATGATTGTTTAGCAGCATCTAAAATCAGGGTCTCTATACGCTCAACACATTCATCCACATCAATATTTGAACTATTCATGTCAGTATGGATATTTTTAAAGTTTTTCTTGACTGCGCTAGATTGGAGAATATTTTGAAAAGTCGTTACGTTTGCAGGGTTCCATTTAAATCTCATGGTATCACGTTTTTCAGTTGTTAGTGAACATGAAACTGGATGAGTTCAATGTCTAATATTCAAAAGCACAGAGATTTTACAATGATATGATTAATCACTTAAACTGTCATGAACCTTAAAATACAACACCTTATCTATCATCTTATCTTTAACAATACAATAGTCAATGGTACTGCTACCATTGTATTTATGGCATGTATATTTGCCTACAGAATCTCCTAACATTGTACCATTGAGAAGGTTAATACTCATTAAATTTTCAACAGACCTTAATTGTGCTGTTTAAAGAAACATATTCTCATAAAAATCTTCGACACTCTTAGACGACAGGGGAGGAAATGATCAAGGAAATGTGTAAAAACACAACATTTTCCAACCTATCAATTATATGGGTAGATTGACTACGAAAAGAATCGAGCACTGTTCGAAAATCTTTTAACGTTATTAGAAAGTTAAATGTCTTCCTAACCCTACTATCACACCAAACTAGTTCTCACTACGTTCTCGAAAACGGGCTTTAACTGTGCACGAACGGATTTGAGGTACTAAGAACCCACTAAGAACCGTTTGGGATCTGTTTACAAACTTCATGAAACTACTAGAATGAGTAGGTCCTCCAGCACTTAGAGCATGCTCAAAATGTTCTGGTGATCGTCAAAACGTTGCCGAATCGGTTTTAAACTGTGTGCGAACTGAATGAACGTAGCTACAACGTTCTACGGTCTGTTTACGAACTTCATGGACTTTCCCGTACGGGGTATGTGATTTAGAATTTTGAATCGATTCAAAATTCGATGGCGACCATACCGTTCTGTAATCAGGTCATGATGACCTTCTAGACTAAGGGGCGGTTTATACTACGTTGCATACCGACGTGGTGTGACCTGAACGAACTGCGAATGAGATGGACGTATTGAAGACTGTTTATGAACGAAGTAGCTAATTATTTTAGACATATATCCCGACCGCAGCCAGACTGAGCCCGTTTTACGACATTTTCGTAGGACTGGCAAGAACGAGTAAGAACTAGTTTGGTGTGATAGGGGGGTAAACGAATACACAAAAAATCAAACATGAAATCCTTAAAGCATTCCTCAGATTATTTTTTAAAATCTACGTCAAACCTACATAAATGTATTTGTTTCAAATCGGTTAAAAAATGACATCGTACATCTAAAGTGTACTACGGTATATTTTGTCACTGTACATTGTCGATGGTTAGGCGTGCTAGTGTAGCTGTGCAAGCGGGATTACAACCCCTTGAATCGTTTTAGCAATTTCTCTGTGCCCTCCCTCCCTCTTTAAAAATGTCTTGTAATACATCAATTGGAAATTGTGATTTCCCCGGGAATATGTATCTGTCGCTGGCAAGTGAAATCGGTTTCAAGAGATTAAGTTATGACAACTTTTGTCATTTTTTCACGTTTTTGTAAATGTAAACAAAGGAGGTTGGGACCCTAAGGCTTTTTCATTATTCTATCGACAGAGGTGTGTTTGATATCTATGTAAAGTAGAATCAATTCTATAGAGCATGTGCTATACAGTATCACCATGCGACTTTGCTGTGAAACATAATCTCAATTTCCGTAGGACAAGGTGACCATTTTTCATGAAATGGTATTATTTATTCCGTTTTAATGTCAAGAAAACCACTAATACGGAACGGTGTAAACGGGACCATGAATATGCACATTTATGGAAGAGGTAACAAAAGAACCCTTGTTGACATAATACCAAATAATAGACAACATACACAGTGTCCCAAAAAGGTGTACTCAGGTAGAGCAAGAATGTGAACTGTTCAGATGATTAACTTGACATTTTAGATGGTCTAATTCACCTACATCAGAGCTACGTGATTTCAAACATATTGTATTTAAATGGTTGAGGAATCAGCTTCTACTCTAGGATCATAAAACACGATATTAAACTAAGTAGCGTTACCTAATGAAAGTTTCAAATAAGTGAGATAATTAAGTTTTCCACCAGATGACATAATTCCCAGAATATTTATGAAATCATTCGCAAATTCATTCTTTGTTTGTATCTTTACAATTTTTGGAACACCAAACCTGGCAAAACAAGTGATGGTACTTGTGCAATTTTTCTCTAAAACTAAAGAGTTAAAATATTCCTTGATTGCCCACATATCACCTACACAGTGAATCAGTGTTTTGTCCAGGATACAATTTTTGGAGTTTGGACACCCTGTAGAATATAGACAAGTACGATAAGCTAATAAGCCTATCGCATAAAAAACAATAGATTAAGCCCTTTGAGGAAGTTCAAAATCAGAAGTAAATATTTTCCCAGAAAAAGTAGTAAAAATAAGAAAATATTTCTTGAATACCTCAAAATTGAGTTTTGATGGCACTAAAAAGGTTGAAATAAATTAATAAACAATAGAATAAAACAAAATAAAACTTACATTCACGTTTTTCACTGAAAGTTTGTTTTGCAGTGTCCAATCCTGAATCGTTCACCAATGACTAATGTGAGAACATAACGTGTTTCTACTTTTATTATGTCAAGATAATTAAGACTAATCACATCACCGAGTCACATAAAATAGAATAATTCAATTAATCATGATTGTGTCATGGACAAGGACGAATTCGAAGTATCTGTATTTTAGTTTTTCTTTCGTTTATTTGTTGTTGACTTCGTCTTGTAAAACTATGCTGTTTTGTAAGTTCTAAAGGTGAGGTAACCCTATGAGATAATATGTGATATGAATGTGAATTAATTCAATTAATCATGATTGTGTCAAGAACAAGGAGGAATTCGAAGTATCTGTATGAATTTAGTTTTTCTTTCGTTTATTTGTTGTTGACCTCGTCTTGTAAAACTATGCTGTTTTGTAAGTTTTAATGGTGAGATATATGTGATATGAATATGAATTAATTCAATTAATCATGATTGTGTCAAGGACAAGGAGAAATTCGAAGTATCTGTATAAATTTAGTTTTTCTTTTGTTTATTTGTTGTTGACTTCGTCTTGTAAAACTATGCTGTTTTGTAAGTTCTAATGATGAGGTAATATGTGATATGAATATGAATTAATATCTTTATAATTTACTTTCTGTTTTGTTTTATTTTGGACTTCGTCTTTTAATTTTTATAAAACTCTACTGTTATACAAACAATGATGGTGAGATAATTCTATGAGATAAAATGGTTACACCGTGAGATTATATGTTATTATAAAAACTTGCTATAAAGAAAATTACAAAAACATGTCATTTCACTTAATTTTGTATTAAGGACGGGGCGCAGAAAAGGTACGAATCAACTAGTCGAAGCTCCCAGTGTCGAGTATTATTATTAAATAAAGTTTTAGTTCACCATACTTTATCTCTGTGTCTAGGTATTATATTGTAATAATCAAAAGAGAAAGAACACAATATCTGGAAGTGCCAGGAAGAATTAAAATCATTGTGCATTTTTACATTGCACAACCATGTTGGTCTGTTGTAGATTAGTGCTCCCGTGGTTGTTATTTCATTACATCTAAAATGACAAAAGAACAGTTAACAGACATTTTACAATAATGACTTCATACGAGTCGTATTTTCGTACTTTCATAATTTGACAAATATCTAACGCGATATATTACTAATAGTCATTCATAGTCTATGGAATGACTATATAGCACAGAGACAAATTAACTAATATTTGAGGTGCATTTTAGTATGCGCCAAAGTGCTTCCAAAATGTTTTAGATAGGCTAAACTGATGTTGGGGTAGGTTACTATATGAAGTGACCCGTTGTCATTATAGACTGATTCATTGTCTATTCATTTTTACTTGTCTGCACTCAAAATGGTGACACGAAAGGGCTAAAGGACTTGCCCCAAGGTGCAACCATCAAAAATATGAGTTTGAAAAATATATCTATCTCCATCAATTAAACTCATTGTTGCTTTACAGACGCAAAAGGTTCTATCTCCAAAAGCATTTTTTAAAAGGTAGCCTTCAACATTGACATTTCTTGCCATCCTGATCAGGAATGATTCAACTTGGCTTTATAATGCATGAGCATTCTTGTCAAAATTCTACAATACTGTATCACAAAGATAGAGGAACCTAAATGTTTGTTCTCCGTTTTCCCAAATATGGTACATGAGGACAGAAAACCTTTTAATGGTGAAGGGACGAATTGTTGACTTTGCCGAAAACTAAATATAATTGTTATTCGTATATATAAAAATCATTCAGTAGGTCAAGGTCATTCCAAGGTCAAAGGTGAGTATTTCAGTATTTGACATTTTAAGGCCAATGGGGCTGCCGTGGCCTTTTGGGACTTATGATAAGGTGACATGAGGTCAGACTCAACATTTATGGTTCAATGTCATCGCAGGGTCAAAGGTCATCTAAGCAATTGGAAACATAAGGCACTTGGGAGATATTTAGCCTTTTGAGGCCTTTTGGCAAGTTCATAACAATGTGTGAAGGGTCAATAGCCAGGTATTTGGCATTTAAGGCCATGTTAGGGCAGTTGTGACCCACTCAAATTGATTGCTCGTATTATTGAAGAAACACAAGGATATGGTGGAAGGGTGGCAAAATCTACTTTAATATGCAAATATGTGACTCTGTGTAACTGGCGCCTCCAGGGAGTTACAGTGTAATGCTCTGTGTGGGAACCAAACCCAGAACCTTCCAGTTTAGATTCTGATGCTCTAACGAATGTGCTAGCTTAAAAGTAGCAACTTGGTATCCAAGTCATTACAATTCCATTAAAGAGTCACATTCAGGCACATTGGCAACGTTTTTTAAATTAAAGACTTATTTTTCTAGTAAGTGGTTCCTGAATTCGATCAGTATAAGCGTGTCCGAATCCAATCCGAATCCGAATGGTCCGAATCCAAATCGTCCGAATCCTAATGCTCGAAACCCCAATTGTCTAAATCCCAATGGCCCGAATCCCATTGGTTCAAAACCTAACAATCCGAAAATTAACAACTTGTTTAGTTAACACATTAACAAGCCTGGAGTTAACTTAACGCGGCAGCAAAGAATACAAAGTGTAAAACACTAAATGTAATGTAACTAATTGCAATAAACATGGTTAATAGATTTCATTTGATAATCACACATCAATGTGATGTTTCATTCCACTTTTTCTAGCAGCTTTACCTTAACAATTAGGCGTTAATGGAATTCGGACGATTTGTATTTGGACGAATGGGATTCAGATGATTGGAATTCGGACGATGGGAATTTATTGTTTTTAATAAAAATGACCACACCCAAATGGAGTATTCTACATATCAATAAGTCGCCTTCTATATCGTTTACGCGCTGCTACTATTTGAAAAACAAAGTTTCATATCAAAAATATTTTTTGACGGTTGCACCTTGGGGCAAGCCGTTTCGCCCAAAGTAAATTGAATAGTCAATTAACCAATCTATAATGATGATGAATAGCGCACACTATTTGTCTTGATTTTCTAAATACCATACCATATCGTTATATATTCTAAGCATATACTAAACAAAAATTATAAGTTATGTTAAATTATAGATGAAAAAACAAAATTATATATTTAAAATCGTTTTGTATCATTTTCTGTCGCACTGTGTTCTCCAAATTGTGAAAAAATGGGATTCTAGATTATCGTAATTTTTAGTCCTCTGCTAATGACAGACATAATTCAGCCAAAGAGGAAGTATATTAAACAATTGTAATAAAAATTATTAGAGAACAGTAGGTATGTTAATATATTAGGTCAAATATCGCTTTGCTATAGTGTAGTACCAGCTCCTTTATTAGACATCCTAGAGATTTCATACCATGGACTATCAGGGTTATTTGAATGTTTACATCATAAATAAGCTATAAAAATCATTTTTGACATTATCATAAATATGGCATTACCTCATACGATAGAAATCGTAGTTCAATTACCTCCTTGTGGACTTTAAAAACTACTCCACGCATTCTAATATATAAGGTAATGACGTGATACTTTCTTTTTATGTATACAGTTCTAGGACTCCGATTAATGGATTAAATCATAACCCTAGTAAAAAAGGCCTCGCGAATGATGTCATATGAGCTCTAACTAAATATATGAGCTTTAACTAAATAGCGTTACCCAATGAAACATTCAGGCATTTATGATAATTAATTAAGTTGTCTGGCATATGACACAACTCCAAAAATATTCATTGAATCAACCTGGCAAAATAAATAAAACTAATCAGATTTAAACTTTCAACAATATTCCTTGATTACCCATATACTGTATCACCTAAAGAGTGATTAAATGTTTTGTCCAGGGTACGATATTTGGTACATCCTTTAGAACTATAGACAAGTACGATCAGCCAATTAGCCATGCGGATATGATAAGTTATGTTAAATTATAGATGAAAAAACAAAATTATATATTTAAAATCGTTTTGTATCATTTTCTGTCGCACTGTGTTCTCCAAATTGTGAAAAAATGGGATTCTAGATTATCGTAATTTTTAGTCCTCTGCTAATGACAGACATAATTCAGCCAAAGAGGAAGTATATTAAACAATTGTAATAAAAATTATTAGAGAACAGTAGGTATGTTAATGTATTAGGTCAAATATCGCTTTGCTATAGTGTAGTTCCAGCTCCTTTATTAGACATCCTAGAGATTTCATACCATGGACTATCATGGTTATTTGAATGTTTACATCATAAATAAGCTATAAAAATCATTTTTTGACATTATCATAAATATGGCATTACCTCATACGATAGAAATCGTAGTTCAATTACCTCCTTGTGGACTTTAAAAACTACTCCACGCATTCTAATATATAAGGTAATGACGTGATACTTTCTTTTTATGTATACAGTTCTAGGACTCCGATTAATGGATTAAATCATAACCCTAGTAAAAAAGGCCTCGCGAATGATGTCATATGAGCTCTAACTAAATATATGAGCTTTAACTAAATAGCGTTACCCAATGAAACATTCAGACATTTATGATAATTAATTAAGTTGTCTGGCATATGACACAACTCCAAAAATATTCCTTGAATCAACCTGGCAAAATAAATAAAACTAATCAGATTTAAACTTTCAACAATATTCCTTGATTACCCATATACTGTAACACCTAAAGAGTGATTAAATGTTTTGTCCAGGGTACGATATTTGGTACATCCTTTAGAACTATAGACAAGTACGATCAGCCAATTAGCCATGCGGATATGATAAGTTATGTTAAATTATAGATGAAAAAACAAAATTATATATTTAAAATCGTTTTGTATCATTTTCTGTCGCACGGTGTTCTCAAAATTGTGAAAAAATGGGATTCTACATTATCGTAATTTTTAGTCCTCTGCTAATGACAGACATAATTCAGCCAAAGAGGAAGTATATTAAACAATTGTAATAAAAATTATTAGAGAACAGTAGGTATGTTAATGTATTAGGCCAAATATCGCTTTGCTATAGTGTAGTACCAGCTCCTTTATTAGACATCCTAGAGATTTCATACCATGGACTATCAGGGTTATTTGAATGTTTACATCATAAATAAGCTATACAAATCATTTTTGACATTATCATAAATATGGCATTACCTCATACGATAGAAATCGTAGTTCAATTACCTCCTTGTGGACTTTAAAAACTACTCCACGCATTCTAATATATAAGGTAATGACGTGATACTTTCTTTTTATGTATACAGTTCTAGGACTCCGATTAATGGATTAAATCATAACCCTAGTAAAAAAGGCCTCACGAATAATGTCATATGAGCTCTAACTAAATATATGAGCTTTTACTAAATAGCGTTACCCAATGAAACATTCAGGCATTTATGATAATTAATTAAGTTGTCTGGCATATGACACAACTCCAAAAATATTCCTTGAATCAACCTGGCAAAATAAATAAAACTAATCAGATTTAAACTTTCAACAATATTCCTTGCACTGCGTGAAAAATGGAATTCCAAAACTTGACACGTCTAGATACGGCTCTTGACACGCCGCGTGTATAGGCGTTCCTAGTTTTGACACCTCTTGGCACGCGACGAATTCAACTCTTGACACGCCTTTACACCGCTTGGTACACACAGTGTATAGACGTGTAAAGACTGTAACAAAAGTCTTTGCACGCGTTGTGACTAATTATTGAAATCTCTTTGCACGCTCTTCGCACAACAGTACAATTTGCGATAACATACACTATGTAGAAACTTAATACATAACCAATGTACATTTATATCTTAGTTAAAATCCGCCATGACAGACTAACATATTCATGAGTGTTTAATTGAAATACTTTAATAATTCCTCTGATTCGTATGAGCCCTTGCGCATACATATTTTCTTATCACTTTAGAGAACATATACCTAATCCCGGATACCTAATACACTTTTAACAGATGCACATTTTAATTCATCAAGTAAGCAAATTCATTCATCAACAAGATAACCGGGAGACAACCGTGGTTGACAGACTAGTTTTTATAATGCACGACATTGTTTTTGTACTTCAAATGTCACTGAGCTTTTGTGATTTAATTTCTAGATAACAAAACTAACTAGTATTACCATTGCTATTGTTTAAGATTTCTCTCTCGGACAAACTTTAAAGGATTGATACTTGTATTTCGTCCCACTGGTATAAAACTATATTTAGCGAGTTAATTAAGTACCACCCCATCATCAAACCCTGGACTTTTCAGGGAAATTTCAATTTTCGAGCAAGCATTTACGAAGATAATGTCAGATTACCAGGTCCGATGTAGGCATGTGTAAGGGACCTATAGAAGCACTTCTGGCGCACTGTGAGAAATGATAAGGTACATTTCAGATAGACAAAACTAACTTTAGATTTTAAATGAGACTCAGGGTGAAAATAAGAAGGGTTTTGTTGTTAAAAATAATGTATAATTGCAATAAGAACGTATTTGCAATAAAAACAAAATAAAATCTTCATCAGGTAGACTGTTTTTCATACATTAACACACATCACAATATACAGGTGAAGGTAAAATCATAATTAATTCTTTTAATTCAAAGTTTACCCGTACAATGTACCTGTATATTACGATGTCACAATTGTATGAAAAACAGTTAATTCTATATATAATATACCTACATGTATGTAATCTGGACAACTAAGAAAGGCAAGAACATAATGCAACATTACATCTGTAAATCATCTATTTGATTTTGAAAACTATAATGAAAACTCATATATAGTGTTCTAAGCAAAAATTCTCAAACTACAAGGCGATATTCTCAAACCACAAGGCGGCTCTTGCAAACTATAATGCAACTCAAATATAATGTTCTACGCATAAATTGAAACCTCAAGGCAGAGTATTACAGTACAATACAACATTTTCAAACTACAAGGGGATATTCTCAAACCACAAGGCGGCACTATAATGTAACTCATATATAGTGTTCTAAGCATAATTAAAACCACAAGGAAGCATTCCAAAACTACAAGGCAGCATTCTCAAACTACAAGGCGGCACTTGCAAACTATAATATAACTCATATATAGTGTTCAAATCATAATTAAAACCACAAGGCAGAGTAGTATAACCACAAGGCAGCATTCCCGAACTACAAGGCAGCATTCTCAAACCACAAGGCGGCACTTGCAAACTATAATATAACTCATATATAGTGTTCTAAGCATAATTAAAACCACAAGGCAGAGTAGTATAACCACAAGGCGGCACTTGCAAACTATAATGTAACTCATATACCTGTATAGTGTTCTAACCATAAATTGAAACCTCAAGGCAGAGTAGTATAACCACAAGGCAGCATTCTCGAACTACAAGGCAGCATTCTCAAACTACAAGGCGGCATTTGCAAACTATAATGCAACTCATGTATAATGTTCTGAGCATAAATTGAAACCTCAAGGCAGAGTAGTATAACCACAAGGCAGCATTCTCAAACTACAAGGCAGCATTCTCAAACTACAAGGCAGCATTCTCAAACTACAAGGCGGCACTTGCAAACTATAATGTAACTCATATATAGTGTTCTAAGCATAAATTGAAACCTCAAGGCAGAGTTGTATAACCACAAGGCAGCATTCTCAAACTACAAGGCAGCATTCTCAAACTACAAGGCAGCATTCTCAAACTACATGGCAGCATTTTTAAACCACAAGGCGGCACTTGCAAACTATAATGTAACTCATATATAGTGTTCTAAGCATGAATTGAAGCCTCAAGGCAGCATTCTCAAACTACAAGGCAGCATTCTCAAACTACAAGGCAGCATTCTCAAACTACAAGGCGGCACTTGCAAACTATAATATAACTCATAGGCAGAGTTGTATAACCACAAGGCAGCATTCTCAAACTACAAGGCAGCATTCTCAAACCACAAGGCGGCACTTGCAAAGTATAATATAACTCATATACAGTGTTCCAAGCATAATTAAAACCACAAGGCAGAGTAGTATAACCACAAGGCAGCATTCTCAAACTACAAGGCAGCATTCTCAAACTACAAGGCAGTATTCTCAAACCACAAGGCAGCACTTGCAAACTATAATGAGTGTTTTAAGCATAAATTGAAACCTCAAGGCAGAGTTGTATAACCACAAGGCAGCATTCTCAAACTACAAGGCAGCATTTTCAAACTACAAGGCAGCATTCTCAAACTACAAGGCGGCACTTGCAAACTATAATATAACTCATAGGCAGAGTTGTATAACCACAAGGCAGCATTCTCAAACTACAAGGCAGCATTCTCAAACCACAAGGCGGCACTTGCAAAGTATAATATAACTCATATACAGTGTTCCAAGCATAATTAAAACCACAAGGCAGAGTAGTATAACCACAAGGCAGCATTCTCAAACTACAAGGCAGCATTCTCAAACTACAAGGCAGTATTCTCAAACCACAAGGCAGCACTTGCAAACTATAATGAGTGTTTTAAGCATAAATTGAAACCTCAAGGCAGAGTTGTATAACCACAAGGCAGCATTCTCAAACTACAAGGCAGCATTCTCAAACTACAAGGCAGCATTTTCAAACCACAAGGCGGCACTTGCAAACTATAATGTAACTCATATATAGTGTTCTAAGCATGAATTGAAACCTCACGGCAGCATTCTCAAACCACAAGGCGGCACTTGCAAAGTATAATATAACTCATATATAGTGTTCCAAGCATAATTAAAACCACAAGGCAGAGTAGTATAACCACAAGGCAGCATTCTCAAACTACAAGGCAGCATTCTCAAACTACAAGGCAGTATTCTCAAACTACAAGGCAGCATTCTCAAATCACAAGGCTGCACTTGCAAACTATAATGTAACTCATATATAGTGTTCTAAGCATAAATTGAAACCTCAAGGCAGAGTAGTATAACCACAAGACAGCATTCTCAAACTACAAGGCAGCATTCTCAAACTACAAGGCAGCATTTTCAAACTACAAGGCAGCATTCTCAAACCACAAGGCGGCACTTGCAAACTATAATGTAACTCATATACAGGGTGTCAAATAAGTCCCGTCCCCCCTGCTACAGCTAAAGCCTTAACAGACGGTACCTAGTGTGATATACCATTGGAAAGATCATCCAAAGTTATGTTAACTCACCAACTCTCAAGTATTTTGGATGAAATTTACCTATATTTTTATGATGTCTTTTATAATTTACGTGCACTCCTTTAAGTAGCTTTTTTTGCGTCAAAACGACAAGGATATGACCTCAGAAATACGTCAAAAAGTTGATCTTTTTCGCATTCCACTTGTTACAAAATGGTTTTCAGCACTTTCCTTGCCCCTCTATTTTCTACACATCTAACCCTATCCAGAAATTGGTTAAATTCATTGCCATAAACATATTTAGTCATCTTTTGGTCCCTTGACCTTTCTTATACCCGATTCTTAAAATCCTGCCAAATATGCCAAATTGCCATGTTTCTAGGCATATGGTCACCTCAATTGATACGATGTAAAAATTTGTGAGATTGATTGACATGTGTCAGATATATGCCAATCAACGTAACTTTGGAAGACCTTTCCAATGATATATCACACTTGGTACCAAATATCTTGGTTTTGGCTTTAGAGGGGGGGGGCGGGACTTATTTGACACCCTGTATAGTGTTCTAAGCATGAATTGAAACCTCAAGGCAGAGTTGTATAACCTCATGGCAGCATTCGCAAACTACAAGGCAGCATTCTCAGACCACAAGGCGACACTTGCAAACTGTAATGTAACTCATATATAGTGTTCTAACCATGAATTGAAACAGATTTATTGATTTAGTATTTCTAACTTCAATTTTTCTCCCAATTCATTTTTAGTTATCCCGATTTTCTCCCGATGTATTTGTAGAAATCCGAACTCACCAACGACTTAATTATAGTGAATGTAGGGGTGGGGGGGGGGTAATGATTCCATCTTTTATTTTCTAGATTGGGCTCTATTTCTTTGTACCAGTAATCAAAAACTCAAAAAAATTGCAAGCAACATCCGAGACTAACATAAAAGGTAAAAAAATATTGTCCCTTATTTAAGTTTCAATAAATAATGTAGCTTGATCATTTGATTTCACTTGCTGTTGGATGTTTCAAAATACTAGTCCATGTCCGTGCGATTAGTATCAATTCATATAGTTTTGATTACAATCAGAATTCTCAATTTTGAGAATTCACTTTCAAGTCACCTTTCCTTTAATCTGTAATCACTAATTAACTAGATCAATACATACTCGATTTCCTCTTCCCACCAACAACACTGTTATGTAAGGGCGGAAATTTGAACCGGGAGATAGTCTTCGGGCTGACATCTCAAAGCTGTTGTTTATGACTTCAATACGGTACATCAATATTGATTTCCTCGCAAAGTATTCAAAAAACAATTCGTCTTTTGATAGGCTTTTTTCAAAAATTTTACACTTAGCTTACGTCAGTTTAATTCATTCAAACCTAAGACTCGTGCAAATTATGTATGATTCAAATGATTTGATATAGTGATCAGAAGTGTGCATTAAACAAAATAGAAGTTCAAACAATACAAATCTGAAATTGCTAGAAGGCATCGTGTGCCTCCCCAAGGCCAGTAACATATCTATGCAAATAAATAAACAGTGTCGACCCACATGATAAATGGCTATAGGTCCTAAGCTTGAAAAACTATTTCTAGACTACTCCACGGTATATCTTCTGTAATCAAGGTGGTTCAGCAGTTATAAAAACAAGGAAGTATTTGGATTATAAGGAATTAATATTTTGTTTTCATTTGATAATAATCATAATTGGTTCATGGGCATTCCATGCTTTGTTTAACAAATTTGAGACCTTTGTCTCTGATTGTCAAAAGTGAGACCCCCCAAATTGTTTTGTTTTTTAAATGAACCCCTCACACCCCAGACCGCATATATACATTTTGTATATTTTACAGATATCACATCCACCAGGATTCATTATAGCAAAATAATAGTTTACAAATGAATTCAGCTGTGGGGAACAGCAAAAGTACGGCTTGAGAGGGAGGGGGGTATGTATGTACCAGGCAAATATAAGGGCTTTAACATGGGATTTGGGGGTAGGCACCCTGTACAAGTAGGGTTTTGAAGGGAGGTTGAAGAGGTTTGTTACCTTCAAAAGTAGGATTTTAACGAGGGTCAAGGGGGTAGGCCCCGGTGTAGACACCCTGTAAAATGGGTCTTTAACAGGGGTTGAGGATTGATTGAAGATATCCTGGAAAAGCTTGGCTATAACATGGGTTAGTAGGGGCTTAATGTGGTTTTAAAAAGCTCCAACGTTCCTCTTAGGGTGGTTAGTCACACTTTTTTCTCTAAAACTCAATTGTATTGTTGTAGCCAGAATGTTTCGGGTACGAGACCAACTGCGAAAGAAAGTTATCAAAAGGATTAATGCAAATGCCTTTTATATGAACAAAATGTCAACTACGGGGGAGTTTCCTGCCCCTGCGATCTTATTTGTCCATTTAGAATAAGATAAACCATGTAACCAGGTCCATGTATTCCATTCTGACAGAATTTCAGAATCAATTTCAAATTAAGTTTATTATGTTTGAAATCCCGAATGTCCCCGGGGGAATCTCTCTTCGAAATTATAATGTCAGATAGATATAGATCCGCCAAATTAAAATAAGTCAAATTTCAGTTGGAATTTTTGTCAAATGCACTTCAGAAATTAAACTTCTGGGGCCCCCTTTCCTGTCAACTGAGCATGTCATCAACATGTCATACATTATCCCAAAAGAAATACAGAAAATATCTTAGTAAATACCCGTCCTAATGACATAAACCATGGGCTTTCAAGAGAATCTTTTGATAGCCCATGTATAAACATAGACAAAGATTAAACTTCAGTCCTGATTTCGCCAAATTAAATAGCTGCCAATATTTGAAATTGAGCAAATTCTTCAAATTAAGTAGCGTGAAAATAAGTGTATCTAAAGTATCTGTAAGGGGGGGGGGGCTCAAGGCATAAAGATTACCGGGAGATACAAACCGGAGAAATAGATGAGATGATGAATATGTATTGTATGTTTTCCAGTTTTAATTATGTTGTTTGTTATTGGTCCTAATATGATTAGGGACCACAAATATGTATGTGACAGTTTTGAAGTTCAAAAAACGGGTAAAATTGGTTAAAGCAAATTGTATATGATAATGATCAGAGCCGGGATTCAGAGATACACAACTAAAATAACGAGGAATTAAAAATAGCCTATAGACCATGTATACTGCAATCATGGACTCACTTGAAAGCCCATGCTGTAATCAAGGTAATTTAGGGATATCCAATCTTTGAAGAAGCAAAAACGCAATCAAACAGTTAATTAGTTATTGTGTGATCTAGATTACAGATCAAAGAAATCAATTCCAAGATCATTATTTCTATGTATTTAGTTCGTTGTCTTTTTGAAAAAAGGTACAAGAAAACTATGTATTAATATATCAAGGCCAGGGTGCTCCTGAATCTGATAGTTAAAGCGTATGCTAGTATGAGGGGCGACGTTTAAAGTAAAGCATTGTTTTAAATCCTGGGAAAATGCACTCCCCCATTTTACAAATATTGTGTGATGCCAATGAACCCTGAAATTTGTTTTTGTTTTCGCGAGCAATTAACAAATATGTTTATGAAAATCTTGCGAGTCCAGACATATGATTCTCATTCTGTCTCAGCTTAGTGTTGATTAGATTTTATCCCCACTCTTCCGACGTCTGTGTCTCCCTCATTTTTACCCTATATTCAGTTTCTTTTTAAACCAAATTTACAATATCCGTTCACATATATAAATCAGTAGTTGTTTATGACAAGATTATTTTTATAGATTATCAAAAATTAAGGTAGCGTATTCTGTAATTTCAACTATATGTTAGCCCCCCCCCTCCCCTTCGCCGACAGTAATGTATTGTTTAAAATAATACTGCATCCACCGGCCAATTATTCTTTCACCATTTTGAGCAGTTTTCGTGTGATTTTGAACAAATATCAAATGTGACCCCACCCCTGGAATAAGTTAGCCCCCCTCGCCGACAGAGATGTCTAGTTTAAAATAATACTGTATCCCCTGGCCAATAATTCTTTCACCATTTTGAGCAGTTTTCGTGTAATTTTTGAGCAAATATCAAATGTGACCTCACCCCTGGAATAATTCAAAAGTCCCCTTAGCAAATGCTGGATTTGGCCCTGGTACTTGTTGACATCCCGTATTTAGCTAAAGCAAAACATGAAATATTAACACGTGCGGTAAATTATAATTTAAATGTAGCGCAAAATCTCACATGGTAACGACTAATTTTGTCTTGTGTCTAACCACGGCGTGCTTAGAGATTTCTAGACTCTAGTCACGCTCTGTCCACGCCAGCTCTAAGCACGTCTAAGTACGCCTAGAAATCTCTAGATACACGGAGTTCCTAGACCGACTAAGCACGTCTAGAAATTACTAGAAATTCCACATTTGATGCAGTGTTGATTACCCATATACTGTATCACCTAAAGAGTGATTAAATGTTTTGTCCAGGGTACGATATTTGGTACATCCTTTAGAACTATAGACAAGTACGATCAGCCAATTAGCCATGCGGATATGATAAGTTATGTTAAATTATAGATGAAAAAACAAAATTATATATTTAAAATCGTTTTGTATCATTTTCTGTCGCACTGTGTTCTCCGAATTGTGAAAAAATGGGATTCTAGATTATCGTAATTTTTAGTCCTCTGCTAATGACAGACATAATTCAGCCAAAGAGGAAGTATATTAAACAATTGTAATAAAAATTATTAGAGAACAGTAGGTATGTTAATGTATTAGGTCAAATATCGCTTTGCTATAGTGTAGTACCAGCTCCTTTATTAGACATCCTAGAGATTTCATACCATGGACTATCAGGGTTATTTGAATGTTTACATCATAAATAAGCTATACAAATCATTTTTGACATTATCATAAATATGGCATTACCTCATACGATAGAAATCGTAGTTCAATTACCTCCTTGTGGACTTTAAAAACTACTCCACGCATTCTAATATATAAGGTAATGACGTGATACTTTCTTTTTATGTATACAGTTCTAGGACTCCGATTAATGGATTAAATCATAACCCTAGTAAAAAAGGCCTCACGAATAATGTCATATGAGCTCTAACTAAATATATGAGCTTTAACTAAATAGCGTTACCCAATGAAACATTCAGGCATTTATGATAATTAATTAAGTTGTCTGGCATATGACACAACTCCAAAAATATTCCTTGAATCAACCTGGCAAAATAAATAAAACTAATCAGATTTAAACTTTCAACAATATTCCTTGATTACCCATATACTGTATCACCTAAAGAGTGATTAAATGTTTTGTCCAGGGTACGATATTTGGTACATCCTTTAGAACTATAGACAAGTACGATCAGCCAATTAGCCATGCGGATATGACACAATGGATTAAAACCCTCTTAGGGAGTCCGAAATCAGAGGTCAATTCATTCCATGAAGTGAGGAATTATTTTGGTACACCATTTGTACTTACTTTGATATGTTCAAATACAGGGTGTGCAAAAAACGCAGCCCAAAGAAATCCAATTGTCTTCATTTTTAAAGGAAAGAAAGAAGAGACTGTGTTGAATAGCTTCCGTTGTTATTAAGTTGTAAAATATAATTACCTTGGACACCTGCTCAAAAGACTATAGTATTAGGAAGATACGAAAAACGCAGTCAGAGGTGACTGCCATTGCAAGAAAACCGATTCACTTTCTAACCATTGTGTTTTGCCACTTCAGATTTGACACAAATTTTCCTCGTTCAATGTGTGGTGAATTTGTGGAGTTTCATTAAAATCACTCGAGTGACTTTATAGTCATGGTCAAAATGCCTTCTTAAGTCTGAACCAGGGCGTTTAACTGTGTTTTGAAAGCATTTCGACCACAACTGTAAAGTCCCTGGAGTGATTTTGATTTCACTCTACTTTACCATACATTGAATGAAGATGATTTGTGCCAAATTTGAAGAGCCAAAACACTATGGTTAGAAAGTTATTCGGTTTTATTGCTATGACAGTCACCCCTGACTGCGTTTTTCGTATCTTTCTCATACTTATGTATTTTTTAGCAGGTGTCCAAGGCATCATGTTTTATAACTAACCAACTACAGGGTCTATACATACACAATCTCTTCTTTCTTTCCTGAAGAAATGACCATAATTGAAATAGTATTTTCCAAGATATAGTGATTTCTTTGGGTTGCGTTTTTTAATGAAATTAAGAAGAGTAAAATTAATATAATATTTCTTGAATACCCCAAACTTTAGTTTTGAGATTATATTAATGACACCAAAAAGTTGAAATAAATTAGTATAAAAAATAAAAAGAAACTTACAATTTCAGTACTGTACTTTATTGTAATTTATTTGATCACTTTCTTTTCCGATCCGTTTTAGATGCTAACATCAGTCTAGTACAGTCCAGTTATTATTCGTTTACGTAACTACCTCAAATAAATAAATTTAAAAATGTTCAACACTTAATACTCAACGATGACTAATGCAAGATCATAACTTATCTTTCTTTTATAATAATAATATCATTAGGGATTTTTATTAGATCACTAGATCTTTTAGTTTTTGTTTTGTTTTGGACATCCTCTAATAAAATCATGACATAATGGTGAGGTAATGCTATGAGGTAATACGTTATGATATGACTGTCAATGAAGGTCACTGTTTGAACTTAAACAAACACTCTACTGATCATGAACTGTTGCATTAACAAAAAATGTTAACATGTCATTTTAGTCAATAGTGTTTTAAGTTTGGGGTACAGATAGCTACAAATCCAGATGTGGTAACCCTCAGTGTCAGATAAGTTCAGTTAAATACAATATTGTAGTTAAAACTATTTTATTTCTGTGTACAGGTATAGTACATCGTAATAATCAAATACATAAGATGCATAATAAAACGATATACAGTATTATATTTTGTACCGCCACCAACCGATTCCGCCCAATGAGTCACTATCTAACTTATTCTGAATGCTACCTCTAGTGGTTAACTCAGGCCAGCATTTATTTGGGTTACATTTAAAATAGCCTAACATCTGAAAATGTCTGAAAATTTCATCGTAAATGATATAACATTTATATTACGAGTTTAACCGTTAAACTATGAGATCGAGGAGATATTGCCACAAACACACAATATAATGTACAGAAACATTGCTCTAAAAATGTATAAGCTGACTATTGTATGTCTAGACTAGATATGATAAAGCAAAGTAAATTACAAAAGAATCGTTAAATCCCAAGGTTCAATAGATCTTTAAAAGGGGTTTGAAAACGATTCACAAGTTATTAGATATTAATATCCCTAGATAATGAATTTACAGACCTGTATCACTTTAGATGCTGGTTATTTGACCTGGACTTTTATTCTGGATTGTCCTATAAGACCACATTAATGAATGCTGGAAATGTAGTTATTGTTCCACATGTTAATATTCATTAAGGATTCAAAATATTTCGCAGTAATAAAATTCTCTGAATTTAAGTAGACGATCGCTTCAGCAGCATCTATTTTCGATGTAATCCTGAATTCTACCCCAAAATGACTGTAAAATAATGAGTATTACAGTAATAATGAGAAGGACAATTAAAGATACAAGATTAGAGGTGTTCTCATGAAAAGGGGGAGATGCATCGGGTAAACAATCCTTTGTGTTCACTCCCAATGAATACTTAAGAGTTGTCAAGTTACTGTCAAACAACATTGGGGCTTCTTTATACAAGAACTGCCTGATGCGTGGACTAGTATCATTAAGAACAATTTGAATACTACTACCACCATTAATAAGCATAGATATATTGGCCTCATTATGTATTACGTCCAGTGTTTGGTAAACAACTGAATCCAATAAAATCAGCAGTAAGGTAAATATCACAAATGTCATGATGACACAAAGACCCCAAATCAATGTCGAAAACTCTTGTTTCAACGCAATCACTTTTTCAAAAATAGTTGACACAGATGAGATCGCTTGTGATCTAACAACACGTTCCGGCTGCTTTTCTGCTCGCAGACACCCAATTACCGACCAACATCCTATGAGGAACACAAAAATGCCTAATACAATTTGCACAATAATCACGATAGTGGGTAGTTGACGCACAAAATCCGTTGTGTGTTCAAACACATCACTAACCTTGTCCGCGATAGTAAAAAGACTTTCGGATCCTGTAAGATTTGGGTAAGTAATGTGATGTGTCGAATAAACGTCGTTGGCATAATCTTGAATGTCATTTGAAGAAAATGTGATGTTATTGACAGTTATGTTAAAGTTTATGTTACTAATATCAATTTTGACAAGTTTGAACTCAGAAATTATACGTTCTACGGCTAGTTTTGGTTCATCGATAACTTCCTTTAACACATCAATTGGCAGAGTGGCCGTTCGTTTAGCTACATCCTCATAAATCTTGTTTCGGTTAGGAGTTGATTGATTTACCATGTGGATGACCATTGTTCCCACACAAGATATCGATCCTGGAATTTTCTTCACATTCTCGAACGTATTCGTGATTGGTCCAGTGTCCAAAATCTCTACTAGAAACGTCAGCATTAATACTAAAAGTAAGGCGTTTATACAAGGGTGTGTCAGAAGATTTACAATACATCGCATGCCTTTAGATTTGCATTTATTTGATTTGTCGTTGTTCAGTTGGCTGTTACGCGTATTATCGCCCACTGCATCGTTTGATACGCCAACTCCTGTCAAAACCGATTCGCCGCTGAAGATGCAGTACCTGTAACTGTGGAATCTGAAAAAACATAATATAAGATAATGGAAACATTAAACCCAAATTAAATGTAAGACAACCACTCGCTAGTTTATCTAAATCAAAAGCCAAGCGTGTTTGTGACATTTACGTTCTTAGAAGTTGATAGATTGTCCACATTGCAAAACACAACGTGTTTTTATTTAATACTTTTTATTTATGATTTAATCCCAGATATGGCAATGATGTATACGCCCCAATCCCTCCATTACTCCACCGTATGAAGTTTGATTATGGACAAGGGGAAAGGCCTTCGTCTGTCCGTCCGTACGTACGTCTATGTGAGTGATAACTTAAATACACCCGTCGATTGACGGAATCGGTTTTTTAATGAGCTGATTAAAATTCTGAAGGTTGATTGCTGCTTTTTTATAAATGTCTGACACTTTTTTAATTTTTTTCGTTGCTGCCAGGTTAATTAAGTTAGCGTGTGCCATATTGTAAGAGGTATCTGATATAATGAGTACCGATTCACATCTAAGTAATTTTGAGGTTCGTCATTCAACAAGGTTTTGTCAGACTCACCATCTAATAGTTTATCTACAGCTCTATCCGACGTGTTCGGTCGTTGTTTTAACTCTATGTCATCATTGCGGTTGCGTTCATCATTCCCTTTTGGTTTCATGTTAACTGTTTTGGGAGGGGGGCGTCTTTTTGGCTTTGTCTTGGGCATACCGGTGAAAATATACCTGGAAAATGGGCAAGTGTGACTGTCACTCAAAACAGAGACTGCTCAAAACAATAATTAAACGGAAGGTCTGAAACAACGGCCTGTAAAGAAGAACAGAACATAATTATAGGAATGAAGCTGATTTCCCACTTCGTGGTTGCTCTGAAAATTGTACTAATGATAAGGACACAACAGAGTGCTGATAAAAAGCTAGCAGAGTCTTTAAAACATCTGTACTTAGGAAAGAGTATGCCATTTAATTGAAATACCTAGCACATATAGTTGCCCTTGAAAAATGTCTGTGTGCCATTTTCAAGTTAATCACGATCGTTGATTTCGCCCCTACTGATGATCGAGGTATGCAAAATAATGAAATAAAAGCTATAATAAGTGGGTTATTAAAAGTAATTAAATCTTATTTATCAACTTATATTAACGTTTTGTTTGTTAAATTCTAAACCATATACAATTACTAGAGTACTTCATCATTATTTTTCAACATGTTTTAAATATCAAGAAATATTCAAAAGACATACATTTTGAATGGAAGTTTTGTTTATAAATAATCAGTTCACTACACGAGTAATAAAGTGAGCCCAGAACTTGCTAATGATTTAAACAACATAGCTTAACTCCAGAATTTTAATGAGTGTGGTAAGGTACATTCATGTATTAATTAATCTACAGAACATTGAGCCATGTGCTTAGATTCTTTTTGACATTGCAAACTATTTCGAACAGTATCACTTAAAAGAATGAGTTTTTTTGCAAAGGTTTAAAGTAATCACGGTTGAAACCTGACGTTTTGACTGCATCGAAGCACATTTTTTCTGTTCCTTTTGATTCTATTTATAGATTTTCACTCAGCTGAAAACTATACGATCACTCTCTCCGAATCAGCTTCATGTGTCTAGAAATTGATTTTTCAGAAGGGAAACAATATGATTGAAATTGAAACAGAATCTAGGTCAGTAGAATCTGAAAGTATCATTTCAAATACTGTGTTATTTTCAGATTGGCTAAATATTGAAACATCATGCCTGACTATGTGTGAATTATCAATCAATACGTGCAAGGCAGTGCAAACTATCAAGTTCTCGTGATTTCTCAATGGCGGTATTCGTCTAGCAATCTAATATAGATTTAGTTATCCCCGCAATGATCTGTTAAAAAATAGCCACTGCCACACAGTTTGGCATCTATATTACTGACACGTATTTTCATATTTTCATTACAAGGTGTTGTGCGTATTCGTCGTTAACATTCAGACATGTGATCCAAGTATTAGACAAGGGTGAATAATCACAATTGCGCACCCTGTTCTGCGCAAGCATGGTCAGACCAGTTGAAGGTGAATACGTGTCTGGACAAAATGGGACTTTAATTTCTTTTTATAAAATAGAAATATCTGCGAAGCTATTGTTAAGAGGAAGTGTTACATTAATGTGAATTGTTGATTTAGATTGATTCCGAGCCCATTACAGTCTTCCTAATTTGAGTGGAGACCGGAATTTTAAAGTGTAAATAGAACTTCCGATTCAGAAAATGAACATTGATAAAATAGTACTCACCCCACCGATGTTTCTGTGTTAAAACTTGTGAAATGGTTGCTTCCGTCAGTATCTACCTATATAATGTATTACATTTGTTAAATTGTAATTGTTGTACATGTCGGTGTACATGTATTTTACTACTATCTCGGACTTTGATTTGATCACCGTGTCAAGGTGTTCTTCCAATGTTTATAATTAATCGATATAAGGGGCCCATATAAAATGCATACTGAGTCCCCGAATGAGTCACCCACTCCTTCTGCAAACACAGAAGTCGAGGTCGAACTGTATGATATTGTGTACATTTGGGACTTTTAAACTGCTAAACACACATGGGCGATTACAACGGAGAAGGGTAGAGATGAAAGAGAAAAATAAAAAAATGTTAATGAAAATTGATGCGCACGTTTTGAAGTAAAACAGAATGGTAATAGTTAAGGTGGCCTAAAATGCTGCTTATTTTTTCGTGAAGCCACTCAGTAAAATTACGATTTCTCTGCACCCTGATGTCCAATCAACATCATTCGAGTATCTATGTGTTCCTGACACGTTTGGGCATACGTTAATGACAACGTCTACCCAATGTTTGCACGAAAATTGACGTAATTCATGACTGAAATCGGGAAAAAATATGTGATAAAATCTCTCAGAATTTTTTATAATAACTATTTACAAAAATCTTCCAGAGACACAAATCCATTTAGGTAAGGTTTGTTTTAAAGTCGAAAAGTCCCAATAAGACAATACAAACCCAGATAAAACCCGGAAGACTGCAGATTTCATGTAATGATTTACGTTCATGTAAACAAGTACATATAATCCCCAAATAAAACACTGGCCTACGTGACATGTAATAACATGTTCAAACTGAAATATAGAAAATGCCAACATAGCATTTGCTTCCGTGTTCTGTGTGCCCCTCTACCTGCTTAATAAGGCAATGTATCTTCAAATAAAACCTTAGCAAGTAGATTAGAGTCTCTGGAACACTTTTGTAAATAGTTTTCACAAGCAATTTTTTTCCGGGACATATAAATCGTATGTCCCTCTTAAAAAAATAAATTTTGAAAAAAATCTTTAAAAAATAAAAATAAATAAATTCGGAAAAAAATTGAAAATAAAAATTTGAAAAAATTGTGAAAAAAATTGTGAAAAAAAATTTAAATGTTGAAAAATTTTGAAAAGAAATTCTGAGAAAGAAATTATGCAAAAAAATGTGAAAATTCAATTAACTTCAGAAAAATTGAAAACAAATTTGGAAAAAATTTGAAAAATTTGAAAATGATAACATATTTTGCAAGTAAACACACCAGAACATATGGGATACATGCTTATTATTTCAAACCTCATCAGGTATGGAATACAACAGTTATGCACGGTCGGTTTGGATACAAGAAATATCCCTTGGGATATACAATATATCTTCCCTTCGGTCTCTCGGGAAGATATATTGTATATCCCTCGGGATATTCCCTGTATCCAAAACCTCCCAGTGCATAACCCCTATATATTTACTTGTAAAAATTGGTTTAGGTATTTGACATGTAATTATCCTCCATATGCAAAAGCATCAAATTACTCAAAATACATTGGGTGAAAGGGTTGATATACTTATTAATTACTTACAGGAGATGCGGTTCAGATTGATCATCTCTTCAAAAATGACTAATTTAAGCAAGAGAAACATTAACTTGTTTCAATTCAATACAATATTTTCAATTACATAAATGCTTCCTTGAATGAAGAGATGGAGATTATATAAATTGATTGCATTGCAAGTAACGATTTGAAGTTGCCTAAATGGCCTGAAACTGTATCCAAATGTTCATACGGAACTGGCATCGCTACAGCTTGGCGAAGTTTGATTTTCAGATAGTTTTTAACTCAACTAACGGGTAGTGAAGCCTGAAATAACGGTGGAAATGTATAGTTTTAATAATTTGGAAGGTCAAAGAAATGATTCACAATCATCTATAGGTGCTGTAAGGTAAGTGTTCTAGGTCAAAATGAAAACTTTACAGAGATGGATAGGCAGTTGATATTCAACCTGCCAAAACTATCATATTGGTTTTCAATCATTACATTTTAGTAAGCCATTGTCTCAGTGTTAGATCATAGTTTGGGATATTAGTGTTTGTGTCGCAATCTTTGGTCCGTTCCCTTTTGGAAACCGTGCACTTTTTCACATTTTTTTCTTCAACTTGTATTGTAATGACTTCAGTATGAATGAAATGTCTCTTGATGTTCTGATCCTGGAGTTTGATGTTGGCTCTCGATTTGAGGGATAAAGGGGAGAGAGGGGTTGACATTATTTCTCTTTACGTTAGATCATGGTTTTTAGAATAGATAGGCCTATTTTTCTTATGACAGGTTTACACTTGGAGTTTGATTCCCTTCCTAGGTTTCTTTACAGTTATTCCCTTTGGCAGCCAAACGTTCACGCTCCGACTAATTCCTTTGATGTTAAAGGCATTGACGAGGTCACTTATCAGTGTGTGTTTTGCTTTATATTGATGGAAAGGTTGCGAATAATGTCCTATTTCTAACCTATTTTATAAATAAATATGACGTATAATTTATATAAAGGCCAGTAAATTCTAAATTGTTTTATTTCTATGTTACAAGTTTCAAAATAATATTCGAAACCAACATCGGCTTACTATACATATGTAGCAAATATAACAAAATACACATAATAAATAATAAGTCCAACTACTGCAATATTCAATTTATTTATTGCAGACATTAAATAGAAATGAATAATATAGTTATAAAATTCAGCAGTCGACATTGGCTATATATACTACATTATCTTAATAAATATACATATAGATAATCACTCTTACCTCATACTACAGCGTTTTCTTTATATTTTACAGATTTTAAAATAGTATTCAATTTAATTAATAGTGTAAAGTACTATGGCATTGATCATATTTCTGCGCTGCAGATTTAATGAATTATAATACAATCCAGCATCCGACATCGGCTTACATAAATTGCATATATAGTAAAATGTGCATAGTTTTATGAATAGTCTGTATAAGAATATACTAAAGCATTTTATTTCTGTGTTTCATATTATAGAATAATATTTTGTACAATAAAAATACCAGTAAAAACCCAGCAGCCGCCAGCGGCTTACATGAATTCCATATACAGTAAAATGTACATAATTGTATAAATACTCTATGTAAGCATATACTATATGCATTTTAATTCTGTGTTACATATTTAAGAAATATAGACCGAAGAGCAGGGGTAATATCGTGTAGGGGTGTATTCGACGATATTACACCTGCTCTGAGGTCTATATTACGATTCGAACAGGAAAACTCACCAAAATGTTTCGAATATTCATTATTTATAATTAGACTTACAATATAGTACATAATTTTATTTATTTTTCAGAATAATTATACAATAAAAATACATAGTAAAACAGTTACTATATTAGTCTCTTTATATAATATAATTTTTAAAATATAAATAAGATGTAATGCTGTTATAACAGATGGATGCAAAAATAATTTACACATGATATATGCAGATTTTTGTAAATCTGAAAATGTGATTAAAGCTTTGAGAATAAAAGAGACGACACATGAAATGAATGAATTTATTAACTGCTTGTTGAGAAATGAAATTTTCTCCATTATGTGAAAAGTTTTTGATGAAGAAAAAGAGTTATCCCCGTCTAATTGAGGTATTATTTTTTGGGAAGACCCTGTACTTTCATATTCCATATATTTGAATCAATATCCTAATTGGTAAAAACTCTGGGGCATGTGATTTTTGAGTGGAGAATGAGACGTGTCTTAGAATCTCGATTTTTCAACAAGTTGTTTTAGGATGAACTCTGTACACACAACCCAGTCCATAACCCTTCTGAATACACATTCGACACCTCCATCTACCACCAATCTGTTTGACATTTTTCATCGTGCCACAGCTCACGCATGCACTCTTTGAATTTGAACTCATGAGTGAAATCACTCGCCTAAAATTCGAGGCGAGCCAATGACTAGCTCCGTCGTTTTTAGGGTACACTCTATATACAAAACCAGGCTTATAGTCATATCCTTTATGAATGCACATTCGACATCGCCATCGACCATTTATCTGTTTCAGATTTTCCATTGAACTACAGTCCACGCATTTGTTCTTCGTAATAGATCTCAGCAGTGTCGGGATCCGCCCAAGCGTCGATATGACCCAACGCATAAATCCTTTACCTTTGTCAATTGGTTTTTTTCGCTCATAATACAAGTTTTGATAAAGATGCTTAACTCGTTCTTTGAAACGTTCTGGATAATATATTTCTGTGATTTTATGCTGAAGTCTCACACCATATGACTGTAGAAGTGTCAAGATTGATATACCAATGTACATTACGCCTAAATAAACAAGCTGTGTTTTGTCCTCATAAAATGGAGGTGACGGATCTGGGAGACACGGCGCAGTGTTAAGTTCCAACGAGTATTTGAAATGGGTAGAGTTACCTTTGAGCAAAATCGGTACTTCTTGGTGTAAAATTTGGCTGATACTGGGGCTAGTGTCATTGAGGGCAACTTCGAATCCACTGCCACCGTTTATCAGTACAGTTACGTTTGCTTCCTTGCGCACCACCTCCAAGACTAAATAAATCAGAACATCCATTCCACACAACAGAACAGCCGCAGCTAGTAATGCTAGAATGATTAAAATACCTCTTAAGATTGATACCAACTCCTGCTTCGAAAGGCAAAATGCCGTAGAATCAATGAAATGGACTCGCTCTTTTTTACGCAAAGGCAGTAGATTAGATTCACCTTTGTCAAATCTCTTGAAGGCACTTGTGATATAAATGTTGTCATAGTCGAGATCATGCAGATAACCTCGGAGATAAAGACACGCTTGGAATATCACTAGGACTACGATTGGTACTGATAAAAGGTAATTGAGAATATCTACAATAAGACGGCTAGCATACGTCATGTCATTGAAAGCAGCAATCAGCGTGTCCCCTAACGACATAATCCTTTCGAGTCCAGTTACATTTGTCTGCTCAAAGTAAAACGTAGCATCAACATCATTAGTATAATTTGCTACATCATGAGAATTGATTGTGATATTACGGACTGTTATACTCACATCTAAGTTACTGATATCAATTTTAATTATAGGAAAAGAAGGAAATACACTTTTTATTATCTTTTTTGGGAAACGATCAAAGATTGTCTTCAAAGTTTCAATTTTTAGGGGAAGCATTTGTCTCACTGTTCCATTAGTAAATTCCTGAATGTCCAATAATAGGGCCGATTGCATGTTCTTCAATTCTTCGCTGAACATATTCACTTGACAAGATATCGTTCCTTTGATTTTCCTTGCATTGTCCAAAGAATTGGTGATCGGACCTGAGAGTAGGAGTCGAATGATAATGGTTAACATGATGGCTCTTCCACGTGAGGTGGAAATCCCTGGTAGGGCCAAAAGAGCTATAACTCGCACACACTTAAACTTCACAACGGCTAACGAAGTTAGGACGGAGACTGTCATTACTAAAGCTACTTCTTCAGTCGGTGGATAGTAACTATCGTCTTCGATGTGCGACTTGGTCTCCCCATGGACTGGTTTTGCTGTAGTATTTACTGTCCCATTGGTTTTCTGATTTGGGACGCTGTGTTCTTCCACGTAAAATAAAAGGGATGCGAGCACGATACACGTGACTAATGTTATGAGAAAAGTTAAGATTTTCTTTATATATTCCCATTTCCACGTATTCAATTCTATTTTGTCACGAGTCTCACTTTTCGTTAGACTGTCAGCTTCATGGGGTTCGTAATAAAACTCAGATGGAACATGAATTACAGTTGACGAGGACTCAATTTGATCAGCAGTTTTAGAGACATCACCCATGTTTGAATATCTTACAACTTCCTATCCTTTTAAGATTTTGCCGTGTGTTCAAAGTATGTAGTTGCAGCTTTATTTGATGGAATCTGGAATACAATTCAAAAACAATATACACTTTTATCTTGAATCTTTGAATATATATTTCTGTAAAGACCTAATACATGAATTCACAATAATTAGAACCCCGGACAGGTAAAATGATACAGTCGTGTTTTTACTCTATATTTGCGATAGCACAACCATTCTTATTGAAAATTCAGTAACCAGACAATATTTAAAATTAGGTTAAAAGTTCAATTGTTCAAGCGAAAACCTGTATTTTATTTATTGACAGTGAAGTGTCTTTAAAAAAAGCCTATCAAAAATCATATAATTGGGATTTTTGATTAAATGTTTAATTTCCATATTGGAAATTGCCTCTAGAATAGATTTTGAAAATCTCCATAAGAATAGTTGTTCCATTGCAAATATAGAGTAAAAACACAACTGCATCATTCAACCTGTCCGGGGTACTAAGAGAAGTTTTGGACTTGTTTGACTATCTGTAGTACTTATAAGACGATGACTATCAGTTATGTTTTATTTACTGTTACTTAACTTTTTCGATTAGATGTCACTTTTGTTGTAAGACGGGAACTTATCTAGAAAAATGCGTTTCAAGCGACATCTATATGATTTATATACGTTTTCTAATAAATGATATAATGTGAAACATAGTTTGGAGATGGCAATGTCGAGTTAATTTAGTCCAGATTAAAGTGCTCGCAACTGATTGGTTCCAATGATTAGAATTACAACACGCCTACAGTGTACACTATTTATCATGATTTTACATAGGTGTCGTCTTCAACACTAAAGTGTAAATACATATAAACCAAGGAACATCAAATTCATATAGATGTCATGTAGAGACTATCCTCCAAAAAACAGTACTCATGTGACATCAGTTATGATCTTGAAACGCTGGCATGGTACCAACTACACCCACATTGAGTACAGAATATTGAAATTAAATGACGCCATATTTTTATCACTTCATAAAGGCATCGTATAACATGCAATGTATTGGTATTTTCTAGAGTTGTCTAGAGTGTTTGGATTATAATTACATCAGCATTAGATTAAATTGTTCAACAAATAACATACGATTTTTTTAATTGAACAGCCACTGACTGAGATGGAATGAAGCTTCTTTTCTCATAGCTCAATCGTTAAGGTAAGTCTGAAGTAAGAGGTAAGTTGAATCAATTTACTTACAAAACATTGTTCAGTTTATTTCAATTTGGAATCTACTTAGATACTGTCGTTAGAAGCAGAACCATTCATTCCACTCTATGGATATATATTTACCGATGGATGAATTGATAATTTATCATGTGATCAGTAGTGACATGCATGGCCCGGAAAAAGAGTAATTAAATGATGCAAAAAATGTGATCTGTCAACCTCGGCCATTTAGGCAATTTTCCAAAAAGACGTTATGCTTTCAGAAACCTGCGTTGTCGACCCAAAACTTTTACATCTTCCATCTATATTTAGATGGATAAATAGATGGCAGCACGTGTATTGGTAGGACCAGAATAGATTGATGATAATTGAACTTTTCAAGGTTTTTAAATTTTTGCAAAGCAATAGAAATGAGTCCTAAAAAAGTACATTAGCCACCTGCCTGGTCGAGTCTATTTAGGTTGGATAAATGATAACAAAAATGTACAGATTTCGTGACATAACATTTTGTGTCACTTCAGACATTTTCAGACATACATTATGCGCGTTGAATTATCAAATATGGCCGATCATGACTCACAAGACACCGTTTTACTGACCAATCAGACATAAGGCATTGATCAAAGTGCGTTTAGTTTCAGATTTACCCCGTAAATTGTGAAAGTAGGATTTATGATCTTTTTTATTCAGCAATAATATATCATACACTTTTCACTGTTAGAAATATAAATAATGTGACTTGAATGATAACAAATGACATATCTGTAATATAGGAATTTTTCAAACACTTCGAAACTCGTTCGAAAAGATAAAAAAAACAATACTCATTCATATTGTTAGGTATTAAGCAAAAGTGATTGTGAAAGGAGGAAATGCAGGCATACGTATGCGATCTACTCTAAAATGCTTTTAATTTGAGTAAATTGAAAACACTTTGATAATGACTCAAATTTGAGGCAAATACCTGCCTTTGTTTGACCATTATTGATTTTTCAAAATGTGAATCAGAAACAATGTCCAATGTTTGTAATCTACTCTTAAAACATTCTTCTTTCAAAAAGCCACAACTTAGACAGATCTCATTTATCGAAATTGCCTTTTCTCGTAAAAAATGATTAACCTGTCGAAATTTATATTTCTCGTAAAAACAATCAACATACAATTCCATTAGCTAAATATGTGTCCCGAACTATCTTCCAAACTGACGTTGAAACAGGCTTTCTGAAATTGTCAACATGCTAAAGGCTTTAAAAAACACGTGCGAAAAACGGGTAGTGTTTGATATTAAAACGTTAAATGCTAATAATTAACGCGCTTTCATTTTAGCGGCAAAACGCGTTATTATTCATTAAAATAACGGAAAGACGCGTTATCACGAAAACGCACGTTTTTAGAGTGAACGAATCATTCATTTGGATATTGAATATTGGTAAATCATTGAGTTTTTTTTCAAATTGCAAAATAGTCTTTGAAAAGCATATTTAACTAGTATTAGAAATTCATATTTTCAAATATTTGTCATTTTTTATTTCCTTTCAAATGTAGTTTCGGGAAGTAGTATTGCCGCATAACTCGGGCCTTTGACTGATTGAAAACAAAACTGATTCAAACGAATATTTTAAAAAGCCCAACAATGCTTTCATCTATAGAAGAAATCAACGAAATAAATAAAAAATATGTGAAAACAAAAAAAAAATGTTTTACACATTGAACTTATTTAGTTACACAGTCCTTACTCTGTAAATATTTTTAAATAGAATCTAAAATGCTCTAAAGATTCGATCAGTTGAATTGAGATGGGCTTTATATATTTTTAATAATAATAGCTTTCTTGGCGCATATTATGGTCCAAACAGTACTGAAGACCAAACTCTTCTGTTTTTGAACCTCTACTTTCCTGTCGTGAACACTTATATGAACATGCTGGCAAAAATAAAGTGTTTTACAAAATTTGAATAGGTATCTATTCTATATAAGTTAATATTAACAATTTTTAGTCATATATTTATTTTTATTAAAATAATGCGAAACAATTAAAACATTTGCGATTTAAGTTCTATTATTCTGTATTTTTATAAACTATACTTACTAAAATATACTTCCACACCAATTTTGAACAGTTCTGAATTATTTCAATCTTGCAAAAATACCCATATTTATATTATTGAGATTGGCAGGTGTCCAAGCTTGACCTGGATACTAAGTATCTCTGATGTAACCCTGATGAACACATAATAAATCACGATTCTATTACTGTATGCTATCAGTTTTGTTTCCAGACAAATGACCTTACTATCCAATAAACGTGGGTCTGGGGTCACATTTTATTTCTGATGTAACGCTGGCGATGAACACATAATGAATCACGATTCTATTACTGTATGCTATCGGTTTTGTTTCCAAACAAATGATCTTGTTAATCCAAAGAAACGTAGATCATTGTCATTTCAGGCTAAATTACCCTGGAAAAATATCCTGCAGTTTCCTCAATAAAGAGAACAAAACAGCATTGAGTACATAAAACGGATATGAAAGCAACCCAATACACAACATCTTCTGAAAATTAAAGAATATTTTGCAAATAAGCTTGATTTTAATTTGAACAATTATTAATTAATAAATTATCTTCTTTTTATCCAGGTGCCTATTTGTGAATCATTCGTTATTTTTGATGACTCAGTTCAACTGTTTGAAGGTGAAGTAAGTATTGTTTTGTTATGAGTTCAATTTTCGTACTTTAAGAAATCGATTGGCTTTGATCCTATCTTATGACAAAAGTACATAAAAATTATATTTTCGAGGACATTACTAATATTTGTTTATATACATCCCACGCTTTCAGTGATTACTTCATGAAACAGTAGAGTAATAAATGTATTCTTAAATCAAGTTACTATAAGGTCATTTTATATCCAAATTTTCAGCATGTGATGTTTTTATGACATATTTCTCACGATACCCAAATGTAATGATGAGATTATGTATAAAGTAGATTAGTAAAGTAGATTAACTCATAATTTGTCATCATGTGATATAATTAAGTAAGCATGTTAAAAAGGTAATTCTATTACCATGTGATGAAATAATTCGAATTATAAAACGTAATAGATTGAGGAATTTGCAGCCTTAAATTCTAAAATGAAAAAAATATGTTTAAAGCTTATGGTGTGAGGTTCCATATCCATCCGCCAAAAGGTATGATATAGTCCATTTAAAAACCTGTGATGTTGTTCTAAATAACGCCATAGTTTGCTTCTAGGGTACCTATTATGCCATTATTTGGTATCAAAATAAAGAAGAGGAGTTCAGCTTTAATTTTAATTAGGAAAATAGCGATGTAGGTCAAAATAGTTCCAGCGTGAGCATGTTTACTACGCGTGTCTCCGTCATCTCAAAATTGAATAATGGTAACAAACGCGAGTTACATTAAATGGACGCTGATATCTCAAAGAGTAATCTGACTCCCTATAATTTGATGTAGATCAATCAAACCCCTATCTGAACAGGTACATTTGGTATATAACACTGTAAGGGGGGGGGGTAAGCGTTTCATAGTTGGTCACGAACGCGATATGTGCAAAGTAACGTTCAGATTTCCGAATTTCGTGTTGGATTACGGTACTCATCACACCTTATAAACGATGTTCTCACATATTTCTTCCTTATATGCCTAATATCAAACACTCCTCCAGCTAGATCTCAACTTTCAAAGATCATGATTATATTATAGCTTCACAAAATACTGAACTTTTCTTCACAAAACAGTCATGTATCGATAGAATTCATACATACTAGATTCATTAAGCTTATTGTAATAAGTGCCATTAATATTATCAATATGTTACCTTTTACGAATACTTGTTATAAGACTTGGAGTCCTTATTGATATGTTTTTAATAAATACTGATTGGATCAATCTTAATTAAAAATAAAAAAAAGTCTTTAAATCAGAACAAATGTGTACTACCTGTAAAATTCCCTAGGATAACATGTTTTATATCACTCCCTCTAAGCATTTTAAACGTTTTTACAGCCAATTAATGATCAAGACAGGATTCGAAACGTTCAGTAGTTTTAAATAATTAAGGTTCTGAATAGAATAAAACTGTTTTTGTGATTATAAAAGTATTATGAAACTTGTATTATACATATGTTGAATAACTAATTTTGTATAGAAACAAGAAGCGTCACTATAAAAGGTTTTCAGTCTTTTTCATTTCATAACGAGCAACAAAAGCTACATACGGTTGATGGTAACAGTTTTTGCATAAATACATTCTTGATAGTCTTTGATAATTCTACTTCATGACATTCGTGCTCAAATTGTTGCTGGGACTTGCAAGTTGCGTAAATATAAAATAATACAAGAAAACACGATGACGTGGTGAAGTGAAACAATGATGTTTAGAATCAAAAGTCACGTTATATTCCTTTTGCAGTTGTGACTTTTAAGGATGAGAGATGGCTTAATCTTTATAGGATAGAAATTGTTGGCGTAATGCATGAACGAAACTGAAAAGTAGTTGATGTCTTGAGTATATCACTACATACACTGTATCGCTCCACCCCAAATTGAAGACGATTTAATCAATATTGGCAACTTTATTTCAATAGTAAGAGGATAGTATACCAAATTCACACATAGCCATACAAGGCAAGGTATGTCCGCTTCCAGCCAATCCGAACACAGTATTTCACATATAGAACAGTGTGTGAAATATTCAATAACACATGCAAGGTCGTATCAAACAACAATTGCAAAATGTCTTGTTGTCAAGTTGGCTGATCTACTCACTCCCACTTCTTGTATTTTCTATCAAAGAGCATGAATAAAATTAGAATCAGGGGGAGAAGGTAAACAATCTGAAACTGCCGTCAACAGAGTAAATTGACACTTTGAAAGTTCCCCTTGCAAAACGTTTGAGTGACTCGGTAGAAAATATTTTGCAATGTGTAAAAATAATTTAAGCCTAAGACTCAATGCATTATGGCCGCTTCATTCCACTCAGATGTTGTTTCCTAAACTTTGCATTCCCACTACGAGGTCATGCAAAGATTTGGAAACAACATCTTCATGGTATAGTTCAGCACATAATGCACATAGCCCATGAATTAAATCTTGATACAAAAGATTTTATTTTAGGACCACCTTTAACTTCTAAAGTCCCAAAATAGAAAGTAATAAGGTAATAGGTATTTTGGCGATTAATTTAAGGAAGTCAAATTATTATATCATTATTCCCTTTCTATGATTGATCAAAAAGGTCATTTGATAAGTAGTAGAGTAGTTGATGTCATGAGTATATAACTATACGTTTGCGTCATCGCAGGCTCTTTATTTTGTTTTTCTCTTTCCAACAGATATAGTGTATACCAGAGAAATTCTTGAAGAAATCAAAATCATGACAACTTTACTTCAAAAATTGGGTTTCGTTTTTAGGCCATCTATTAGGTTATTTCTATACTTTTAAGTATGCAAGTAGGAAGTAATACGATGATAGGCATTTTACGATTAATATGAGGAAATGAAATTATTCTATCACTGTTGACCTTGCCATGATTGATCAATTGGTCATTTGATAAGACTGATTACGGAATCGAAAATGATATAGCTTCCGTGTATGATATAACGAAAGAACAGTCATTCTACGACCCTGAAAGTTGCAAGTTTGTAACGTAAATTTCCTGAATTTGATGGAACAGAGACAATTCAACATATTCTTCTGATATTTATTAACACTTTAAGAAAAGTGAGTCACACGAGCCGTGTGTGCCTTGTGTATATACCTAGGAAGCCTTAGGAAATGGTATTTTCACTGAAAATGTACTCCTTTGAAAGAATATGGTAAAGAAAAGCCAAGGGCAGGATATTTGAGCACTGCGAATCTCCTTACTTTTTAAACACACATAAAATAACAAAATATTGAAAATTGCACTAGAGGATTAAAAAATCATACTGAAAAAATATATTTAGCACAACTATTTAAAACATAGTTTTAAGACAAGTTCAAGTGCAAACTGATAATATACTTGAAGATTGTTTTCAGATGTCACATCTGTTTATAATGAGTGATTGCGGTTTTTATTTTGATATCTGCTCTAGGCACCACATGATAACCACAGTGCAGTAGAATTTTGATATCATTTCAAATGTAATACAATAATAATTGTTAGATTGTTAGATTATCTAAATTTAATTCCAACAGCTCGGAAACAAAATTGTTCATGGAATCCCGGACTTTTGGATTGGCTGCTCCTATCCATTCTGATACTCATAGCATGAAGGATAGAGATGGAGAGGGCGTGGCTTACACGATGGCTCGTATCTGGTATTTCACGTCCCCACTATTTGTTTGAGAAAGAGTCGAAGGCGAATCCTGGAAACCCGGGTTCGGGAAAGCAGGGTTCACTGTTTGTTTCCGTTGACAAGTGTGCGAAACTACATTCATAATCCATACGACAGTGAACAGGAGGTTTACAGTCATACCCGGGCGCGCCAATCCCTTATTAAAATGTTTGTTTCGCAGACCAGGGTTTAAGGTCATTCCAAACGAAATAAGTGCTTAATGAGGCCACGAAATATAAAAGTTCGTTTTATTAAAATTTTATACACACCCCTCCATAAGTTTGGCAACCTTTTTTCCTCATTGAACTACGTGTTAAAGCCTCTTTACCTTTGAATTTTTATTTACTTAACCGACGATAAAATAACTTATAATATTGATGGAAACGTAACTTGACTTTATTTCCAATACCTCCAAATTTTCTCAATTTTTTTCCTCAATTACAATAGGTCGAAAATTGATGATAAATTTGATGAATTTTTGAAAATCGTCATTCCCATGTAATCCAATGGGAAATGGAGGGTTTGGGGCAAATCAAAAATCAGGATATCTTTTCAGTAAAAGATTCAGCAAAATATAATTTTATATATAGAAAATTGAATTGTCTAACCTTTTTGAACATTAAGTGTTTAGTTTATTTGATGAATATTAAAGTTACAGCGCTTCAAAGTCATTTTTGAAAATAATTTTTCGCCCCCTGTGTTATTTCAATGGGAGAGGTTTTTTTGAAAAACAATTTTGACTTTAAAGCCCTATAACTTTGTTGAACCTGAAGAAACACTTAACCTGCGATGAAAATACTTATACTATTGATGGAAACGTAATTTGACTTTAATTCCAATACCTCCAAATTTTCTCAATTTTTTTCTCAATTACAATAGGGCGAAAATTGATGATAAATTTGAAGAATTTTTTAAAATCAACATTCCCATGTTAACCAATGGGAAATGGTAGGTTTGCCGCAAGTCATATGACAGAATATCCATCCATCCGAGTCCTTGCATAAAAATACGAGTTAGGCAGGCAATTGAATTTGCTAACTTTATTTAACAAAAAATTGATATGTTTCTTCAGGTTCAACAAAGTTATAGGGCTTTAAAGTCAAAGTTGTTTTTCATAAAAACTCTCGCATTGAAATAACACAGGAGGCGAAAAATTATTTTCAAAAATGACTTTGGAGCACTGTAACTTTTATATTCATCAAATAAACTAAACACTTAGTGTTTTAAAAAGTTAGACAATTCAATTTTCTATATAAAAATAATTTTTGCTGAATCTTTTACTGAAAAGATATCCTGATTTCTGATTTGCCCCGAACCCTCCATTTCTTATTGGATTCCATGGGAATGACGATTTTCAAAAATTCATCAAATTTATCATCAATTTTTGACTTATTGTAATTGAGGAAAAAAATTGAGAAAATTTGGAGGTATTGGAAATAAGGTCAAGTTACGTTTCCATCAATATTATAAGTTATTTCATCGCCGGTTAAGTAAATAAAAATTCAAAGGTAAGGAGGCGTTAACACGTAGTTCAATGGGGAAAAAAGGTTGCCAAACTTATGGAGGGGAGTGTACGTGTTATTTTGTATCTACCAAGACGTTAAACACATTGGAAATAGATACGTATTATGACTGGTCTAAAATGTGCAATGCTAGAAAACCCCTTATACTCGTTCATTCTCTATTTTGACTAAGATAATATATCAGTACAACGGCTACTAAAACAACCAGTAGAGATGAGGAACTTGAAACAAATTTATTTTTATTCATATATATGAATTATATTTTATGTAAATACAATGCCACGCTATTACCGTCCTCCAGTGTTGCAATTTCTGTTGTGTCAGTCTGGGTCAAAATCTTACATATTACAATTGATAACGAGGAACCCTTCTAATAAAAACAATTAGATCTAGGTTTGAAAACTCCCGAAAATAACACGAACGAATCTAATTAATAACCGTTCACATTTTTCCAAAGGCGGATTTGGATGACGGCAAACCCGGGTTTTGAGGGCGCGACTTATGGCAACGAGTGCTTCTGATTTTGTTTTCGAATACTGATTGCTAATCCACGTATAACTTGACATACGATTTCAAAGGAATGATTAAGATTTATAGCTTTGTTTCTTTGTTAGCCATGCTGCATTTAAAGTGGGAATATCGATTGCCGAGTCGTATCCAATGATCCTGGGCCTATCGTAAAATGAAAGCTTTGAATATGTTGTTGCCTTTAAAAATGTATCTATTTTCCATGTATGCAACTAGAATTTGTGCACATACCTTATAATGATCGATAATGGCAAAGGAAAATCCTCTAATTCTTCGTCATAATTTCTCCTTCGACGTCCGCCATTTTTTATTAAACCGGAAGTTTTTCTCTGACGTCCGCGCAATGTTTTTTCACTTTTATTTCAGATTACGCTTCGGATTCAACATTTTATACTTTCTAATATTAATTAAGTGTTTTCTATCAGAAAGATTTCACAAAAAGACTCACACTATCAGAGATTTTATCGATTCAAGCAGCCAGAAAAATTAGTTTCAATTTCACCCGCTAGGTGTTTCGACGTCGACTTGGAAAGAATTTGAAAAATCTATGAGTGGGACTCCTTGTATGGAATTGTAGATTCTAAACGATTTGCCAGCTCTACTGGTTGATGAATATTGCCATATGCATACATTTTTATAAAACAGAAATAAGGAAGAAGATGTTGGACCAAACTTCACCCCGATAGCTCAGAAAAGGTAAAATTTCTCCATTTTTCTCTCCACAGACCTTAGAGCCGCTTTAAAACATGGAAAAGTGAATTTGATAATTTGGCAATATAGTTCTGAGACTATTTCTAAATTAAATGTTATCGTTGGCAAAGTTTATTCATTTTGAACGCTAAGCTATACTAATCATTATACTCAAACTAAACAGTTCAGACGGCAATGTATTTCCAGAGGTATTCGTATTCCGTTACTTGAAGCATCATTTAGTCTAGCATTTAATAGTAAGTGGACTATGATAATATGAAAATCCAGTATTAAAAACACAAAATACATAATATTATTAAAAAAATCTTTAATCATTGATTCATTACGAAAATATATGTAAAGAAAAAATCAAACGCTAAACCACGCATGCAATTGTCTATTCGCTATGTCAGCGACGGGTCACTGGTATGATATGTTGTATCTCACTTCTTCTATCGTCGGAAAGTGACACGAACCTCTCTTGTACTTTGACAAATCGATAACTGCTGACTTATCGCGACAGCTCTCGCAATAGCAATGTCCATGTTCCAGCTTTTGGTGTCTAACCTTGCAGCTTACGACACTGATGCATTGATCTAGTGCTAGTTTCTCTCTTCTGCACTGTACAACAATCTGCTTTAAACTTTGGATCTCTTGTCTACAATCCTCGCTCGCTCTTTGAAGTTTCTTAACTTTACGATTGTTCGAGATGACCTCCATTTCATCAATGAGGAATTGTTCTTCTGCAAATAAAAACACACCATTATTTAACACACAGTTGTGATTTAGTTTGTAGAATAAATGTTTTTTTGTAGCTCTAAAACAGGCCAAGCTTTGTGTAATCATTTATTACCAGTTTCTTGTCTTTTTAACTCTTCTTCTGCCAGTTTGCTATATCTTTGGATACACCAACTTTCCATAATCTCGTGTATCGTATTAGTAGAAAATCTCATAACTATGTCAAGATACGCCATTATTTATATAATTCACCTTTTATTTCTTCCGTTTACTTAAAATCTCAAAATTATGTATTTTGTTGATGTTATTGTCTCTCTGGTGTCTATATGCGACACAAGCTGCATAGCAATTGGGTTATGACGTCATCGTAATATCTGATGTTGTTATGACGTGACTATGAAAGCAAGCTACACGTAACATTAACTTTCAAACGTCACAAGCGAGGAATGCATTTCATCATATGACGTAGGGACATTAATAGCACCCTAACAACCAGCTGTGTGAAATAAAACAACAAGCTACTTTCATGGTACCAAATATATATAATAGTAAGGTCAACCTAATACTCCTCAACCGCCACAGCTACACAACTGTACGATCACAAATACTTTAACGTCGCAATCATGATCATATGCACGTTTTGCAAGATTTGTTTTGAATAATAAATACTTTTATGAAGCTGTAGTGTTCTGGGTACTTGCGCTGTTTGATAGGCAAAAGTTAAGAGAAACACAACTAAGTAGGTTTGTTGTTGGCTATATAATATGATGACGTAATTTTATTATAAATTACATAATGTTACATAACAATACTTTTGCCGATAGGGCTAACAACCGCCAATAGCTGACTACGTCAGCTAGCCCATACTAAGTGTTATGGAGATGAAAATGGTATAGGCTTATCAAACCTATTAAGGTAAAAGCTTCATTTTATTCAATTTCGATCGTAGAGATTGAACTCTTCAAATGTATAATATATATATATATATGAAGTCTACGCAGTATGAAAAACGGCCATTTTCGGCCCGACCTAGGCCTATAGCTTTGGTGTTAATTAATTAAATTAAGTACTTGAATATATTATGCATATATCGCCAAACGTAATCGTGTTTGTCCATTGTTGTGTTATTAACGTCATTATTAAGCATACCCTTTCCCTAAATAATTTGAAAAGCCTTTTCTTCAAATATAATACGAGGGGTGATCAATAAGTAATGGACGCTTTTCTACACAGATGCTTTTTATGGACCAATCCCTTCGATTTTCTTACCAGTGATACATCATTCAATTATCTGTTATGAAGGGGTTGGTCTATAAAAAGCATCTTTGTAAAAAGGCGTCCATTACTTATTGATCACACCTCGTATAATGAGTTACATTTTGGCAAGAACCTTCTTAGTCGGCTTAAACATACTGCTGTTTGCGAAAACGGACCAAATGGTCGTCCTTGGTCATCGATGTTACAGCCTTTGTTGGGCTAATTTTGATGCTACTAGTACTTAACTTATATATCACGTCATTTCGTTCTCAGTACAAAGACACAATACAAAGTATGTTTCAATCAAATCATAAATATTCAATCATGAAACTCGACCAATGGTCCATAAAAACGATTCTTCGTATCAGCATCAGTATGATTATGCTCATAATCAATAGCTGCATCTACAAATTCCTTCTCTGTAATCTCTCCATCATGATCCGCGTCCATGTAATCAAACTGCATCCTTGCTTCACTGGGTTCCAGGTCGAGAGCAGCCCAGAAGTGGATGTACTCGGAGAAACTGATTAAACCATCAGAGTTGAAATCCAAAGCCTGCAATAAAGAGAATATAGGAATGTGGTCAATTTGTACCCAAGAGTATGGGCGATTTATACGCATACGTTGCCGTTTATATTTTATATATTAGCTTTAACTCTCTTTTTAACTCTCTTTAAATATATGACTTAGACGTTAAAGAATATATCGACAGGTCACTACTTTAGTATAACTGGTTTAATTCGAAAGTCTATAACTATCAAATGATGTCTGACACAAAAAATGCGCTAGAACTCCAATGTGAATGTACAGTACATGTATTGTGGAGACCTCAATCCATCAAACAAAATTTATGAACTTAAGTGGTCAATTAAAGGACATAATTGTCAAAAAAAGATCCAAATTAAATGACTCGTGCTATTTTTTGTATATATGTGCAATTCTTTAACCCTTTTCAAATCATTTCTTTACAAATTGAAATTCAATGTAATAAAAAAAGTTTTGTCACGCAGAGCGAATCTGAATATAAACTAACTATACTTAGAAAAAAAGTTCGAAATAAACTTGTTTAAAAAGCATACATCCTAATTTCCCAAGCTTTAATTTTATGTTTTTTAGGATTAAAAGGAGTCAAGACTCTTAAAAGCCCGTGTATGTAGCAAGTAGTAGTCAAAGTACCCCTGGTAATAATTATTTAGTTTTAGAATATTTTGTGCTCATATCATTCCTTGTCATGTCTATTTTCTACAAACCCACAAATGGTTTAAAGTGTTTACCTCTCGAAAGGGAAAATGCATTCATTTGGGATAAAGTGGTAACAATATTTTCCATGTTTCCCATATTGGTGCATCAAGCATTGAAAACAGGTGGGAAATGGATGAAAATCAAGACAACATCATGTTTCATTTTTTTAGGTGTTTGCATATTTCCTTTTATTATTTCTATGAGTACTTTTCCTGGAATAAATGCATTGGCCAAAATTTCCGCTAAAACTAGAAACCAACTTGAAAATCGTGTCTACGGATCTGTATATTTGAAAACAGGTTGTGACTGGGAGACCGAAATGTCCATTTTCTTTTAAAACCTCTCAAAACTTCCTGGCTACGGCCCTAATAAAGTCCTAATCTCCAAAATAATCGAAGTTATGACTTTCTAAATTGTGTAAGGTTTCGAAGGCGAAGGGGACAAGCAATAACTTTACCTTTATTTGACCTTCTAATGTAGGTCTGATTTCAAATAAATTAACTGCTCAATATTGTCCTGGCGAGATTTACAAAACAATAACCGATTTGTTGATTTTCAAACAATATTAAAATAAGAGCTGATTATCGAGACTTGAAAAAATGTAACGCATCGATTTTTTACCACAAATTCCATACATATAAAGTTTTACTAACGCCTCAAGTGAATTTCCTGACCGTTTTTCAAAATTCAAAATATTTGGCGCTATTTGCGTCCCATATTGCCCATTGTTTTGTTTTGGTATTTTTAGGCCAAATTGTTACGTTATTTGTCCCCAGTTTCATGCGACGTGTAAGTACGTAATTTAACAAAATTCTAAGTATAAAACACGCATGTTTTTCAAATTCAAAGTAACGAATACAGATATTCACATGAATTAGACCTAAACCTCTTGTGGACTAAGTCTTTGTGATTGACCCACAATGGCCAGCTATAGCCAACCAACTGACAGTTGCAAAATGGATTATCATCTTACGACCACTCCGTTCCAAAACACAAAAATAACTAATGATCCTACGATTAGCTTTTTTTCAGTTTGAAAATTTCATTTTATGATTCATTTCAAATAAGCGGCGCGATATAATGAGTTATGGTAAGATATATTGTTTAAGAAACATGAAGAAAAATCACCATCCTGATTACACTTAATATAGAAAAATGTGAAATTATCATGAAAATCTGTTAAAATAGATTTAAGGGGGTAAATAACATTTTTCATGTGCCTCCAATATTAAGGGGTATTATTACCACCTTGCCGGGCCAGTTCTAGGGGTTTTAGTGCTAGTTTAGTAGGCGTTTATTTTACTATATCGACCTGAGAAATGTGTGACGTCATAGTGGTGGTCCATATGGACCGGTCTGCCGGTCTAGAATATATTCTGGACCGGCACTTTTCCCCGGTAAATTAGATATCGTTCAATGCGTAAGATTTTCTTGGTGTTTCAGTCCTGGTCGTTAACGGTGATAATAATACTAATAACGTCATTTCTGCGAGCGATTTAGTGAAATATTGGACCTTGGGCCTTCGGCCCTTGGTCCAATATTTCACTATATCGCCCTTAGAAATGACGTTATTGTACTAACCATAGTTTTGGTAATGGTTTGCTTTTCAAAAAGTGATAAATTCCAGTATGTGTACAAGTAAAATAGCACATCTATTCTTGTATCTAGCACAAGAAATACGAGTACATTACGTGGGATAAGTGATATATTCCGTCATTGTTATTGTTAATTGCAATGGCATATTGCATTTCTTAGATTGAACCTAGTTTGAATAAGTTCGGCAAAGTAAGTAAGTTCGGCATTTTGTCGTCGTCGTAATAGTATTACATTTACTTTTAATATAATTCCCAGTATTTTTATATTTAAACTTTAAAACATGCATTTACAATTCAAATTTCACTTTTCATATTGTGGAAATCGTGATGTAACGCAATTAAAGTACGTTTTATTATAGTTTTAATAATAAGTCGTATTTTAACTGCATTGCGCCACAATTTCCATCGTGTGTACTCAACTTTTAACTTATCATATGCACGTTTTGCAAGATTTGTTTTGAATAATAAATACTTAAGTGCTATGGAGATGAAAATGGTATAGACTAATCAAAGCTTCATTTTATTCAATTTTGATCCAAGAGATTGAACTCTACAACATATATTTGTATTCGAGATGTCAGATGTAAATGATGCACTAGTCTATGAATTTTACAAGGGGACGTTTTTATTTTTACATTAATTCAAAACATCTAGACTTTTAAGAATTCCACTACAGTGCTATCGTTGGACGGTTGCCATTTTTGTATCAATTGTTTAAATTATTCCTGTCATCTTGCCAAAGTTTTATTGAAGTCTACATAGTATGAAAAACTTATTTCAAAGTAAAAATACGGCCATTTTCGGACCGATCTATAGCTTTGGTGTCAATTAATTAAATTAAGTACTAGAATATATTATGGTTTATGTCGCCAAACGTAATCGTGTTTGTTCATTGTTGTGTATCATTATTAAGCATACCCTTTCCCTAAATAATTTGAAAAGCTTTTTCTTCAAATACATATAATGAGTATATTTTGGCAAGGACCTTCTTAGTCGGCTTAAATATACTGCTGTTTGCGAAAACGGACCGAATGGTCGTCCTTGGTCATCGATGTTACAGCCTTTATTGGGCTAATTTTGATGCTACTAGTACTTTACGATATCACGTCGAAGATAAGTCATTCCGTTCTCAGTACAAAGACACAATACAAAGTATGTTTTAATCAAATCATAAATATTCAATCATGAAACTCGACCAATGGTCCATAAAAACGATTCTTCGTATCAGCATCAGTATGATTGTGCTCATAATCAATAGCTGCATCTACAAATTCCTTCTCTGTAATCTCTCCATCATGGTCTGCGTCCATGTAATCAAACTGCATCCTTGCTAGACTGGGTTCCAGGTCGAGAGCACTCCAGAAGTGGATGTACTCGGAGAAACTGATTAAACCATCAGAATTGAAATCCAAAGCCTGCAATAAAGAGAATATAGGAATAGGGTCAATTTGTACCCAAGAGTATGGGCGATTTATACGCATACGTTGCCGTTTATATTTTATATATTAGCTTTAACTCTCAAATATATGACTTAGACGTTAAAGAATATATCGACAGGTCACTACTTTAGTATAACTGGTTTAATTCGAAAGTCTATAACTATCAAATGATGTCTGACACAAATAATGCGCTAGAACTCCAATGTGAATGTACAGTACATGTATTGTGGAGACCTCAATCCATCAAACAAAATTTATGAACTTAAGTGGTCAATTAAAGAACATAATTGTCAAAAAAAGATCCAAATTAAATGACTCGTGCTATTTTTTGTATATATGTGCAATTCTTTAACCCTTTTCAAATCATTTCTTTACAAATTGAAATTCAATGTTATAAAAAAAGTTTTGTCACGCAGAGCGAATCTGAATATAAACTAACTATACTTAGAAAAAAAGTTCGAAATAAACTTGTTTAAAAAGCATACATCCTAATTTCCCAAGCTTTAATTTTATGTTTTTTAGGATTAAAAGGAGTCAAGACTCTTGAAAGCCCGTGTATTTAGCAAGTAGTAGTCAAAGTACCCCTGGTAATAATTATTTAGTTTTAGAATATTTTGTGCTCATATCATTCCTTGTCATGTCTATTTTCTACAAACCCACAAATGGTTTAAAGTGTTTACCTCTCAAAAGGGAAAATGCATTCATTTGGGATAAAGTGGTAACAATATTTTCCATGTTTCCCATATTGGTGCATCAAGCATTGAAAACAGGTGGGAAATGGATGAAAATCAAGACAACATCATGTTTCATTTTTTTAGGTGTTTGCATATTTCCTTTTATTATTTCTATGAGTACTTTTCCTGGAGATAATGCATTGGCCAAAATTTCCGCTAAAACTAGAAACCAACTTGAAAATCGTGTCTACGGATCTGTATATTTGAAAACAGGTTGTGACTGGGAGACCGAAATGTCCATTTTCTTTTAAAACCTCTCAAAACTTCCTGGCTACGGCCCTAATAAAGTCCTAATCTCCAAAATAATCGAAGATATGACTTTCTAAATTGTGTAAGGTTTCGAAGGCGAAGGGGACAAGCAATACCTTTACCTTTATTTGACCTTCTAATGTAGGTCTGATTTCAAATAAATTAACTGCTCAATATTGTCCTGGCGAGATTTACAAAACAATAACCGATTTGTTGATTTTACAAATAATATTAAAATAAGAGCTGATTATTGAGACTTGAAAAAATGTAACGCTTCGATTTTTTACCACAAATTCCATACATACAAGTTTTACTAACGCCTCAAGTGGATTTCCTGACCGTTTTTCAAAATTCAAAATATTTGGCGCTATTTGCGCCCCATATTGCCCATTGTTTTGTTTTGGTATTTTGAGGCCAAAATGTTACGCTATTTGTCCCCAGTTTCATGCGACGTGTAAGTACGTAATTTAACAAAATTCTAAGTATAAAACACGCATGTTTTTCAAATTCAAAGTAACGAATACAGATATTCACATGAATTAGACCTAAACCTCTTGTGGACTAAGTCTTTGTGATTGACCCACAATTGCCAGCTACAGTTGCAAAATGGATTATCATCTTACGACCACTCCGTTCCAAAACACAAAAATAACTAATGATCCTACGATTAGCTTTTTTTCAGTTTGAAAATTTCATTTTATGATTCATTTCAAATAAGCGGCGCGATATTAAACAAATACTGGATGATCAGGAGCTGGATATGGCAGAATACCTATTCGAGAAAAAATATTGGGCGAGGCGGCAGCCGAGCCCAATATTTTTTCGAGGATAGGTATTCTGGCCATATCCAGCTCCTGATCATCCAGTATTTGTTTTATTATGCACCTCCCAATCAAAGTTAAGTGGAGTACTTACAGTTTAGTCACAGATATTGGCCAGATCGTTTTGTAGTAGGATCTCATAGGCTCAAAGAATAATACAGAAGATGCGTGACTAAATTGGAAAATTTCAAAAAAAAGTGACCACCTTTCAAAACGGTCCTTATACAAAATGTTACCTGCTTCCCCGTGACAGATTTTGCACTTATTTTATAGCTGAGATCTTCATCTTTCTATTTCTACTTGTTCGGTTCGAGTAAATAACCTATGGATGCAGTTATTTGACTTTTAATACGGCAAATATTTTTCACGAAATCCGGACTCTTGTGTGTCTAAATATCATTGTACTGATCTCGTCACATTTCTGGAACCACGGGAGCACCATTCAGATTTGGACAGACAAGAGTCCGGTGATAAAATATCACTGTTTTGGCCTCTTATCAACGCAGTATTGCTTGAATAACGGTCATTGGTGATAAAAAAGGTAAAGAATAACAAGACCCTTCGAATGAGGTATGATTTGTCTCATATTTTTCAGAAATGGCTCCAGAATCGTCATTTTAAAATTTGAAATTTTCTGAGGTGTCCATGTGTCTCATCTTGAGGAATATTTATTGAGCTACTGATCCTACCTCAAAATAATCTGGCCGGGATCTATGAGTTTAGTTAACATTATTTTGACATTTATTTATTCTTTCTTTCAAAACTCAGACGACTTCCGGCCAGTTTATTCGCTACACTGGACGAAAATATTTGCCCCGGGAATTTAATTTTTATTTATTCGAGACGTTCTTGCAGAATTATATGTAACTTTTGAATGATAAGGGTAATTGTGATTGATTAAGTGCATTTTTTCTTCTATTTTCCGCCAGTTTCAGATGTAAGCTTTAAGTAGTACTCCAGTTATTAAGAAATAAAACTTTGAAGTGGGAATGTTGCAAAAACATTGAAAAAAATATCCGACCCTTTTTCTCGAAAGGGTCAGATATTAAAAAAATATCCGGCAGTTTTCAGAAAAGAGCAGAGTATTGCCAAATTACAAGCAACTAAGAACCAATCAGATTTGAGTATTTTAATGAGGTGCATAATAAAATGAGTTATGGTAAGATATATTGTAAGAAATATGAAGAAAATTCACCATCCTGTTTACGCTTAATATAGAAAAATGTGAAATAATCATGAAAATCTGTTAAAATAGATTTATGGGGGTAAAAAACATTTTTCATGTGCCTCCAATATTAAGGGGTAACCATAGTTTTGGTAATGGTTTGCTTTTCAAAAAGTGATAAATTCCAGTATGTGTATCTAGCACAAGTAATACGAGTACATTACGTGGGATAAGTGATATATTCCGTCATTGTTATTGTTAATTGCAATGGCATATTGCATTTCTTAGATTGAACCTAGTTTGAATAAGTTCGGCAAAGTAAGTAAGTTCGGCATTTTGTCGTCGTAATAGTATTACATTTACTTTTAATATAATTCCCAGTATTTTTATATTTAAACTTTAAAGCATGCATTTACAATTCAAATTTCACTTTTCATATTGTGGAAATCGTGATGTAACGCAATTAAAGTACGTTTTATTATAGTTTTAATAATAAGTCGCATTTAAACTGCATTGCGCCACAATTTCCATCGTGTGTACTCAACTTTTGATTTAAAACTTATTCTACGGGATTAAATTAGGTCTTACCTGAAATAATTTTCTATAGAATGTCTTATTTGCTTCGATAACTGCCGGGCATTTTGCATGATTTGACCACATGTTTAACACCTGTTGATCCCAAGTTTGAGCCCAGATATCTTTCTGTTCAGCTTCATAGGCATATACCATGTCTTGAAATCCATTTATTAGTACATCTGATGCAATTCCGGATATACCAGCTGAAAATATTTCATTACATTTCAATTAGAGTGAAAAGTATCGACATTTCTTTCGATTGTGTAATATAATTCAACCCAACCTGATTTCCCAATTTAGAGCGAGTTTTAAAAAATGAATATTGCGTTTTTCGTAAATAGAAAAACGATGCATAATCTGCTCTGAACTGTGAATTTAAGAAAGTGATCGTATTCATCGACATTTATGCTTATGCAATTCACGGTTGCATTTTTGGCATAAAAGGTGATTTCGCAAAGTAGGAAATATGTGAACATTTTACGTATTTTTTACTCAAATTGCAATTCTCTCAACTGATTTTTTAGCATTCCGGCTAAATGTTTAAGGCGGTTATTTTAGATTTTCCGTCCTAAAATCGTGTCTCTTCTGATACGTGTGACAAAATTGCCCATTGGTGGGGACATGTTGTACACGGTTGTTTCTTGAACAAAAAATAATAAACCTGATCATACCTGATTGAATCATGCGAAGTGCGACCTCAACGATATCTTTCGTTGATGCATTTCCATCTTTGTTCACATCCAACGTTAAAACCATCGTTGCCACTTTTCTTAACCAGATATCTGGAATATCCTTCGTCTTTTCACTCTCCCAGGGTGTCTTCAAATTATACTCGCGGCGGAATAAGAATGCCATGTTTCACAAACAATGAACCACAGTTTGCAATATACTGTATCTTATATAGAAATATGCCATTCGTCACACATACACTCTCCTCCAAAAGGTTGGCAACATTTTCTCCATAGGCCAACGTGTATGTGTTAAAGCTTCTGTATGTTTGCATTTTTAACTTCATAAGCTGTGACAAAATAACTTATAATGAAAAGGGATGTGTCACTGGTTAGTATCATCCGAAGGTAACGGCCGTCACCTTCGCATCAAAGATGGCGGATGGGAAGTGTCGGTTTTGATATTTCTTAGTTTTCATCTTAAACTACTTTATAGTTGACGTAATGCTTTGATATTTGAACCAAATCCGACTCATATGACATGGGAACTATGGAATATGATAATTTGTTCATATATCATGCGTGGGCGCCACAGTTCAAGGATGTCTTCTACCGCTTAAGGGAAGGTAACTGGAAATGTAAGATACGGTAATGGTCATGTTAGTTTTCAATATACGACAACGAGACATCTTAGCTCACCATTATAAACTCTCATAACATCACCGCATCACAGCATATCAGTTACCTTTAAGCTATCATCTGTTAAACCAAAATCCCAGTTACCTTCCCTGAAGCGGTGGAAGATATCCTTGAACTGTTGCGCCCATGCATGGTATATGAACAGATGATCATACCCCAGAGTTTCCATGTCATATAAGTCGGGTTTAGTGCGTCAACTATAAAGTTGTTTAATTTTATGAAAACTAAAAAATATCGAAATCGACACTTCCCGTCCGCCATTTTTGATGCGTAGGTGACGGGCGTTACCTTCGCTTAATACTGACTAGTAAGATGTGGAGATGTAGCTTGACTATATTTCCTTTACCCCAAACAAATTACAAATTACTTGAATTCCAAAATGACGTTTTTTTTTATTTCGCAGTCTATTTGAAAGCCAAAACTCGTGATTGAAAGCTCGGTCTGCGTGAGAAATATGTATTTTTTCAAAACATTTTTGCTTTTTTGAAAAGGTGTAATTTAAGGTCAATACAATATATATATATAGAGAAATAAGTATATTTACGAACCACTTGATTTGAATCTTTTCTTTGATAATTGTGTTTTTAACTTGACAAATATGCAATCCTTTATATAGAACTTGTTTTTGAAGAAATGAGAATACCTACGTTAATATACATGTGTCTAATTCATGTTGAAGTTCTAACTTACAATTAGTGTCAGGCATAATTTGTTACTTATAGAATATCGTTAACTGCGATTTAAAGCAGTATATACTACAATAATACGTGTATGTAACTTTTGTCCTGATGTCAAGATCAATGTGAATGAAGATGCATATTTTAAAGGCAGAAACAAAGAAAGAAGATCTGTCCAAAATTGCATGAAACATGTCCGACTGATCTGCCAATATACTTTCTTAACCGTCTCAATCATATTCAGTACATCACGTGCACAGACATGGGCCACCCATGCCTATGGGGTTTACGAAAAGACCGCCCCCACTGACGACGAGCTGTCTGTGTTTTCTGCAGGTACAGATGTGGCCTCAAAACAGGGTTAGAGGAAATTGTGTAGACGACGACTTTTATATTAACGCAAGGCAATCAACACTTCCTGGCCTGATAACCTATCATTTATACGGGAATCTATCCTTTTTAATTGTTTACTGAAATTCAAAGTAGGCCTATTTTTAATGAAAAATACCTATTTATTATGAAAATGATTTGTTAGAGGAAAGAACGCTGAACACGACATAATGTTACATGCGTTATCTAGTCAGGACCAGAAGTGACTAACAATTTAAGCACACCTATTTTGTCATATTGAATGTGGCTTTTACCGGATTGACGTTTATGGCCTAGTCACATAGCCCGGCCGATGAGGTTACGATGAGCCAGCGATGCAATTTTCACCGAACTCGGCCGAACACCGGCGGGACACCGGCCGGACATCCATGGCGTTTGTTGCTTAAAACCGCATCGGTGGTAGCTCGGTGAAATTTTAACTTCGGAGTTAAATTTCATCGGGCTCTCACCGAGCTCCCTCATCATGTCATCGCAGCCCCATCGTAACCACATCGGAAAACACGTCGGCCGGTGCACGGCCGAGTATCGGCCGGTGTCCCGTGCATCTGAGACAACCAGAGGACGAGGTTTTTTAACGGACAGCGGCCGAGCTCCGACCGAGCTCCGGCCGGTGTGGGACAGAGCATCGGCCGGTCACTGTTCAAAGCCCGTTAACAACCCGGCCGGCGATCGCACGGTGTCCTGTTACCTGCTCGGGTACAGGCCGTATTCCTTCCTATGTCCGGCCGACCTCCGGCCAGTAGTTGCTGCCACATCGGCAGAAAAAAACTACCATTTTGAGACAGACTCCGTACGGTCACCGGCCGGTGTTCGGTCGGTCGCCTGAAGATGTCCGGACGGAGTCCGTTCACGTCACCGAGCTCTGCTTCCGATGAGGAGAGCTCGGTGGCACCAAAAAAATCCACCGAGCTCTACCGATGCATCGGCCGGGCTATGTGACTAGGCCATTAACAACTGAGAAGTCAAACATTACGTATTGATCTTCAAAAACTTGATTTTATCAATCTTTAGAGTTGTTTTTCATTCTTAACATCGTAATGAAATGTGCATTTCCTCAATATGATCCAAAGGGACTAACCAAAATGAAAATGGTCTTCTAACAACTGAGACATTGACTTATAATATGACATTACAAACCTTGTAAAGGTACTGTAGTCATTGGATTAGATTTTTGTTTTTCCTCATTCAATTTTGCATCTATTTATCTTCACGTGACCTAACTTTGGAGATTGACTAGTCGGTGTTCTGCTTTTTTCGTAAACCGATACTAATGTATATTTCTCATGTGCCCACACATGTATTGTGTAGCGGGTGATTTGGACAACCATATTTATAGGATTTAATGAATAAAATAACTTTGGAATTCAATGAAAAACATATAGGCCACAAAGAATCATTTGAGCCGAATTTATTTTTAAATTGGGGAACTTTTGGAAAAGTTGATCGCTCAATTTGATTATACAAGTGCTAAATTTCTTAGAATGTAATGATATAAACTTATTGAAGGGAACTACCGACGTGTAGAAAGGGTGGATCTGGGGTAAATTATTAGAGGGAAAACTTGCTTTTAATATGATCATTTGGGCTGAAAATACAAACAATTTCGGTTTGCTAAAAAATATATTTTGGATAATATTCAATTTATTATGACTTATATCAGGTGTTCCAAAAAATGAGCCCCTTTTTGATCAGCATTTTCTCGGAAACTGATTGACCAAATTTACCTTAAATTTATACAACGTAACGTCAGGGTATCATTAGTAAGCTGTAAAAATATAGAAAAGATCAAGTGAATACTCTGTGAGAACTAAGAAATTCAGAATAGTATTTCAAAAATTCCCATACCAGAGCTCTGCGATGAGACCTCCACGGTGTTTGTACCAGTTATCATGTGATAACATCTGCCAATCATCTGTCTGTGTGTCATGTTTAATTAATTCGTTTCATTTTTCCCAAATATCAAAAATCCATTCTTTCTCAAAATTCATTTGAGGTGATATTGTTAGAATAAATATGGAAAGGTACTTTTGCTTGGAAATGGATTAATAAGTGACTTGATATTGGTCATTTTGACATACACACACATAATATATCTCTAACATACATATTTATAGCACTAGCAGAAGATACCCTAAAGTGCTTCAAGTAAAATCTTTAAATATTTTTGCCCATCTATTTCGTTGCTACGGTATGGGATATTTTGACATGTTATCTTGAATTTCTTAGTTCTCACATTACATTTACTAAATCTTTTTCATATTTTTCATACATTGCTAATGATACAAATTTTCGGTGAATTTGGGTCACCGGTTGCCGAGAAAATACTTGTCAAAATGGCTCTTTTTTGTGGACACCCGATATGTCAGGTCATGACATCTAGAGTGTCAATATAAAAGGCATATATATTCAATCATTGATATCGACCAATGGTCCATAAAAACGATTCTTCGTATCAGCATCAGTATGATTGTGCTCATAATCAATAGCTGCATCTACGAATTCTTTCTCAGAAATCTTCCCATCATGGTCCGCGTCCATGTAATCAAACTGCATCCTTGCTAGACTGGGATCCAGGTCGAGAGCAGTCCAGAAGTGAATGTACTCGGAGAAACTGATAAAACCGTCAGAGTTTAAATCTAAAGCCTGCAATAAAGAGAATATAAGAGCAACGTCAATCTGCGCTAAGTAGCTTTTCTCAACTCGTGAAAGACTCCTCACCCACGAAGTCATTCACTCCAACATGGAGAAGCAATTCTTTTTAACTGATTAATTATTCATGAGTAGTCTGTATATGGTCCTACAAGTCTTCATTGGAACTATCACGTGACATTCGACTGGCGGACAACAGCTCAGATTAGGACAAAATGTAATCAAAATTTCAAAAGATTACCCCCGATTTATAAAGACGCTATAAGTGCGTTGCGAAATCTTTATATTAGCCACTGGGGGTTTGTATTATAAAAATACTATATCAGATAAATACAGGTTTACAAAACTCTATCAGTTGACACGTGTGAGGTCTCATGTCTATCAGCTGACTTTGCTGGTATGTTTAAAGTCTGGGAAATCTCCCTCCGCTTGTAATTGTAGTTATCGTCAAATTTTTTGTAACATTCGGTTGTATCACAACATTACAGCTGATTATATCAGATCCTGTCTACCTGATCCATTTAGATTACCGAGCATGATTTAGGCGAATTGCATCTGAATGCCTAAAATAAATGATTGGTCAGGTCGCAGCAAGATTACTACTAGTTCAACAAGTTAAACCCAATACCACGGCTTTCATTTATTAATATGAATGTTATTGTTGCCGTGAATGGGTTTAACTTCCGTGCCATAGTTTTATTTGTTGCAAATTCTCACGATCAGTTATAAATTAAACGCGCATGAAATTCTATGCGCTGCCCTAGGCCACTATTAAATATTTTGCATCACGGGCCGAATAGGCACGGACGTTAAACCTAGGGCGGGCCACAAGATATGTCAGATAAGAAATAAGGCCCAGACTAGGTTTAACTTGTTGAACTAGATTACTACTAGTTCTTACCCGAAACAGCTTGCTATAGAATGTTTTATTTGCTTCAATAACTGCCGGACACTTTGCAGCGTTTGACCACATATCTAATACTTGTTGATCCCAAGTTTGTTCAAGGATATCTTGCTGTTCAGCTTCATAGGCAATTGCGATATCTCTAAATGCATTTATTAGTGCATCCGATGCAATTCCAACTACACAAGCTGAAAAATGTTCGAAACATATCAATACTAAAATACTAAAGTACTAAAATGAACTATAGCCCCCATAGGCGTAGCATCAATTTTTGTAAAATTCAAAATAAATCTTCTTTTTTGGCTTGTTGCCACAATCGCACCCCCTGACTGGAAACCGATTATTTGTCAATCGCACCCCCCCCCTCACTGAAAGCTGGCTACGCCCCTGGTCCGTTTGCAACATATTGCTGTTTTGTGGATAACACTTGTGATTGCAAATTGTAGTAAAAATGCTCATTACTAATGCATTGACTCAGACTTTACTAGATCTTATGACAATGAAGAATTATTATCCGGTATTTGTGTTTTTTAGAAAACCATCATAATTTTCCGGAGAAATGGCGGCCAATTTGAATTCAGCATTCTTCTTAACCAGAGTCCTGTTCTACAAGACGTAAAATGTGAATCAAATCTGTCAAATGTTTTATGAGTTTAACAAGAGTTTACGTGTTTAGCAAAAATGGCGTCCACTTGAACTGAAAAAAGGGAGGTTTTGCCTCGTATCAAAATGGGCGCGAATGAAAAAGGAGCATTTGGTAAGATTTTTTTATTTTAACGATTTTCAGGTTACAATTAATTTTTGGCAAATATGATTACAACTTAGAAATCAATCTAGCCATTGCTGAGATATTTACAAATCAATTCTCTGGCTTTGGAAACGAGACACAATGATAGGAGGAAATATTTATGAAAAAAATTATGAAACCTCCCTCGTTTCCAGTTCATCCCAAGTAATTAGCCTATATATAATTTACCCCGAATCCTGCAGTATAACTTGTATTTTACTGATGCACCCATGGTTTGACGTAATGCCATATACAAAGGCCGATCCAGAAGTTCTGATAAAAATGCTGTATCTTTTTCTTAAGAATGGAAATCACTTGAAAAGACCCAACCCTACCTGATTTAATAATTCGGTTTCCGACCATCAATACATCTTCTTTCGACAGTATTCCATCATTGTCCACATCCCATGCAAGAGTCATCGTTGCAATCTTCCTTAACCAGATATCAGGAATGTTCCTCGTTATGCTATTTTCCTTAAGTATCTGCAAGTTATACTTAAATTGAGATGTTGCATATGCCATCTTTTACACACACTTAACATATTCGAGATAGCCCGTGTGTACTAGTCGTATCTGTGCCCTGTATAAACGTGTTTTCGTCACACTAAGTTTGTTTTCATTGAAATCCATCTTTACGAGCGGATATACGAGCGGAGCGGAGCGGCTATTAAATTAACTTGCCTTTATGTTAATTTTTATCACTTAATTCATAATTTAGCTCACAGTTCCCCTGAACTTGATATATAGTCCTTTAGATGTTCCGAAAAAATAACTGACTTCCCTTATAAATAAAATATATTTCGTTTTGATTGTAACAGGTGATTTTGCCTCTAAAAGGAGTCACGCAAGGTTGCCTTCTAAAAATAACTTTTTGGACATATCTTTTTGTCTTTACCACATAACTGCATTTTAAGTATGATATCAATTAATTTTAATAAAAATTGAGTACTTTGATCAACAAATGAATATAAATAATTGACTTTGACGGCTTGGAAATCTGATGATTATCCATGTTAAGTCAAGAGTGCATGTCCCCATGTAAAGTCAATTTATCCTTGCTTAAATCCTCATTTTCTAAGCGAAAGTCCCTGTTACCGAAAAAATGTAACATAGCCAAATGTTTAGCATATATATGTAGGAACACTATGCAGTAGTTGGTTATTGTAGCGGACACCCGGACAACAAATTTCTTATCTAAGGCTCTTGGAAAATCAGATCGGGGATGCAAAGAGTTGGTTCAATGTTTACAGTATCTTGACGTGGGTGGGTGAATGTGAGGATGGATGAGTGTGTGGATGGATGGATCTAGCAACCGACCAGTCTTATTATTCGTTAATGTTTACAGTATCTTGACGTGGGTGGGTAAAGGTGATGATGGATGAGTGTGTGGATGGATGGATCTAGCAACCGACCAGTCTTATTATTCGTTAATGTTTACAGTATCTTGACGTGGGTGGGTGAATGTGAGGATGGATGAGTGTGTGGATGGATGGATCTAGCAACCGACCAGTCTTATTATTCGTTAATGTTTACAGTATCCTGATGTGGGTGGGTGAATGTGAGGATGGATGAGTGTGTGGACGGATGGATCTAGCAACCGACCAGTCTTATTATTCGTTAATGTTTACAGTATCTTGACGTGGGTGGGTGAATGTGAGGATGGATGAGTGTGTGGATGGATGGATCTAGCAACCGACCAGTCTTATTATTCGTTAATGTTTACAGTATCTTGATGTTGGTGGGTGAATGTGAGGATGGATGAGTGTGTGGATGGATGGATCTAGCAACCGACCAGTCTTATTATTCGTTAATGTTTACAGTATCTTGACGTGGGTGGGTGAATGTGAGGATGGATGAGTGTGTGGATGGATGGATCTAGCAACCGACCAGTCTTATTATTCGTTAATGTTTACAGTATCTTGACGTGGGTGGGTGAATGTGAGGATGGATGAGTGTGTGGATGGATGGATCTAGCAACCGACCAGTCTTATTATTCGTTAATGTTTACAGTATCCTGATGTGGGTGGGTAAAGGTGATGATGGATGAGTGTGTGGATGGATGGATCTAGCAACCGACCAGTCTTATTATTCGTTAATGTTTACAGTATCTTGATGTTGGTGGGTGAATGTGAGGATGGATGAGTGTGTGGATGGATGGATCTAGCAACCGACCAGTCTTATTATTCGTTAATGTTTACAGTATCCTGATGTGGGTGGGTAAAGGTGATGATGGATGAGTGTGTGGATGGATGGATCTAGCAACCGACCAGTCTTAGTATTCGTTAATGCTTACAGTATCTTGACGTGGGTGGGTAAAGGTGATGATGGATGAGTGTGTGGATGGATGGATCTAGCAACCGACCAGTCTTATTATTCGTTAATGCTTACAGTATCTTGACGTGGGTGGGTAAAGGTGATGATGGATGAGTGTGTGGATGGATGGATCTAGCAACCGACCAGTCTTATTATTCGTTAATGCTTACAGTATCTTGACGTGGGTGGGTAAAGGTGAGGATGGATGAGTGTGTGGATGGATGGATCTAGCAACCGACCAGTGTTATTGATTCACAATACTCCATATATTCTAGCAAACCCTAACTCATTGACGGTGCATTTACTTAATTTGATCCAGTCAGTCTTCCTCCTTCGTGGCTGACCGGCGGGGAGTTAATAAAAATGGGCCTCATTTAGATATAGGCCTCGTTTCTTGTAAAATGGTATACCAAAATTATTAATGGTCAGAGACATTTGTGCTGTTATCCGATATATGAGTACTACTCTACCCATCGTTGATTTGGGAATTCTAAATACCGAATCATACATGCTGCATTGCATCGTACTGTATATTTGTAGTATGTATTTTGTTGAGATAAATTCATGACTCCGAGAGTTAACCATCCTCCGATCACAGGGTTTCAAAATCCAGAACATATTCTTTCTTTTTACCCCCTGCGATAAGCAGTTACCATTTCCCCGATTAAGAACTCGCAATCTGATTGGCTGTCGCAACACTGCGACAGAAATCATGTATAAGTCATTGCACATAGTTAGATCACGTGATTAAGTTAAATCGGGCGCGTCCAAATTGGTTATAGCAGGGGGAAGAAGGAGGTACGGATTTTGGACCTGCTAAGGAGGATGAGAGTAAACATATTGTTGCAAACGAGGTAATACTGGAACCGACTTTATCACAGAAAACAATCTAGATATAGAATGGTTTGAATGACCTCCACCCAATTTTGAACAAGGGCAAATCTGAAATAGAGGAAACAAACCCATGCAAGGAATATCGCGAATATCACTTACGTTTTAATAACATGGTTAGATTATTTTGCCGCTATACTTCAGGTACATTTATGTGCAGACAAAATGGCAGGTTCTGCATCAGTCGTATAATCAAGTCGGACCTACTAGTGAAGTTATTCCTCGATCAGATCAAATCAGCCGTTTCCGATAATCAATCACATTTCAAGTAAATTAGTTACATAAGCGGTAACGATATATGATAAAGCTTTTTCCGATAATCAATTATATATCGAGTAAAGTAGTTAAAGAAGCGGTAATCATCTATATATGATAACGCATGACCATGTGAGCACTACAAGTAAATGAAGCTACACGTGTAAACCTCACCGTGTGAAAATTGACACTCCTCTGTTTCTTAAAGTCCTTAAGTTCGCAAGTTTGTTTGTGCCTTTTCTGGCTTGAGTAACAGACAGCGAAAATCAAGGTGACTGGGCTGAGGCCCGGGTATACAATCATTAATAAAAAATCAGTATTATTCTTATTCAATGTAAGTAATACTAGTATAGTAAAAGATAATATATACATGTATACACCACGCATTACCAACTCAGTACACTAGGGGACTTTTTAAACATTTTTAACGTATTCCTGGGCCTGAGTGACATTACTGATATTAAAGGGGCAACGTTATGATTATTAGAAGTTGATGCCAATAAAAATTAAATTCTTAAAAGATTGATAGTTACATGTACCTTGGTTCTAATAATGTGAAAAATGCAAAGTGATTATTACTGCTCTGTTTGATAGATAATCAATAATATATAATCGCCAAGTATTTGCAAATTGCATTCTCTTCACGAATTTGAGAAAAACTTTTTTCAAAAATTGCTTGATGAATACCTTTGAAGTATTCTTTTAATGTTCTTGAAAGTCGTGCAAATTGTTGTTTTAGAATTGTGACGATAAGCCAAGCCTTATAAAGCCTAGATATGATTTTTTTTCTTCCCACCCCCATTTTTGATTTCGTTAATTCGATTCCCATGTTGCTTGAATTACGTACAAGTTAACACTCTTGTATTGAATGTCCTCAACTGGAGAAAACTAGCTGCAAAACAATCTATTTCAGAATGATAAGGTCACTATTTCTAATGAAACAATCCATGTCTATATTTCGCAGTTATGTCTACAAACCCAGTGCCACTGACGGAATAGATCACGTGGATAGGGTGTACATACAGCTGTCTCGATTCTTCATAGTTTAACTTTAGTCAACAGCAGTGTATAGGGGTTGCCTCAAATTATTAAAATCAAATTGATTGCCTACATGCAGGTAACATATATTGCAAGGTAATCATAATATGACTTTGATATGGTCATTGAAAAAACAATTTGCGGGAATATCTACGTTATTGCAAATTAGAAAAATTAACAATGCGCCCCATCAAAAATTACCAGGCGTATTTCTACTACTCGATACAAATTTCCAAATAAACAGTGATACACATAGTTATAATACCCGCCAATGTGACAACTTCCATATTGAACATGCGAACAAATTTTCCATAAAACGGAATGGGCCTTCACTATGGAATTCTCTTAAAAATTCCACAAAAATGTCAAAATCTATAACCTCCTTTAAAAAGGCCTACAAATCTGACCTCTTGTCAAGCTACTTATAAAAAATCTGTCTTATTAAACATCTTTATTTACTATCCACGCATTGTATATTACAATAGTCATGGCACATCATTTAAACACAACGTACATACATGCTTAGTGTATGCATTGTACTATGTTATATCATGTAAATACTTGTATATATGAAACTCATATACCTATATACCCTTGTAAACTAGTTAGACTATATATATATATATTTTATATTTGCTAGTGATACTTTTTTTTGATACTTGACATTATACTTTTATATGCCATTCGGTGTCAGTATTAGTCATGTATTATTATTGTATATACATTTTTTCTAAATAAATAAATAAATAAATAAATATTTTTACAACGCTCTCGGGGTATGCATGGTATTTGTTGACTTGTTGAAAGGACCCCTCGAACACATTTTGAAACACACTGACAGAAACATTTAGGAAACTGAGAAGGCAGCAAGACGTAATGTGATATGATACGCTAACAACAAGTGGTTTCGTTGTACACACATATACCAGTTTACAACAACAGAGAATTACAGTAATGTTCCTCGACGGGCGTTCTTCAAGATGAAGCCGTATTGCCAGAAATTGCCATTGGTATTTGCTAGTTTTGCTGCTTTTATACTATGTTTGCAGCACGTTGGGGCAGTTAAAGGGACAGTAGAAGAAGGTGAGTAATGCCTCGCTCACATTAGATCTACGGCAAACGTTCGGCGGCCGTGGGTTCACAAAATCGATATAGAAAATCTACATCGTACTACCTATCCCTATATTTTATGCTGCGTATTTCTCTCGTTTTTGGGAAGCTACGACCGCCGTACTGTTGCCGTAGAGCAAACGTGACCGAGGCGTGTACGTTAATGCTCAATACGCAAAGATCATACATTTTTGTATCCATGTTTATGTCGTGTGAGTAATATTTGAGGTCAATGGAGTTTGGGTAGAAATAGTAATGTTCTCTAAAGAAATAGCGCTCAGTAAAACAAGTTGTCATGCGTCTGATACCGATCATTAGTAAAATGTTTCGCACAATGGCGCCAGATGTATCCTCAACCGCATCTCGTTTTATTTGTCTGTGCGCGCTAGCTCCATGCATACGCCTTGACCATTACGTGTGTGCGTACAGTAAGTGTACGTACTGTACAATGCGATAACAGACAGGTTAAGTTATACGTTTTTAAAACAACCTGTACGTGAGCGTGTAATATTTCGACCCTAGTGTGTGCCAAATTGCTTTCTAAGTGGCTTAGTTAGGCTAAACCTATGTTGTGGTAGCTTACTATGAATTGACCCATAGTCATTTTAGATTGATCTATTATCTATTCATTTTTACTTGTCTGCAGTCAAAATAGTGACACGAAAGGGCTAAACGGCTTGCACCAAGGTGCGACCGTCAAAAAGATGAGTTTGCAAAATATACATTTTTTAAATAATACTTGTAAGTATATAAAATAAGACGCAAATTTGATATTGATGTGTAATGATAGTCCATTCGAGTGTAGTAATTTTATGAAAAACAATTATGGTAAAAAAATGGATATTTATGACCTTAAAATGCGTTTTCAATTAAAAATTTACTGTTGTCAAGGATATTATTCCTATTTTATATAGTCCATGTTTTTTAAATATACCAATAACCATTTCATTAGTTTTTGACAAAGTAAATAATTATAGGGCTCACACAAGGATCAACTTTGTTCATAGCAATTTCATATTAAGTGATGTTTTGAAAAAATACGAAGGTAAACTAAATTTTTTTTTAATTTGTTGAAGAAAAAACAATTGTATGTTTGTTTTCTTGTTTCGACTGAAAAATCTCAATTCATCGCCCTTGCTTCGCAAGCAGGAGAGTCTACACCAGTACGAAAAAGTCTTTAAAAAGCTGATCCTTGTGTGGGCCCTACAATTATTTACTTTGTCAAAAACGTATATAATGGTTATTCGGATATATAAAAATCATTTAATAGGTAAAATAGGAATAGTATCATTGACTTTTGATTTTGAATAAAAAAGTATTACGAGCATTTAGTGCATCACTTAGTTTATAGCTTGCAGACAGTGATCTAAGAGACATCATCTTGTAGTAATGGGTGTGACAGTGATGAGAGGGAATTGATTTTATTCGCAAGTTTTGACAATCCTAGAAGTATTGATGGTTTATCTTACGGACGTCATATTAAAAGATACCAATTTGCATTACATCAACATCAAAGAAGTTTGATTTGTTTACAGATACGTACGTGATACCTGTAGCAGTTGCACTAGATTGATATACAACAAGATATTATATGTGAGCATTCATTGCAACATTTACTTAAGAGTAAAGAGTAGTAATTTTACTAAATCTGATGGAAAATTAGATAATTTAAGTCTATCTCTTTTGGTTTATTCAATTTAAATATTACTTTTGCAATAAAGATACCTTAGTTTTGAAGCATTAGCAGCAATTTCATTTCAAAAAAATCAGTTTTCAACTTCGTATGTTTTATTCATAAAATATGTATTCAACATAGGTCAAAAGTCAGGGTCATTTCAGGTTTAAAATATCAATATCTAGGATAATTGGCATTTTAAGACATTTTGCCGATGGTGTGACCCTTCACAACCGATGATTATGTGACCTGAGGTAAAGATCAACTGAATGGGTGTAGGTAATTTCAAGGTCAATATCTAGCAATTTGGTGTTTTAAGGCAATTGAGAACAATTCTGACCCTTAACAACCGACAACCTGTTGTCAGGGTCAAGGTCTATAGGTCAAGATGATTGCAAGGTCATCAATATCAATAAATTGAGAAGAATTGTGACCTTTGGCGACCAATGATTAGGTGACCTGGTGTCAAGGTCATTTCAAGGTCAATATCTAGGTAGTTGGCAAATGTGGGGCTACAGTCCTATTTAATGACCAATGATAAAGTGACAAGAGATCTATAAGTCAGTGTTTATGGATCAAGATCATTTCAAGGTCATAGCTCAATATTATGTAAAGTCCCTGTGATAAAAATGATATCATCCAACTTCTTCACTTGAAAAGAAAAAACATCATGAATCCCCCTCAACCTTTATTTTTCAACTTATTTTTTATGATTTCATTCTGGTTTGATTCCTTGAGAACTTAATGATACGCTACATGATTTTACTACTATATGTACGGGTATAAGCATCAAATGTGGTGCCACCTGTTATTAATAACATTCGTAAACATAATGCTTGAATGTATAAATAAATTGCAATTGAAAATATAAATATTTGAAAATATATCTGAAATATTATTGATAAGATCCCCACTTTGTCACTTTTTGAAAAATATTAGGCTTATTTTCTAAAGTATTTTTTCTTAATTCGAATATATCAAAAGTACTTCTACGCTAATGAATTAACAAATTCTGAAAAGGGGACGGGTATTGAAATGTGATAAAGTTAAAAACCACAAAATCCATGTTATTTACCATTGGAAAAACTCAGACTATCCATCGTTTTCAACATAATTTTGTCATTGAAAATTCATATCTCCAAAACTACACTTTCATTACAATTCTACTAATGAAAAAGTTTTAGACCACTTGTTGAATAATATTTTCATGCAATTCAAATAAAAAAGAAGAACCTCTGTTGAGTAAATAATTTCAAAAAAAATGTTGAGATGGGTTCCCCATTCATAGTTTTTTAGATTGTTTGAATGATATTTTTGTAATGATTGAGAATTGAATTTTCTTGAAAGATAACATATTGTGTTTTTGAGAAATGTCATATTTATATTGAGAAAGTAGTCATGGTAAAATATATGACGATCAAATATCACTTGCCATACTATACCTGGTCCTTTGCCAATTTGAAGTAAATTGTAAAATCATATCAGAAGAGAGGATACCCAAATATGAGGTCATTAGTTTAATGACTGCAATTAGTAATAAACAGTCACGATGACTAAGTTTTTCACGAGAGTTACTTTCTTTAATAGTTCTGAATTGGATCAGTAAGCGGATGTGTTTTCCAAAATCTAAATTTAAAGCAAATTTAAAGTTTAATGGCCAAAGCAGGTTCAACATATTATATTTAGTTAAATCAAACAACAAATAATATGACCATTTAATTCACACTAGTTTCTTCATATGCCTGGACTAAAAAATCTCGAATCTGTTTGGGTGAAATAACCAAATGTGACCAATAATATGAGTATATTTGAGTATTGTCTCTTCATTTTCCAGTCAAAAATGTAAGATTTAAAAATAGTTTTACAAATAATTGCAGTAAAACATGCAAGATATAATGCACATTGGTTATTGAAATGTAAAGATAGTCCATGAGGGTATGGTTATATTATTAAAAACAATTATGGTAAAAATTGGGTATTTCTAACCATATAATGCTTTTTATTCCAAGTTCAAAGACATTATTCCTATTTTACCTTTGAAATGATTTTCATACCGACGAATAACCATTATATCAGTTTCTGGTAAAGTAAATAAGTGTAGGGCTTACACAAGGATCAACGTTTTTTAAGACTGTTTATGTACTTGTATATCCCCTGCCGTTCTTAGAGGAAGAGCAATGAATTGCGATTTTTCAGTCAAAACAATGAAATAAACACACTCTGTTTATTTTGTTAAACATTTAACAAATAAAATTGTGTTTAACCTTATATTTTTTCAAAACATCACTTAATATGAAAATATTGCAAATAAAGTTGATCCTTGTGTGAGCCCTATATTTATTTACTTTGCCAAAAATGAATATAATGGTAATTAAAATATTTTGAAAACAATGAATAGGTGAAATAGGAATATTATCATTAACAACCATGACTTTTCAATTAAGATGGTATTTTCAGGTCAGAAATATACAATTCTTCACAATTATTGTTTTTTATGAAAATGGCCACACGCAAATGGACTATCATACTTATCAATATCAAATTTGCCTCCTATATTGTATACCCATTGCTATTATTTGAAAAAAATAATTTTTTATCAAACTCATCTTTTTGATGGTTGAACCTTGGTGCAAGCCGTTTAGCCCTTTCGTGTCACCTTTTTGAGTGCAGACAAGTAAAAATGAATAGTTGATGGACCAATCTATAATGATAATGGGTCACTTCATAGTAAGCTACCACAACATAGGTTTTTGTGATTTTCTGGAGTTTTGGCACACACTACCCCTGGCATTACTGTCCCGCTCTCAATTCACTTTTCCAGGGACCTAATACAATCATTTTCCGTATTCGTACTCAGTCGGCCAAGTAAACACTGTACAAATGGGAGAACTATAATCCACAGAGGACCATAAATCTACACGCTTACAAACAAGTTTAAGAAACGTGTATCTAAACCTTCCTAATAACTCATTATCTAAGCTTGTATTCGCTTTATGTAACTTTCGGCTGTCGGCTACCGGATTAACCTTCTCAGTATTTCATGGGCAACTCATTTAACCATCAATAGAACCTGCCACTGTTCTATTAATATTTAAATGAGTTTGTTATAAAATAGTAGGTTAATTCGCTAATACAACCTATAGTAATATTCTTTGAGTTTGCTTATCCTTTTGCAGATCTCATCAATAACTTGACCAATCACAACATTCTAGTGAGACCTGTGACGTTTACAAATGAGACTGTAACTGTGAATATGGGAATGTCCCTGATAAAGATATTGGATATTGTAGGTTGAATAATTATGGCATGTATATATTATAAGTTATTAAATGATTTGAAGTGCAATACAAGATATATTTTGCTCGAGAAATTCTGTATTGTAACGAGACGAAGTCGAGTGCCAATTCAGAATATCGAGACAGAATATATCCTGTATTGCACTTCGAATCATTTAATAACGTTTTTATCGTGTGATCTTAGGCCAATACATTTTACTTGGGAAATGATCCCTAAGAATTATTCTGTATTCTCTGTATTGCTACTGAGATTGTCCCCGCCTCCGTACTATATTTTCTGTATTGCTATGGAGATGATCAGTGGGGACAATCTCAGTAGCAATACAAATTGGTACATCACAAGAACTGGCCAATCAGAGGGCTTCATTTTACAGATCATACGATAAGACTTTGTAGCTTCAGTCTGAGACTTGCTATTCCTGGCATAAAGTACAATATGAAGTAAAAAATACTACATACAATATATGAATACAAAATATATAATTCACTTCAATGGTGTTTGCAAAGAATAGAAAAAGCTAGGGTGAATTATAAATATATGCTCCCAAATGTGATTTCTCCCGTCTTTAATATTTAACAATCACTTGAAAATGTTAATTTGTTAAATTCCAACATTGAGTGTGGGAACAAGATTAATTTTTATTCCAGGACGAAGCTGCAAACATTATACGTGCAAGTGTGTGGCTACGATTTGTAAGTACTAGTTGATTATATAATCAAAAAACGTGCTTTTGTTTTAAATATAAATCTCATTGATAATAGAATCGTATTTGGCTTGTACATTATTGCTCAAATATTTGGAATATTTTGTGTTTTAAGTATTTAACATTGATTTTAATTTCACAACTTAAGATTTTATTTATCTAGTTTTATTCATGGATCAACATTCATTACTTTCCTTGTACCATTTACAGAATTACATTGTCTAGTGGTTTTGATCGTATGGCATCGTTTCAATGTCAGTCCCAAAATGAGCGAATTGCAATTGATAACTATAACATCGGATTTTTTCAAAAACATCAGAGAGAAGACACACCATCTTTGTCATGTCTGTTCGGATGAGCCTAAAGAATAGGGAGCCAATTCAAGAACTAAATGAAAAGTAGATATGTAGTGGATAAAAGATAATCACATTGCAAGAGAATGGCGGTAACATGAAACAAGGCGTGGTCAAAAGAACGATATCTATGACACAAATGCAAGTAAAAGTATTAGAGGGCAGTGATACATGTAGTCTTCATATCACCTGACAGAGATGATAAAATGCTTATCAGCTTAGTAAATCATAACGCCACCCCACGATATTCGTAAATCAGCTGAGGTGGGCAGCGAAGAGCTATTTGAAGTTCAATATTGGGGGTAACCATCAATAGACGTAGTTCACGGTTGAGCGTCGTCTTAAAAAACAAGAGCAAGGCGAAGCAGAGGCGTTGCCAATGACTCAAACAGTATTTGAAGTTTCATTATCGTCCACACTAGCCTAAGGAAGGGGAATTTGAACATAGTCCAGTCAAAGTAACATTTGACCCAAAACTAATTGCAATAGAAACAAAATGTTGTTTTTTCAATTCATATAAACATATGAAATGACATACTAAAAATCTACCAAAATCTATTAAGTGGAACATGTAAAAAAATCATTTTTGGTACCCCCTCCCCTTGAAAAATAGACCCCCCTAAGGAAAAAATTATTTTTCAAATGCCTGCAATTTTTTGAAAGTAATTTTACAATTTCTTGCTTGTAATAAGGTATCCCAATCTGTGTATCTCTTTAACTTTGGTATTCAGAGTGAATAAGAATATTTTTAACCCTTATTCATCCGAAATTTTGCATTAAATGCGCATGGTAATTTTACGTGAACGCCATTATATTCCTAAAAAGCAACTTAATCATGTATAAAAAAAATCCCAGTTTTACCTTCTTGTGTACTCTATACATATACAAAGCAAGAGAATTTGACATTCATTAGTCGTTGAGAAAAAAAATCATAACTTTCGAAAAAAAAATTAAAAAATTAGGGGTAGGCCTTCATTCGCTTCACTTATTTTTAAATCACTAGGAGAATTTAAATCATTAACCCCTGAGGACTTTATAATGAAATCACATATATATTATGTATGCCTTAAATATAATATAAATATATATAAAGTCATAATTTTTTTAAAACAAATTGAAAAATAGGTATAGGCCTTCATTTGTTTCACTTATTTTTAAATTACTGGGAGAATTGAGACCAATAACCCTTAAGGACTTGAAAATGAAATCTTATTAATATTATATACACTATAAATATGATATAGGTAGCTGGGTAAGTAGCTAAATAAGTAGCTTAGTGGGTTGCTGATCAAGTTCGCACCATTGACTTAACATGAGGATATCATCAAGTCGACTTTTCGAGATTTCAAAACATCAAAGAATCTAAATTCGAAGTCAGATTTCAATTCTGATTTCAGAAATTCCCCAGTATCTTGACACCTCAAACATTACATTTATTTAGAATGTTTTGTTTTGACCTACTTTCCATACAAATCTCAAAAGTAGGTTATAATATAGTACCCTCTGACTGAAAGAGGCTACGACTATTAGCGTATTCTTGGCAATCAGTGCATCAAACCTCAAAGAATATTATGAAAGTGTTGTGTCAGAATCACAAAATACGACATTGGCCTCTCAGTGTCAAAATTGTGAATTCAAGTAGCTCTTGAGGCCCTCTTCTGTAATAATGTGCTTTCAGTAAATTTAATTGTATTCAGTCTGTATCTCACTGGTGATCCATTCGATTAAGCTGGTTACGGAAACAGTTTGTTTGTTAACAAAATGTCTGAACCTCAAGGTACAATTTTTATTGTTTTGGGAAGTTTGGGTTTGCTTTTCTTGTGACTGATGTATACTTAAATGTTTTATTTTTCTTACTTTGTTCTGAACAATTTTTGGTCCTTACCCTTTAGCACTAGTGCTAACATATTCCAATCATAGTCTTATGGTTGTTACACGGAAATATGGCATATATTCATGGTTGTGCGATATTTGTGATACGGGTGAATATGCCATACTCACCTGCAGTATATGGCATATTCTGCAGGTGAGTATGGCACATTCCGCAGTGAATATGCGATATATTGATTTCAGTGAATATCAGATCACTGCAGAATATGTCATACTCTCCAGTGGAATATGACTAACTCAACTGCGGAATATGCCATATACAGCAGATGAAAATGTGATACAGAAAGCCTCGAATGAATCGATTCTTAATGTAAAACTATGCTGGATTACCAATATAGTGAGTGCTACGAGTACTAATATAAATGAATCCTGGATTGATTTAGTACGTTTATTACATGTAATTGCTGAATGATACTCCTGAATGTATCAAAAATGTGTAAATCGTGATTGCCAATACAATATGTAAATACTCGTGGTCTTTTAAAGTTTTTATCTGGCTTTTGTCAACTGTTGATTTGGTTATAAAAGTCTCTTATAAGCTTCACGAATGTAAGTTCATTTATTTATGCATCATAATGTTTCCCTTGAAGTGTGTATTTTTGTGTAACACGTACATAAAACAGCATCAAACAATACAGGTACCGTACTGGTATATGTTATTCAATTGTATTAGTTGATATTTTCAATGCACAAATATGTTGATTCAGTAATCATTGACTTTAGCACGTTCCTTGAATCAATGTATTTGACAGTTGTGTACAGTTCCGTATCACATTCTCATTGGTTAGTGTATATGCCATATACCGCGGGTGAATCTGGCATACAGCGCAAGTGAATATGCCATATTCGTTGCGGAATATGACATAAATTTGTATCGTGTTTACCACATAACAATAGTAACTTTTACAATGCCAATCAACATTGTGTCTAAATACATGAGTAGAATGTATAACAAAGCACAGGGTTAACAATATTTTACCTAATACATAGCAGATTGCATTGGGCTTGTTTCCCTAAAAAGCAAGATGACCACCAAAATGTTTATCAGCTGTAGAACATCTTACCATGTAACATGTGTAAAGTTTTGAAGTAAATCCATTGAGTGGTTGTTATGGAATGCCAATGGCAAAATCAATCCAAAAACATCCAAGATGGCCGCCACAATGCAAGATGGCCGCTGAAAGGGGACCAGAATGCAAGATGGCTTCTGAAAAGTTTATAAGCTCTAGAACTTCTTACTATGTAACATGTGAAAAATTTGAAATAAATATGTTATGATATTTTGGGAATTGTGATGGCAATATTTATCTAAAAACTTCCAAGATGGCCACCAGAATGCAAGATGGCCACCGAAAAGTTAATCAGCTCTAGAACTTCTTTCCATGTAACACTTGTGAAACTTTGAAGTGAATCCATTAAATGGTTTTCCAGAAATCGTGATTTTAAGAAAAATGAAACGCCACCCACCCGCCAAGCAGACAACAGTATCGTACCTTTTTATGTACAATAAAATACACATCATATGATGTCATAATAATGATGTCAAATGAGCTAATTTGCATATGAGCTAATTACATATTTATTGCTTCATTATGATACAAATATCAATTTGAGTCGACGAATAATGAGTAGAATATGCCTGATAATGTATTACATCTATTAACAATATTCAAATGGTTGCTATGGAAACTGGCATTTGACATCATTGGTACCAAATCTAAGACTCGGATACAAGTCGATTTGAAAAGGTTGGGTTATAAGCTCTTCAACCGTACCTTATTTGTGCCTTTTCCTCTCGTTTGTACAAATTTCATTTTCTGACCTTCATTCCATGGTAGCCAAACCATATGGTATCAAAAAGTTTATTTCTCAAAATTTAATAAACTTATCATTTCAATATTATATAGGAATAATAAGTGAATGTTGGTCCATCTTTATAAATTATAGGACATTTTCTAGAAGGTCCCATTAATATAAAAACACACATTCAAATTAGTATATGCGTAATTTGAGGGATTTTTTTCTATTTTTCTGGGTTTGTAAGGGTTAAAAGAGAAGACAAATGAACTTTTTCTTTGTTAAAGTAATATTATTATCTACGAAAAACAATATCCAATCATGGTCAAGCTAAATTATGTAAAAATAAGACCTCAACTTTAAGAAATATGTTTTTAGCCATGCACTCATAATTTGAAGGGGGTGGGGTAGGGGGTATCTTCAATTCAAATTTTAACATTGTTCCACTACTTCGATTTTGGTAGATTTTTAGTATGTATTTCATGGTTAATAAATGTAAATAACTAACCTTATTTGGTTTCTATTGCAATTTGTTTTGGGTTAAGCTATTTTTTTCATTAGTTTGACTGGGCTAACAGTAATTTTCGAGGAACAGTATAATGGGTTCACGTGGTTAGCTCCAACATTAAAATGCTCCAATCCAACAAAGGGGAATAAGGAAACGTCTATTATGAAAACCCAGGAATCTGCCCAGCCCCACGTACTACGGGGGAGCTTAATATTTCCCCTGAAGCAAAGGATATGACCACTTCTTCCGCCATCTTTTTGAATATGAAACAATTTTCAATTAATTTCAAACTCAAGACTACACCGTGTCATACTTTTCATAAAATCATATACAGTCACACAAGATAAATAAAATAATATGTTAAGTCTTAACACTGGTGATAGTACTTATGATACTTGATTTTAGTCAACCATCCGTGGCCCTTTCAAAGTTATGTTTAATCTGTGGAGTAGTCAATGATAAAGTCCATCTGTAAGTTTAGCTATCCGATAGACCATGTATCATGCTTCATTGAATTGATTTTGCTGTTAATATAACGCCCTGTTTTAATTTTGAAATAGCTTTTATAATCCAAAGGGTAAATCCATTCTAAATCTCCACGAGCCATTAAGATTGAATAAAAGCCCAGTACTTGGTATTTACTACACTTTTCATCATTATCACATATAAATATGCATTCAATCAAGAGATGCACATTTGAGTGAACGTTTTGTTTTTCAGTCATGGAACGCCAAAAATTTAGCATGGGACCCATCTATATATGATGTTGATTTGGTACGCATTCCGATAATGAAATTATGGAGACCCGATATTGTCCTCTACAATGGAGTTGGAACAGAGAAGCACTGGGACGAGGGAGAACATAAAAATGCTGTGATTACTAGGGATGGGACGGTGGTATATATTCCATTTGCCACAATTACGGCACAGTGTAATTTGAATTATAGACTATACCCTTACGATGAGCAGACATGCACTTTCAAGTTTGGATCCTGGACCCATGACGGGTTTAAGGTAGGTGTATTTTGAGATTACGGGATGTATATAAAGTAATTCGGCAACCATAGGATTGTTGTGTAAACAAATAACAAAAGATTTTGGCATTATGACGTCATGCCCCTTTTAGATTTGCCTAGGGGTTGGGATATACCATTAAACTGTTGTTAAAGTGTTCTTAGATTAGTGTTCCCCATGTTATTTCCTCATAGAGAAAATTCGTGCTATCCATTGATTTCAGCCCATTTTTGTCATCGAAATTCAGTATTTTAAGAAATAAAACATATCTCAAATTGCATTCTAATCGTGCATTTAACACTACAATAAAAACATGTTTTTTTTAAGTATATTGATGGGTTTATTGTCCCTTTATTCAGAAAATATTCATAGTTAAAGAAGATATATAATCGTCTGACATCTTTTCCGCTCATCTTTGTTACGTTTGATGAATGTAATCAAAAGAGAGTTAGAACCTACTTACATTTTAATTCGTTTATCCACATGAATGAATTTGTTACGGATAGTTCACATATGTGTGTACATTGATGGTTTGAACCCAACTTGCATAATGGATGCTCTATTCTATATTTATGTAAATTGTCCATATTTTGCAGTTGGATTTAGCGTTCTTCTCCGATTTGGCCGCTATTGACACAAATGACTACATCGGTGACTCAGCTTGGGTTCTAATGAAAACAAATGGAGTGAAGAATACAAAGTACTACCCATGTTGTAAGGAGCCTTACCCCGACATCACATTCAGCCTGACTGTTCTTCGCAAAAGCACTTATCTGGTGGTTGTCTATATCTATCCAGTGGTCATCGTGGCATTCGTCTCTCCATTCATATTTCTTATCCCACATCAAATACCAGGAAAAGTTCTTTTTGGTATGTTTGGGATCATTTTTGTGTTTACTGGATGAGAAAGCTTGGAAAATGGAAAGATATGTTTATTAGGGCAATATCTTATTCAATATATTGTGTGCATATATATTTATTACTTTTTCGTTTCCTTACCTGATAAAACGTTCACGTACGAAGTACACTTGGAACACATCCCATTGTTATAAATTGACCAAAAAATAGTTTTGCTATGTGGGATATTTTTATTGTATTTTTATTGTATTTTTATTTTCTGTTGTACTTGACAGCTTTATGCATCTCCCTGGAAAATGGTTCAGAGAAAAGCTAAGGAGGGATAGAAAATAATGAAAGTCGGAACCTTCATTTTTATTAAATTGATATTAAGTTCCTTGTACAATTCTGATTATATTTACCATAATAAAATAAGATATTAACAGAACATATAAAGCAATCATTGAAGAAATTCAGAAATTCATTGGTATGAAAAAGGTGACGTCTGCGATTTTCTTTTCTATACATTCTGAGAATCTCTTAAATTGTGCCAAATATGGCCATGCTTTATGACCGAGTCGTTAACATTTGTTTAGGTTACCTTTTTTGCTTCACCCTGTTGTTGCAATCGCTTCATTAAACAAGTACGAATGTATTTCTTAGGACTGTTGGTTCTGCTCATAGAAGTGATACAGTTGATGATGTTAAACTCAGCTTTACCTGGACATAGAGTAAACACACCGATCGTAGGTAAGCTTTGTACACAAAATACAGGGTGACCGGAAAAAAAGGAGACCATTGAAGTAATCAATTTCTCCTAAACTAGACAAGTGCCATCAATGAAATTTTGCATACACTGGAACAGTTATATGGAAATTTGTTACTGAAGGTTTCAATACAAGCATTCAACTGGTTCAGGAGCTATGATCATTTACATAACATGCTCCAAATAGGCACAATTGAGACCAACGCAGAGTTGGATTCATATGGCAAACTACCCTTACATGTTCTGCCCTCTATGGCATTATTATGGCATTACATATAGCAGTGATTGCCTTCTTTAGGTCAACAATAGTCTGAGGATTGTTTTGGTATAGATTGTCTTTCAAATATCCATACAAAAAGAAATCAGCAGGATTCAAGTCTAGGCTGTAATGGCAATGAAGGGTTATCTGACATGTGGTTCATCATCCTGTTGCCAAAGTGCTGATTTACCAAATCTTAAGAGTCACTTTAGGTATTGGGCATAGTGCCATGTTACTAAAACCACTATATGGCACAATTAAATCCCATATGGAAACCAAGGGCTGCCCAAAACCTCCTTAGGATGATACTGTAACTGAGTGGGACCACTGAGTCAGAAGCCATAGGTCAGATAAGCTTCGTTTCCATACACCTCAAATTTGAATCCACCTGATTTCTTTTTGTGGGTCAATTTGAAAGACAATGTGTACCAAAACAATCCTGAGACAATTGCTGACCTAAAGGTGGCAATAAATGCTAAATGTAATGCCATAACAAGGTCGGAATATGTAAGGGTATTTGCCAAATGTATCCAGCTCTGCGTTGGTCTCAATTGCGCCTATTTGGAGCATGTTATGTAAATGATCATAGCTCCTGAACCAGTTGACTGCTTGTATTGACACTTTCAGGAACAAATTTCCATAGAACTGTCCTGATGTATGCAAAATTTCATTGATGTCACTAGTCTATTTTAGGAGATATTGCCTATTTCAATGGTCTCCTTTTTTTCCGGTCACCCTGTACATGATAATATTTGAAAAAATGATTCCAACTCCAATCAAATTTTCAAAATACAATGAGATTGTCACCTGAAAAATTAAATCAATTCAGTTCTGTTTAAAACAATTTGATAATGATTGTTAAATGCGGCCTGATGTATTTCTAGTGTGGGTTTACTTGTATAATATGGCCATGACAACCGTCTCTTTGTTTCTTACACTCGTTACAACTAACCTGAGTGCAAGTGGTTTTTGTGGAAGACCTGTACCAAACTTCATCAGAAAGGTAATAAGTAATGAATATAAAGTATCTTTCATATTTATACAGTGTAACGCATATTCTGTTTGGTCGGTTTATTATGTCCCCACCACATAGTGTGGGGCCATATTGTCGGCCTAGGCGCGTCCGTCTGTCCGTCTGTCTGTCCGTCCGTCTGTCTGTCCGTCTGTCTGTCCGTACGTCCGGGAGTTTTCTCCAAAACCGCTGCAGATATCACCTTCAAATTTTCAGGGATAATTTATGAGTGCATACAGATGTGGATGAAAAAAAATTAACTCGATACCTACTTCCTGTCGGCCATTTTGAAGTCAAATGCTAAAATCCTTGTCTGCAAACTTTAAGAAAAACGGCTTCACAGTTGCTTTTAAAACTTTAACATCTTGTTCAGCTCACTTCATTCTAGATCTGATTAGGTTTTGGACCTGTTAGCTCAGTCATGTCAGCCATTTTGAATGTTTTAAGAAAAGTTAGCGCACGATAATACTTTCTATCATATTGAATGGTGTTTTTCAGTTTTCATGCTTTAACTTTTTAGTAGCTTTATAAATAATTTCAGGTGTACTTTGTTGTAAAAGCTTATGTTATTGTTAACAGTAGGTATATGTGATAATTTTGTAAAAAGATTTCAGCAAAAACTCATAATCACTTTTTTATTGTCGGCCATTTTGGATTTTTCCGTCCTAAAATCTTGTCTGTAAAGTCTTGTCTACGCGTTTTCAGGTGAACCGTTTGGTAGATCAATTTCAAATTTTCAGGGATGATTCTTAGTATGAGAATCTAGATCTGATTAGTTTTTGGGCATTCTGGGTAAATGTCAAGGCAGCCATTTTGGATTTTCCGTCCTAAAATCTTGTCTGTAAAGTCTTGTCTACGCATTTTCAGGTGAACCGTTTGGTAGATCAATTTCAAATTTTCAGGGATGATTCTCAGTATGAAAATCTAGATCTGATAATTTTTACGGCATTCTGGATAAATGTCAAGGCAGCCATTTTGGATTTTCCGTCTTAAAATCTTGCCCGTAAAGTCTTGTCTACACGTTTTTAGGTGAACCGTTTGGTAGATCAATTTCAAATTTTCAGGGATGATTCTTAGTATGAAAATCTAGAACTGATTAGTTTTTGGGCATTCTGGGTAAATGTCAAGGCAGCCATTTTGGATTTTCTGTCCTAAAATCTTGTCTGTAAAGTCTTGTCTACACATTTCCAGGTGAACTGTTTGGTACATCAATTTTAAATTTTCAGAGATGATTCTTAGTATGAAAATCTAGAACAGATTAGTTTTTGGCATTCTGGATAAATGTCAAGGCAGCCATTTTGGATTTTCTGTCCTCAAATCTTGTCTGTAACGTCTTGTTTACATGTTTTCTGGTTAACTGTGTGAGGGATCAATTTCAAATTTTCAGGGGTGATTCTTAGTATGAAAATCTAGAACTGACTAATTTTTTGTCATTCTTGGTAAATTTTCAGATGGCCATTTTGTGTCGGTAAAGTCTTGTCTACTCATTTTTAGGATAATCATTTGACAGGATTACCCATAGGTGGGGACATATTGTACACATTTGTGTTCTTGTTTGAATTGCATTAGTTTGGAAGAATTGTTTCCCAAATAATAACAGCAGATTATTGATGTAGCAAATTGTATCTCGTTTTATTTTAGTGTCTCCTCGACAACGCGATTGGACGTCTTTGTGGTGTGTCAGAAACCTCAATGAATTATGACGGTTTTGAGAACCCCCTACATATGACCTCAACCACAGAAGATGGCAGTAAGAATGGCGCCAATACAGGGGTAGAAAGGGCAAATACAGCGGTGACATCAAACGTCGGAGATTGGAAGAGAGTGGCCCTAACTCTGGATCGCTATTTCTTTGTCATTATGCTTGTGATGTCAGTTGTCATCACACTGGGAATGTTAAATCAGTATCAGATTTGATCATTAGAAACAGAATGGTGACTCCATAAGGGACTGGACCAGATTGGAGAAACCACTGCACTTTCCTAGATAATACTTTATATATAGCTTAAACACACTAATTATTGTGTATAATTATTGTGTATATCTCTGCTGCGCCTGTATTGTCAGACAGATTTTATATGGAAATATATTTTTAGATATTTGAATATATTGAAATGACACAGAGTTAGTTATGATGCATCAAAAAGCAAGTCAATCAGAACTCTGAGTATTTAAATTCATTTTAAAGTTTATCTATGCAGGAACGCATGCGAAGTGTTTTCAATTCACCATACACTTCTACGGGTTCTGTTTTTCGTTTTCGTTTTCATATACAGGACTTCCTATATTTCACTGGACGACCGATGCATATCTTGCAATAGGGACACCACATGAGCAGTCTTGACCATCGTATGTTATAATACCTTCTTTTATCAGTTCTTCCGGAAACTGTATGCTTAATTCGTTAAATGCGGCATAGTATACGAGCTTTGAACCTGGTTTACAAACTGCAACAGCATTTTTCATCATATTGCATACCTTGTTTGGTATTTGACCGTAGTATGTAGGTACGGTTGAAAGGTTTACACCATTCAGTTTCCTGAAGTGACTTGCTGATTTATACTCTTTCAAATAATCAGTTACATCTGCTTCAATCCATTGTATTCTTTGTAAACGATCTTTTATAAATTCATAGTTGCCTTCCCTCAGATAAGCGGACATTCGTGCCTCAGTTACATCACCCGTGAGGATTTCTTCCATGCTTGGATTCTCGTTATTTGGGATGTGGTTTATCATATTGTTAAGCTGATTTAGATACAGTTTTCCCAATGTCGTGTTGATATTCTCATACAGGTTGACACTCAGTATTGTGCTTTTTTTAAATCTGCCTTCAAAAGCTTCGTGCAATTCAGGTGTGTTCCATATCTCTTTTTGGAAACGACGCTGTTCTTCCATGTTATCACCCAAGGCTAGGAACTCTTTAATCGTTGATTCACCATGAACAGTGTGAAGAATATCGTTTAGTTCGTTATCAAATGCTTTGGAATACTCTCCGCAATAAAGAACACCATCTGCAATGTCATCAATATGTTTATTCCAAAAGTCGAGAGTATCCGACTCGAGGTCAGATCGTATATGTTCGTAAATTTTAATTCTTTCTGTCTTTGGTATTTGTTTTCTGTTTATTCCTATCAGGGAACAAAATTCTTCCCTTGCTAGAAGTTTCATTCCAGTCACCTGCAGCTTTGCCATATGAAGTTGAGGAGCACTTGTATCCACTGCGAGTATACTTTCTGGATCAGCGAAAAGTTTAGAAAGTGCATGCGTCCCACTTGCAGCAATAGTTAGAATTCGATCGCCGGATTTTATACCCATAGCAGTATTTATCTTGGGCACGTTGATATTATTCTACAATATAATATATGATGAATGAATTGTACTATTTACCTATAATACATATAAAGATATTCCCTTTGATATTTTTTTCATTGATTTTCATTTCAAATCGCAATCAAATTTGGTCCCGGAAACCTCTATGCAGTCCTACTTCATAAAAAGCCAAACTGACCATTGCTACTGACCCAATTTAACGTATCAGAAGGCTTCGTGGCGTACCTATCAACTTTGAAATATGTGGTGTTTCTGATGCGTTTATGCCGAAAAATGTAGACGCAGCATCGGAGGTCTGTAATAGGCGTCTATTTGGAAAATATGGGCGAGAATGAGAGAAAACTAGTAAATTAAAGATAATTAGACGTGTAGTTGAATCCTTTGAAAATCTAATAGCTTTTCACAGCTGGGGTCCCAAACGCCGCTAAGAGGAGGGGCCTTGTTTATAAAAAATGAATGAATTAATAGAAACGCATTTTCGGTTGGTGCAATATGAGATTCAACATCCTTGTAGGTCTAAAATTCAAATTAATGCTTTTTCGTGGTGTAGTTGGTTTCGATACGCTTCAAAAATAGAACCTGCGTGAAGTAGATGAAAAATGCAAGGAATGATAAATATTAAATAAAGCATAATATCGATACAATCATATAGATCAACCAAACAGGGGTCAAATCCTCTAAATAATAGTATAAATCTTTAACCTACCTGACTAAACACAATTGATTCTTCTTTTTCACCAGCAGTTCGTCTAGTCAGTCGTCTCTTAACTGGTGTCGTGACCTGTCTCATTGGCAGTAAGCGATGAGTACGTAGTATGTTCTGCAACATCTTCACTCAAAGTTTATTCATGAACGTACTTATGACATGTATATACGCATCTAAATACACCTAGACATCTGAAATGAATCCGTAAGATTAATTTTCTCCGAGCCCAAGAGTTACCTTGTACTATATTTCAGATAAGGTTTAAAAGTATGCAAATACTTATCATCAGAGTTCTTAATGACATGTGTCGTTGGTAATGCAAACATCTTTTCTCAAATTATTAAAAAGTCAGCATAACCGAACAGATAATTTATCATACAACCTATCATGATTATCATATACAATGCGTCTCAAAAACGCAACAAACAAAAACCTAAATGTAAAACTTAAAAAGGTGATAACTGCATGAAGCCACGTGTCTCGTGTTAATGTTATATCATTTATTCATATTCATATGTGCTATGACCAGTAACTGTTGGACAAGAGGTGGAATAAACATGTACATGTTCAAATCTGAGTCAGTGCTCATGACAGAGTTCCAAGCTTCTAGCTTCGGAATCACGGTCCTCTCTGAAAGATCCTGAACTATTTGGGTGTGAATGCAACTCAGTAACCACAAAAACCTGGTTTGGTGAGACATAAAACATAGATTCTGATGAAAACATAAATTTGACCTTAGCTGGTTTTCACGAATAGCTAGTCTTCAAATTGCGAGGAAAACGGTCGCCGGCAGCCAGCAGTTGCATTCACGAATGCTACCCAAGGCTGTGCTGCGAATATAACAGCCAGATGCCGGAGTAATCTCACCATTTCTTATACTCTTCATCTGTTACGTACGTGGTAAGCTGAATAGATCAATTTGAAAAGATGGTTTAAGGAATAGATCATCCTGTTCATTCTTTATTGTAAATTTAAAGCAAGTGTGCCCATTACTAATCCTTACACATAATACACGAGGGTGGAGTTCTGAGTATATTATCAAGGAAGGTTACTAAGTTAGTACACGCATGAATGTTTTTCCCAGGCCAAAATCAGTTGGAACAAGAGAATTTTTCATTTTTGAGTCCTTTTGACATTTCACTACATACACGTGAGAGATTTTCTTGTCACTCTGGGTTCCAAGGTCATATATGAGGTGACGAGAAATCTCGTCACTCCAGGTAGCGAAGAGGCTAGAAAATTTCCGCCACAAAGGTTTTTTCGGTGAAAACTATTTTCTAGTTATGCTGCCCAGATTAGAAAAACATAAAATAAAACAACACAATGAAATGTTGCCTTTTTAGTGAACATTAGGTAATTTTTTAAAAGGTATGATGTTGGGTTTATTGTCCCCTTATTCAGGAAATGTTCATAAGAAGAAGATATATGAAGATAAAAACCGTCTGACATTGTTTCCGTTCATCTTTGTTACGTTTTGATGAATGTAATCAAAGCAGGGTTGGAACCTACCGACATCTTAATTCGTTTATCCACGTCAATGTATGTGTTACGGATAGTCATCTTGTGTGTGTACTGGTGGTCCTCAACATATTTGAGGCCAATATGCATAATGAATGCCCTATTTTACAGGGTGGTCCAAAAACCAATACACAAGTGTAACCATGGGGGAGTGGACGTGGGTTACATTACAAATCGAATAAACAGAATAAGAATATAAAATGTATTTAAAATGTATTCAACCCTATAATCAATCAAATGATCAAAATGTTATACAAATGAGCTAAATCTCTCAACTGATCTTAATACTCAAGCTACCTAAATCACTAACTGATCTTGTATTCAAGCTACCTAAATCATTAACTGATCTTGTATTTAAGCTACCTAAATCACTTAAGACCAAAACCACAAATGCTTAAGGCTGTGCACCTAGTTTGCACCCCAGAGCTGCAAATAAAAGTAATGTACAAATAGCTGTTTGTAAAGCAGGTAAAATACAATAATGAAACATACAGTTTTATGATAAACTTCTTAGTACTAAGGGCTATGGGACTTAAAGGGCCCTTATTCTGTTCCCAAGAAAACCCTTATACTGTGCTTGACGCACTACATACATTTCTCTATTGAAATTTCCAAATGTAAATATAATTTAGTTACTTTATGCAAAATGTACCATGAAGGTTTACAATTAAGCAATATAAAATAAAATGTGGAATGTACCTTATAAAATAAGCTATACAGTCTCTGAGTGCTAGCCATACATCTTTAGTACGCAAACAGTGTCTCCTGTAAAACGTGTGTACCAAGATAAGTCATATGAAATGACATAAATGGTGGTTTTAATTGTAAATGAATAACGCACAGGTGCATGAAATGAACATCACCTTATGCACAATTGTTCCAACACATTGTTCAAGTTTTACAAAGAAATTACTCAAAAGTATTTGAAATACAAAATAATATTTACATCAAATTGGAGCTAAAGTTATGGAGAATAAAATGAATACAATTGGCATAATGTTGGCATATTCTAAAGGGTAAAAAGTGACAAAAATATATGAAAATTTCTTACCATGTCTATGTTTCCTAAGTGACATCCATACATTCAAGTAGATTTCATGTTAAAGGATTGGGTGAAATACATATTTAAGTGAAACCCACCAGAATGTACAGCCTCAGGAAATGGGTTGGGTGGGAGGGTAACTTATTTTTCAATCATTTCCCAATTTCATGATATTTCATCCAAATTTCATGATATGTAAACTATTATCCATTCCATTCGCTAATGACTACCTCCCTCGAATTCCCTATTTAGAATAAACATTCACTCTACTCAATAATATAGATGTCACTTAGGAAATCTATGTTTCCTAAGTGACATCCATACATTCAAGTAGATTTCATGTTAAAGGATTGGGTGAAATACACATTTAATTTTACCCTTTACGGTGTATTTACATCCTGAATAATGTGATTTGTTAATTTTTACTACTCCCAATCCTCAAATCTTTAATAAAAAATTAACAAAAAACTAACGTGGACATCGGATTTGAGAGCAATCTCTCCCAGTAGTTCTAGTAGATGGTTTTCCATGATGTAATTATGAAGCTAATAAAACCTAAAATTGACCTCATATCATTGTTTCATTCATGAATTACTGGTGGGGAAAAAGCAGTCCCCTAACATGAGTAATTAACCTCAATTGCCAATTACCTCCTACTGTGGAGAGACAACTCTCACATCCGAAGCCCACGTGGTTAAAACCACTAAGAGATCAGTGCTCCCGGACTTTAGATGTAAAGAGAAGCCAATTGTTTATCAGACTTCAGTTTGAAGTTTCAAATGTTACAAACTCAAGTCATTTTCAAATTAGTTTACAAGAGGGTACATGGAATTAAACCATTACATAACCAATCACTTGCATAGGTTATCCAGTCATGTCAAAACAATTCAACCTACTTTCTATTGAGTAAACCCCAGTTTTCATTCAATTGCCAATTACGAGATTATACCTGAGTGTCATTGTTTTCGTCTATAACGTACTGTATAATGACCTCTAATTTTACTGTGTTATTAACACGTTGAATTTCCAGTGTTCATTATAAGGCCATGTTATCAAGATTTTTCATGTCATCAATGTTCTATTTTTCTTTGTTTCTGTCAAATATATGCCTCTCAGAAAACTTCTCTTATATTGTCTCATAGTTATATTTAATAGCCCCTTGCTCTGGCATATATCTCTGTATCTAGGCTCTCCAGGCCTTTTATTCATTACCCCTTATGGTTCATATTTTTTGCCCCCTGCTTGCGCATATATTTTCAGGCCCTTGGAGCCTTTTATTTTAGCCCCTTGCTCGGGCGCCCCTTGCTGGGGCATTTATATCTAGGCCCTCAAAGCCTTTTATTTTAGCCCCTTGCTCGGGCATTTATATCTAGGCCCTCAAAGCCTTTTATTTTAGCCCCTTGCTCGGGCATTATATCTCTAGGCCCTCAAAGCCTTTTATTTTAGCCCCTTGCTCGGGGATGTAAATCAAAATATGCTTACCACTGCTGAATGTACGTCTGGCCACTTCGAATTCCCTATTTAGAATAAACATTCACTCTACTCAATAATATAGATGTCACTTAGGAAACCTTTACAGTTCAAAATCAAGGCTAGCACTGGTGATTTGGAAAGTAAATGCAATCAAGGTTAATCCCCTTACATGTGCACACTGTGTGTAAATCAAGGCTATTCTCCTAGCAGGGTTTGAAAATATAATTGAAATACATAAAAATATAACTCTCCACAGTAGGGTTTGAAAATCTAAAACATCCTGTCACACAAGTTTAAAACCACTTCATGTATTATATGCCATTTTAAGATAAATCAAACAATATGGCACCATCCGATTGAAAGAAACGCTATTTTTCTTGTGGAGTTAGAGGCAGAGATTGACACCAGGTGTGACATGAGCGACCAAAATCCAAAAATAAATATTCTAAAATTTCTTTCCATATTGCAGTCACTGCTGCACTCAATATGGTTGGCTGAATCATTATAAAAGATCCGTCACCCTCAGTATATAAAAATGCCCCCCAGAGCATTCATAAAACCATTATGAAATATACGATGGTATTTGGAAAGGAGTTAATAATTGCATAGTGTTCAGGTGCGTAGTTATTGAGGTCATGGTGACTTGTCAAGTCAGTGCATATCTGGCGATAAAAATTCGTGTGTGTAAAATCATCATTTATAAGACCTAAAATGTGAAAATATGATAAAGAATGTTGTTCAGACCAATTTTAACATTAGCCTTTGACTTTGGAAAGTAGGTCAAACTTTCTAACTTGTTAAGTCAATTATTCAAAATATCAAATGAGCTTGGGGTAATGCTCTTTCTTACCATGGAGAAAGCCTCATCTTGACATTCTAGGCAGGTAACCAATTACTCTTAATATAAGCCATAATAGTCTATAATTCAATAGCATAGTTATATTCTTAATCCACTAAAATCACTGCCATAATCATGTGCTATAATTGTTGCTCAAGTTCACTCTTACGGTGATTCTGCAGTCTTGAGCCAAACTAATTTCATCACTAAACTGTGCCCTCTGTAATGGTGTTCATATTGGGACATAAGATTGGGCGGGACCTGCGGAGGCAATGAACCATTTGTAAAAATAGGCCACCTCAATACATCAAGTAAGTGAAAAACACACACAGCATGGTATAACAGGGCGCATGACGTGAACGAAATCACACCATCGAAAAACCTTCAAAATGGCCACCAGAAAACAAGATGGCCGTCTAAAAGTCAATAAGCTCTAGAACTTGATATCTTCTATCAAGTTTGCGAAATTGGAGAAAATCCAATGATTGGTTTTCCTGAAATGGCGATGACAAGATTTATCGAAAAACCTTCAAAATGTCCATCAGAAACAAAGATGACTCCGAAAAGTTAATCAACTCTAGAACTTATACCCTCTATCATGTGTGCGAATTTGGAAAGTATTCCAGAGCCGTTTTCCTGAAATGGCGATGACAAGATTTATCGAAAAACCATCAAAATGGCCACCAGAAGATGGCCATCTAAAATATAATCAACTCTAGAACTCGATATATCACATCGTTAGGAATTCGTTAGGAATTGTGTATTCTTATCTCTGCTGCGCATGTGGAATATGGAAATATATTTTTAGACATTTGAATATATTGAAATGACTTGGAGTTAGCCATGATACATCAAAAAGCAAGTCAATCAGAACTCGGTATTCAAATTCATTTTAATTCAAGTCTATCTATATGCAGGAACGCATGCGAAGAGTTTTCACTTCACCCTACCTCTATTTAATCTCTTTGGTGTCATCTTTCATTTACGGGTTCTGTTTTTCGTTTTCGTTTCTGTAGAGTATAGTTTCCGAATACAGGTCTAGTTATGGACTTCCTATATCTTACTGGACAATCCAGTGGCGGATCCGGGGGCCATGGTGCCCCCCTCCCCCCCCCCAAGTTTGGCCCAGAGAGAAAAATTGGGCCTTTTTGGTCATTACTAGGTCTTCTAAGGCCTTATCCTTTAATTTCAGGCCAAATTTTGAAGAAAATGGGTCTCAAAATTTCAAAATTTGGGCCCACTTTTTCGGTTTTATCAGTTCTTCCGGAAATTGTATGCTTTTAAAATTCGTTAAATGGGGTATAGTATACTAGCTTTGAACCTGGTTTACAAACTGCAACAGCATTCTTCATCATATTGTATACTTTGTTAGGTATTTGGCCGTAGTATGTAGGTACTGTTGAAAGGTTTACACCATTCAGTTTCCTGAAGTGACTTGTTGATTTATACTCTTTCAAATAATCAGTTACATCTGCTTCAATCCATTGTATTCTTTCTAAACGATCTTTTAAAAATTCATAGTTGCCCTACCTTACTAGATAGGCGGACTAGATCAATCTTGAAAAGATGGTTAAGGGATAGAGCATCCTGTTTATTTTTCATTGAAAATTCAAAGCATGGGTGCATTTACTAATCCGAGTACATTATCAAGATGGGTTCTTTATTGCAATTCAACTATACTATCACCATTTTTAAATATGGCATTGTCCATTTTTTATGAAACAATAATGCGTTGTGATAACGTCACTCTTACCCTAAATGGCACTGCTCGCTTTATTATGAAACCTGTATTGGCAGTTAACTTTATCTTGTCAATGATCCCTAACTTAGAATATATCAAAAGTCAGATCGTACAGCTCTGGCAGCTTTAAGAACTTGTTTTCTAGGAAAAGGTTCCCCGTATTTTGCTTCACGACCCAGTGGTCTCTGAATTATACTCTGATATCTCAAGTGATCCATTGCCTTGGTAAGACCCTCCGTCTTTAGATCGGTTTGGTCAATCTTGCATCTAAGGGGTCTTCTAACCGATTCCAGCTCACAATCTTCAACAACTTTCTTTAACGCTTTTCTAGCCTTTGCTGTTGTTTTGATAATATCAGTTCTGATTAGATCAGCACTTTTCGAGTTGGAGTTTGTGAGCAAAGGTAACATCTGATGCGGTATAATCTGGTAACCTAATGTATTGTAATGCTTTGGTATAGTACATGGAAAATGTGCACATTCGCCAGTTTTTGAATCAAATCTACATGTTCTGTTTTTACGTTGTCGTGATTTTAATTCCGCTGTTTCAGGGTATTGCAGCATCTCGGAATTTATCGTCTGCACACTCGTGCGTCCGAATGTCACGTGACTTTTAGCAGACGCAGACGACATTTTCGAATTATCGCGTCCTGCTCTTAACGCACTACTAGGAGTACAGGGGAGAGAATGGTAGGGTGTCCGGATTGCAGTATTTGATTCATCATTGTCACTCTCATCGCTACTACCGCTAGAATTATCGTGATATTTATCCAACATTGTCTTTACCTGGTCAATTTCCTTATCCACTTTTCGCCTTCTCCTCTGGAGAGTTTTTTCAAGCTGTCGGACCTTTGAGTCCAAGGTGAGCTTTTCTCCGATGTTCCGTTCTCGTGTCCGGTGTATAACCCAAACGCTCCTACATGCACGACGGAGCGTTACATTTACGCGGAAACGCTCCGGAGCGAAATAAAATGGCGGCTAATGAAGATTCCACTATGACCGTAAGTATTGTTTCTCTCGTTTCTCTTACATATCATATGTTATGGTGAAATATTATGTACCATTCGATGAACAATACCGTGAGCAAAGATCTTATTTATTCAACTTCTGGTGGTAAACTGTTATTTGCTTGATCAAAGCTCCGTAGTGTAGATCGAACGAATCTGAAGATGACGTTTTGACCACAAATTACGAATTAAACTAGTATTTCTATGAAAACGTTAATCTTTCTGTTAAAGTAGTAGATCACAATCTCGTATATTCTCATTTCCTAAAATCCCAGTCCAAATCCATTACTTGTTCTCGAGAAATCGCTTGTTTTCCTCGAAACGCTCCGTCGATTTAGAACACAATTTTAGAAACGCTCTTACCATTTTGTTTTGATATCATTTTCAGATTATTAGAGTAGAGTCCCGGATCGAATCTATCTCTTAAAAACGTGTTGTACTTGTTAGGCAAATTGAAACATCTGAACCTGGTGGTGCTAAACGTGCAACTAGCTGATTTAAGCCTATACATTAGATGATGTCATGCCTACATATGTGCTAAATCATAATACTATAGAAAAAAACGAAAATTTATATGTGAATTAATCTTTCTTCTATTGATGCCAAGGGGTATAATGGATCTTTTCTTTCTCTTCCTGAAAAGGAAAGGCAAGCTATATATTTCCTAAACTGGTCTAGACTACCGGAGCGTTTCCAGTTCACTGTGTTAATCAGATCGGAGCGTTTCTTGAATATGAGAATGTCATCATTTTTAAGACTGGATTTTCGGTCATCAAATCAGTATTACGATAATGTATGGTGCGTTGAAGCATTGGAATTTGACTAAAATATACGTTGGTGCTCTAATCTTGGCTCAACTAATCACATGTATCGACAAAAGGGGTTTTGACCGGTAGAATGACAAATACGTTTTTGAATTTTGATAACTATACTGCTTCGTATAGCTCTTCCTAATTGCTTCAAACTTCAACAGCCAGCCATGTACAACATGAATATCACACCCATCGAATGGTATACTCGAAATATGTAACTCATACCTCTTATTCCCATTATTGGGGAAATCGTCAGACGGCTCATCATTCCCGCCAGCCAGTTTTCCTACTCCGGAGCGTTTCTTTGTTTAATTTCAGTAATGAAACGCTCCGTCGTGCATGTAGGAGCGTTTGGGTTATACACCGTGTAATATGGGATGCTCGGAGACTTCGTCTGATCATTGCTTCGCGGATTAGTGCTCGTTCCGCCATTTTAAGTTTTAAATAGAATATCAAAATCTATACGCTAAATTGAGTGCACTTTCTCAAGAAAAGTTTTTTCTTCGACTTGCTTCACATATAATGGATTTAAAGATCTAAATATCCACACTCGTTGAGGTCGAGGGGTTTCAGTTCTAGGACTGTATAAATGTAGTCAGTGAAGTAGTTGTGTAATCATCCGGTTAATGCTGTTCACTGTTCTTCCACCATATGCAAATAATTCTACAACCTGAAAATAAAGGAAAATTGTACACTTGGCGACTATCTATATTTGACACATTATTGATAGTTCAATTAATTAAATTGATAGTGTGTATTCTGAAGCCTTCTGTTAGTTCATGTATAGTACATTTTGTCGCGCTGGTATAAAGGAGTTGTCACATAAACAACGTGGACTCACCGTTCGCAACCATGGGCATTTGCTCTTTGATGAATATTAATCTTTTTTATGTCGTGTGAAGGGATATTTATTGCTGTATAACTGCGTTCGTTTTGTCCACCCTGTATCCATGGCGTGCCCCGACGTCTACCCCAAAGTCAATCACATGGTACTGAACGGTGAGCCCACATACCATAAGTGTGACAGCACCATTATTTATATATGTATAGTTCCTGGTTATGCTTTAACTTACCTGTGCAATGTTATTTACTGTATGCTCAAGTTAATATCCATTTTTCATATGAAGATACCAATATCAAAATACTGCTGTACATCGTGAAACTGCTTAATCATTTTCTATTGAATTGCGTGAATATTACGTTGCTTAATCCAATATGTTTGTTTATTTTTATATTGACATCGTTTTGTAGTTTGGAGAGAGTATCTTAGAGATATTATTGATCACCGCATACTACTGTATCTGTCAGGAAAGTGTATCCGGATAACCCATGAGGAATCAATGGCTCGTTCTTTTATATTAATACGTGTCTCTTGTTCTATTTAAACTTCAGATTTAACGTTCAAGTTAATGTTGAGGTTAAGAAAGTACACAAGTTTCAGCATTTGGTTCTTTCAATACATTGAAATATTTAAGTTCCTATATCAATACTAACATTCCTATATTATTCCAAATCGTTAAACAATGGCCTGAAAGTATGTACATCACAGGATTTACAATCGGATTTAAGTTCAATGTTATCTTTATGATTAGACTCGAACGATTATTCCTAGCCTAAGATATGGCAGGACTCTATAGCATCTAATACTGTTCTGTTTGTGTAAATGTGTGATTGTATGTAGTCCCATTTATCATTATCACATTTTTAATCCAATTTTACAATAAAAGCTTTACGAGGTCTCTATTAAACCACATTGCTATATGACATATATTATCTATATTCTTTTTTACTTACCATTCCTAACGTTATATGCTGTCTTGCTAGGCCGCCTTGAAAAAATCATGTTCTCGTGTGCATCATCTTGCCGAGGATTTTGTCAGACTATATTTTGACCATGTTAGAGAATAGACAAAATGTAAGAAATACCCGGGCCTTTAACATCAGCTCTGTGCATCCAGTAACCATGCACATACGTACTAATAGTATATAAAAGCAATTGATTCGGGAATTAACTACAAAGTTCATGTTGATACATCACTTTATGTTAGCGCTTTAGAGTGTTCAATTGTGTTGACTAGTTATTGAGAATTCTAATTCAAATACGCGTAACCCGAGTAAACATTAAATTGAAAGAAAGGTATTGAATTTCTCTATTTGAAATGAAATGGGTTTCTATGCTCGCTTCGTACACTGTACGAAACAATTTTCTCACTATACATGTGAGCCCATGTGACATTCAAATGACGCAAATATTTCGTGTAAAATGGTTACTATGTCGTCTAGAAATGATGTTACCATATTAACCATCTTGAATTGCAATGTGGTTACACATTTTAGTAGCAATACTATCTAAGTTGTCAATATTACAAAATTTAAATCACCATGTTCCCATAGTGATATCGATAATGATAATTTTAGTGATTAAACATTACTACGGTAACAATTAAAGAACGTTAAATTTGGGTTACTGTGGTTGCATTTTATAAATGTCTTTACATTTTAAGTAATATATGATAAGGTAAATATAGAAATCCGAGATTCATAGTCACTAAATTATGTTAATTAATTTTCACCATTCAAAAATATGTTCTTGTTAAAAAGAATTCTGTGCAAAATTTTACAATGAGTTCACAGACATCGGTTCAGAGGTGAGATATTAAAGTTCGTTTTTAAAAGGTTTTATTTGTTTTTGAATGTGATTAGTTTCAATGACACCACTTTTTTAAGTGAGAGCATTGTCAATACCACTATAAATTCTTCATTTTTAATTCAAAATATTTAAGAAATAAGTAACAATGATTCGATGCACTTCATATTTTAAATGTACCATTTTCAATAAAGGGTATCCGCTTATGTAAATAAATGGTGTTCATTGCTATCCATTGATTATGCATTTCAAGGTTCCTTGTAAAGAAAGTATACTAGTTTCAGTTAAGAAATACATGTTCATTTCTTTTCAAACTTTTTTTGTCATTTGCAATATAATTGTAAGAATTGCGAGAGACAGCAGTTAGAGCGTAAGTTTGGCTAGCGTTTGCTTGTGAGACGGAAATGATGAACACCACTGTTATGATAACGTTATAGAGAAGTATCATGTTAATGAATCTCGTGCCTTTAAAATGTCAACCACAGAAAAGGCAAAAAGGCGAGCAGCCCAACTTAACAAACTGAACAATGTAAAACTGGAAAAAGATCTAGTCTCAATCAAAAAAGCTCAAAGTAACAGAAAAAAGACTCTAAGTGATGAAATTGCTGACCTGAGAGAAGACTTCAGAAAAATCAAGGATAAAACGCCATCGCTGGGTGATAAAAAGACAATTGAAGGTGCAGGTCCACCTCAAAGCGAAGCTGAACGAATCATTAAACGACTTTATGATTTGAGATCGAAGAAACATAATGCGGACATTCTCGTTGAAAGACCAGATACTCGTAACACAGAAAAAACTAAAAGTGATACTAAATATAAGCGGCGACGCCCTGAGAAACAGATAGATCCAAGAACAATTGCAACCAGCGCCGGAGAAAGACATCATCACCGAAGCAAATCGTGGCCAAATGATGGGTCGATACTAAATCATAGTAAAGACAAATCTAATCAAGAAGTACCCTTACTAGAAAGATTCAATACAATTGCGGAGTAAAACCATGAATTAAGATAATTTAACCGACGATTAATTTTAAAACAAATTAGTCATTGCCAAAGAGAATCAAAGAGGCCACCGTTTCCTAGTGATACTTTGAAATATATAAACTGTCAACAATACCTCTCTATTTTAATATAGGGTCAATAAGTAATGTTAGTAAAAGAGGACAAAATTCATGGACAAAGTAAAGTATTTTCCTCTTTTCTTAATACACATAAAAGAATATAATACCTTTCTAAATATGGTTTAACACAATTGTTAGGTATTTTCAATATCTGGATCACTTTCTTTAGAAAGAAACAATGACGGGTCAATAAACTTCACTCTGCTCGTTAGGAACCATTCCATTGAAGGTTTGTCGATTTATATTCAACGTTAAAATAGAGAGGCTTGCTCGTGTGAAATTATAGGATTTTTAAGAAAGGATAACAACTAAATTGATAATCACCACGATCAGCAAGGATGTCTAGGTCTATTGTTTACGGAATGAGTCGGTACTGATGTTGCCTTGACATTCGCACAACAACAAGAATCAATCATGCTCTGTACCAATTCAATATGAATGGACGTTTGGGAAATTATGTTTCTCAAGAAACATGATGTCTTATAAATTATTAAAAGCACGGTGGAGAGAAAATGTGGAATCATAGAAGCTACTTGTTTTGGTTTTTCACCAGGGGATATTATAAATCAATAAAGACAGTGTTTTGATGTTTGTTTCATCCTCGAGTCATTATAATGATTAAGAAATACTCATAGAGCCGACATACAGTGTAGACGAATACTAAAAGTGTAGTTGTTGGTGCCCCCGCTAACGTACTTAGGGATTAAACATGCCGGCAAATCAAAGCGTTGTCGAGATGACGCCGGGGACATCTTCAAAGATGAACATTGCTCAACATCTTGGAAACGTGGAACAGATCCGATTAGAAAAGCAACTGAAATATTTGAACAAACAAGAGGTAATCTATGAACGCAAGGCGACAAAGGAAATAGGGAAACTCACACGAGGTCTTACCGATTTGAAATTAGCGAAGAGGGAGTCGACATTTTCATCCATAAGTGATTCAAAGCATATGGATGTTAAAAATAAGGTCGTAAAACGTGATCGAATTAAACTGACATCTTGCAATAATATCGGGAACGAGAGTAGGGACCATTACGGGCGAACGTCGCCAACTTTCATCACGACTGGTGCTGCCGTATCTTCGCCACATTCATCTATCAAAACAAAGGAAAACATCTCATCCAACAGTAATCAAAGCATAAAAACTATTACAAATGATACCCGGGATCCATTTCCGACAAGCACAAAAACTTATAAACGTGTATCGAGGTCCTTAGAAGAACTAAACATGCGCCGGTCGCTAACATTTACAGCGAAAGGTGACATTGCCAATGTTGACGTCAGATTGACACGATCAAAGTCAAAAGCCACATTTGTGAATACAGTTACTCCAGGGCATGTATATCTTACCAGGAGGAAATGTCTGACACCGCCACCGATAGGTGGACTTAAGGAAATACTGTGACAAAACATATTTTGGGAGAACACATCTACATGTAGATGCATCGTGTCAGTGCAAGATTAGCAAATAGTATTGCTATGTTGAACGCTTGGCATATAGGCATATATAGAAACGATTTAAAGAGAAATAAGATCTATCACACATTTTTTATATAGATCATATACATCCTTCATAACATCACGGCGCAACCTGATATCATCACAAAATTTAATAATGCAACAACAACATATCTTGTATTCTGTGTGAAAATGAAATAAAATGGTTGAAATAATGTTATAATAATAAATAATGTTGCTAAATCTTGATATTTTCCATGGATTGTAAAAAATGATGTAAACAGTGTGTATAAGATGTAAACAGTGTAATGCTATTTATTTGGTGAAATCTAAACTTTTGTTATGGTGGGAAATTAGAACATTTGGAAATTAAATAGCAAAAACTGGAACATTGTGTTTCAATGAATTCGAAAATATTTTCAAAAACTTTGCATCAAGGAAATACAATGCAACAAATCAATAAAGCTGATCGCACACATATAGGCGGACTGTTTTTGGGACCTAGACTGCATTTTTGTATGCCCGCGGTGCTAGTGAATTACGTAATGTTTTAATGAGGTTTATCCCCAGGTATCACTAAAAAGAACAATAAGCCCTGCAGTGCTCATGACATGCTCATGTATTTTCAACAAAAAAGCTTATTCAAGCACACTAACACTTACGTTATTATTTTGAAAGACATCACGGTTTATTGCAAACTCCTGTGGTGCACTTGCCACAAGCCGGCGCGGTTGACACGCGCGAGCACCCGACAAGGTTGCCACAGCGTAATTTGCGATTTAAGTGCGTTTGGATGAACTGTATTTGTTAAAAAAACATGTGACCAAGAAATAATTATGCATACATGTATCTGCCTTCAAAAAGCTATTTCACTGTGGCTAGTCGATCTATGTGGATGCAGTCATTTATATGCAATGTATCGTGGGTGCTCGCGTACATTATAGGGAATGGGATCATTGCCAAAATATAACAGCAAATCGAGGTAAGTGATCTCAGGGTTTCTACTTTACATTGTGACTTGAAATCTTGCATACATATTCAATATACATATTATGACAATGTGTGAAAGTTTCAGCTACCATATTCCTGTTATAGGGGAGATACTTTTATCATGATGATTTATTTACTGATGGACAACTGGCCAGATTTTCTTTGTATCCATTGTTTGGATAAACATTCCTCATTCAGTAAAGTAATTAGCCACACCATTACAAGACACCCTCGTGAAGAATTGAAAATACTATACATAAACCCATCAACTGGAAAATGCCATTACAGATGAAAAAACTATGGTTTTATCCCTAATACTGTTAATTTGAAAAACGGGTCCATAACATGTAATGATGACAATGAAAATGTTGAAATGAGTTCGCCAATGAAGTGAAATCAGAGGCAAAACCTATCAACCCACTGGAATACCCACAAATCAAGTTTCATAGCCTTGCCCAAGTCGGTCTCTTTTACTTATATTGATTTCTATTATGACCACCTTGTACCCAAGAGAAAGCCACGTGCTTTACCGACCCAATGTTTTTGTCAGTAAAATTTGACCAATCAACGATGGCCCTACATTGCCGGACTAGGTCTTCGTGCATTGCCATCGAGAATTGATTTTGAATCAACATTGAATTGCATAATTTCATTTATACAAGTATTAATGACTGCTTACATTCCAAAGTACATTTAATGACATAAAATATTGTAACTTTCAAGAAACACTCGATCAGATCGGATGACGTTTTGATTGGTCAATCAGCCTTAAGTCACAGGTCGTGTCCATGCGATCTTGTCAATCAATAAGGTTTCGCGATACCCTTAGGTAGCATAGGTATTATGGGAATCTCGGAACCGCTGAATAACTTAGTATAATATCAGCGATGATGCATTGGATTGTACAAGGTGGTAATAATTCAAGATCAGATAAGTAAATAAATACCGACTTGGGCAAAGCTACAAGTTTCAGGCCATTAACATTCCTTAAAAGTGACAATGAGCAACCAACAGATAGACCATCCGTAAATCTTGTCTGCTACCCAAATTCAAGAATAATATTATCTATTTACAACTTTTTTGAAATCATGGTAGGTGGAATCTTTCCAATTACCAATATAGCATTATCATTGTTTTTGGACATTAAAATATTAAAAATACATACATTCAAAATGATTCAATTAAAACCTAGCCAGTCTGTTCATTGAATCCATTAAGAACGTCTATTAATCCACATGATACATCATAATTAAATTGCTTTTTTAAAACGGATATTTCATACCATAACGCCAAAAATATTATAAAACGCATTGTATTTGTATTTTACTTCACACAGACATATTTGTGTACGTGAAATAATTATATTACTTGAATTTTTTATTCCCCATTATAAGGTAAACATATGGCAAATTATACATACTTCTCACAGCTATGAGCGAGATTATAAAACTGGTCGAGTGAACACGTTTGAGTTATCTATTCTCCGTAAAAATATCAGAGAATGTGTGTTTATAGCGTAGCTTTGGTTTTGTAAATCAATGAAGTATGATATACACGGATGAGTAAATATAGATTATCTAAACAGAAGTGCAAAATTCTTCCATTGAAAAGTACAGAGGCGGGCACTCACGAAACATTACATGTGCCTGACTGCATCCACATAGATCGACTGGCCACAGTGATTTGGTCAAAATTCATGACTGCCGAAACAATAGAGAGGATTGCAAATGAAAATCGTATAAAATATATTTTCATTTAAGTTTAGTTTCGGTAAATGATATAAAGTTGTACAAAAGAAAAGTGTTACCCATCGTTGAAATAGAAAATGTTACGTCATCTGTAGCAACGCTGCATAAGAAATTACCAAAAACATATGAAGACATCAAAGATATTACCTAGTAAAAATGACGATTACCTACACATAAACCAATAGAAAGAGTTTGCAAAACAACCAAGCAATGAATTTAAGTGTACTGGCATTTATATGCCTCGCAACGCCATTGCTTTCATAACTTTTCTGATGTCGACAGCTTGATCATGCGCCGAAACATTTCAAACATTATGAAGATAATACATGACTCGAGTAACGGAAAAGCCCGATCAAATTCTGAAATAGTTGTCCTCGATGACGTTTGCACTTGATTAGGCTGCTTGGGTCAAAACTGTAATTATAAATGATCACACGATACCAAATAAAACGACAACGAATATAGTCCAGAGTAGGGATACTAGCGGTTACCGGTTACTTATTTGGCTTTCTGTATAAAAAAGCTTTTTCTCCTTTTCTGTCCCGTCGCAGCGCCATCTAGTGTTTGATAAATGAATCAAGGTTTATTCTCGATAGGGTAAGTACTAATCTATCAGGAAACATTTACAAGTTTGGTTAGAAACAGAATTTTTAGAGATGGCGGAGTGATTTTTGAGACTATGTAGAGCAGAATAATTTTCTGAAACAGGTAGCTTTACAGTGGTAGCTCAAAAACGGTGTGGTCACCGTATGCTTATTTTGTAACGGCAAGCTAAACAAGACTCCAATGAACACTGCGCACTGTTTCGCTGAGCTAGATCTTTGCCTCGAATATATTATGAAATGAAACGGTATAATGGTCGTCAATGGGATTTTTACTGCAATCTTGACCCAACGTTTTCTTAGCCTAATTCGTTCAAAATACATTTTAAAATGATCATCTTATTAAACTTCCTCAACCCAAATAGAGATTTAATGAAGCCGAGTAACTTCTAGGTACGTTGTCCTTAAAATAAATTCAAAAAAGAATATGTCTTTCAGAATTAAAATTCGAAATATGAGATGAAATTTTAATAACACATGTAGTATTTGCCAAAATGTATCAAAAGATAAAATAAGCTTTTAAAAACGCTTCTGGTTTCATTCACATTTTGAATTATTAGAATTCAAATTGTGACAATAGATTTGGCTAAATTGTCAGATGTTTTCATAAATACCAAGCGTAGGCTTACTCTAAACAAATCTTGTTTAAAACATGGTTTGTCTTTTTATAATTTATAAATATTTACATTGGTGTCACAACAACTTCACTCCATTAGTGTTTGTCATTCTATTTTGGTTTGGAAGATGTCGTTTATGCAGCTTAAAAGAAGACTCTGGAGCTGTTTGAAGTAACCAACGCTTGACCTGAGGATTTAGGGACTTATTCATTTAGAGTATCCTTTCAAAAGGTGAAAAGTGTTTAAGGTGAGATATAATAATGGAAAACTAATAGCATACAATAAGATCTTTTAGATTCAATTCAATTAGTTTTGAAGCTAAATTTTTTAGCAATAACAACATTGTATCGTCTATGGCTATTAAACTTTTTGAAGTGGAAGTACTCTTAGGATTATTGCTCTTGATATTAATAATGATATCATTTGGATATTGCAGGATACAAAAGATGGCAGATCGTTTTAGGCGTGTAGAGGAAAATAAGAAAGAGCAATCACGTCTTGAAGGCAGCATCGCTGACTTAGATCGCATGGCAAAAGCAAATTGCTCAAAACTGGACCGAGAAATGTCTGCCCTTTCAAATAGCTTTGAGAAACTGCATCAACGGACAACAGATCTCCGTGAATTTGAATTAGAGACTAAAGTTGATCGATACTTGTCGACTTTGAATCCAAATATGAATGTTCAGGTTACTTCCAGTGACAAGTGGTCATCTATGCCTTCGTTGATGACGTCGCCAAAAATGGCACGGAAATTAACGGAAGATGCTCTCAGGCAACACGAGCTATCATTAAGGGAGAGCGACAATACTGATCGGAAAATACCGAACACTGTATCGCCTAGATTGTTAAGAAAGACTATGTCATCGAAGCACATAGGTATCACCCGTCCACCGACCCCGGCTCTTCCGACAAAATTTTCTTTTTCATTTAGTCCACCGTCGCCGGGCTCCCAGCCTAAGCTGCATTTTTACGGGAGGGAAAAATCGATTGCCACAAACACGAGTAAGCTTAACGCAAGTGACAATTCTGCACTTATATCGCCAAGATTGGAACGACGAATGCAACTGGATGTTAGTTCGAGCAAAGCCGACATTAGAAAAACAGCATCTTTGCCAGATATTCCGTCAAGCCCAGGGGAATCTCCGAAGCTCACGCGAATTCAAGAATTACGTTTATCTGCACATTAAAAAAACACTGTAAGCCAAAAAGCCGCTGCGTTAAAAGATAAACGTTATATGTTTTAAATTGTTTAGGGGAATGTTTTTTAAATACGTTTATTACCACATTCCTAAATGCAAGTTGCAGACTTTATAAAAAGCTTATGGATAATCATTATACGTTTAAATGGTTAATGGGCAATAGTTATTTGGCGTCTACTAGCCAATTCAATTTGCTTTCACCGAATGTTTCTATAAAGCAATTTGGTTTTAATTCGATAAACATATTAAATACAAGTTGCAAGATTTCATTATGGTGATGCCAATAATTTGGTTGAAATAAAGTATATTTACTGCATTAAAAATATTGTTCAAAGTATTTTGCTCTGTCTGAAAACAGCACAATGCAAGACTCTTTGCTTTGTTGGCGACGCGATATAATGCACGCGTTTTTTGAAATACAAGAACATGCGTTCCTGGCTTAATCGGTTACTATATATCCACTGGGGAGTATCGTGATGCAACAACACCGTGTTGTTGCATCAAGATGGCCAGACTTCCGGTGATAGATTTTCGTACGATATTTTGTTTCCCCAATTAAACCCATTTCTAGGACGAGTTGCTCAATAACCATACACGTGCAGTTAGCGAACGATCTATATTTAAAGAAACTGTCATTAGTATACATGTACCATCACCAAGAAGCAATAAGTTCACGGTTATAGTTCCTCACTATTGATGCAACAACACCAAACCGAAGATGCAACAACACTCCTCTAGATTTGAGCAATGATGCAGCAACACCAATTAATAGTATAATTTCAGAAGACCATAAATCTCGAGAGGAACAGATTTTTAAATGCTACTATTGCAATACCGTTACCAATTAGCCTACCCATATTTGCGTTCTTCTCAAGGCATTCAAAATACACGTCCTGTGGGCGAAGATCCTTTATATGTATTTTCAAAAATTTATACTTTTACATATTATAATGTACTGGACGTTATTCTATAACATAGTTCAATCGCCTTTAACATGGCAAGCTTTAGTAACCCAATCTATTTTCATAAACCACTGTTCCATAGCTTGATGGCCCTGACTCCAGTTAGTATCATTCAAAATGGTGGACAAACATCTTTCGTTCTCGGTAAACATGATGAGCTATTGGATATCATCATGATATTATCTGTCATCCATCTGTGGAACAGTGATAAACTAGTAGATGTACAGGGGCGGATCTGGGAACCAACAAGGGGGGGGGGCCCAAATTTCAGGTCAGAGAAAAACACGTCCGCGCTTGCTGGGAAAAGAATTTTGGGCCCCTAAAACCCAAAAGTGGGCCCAAATTTTGAAATTTTGAGGCCCATTTTCTTCAAAATTTGGCCTGAAATTAAAAAATAAGGCCTTAAAAGGCCCATTAATGATCAAAAAGGCCCACTTTTTGGGGCCTGAAGGCCTTTTTTGGCCCAAAATCTTTTTAGGGCCCAATTTTTTTTGAGCCCCCAGGCCCCCCCCCCCTAATCCGCCAGTGATGTACGTTACCACTGTTTATCAAATTATAACTAAAACAGTTTAACTGTGACATTCGTGAGCTGATGTTGATGGGATGATTGCTTCATCTATGATATAATATGACATGATTCTTTATTTCCTACAATTTGGAAAGCCAACGTGTAAAAACGTCTAATTGACTTTATTAGAGAGGCCGTTTAGTTACACGTTTAATGGAAATCTTGCACGACGCACATGTAGAATTATTGCTCTCTTTGGATTCCTTCTCTCCGACTGAGTAAAAAGGTAAACAAAAGTGATAAGATTTAGGGCCCAAAAAGGTAAATTGATAGGGGTACAGTTATCCCAGATATCCCGGGCCCTCGGGAAATATCATATTGTCTCTCGAAATAAAACCAATATTGAGTCCCTCTCAGTAAATAACTTTTATATAATAGCATTGTATAACTGCAATATCATTAAACCAACACTCATCCTATACAACTCTTGAGAACGATGTACAACTCCTGGATAGCGTAAACTCCTGAGCAGCGTATACAACTCTTCAACTTGATATATGACATCATACTTTGGGTGGGATAACAAAGGATATACAATTGTAGACCCCTCTTGAGGTCAACTGGCAAAATTGTATACCGATACTGTAAACGTTGAAAGTACTGTTGATCACTGAGACCAGATGTCGAGGACACTTTTGCCAGTTGACCGAAAAGAGAGGTTAACAATTATTCTGTTAGTCCAAATAATATAATAATTGGACGAATATATAATCGAATATCACGTGAACATATTTGATAAGTAAAGGTATCATATTTTAGCAAAAATCCCCAAGCCGTCGAATACTTGTAATTTTTTACACAACTTATTTTTTCAAAATTAAAAAAATTTCAACATTAAAAAAAACAATTTTTCAAAAATAGGGGTCAACAGTACCTAGTAGTGGTCAACAGTTTACAATTGTTGACCTCCCCAGAGGCCAACCGGCAAAATTGTATACCGAGACTGTAAACCGAAAAAATACTGTTGACAGAGACCGAAGGTCGAGGTCAACAGTAGTTTCAAGGTTTACAGTCGAGGTATATGATTTTGACGGTTGATCGAATGGAGAGGTCTACTATTGTTTTGTTAGTCCGAGTAAACTAATAATACACATATAGACGACGATCATCAATCGGCATGGCTTCATTTCACAACCTTTTCTCCGAACCACGTTAGCAATATTTTTTTAGAAAATATGGAGACAGTGCAAGAAGCTTAACTCTGTATTTGGCACATCACGGCGTACTCGTTAGTGAATTAATGTTAATTTTAAGTTTCTATTTGTATTTTTGCTATACTTGTCGCCTAGTAAAGTCATTTTCATCAACACTTACAAAATGTCCGTCTTCCATGTTTTTTTGTGACGTCATGAAACTTTTTTCAGAAGTAGCGGTCAACAGTACCTAGTAGCGGTCAACAGGTCAACAGTGTACAAATAGTGACTGCCATTGAGGGAAATAGTGCAAAATATTTTCCTCAAGGGAATATCCTGTCCACTGACATGTTCCCGAGGCTGCAGGCCGAGGGAACAAGTTTTATTATATACCTGATAAAGTGATAAGTACTCTGTAAACAAAAACAAAATGAGAAGTCTTTTCATTTCAATATCAAATGTTCACAGGTTCTTATTGGCATTTAAAGGCATTTTACCTTTCAACTCCTATAATCTCAGATTTGGGGGAAGATAAAATGTACTATTGACTGGTCACATGACCTAACTGGTGATTAGTACAATTCATCTTCCCTGAAAGCAGGGATTTAGGACTTTCCAGGGAATTTGTTCATCTATTCCATGTCATGTGACCATGAATAAGCCAATGAGCATCTAGAATACATTTGAGGTATATAATAATACATAATTTTGACCGCTAATCACCCAATCAGAATCGAGTATTTCAGTTGAGGTACTAACAATACATTTTGTTGCCCGCTCATCAACCAATCAGAATTGAGTATTTCAATTGAGGTACTAACAACACAAAATGACTGATATCTGTTGTCTTTCCAAAATTATATTAGTTATTTGTAAGCAATTTCCATACGGTAAATCAAGGGCATTCAATTTAGAAAATGTATAATCTTTATTTTTCAGATACAATATCAATGAGATTGCCTCCCGAGGATTCTGTACTTTATTTAGTTTGCTTTGTATATCCTTTTAACTTTGATATAGACAAAGAAACCAAACAAAATACGTTTCGTCCATGGACCACTGACTCACGCGTTTTATTCATGTCCCGACCTACACCTGTAAACAGAACATAAAACAGTTTCTCTTGTTGTTCAATGATACATTATATTGGCGTTTTTGCATCAGCACATTGGTGTTGTTGCATCATCGATAAGAAACAGAGTGGTGTTGTTGCATCAATAGTGAGGAATTAAAACCACGAATTTATCGCTTCTTGATGATGCTACATGTATACCAATGCCAGTTTTTTAAAATATAGATCATGTGCTAACTGCATGTGTATGATTATTGAGCAACTCGTCCTAGAAATGGGTGTAAATTGGGAAAACAAAACATCGTACGAAAATCGATCACCGGAAGTCTGGCCATCTTGATGCAACAACACGGTGTTGTTGCATCACGATACCCCCCAGTGATATCGGTCGGCCTATCTCATCAGTCAAATGGATTGAAAATATCTCTCTGTACGTTTTATGATATGCGTTGTCACTCTACGATATTTGTAAACTCTCAAATGTGTAAGCACACCCCGGGAAGCACACATGCACCTTCCTCTTCCTCGCTCACGTTCGTTTTATTTAGGCTTCTTATAATACGGTTCGTTATCACAATATACATGTATGACATACATCAACATTGTTATCTACGATAACCTACTAAATAGTCTCATTTACAACTTCTGTAAAACGTCTTTACATTCCTTTCCTTTGAGGACCACGTCGACATATTTCACAGAGTTTGTTTTAAATGAGTTGCAGATAGGTAAGTTCAATGTATTTTCAATATTATAACTGCTTCGATCCAAGATAGATATTTCATGAATCTTTATTAATGTTGAACTATTTATTATAGTATAATGTTATCTGTATTAGATGCATAGTATTTGTAGAAGCCTCTTACAAATACTTACTAAACATTCTACCAAAACATATTTGAGTTCGTTAATATCATTAAAATAATTCTCTAATTACTAAACTAAATATGCAAAATTCCATTTTGTGGTTTGATTATCAATTGCTGTGATGAATATTATCTGTTAAACTTCTTGTATTTTGGTTGTTTTAGAATGAATCGTTTTCTTGTCACGCAGTTGCTGGCGTTCTTGAACATATTCTTTTTAAAGACTGCTTCGGGAATAAGAAATGTCGAGGACGATGGATTCGTTCTCAAAGCGAATAGGTAACATCTACCATTTAAAAACATTTCGGGTTTGATAAAACGTTGAGTTCGGAGACGTGGTCTAAGAAGTAACAATTAACGTTGTGACAATAGCGCGGTAATCTTGCTTATGTGAAATCGTTTCATTTAGTTTTCCAGACGATGTACGACTGCGCCCACCAATTGGGAATGGGCACATTGCCACTAATGTGCTCAGTGACACGATCTATATGAATGGAGTGTTCAATGGATACGCTGACGACAGTCATCGAGCCCGTATTCCGTCAACTGTCGCAATAGATGTCGTAAAGGAAGATACGAGGGAAAACAGGACTTATATTCTCAATATGAAAGACGGTTTGTAAAACGGTCTTGAAGACACTTTTTGGTTTTCTCGCTCGTTAATTCAACAAATTTAAGGTATATTTGTGGACAATATTCTGTAATTTAAGATTGTATTTCAAACAGATGTCTGCGTACTTCAAATTGAATAATGCATTCGGCATTCATCATTTGTTGTGCGGCTCTATCCTTTTGTATGTATAATTTATTTGCGTCGTTTGTGTGAGTGGATACTTATCCCGTTTAGATCTATTGGGTGAGAATCATACAGATATTTGGCCTGATGTCATATTATTATCCAATCCAACTTATAAACAATAAGCGAAAATAATTCATTCTTGGTGAAAAGAACAACAGACATGATCGATGAAATATATACGTACATCTTAATGCGCAACATTAACTTTCAATTCACTAATACTTAAAATGAGCTTTATGCATAAACAGAAGTTATGCTTTCTCGAATGCGCAAAATCTCGTTATTAGATTATTTGCAACGGAACAACCATTCTTATTGAAATTTTCGAGATTTATTCTAGAAACAATATCCAACATAGAAATAGATATTTCACCAAAATTTCCGATTTTATAATTTTGACAGGCCTTTTTCAAAAACAAGTTGCACTGTCAATAAAATACAGGTTTTGCACAATTGAACGTCATTTCAAATATTGTCTGACCATTGAATTTTCGGCCGCCTAAAGTCTTTCCAGATATATCTGTTGCAATATTAACGATTATCTTGTTGTGTTATCCCTATACGTAAACGTATGTTTACTGACATATTTCAGGGATGTTCATCCAAACGATATCTCGAAGCCAGGCGAACATTGAATTACGATATTTTGCGCATCGTCACATGACTAGGTTATTGATATGCGAGATCTCGCTCGAGAGAACTGGGGGATTCTTAGGTGACGTAATTGTTCGATTACTCCAGAATCGTGGTAATACAAGTGCCGACATTGCCTTCCTCGATGAAGAAATCTTGGAAAATAACACCAGGTATGTATTATTAACCGTAATCCTACTCACTAAGCTGCAAATCGTATTTATCAACTTATATCAAAAATCGGCTGATTTGGTTGCATGGATATATCAAGAAATCCCATCATGTAAAGTTTAATCGGTTTCAATCCATACTTAGATCCTATACCTGATATGTCTCTGGCAATGTGTCAACTCAAAAAACTACTACTACCATCTGTTTGATTTAGATATGCTTATGGGGAGATAAACGAGCCAGAGACCAACACCAGCGCAAAAGTACCTATACACCACTACTCGTCAGACGTCCCAAATACTTTGACCTTGACCTCTGGGGATAAAAACAAGAAGTGGTATTTCATGACGTCATTGAGTATTGATAAACTCGATGCACTGACCTCATATCAAAATGGAATGCAAAGTGTTAAAACCTTGACAACATCGCATCAACAGGTACATTACGCATTGTATAGTTGCATTTATTTCATTCCAAATGGAACGTCAATTCAGATTCATAACTTTGTAAACGGTAAAACTATGCGCCTCCTTAAAATATAAACTACAGGCGTTATCCTTGCAGGCGTGGAATACGTTGTGGGAGAGTGGCAGTATTCATGTAGAAGGGAATAGAGAGACAGAGCAGACAATAAACGCATGCCTCTACCATATCTGGTCATCGATGCCATCACACAGAGACCATGTGAACCCATTCATTGGTCTTTCTCCAGGTAATTTTCTGAGGTCTACCCAATCATAACGATGCCTTCAAGAGATTAGACGCAAGGTGTGAGCAAGATGCTCAATTCCGTACTTGTGTGTGTGTACAATTTTAAACATTTATTTTCTTACCATAACCCAGGCCCTCCTATACTCTAGACAGTGCGTTAATCTCAAATAGCCTCAAATTTTATTGATAAAACGGGGCTTAACAATTTACTACAATTACCTAGTAAATACTGCTTGCATTATACACGTAGGTGGTCTATCAAGGGGAGGCAAGATTCGACCAGACAAGAAAGGAGGGCCGTATAATGACTATGCTGGTCATGTGTTCTGGGATATGGATACGTGGATCATGCCACCTATAATGCTTTTACATCCGGGTATGGGGAGACTAATGATTGAGTCGCGCATGCGCGTGATGGACACCGTCAAAAGACATGCTGCGCTGGGCGGGGATGATGGAATACGTTACCCATGGGAACAAGCCTATACTGGTATTCAGAATTCTGGAAACGAAAATATACAATATAGCTATATCTTCATTTAGAAAGCACTTGTTTAATAAGTATGTGACATGACATTGCCATTAATCAATGCATGTTTGCTCATAATCCATATAAATATTCAACAAAACAGTCAAGATAACGTCATTCTCTATACCATAAATTGTGGTTTTAGGATATGACACATGTCCCTGGGATAAAGCTTCAATGTATCAATTGCATGTTACTGCAGACGTTTCTTACGCCCTGCGTCAATATCTTTACGCCACAAATGACGTCGACATTTTACGCACAGGAAAGGGTAGAAAGTTGGCAGTGGAAATTGCAAGATTTTGGAGCAAACGCGCGAAGCTTATTAGCGCAGAGAAGGGATATGGTATATATGGTAGGTATTCCCTTATTTTGCTTTATAGCATGTTCTTTTCTGTCTGTACTTGACACTTTTTGCACTTTACCTTCATTTAACTTTTGCTCACATATTTAACATTGAAAAGCCCGTATATTGTGTTTCCACAGCCGTGATGGGTCCAGATGAATACCACTACAATGTGAACAACTCTATTTTCACCAACTATAACGCCAAACTGAGTCTGCTACTTCCAAGCTATATTCAAGATACACTGGGAATGTAAGTGACGCATACATGCATGTATACAAAAAAGTGTCAGGGGAGAAAACATCCTTGCATGATCCCTGTTTCAAAATTTAGTGGTTTTTACTAACTTAAAGATTTAATTAGCAACAATATAGGAGAATATACTGATATTTAAAGCATCTGATTCTCTCATGATAATGTATCTAAATAAATAAATTATAAATCAAGCATGTTTCTAAACTGTTTCTTTATGTTTCAGGTCCTATCCTGCTTCGGTGCAAGTTGAGATTTCAAAGTGGCTAGAACAAGCAGCAAAGATGTACCTTCCCTTTGATTCAGAGTCGCAATATCATCCGCAGTTTGATGGATTCGATATTAAAAGTACGGCGAATGTTGATGAACTTATCACTTCATATATAGAGGATAAGTTGAGTGGTGTCATCATTTTGTTACATCGTTAACAACAATCTTCAAAGGCTTTTTCAGCCTACATACTTTGTTAAATATGTCCGATCAAATTAAAAACAACTTGCTCATACAGGCTATACAGAGTAGGTAAATAGAAATGTGATATACGTATGGCTTACTTACTTAAGATAATTTTTATGAATCTTCATTGCATTGATTTTACAGATTCTACGATTAAACAGTCCGATGTAGTCCTTCTTGGATACCCATTGATGATGGAGATGACCCCTACTGTCCGTAAAAACGACCTTGTAATATATGAAGAGGTAATGTTAACCATCCGGTTTACCTACAGTCTGTCACCTACGGGAGAGGGAGATATACAATATAATGTATATGTATAATGAAACCTATATATCGGAAAACCTCTCAGTGGGGACACTTTTTTATCCCAAATTGTCCTTGATTGTAATAAATGGTTGTTCGACGGCGTTGAAATATATGTAGCAAATTGTTTTTGAGAATATACTTTTTAGTTTAAGTTGTGTGAACACAGTGTATTGTGTGAACATTTTAATTACCTTTTTAGTTAACAGATAAGTATGGTCCAGATACTGGCACTTGGAGCATGCATACAGTTGGTTGGCTAGAGTTAGGCAACTATACCAAGGCCAACGAGATGTTTGAGGTCATGTTCAGAAACGTCAATGGGCCATTTAAGGTAGGTGTAGATGCTTTCATGTGGACAGCTCTAGAATATCGCCAAAATCAGAAGAATCGATGGGCGTCATTTTTTGTTTTTAATGATGTAACATCAGCGAGAAAAAGGATTGATAGAAACGTGGCGATAAAAGATTGAATGCCTTTGTTCTTCACAATTCGTGCCACGAGTAATCAGTAGTTCTCATTTTAACAATTGTATCTTTTCATTATTTTATTTATAGATATTTAGCGAAAAACCAGCCGACGGGGAAGAAGGAATGCGATGCACTAATTTTATTACTGGGGCTGGTGGAATGTTACAATCAGTCGTGTTTGGCTATGGTGGTATCAGACTAAGGGGACACTCAATGGAAATTTCCCCTGCAATGATCCCAGGAGCCTCGCTTTGGCAGATAAAAGGCTTACATTATCGCAGCGCCATCTTTGATTTGATAGTCGATAACGATCACATGACATTGACTTTGACGTCAATTGAAGCCAACAGAGGCCCGGATATGTATATTACTTACGGAAATACCAACGCGCACGGCAACAAGTTTGAGTTGGGAATACCAATAAAACTATCGCACCAAACAGTGAGGATAACCACTAAAAGGGAATTTACGGGCACTATTAGTCCAAGTCAGATACCATCGCTTTCCAATCATCTGAAACTAAATAGTTATGTAGTTATACTACTTGTTTATTTTACAATGATAGTTTCATATTAACTCACATTGTAGTGTTAAGCAGACATACCTATGCATTATAACAACAGAATTATAATGATATTAATAATGCTAAAAGTGTATGGGCGTTGTCTTTATGCATAAAAAATACTTAGTTGTAGAGGAATTCGTAGACTTGTAGGGGAGGCCAGATCAATGTATATACAATGGAGCAAAACGGTCCATTCGATGTTCACCATTTTAATTTCGAAATGAAAATGTTATATTTTACGACATCGAATATAATTGTTTGTCAGTTTGAGCAAACCTCAGCGATCTTTAAAGCAATCCATATAAAAGAGAAGGATTCATATTTTGGACGTAAGGACTGTCAAACTGACATAACGTGTGATGCGTCTCTCCTAATAGACTTATATCGGCATAAAATTACATGCACACAGTGAAACTATGTAAGCATCTAAATGAAAAGCACGATGCCATGATTGTAAATTATTATATTTAGATATTTGATTTCAGATTTCAAATATAATTTCAACTCCATGATTCAAATTACTAACGTGTCATTGCACATATTCTTCTCGCAATATCAGGAATCGACGGCAACATATTATTTATGTCTTTAAATGATCTGAAATGTCTATCTTTCGGTTCATCCGGGATTTTCCTTTCGATTACCCTCGGTCTATCATTGTCCAGTTTAGGTTTATCATCATCTGATGTGGGCAGAGTACTTGGAATGTATAGTAGAACCACGTTCACTTTGTCCTCTCTTGCGTTTAGTGCACCTCCAGCTTTTAATGTTTTTGCTTGGATTTTAGCCTTCAGAATTCGACCATCTGTTACATGAATAAGTACATTCTGGGCCAATGGTCGGTCACCTCCACCTGGAGTGAATACAACCTCATTTGCATAATCAAACGCGAGATCTACACGTGATCTTCTTTGGCGAATCATAGACATGTTTTCAATAGCGGCCAATGTCCCTGCTTTTGTGCTGGACGCTGATTGGTTAAACAGTAGTTCAGTCGTCACGTTCTTGTTATATGTTATAAGAGCAACTTTGACCGTTCTATTACTGTTTCCGACGTTGACGAATTGTTCCACCAATGCTTTCATGGCATCGCGAACAATAACGATGTTTTCCTTGGAAATGCTTTGCGAGTGGTCAAGCATAATGAGGACATCCAAGAAAACGTCCTTATCACACGATTCAATTATTTCTCCTTTATCGGTAGGCGCTGGAACATAATTTGTATAATTTGAAGTTCAGTTGCTTTTTATTCAATTTTTGATTTCGAATGAACAAGCTTCAAGGTACACTCCCCTCAATGAGTTTTACAATCGAACGAATTCTTGAATAGAATATGAAGTACTGACAATCGGAAATTCATGGCTTTTGGTGAATATGTTTGTGTGGCCAAACATGACCAGGCGTTGATGCAAAAAGGCACTTCCTGTAGTCAAACTTATGTAGGGGAGGGTATGTCATTTTACATCTCATTTCCGTATATTAAATGACTGTGTTTTAATCTGAGAACAGACTAACTCTTTTCGTAACACGAACGGGAAAAGAAGGAAAGGGGCGGGACAAATAGCTCACACCTACATCTCCACCAATTAAAAATGTTATGAAATAATATCAAAATCCTTTAGAGGGTACATAAACTTGTATGTACAGTAGATAAAGAACATGTCAGAGTGATCTAGGGTATTTCCATACCTAGAAATCGAATTTTTATAGAAAGAGGTTTTGATCAGCTATAATTTATAGTTCACTTCATAATTATCCCTTTCGCGTACCTTTTTCGTTTCGCGCAAATAATCCTCACCATACTTTATCTAAATACTATACATATTGATTTGCTTTTAGTTGTCAATATTTTACATCTATCTTGATGTTGAAAAGCAAACTAAAACATTGCTTAGTTGTAAAGTTTTCGGGTTAAATCGTCGACTTTTAATTCCTATATTTCGAAAGAAATTCATCCCCACCACTATGTCGCTTATTTCTCCTGTTGATGTGATACGTCTTGCTGCTAAGTTACTTCCTGAATAAAGTCCACACGGCGCTCTGATAATGATCACCCTCCCTGGATTATGCAGAAGAATTGAGTAGCTCTATAATTCTTTGGTATTAGCGGAATCCCACTTGCTTTCCCTATATGGTCCCACAAGCCTTATATGGATCTATCACATGACACCAAAAATGGCGTACAGCAGTAAGTAGGATTTCCTATTTGGTCCTATATGCCTTATATGGACCTATCACATGGATACCACGTGACCCAATACCAACATTGAACTTTGGGAGATCTCCCCCCCCCCCCCACGTCGATTATGGGTATACTTCAAAGCAATGTTTAAACCTGCACATCGCTCCAAAACGCAATATGTTGACATATATTGTTTTTACATTTTTAAGCTCTAATATAAAGTTTATGTAAATAAAAATTGTTTTTTCTGCGTAATATCAAAAAACAATCATTTAGTTAAAAAAAATAAAACGGCGACTGCGGGATTCGAACCCGAGCCTCCCGCGTGCTATACGAGAATTCTACCGCTACACCACCGTCTTATAAAGAATGGTGGGAGTAATTAAAAGCTACTTATTTTAAATGCTATGATTCGGAAGTGACGTCACGTTCTTCATTTAGAAACCTTTCCAAAATCATCAATCGTCGGCGCCGATCGAAGCAATTCAATAAAAAATCTTTTAAATGACACATTTATCGTAAGTATTTCTACACAAGATTTGCCCCATTTGTTCATCATTCTATAATCTTTCATTAAGCTCAAAATGATAGAGTTCACCCCCGAAACAACCCAAGATTGCGTTTTGGAGCGATGTGCAGGTTTAAAGTATTTTTATTGTGACTGATATCAGAATAAATTCAATATTGCCTGATTTTAAAATTTTTTATGATTATATAATGAATACATCTTTATCGATCTTACCTGGTTCCGTTTGTGCTCGGATTATGGCCACCCCTAACGCCATCAAAAAAGCTGTTTTTATATACATAATTTCAGCAGCCACGTGATTTCTTATCTTACCAAGGGTTTTCGAAATCGAATACATTAAATATTGCTTTTATCTGTTTCATTTTATGCCATACCATGAATATGCATTGTTCGTTTGTTTTAGCAAAGTAAGACATATTACATAGGCGACACCTCAATGATTATATTATTTACCTCTTTACATTGTGATTAATATTATGTAGTTTATTGAACTTCAGTGTACCGTAATGTTCTGTCAAATCTCTATTTAATTTGCAACACTAGACTGCATCTCATTGGGGAATGAGCAAATTTTGTTATAATTTATAACATTAGAGTTCCCTTTCAAATCTGGATTTCATGAAAATCGAGCCAATATTAATTATATCTTATGAATTTAAAGGTAAACCAAAATTAATCGCCTTGTATTCGCAAATCGAGTTCTCTTCACGAATGTGAGAGAAAAACTGTTTTTCAGAAACTACTTAATAAATACCTTTTTTGCAAATAAGGATACCAATGTACTTTAACCAATTGGATTTTAGATAAAGACCACATCTCTTTGAGACTGAGAAACGCTTCCAACCCACACATATATCTCACAGAAGCATATGTTTCAATATCATAGACGTTTTGTAGACAGATGAGTACTCTCAGCAGTACACCAAATACTACCACTCTTTGTATATTGTCATATCAAAGATCGATATTATTCCTCAGATCAATTGACTAATTAAAAAAGATACAAAACTATTATGATCCTAGCTAACGTTGATTTATAATACGTTGATTTATAATAATCAGGAGATAAATGAAATGAGTGGGAAATAGCAATGTATAGAGGCCTTCTAATCAAACAGAGAAGGCCAGAACGCAAATTTTAAAATATTCCTCCATAAACAGATACTCATGAGCAATTTTTTTACAATTATTACCACCTTGCCGGGCCTGTTCTAGGGGTTTTACTACAAGACTAGAAGGTATTTATTTTACTATCGACCTGGGCAATATGTGACGTCATAGTGGCGGGGAGTGGCGGGCCAATAATGCATTAACCCTTTCACGACGATAGGCTCCATATGGAGCCCTATTATGTAATACCTTTCAGGACGATAGGCTCCTTTTGGCACCATTATTTTTATCTATATACATCAATGAAATGGCAATATCTCCAGTTCTATTCAGTATTTTTACACCAAATTTTGACAAGTTGTTCTAATGTGATGATCCTTACTAAAAATTGTATTTCAGTGATAAAATTCAGGGTATAGGTCCCGGGGCGTAGGTATTTTGCAGTTTTCCCCTAAAAACTGCTCTTACTTATCCGTCACCAGGTCCAAGATTTTCCTCTTATATTCACGTCGGGAAAGGGTTAACGCCCGGCAATTTTCCCCGGGAAATTAGATATCATTCAGTTTCAGCCTTGGGCCTTTCAGCCTTCGGCCCTAGGAAAAATAGTTCACTATATTGCCCTTCGAAATGACGTTATTGTACTATTATTACCATCTTGCAGGGCCTGTTCTAGGGGTTTTAGTACTAGTTGAGAAGGCATTTAAATTGCTATATTGACGTGAGCAATATTGTGTCGGGCGTTAATGACTTTAGTCGGGCAATAATGACATTATCCGCCCGGCTATGTTTCCCGGGAAAAGTGATATCGTTCAGTGCGTAAGATTTTCTATTTCAAATTTGCTATTTCAGCCCTGGGCATAAACGGTAGTAATAATAGTAATAACGTCATTTCTGCGGGCAAAATAGTGAAATATTGGACCTTGGGCCTGCGGTCCTTGGTCCAATATTTCACTATATTTCCCGCAGAAATGACGTTATTGTACTATTACTGCTCCTAAGCATTAATATTTTATAGTCCTATGCAGTCTGCAAGAAACAAGACTGCATGGGGAACTTAGTTCAATCTCAAGTCAGATTTGAATTTCTGAGAACTCTGTAGATGATTTTGAAAAAAGTAGTCTATTTGAAGCAAGTTGAAAAATACCTTTTCGACCCTAAGAAGGTTATTGAAGGTGAAATCTCAAATCTTAAGTCAGATTTAAACTTCTGAGAACTTGTAGATAATTTGAAACAAAATTGGTCAATTTGAAGCTAGTTGAAAAAAGACCTGTTTGACCCTGAGAAGGTCAAATCTCTTTTGACCTTGAGAATGACATTGATGGTCTAATCTATATAGTCAGATTTGAACTTTTGAGAACTTGTACATGATTTTGAAAAAAAATTGGTCAATTTGAAGCATGTTGAAAAAAGACCTGTTTGACATTTCTTTGACCTTTTGAAGGCCATTGAAGGTCAAATCTTAAATCTAAAGTCAGATTCGAACTTCTGATAACTTGTAGATGATTTTGAAAAAATATATATATTTGAAGCAAGTTGAAAAAGACCTTTTTAAACTTTTACCTTGAAAATGTCATCGAAGGTCAAATCTTAAATCTAAAGTCAAATTTGAACTCTTAAAAACTTGTAGACGATTTGGAAAAAAATTGAAGTCAGTCCAAACAGTATTTGTTAAGTTATTGGAAGTTTCAAGAATTTGTTACAGACGCCAACCGCCAACCGCCGATCGCCAACCACCAACAGCCAACCGCCTTCACAAAAACGGAGACCATAACAATATGTCACCATTTCTTGGTGGTGACATAATAACATCTGTTTATAAAAATATCACTTATCTCATTAATCGGTGAATTCAGAGTATACGAAGGCGCATCATGGAATGAATGGCGTTGTTGTCTATATTAGATTCACCGAAATTTTATTTACAATACTTCGCTAGGAATATCTCTAGAGCAGGACGAAAGTAATTGCTTAGATCATGCGTCTTCTAGAGGAATTAAATTTATCCTAAAGATTGTTTTCGCATAAAATTAATTGAGCTACTGTGCACCATCTTTTTAAATTGAAGATCAGATCATCTTGTTAAACATCTTTTTAGCCGAAATCGCCTTTTTCTACCCCACAATGTCACCAAAAAGTGTTGACATTGTTTTGGTCTCAATTTTATGTGATTGCGGTTGGCGATCGGCGGTTGGCGATTATCGATTGGTGGTTGGTTTCTGTAACTAAATTCTAATACAACTTTCAATAACTTAACAAATGCTTTTTAGACTGGTTTCAATTTTTTAAAACCACCAAGAAGAAAGCTTTAAAAGATCAAAAAGGTATTTTTCAACTTGCTTCAAATTGACCAATTTTTTTCAAAATCATGTACAAGTTCACAAAAGTTCAAATCTATATAGATTAGACCATCAATGACATTCCCAAGGTCAAGGTTAGATTTGTGATTTCACCTTCAATAACATTCTCAGACTAAAAAAAGTGTATTTTTAAACTTGGTTAAAATTGACTCAATTTTTCAAAATCTTCTACAATTTTCAGCAATTTTAATATGACTTAATATTTAACTCATAATATTGTGTGCAACTAGGCGGTGACATTTTGTCATGTTAGTGTAGAAGTATCAGCACCCCAACAATTATTTCTCAAAATAAAACATCTACCTGAAACATTTAATAAATGAGCGCCTTATCTGGCAATTTTTGTATTGATTTGCACTTATTAGTTTCCATTGTTTTAGCTATTTTAATCGTTCACTTCTGTGTCAATATGTCCGTCAGTCCGTCCGTTCGTCCATCATTCTGTCTGTCAACACATAGCTAGCTAATTCGCAATCTTCCAAAATCTGTCGTAAAGATTCAAAATGGCCACATTTTTGTGGAAAAATCACTGTTTTTATATCTCTCTGATCATAACTCTACAAATATTCTATCAATTTGCATGAAAATGTACAAATACCTTAATTTGATTATCAATAATGTGTACAAATTTCGCTCAAATATGAAAAATAACATTTGCATTCGTTCGACTTCGCTTCGTAAAAGAAAGCTCCGCCTTTGTAGTTTACAATATGACCTAGACTCTGCGCACGGGGTATATGAAACTGAACAACTTATTACGAAAAATAATGTTTTTCATATATTTTTGATCATAACTCCACATACAAGCATTTCATAAATTTTCTTGAAATTGTATCATTCAAAGCCATCGAATATCACTTTTGAAACCATCGCATATTACTTTTGAAGAAGTGATATTCGATGGTTTGGGGATTTTTTACTCAAATATGTCATTCGATATCACAGGCAATGGGATAAATAGAGATAATCCTATGTGAGTCAGGATATTTGGATTATCCCGAGGCCAATATAATATATCTGCCCAAAGGCCGTAGGTCCCGAGGGTAGATATATATTATAATATTATAACCGATCTTGGTCATCTGGTTCACATTGTTCAATTGGCCACAGCTCAGAAAATTTCCATTAAACCGTGAAAATATTTTAGAATATTCATGTCCAGTTTTGTTTTTTTTGGCCGTGGTTAGATATTCACCCACATGTTTATTCAAGCTACAAAGAATTTTTGTTTATTAACAGAATGCTCTTTCCCTTCTGTAATCCATCGCACATAAACAGATGTAAACAGATCGCAATTGTCTGCGTTTTTCCATTGTCGTTTACAGTTGCGAACGTTACAAAATGAACCAATGTGCGAACGGGGATTATGACGTCGCTGGCAGATAATATGTTTATCCCATACCAATCTTGGTCATCTGGTTCACGTTTAACCGTTTAGTTGGAACTTTTAGAATATTCATGTCCAGTTTTGTATTCTTGACCGTGGCCGGATTTTCCTGTTCTCTCAGATATTCCCACATTTATTTTCTCGAATTTCTGATTGATTAACTGGATGCTCCTTCCCTTTTTTAAACCATCAAACAGATCGCGATTGTCTACGTTTTTCTTCATTGTCGTTTACAGTAATTACGCGAACGATACAAATTATGAGCGGCGATTATGACATAGCGGGCAGATATAGATATACTATACATGCCCGCTTGGAGTGGGACGTAAAGCTATATCTGCTCGTTGATGAAAGTATAAGTTGTTACAAACCTGCTTTATGTACCTATAACACGTCCAAGTATGAAATAAATATAGATATGATACGGGTAAACATTTTTCAGAATATATGTTTTTCTTAAGAAGTTGGTGTATTTTAGAATCAAAATAAAAGTTAAGCCGCAGTAAGTATACAGCTCACAGGAGAAACTGATGCAGTTATAAACAAAATGTTTTATTCAATGTGTAATAAATGCTTCAATATTTTACTCAAAATAAAATAAGAAATGAATGGATGCCAATGCCAGTGTGCTTCTATAAATGCGATGAGTCCATCAATGAGATATTGTCCTTGTAATTTTGGATCAATAAACTCCACCTGGGAGTTAGTATCTGAATTCGATGCCTCGCAGCGTTTAATATCCATGGACTTGCATAACTTCCAACTATGTTTAAATATAGCCATTACTCTACATAGATTAATTCTTCTCGGATATTATATACATCATTTTGTGTAATCAAAAATTTATAGAATCGACAGCAGTTTAGATCATACTGCCGACCACATGTATTATGTTACAGGCTTGTTTAAAGAATGCTCTGGATAATCTATTTCTGTTCCAAAGGCGGATATGGGGATCAATGACGGTAACGTATTTAGACAATAGAATATCGAGGCCCTCCTAAGACTCAATAGATCCGACTCTATGTCGATTGCATACGTGAGTTATTTTTTGGTCCGCCAGTGATCTTCATGGATCATGTCGCCATATCTTCTGCCTCAGGGGATAGTGGTCGCAGTTCAAGCCCACGATTAATATCGGATAGTTCTATAATCTCCGGAGAACCCCGACCGTCGCCCAATGGTGGACTATCGGGGTGATCTTCAAATAAAGGAGGGGGCCAGTTCATCAGATATGGTTTTCCTTTAGAGTCTGATCCCTTAGGTGGAAATACTAGATACGTTGTCTTTTTACCGTTTGGTGTCAGCGGTGGTGAAAAATCATCAAACCCTAACCCATCACTATATCGTCGCGGGGAACAACTTCTCGCATTAGATGTGCCATTTTGCTTTTCACCATTGGTACTAGGGGTGTTAACGGTGACCTTTATAGGAGGCAACTGAATCGGTCGCTTTTTCTCAAAATCATATCTCGGAACTGGAGAACCTGACATCTTTTCTGGATGCGATGAATCAATGCCGTTTCTTGTTGTTTCACGACTAGCCCTTTCATGTTTCCCACCAGAGGCATATTCTGGCTCGTTCATTTGGTGAACCAGAATATCTGTACCGCAGCAGAGTGACAGTTTGTTATATAATTTTGCGATACAAACATCGTGAAAATTTGTGGTGTATACCAATGCTTCTTGGTAAGCTTCAACGAGCAAGTCAATGTCAACGTGCTGGAGGCTATTCAACAGGGGTGAACCCCTTCCTGAGATCAAACTATCGTCCGACTGGGTGCGTCTAAACTCTCGAATAACCCTCCGAGCAGGAAACTTTTCAACTGGTTTCCCATTGACCAGATCACGTTGATTCGATTGGTTGATCTCCGTCGGCGGAGTCGGCACTTTAAAACCGGGTTCTCGGATAGAGACGATCGGGACATTGTTTTCGACAGCGATGTCCAGCAGTTGGAGGCAGAAGGCGTTATCAATTGTGACTTCGTTCATGATGAATATAAAAGCGTTGCAATACATGACGTTTTCAAGTATGTCTTGTTTCGGCACGATGTTAACTGTTTCGGGTGCGAAACATCGGACAGCAAAACATGGTAGCAGCGCGTGAATGACCGAGTCAAGATGGGTCTTCAACCGAGAATCATCCTCTAGATCGTTATGGCATAAAACGACCTGCCTTAGCACAGAAAAGCCATCTTCTGAGCCATTCATTAATGAATCGTGCATGTCAGGCAGAGTAAGAGTATTTTGTGTTGTACCAAATCCGTCGAAATCTAATCCATTCCGTGATACCAACGGCGACAAAAACTCCCAAAGACTGTCTGCACTTTTATCCTGAATAAGATTGGGATACATCGAGATGAGTCTGAGTGCCGTATCCAGTTCATCTTTGTGCCTACGCAGCCATTCTAGCGCACCGCTAAACGTGGGATACGATCCTCCGGGGAGTTTCTTTCGTTTTCTTTGAAATAAAATATCTGGCAGTCTGCGAGTTTGATTTGAATTCCCTTCTGAAGTCATATTTTAATCTAGACTTGTCTCCGTCGTTGCAGTATGAGAATTGTGGCTCTGTCGAGAAACAAACAGGTGTAGCTATTGTTGTTGCTAGGTCTACTAGAGGCTCAGCATCGATTCCTATTGATATTTTGTTCGGTAAAGCAAGTGCCGCATATGAGCTAGCGAGAAAGTAAACAAAACAACAAAATCAATTAAACACAACCAGGGATCCCGGAATGAAACATACTAGAGCAATAATAATGATAATGATAACAGTGTTCAAACATCACGTGCAATATATGGTATGCAACGGACAAATAATCCCCATCCTAAATTACCTATTCTATTTTGATTGATGTGACTTATTACACAATCAATTGACATACGTAGTCAGAAACATCATTTTCTATGATTATTGAAGCTTCTATAGAAAAATCGTTCATCTAGCAGTTTTAATTGACCTTTCAATCGAATTGTCTAGGCTCTAGGTCTATGTGTTGGAACTTGTCATCGTATTGCTTGCTGAGACCCTGTGGTGAATTTACTCCAAGCTTCGGTATTTTTAGGGATATATTACACATTTATTTTAAAGATTATTGTGTAGGCTAATATTTCACTATGAATTAAAAATTAAAGCATCGTGTCTATTGCCCTTTAGTTTAAAATAAACTTTACTATCTAATTTCAACAAGCTTAAAACTTGATGCGGTTAATTATTTTTCTCGTGTGTTTTTGGTGTTCAAGTCACCTAACACTCGTGTCCAATTTGTGAGCTATATTGTAGAACAAATTTAAGAGGCTTAAGGTATTGATTATTTGTGTACATTATGCTAGTTACTGTGGATCTATATATTTGCGCATACCGTACACTTAAGTAGCTCTTGGTGTCAATTTCAGGTATTCATATATTCCTCGATATTAGTTAATAAATAATATAAATATAAAAAAGCCATATAAAGGAATGAAATGTCAATGTCTAAGGACAGATAAGGCGCCTCTTTGGTGTTAACTGATAAATTCACTCCAGATATATGCATACCATAAGAAATAAATGATGATTTGTCTCGAGGATGAGTGTCTATAAAAGCCCTGAAAGCATTCAAATTGTATTGTATATTTATTCACCTCTAATCAATAGAGTTACAATAATAAAGTTACACAATATTGAAACATGTGACATAATATTTTAAGTTAGTGAACAGTGCTGTATTTCTGTATTTATGATAATTGCTCATTTGCAGGCGTAAGGAGAATTGGCTCACAGGATCGAAACTCGATATTTTCCAACAATGAAAATGTCGAAATGTCGTTATTTTCTTAATTTATAACCGATCATAAATTCAAAATAAACAGTTCAAAGATTTGAACCAATATCTCGATCATTTCTTGTGAGTTTTGGAATTTTTCGTTAGGAATCAGGATCAAAATTCAAGATTCAAATGTTGAAGTGAACAAAATGGCGGCTGTTTGAATTCAAATTTTGTATTAGGACATGCCCATATATGGAACAGAATATCGATGTTGCACTCTGGGAGCCAATCCTCCTTAACATCACATTGAAATAGGAAATACATTGTTTAAGCTTGTTCCTTTGTACTTCATAGAGTATAATGTAGATCATTTCAAATTGAATTGATCGTCATACCATCAATCGTCTTGGAACTGTTTAATCATTTAAAAACGTTTGAGCTAAGATCCACCATGCATTTGGTGTTTAACACAGGCCTTGGTATGACATGCATCTAATCTTGAACATTGCATCTTGGAGACTAAGTACAAATCAAACGTTTTGAAACAGCCTCTCGGGGAGCCGTCGACCGTTGACTAATTGTTAGGCGGTTCACCAAATATATTCTTCATAATAATTATATAACTATACATCCACAATTTTAACATGGTACTATAACACCCTTGGTATACGCAGCCAACGAAAATTGAATTTCATCAGCTATTGCCCCGAACCGGTCCGTCTTCTCGCTGCAAGCAGATTGCCCCGAACCGGTCCGTCTTCTCGCTGCAAGATGAAATTCTTTGTCACAAAGTTTGGCATTTTTTATAAAATCAAACGCGCGTCATTGAAACTCACAAGATGTAAATAGCATGTCATTTACATCATACCTTGATGGGGAAAAATAGATCTTATATGTTAGAAGTACTAAATAAAAGTTATCGTGAAAATGAGACAGTCGTTCTCGAGAGAAAAGAGCATAAATGCGCATTTAGAGAGTTTTGGTCCGTTTAAAAATCTGTAAAAAATTTGGGTACTTAAAAGCATCGGGAGGCATCATATATTTCAAATTAGACACGAGGAAGTCAATATTGAGCAAGTTAGGGCTATTTTAAATTCAAATAAAACCGTTAACCCGTACCGGTCCAGCTTTTGACCCGTACCGGTCAATTTTCGTTAGCTGCGTATACCAAGGGTGTATAATTCACATATGGACAATATGGCTCCACCCATTGCTCAAGTAAATGTAGTAAAATATAGCCTTCTAAACTACTATAGTCTTAAAACACGCCGAGAACAGGCCTCGCAAATGGTGATAATTAGTTCATAACATGATTCTTAATATTTAAATTTAAACCGTAAATTTTAATTTCGATAGTCCCGTCGAACTGAGTGTGATCGTTGGTATTGGAAAGATGACGAGAGACGATGAGAGCGCCCTCTCGTGGTATGATGCCGCTTACGATAATGTCGAACCGGAAGTTCATTTTGACTGGAATTTGAAAGTACGGATGGTGCGAAAGTTGACAATCCTGTTGAAGAAGCTCTATCATTGCTACTCTGGCTTCGAAATAAACTCTGTCTGCTTGTGCCGAATGATACATTTCTGCTAGTGGAAAATCGCGTGCCCAAAGCTCCACTTTTATGAAGGGTATCAAGTCCAGTAGAAGTCTGCGAAGTGTTCCTATCACTACTTCTGGATTTACTATTCTTTTTGCTATACATTATATACTGTATATCTTCACCGAGTATTTCTGACAATTTTTTCTGTTGGTCATCCGTATAGTCTCCAAACTCGATTACGAAACTTCCAGTCGATGAGTCGTCTGATAATTCGGCGTCTTCCAATGCAAAGTTCGGAGCACCCTGTATTCCATCGATTTCAGTGTTGCTTTCATTCTGCTCATCTGTTGACAAATCATCGTTGCTGGTTGTTATATTACCCCTTGGCAGCATTTCAAGTATTGATTGTCGTGCTTTAGACGATATACGACCTTTCCTGTCAATAGCAACAGAAGTCGCAACACTCTGATCTTCAATGTTATAGACACGCCGATCATCTTTAATGTCCGTGACTGAAGGCGTCATTGATTGTTTTTGAGAAATATTTACAGACGTATGTACTTGAGAAATGTTACTTTGATCACTGATGTAAACTGACTCTGGTTCGGATAAATTGTGTATTCCGTTATACCCATCTGGAATGTGAAGCTCAATCCAAGGTTTGTCTCGATGTTTGGATGAGTATACGGAGCTGGTGTTATCAGAGCCTTGCAATTCTGCACTGTATATGCCTTGGTCTTCTGAACTTTCACCCCTAGAGGAAGACTTGTGAGTCTTTTGATTGAATCTCACTTGCCGAGATTTGTAATCGTATGCGATTGACTTCAAGTGTTTCATTTCCAGTCTGTTGTGGGGATTTTTGTGGGTGATCGTGTTCACATGGGAAGGTTTCTTTCCTCGCTCAACATGGTTGATTATTGCGCCGTCCACGTTTTCACGTTGTGAATTTAAATCATTTGTCCTGAGAATGTCAATCGGATGTCCATCATGTAGAACCTTAATCAAAAAGATTGAATCAATATGCTATCTGTTTTTACTTTTTAAATGCAGTGTCTCGCTTCAGCATGATATTTCATTATAAAATAAAAATAAGCAAATCATAAATATCTATTGACACGCGTGATTGATAAGACATTACTTTACAAAACTCTACAACCTGCAGGACCATCGCCTTTCAAAACCATGCAGTTTTTAAAGTTTTGAGCAATATACAAGTGATTTTTAGCTGAATATTGTCAACATTGAAACCCCATTGAAATTTTAAACACCTGAAGTCCCTTGACAAAACGGCCTTGCAAGTAAAAAAAACTGTGATTGTAACTATAATGTCATCACGTTAGAAACTAACATCCAGAACAATACAAATTCACCTAAACGTTAAAACACAATATTTTAGGACCTCGTTTTCTAAGAGAATATTTGATAAAAGTGAATGACCAGTCAATGAAATAGTATTCATCAAAAACATTCTGTGAAACTTGGTGGTTTTTTACATTGTTTGCCAGTGGAGAAATGTCATTAATTTGTTTTTTCGCAATCCAAAAAACTAAAGAAAAAGCCCTTACCAATATTTTGTCACACATATCCAGCGGTGAGGCAGACTTTGTTACGAAGAAGAAAATGCATCTAGGAAACGAACGTTCGACGATGCTCTCTAATAAGGGAGAGTACCTAATAAAAGAAATGAGAATATTAAAATAATTTATATTCTAGAAAAACTATACATTGAATTTTCAAACATTATGTTTGTTAAAATAAATAAAGTATGGCATATATAACTGTAACTATGATCAAAATAAGTACGATGCATTTGTTTTATCGATGAATGATAATATGTTTATCATGATGGTATTCAATACTTTTCATTACATTGATAAGTTACATATCTCTGCTTGACATTCTCTTGAATGTACATTTTTTGCATTTATATTTAAATAGACAGCTGATGCTTAAACATTAAATATTCAAAAGAAAAAAATCAAGAAATTGATAAACAAGTAGAAGAAATGAGAGAAGAAAAAGAGAAAGTTGCAGGTATCGCATAGCATTCGATAACTTACAAATCGAATCAAGAATTGTAGCTACATTAAAGGGAGTGGCAAATTCGTTCCATTGAAAACTGACGAATCATTCACCTTCTCAAGTAATAGGGAGTTTAAGCTTGCAATGTTTTTCATAATCTAAACGACACGGAAATATTTAAGTAATGCATTCGTATGGGCGATTGGTCATACGTATAGGTTGGCGTTTCGATTTTATATGCAAGCTTAAACTCCCTTATATCCCCAATTACCGTACTTTATCGCATTCTACCTGCCTGTAAATACATACAACCCAGCAAAGGTCGCCGTCTATTCACAATCATTTCTCTTTCATTACCTATTCAACAATGGCCCATCACATATGACAATAATCTTCTGTTCTCGCAGCAAAGCACAAGTGAGCAATAACAATTGCTTCTCCAACACATCGAAACTATCCCCATCAACCAAGGTATATAGCTTATGTTTAAATTCATCCACCATTGGCTTCAGGCCAGTTTCTTGCAGAGCCAGCCAAAGCTCGCTGTCAGCGTACTCATGAAGCGGGTCTAGGTTTGTGCGGAGTGTGGCTTTAAATATCGGTATTTCCTATCGAGGAGTGCAAAAAAGTTATTATTTAAAGTTACTTGAGAACGTACAAAGGCAGCATATATAACACATGAAAAAGATATTTTTGTTTCACAGTTTATACCTTTACCTTTCTTGAGGCCATTACACCTTCCGACGCATTTCTTTTAACTTCTATATTAATTTTCCTTAAGTTGTTGAATCAATTCAAATCAATAATTTAACAGACATTTACCTTAGGTATAATGGCAATAACTTCGCTCAAGTTTTTAGGATTCACAGTCGCTATATTCACGCCATCTATCGTCACAGTAGAGGCAGAGTCGTTTTTGCCACAAAACAGCTCAGTAAAAATGGCAGTGTCCGTAAAATTCTGGCCATACACAGACACCTATATCAAATCAAAACCATCGATTAGTCAATCGATTTTGTACATCCCCTTCAAATATTTGGAAACCAAATGTCCACTTTCAGACCACGTGATAAAGCATGTCTATGTTTATTGATTTTTAAAAATTCTCCAGTCATAGATTTCGGACGTATGTAAACAAGAGCTTCCCATTCCAAAACGTACGTACGAATGTACGTCTCCGATCCGGAGCAATGCTTTCAAGATGATTCGGTAATCGACTAGTCTTGCTCAAAGACTGTATCCACCCCCCCCCCCCGCCACCTTCACTCTCTTTACCTGGCAATAGAGAGAAGGATAAAGGGGGGGAGTACAGGGTCTTTTAAGCAAGACTAACCAGAGGTACAATACCAGTCGCCTATGGTACAACTACTCAATGCGTTCTCCCCTTAGTCACCATAACCTCTGTTTTGGGGCGGGGTGTATTGAATCGATTGCAATTAGTATGTAGCACTTTTCTTTTGAACATCTAAATGCTAAAATATAGAAGTCTATCTGTTACCATATCTCCTTCTCTAAAGATGCATTTCAAAGGTTCTTGTAATACTTGGTTCCTGTATTCTACGTTCAGCGTAGTCCTCACTGGCCAAGATTTGGAAACTGGTATGTAGGTCGGAGGCTGTAGAACTTTATTGAGATCCAGTCTCTCAATTGTGTCATTAAGTAAGGATATCTAAAGAAGATGATGATAGATAACGATGGTATTGTATTCCACACTCTCTGATTGATCCATTCCCTCGAAATAAGAACCTGTATATTCCCATAGCGTTTATAGCATACTGCCCGACTTGCATTTCGTCTGGTGTAGTCTTATTTATATATTTGGGATGTTATTTTGTTCATCTATTTAAATTATATTTATTAAAATGAAATTCTACCATTAACCATGATCTGATGCTGTTGCCTAAAGTGATGACACCAATAATTGATAGAGTTGCTAAATAACTTACCATGTTCCCGAGTTCGGATCCATATTTCACCATTTCGTGTGCATTAAGATATGCAGCTATCATAAATGTTAGTACTAGACTAGGACCCGCCACATTGGTACCTGCGAATATACACATATAATCCCTGACTATATTCCTGAGCATATAATACGATGAGGAGCTGTCCGGGATATCGTAATGGTGCATTTGAAATTATTCGATGGCAAGCGAGTATTTTAGAATTCTTTCAACTATATCTATTTGTTTTGTTACGAAGTGTCGGCAACTAAAACAAATATATACCTATAAAAACGAACCCTAATAATGTAAGTGCAAGCGAACAGCATTTACGTTAACATCTAGTATTTGTAAAATGTGATAAATGAACATACCAGGGTGTAGCAAAACTATGATTAGTATTGCTATTATTGCAATTAGCTCAATGAATTGGATCCGCAAAAACAACCATTTGAGGGAGCCTAGCAGACTTATATTTCCATTTATTTCAGCAAGTATCATTCGTTTTAGTTTATCAACAACGTAAGACTTCACTGAATTTGTGCATGGCCCGGTGGCTTGGGACTGCGTCCAAAAGTTAATGTAATTTGTGTTATCTGAAAGTAAGAGTTATTGTGATATTAACCTATAAATTTAAGCTATTTTGTACTTTAAATCTAAATATATAATTCAATGTGTAATACTACTGCAATTACTATGATAAATAAGATACATATAAGCATACACCTAGTATCCATCCCGTATTATTAATATTTTTGGTATAATTATCTTTTTCGTGAAATTTCCCCGTCGAGATTTTTTTCAGGAAGATATATATCAGTACAGGGTCTCAAATAAGTCTGTTCTCCCCCCTTAACTTTTTTAATTATGAGAGAACATAGGATTGTTATATACCATCTTAAAGGGAATTTAATTTGCCGATCCAACACCAAATTTCAGATTGATTGACTGAATTCTGAATTTTTTAGAGCATTTCTAGTGATGTTCATATTTCACTTTTTTATGGTCCGTATGTTTTCCCCCAGCAGCTGGGACAGCCTCAATTCTACGAGGATACGATATGTTCAAATCATTCTGAACGTCTAATTTTGGTTGTTACCTACTTTTTGTGATGAAAGGTGCCCCTGTTTCAAATGCTTTCCTGAATGTAACACATTTTACTCTTTTACCATACTGAGAAATATCTAAATCAACCAATGTTGGCATTGTCACTGCAATATCAACTTTGCACCGTTCATTCACCATAACATAATCACGGGGGATAAGCAAAACGAGGGCGAAGCCACGGACTGCGACTCGCGTAATTCAAAACGAGGTTACAACGCATTATAGCTGAACAATGGCGGTAAATCCAAACTTAATTTGGAAGGCATGTTAGGATTTGGGGTAGATTATTGGTTTGGATATTCTACAGAATAGCTAGTATGTTCCAGTCGGTGATCAACATATTCATACTCCACCTGCAATGGCATTCTTTGTGCTCAGCTGTCCAATAGTTTAGCATGAACACAAATGAATTCGAAATCTGCCACAAAAAATGTAATTTTGTCAATATTTGTCCCTAATATACCGATTTAAACAAAGGAATCAGAAATGACATCGAATTAATATAATTATTCATGTTGTGTTGTTACAATTACATCTTCGTGTGATATTTGGTAAGCGGAAAACGTACAATTACATAGAAAATTGGAATTTATAATAGTCGCAGTCCATCCATCTGCCCAACGCAGTCCGCGACTCAGTGTTGCTTTATATCTGAAGCTGAACGCAATCACAGCCAAAGGTAGATAGCACAATGTGTGTACAGGTGTGGCCGAAATGGAGCAACTTTGGACAAAATTGAATATAAAGGGCTATTTTAATAGACCTACATCGTGTCTCAATCCATTCTGCAAATATATACAAGCTGTCAAATACAGCTGAAATCATGAATTTATGGTAGCTAGCAATATTGATGGACTGTTGGAAAGATCATCCAAAATTACATTAACTCACCAACTCTCCAATTATTTGATATTTTCCTGATATCTTAAATACTAGTTAATGTACCCTTCCCCAACAGCTTTTATTGCAATCATCAAAAAGTTAATTGTTTCGCATTTCTACTTCTTATAAAAAGTCTTACCACTATCCAATTATCTATATATTTAACCCTATCCACAAATTGGTTTGTAATAAACATATTACGTTGTCATCAGGAATATAGTTTACACTATCTTATTTATTTCGTGTTCGCGGCTGGACTGCGTTGCTTAGAATATCAATGGAGGCTGTGTTGCGTTGTTGAAATAGCTTTGTTTACTGGACTGCGTCCACTATGAATGCGCAGTTTGAATCTAATTTTCTCCTCATGAACACATTCTATTATCAAATCATTTTCACGAATTATACTCGGAGCCTCAACTAACCTTTAGGTATCAGAAACGTGTTAAAACTCCTTTCAAATGTATAGTAAATTAAATAATATGCACATATTTTACAGGTAAAATCAGAACTTTGCTACTGTTTTAGCTTGATCTGGACAACTGCTTATTTTCTTATCTACAGACCAACAATAGATACAGAGTAATATTTTGGTCACCGATTAGACACTACGATAGCATTTAAAATACCTGGATTTCTCTATTTTGTCGGAACAAGCAGAAGGCACTGCCGGATGTCCCTCCATTTTGGCGCTGGGCTGCGGTGTAAAGTTACGCGAGTCGCAGTCCGTGGCTTCGCCCTCGTTTTGCTTATCCCCCGTGATAATGTATACTGGTAATTTTACTTGTTTTGACGTAATCAAAGGTCAACTACAACCTTTCAAGAAACATTGTAGCAATTTTATTAGGAGGAGTTCATTATTGATTTTTTGAGGGTGATCAGCATTTTCCATAAGCTATAAAAAGATAACTTTAAAAATTAAAAAGTTAAGGGGGGAGAACAGACTTATTTGACGCCCTGTATATATCTATCATAAAATCCCTTCGATTAATGTATAACTTAAATATTACGTACTCCAAAAGTCAGTAATCCGACACAACCTGAGAAAATGTACGCTTTTGACAGCTAGGAGAGAAATCACAACTGCTGTGGCTAATAGTGCTATGAGCGCCCATGGTTGTGATATCGTAATCAGTACCAATGCTCCGATGGTGGTATTGATAGCCTAGAGTTGAAAATAAATATGACACGGTAGTAAAATCGTCCACTGTCGTTAGCTATTACCCGAACAACAGGTGATTATTAAAATCTTGGTTGTATCTCTTTGAATCATTTGATTATAGCTGTATTTGAATTTATGATTTCTAAAATGTGTTTGTGTGTAAAGTAATATTGATAGCTCTAGTTTTATTTAGATACTAAAATTATATATAATTATGACCAATATATATATCAATATCTCAACTATAACATACCATTGTAAATGAGAACAAAGCTTGTGGTAATTTCTCATCCATTACGGTACTTAAAACGCTACAATGCCGCCATGTTTCACCTAATAAATAAAAGAAACTGATATAACAAAAATACATTATTACACTTAAAACACTACAATGCCGCCATGTTTCACCTAATAAATAAAAGAAACTGATATAACAAAAATACATTATTACACTTAAAACACTACAATGCCGCCATGTTTCATCTAATAAATAAAAGAAACTGATATAACAAAAATACATTATTACACTTAAAACACTACAATGCCGCCATGTTTCACCTAATAAATAAAAGAAACTGATATAACAAAAATACATTATTACACTTAAAACACTACAATGCCGCCATGTTTCACCTAATAAATAAAAGAAACTGATATAACAAAAATACATTATTACACTTAAAACACTACAATGCCGCCATGTTTCACCTAATAAATAAAAGAAACTGATATAACAAAAATACATTATTACACTTAAAACACTACAATGCCGCCATGTTTCACCTAATAATAAAAGAAACTGATATAACAAAAATACATTATTACACTTAAAACACTACAATGCCGCCATGTTTCATCTAATAAATAAAAGAAACTGATATAACAAAAATACATTATTACACTTAAAACACTACAATGCCGCCATGTTTCACCTAATAAATAAAAGAAACTGATATAACAAAAATACATTATTACACTTAAAACACTACAATGCCGCCATGTTTCATCTAATAAATAAAAGAAACTGATATAACAAAAATACATTATTACACTTAAAACACTACAATGCCGCCATGTTTCATCTAATAAATAAAAGAAACTGATATAACAAAAATACATTATTATTCTTAAAACACTACAATGCCGCCATGTTTCACCTAATAAATAAAAGAAACTGATATAACAAAAATACATTATTACACTTAAAACACTACAATGCCGCCATGTTTCATCTAATAAATAAAAGAAACTGATATAACAAAAATACATTATTACACTTAAAACACTACAATGCCGCCATGTTTCACCTAATAAATAAAAGAAACTGATATAACAAAAATACATTATTACACTTAAAACACTACAATGCCGCCATGTTTCACCTAATAAATAAAAGAAACTGATATAACAAAAATACATTATTACACTTAAAACACTACAATGCCGCCATGTTTCACCTAATAAATAAAAGAAACTGATATAACAAAAATACATTATTACACTTTAAACACTACAATGCCGCCATGTTTCATCTAATAAATAAAAGAAACTGATATAACAAAAATACATTATTACATTTTGTCCTCGTGTGAATATTTACACAAGGGCTAAAATGATTCAATTATGTTGGTCATTTATTAAATAAGTTTCGAATTAGAATTTACTTATTTAAAGATTTTTTAAATCTTACTTAATTTGATATCGATTTGTCAATGTTTGTAATGTTCCATTTTTCATTTGTGTGTATTCATATTTCCCCAAACATATCTATACTAAAAAATTGTCGTTGACCCCCTTTGCTTGCACATTGCCTCATATTGTATATTAAATCAATGTTTCAGGGAGTAAAGATATGTACACATGAGTGACAAGGAGAAAAAAACAAAAATTGTTCCAAATCGAAGTGAACACAAGTGATAAGAAACGCAAACCCAGTTTATCCAAAACCATAATCCAACGTGAAAAGAAACAATGTCTAATACCCCCTCCCCAACCATACAAATCCTTTTGTTATAATCAAGGTCATTTCATTCATTCAAAAGCCATTACAATATATGTTGAAGAATAAATATAAATTTATATAAATTGATAAGCAATACTCAGTCCATCAATAAAGTTGCAGACATTAGTTTTCAAACAAGATAGGACATTCGGTCTAAAATGATGCGGGACAGACATAATCCAGTCTCAAGGTCGATAACCGTTATCAAGGGCCAACATCCATCCTCGTAGCTGACATAATAATCGAAGTCAGAAATCGACATTATCCCTATAATACATATTGGATTTCTATACTTAAATGTTTACCTTGGTGCAATGTCACTCTAGAGTTTCCGTTTGTTCTAAGCAATATATTGAAGGTACTGAGGTAAACCCTCTGTGACACATGACGCATGATGTAGGGTAAAACTAGGGCAGATATTAGTCCGCATACTACTGAGCCACCAGTCATTCCAATGTAAATATATATTGCATTCCATTGTTTGTCCAGCAAATCCTTCTCGACCTTTGCAGTTATCACTAGTGGCAAATCCTCAGAACTAGTTTCGTATCTTAAAAAGCACAAAACAAAACGTATTTTTTCTTGATAAAATAAAGATAATACGTTTACAGACACGGACTGGTGTTACGATGCATTACAAATACTTTAAGCCTACTATAAGAAAACATTAAAATGCGATTGAGTTATGATTAACTAATACTCACAAAGTAATTATCCACCAAATTCCAACATATAAACAGGCCTACAAAAGATATTAATTGTTTCATATTTTGTCGATATTGTTTTATAATCAGAAATGCATGGAATTTCTTATTTATTGATCAATGGTTGGAGATGAAAAACTAAGAGTCATTAACTGTTGATAAACTATGTTAATAAGCAAAATAAAATGATCATTCATTAAACTTTATTTACAATGTAATCTCCCAATTAACATTATTTTAAAAACATACCTGACACACTGTTACCGATGTGATAAACATACACATAAGTGCAATCAAGCGACATGTCAACAATTCAGACCAATAGCCGAAATTATTGAGATCGCTTACACTTGCAGGGGCATCAGATGATAATTTGCCAAATCTTAGTGTCTTGTTTTCAGGATGTGCATTGGCTAAGATGTTTTTGTGAGCATATTGAATATACTTATTTTCACTTGATATTGCCTCTTTTGTTATGTCACTTAATTTAGTGTCATTCTGGCGAAATACATTGTTTATGAGATTGACGCGATCTTGGCCATCGATGTCTTGGTACAGTCCATTGATGAAGAGCGTTCCCTGAAAAGGCATCAATATGCATAATACATAGGTTCGCAATAATACTGCTGTGTAAATCCCACGCGCCATTTGATCAAGCCTCGCAACACAACCATCATTCTGATACTCATAGCATCTTTCTGTTTCACCCGAGGACTGAGAAAAATGAGATGTCATTGTTTATCATGATGCACAACCTTAATCGCAGTAGCATTTGCAAGTACATATATATTTCTAAATATTAAAGAGTAGAAAAACACCTGAGAATCCAAAGCAAGTACTGAAATTAACTCTGTAAAAAAACTTTATGATTACCTCGATAAATGAGCAGATTCTTGCTTCCTCCGTAGGAATGGTTGGTGGTGTCCTAGAAATCATAATTCTAGTCTTGCCATGTAGGAAACTCTGTACTCCCCTAAAATAGATGAGGGATATTACGACATACGTCTTAACGATCTTTTTATTCTGCAATTCGCAAAACTGTCCTGAAATGCAGGTGGTTGAAAGTACAAGCAACCTCAGTGGCTACCTGCACCTTTAGATGATCAAATCAAATTTTCAACAAACGTGTTCACAAAATATCTCATTGTTATTCATACAGTTGGTCATGAATCATATTTTAATTTAGTTAAACGCATAACTTACCGGGGTCCATCAAAAAATTCCAAATATACGGCCAATGGTGTAAAATCATTAATGAGTACATAAAGAGGGCAAGAAACAATAAAATTATATCAACTAATAACATTTCTAAAATTTTACATAAAATAGCCATAAGCAGTGGGTAGTCCAGAAATGTTGTAACACACGACGGAATCGCAAAAATATAGCATTTTACAATTCGACCTACCGTTTGAATATTGCAACCGATTCTGGTTCGTCTAGGTAAGAAAATATATCTTCGAACACATACATATCCGTATCAGCATACAAAACCCTATAAATGTATAGTACATTATTTTATGTCGTATCAAATTGCCACATGTAACTTAATCTTTATAAAATTGACATTTTGTAAATTTGCGTATATTGTTTAGCGTAGAATGTAATTATGCAAACTGAATTAACTTGTATTTGGTTACATACCTCGCTATATTCACCTTGACAACCACATCATTCGCCACTTCTGATTGGTCCGCATATATTTCAGTAAAATCCTCTCGTTGCATAGCACCCAACTGATCTCCCAATACGCATGCCTCGATGACAGCTTCATAACGCTCCGGGTCAAAGTCTTTTCCCAGCAGGATGTTGTCCCGAATAGTACCAGGTAACATATAGTTATCTTGAGGGGCATAACTGATGCTATTGGTACAAAATACCCGTCCCTTGGTAAAGGGCAGTTGCCCCATTATTGCGGCCATCAATGTGCTCTAAAATGTATATACATGTAACCCTTCGTTGTTAATTCATTCATTAAAATAGACTTGAATTTATAAATTAAAGTTATAGAGTAAGAAATGTATACCTTTCCTGAAGCTGGTGGGCCAACAAAATACACCATTTCTCCCTGAAAAGCAGGTGAAGCAATTGGTACTTTTTATTAAAGCATCATTATAATCTTGGTAACGTCCGTCCTTGGGTATAACTAGAGGCAATGCTTACAATAAATACACTGTGTATATACGGCGTGGCAAGACAATTGCAAAATAACATGTACAGAAAACTACTTTTCTGCAGTTTATGTACAATTGTCTTTGTAGATCATACACCTAAAGTGTAGGAAAAAGCAATGGAGAATGTACGGATACATCTGTGTTTCAAAATAAAAACGGCAAAATTCACCTTTCTGATTTCAATATTAATGTCCTGAAGTAGAAATACTGCATCTTCGACATTTTTCTTTGTAGTTTTATTTTGCCATGACCCGGATACATTTTCAAGGATGACGTCATACATCCCTGTGTCTTCACCATTATGCATTGGGTTCCTGACGTCTTCGGCCTTGACTAGAAACTTCTAGGAATGGCAACGGTAGTAGTAAAAATTAATTTTGTCTATAATATCAGAGTGTGAGCCAAAAAGGTAAACCAAACAATTGTTGATAGCTCAGTCATTTAGTATGGGTATTAAGTCATAATAGGCACAACCATTCTTTGGTCATTTTACAAAACATTTTCCTTTGGTGTCTCTGTCTCTGGAGGGTGAGTGTGGCATGTTTCAGCACTTGGTGCACGTTTTTGTCTATTTTTGAATCGAGTAAAATACTTCGTTAAATGAAAGAATATTGAGCAAGGCTCAATTGTGCCAAAGGCGACAATAAACCAATGCTGAATGAATGAGCTTGTTAGGGCTATATTTTTGGCTCACCCTGTATATATGAACGGAATTAACTAGGATGAGACTCATCTATATTAATTATTGGGAAAGGTAATTATGAACGATATGACAAGCTATATGGATCATTTCAAACATTTTTTAACCTACAGACATGTGAGACACATTTTGCCGATGATGACCCATTTTCAAAAAACTGATATGATGCCTACACTTAGACTCAACACTAATATACAAAATGTATCATATAATATGTACCTACCTGGATCCTATTCACTGATGCAACCATCCGGATGCTACTATACACTCCATCTGGCAGTCTTCTTGTACATCCGTATTGAAAAAGTATAAGCCATATGACTATATCAGGTATCAATGTGTAAGTAGGGGGAGTATTCTGTCCGAGGTAAACTGCCAAAACGAGGCTGAACCCAATATGGGGCATAACAAAGGCTGCGATTCTGAGACACAGTCGGACAATCGTATTTGTTTGAACCAGTCCAAGGTAGATCCTAGAAAAGAATTGCCCTTTGTTAACATCCAGATTAGTCCCACGGATTAGACTGCGTCCGAATGCATATATTATGATGCTGGCGCATGTAAAAAAATATGAATAAAGAAGTGAAAAAGAATGACTGAAATTTAACCAATGCCCAACTGAGACATGTGCCATTTTAAAAACTTCTATCACTTCTAACCTTTTGAGTCGTTTGTATCTACGAAGTAGGGGCTTTTGCCATGTACTTCGACTTAGGAATTCCATGTTTCCAAATATCCCCTTTCCTACCTCCTCGTGTTCTTCTCTTGCTTTGGTGATCTTTTTCCTGACAATATCACATTGAAAAATATGTTCATCATCGTATTTTTATCGTTCACATTGCAGCAAAAAGGTATTTTGTATCTAACACTACATCTAGATTTGTTTATACATGTATTGAATCTCGATATGAATTCTCTGACATTTCTAAATAAAAATAATTGCCTAGTTCTACAATTTTGCACTATTGAAACAGTGACAAAAGTATTTTTACCTTATTAGCCAAACTCGAAATAAGATAATTTAAATGTTTATAGTTTATACCTTCCAGCTGCCAAGTTTGATTTCACAGCAAGTATAAGTGCTGAGACAACAACAATGACACAAATGATAATCAGAGTATAGCTGACACTTCGGAAGAGAAGCACTGCTATAACTAGTAGTTGTATAGCGTACACCCACGTGAAATGCATATATTTTATTCCACTGGATACTCTTTTGAGGTCATCGTTCATTTTCACCATTAAATCTTCACCTTCGTTATCAGTTCGTGTAGATAGCTGGAAATCGTTATACATTTTACTAGTTCAATGCTATCATTTCATTTTTCATCTCAGGTAAAACGTTATAACTATTGACTGAACATTTTACTAGTTCAATGCTATCATTTCATTTTTCATCTCAGGTAAAACGTTATAACTATTGACTGAACATTTTACTAGTTCAATGCTATCATTTCATTTTTCATCTCAGGTAAAACGTTATAACTATTGACTGAAGAAACTCTTTTAAAATACTTTTATAAGTAAGAAAAAAAGTAAAAAAGAATTAAACTGGTATTATACCATAACATAACCTTCTTATTGTGTAATGTAAATTAAAATAGAATTTAACAGACACTGACAAGTAATATCCACATTATCAAATGAAAGAACAATTTACTTTATTCATTATATGTAGACGACACGTGTAGTCCATAATGCCAGCAACATGCTTAGACACGAACAGGGCATAATGATGCAGCAGAGCATGGCACAACAGAAGCAGGAGAAAACCACAGGACCATATTATTGCAGTTTCCAGTGAGGCGGAACCTGATATATACCTCGTGATCTGTTTGAGGCATGTTGGTAAGCCCAATAATACATTTTCCTATGAAAATGAAAAATATTCAGCGTCAATTGGCAGTGCAGCATTCAAATAAACCAGTGGGGGATCCAGAAATTAACATTTTTGAACCCTAAAACCAAAAATTGAGCCCAAATTTTAAAAATCAAAGCCCATTTTTGATAAAAAGGCCAAATTATGCCAAAAAAGGCTCATATTTTGAGGCCCTACAAAGTTTGAGACCCTAAAAACCCCATGCCCACCCCCCTGGATCCCCCAGTGTAAACGTAAAAATATCTATATTACAGTAAAACCTGTGATGTAGAACACCTCCATAATTGGAACATTTGTATATTTCCATAACCAATTGACTTTTACAGATAATTAACCTCGGAAGTCGGAACTTCAGGTGGAACTCTTTAAAAGGTACCCTAGGTGTTCCACTTTCACTGGTTCTACTGTATGTGCATAATATACTCCTCAAAAAAAAGTTAAGGACCAGTGGTTGCCATTTTTGTTAAATTTCATGAAATTCATCAATTTTGACATCAAATTTTGACCCAATGTAATGGAGATATAACATTGAAACGTTGCGGACTTTATAGGGAACAGAATCAAGATACAGATTTATTTACTTTATTGGGATTTCCTTTGTTCCCCGCTTAGAAAATAGTCGTTCAAACAAATATGGGGGTTAACATGTAAACCTATGAGGAAAACCACTGGTCCTTAACTTTTTTGAGGAGTATAATTAATTAAGCAAAACTTGTAGGATATTAAGTGTTCCTAGGCCGAACCAAACATAAAAAGTAAGTATTGTTCATCAAAAAACTTTTTCACTTCACTGCTCGATTTGTCACTAAGGTTGCGTCTTCTTCAATTTGTGCTTAGACTATTTTCCCATAATACTTAATGTAGTTTCTTTGTCAATGGTATATAAAGTAATAGGCTACATGGCTAATTGAAATCATATAAGAGAGTGTTCTTAAAAAATGGTAGTGCATTAATCATCCTGTTTATATCTTGTTTTTCGTTAATTCATATCTGGCTAAAACCCATGCTTTTGCGTATAGCTTAGTACATTGTGCTTACATTTCATTTTAAATTGAACTTAAAATATCTATTAATAGGTAACTTACCGATATAAGAAATAAGAGTCCAGAGAGTATCAATTTCCTTCCAGACTTTCGGAACAATATTTTCAATAAAGATGTCTCATCATCACTACAATGTCATTAAAACAATCACAAGATAAGGTGAAGATTGATTTGATTTTGAAAATGAAATGAACTTGATATGCATTTGATCAATATTTATACACAACAGAAGCGTAGTCACTAATTATCAAGGGGTGCGACTTTTGAGTTTGCATCACTGCGGGCGAAGCGAGACCCCCACAAAGGGAGGTATGGGGTTCACCCCCAGGAATTTTTTAAGATTTACATTGTATATGGTCCATTTTAAGCACTTCAAACTATACTTTGTTAATTTTTTTTTCAACTTTTACAAAATTGCTTTTTTCTTTTCTTGTGGTGGTGCGATCTCCCTGGCTACGCCCGTGCAAAGCAATAATGATAAAATTACTTTTAATATTAAAATCATTTATTACTCACATATCCCCATCTTTGTTTAGATACGTCAACCCCGGTCGTCCTTTAGTCACATTGATTTTTAACTGTGATACCCAACAGAACAGCCATTTTGATATCCAGCTTATTCTTTTGTACTCCCAGAAACGGACTTTAGTTTCCTCTCTCTGAGTATTTAGATCATCTCTTGGATACTCCATGTTATTTTTGTATTTCGACCATAGATCCAGAATCTTTCAATCCTATCCTTTTATATTCTATTATTTGTTTAGTGTATCAACGCATGCCATTATGTATTCCTTTATTATCACATTTTGATCTTAGTTTTTGATTTCTACAGTATGTAAATTAACCCCCGTTTCTCTCATATATCATGTGTAGTTAAGTTTCTATTGCATTTTTCATCGATGACCAAAGTGACTAGTGTTTCATCTTTAATCCTATTAAGGGCAAGGTCCCCTAGCTCGAAAAGTGTTTCCCACTAAGTTTAACATTAGTTTTAATTGCTTTGCATTTTTTCCTTATGATTGTATATCGAGAACATAGTCATACATTTTATTCATATTTATATCTCAACTACAATTGACATTAATACGGAAGACACAAATTTGGTATACACTTATAAATGGAGAACTTGCATTTGCCCTTTATTTCTGGACAAGGGAAATTATTCGGGGTTCAAGGTTGCTTAGGGATTTACGAAGATTAAGATTTTGAGAGGATCGTATAAGGGTATGATCTATATAAGAAATGATGGGTGATCGACCGGCCTTGAAGTTTAAATGTATATCGCAGTGAAAACAAATAAATGTTTAAAATGGCTCTTTTTCATGGTAATGAAAATAGCTGAAACTACATTGATTTTTGCTCATCATTTTGTGTATTCCAAAACACAATGACTTTATCTAAAATCCGTCAGCATACTTTTTGATTGTTCTGAATGTAAATCGCTTTGATATTTGGCTCCAAGATTAGGAATTTCGTGAAATTGCTCGTGTAACAGGACAGCACGCCGCTTAAAACATGTCATATCTCAATAATAAATGGTCGCATCTTTTAAATTTGGTTTTGTTGGTATAGAGTACATCCATTCAGAGTATGATGTAAGCACCGTATTTTGTCTCCACCAATTACTAATTAAATAGACCCGATATAGTAAGTGTAAAATTTATTCTGTGAAAATCGACATGGTCGTTAAAACACACCCACACGTCGTGAGGGGAATCCTAGAAACAAAAATTATCTGTGGTTATTAAGTCCTTAATTCAGTTTATCAGACCATCATGTCAGAAATGTTGATAGCAATTGTGATTGGATTATAATGAGCATGATCTGAAAACTTCTTGGAAATCACCGTTTTGCTTGTGAAAAACGACCATGATGTTACTCATTCATTGACAGCACTTTAATGTGAAAAGGTACACTATTCTAGAAAACAATATGTCCATTCTGTTATAGCAAAAGGAAATTTCGAAAGAACCAGCATGACCCCATTTATTGACCAATTCGATGTGAAACTGTGACAATCGACATGCGTGAAAATCGACATGATTATACCATTGAACTCAAAGCATTAAATAAGCCATTTGTATAAATCACAGCGGGGTTGGTTCTATTTTATATGATTACTAATCCTTTGAAAACACATGTATAACAGTTATTCCCATAATTACGCATAACATCAACTTGTACAGAGGGTTTCGATAGCCGCTAACAAATTTTCTCTTTGGTAAGTGTGCATTTTATCTTTTATACGTCTTTACAAAATTACGTTACATGCAAGCAAATGAGAAGTTATTTTGGAATTACATAAGCATAATTTAGCGAAAGAATTTCTCTACAAAACCCGCTATGAAGATCATAATATACCAAAATCTTTCAGCCACTGAAAATAACGTTTCGTGCAGTGTATTCCCGGGAATCGCTAACTTCAATTATATAGTTCTTTAAAGTTTGGATTCAGTTTTCTTTTCAATGATTTCACCCTTCTCAGTGGAAAAAGAGAAAAACCAACAAGTCTAGTTTGTAATATGAACGATTGCATAGCATTTTAACGATGTTTATGTTCTAATTTTATTTCATCAAATTCATTTGCAGTCTGTTACTACGACGTGGTCTATTAGACATAGTATGCCTTCGCAAAATGCAATGCGTTGCAAAAGATACAGGGAAAGACAAAAACAAGTCAATGCCCGAGAATATACAAAAAAGTGTAAGGAGCGCAATGCAAAAAATTACGTTCCCCATGGACAAATATCGCCAGCCGAACTATCAAGACGAAACCTGAAACACAAAATATACATGCGACAATGGAGGCAAAAAAAGCGAGATGAATTGTACTCTGCTTCTCGAAAAACAAGAACCGGGGGCACCCCATTGAAAATAATTCTTCCCCAAATTCAAAGAAAAACAAAAAAACACAGGAAACAATTGAGTTTAAATAAAGTTATGAGGGGTGAGATCAGAAACCTTAGAAAAGGAATCGAAAATGAGAAAAAAGAAATTCGTTCTCTAAAGCGGAAACTGTGGCGCCTGAAACAGAAATCTCAGAATGAACATAGCAACATAAACACTACCGGTTCAACTAAAGAAACTTTAGATTCACCAGGAAGACAGTCATTTCAAGACTTAAAAGGAATTCGCACGACAAAAGATCGGATGAAAACCTTGAGAGCTAAGCTAATTGTGGCAAATGAATCAATAAGGGCATCTTTCCTACGCGAACGAACATTTTTTCACCAGTCGCTAAAAAAGTACAAATGCATAGGCGTTATAAGTTCTATTCCAGGGATAACAAGACATTCCATTAAAGCCGAAAACAAACCAAAAAAGAAAACTCGAAAAACGAGTATGAGAGCTTTGTACGGAAAGTATGTCGCGGAATTTCTGGAACGAGAAGATAATAGTACTATGTTACCAGGCAAAAGGGACTGCATTTCGAAGAAAAAACAGTGTCAACAAAAATACGTCTTAAATGATTACTTAAGCAACATATTTGACAAGTTCAAAGTTGAGAACCCAGCGATAAACATGAGTTTTACTACGTTTAAGAAATTAAGACCAAATTACATCATGCTCCTTAAATTTAGCACACAACAGAGGTGTCTCTGTAGCAAACACCAATCTATGGCTTTAAAGCTAAGAGCAATCCGAGGTTATAAGATACATGCATCCAGGAATCCGGATGTCTTCATTCAAGATACTTCGGATGATACGGCTAGAGAGATGTTACAGCAATTGCCCATGGAAGTGAACTTTGAAACATGGAAACGAGTGGAAGAGAGAGGAAAACTTCGTTGGAAACGGATTAATGTCAAAAACACGAAAGAGGATTTTATTACATTGTTCCTTAAGGAACTGGCCATATTTAGACAGCACATAATAAACGTAAAAACACAATACTCAGAGACAAGAAAACTTAGAAACAGTCTAAATGACAGCGAAGCATTGGTTTGGGTTGACTTTAGTGAAAACTATACATGCTCCTCAATGGAGGAAATTCAAAGTTCCTACTGGAACCAGGAACTTGTAACTTTACATCCAGCTACTGTCTATTTTAATAGTGGTGGAGAAATGACGCACAAGTCAATGTGTATTGTTTCTCCAGTTCTTGAGCATGATGCTGGTACTGTCCAGGCAATAGTAGGAAAATTAATTCCAGCCATCAAAGACCTTGTCCCAAACCTTTCTCATGTTCACTACCTCTCTGATTCACCTACGTCCCAATATCGGAACAAAACAATATTCCAGTTCATAACCTATCATCATCAAGACTTTCCAGGTATCACTGCTTCCTGGAACTATTTGGAAAGTGGTCATGGGAAAGGTCCCTGTGATGGTATTGGGGCATCAGTGAAGCGATCTGCAGATAATGCTGTCAAGAGGAACGTCCCCATACAGAGTGCAGATGATTTTTATACTTGGGCTACGTCAGACTCCAATAATTCATCAATATCTTTCTTGTATTTTTCAAATGCTGACGTGCAATTAAGTAGAGATATCATTAAAGAGCGATCTGTTGATCTGAAATCTGTTAAAGGGACATTTCAGATACATGCCGTTTATTCGAATGCTATTAATGTCATTTGGAGTAAACAGTTGTCCTGTTGTTGTGATGCATGCAGGAAGGACGTTACTACGTCACCCTGCAACTGGTGTAAGCATACCCTTAAATCTGCACCTAAAGTAAAAGTTACTCAAAGTGTACAATCAAATCAAAGTGTCTTACCTGTTATGAGAGATAAAAGGGAAAACATATGTCAAGGTTGTCAAAAGAATTATTTTGACGACATGTCATCTGTCATTCCATGGATCCAATGTAAAAAATGTAAATCCTGGTTTCACGAATCAGTCCAATGTTCTGGTAAAGTTGGTGTAAAAAGATTTACATGTAAATTGTGCACTTAGTTGTTGAAAATAGTGAAAATACATTTTGTACATAATGTTCAGTTCATAGCCAAAGCGATGATTGTATTGTGTACGTAATACGTACTTTATTAACGATATTGTAGAATAAATATGAAACACTGTAGTCTTTAATTTATGGTTTATGTCAAGTTTTGGCCTGAAATGATAACTATATTTACACACAAATATTAACTAAAACCTTCTCAATCCAGCTAGTCATGTCCTGCATATCAAACATGCCCATTTGTCAAGTAAGCGCTCCCTAAAATGATCCTAATCTCACTGCCATTTGTTTAAGGTTTTATTGTGAAAATCGACACGCGCCTTAAACAGTTAACTGGCCTAATGGTCAATACTTCCCCAATAAAACTTTTATCGTTTTCTAATCGTATTTCGCATACTTTTTCACAATCGCCTCTAATCATGTTTCATTGGAGTCGACCCTTCCTATTTTACTCAAATTAAAAAACGTAAAGCAAGCCAAAAATCAAGAAAAATGATGGATTAGAATGTATCATGTTCACAAGTGATGCACATCAAAAAGGAAATGCTTGTAGTCCAAATTCATTTGTGATTTTATGGGACACTAGAGTCAACATGAGGAACGTTCTTGGTTTTTTGAAAATGTTGCACTCTAATTTGAATAGTTTAACATATTAATTAGGGGTTGGATATACGAAAATCGACACGTTTGCGACGGGTCCTAATTTCAATTTGAAAATTCAGCTATTTTTCCTGGGAGTTTACTTCAATGTCTTTGGTAACTTGTGTACAACTGTATGCAGATACATACCGCATGGCTATTTGAAAAAAATACTCCAGTGCTTTTTTCACTTTTTTGCAAAATTTGTTTCTCACTTAACTGGTTTTCAGTGATCGGCCAATTCGTTACAATTATTCTTGAAACTGCATTTTAAAGATTTTGTTTGAGTATTGGAGATGCGAGAATTTGGTTATTTTTCTTTACTCATTTACTTTTTGGATGGCTTTAGTTTGATTGTAATTTAACCATCAAATTCCAAGTTTCAGGGGTTCTTGCATCAGTGCCTATACGAATTCCAGTAAGAAAACAATTAAGTTTAAACAATTCAACAAATTTTACATTTAAAACCCTCTTATCCTATAAGGGAACGCACTTGTTACGCCATCATTTAAGTGAATTGTATTTTTGATAATCTGCCAGATATATGATTAGTGAAAATATAATTTACTTTAAATTCATAGTTTCATACCACACGCATTATTGATGCAGTAGTATTATGTTAGTATTAGTTCGGCCTCTGCTGAGTTAGTCACGTTTTCGATGAGATACATAACAGATAAACATGTTCGATACAAATGATTCAGCCCACAAACATTCTTTGGAATGATAAAATCAATTCATAAATGACCGTTAAGTATAAATTTATATTTTGTGACTGTAATCCATCTATTCAAATATGTGACACACACCATCCATACGCTCTAAAAATATGGCACTTAACAGTGTACTTCCCGCTCACAATATAGTTCTCACAACGTTCTTGTAACGTATTGCCGAAAAGGCTTAAACGTTGTTCGTCCTTTTCTCCAAACTTCATGGACCTGGTCTGATAGGAAGGTGCTCCTAATCTGCGACCCTGCTCGGCATTTTCTGAGGGCCTTCCCGCAGAACAATTACTCAGATGCGAGTAGGTACCAGTTTCGCCACCAGTTGGCTGATTCGGGGGAAATAACATGGCATGGTTTTACAAAATTCCCTTAAACTTGAATATTCATCAGTTTTAGTGGTTCACTTTTCATATTATCCTTATGTATCTGATAGTTTTACAAATTAAAATATATGCAGTAAAAGAACATATTATCTGCCCAACACAAGAAAATAAATTTCACTTTTTATGATTTTACAACATGGGGTCTATGGGGTATCTCCCCGACCTAGAAGTCACATTTTCAATGAAAATTAAATTTTTAAAGTTGATAAACTGTTTTCCAAACAACATTTCTAGATTTTATTTTACATGTCAATTAATATGACATCAGTTTGACTGAATTTTGAATTTTTAATGACGTAAATCAAGATTATTTCTACTCGCATCTAGTCTATTAGACCCAGTGACGAAGTAGTTTGAACAAGATCTGCGTACTAAGAACGGAATTGTCGAAGTCAGATCTTACGAGGGGTGTGTTACTCTACGATGTATAATGAATGAGGTAGAGTTAGTTAAAAACAAAATAAAAATGGAAATGCTGTCCGCATAACTTTTAATGAACGAACAAGAATAAAGTTGTGCTCGCTCCGAACTGGTTCCGAGCGGCAGTCAATACGTTCAATACTAAATTAATAGTTTTGAACAATTTAACGCGATTTCTCGACGTTTATAAAACAAACGATCGCAGTGGGATCAAAATTGGCATTTTTGAGAGCTATCCAACACAACGGGCTTCCAAGTTTAACTAGTTTTAGCGACATATATAGCACATGGACATGGACATGTATTTCTCATTTTCTTTCTATATACCAAGTGCACAACTTTTGGGCTTAGGAATCCAGATCTTAATTGTGTCCTTTTGTAGTATTACATTATACATGTATTCGATAACTGACGACCATTGCCTAATGACAGTTCGGCAACAGTGTCACGATTTAAGAGTAGCGAAAAATTAGATCTGGAAATCCATTGATAATAACCCAAGACTGAATGATTTTTTGGGTCAAAACAACTTGTATCTTGTAGCTGGTGGTACCGATAGCAATGTTCTTATGCACAATAGTCCCTCGACGTTAACAAGCTCCTATCCGAACTGGACTATTTTGCATAAAAACATTGCTATCGGTACCACCAGGTAGAAGGTAAAAGTTGTTTTGACAAAAAATCATTCAGTTTTGCTGGGTCATTATCAATTTCTAGATCTCAGTCTCAATTTCTCTTTCCTGTCTTTTCATTCAATAAGCACTCAATACTATCGATTATCCATTTCGCGTACTTGTACACTATTATAGTAATTGTTATAATCAGACAAAAAATCGTTTTAACTGTTAGACAAGGAGACATCGATTGCTTAACACCCCAATTCGAGGCCGTTGGCAATTGCATCGGTTTGCTCTCAGTATTTAACAATAATCACAAAACAACAGATATCACACCCAAATGAAAATGAAAGTAATATCATGTATTTATCTTTTCTCGGTTTGTGTGAAAAATGTGTTTTGCGCACAAGGAAAAACAACAGGCGTATTTGCAACACAGGAAAAGGATTTTAAGCTCGCTGACATCCCGTATGAGACAATTGAGAACACTGGCACTTGGAATCATTGTCTCCTCCTCTGTGTACAGAAACAAATATGTGATGGTTTCAACTACCATGGCAACTCCGCCAGATGTGAGTTATATAATACAGTAGATTGTTCTCAACTTATAAGCGCAAATGGATGGAGGACTGGTCACTTAAAAACAGGTGCGTAGAATGATGTAAAAATGCTTTCGGCGAACTAAATGTCACGAATACAATACAATCAAGATTGAATTATTTCCGGATAAGATATCATAGGAATATCCTATGGTTTTGAAAAAATATCATTTCTATCCATGACTGGTTATTGATATATTCATGAATGAGCGCAGAGAATGAGTGAAGATATATATATTGATGCCCATGGGTGGATATAATTGATATTATTCCATAGTTAGCATGATATTCATAGGATAACATGTGAAAATAAAAACGGTATTTTTGGAATCAGTGGTAAAATATGATATTTTTGACAACTTTTCACTTAACCATAGCATACGGTTTTTTAGCCATGACATACGGCGCCGTATGCGATGGTTTATGGATTTTTGCTACTACAGACTAAAAACGAGGCTTAGTGTCAACATCGCCGGATCATTTGGAAAATTCGAATTAAATCACTTAATTTCCGACGATGCTGATAATGACTTTAACTATGGAATAAAAAGAACATCCTATGATTTACTCGTGATATTATTTTAATCCACTCATGGATATTGATATCTGCACTCTCTCGCTACGCTCGCTCGTGCAGATATCATATCAATCCGTGGATAAAAATCATATCACTCATAAATCATAGGATATCCTCTATTTATCCAACGGAAAATCATCAGGGAAAAAATTTAAAAAGAAAATTCAGCAACAATCAGATTGACACATATTTTGTGTCACTGAATAATTTGAAAATCTCCCTGTACAGGAAAACTTTTCTGAATTTGGTTCATTAAGAAATTAAGAAAGTGATATAGGTTTTGTACTTGGCGTACTCTTGCACATAAATAAATCACACTTCAGATCACCCAACATGTATACGTATTTATAGAGGTTTTGCTAAACAAATTTGAAATCTCGTTTACACTGGTGATCCGCTCAATTACGCTGGTTACCGAAACGGTTCGTTTCGGTAACAAAATGTCGGAACGCCCAAGGTACGATTTCTCTTTTTTCCTCATTTCATGCGTTGTAGGCAGAATCCCCCGACGTTTTTTTCTCACAAACGTGTATCAGTATCATATGTTTTACAAAATGTACATGTTTGCGAAAAAAAGCTCAGAAGACAACAGAATCGTCGATTTAATTCCTCACTTAAGTTACATAAACGGTTTGGGTTAAAAGTGCAGATCTTAACTGTTTTTCGAATTTTCTTAAACATATGATACCGATACACGTTCGTGTTAAAAATGTATTCGGAATTCTGCCTACAACGCGTGAAATAAGGGAAAATGTAAAATCGTATCTTCGATGTTCCGACATTTTGTTACCAAAACGGTTCGAATGAATCACCTTCTTTTATTTGGTGGCATATTTGAATTCTTTGTTTAATTTCCAATCAAAACAAATTCTATTTGCACATATATAACGTACCTTATTCAGTTTCGAAAAGTTTTTCTTAAAAAGGTCGGGCTAAATCCCAATTTAACACAATGCAACGTTAAAAGTTTATTTACTCTCATAAAGATCGCAATTTTAATGCTAAATCACAATCCACATGTTAACAACCGTACGCTAGTTATATTCAAATGTTTTTTACGTTAATATAAATTGAAATATTTGATAGATTAAGAAAATAAGTGATTTTTTCCATATGTCCCTCATTAATTCTGGTCCTTCCAATTTCTACCAACACAAGAATTCTGCCATCTATTTGCCCATCTATATAGCAAAAAGTCTGTTGGGAATATATGATCACGAGAAAGGGGGGTCTTCCCAATCAATAACAACAACATCGTTACACAGGATCCGGAGATTATCTATTTTAAATTTAGGGTCTTTTGAATTTTTATTTGGTTCTATAGGAAGAAAGAAGTAAACTATTGATTACATGACTATATGTTCTTAATGATGCTTTATATAAATAATATAATTGGAAGGATATGCGTTTATTGAAACCAATAGTCTTTAATTAATTCCTGTGTTTTCTTGCGTGACTGGAATGATAAGCGTGCAATCATTTTATCAAGATTTTTACCTGACATTACGATCGAATTTAGCAGTAATTTACGTAATTGCTTTTGTGTCCACCATAGATCATTCTGTTGACAGACACGTTTGCGTTCTCTTATATTGTTACGCGGGATATAACATATATTCATGGTTGTGTGGTATTTGTGATACGGGGAATATGCCATACTAACCTGCGGTATATGGCATATACGTCAGATATATGTCAGATATATTTAAGGTGAGTATGGCATATTCCACAGTGAATATGCGATACATTGATTTCAGTGAATACAAGATACTCACTGCGGAATATGTCATACTCTCCTGCGGAATATGGCATACTCAACTGCGTAATATGCCATCTCAAATGAAAACGCGATACAGAAAGCTTCGATTTGATTGGTCGAAAGAATCGATTCTACATGTAAAACTACGCTGGATTACCAATTTAGTTAGTGCTTCGATTACTAATATAAATGAATCCTGGATTGATTAAGTACGTTTATTACGTGTAATTGCTGAATGATACTCCTGAAAGTATCATGTTTGTGTAAATCGTGATTGCCAATACAACAATATATATATACTCGTGATTTTTGAAAGCTTTTATCTGGGTTTTGTCAACTGTTAATTTTGGATATAAAAATTACTTATAAGCTTAACGAACGTAGATCCTTTTATTCATGCGTAATAATGTTTTCCTTGAACTGTGTTTTTGCGTGTAACACGTACACAAAACAACATTACACTCAAAACCGCTTAAGTGTAAAATTAATTTTGTTAAAAAGTGAAAAAAATCCTAAAATGTTTTTTTCAAATAGATATATAGTATATATCTTCATACATTTGTGCATTCGTTACCAAAGGCATTAAAGTAAACTCCAAGGAAAAATAGGCGAATTTTCAAATTGAAATTAAGGTCCGTCTCAAACATGTCGATTTTCACACCTTGACCCCCTGATTAATGTGTCAAGCTATTCAAATTAGAATGCAAGATTTTCAAAAAACCAAGAACGTGCCTCGAGGTACTTAACTGTCCTTTAAAATCGTAAATGGATTTGGACTTCAAGCTTTTTCTTTTTGATTTGCATCACTTTGTCAACATGAACCAATAAAATCTATCGTTTTTCTCAATTTTTAACTTCCCCTTTGTTTTTCATTTGAATAAAATCGAAAGAGTCGACTCTATTGAAACATGAATTGATGCGATCATGAAAAATGATGCTTAAGACGATAAGAAAATGATAGCACTTTTATTTCGGAAGAATTGATCATTAGGCTAGGTCACTATTCATCCGCATGTCGATTTTCATCCGCATGTCGATTTTCACAAGACAATTAGAAACAAATGACAATGAGTTTCCGTCAAAACCCTGTCGTGTTTCACATTTTATTCTAAAATATCGCCAAAGAGAATAAACTAAGTATATGTACATGTACGTATAACGTCCGCAAAGTTTAAATGCACTGAACACATCTTTTCTACATTCTTTTCACACCAACTTTACCAAAACATCGCACTGATTCATGAAACCAAGATTTACATTTTTAGATTGAAAGACAATGGGATGACAGATGCCATGTCGTCAAAATAATTTTTTGACACACTTATATGTTTTCTTTTTTATCTCACATACCAGGTATGGTTCTTTGACTTGTTTTTACTATTTGAGTAATTTTTCCTTTGGGTTTAGCTTTTAATGCATGCTTAAACCAGTTGCAGGTTGACGTAGTGACGTTTTTCCTGCATGTATCACAACAGGACAACCATTTACGTCATATTGGAACTTACAAACATCATCTATCGAGATATGATCTGAAATGTCACTTTAACATATTCCAAATCAAGAAGCCGTTCCTTATTCTACTCGAGTCTACGTTATCAATTGAAACATGATATTGATGTCGAGTCCAGTCCATTAAGGATGACGTATAGTTCAATCATAGAAATCATCTGCACTGGTGTAGAGACGTTTTTCTTGACACCATTATCTGCGGAGCACTTCGCAGATGACCCCCCCCCCCTCTCCCTCTCCAAGTTCCTATCACAATAACCCTTTTCCATGGCAACTGGAAGTGTTTTTATTACTATGCTTTGGTTTATTCTGAGATTTTTGTTTTAGTCGCTAAAATTTCCGCTTTAGAGAAACAAATTTCTTTCGTGTTAGACTCGATTCTTTTTCGGATTTCTGATTTCGCATCTCCTAACTTTCGCTATCAAACTTGTTTCTTCTGATGTTTTGTTTTTCTTTGAAACTCTTGAAGTCTATATATTTTTAGTGATCTACCCCCGGTTTTATTTTTCGAAGAGGGGAAAAATCATCTTGCTTTTGTTGCCTCTATCGTCGCGTGCGTATCTAGTGCTTTATGTTTCTATAATGCTCGTTCAATTGGCGATACTTTTCAATGAGGAACGTAATTTTATGCACCGCATGTCTTGATTTTTTTATTTTTTTATTCTCGAGCATTGCTTACTTTTTGTTTTTCTTTGTATGTTTTGCAAAGAATTGCGTTTCACGAAGGGATACTGAATATTGTACATCAGATCGTAATAATGTATCGAGTAGTAGATCCGAGATCGTAATTAAAAAATAATAAGCAAATAAACATCGTTGAAAAGCTACAAAATTTTTCATATTACAAATTAGAGATGCCTGTTTATGCTGTTCACCATTGAGAATGATGCATTCATTGAAAGGGAAACTGATTCCAAACGTTAAAGGCCCCATGTAAAGTTTAAACCACTTTGGCTTAAATTGTAGTCTTACCCAATGTTATCAAAGTGTGATATGTGAAACTTTTTTTTTAAATTTCAAAACGTGGTTTTTGATAGACTTTTTGTTCCAAAATTTGTGAATTTATTTAAAACCAACTTTTAGAGGTCACTCATATCTTGTAATTAGCCACAATTCACACCAATGCATAGCATTCATCCTCCCATGTTTTTTGCCGAAAAAATTAAGAAAATCGGTTCATAAATAAGCGAGAAATGAACTTATCAGTGCATGAAAATGGTTCTGAGAAAAATGCATTTCAAAATTTTAGTTCTCATAGAAACCAATGGTACAATGATATCTAAAACATAATTTATTCTTCCTTTTAACCTGGTTAGACAATCAACATTGGTTTTTTATGAAAGTCTAACATATTTAGAAAAGATTGACATCGAAAAAAAAATTACAATTTTTTTTCAAAAGTTTTTGGTACCTTAGTGACATCACTAATGTTTCAAAATATTTTTGATATGTTAAAACATTGAAGTGGCCCATTAAATATGGCATTTTATTATTGAAATAGTGTGTCCTTTGTTCAACCTTTGCATTGGTGTTAAAAAGATAATCTTTTTTGAAATGCATTAAGAAATATTTGATGATTAAGAAATTTCAACTTTTTTGGAAAAATGGCGGAAAATTTGAATATTTCAGAAATGAAATGCTCATAACTTTTTTGGAAAATTTTTTTTTTGTTCAAAAATCTCTAAAATCACTTTTTAAGTAATGACAAATAGTAAATGAATGATAAAAAAATATTTTCAAACTTTAGACGGGGACTTTAATAGACTTTATGATTGCAGTCAGCAATCCCCGGGAATGCACTGAACGAAACACTATTTACAGAGGTTGACACATTTTTGGCTGTAATGGTCTTCGTAGTGATTTTTGTAATAATTTTTTTTCGGTAAATTATGCTTATGGAAGTTCCAAATAACTTGACATCTGCTTGCATGTAACGTATTTTTGTAAAGACGTATAAAATGGAAAAGGTACGCTGAACAAAGAGAAAACTATTTAGCTGTTATCTTTTCAATGTCTATCAATTGATCGTTATGCGTAAATTACCGTAAAACTGTTATAAATGTGTTATCAGAGTATTGGTAATCATATAAAATCAAATTAATCCATCTGTGATTTATACAAATGACTAATTTACTGCTTTGAGTTCAATGGTATAACCATGTCGATTTTCACGCATGTCGATTGTCACAGTTTCACACCATATTCGCTCATAGATGGGGTCGTGCTGGTTATTTCGTAAAATCTTTTCGTTAAAATAGAGTGAATATAATGTTTTCTTGAATAGTGTCCATCTTTACACAAGAATGCTGCCCATGTTTGAATTACATCTTGGTCGTTTTTCACAAGAAAAATGGTGAATTTTCAGAATTTTTCAGATAATGCTCATTATAATTCAATCACAATTATAATCACGATTTGGAATACGATGGTCTGATAAACTGAATCAAGGACTTGCTAATACCACATATAACCTATTGTTCTCGGATTCCCCTAATGCCCCGTGGGTGTGTTTTAACGACCATGTCGATTTTCACAGAATAAATTTTACATTTACTTTATTGAGTCTATATATTCGGTAATAGGTGGAGATCAAATCCGGTGCTCTCATCACACTCTGAATGAATGTTCTCTATGCCAGCATAATCAAAATTAAAAGATGCGACCATTTATTATTGAGATATTTGTTTTCAAAAGCGTGTTGTCCTGTTACATTGACAATTTCACCGAAATTCACAATTTTGGAGCCAGATATCAACGCTACTTACAATCGAAACGATCAAAAAGTATGCTGACGTACTTCAGATAAAGGCATTCTATTTTAGAATACATAAAATGTTGAGCAAAAATACGTTTTGTTTCAGCTATGTTCAATTACATGAAAAATGCCTATTTTTAACACTTATTTGTTTTCACTGATTAAACAATACAGGTACCGTACTGGTGTATGTTATTTGATTGTATAAGAATTGATATATTCAATGTACTAAGATGTCGATTCAGTAATCATAGTAATCTTTTAGTACGTTCGTTGAATTGACGTAATTGACAATGAATTCCGTATCGCGTTCTCATTGGTTAGTTTGTGAGCCACATACCACAGTTGAATCTGGCATACACAGCAAGTGAATATGTCATATTTGTTGCGGAATATGACATATATTTGTATCATGTATACCGCGTATCATATATTGCAAAGTGGAATGATTCTGTTATGCCTCAGCCGCATTTATCTACGGTTTGAATACGGCGGTCGTTCCTTACGAAATCGAGAAATACATGCGACAGCCACAGTTATCCACAGGTTTATTATCTCAATACACCATACAGCAGCTCCCAACAGCGACAACTATGTCACTTGGGAATGCAGCGACGGGCCTACAATTGCCATTGACCGTATTCGATTAATTTCAAAATTTCCCTGTTCTACATGCATATCGCCTATGCCAGCTTAATTCATATGAGGATTATGTTTTATATTTCAGAACATGGAATACTTCCCACTTCCAATCTAGCGTTGCAAAAACCGACGTATCAATCTAGCACTCGTGACGTCAACACTAATGGCCCTGAAAAAGCCGTAGATGGTAATACGGACGGTGACTTCTCCAAAAACTCGTGTACACATTCGGAAACTGGCGAACTTCATCCGTGGTGGATTGTAGACCTTGGAAAGTCGTATCATCTACATGAAATAGTAATTTGGAACCGTGACGACTGGGGTAAGACTGATGTTCCTCAATTCCTTTTAGAATGTATGTCTCTTTAGCAACTCTGACATCATTTGGTCCATTCCAATATCCCAAGTGGTGTCAGAAGTGATTTTTTTGATTTTCTACATGAAATAAAATGACTTATGATTGTTTAATATTTACACTTACACAGGTGAACGACTGCATGATTTCTCCATTGCTGTTGCCTGTGAATTTGATGGAATGAACCCGAACAACACAAACTGGAAAATGCAGCATCTGCACGATGGGCCGGTAGATAGCGATCCTAAACTCATTTCACTCTCTCATTCTCCCATTACTCGATTTATAAAGATAGAAAATGGTCACATTGAATCTCCCAACGGCCCCGGCTATGACATCTTGACTTTGTGTGAAGTGGAAGTGTTTGGAACTCCAGACAATGAATGTACATGCGAATCGTAAACATTGCTAGTTCCACCTCTATGGCACGACATACATTACTTGCCTGGGGACGTCAGCAGCTTTTTGAGTACATAAGCACATTTCTAGACTTTCTTGAAACTGGAAAACGTACATTTCAAAGTAATATATCATCCTATTTGATATAGGTGTTGCCTCGACTCTTATACCTCATTTCTTGATCCAGTCACGACTTTGTACATAAGGGTCCACTCGAGAAATAAACAAAATTCGTTAATGTTTCCCAGGTTGGATTTTTACTCATTTTAAGTACAATTGGAATTATAGTTCATTTGAAATATAGGATCAAATCCTATTATATGCTAAGGGCTGAGAACATGCCCCCTTGTGACGTCACATACTCTTTCGGATCACCCCCCCCCCTCCCCATCCCACAGTCGGAATAAGCAACTCGTGTATATAGCTTCAATTTATTCAATATATAACAATCGAATGTACAAATAAAGTGAACACTCATGCAGACATTGTAACAGCTTAGATAATGCTCCGTTTTCTTCTGTTTAGTTTCCATCAGAGTCCTCAGTAACAGCTATAAAATATAAATTGTACCACAGTTTAATACGTGTATACATTTTGTAATCGGTTTTTGTGAGAGGGGGTGTGGGAAAGTGTTTCTGTGTGTGGTATATCGGTTTTCATGGCTGTAGCTAATTGTTTGCCTTGGACTGGACGTTTTTGCTTTGTTGAAATTAGGTTGATCTTCTGCCTTCTTTACTTCAATTTAAAATGACTAGAAAGAAAAACTTAATTGCTGAAATATAATTGTATACTGTGACCTCATCTACCTTTCCATCCATACATTTTCCTAAACCGAAATAGAGGTAACACACATTGGCAGCCACAACCCACCACCACTGGCCATAAGTTAGATGCATACATATGCTATCAATATGTATAGTTATTATTGAATTCTCATTTTGTCACTAAAACATCTTCATACACTTGTTAAAGTGTCAGTTGATGTATAATTTATGTATCATAGTTTGACAATAAAGTATGTAACTAACTAAAAAAAACTAACCCAGTAGCACTTGTGACTATTTAAGAAAAATGTAGCAAGTAGATGGAACTCAAAAAAACCAACCAGTTCTAATAAAGTAAACAACTTGGATACAATACCCCCCTACCACTGGACAAAGAGACAAGGTACAGATGAAAATACGTGTGTCAAATAACCCCCATCACCAAGATACAGATAACGACATAGATTATCAAGATTTCAATATAAACCGGCTTAACATCTTTTTGTTTTGTATTCTATTTATTGAAAAATACTCATCATGATAAACCATGACATCTCATTTCTTCTCAGGTGAAACAGAAAGATGCTATGAGTATCAGAATAAAAAATACTTAGCAATACCTGGCTCCATAATAGCTTCCCCAATACATCCGCAGAATTCTATTGAGAACTCCATGCCTGGATGACAAACGAGTCTTCCACTTTTCATTACATAAGCAGTTGAATCTGCTTCGTCAACCGTGTATAACAGGCCTTTACGACAACATTGTGCTGGAAGAATACACAAAAAACTGCACCATCCACTCCAAGCAGAACCAGCTTAACAAACACCAGCGTATATGTAACAAGTGCGATATTATTAAAGCCAGATTAACAATGGAAACACGTTTTAACAGAGCTACAGTAAATACACTCTACTATACCTTGCATTTGGTGTTCATGAGCAACCCATTTGGTTTATTAGTAATGATTGTGTATTTGTTTTTATTTGTCTATTCCTTTTGAATGGTTTATCGGATGACGTTAGATGTTAATAAGGTACTTTCAAAAATATACTAAACAATACAATTGGACAAACAGAGTATCTTATGCATCTCTAGGGGTTAGGTATAGTAGAGTGAGATAGCAAGGTTAATACTCACTGTCAGAGTTATCATCTTCTGTACAATCAGTGGGCGCCACGTGTGGAGGAACTGAAATTGTGTGATATTAAGATAAGAAGTGGACTATTATAACGCCAAAAGTTGCATTAGTTTTGATCACTCTGGGATGAGATAATTGTACAATGTAGAAATAGCGATTTTATAATGTCACACAACCGGATATAGTTGCTATGGTTGTGGCTCACTAACCGACAAACTTTCCTTATAAACTTAAAGATACAGTAGTATAGTCTATGTATGCCTCTTTCCGCGACACGAACAAAATCTACGGAAATTAACCGCGAAGTCGGTATTTCAGGAAGTAGAATAAAAATTCCTACTCCCTCCCTTTTATACGCTGTCCAATACTAAATATGTAGAAAGCGCTGACACTTAGTGGATGGGATTTTGCAAAAGTACGGTAGCTATTTCAGCCCTGCTCAATGTCATTTTTTATATTATTCCGGTAGAGTACAATCATGGCGTTCAACCCAAACACATGCATGACGGAGCGTTTCACTTAATATCTAAGAACGAGTGCCAAAGGGAAAGGATCAAACGTTGTAATGGAACTTAGCAAGAAAAAGCAAACTCTAAGTGCATAACAGTCAAGAAAAACAAACCCCATATATCCCAAAACAGTGATCTAACGTGAAAAGAAACAATGTCTGATACCCCCTCCCCCACCATTCAAAAACCGATATCACAATCCAAGACTAGAACACCAAGGGCTTTTCATATATAGTGAAGTCATTACAATACATGTTGAAAAAAATTAGAAATTGATAGCCAATACTCATAACATCAAAAATAGTTGTAGATACAAGTACTCATAAAAGATAGAGCATTCAGTCTCAAATGATGTGAGATAGATAAAATCCAGTCTCCAAGTCCATAGGCGTTTCAAAGGGTCAACATCCATTCACAAAAGCCGTCACCATAATCCATAAAACACAATAATTCACAATGGTCATCAGGAGAAAACTGTGGCTGGTTTCGATCCCTATTTCTCAACCATTAATGTCATAACCTCAAAAGGTACCAAGTGAAAACATTGTGAGTTCCATAAAACACAATAATTTACAATGGTCATCAGGAACAAAGAAAGGCTCCGTCGGAGGAAGAAAAATGGCGGGATGGAATGATGAGCTGCCTGACGATTTCCCAAATTATCACGTCTGGTGATCGCCTTTTTTAAAAGATCTTATGTCTTAGAATCCCATCAGTTCAAAAAAAATCCGAGAAGACCTAACATATTTCCCCGTGTACTGCACGTATTCATTTAGCAACTCAATCGTAAACTTTCTCTTGAATAAATAAATCTTCCAGATTTGTTGAATTTTTTCTTGCGAAAGTCAGCTACTCCGTTCATTTCTTACGACCACCGGGCGTGATAATGGGATTAAGAAGTACAGGTATGTGCTACTTAATTTCGAGTATAGCATTCGATGGATGTGATATTCACGTATAGAAGTACTGTTGACGTTTGCAGAAAATGAATATAGTTATCAACAATTCATAAACGTATTTGTCACAAGTTGAATTCGTAATTTGTGATCAATTCGTCAACTTCAGATTCGTTCGATCTAGACTACGGAGCTTTGATTAAGCAAATAAAAGTTTACCACCAGAAGTTGAATAAATAAGATCTTTGCTCGGGGTATTGTCCATCCATAACGTATGATATGTAAGAGAAACGAGTGAAACATGTACTTACGGTCATGGTGGGATGTTCATTAGCCGCCATTTTATTTCGTTTCGCAGCGTTTCCACGTGAATGAAACGCTCTGTCGTGCATGTAAGAGCGTTTGGGTTGGACACCGTGACAGTGGAGAGGTTAAGCAAATACGGTTTTTCAAAACGTATACGTAAACGCAAAGTACATTGAATCAACATAGGATTGTATCGCTTTAGTCTACCTCAGATACCCGTTCAATTTCAAAGTTGCGTGTTTAGAACGGGAGATTTTAAATTTCCACGTTGCTATCAACGGGAATCATTATACTCATGTCTGTTGAATACTATCCTTGGAATTTTGATTTCGATGCAAAGTATAATTCTTTCTGAAGAAGATGATGTATGTAACGCATGATTTAACTCCAATAATCTTACGAAACGAGCTCGTTTAAAATATGTATTAGAAAACCAGCTATTGAACTTCATCAATGGCATACTATGTAATCATTACAAGCTATGGTGTAGTCTAAACAAACACTAGAGCTGAACGGCTATTTATGTGTGAACTCTACATGTATTTGTATAGGGCCGATTGATACGTTTAAGTTGCGTTTTGGATTTTATACGGTAGCTTAACCTCTCCAGTATCGCATTAAAACCGCGTGGTGAGTGGATGTAATACACTCCTCAAAAAGTTAAGGACCAGTTGTTTTCCTCATAGGTTTATATTTAACCCCAATATTTTCTCGGTTTGGAACAAAAGAAAACCCGATAAAGTAAATAAATCTGTATCTTAATTCTATTCTCTATTAAGTCTGCGACATTCAATGTTATATCTCCATTACGATAGGTCAAAATTTGATGTCAAAATTGATGAATTTCATGAAATTTAACAAAAATGGCAGATCCCATGTTAAACAAATGGGGAATGGTGCCTTAGGGGCAACTCAAATTTTGAAATATCTATTCAGTAAAACATTTGTTAAAAATACTTTCTTAGTAGAAAATCGAATGGTTTTACATTTGACATGTTAAATGTCTCGCTTATATTATCAAAATTAGCGATACAGAGCTTTACAGTAATTTTGACCACCTTACTGACCAATATAGAATCAAGATACAGATTTATTTACTTTATCCTATTTTTTGTCCCAAGACGAGAAAATAGCCGTTCAAAAAAATATGGGGGTTAACATGTGAACCTATGTGGACTGGTCCTTAACTTTTTTTAAGGAGTATATATTGTTTCCGGCAATAACCGAACTCTGAGGTTCAAAATGGCGGAACAGTTAGTAAAGAAAGGGGATACAAGTGAAATGGTGAAAATATCGAGAGGAAACTTTTACTTATCTTTACTTTACTTATCAATTTTACAGTCTGCAATGCCGGGGGGCGTTGCATAGAAAAAATCTCGAATCTTAACGACCAGTTCAGCACCCCTTTTTATAGGTTCAGCATGTCTCATTCAAGAAATTGCTAAGATTTTACAGTTTTAGCCCTCGTAAAGATTGTATAACGACCTTCGGGCCATACCATCACAAGTGGTTGGGTCGCAATCTGCTACGTTACGCGCACGTGCGCATGCGCACATGTCTGCTGACCAGACAGAGCCACCCATACATGCACCATGAAATTTCCCACTTCTCGAGTTTTTCATCCTGTAGTGACAGCAATCGGTGTTTTCTGTGTCAGCTTCAAATGGACAAGGAAACTCTACAATATTAAAAGCATTTCAATTAAGGAAGGCACTTACCAAGAGGGACGCAGTTTACAACCGACGCATCCAAAGTCACATAACGCAATTAATTCATATCTCAGGATCTTTCAAGAGTGTAAAACATGTACAGTACCGTGGCATCGTTGTTATTCGTAATATTTTCAATGAAAGTTTATCACGGGCTTTCGAGATGTACTAACATTAAGCTCAATGATATCTCACATCAAGTGATTTAGTTTTTTTATTCATTCTCCAAATATTCTCCCAAAGAGGATTGGAAGCCAAAATTTAAACTCGATATTGTGTTGCCTGGTAACACTTTTTCTGTAAAGTTCATATTGGCACCAATTATCTAGTCTATTTTATAATATTGTTTACGAATATTATAGTAATATCCAACTTCTATGACAGTGCTATTCTTCAATATATGGGAAATAGTGTTACCAAGTTGCTCCGTGCAAGGCAACAGAATATCGGCCAATATCGGGTTTGATTTTTGGCTGCCAATCCTCCTTGTGTTCTCCAATACTTTGCTTTTAATGAACGCCTTCTTCATTTAACACTACGTGTAGCTTACCTTTGAAAAATGGTTCAATTTGATTTTGGGCAACCACACCCGCAATCAGGACACATAATAAGATGAGGCCTTGCATCACAATTATCTGAAATTCACGTTGAAAAATATTTAATAATAGCTCAAGCCCATCATAAAACATGTATCAGTGTCCTTGGTAGTCGACTTCCTCAAAATAATTTCAATAACAGGGAGGTTAAAAATGAACGTGTAGAATTATGGTCCCCTGTGGATTACTTCTCACATGAGTACTGTTTACTTGGCCGATTGAGGTATACGGAAAATAGTATACACTCACGTACAGATTTTCCTTAAAACGTGTAACTTAGCTTCCTTCTCAATCATGTATTTGAACGTCACGCAGTCAATAGGGAGTTTAAGCTTGCAATGTTTTTCACAACCTAAACGTGAACGGAAAATATTTAAGCGATCCCTTTGTATGGGCGATATGCAAGCTTAAACTCCCTAATACTATGGCTAAACTTTACGTTCTTCCTTTGAGCTGGGTGTGCGTTCCGGTTTTGTATTAGATGTACATCCACCTTAATATCATGTTATAAGAATTTTGCTTTCACTCTAATGAACAGAATTAAAATTATTATACAATTCGCGTATCCCGTTCTAGAATCCAAGTTCCCATCAGCGTATATAAAACAGTTGCTATTCATTCTTTTTTGCAAGAACAGTTTCACTACTTCAAAAGGGAGGCCATTTTCACGATATAGCGGAATAAAGTTTAACGTATACTCATGTTTGTAAATAAATGTATGGTAGAATACTAGAACAATGTCGTTATAATGTTACTTCTTTACAACAAGCTAAATCTAACTTTTCAGATTTGATATTTTCAGATACGCTACTAACCTTATTATTCCGTTTATAATCCTTCGTTTGTGAAAAGTCCCGGGTGAAAAGTGGACGATGACACACAAATTATCGTGAGTAAGAATAGATCGTGGGAGGAAAATGGTTAAATTGCTCAAGGACCTGTTTAGACTTGTAATTATTTAAAATATAATTAAGACACAGACTAACTGCTACTACTAATGGCTAACCGCTAAACAACTTAGGTCGTTACAATATCGATCTGTGCTGTTTGCATACACTAGGGTCAAGACATATATAACGTGACCTCAGTTGAGATACATTGTCATTCCAATACTTTACGATTTCAGTTCTACTCAATAGAATTCACGGGCGCTTTTAATATTGGCATCGGCTTGCGATTCTGCATCCTGGCGTGGGGGCATTTTTCAATCAAGTTAGCGAAACTTTTTTTTAAATATACCAGGTTTTTTCTACAAAATTAAACGTCACTTACATTATTTCGTATGAAATAAAGTATTTGATAACTTTACTTAATCTGCTGGACAATTAAGAAATTATTTTTGGGGATAATTCCCTTCTTAACATTTGAGATCGGAAAGTACTTTCACCAAAGAAGGAGGAGTATTTAAAAGAAGTTTATAACTTTGGAAAGAAGTTAAAGGGTTAAATAGAACGACTCACAATATCGTCCATTAATGCAACCTTTATCACAAAATGAGTCAAAGTAAGTCAATATACAGAGATTTTTTCCAAGACCCAAGCATTTAGATTGTTTGAAATAAATAACAAATCAATAAGAAGATTGACCGTCGGAAAAAGCACCATTTTGACAAAAAATTCCTTAGCTCAAAAAAACATGTAGGAGTAGGGTTCATAGATGTGTGTATTCGGCTCACATGGTGCATTGATTCCAGGCGAAGTGAAGACAGCATTATTGACCTCAAAACCTCATCGGTATATCTCCCATATTATTTTTTCCGCAACATTTTAAATTTTCCCAAAAGGTTATACATATCCATGGTGGGCCAATAAAAAATTACTCAATTTTCACAAAAATTCAAATAATTGTTAAACGATTATTTGTGAAAATGTTAAAGATAAAAATATGTATATGTACATTTATATTTAGCTTGTCATGGTCATGATCTGTATTCTACATGTGTCATGAAAATTTCCAAATGTCTCTGCTTGAGACATCACTGCTGAAAATATAGTATCTTTCATACCATTATGTACCCTTAAAATGGTCTCGACACAATTCCATCAATTAAAACATATGTAATTATCTCTACGAGAAGCTAGACATATTGTCTCCTTGGATAATGTAGCGTAACTGACCTCAGCTTTTTTCAAAACTGGCAGAATATGTTTCAAAACTTATCATTACGTATGACTGTCAAATACATCTCAGAGTGATTGTTCAGGTGGGTGGAGGACGTGTTCGGGAAACCCTTACGTTGAGTAATTAAATGTTGAGCTTGTATTTTCATATTTACACAAGCAGTTGACAATGAATTGTTTTTCATTTTCCTAAAGTATCCAAGATAATACATGACCAACAAAAAGTTACAAAGAATGGAAAAAATGTTCCAATATTTTTTGGCCATATTTGTTGATTTTAATTATGCGGATCGCAGCAATATAATTGGATTTCGTTCGTCTGTCCGTCTGTCAACAATAGTAGCACGATTTAAAATCCAAGTCGATTAGAATTCCCGTTTAAAATTATTTTTGTTCATTATAATTAGAGGTACACGTAAACCTCCAATGACACTTGGTTCAAATGCTCACCTATTTTTAAAGTTGCCGCCATTTTTTGTCGCAAATTGAACCAATAATTCCAGAGTTATTGCTCAAAAACTGAATTTTCTGCAACAAAAATGGTGGCCATTTTAATTTTTGTCGAATATGGGCTTGGTAGAGAGCATTTTGGAGATGTTAAAGCAAATCCAAACAATAATTCTTAAGCTTATATCTCCAAAGGGGATTTTCTTGGACAAAAGGGGCGACCATTTTGAAGACTTTAATAGCTTAATAAATTTGTAATAAGCATATACCTGTACTATGTATCTTAATGCAACAATAGCTGGGTTTATAGCTCCTATATGAATTTTCCCCGACAAAAAAATGGCGGCAATTTTGAATATAGGTAACCTTTTGAGCCAGGAGTCCTTATGGGTTTTCCTTTATTGATAATGAACAGAAATGATTTAAACCGGAAATTCTATCAACAAAAGCTAAAAACAATAGACGTTTAAGACCCCATGTAAAGTTTGAAAATATGTTTTTATCATCCATTTACAGTTTTTCTTTAATGCTTTTTTAAAAAAATTTGAGAAACAAATTTTGAAAAAAAAAATTTTGAAAAACATTTTTTTTCTCTTTGTCAATCTTTTCTTAATTTGCTAAACTTAAAAATAAACTTCAAAAAAGTTTCATCAACAAACTTTGATATTAAGCATTGGGCAAGACTATACAATATAAGCCATTTGAAAAAATGTAGCTATACCTTAAAGGCCAGGTTTCCATGCCATATGGTTGAGTTCAGCCCACCTCATTAATACCCATAAATGACTAGCCAATCAAGTGAAAGATCATGTTACCATACACTGCATATGGTAAATTTGCCAGAATGTTTATAAACACAAGCACATGTATCTAGAGTTAATCATTGCAAATGATTTGATTCTATATAGTAAATAATATCTCAAGTACACGAAAAAGCATTTTTCTGTTTATATACATTTGCCATACAAAGCAAGTTCAAAGGTCAACATGTGTTAAAAAAATAAAGTCATTTCTTACTGTTAACAAGCATAATGATAATTGATTCCAATGTTCAAATGCAGTTGTTTCATAATGTTTCAAAGAGTTACGTTTTATTTATGTTCCTATTCATTCCAATATTTATTACTATATGTAGCCTGGTGGAAATTAAATGTATTGATTCCAAATATTGTTCATTGTTAAGGTTCATATATTTATTACTCCCACATGTGCCCCATGTAGTCTACACCTTCAGGATTAGGGTACCATTGCCTCACAACGCGTATAACACAGTTAGGCATCAGCTCTCTTTTATGTCCACGGGGACTAACTGCTACTAATCCCTGATATCTTGGATGAGACTGCAAAGCCAATTGTTTTCGGGCAATATATATTGGAATGTTCCATATGCCTCGATTAGATAGGATACTCCAAAAGGATCTGAATAGTTCCTTCCTAAATGTGTGGTTATGCGCTGTCGGAGGACTGTCGCTCTCTGGCCACCACATTTGACGATTGTCATCATGGGTGATGCATGGCCTACACAGACAATGTACACATGCACCTTCTAAATCAGGTTCATTGTCACTTGGTGGATCTTCTGGGTCAGGGGCTCTAGCACTAACGTTATCTGTGTTTTCTGAGTATGTAATTGAATTCAGAATGTCATCAGGTTTAGGATTTTTCCACTCCCATTTGTTGGATGCAAAATACATTTTGAGCTTTCTTTCTTGGTCATCATTAACCCATAAGGATACTATTTTCTTTTTTCTTTTTGAGGTTGCCATGTTTTTTTGGAAATAACCAGCTGTGTGTAAGTGTTACTAAAACAAGTACAAGAACTCCAGAAACAATTCCAGAAAAAGTGGGACCAGTCATTTTCTTTTATCTCAGTATCTGAACTAATTGATATTTTACCCTTGTTAGACATGGAATGAGAATACACACAATGACAGGTCCCTAATTCAGTATAATGCCTTGAGGATTGAACTTTTCACTGTCCAATTGGGGGAAATACCAAAATCAGTAAATGAAATAATTTTTTTATGATCCAATATAGTGTACAGAGTAAGATTTTGAAACATGGATATGATCCCTTCAACTGCAGATTAGATATTTTTGAAATAGACATCCCTGGCATTTCTCAAGGGACACATTATTCTTGGATCTGATGAGATCCACAGAGTGATTCAAAATTTGAATCTAGAATTTCACTTGATCTTGTCAATAACTATCTGTCATGTGAACATTGAACTTCTGAAAATTAGATTTTAATTGTAACTCCCTCCAATGTTGCAGCATGATTTCCTTTGGTCTGCTAGAGATAGGCCAAACATAATTGAGGGAAGAACCATTTAGATATTATCTCTCACTTAGCTCTTGTGTATCCTAGGTATAAATCTAACTAGATAGTAATCAAATGCCCCCTCCCTCAAGAACTCATGGCTATCAAGAGAAATCAAGTACTATTTGATTCAATGTAGCCAGTTTCATTATCAATATACTCCTTATTGAATAGAACCAAAGTCTGACTAGAAATAGAAATGACAAGTGTAAAACGCAATAGAAAACCAAAGTTTCAATTAGAAATGCCTGGTGATGAAGGTGCTAAGACAAGGGTTCTGGAAAAAGTAAGAAAAATGAAGCAGTTAATTAGCAGAGAAGTAATAGCAAACAACACAGAAACAATAGAGACTGCAATTGATTTCTGGCTAATGAACAACACTCCAGGTGAATCGTCTAATGAGGCATCCAAGAATGAGCCCATTCAAGAATACTTATCAGTAGATAGAGAAAATGTGCATGAGCCTATGTTTTTTACAACCAAGTCTGCAGTGCAGAGACTCGTAGATCATGCTTCAGCACATAGAGCCATGTGTAATAATCAGCTATACTGGTCTGACTATCAACAATACGGCCATGCAGTTACAGTTGAGTGGCATTGTGATGCCAAACATACAATCAGATGGAAATCTTCACCTTCTCTTCCGAATGGTCAAAGTTTAGTAAATTGCAGATTTTTTCATGGTTACATAACATCAGGTATGCTTCCAAGTCAATATGACAGCCTCACAAAAACATCACAATTTGGGCATATAGGAAAACAAAAACTGCAAACTATGACACAAGAATTCGCATCTCATATTAAAATTGAAGCTTTAGAATCTTGCAGAATTGCCCTTGAAGAAGAGAAGGAAAAAACAAGGCCCCTTGATGATGGTATAGGAATAATGACTGATGCCCGTCACGGATGGAGGAAGAATGCCAATGATTGTGATGTCATTTGTATAGGACTCGAAAGTCACAAAGTTTTGAGAGCAGAACATGTGACAAAGCAAGACGACCCTATTTCACAAAGGCATGAAAAGATCGGAACAGACAGAATATATACACATTTTGATGAAAGTGATGTGAAAGTGAAAGTACATGCACATGATGCTAATCAAACAATCAATAAACTTGTAAGAGAACGTCTTGGTAATACCAAAAATCAAAACGACACTTGGCACGGGGGAAAATCGGCAAAGAAAGAAATCGAAAAAGTCGCAAAAGGACCTCGTTACAGTCATGGTATCTCATGGCACATGGAACTGTCTGACAAGGTTGAACCAATTAAAAAACAGTACCATTGGGCAATGCGAAATTGCAACAATGACCCTGAAGTTTTAAAAAACATTCTTGATAACATCGTTGAACATTATAAAGATAACCATCAAAATTGTAACATAAACTCTAGTTGCAAAGAGGATAATTATCAACTCAATTACCTGAAAATTCAGACACCAATTGCAGAGGAACTTTTAAAGAAATCAATTAGGAAAACAATAGTGTATAGACAAGCACAAAATTATACAGACGCACTTGACACGTTTTACGTTGAAAGTTACAACAATGTTTTGAATGTGTTTCATGATAAGAGAATTGCCTTTGGAAATGTGCAGTATGAACTGAGGACAGATCTTACCACACTACACTGGAACGAAAACGTAGACAGGGATTTTACAAGTATTTGGACTAAAGATGTTGCTCCTGGAAAGACATTACGTAAAAAGATTTTAAAACCCCCAACAACAAATTACAAGCAATTAATCTGGGATAAAGTACTAAATATGATCTTTACATAATTATGACCCTATGACATTGGATTTATAGCAAACATTTGAATAAGTGGAATTATAATTATATACCTGAATTAACCTGTATACATGATGGGGATATGTAATGTGAAGAAAATACAAGTGGGGAGGTAAGTTTGTACTTTATACTTTTTCTGGTTAGTGCAAATAACTACAGCTGAGCTATCTTTGCTTTCTTAGAATAACACCATGTGCTTGTGTTTGTAAATATCACATGACAAATTTATAGAGTCCTCATTGGTCAGATATTTAAATCCCTGCCTAGTAACTCCTCCCTTAAAACCAGTACATTTTCAAATAAAAAGGCTTAATTATACAAAATGAAGTGATATTTTGAATTAAAAGAAGCAAGATATTGAATTAACATATGTTCATGCTGAACTGTGACAAAAAGTAGCAAAAACTGTTCAGTAGTTTTCAAGTTATCAGGGAAAAACAAAATAAAACCTATGGAGCTCTGATTTTCAAAATTATCAAATCATCATATGATGTAATTCCTAACTGCCACTGGCCTTTTATACCCGACCCTGGCCTTTAAAGCATTTGTCAAGTAGTCTGGATCCTTGAACATTTGTAACATTATCAATTAACGAATTAAGATTCAGAAATATCATGTGACGAGAAAAAAACTAAAATTCGTGATTGTGTTATATAGATTCATATTTTATATTGATATTCGGGTTAAAAGAGTATTCCAATGTGTAAACATGTATATGAATATGTATACAATTACCGGCGATCAAATGCGACTGAGGCATATGTAGCCAGGTCTAGGCTATCAAGTAATTTATTACTGAAAATAAAACAAGGTTTACATTGAGAAGCATTTGCGTGTGAGAAGTATTTACATCTGGAAAGTATTTACATCTGAGAAGTATTCACATCTGATAAGTATTCACATCTGATAAGTATTTACATGTGATAAGTTTCTACATCTGAAAAGTATTTATTTACATCTGAGAAGCATTTACATCTGAGAAGTATTCACATCTGGGAAGTATTTACATCTGAGAAGTCTTTGCATCTAAGAACTAAGAAGTATCGCCCAATCGTGGACGTGGCAAAAGCACAAAGCAGTTACCTCGTCAATAATAATACATATATTGCCAATTGTATAGTTTCTAAATAGCTGAAAAATGCTTACATAATAGATGTCACCCTTGCTTGTCTTTGATTTTCTAGGGCCAGACCTCCACTCAATTCAATGCTAGAAACTTGCAATAGTCACTTAATTTCATGAATTATCAAAAAGTGTTGGTTGAATCTGTCTGAAATTCGAATGGAATACTATTGGATGGCCCTATCAGTGTACATATTGTGATTAAACATTAAAATATTGGTTGTCATACGTATAAATCAAGGTTTTAATGAATTTCAGCATTGCACCAATGAAGATTTGGCCCAAGTTTTTTTTAAATGTCATGGAAAATGATTTAAATGACATAACTGTGTAAATCAAAGCTATAATTGGAGAAAATTTGTCACTGAATCCAAATATGCTATCAAAAATAAAGAAAAGTAATTCATTAGAGGGAAAAGTGCAGATCTCTTAAAATCTCATGTAAAACGAGAATTAGCGAGATTTCAAAGCTATTTAGAAACTCTTCTATTGTAACACGATTACAACAGATCAAATAATATCACCAAGATAGCAGTTTTTAACATTGAAAACAGTATCATGTCGTTCATTTTTTTGTGACAGGATTTGAACCTATTTCAAATGTTTTTGAATGAGTTGAACAATCCATGGTCAGACAGTTTATTGCGCAGTCTACGTCATACCCCAACAACTGCGGATATGTCGATTCATACTATCTGAAATTACACATAGACACTGAACGACCTCCACGACCTTATTTTTCCCTTCCTCCTTCCTGGTTTTTCTCTGCCACTTCTTCCACTTTCTCCCAAGTTTTCCCGAAACCTCGTTTTTAGTTTAGAATCATCCGACCATGGACCAGTGGTCACGAATCCAGGATTATTTAAACCAACAGGGGTGTATCCAGACTTTTCATTTAAAAATCCGTATCTTTCAGGATTTGTAAATTTTGAACTTGAATGAAAGCCGTGATCGTCATGAAATTCACCTCTGAATGTCGGTTCGTTTCGGTTTATATTGACAATTGACCATCTTGTAAGGTAAGGTGTGCTGTTGCTAGGTAACGTATTTGATCTTCTCACTGGTGTCCACGAAGGGCTAACACTTTGCTGTGCTTTACCGGTGGACCGTAACGGATTCATAGTAGACTTAGATTTTTGAGTCTCAAAACTGTCGTAAAGATTAGTGCGTCCCATGGAAGCTGCATTTTTTCTTAATGTCTTTGTTTCAGGAATGGCATTACTGTTTGCGGGAACGAGGTCTTTTCGTATTGGCGTTGGATCATATCGAATCGGTGTTGTGTTGAACATAATTGGAGTGGTGTTTATGTTACTGGACGTCATTGCTGGAAGAGTGCTTGACCTTTGAGCTCCTGAATATGTTGGTGACTTAAAGGATCTGTTTATTGGGGTAGTGGCCAAATGGCTCGATGCGTTGTCAGGAACGGAGTCATAATTGTTAGGTGTGTCATATTGTATAATTGTGTTAAATCTTAAAGGAGGCATTGTATTTGACTTTTGTATACCCGATTTCATCGCTGATTTCGGAATGTTCCTGTTTAAAGATCCTTGATTCATCGTCGGTAAGGTACTGGACCTTTGTGAATCGAACCGATCTTGATTCGAACGCCCGATCGTAGACCTAGCATACCGTTGGTTATATCTCAAAGGGGGTAACGTGTTAGAGCGTTTGACGCTTGGGAGTTGGAACTGCCTCCTCTCCCTGTATTCAACTGTGTATAGTCCTCCTTGACCATCGGGAACAGGGACTAGGATATCGGGTTCATCCCAGCACCCTTTCAACATAGTTCCCTCCTCAGGCGCTATCCGAGGCGGGTTGTTTTGGCATAATGTGTGTGACACACTCGGTATGATTTCCAGTTTCGGCGTCTGAGGCTGATAATTCGTTGTTATATGGGCCACTGTTAGGTCGTTCTCGTCTCTGATCGTGTCGGTTGAAGCGATGGAGAAATTGTCCTAGAATTAAGAAAAATATATAATATCAGTTATAAAATGCATTGTTCGATCACTACCCATCATATGCATGATGGATATCAGTTTCAGTTTTTTCAAATTTGTTTCCCTTTGTGAGATTAATGTCACTTTCCAACTTTTGATATACAGTATATCATAATATGAATATCATAATATCAATATAATTATCATAATATTAATTGGATTATTAAATAAAATAAGTAAATAATTTGTATACATGAATAACTAACCAAAACGTGTTAATAATAACACCGGAACATCATGACAACGGCAACGGCAGATCCCATTGTCACAAATGGCGGACGAAAGTTCGTGTTCGATTCGATTTACTTCCATTGCTTGTTAATAGAGCAATGCCATCTAGATTGAATTCCTTTGGTAACAATCAATAAAATTGTCTTTCTACTAATAGAGGGTTAAATATGTCTAAATAAGTTTATTGGTTAAAATGTGCCACTTCACCACAAAATGTATTATCGTTTGCTGATATCCTCGTCTGTTTTTTAGTTTAGTTGTCGCATTTGATGATTTGGAAAAAGGAATAATGTGACGATTCATAAACACATTTGAACGAAATTAGGATTTCATAGATTATACCTCAAGAGCTAAATACTTATACAAAACTAGCGCCGATAGTGACCCACGAAATGAGAACGAACCAATTGAAGAATTGAATCCCTAACCGAGATTTCAACGGTTAGCCTTTCAATGTCCGCCATTTATGACAACGGTATCTGACCTTAACGTTGTCGGTGTGTTTAGGCTAGGCAAATGGAAGTTTAACATCCCAAAAATTGCAACAGTTTTTAAATTAGGCTTATATTGTATATTGATACCAGTTGAAAAACATATCAAAAATATAGAAAAATATATGCAGTGGACAAATATGAAATGTCACATTCCAGGTACCCCCTGGCCATCAAATAGCCCGAATTTAATATAACAATGTATTTATTTCTGTATCAATTCATCAGAATTGCATGAAAAATATCTAGGAGGGTATTGTACACCTGAACATTGTCTTTGATAAGTATCAGGGTCATTAAATGAATATTGAGCGTGAAAATAATATTTGAAATTTCAATATTTTACCACATCCACTTTTGGGGTGACCTTACTTTTGTTTAATTACTTCCAAGGTATGTCATATTTGAACTCAATAGCACAACTAAATTATTTGTAAAGGCTTATTTTGTCCCGAAAACAGTTTTTTGACGTTTTCAGAAAAGGATTATGCAAAAAAAAGTAGAAAAACAGCAAATGCCAGGTGAAATATAGGGGAAGCCCTACTTTTAGTTGATAACTGTTAAATTATCAAATGTTTTCTCCTTTTAAATTCAATTTGATATATAATATACCTTTTCTGATAAAACAGAGAACGATTTGTTACAATCAGTGGTCAAAAAATGTCCTTGAAAAGGCAACAAAATGTTAAATATCCCTGTCACTGACATCAGTTTATTAATATGAGCCAAAAAAGGTAACCCAACCAAATGTTTGTTAATAACCAAGTCATTCAGCATGGGTTTGACATCATAATTAGCACAATTACCTTGTTCAATGTTCTTTCATTCTACTAAGTGTCATTGATCTATCCTTAATAGTCACGATTTTATGGCCATTTACAAAATGTGCTCAAAATATCGAAATGTGCCTAACTGACTGGACATCAATACCACCAGTTTTTTTTATCTGTGGACCTTTTTTCGATACTAACAACACTTGAAACATTAAAACAAGAGATAAGAATGAAGATGAGAGTCATAACACATGATTTTTATGCTCCTGATTTGAACAACACGATACGTTCAAGTTGGCCTCCAGGAATGACACCCATATTTCATGGCATGGTATAAAATGGCCATAAAATCTTGACCACTAGAGACCACTGGGACTGGGTAGATTGATAATACATTGACCAAGACTCAATTCTGCCAAATATGACACTAAATCCATGCAGGATGATTGGACTGGATTATTAAGATTTGTTTGGGTTACCTTTTTGGCTCGCCCTGTATTAAGGAAAAATTGTTACTTTTGAATAAGGTGTTCTTAACCACACAGTGATATTGAGAAATGAAATGAAGAAGTTCAACTGAAGAATGTTCCATTTCAAGATGAAATTCAATAAAAAATGAGCCAAAGGTTTCTACATTAATAAATCCTCTTGAGTTAACTAGTGTAACGCAAAGTAAATCCCTGGTCTTTATACAGGGCCTGGTTCGATTATGTTATGTTCATTATCGAAAATGCTGCCTTAATTTTGTAATCTTAACCTTCATATATGTGTCTTACTTATAGAGAGCAAAAAAGAATGCTGATTAAATAAGCTTAATACTATTATGTTTTAACAACAATCAGTTACAACCTTGTCTATCACCAGCCTTCATCAGGGGCGGATATGGGAACCAACAAGGGGGGGGGGCAAATGTCAGGTCTGAGAAGAAAACTTCCGCGGAAAAAAATTTGGGCCCCTAAAACCCTGAAGTGGGCCCAAATTTTGAAATATTGAGACCCATTTTCTTCAATTAAAAAATAAGGCTTTAAATGGCCCATTTATGACCAAAAAGGCCTACTTTTCGGGGCCTTAAGGCCTTTTTTGGGCCCAATCTTTTTTTAGTCATCATTATTCTCATGATCAGTAATGGAGGTATTTGCACAAATGCCTTTGCATACCTTTTTCATTTTTCTACAAGAACATCTCATATAAATACAATCTGCCTTACACACACAATGGATGATCTCTGAGAAAGGGGAGCTGCATTTAGGCAATTGGTCAGGTACATAGTTTCGTTGCCTATTTCCCAGCCCAATTATAATGGAGGCAGTTTATTTCCCTCCCACTCCTGGATCTGATGGTACACTCTGTAACTGTGGTATTCCGCAGCATCAGATAATGGAGGAAGAACACGGGGCTGCAATAATTCAGATCCTGCTGCTCTCTTTTAATAGAATTTTAGAAGCCTAAGATAATTTAGGGTTTCACCATTTTTCCACCATAAATTGACAAAAGAGCATGTTCCTCTGCAATGACAGAGTTGCTTGCATTTCACTGGTTTTCTACTTGTTTACGTTGTAACAGAATGTCGGAACATCGAAGGTTTGATTTTTCTTTTTTCTTTATTTCACACATTGTAGGCAGAATTCCCACAACATTGTTATCACAAACATGTATCAGTATTATATGTTTAAAAATGTACATATTTGCGAACAAATAGTTCAGAAGACAACAGAATCTTCGATTTGATTCCTCACTTAAGTTACATAAACGGTATTTCGATAAACAATTAAGATCTGCACTTTTAACCCAAACTGTTTATTTAACTTAAATAAGGAATTAAATCAACAATTCTGTGAGAAAAAAACATCGTGGGGATTCTGCCTACAACGCGTGAAAAAAAGGAAAAAAGAAATATCGTACTTTCGACGTTTAGACATTTTGTTACCGAAACGACAAGCGTAATCGAGCGGATCACCAGTGCTTTTGGTAATTTAAAAACAACCGCTTGTTTTCTCAAGAACTCACTCTTTTTTATCTGCCTCAATGATAGACTCTTGTCTATGCCATATATAACCTGAATGCGATGTCACACCCCAGAAAAGAAACAAAATATCGTCACAGACCACTTTTCCCAAAGACAATCTTATTTCATTTATATTCCAACATTTTGTTTCTTGGGTTGCTGCTTTTGGTTCAGGTTTGAAGAAAATGTTGAAGTTTGTGTTTTGTGCATGATAAATGAGAAGCACAAGGAGATCTGTATGAGTACTGTATTTGAGGTTTGGACACTTTGGATTGCAGTTTTCACAATCACAATATCTGCATCCGATTCTGAATGCAGCGCATGTACACTCAATGTTTTCCAACCTGACAGACAGAATTACCATCATTCCTATGCACTGAAATTATATTAATGAAAGACTCCCCAGATATCTGAGATTTTAATGTTCTCTGTCGGTTTAAATTCCGTTTAATAACCATAAATTCGTTTCTACAGCATTATACATCCAATTGATAGTTCCATAGTAATGTACTCTTATGTAATGATTTATTTATCTGATGAATTTAAATATATGCAAATTTTGTAATTGCGGATTGTAATTAATAATTTAAACAATATTAAATTCCACAAAAACTACAACTTACATTATTTAGATAAGCCTAGTATAGAGCAGTTATCAAATACCCTAATATCAGAGTGGTGATATGTAATTAATCATCAAATAAAAGTGAGGTCACCTTAACATTTCACCTGGTGCAACTAATAATTCCTATTTTTCATACTAATAAGGTATAAACCTTCACAAAACTTGTATTTTAGATGATGACAAGGCTATATAAATGATTTAGATCTCAACTCTAATACAAATGTGATGCACTGTGGGAGTTAATCATCAAAACTATAGCCTCCCTTATAGTGGGCGGGGCAAAACTATGAAAATGAAATATTTTTTTTCTTATTAAGTATACACCTTAGAATTCTGACACTCACCAAATATGAAGTTCATATGAATATGTAACACCATAATTTTTTTCATGCTTTTCTGACTAACTGATCCTAAAATATCTAAATAGATATGTGATAACATGCCTGTTTTGTGGCCTATTTTGTTATACTTTGGAGTCAAATGACTACAATTACTGGTCTCAAAATTGATTAAAATGATATTTTAATTATTTGTGAATGTGTGATCTATCATAATAAAGCTTGAATACTTGACTAAAGTATTCCATTTGGGAAGAAAAAATTGTTTCCTACCAATACTCAATTTTGGGGTAGGGTTGTAGGGGGTAACTAGGAAGTGAAATTTCATATTTGTCCACTGCATACATTTTTCTATATTTTTGATATGTTTTTCAACTGATATTAATACATAATATAAGACTAATTTAAAAACTGTTGCAATTTTTGGGATGTTTGGGCCTTTTATGAGCCCATTTGCTTGGCCTAGTTCCGATGTGTTAATGTTATTGCTAGAATAAGAGTGTGCAAATGGAGAGATTAGAATGGTTTTAGTTGAAATCTACCTAAAATAGGTGCAAACTACCCCACACCAGTTTTTGTCATATACTTTGATCCATTGTCACCGTGGCCAGGTTAGATATTTTAGTTGCTCGGTTTTATTTGCACAGTATTCAGTCTGGCATAGTGCATACCGGGAAATATTCGATCATTGAATAATGCCTTGGTCACATTTGCTCCGATTTTCACTAAGGCGCCCAACCGATTGAGTATTTTATTCAAAATTGAATATATTGAACAAATGCACTCAGTCGGCCAGGCGCCGGTCGATGGATCGGAGCAAATGTGACCCAGGCATAAGTATCAAAGGCAAAAATACATCCCTTTGCGCAAAGGTTAAGGTCTCAATTGCAAAATGTACTATCGAAAAAATCGTGGATGGTCAAGTTGACCCCCTCCGTTGAAGACATTAGGGTTTGAGTTTCATGTTATTTGAAATAATAGAAGTTAGTTAAAACAAGAAAAACACGCATATCTTGATCGATGACATATAATGATATAAAATAACTAACACTAAACGATTTAAGCCCATTGCTCGAATATCATGGACGTATGTCTTGTATCAGAACATTGATAATGGCAGTAGCCCAACGTGAAAGGCTATCAGGCCCGTAGCTAGGGGGGTTCGAGGGGTTCGGGCAAATCCCTCCCCCCCCCCCGGCCACTATTCCTTCTGAGAATTTATCATGTGATTTTGGGCCAAATTTGTCAAAGTGAAGCCCCCTGGATTTTTTCTGAAAAGTGAACCCCCTTGACAAAAGCGGGCTACGGGCCTGGGCTATGATACAAGACTACAAGACATCCACAATTCATACAGAAATGGTTTAAATTCTTTTGCAGAAGATTGTGTAAAATTCTCTGATTTTTTTAGCAAAAGATTGTGTCACCTATTACTAACTATGTCTGCATTAACGATGTTTTTACCCTCTCAGCATCTTATGCATTATATGTTACATTGTTACCTGTGTTACTATGCGCACTGTTAGTCATCCACCAGAGGATTGAAAAGTCGCTTACCAAATATTACCTTATAACCTGTTTTTTCTCGTAGAAGATCCTCAAGATATTGCAGAGTAAATGTTGTTGTATTTTGTGATCCTCCATCCACCATACAACCTCTTCCTAACAGAGTATTTCCAGTTATCATGGCAACCATGACGCAAAAACCAATGGCGTGTGTTATCCAGTAACTTAACTGTGCATTGTTGGGAAATATGTACTCGTCATACAACATCCAATACCCCCTCCACAGCAGAATTGGCCCTAAGGATGCGACAATTGAATAGGAATCTTCGAACAGCAATCTGATCATCAAAGGTTTGTTCCTCAACGTATCCCAGGCGCGCGCCGCGGGAAACTGCGCGGGGATCATCGCTATGGTAACCAGGTAACCAAGAGCGAAAGAAGTCATTGCGGATAGAAACACATCCCGGGGGAAGAGGAAAATATCTAGAAACATCCACATTCCCCGCCAATAAACGACAACGAGGCTGTGAATTACAACTGTAGTTAGCAGAACGTCTAATATATGGCGCCACCAGTTGGATTCATACTGAAAAGGTCAATGTAAAATGGAAGAATATCATTGAGAATTTCTTGTCACCGATATCAAATGTAGGGAATGTTGTATTTAATAAACAACGCTTTTTACCAGCCAGTAACAGTTACATCATTTGTACTCTTACATAGTATTTTTGTCAAATTGAGCAAAACTGCCTATCTACAGTATATACACACCGGAATACCTGGACAACGGTAAAGTCTCATTCGGTCTTACTCGTTCATTAATTAATAGAATGGTAAATTGAATTGAATTGAGTTTAATTTAAGTCTCCAGATTGAAGCTGAGTAAGCAGTTGAGTACGAGTAAGTAGTGGAGTGGATTGCTGAGTAAGTAACTGAGTAAATATAAGTACCTGAGTAGTAAGTAGGTAGCTGAGTAGTGAGTACGTAGCTGACTTAACCCATGACTTAACATTTAGATACTATATTGATTTTTCGAAAGGACCTTATACACCCTCCATTGGGATCTCCCCATGGGAAAAAAAAATTCATCTGATTTTTCAAAATGAGTATTCTGCTTCAATTATTACATTTATATGCACACTAGTATCTTGTTGACCTATATTCAGCACTGTATTGATGTATAGGCCACTTATTAGGGTCATAATTCAATCATGAAGTGTAGAGGCATAGATTCCAAACCAGGAAGTATTTTTGTGTCTGTCAAAATCCATTTACATCCTACGCATCCCTGCATCTTATCCAAATATGTTACTACATAATGATTTATAATAGTATAATCTTTGGTTTTACAAACTTGTATGATATTTGATAAGTGTAAAAGTTGTTTTTGGAGCATTTTTCTATAGCCATTTTGTAGGGAAAAAAATGATGAAAAAATGTACAATCTTTTAATTTTAAGTATGACCTGAATCGATTGCAAACTTCATATTTGCACATTTGATGAGTTAAACCATTTGTGTCGTATTGTGAAATTATTAAGTTTGCAATCGATTCAGGTCATAGTGTATTTTTGGTATTTCTGTGATAATCAATGGAAACCAATGGCCTCTATTAGGATCTGCTGATATCTTCATGTTAAGTCAATGGTGCACAGCCCCATGTAAGTCAATACAACCTTACTGAACGAAATGATCCCTATCTCAGCTTATGTGTGTCCGAGCACTTTAATATTTTCTGAAGTATTATATGACATTTTATTCTTCATGTTACACCTACGAATGATTCATTTTGACCATAGGGATATTTGCCAATAATTGCACCTTGTCCTTTCAAACATACGTATCATAGAATCTAAACCGGAAGTCTGATTTTGATTGTTGATGTTTTAACTATACAATGAGTACAAAGACAATTTCATTGATTGTTGTACCAAACGAGTTCATTCTAACTGTTCTATTAAACATACAGTTCATGAAAACCTAATTGAAGCAACGGTTATCTCCGCCATTTGTGACAATGGTATTGTATTGTATTGTATAAATTCCGATCCGATCCATACATTCGTACGGGTAGGTCATCCAAAACTTGTACCATGCTCAAAAGTTTCTGATGGTTGTCCCGTTCTTTGCGTATTGTCTGAGGACGTATTTAGAGAACGAGGTAGAACTAATTGCAAATGGGTTTTAACTGATTAGGAATGTATTAAAGACTACTTATGGATGAGTTACCCTACTATCACACCAAACTAGTTCTCACTACGTTCTCGAAAACGGGCTTCAACTGTGTACGAACGAACTGGACGTATTTATAACCGTTTGGGGTCTATTTACAAACTTCATCGAACATACTTGAACGAGTAGGTCCTCTAGAACTTAGAACATGCTCAAAATGCCCTCGTAGTCGTCACGTTCTACAATTAAAACGAGTAACAACGTACTAACGACGAGCTGGACGTACTACGGACGAAACCGTCGTACCTCAATCCTACTAGGGACGTTTTTACAACGAGTTGAACTGTCTGAGGACGTATTGAGAACGAGTTAGAACTAACTGCAAACAGGTTTAAACTGATTAAGAACATATTAAAGACTGCTTATGAACGAGTAAATAATTTCTAGCAATATATGAATTCTAATTTCACTTACCCCCTATCACACCAAGCTAGTTCTTACCCGTTCTTGCCAGTCCTACGAAAACGTCGTAAAACGGGCTCAATCTGGCTGTGGTCGAGAAATATGTCTAAAATAATTAGCTATTCGTTCATAAACAGTCTTCAATGCGTCCATCTCATTCGCAGTTCGTTTAGGTCGCACCAGGTCGGTGTGCAACGTCGTATAACGCGTCCCTTAGTCTAGAAGGTCATCACGACCTGATCACAGAACGGTATGGTCGCCATCGAATTTTGAATCATTTCAAAATTCTAAAATCACCTTCCCTCTAAGAACGTTCATGAAGTTCGTAAATAGTCCTTAGAAAGTTGCAGCTACGTTCATTCCGTTCGCACACAGTTTAAAACCAGTTTTGATGAACGCAGAGCCAACTTGTTTGGTGTGATAGCTATATTTTTGCTAATTCGTTCATAAGCAGTCTTGTATACGTTCTTAATCAGTTTAAACCCGTTTGCAATTAGTTCTACCACGTTCTCAATACGTCCTCAGACAGTTCAACTCGTTGTAAAAACGTCCCTAGTAGGATTGAGGTACGACGGTTTCGTCCGTTGTACGTCCAGCTGGTCGTCAGTACGTTGTCACTCGTTCTAATTTTAGAACGTCACGACCACGAGTGCATTTTGAGCATGTTCTAAGTTCTAGAGTTTGGTTTGATAGTACGGTTAGCAAAATTATATAGCTACTGTATCACACCAAACTAGGTGCCACTGCGTTTTTTAAACGTTGCCGAACTGGTTTTAAACTGTGTGTGAACTGAATAAATGTAGCTGCAACCTTTTTCGGTCGAACTTTATGGACCAGAAGGTGATGTAGAATTTTGAATAATTTCAAAATTCGATGACAACGATACCGTTCTGTAATTAGATCGTGACAATGTACTTCAAACGAGATGACCCACTAGACAAGGAACGTAATTGCCGTACTTTAACCCTACTAGCACTGGCGGATCTTGGGTGGGCCCAGAAAAAAAATTTGTGCCCAAAAAAAATTTTGAGCCAAAAAAGGCCTAAAGGCCCCAAAAAGTAGGCCTTTTTGGTCATAAATGGGCCTTCTAAGGCCTTATTTTTTCATTTTAGGCCAAATTTTGAAGAAAATGGGCCTCAAAATTTCAAAATTTGGGCCCACTTTTGGGTTTTAGGGGCCCAAATTTTTTTCTCAAGACCAGAAGTTTGGCCCCCCCCCCCCTTGTTGGTTCCCAGATCCGCCCCTGCATGTACTCCATCTTTGTAACACCCTGTATATACCGTCGTAATAAGCCACACCTACTCCATCTTTGTGACACCCTGTATATACATGTACCATCGTGATAAGCCACACCTACTCCATCTTTGTGACACCCTGTATATACCATCGTGATAAGCCGCACATACTCCATCTCTGTCCTTCTTGACGTTTGATCATCTGCTTCGCCGCAGGAAATTAATTGCAATGAAGGTTACAGTTTAAAAAGTATCGTATTTCAAACTTGAGAAGTGGTTTTCAATACAATGATATGAAATATAAAAACAGTATTAAAACTATTAATCACCATCAACGGTGAATGAAATAAATTAGATTAATTATCATGTCTTATCTTGAAAAGTCACTTCGGACTCGATGACTTTAAAGTGTGCGCCAAAGTTTAAAACTGCGCAGGCGCAGCGCTCTCGCTAACCTATATAAAGAGATTCCAGGGTACAGGCTTCAGAGGTAAGGCAGGAAGGTGAACAACTATCGTCCCGTGTTGATTTCCCATATAATCGTAACCAGGCAAGTTTCACCATTGGAATTGAAAATGACTATTAGATATACTTTGTAGATGTTTATATATTAAGGTATTAAGTGTATGCATCAATCAAATGGCTCATTTTGAACATATAAAAAGTATTTGTGTTTTGTTTCCCAGGGAATTGTATTCCCATGTTGTACACACATAAATAGTGTACATTATGTTGTACTTGAATAGCCTGGCTTATATACTATTGAAGGGCATGCTGATTGTACACACAAGTACATGCATGAAGGCCAAATATTGATATTGCTTGCATACCTAAAGTAAAAATAAACTCTTCTAATCCCCTAATGTAAACACGGCGGTATACGTAGCCCGATTTATCGGGGGCTTTAATTAATTAAGTTTCGTAATATACAGGTACATACGTCATATAATTATAAGCATTATAGTAAAACAAGTTTTTTTACATGTCTGATGTATGTGGCGTTTTCTAATATGTCCAAAGTGATCAATGTGTTTCTTTCGCGTCACTGATATATCTTAGCCAAAATATTTTCAACTACACTTGTAAAATGCCAGTAATGAGTAAGAACTTCTTAGTTACACTATCAAATTTAAGTCCTACTTCATGTCACCCAATAACCACCTTAATTTTGTCAAGGAGTTTGTCTTGGTATAGGCGGGGGTTTAGGTATCTAGTATGGGGTAGGGTATGATCGACTTGATCATTTCTTTGCTCTTCATGGTGTTTGCAATGCAGTAATCTATGTTCAATAGTCTCAATATCAAAAGGACAGAAATCGCAGTGTGGATTATTAGATGAGTGGTTTTCCATTTTTGGGTTTCATCATTTAATTGGAACCTATCACATCTCGCGAGTTTTATTTGTGCACCTTGAAATTCAAAATTATTTTCAAGGTAACGTTGGCGTCCTTTTTTATCAAGAACTTGTCTGTGCAAAGACAGCGATGTCCTTTCAATAATTTCGTCTTTCATGTAACATTCAATTTTTTGTTCAATATGCATTCTATACTTATAGGACATGCCCCGTCCCATTTAAATCCAATGAAGTTAAAATGTTATTCATGTTTTCAACAAATTTCCCCAAATTTTGTTTACCTTTGGCTTCATAAGCACAAACTACAATGATGGCCATCCAAAATCATTTATTACTGCGATATATGCTGGTGTGATTTTCAAGCTGAATATTGCCCTACATTTCTACCTATATTATATTAAATAGACTTCAGTTAATTATTAACACTCTGGGTATTATTTACCCAGATGCCACAACCATTAAGAACTGGGGTAAGGTACTTGTTTGTTGCCATATTCAAGACGTTTAACATTTAGATGCTTCTTCAGTGTGAATGCTACATAATTCTTCAATTTTGAAGATCTTGGACCCATTTGCTCGATGATATGAAATGTATCTTTCAATGAGCGATGAATGAAGATGCCTAAGTACTTAAAGGTTTGGACCTCAGATAATCTGAGATCGCCCAAGGCCCAGGTTTTCAATTTGTTGATTTTTTGTCCAATTACCACGACCTTGGATTTTTTCTCGCTAAACCGAAATCCCCATTTACTTGCAATTTTACACGCAATCTTTAGCATGTTTTTGAGATTTTGTTCAGATTTTCCTAATAAAACAAAATCATCAGCCTACATATCTTAATCGGATGACTATGCAATAAACAATACAACAGAAAATTGTTTATATTGGTTCTTGTCCCATGCTCACCTTGTCATGAAATATTCTAACCCGTCTATGAGAGTTTAACATAGACATGTTATGGACGTGACTGTTGTATATGAGCACCTCACACATGCTTTTTGAGTAAACATTTTTTTTGACTAGATACATTTCAAAAAAGTGCATGTAGTTGCAGAGCTGTCAAGTGTCCCGCGAATGGCGGGATTATCCCGCGAATTTGATCAAAATTAGGCTAATTCGCGTGTCCCGCATTGTCCCGCGAAGTCCCGCAAAATGTGGCTTTGACCTCCGCGAATTTCCGAAATTGTTGCAATCCCCTATATTTTGATTATCTTATCTTATATAAGAAGCTAAGTTTTTGCACTTTTGAGGAGTAAAGTTTACCTAATTTTAAGTACCTAGCATGCTGTTGTTTGGTATCAAAATAAAGGGGAAGGGTTCAACTTTCATTTTAATTACGAAAATAGGGATGTAGGTCACAAATAGTTCCAACGTTGGCCTTTTTACTACCCGTGTGGCCTTCATCTCAGAACTGAGCAAATGTTAGCAAACGCGAGTTACAATAAATGTACGCTGATATCTAGAAAGGGTTTGTATAAAAAACCGGGTACCGGGTAGTAAATCCTCCATGCTGGGTTCAAACTTGGTACCCGGTACCCGGTACCCGTGTCGTAAAAAGGTGGCGCATTTGTTTTTTAAGGGTATCGCGTGAATGTAACTTTGATTCCCCGGATTATAATATAATATTCTAATTAAAGTTATATATCATTTTAAAGCTGTTTCGATGAAGATTTTAGATCAACTACAATCCGTTCACATTTTTTGCGCGTTCGTTTTTAAAAAACAGTTTTTTACCAAAACATCTGGCATCAAAACATCAAAATATCCCATGTTGACACGTTACATTTTGAATTATTTTTCGTCTTTAAACGCTCATAACTCAAACAATATATGACTATTATACTTATTTTTCGTCTTGATAAAGGTGGATGGAAGTTTTATTTCAAATGATGAATTTTAGTAAGCGTCCCATATTGTGACGTCATAGAGTCTGAAAAATAGAATCTGTTGACAGCGACCTTTTTTGCTCATTTTTTGGTACCTTCAACTTTTCAGGTGTACATAAAACAAAAAATACGAGATCAATTTTTAATAAATCATACATGATTATTTTGCGCCTAAACTCTAGTTTATTAATAAATAGTTGATTTTGTTCACAAAAGTATGTGTTTTCTGTTGTATGTGGAAAAGTGGAGGACGAAAGGTTTTCAAAATTCATTAAAATAGGGCTAATTTACGCCATTCGCCTATTTTCAAGCACAGCAACACGTATATTTATTTCACCTAAAATATCAATTGATTCGTGTTTTATGATGCTCCTAACCCATTGTTAATACATATACAATATCAGATTTATTCGCCTTAAATATTTTGAGATATAGAGGCAAATGTGGAGGACGAAAGGATTTCCATAAGTGCTCATTTTTCTCAAAAACGTCACATTCTATCATGTTAAAAGCGAGGATCCTCTGGATTACGCCACAAAAATGTGTAACAATGCGTGCGCGAGCTTTTTGCGACACGTCATAACATAATAAGATTATGAGAAAACGTGTAAGATTTGTTTTGAATTTGCAAAAATGTATGTAACATGATTCAAAATTGAGCTAGAAGCTTCAAATAAAAAGCATATTTTAAGGCACTTTTCTTCATCTATCGTTATTGCCATATTTTCATTGGTTATGGGGGGGGGGTGCGATCGCACCATCGCACCCTCTCCTGGCTACGCCTATGACATTGTAAGACATAACAATTTACAATAACCCAGATGCGAGTAGAAATATTCTTGATTTACGTCATTAAAAATTAAAAATCCAGTCAAAGTAATATCATATTTGAAATCTACATGTAAAATTACATCTAGAAATGTGGTTTTAAAAAGTGTTTATCAACTTTGAAAAATTAATTTTCTTTGAAAATGTGACTTCTAGCTCGGGGAGATTCCCCATAGACCCCATGCTATAAAATCACAAAAAATGAAATATCTTTTCTTTTAGTGGACAGATAATATTTTGCTTTACTGGACGTATTTTCATTAGTATAAGTATCAGACACATAAGGGTTATATGAAAATTGAGCCACTTAAATTGATAATATTCAAGTTTAAGGGAACTTTCTTATATACCTGCCATATTAATTGACCCGAATCAGCCACCTAGTGGTGAAACTGGTAACTACCTACTGGCATTTGGGTAATTCAGTGGACATTTTGTCATAAATTGGGATAACTTAAATTATGATTAATAATCAAAATCTTACACGTTGCATCATGCAAATTAACACACGTCACCTCTCTGCTAAAGCAACGATAGCTATTTACAGATTTAAATCATAATCAAAAAAATTCACGTACCAACATACGAACTATTGAAAATAGAGTAAGATTGATTTGTCTTGTTTTTCAAATCGTCTTACAATGTCATTGGCGTAGCCAGGAGGGGGTGCGATCGCACCCCCCCCCCCCCCTTCATTACCAATGGAAATATGACCAAGATGATAGAGGAAGAAAAGAGCCTTAAAATGCTTTTTATTTGAAGCTTCTAGCTCAATTTTGAAGGAAGTTACATACATTTTTGTAAATTCAAAACAAATCTTACACGTTTTCTAATGATCTAATTATGTTGTGTATTCGTATATTTCGTTTTTTGGTTTTTTTTCGACCGGGTACCAAGTTTGAACCCAGCATGGAGGATTTACTACCCGGTACCCGGTTTTTTATACAAACTCTATCTAGAAAATTAACCTCATTCCCTATAATTTGATGTAGATTAATTGAACCCCTATATCATGGGCTTTCAATTGAAAGCCCATGCCTACAGTATATGAATAGGTACATTTTAATATATAACATTATGGGGGTAAGCGTTTCATAGTTGGTCACGACGCCAGAAGTGCAAAGTATTGTTCCGAATTTTTGAATTTCGTGTTAGATTACGGTTATCACACCTGAAGCATGGTTTTTGTTTTTGATAAATTACAATAAAGTTTAATAATATTCCTATGCGTATTTTGTGAAATTGTGTTGACGTTTATTTACGTTACAATGTAACGGTGCATTATATTTGATTAATCAGTATCTGAAAGTTTGATTTAAGTACTTCTACACGCTTTTACATTAGTCCCAATCACGCAAATCCCTTGAATGTCCCGGGACATCCTGCAAATTTAGGTGGATGTCCCGCGAAATCCCGCAAATTTAGGGCACTTTGTCTAAAAAATCTGTCCCTCTATGAAGTTTTTGGTGGTACACCTGTTAACTGTCCCGCAATTAGGGTGTTTGTCCCTCGAATGGTCCCGCGAAATCCCGCGAATTTGATAAAAAAAAATCTCCTATTAGCGCAATCACGCAAATCCCTTAAATGTCCCGCAAAATCCCGCGAATTTTGGGCACTGGGTCTAAAAAATCTGTCCCGCGAGAAAATCTTTAGGGGTTGACAGTACTGTTAGTTGCTTTCAAATAAACAAATTAACTCCATCACACAGAATACAATAAATTCGGTGCAAGTGTACTAATCACCACACGTATAGTTTAAGTATATGTTAAAGAAAGGACTACATGATTGTATTGGTAGATAGTTATATTCTCCTACTTTGCCCTTGAAGACAGAAACAAGGGCGACACATTAATCATATAGGATACAATCCACTTGGTCGAAATGTTGGTTCGGATGCAAGAAAGGCAAACAGGTGCAAATTGTTATTGCCATTATCAATTTGACGCTGATATATCATTTAGGTGACAATGATACATTTTGAAGATGCACTTGATGGGTTATCTGAATGACGATTTGCGTTATGACGAGCTCCTAGAATCAACGGAGTGTACTTTTTATGTTTAGGTGTGAAAGGGCAAGGTAAAGGATGGCAAGTGATTTTGGACAGTCATATCTTTTACCATATGAGTACTTTCTCAATTTAAATATGGCATTTCTCAATAGCACAATATGTTATCTTTCAAGTAAGTATCATGGTTAACTAGACATGTAAATTGAACAAGTTCAATTTAAGAAAAATCTACCCTTAATTCATAACTCATACGTTTAAATTGGGAGAACTTTTTATATTGACCTACATTTCGGACACCATATCACAAAAGTGGGTCAAAATACTTACTGACGGCAAAAGACTAACACTATTAGCACACTCTTTGCTACCTGTATACAAAATTTTGAAGTAAATTATTAAAGTGTAGTGTCAAAATCGTAAAAATAAGGAAAAACTACGAATTTGACCTAGATTTTGACCTAGGCATTTTGGTGTCCAAATTTTGAAGCTATGTAGCTTTTGAGGTCCCTTTCTTTTATCAGCATTCATTATGTTAAGCTGTACTCAGTCTATATCTTGTATTTTACACTTCGAAAAAGTCTTTTTTCCTATTGACATAACATGGGGCACCAAATTTAGCGATTTTTGAGCTTTCAAAACGCCATAACTTCCGAACCGTAAGTCGGATTAAAATTTGGTTTGCAGATGATTCGGATTCCTGGGAAAATTCTACCCTTAATTCATAGCTCATATGTTAAATTTGGAGAATTTTTTATTTTGACCTACTTTTCGGACACCATATCTCAAAAGTGGGTCAAAATACTTCCTGACAGCAAAAGGCTAACACTATTAGCACACTCTTTGCTACCTGTATACAAAATTTTGAAGTAAATTATTAAAGTGTAGTGTCAGAATCGTAAAAATAAGGAAAAACTATGAATTTGACCTAGATTTTGACCTAGGCATTTTGGTGTCCAAATTTTGAAGCTATGTAGCTTTTGAGGTCCCCTTCTTTTATAAGCATTCATTATGTTAAGCTGTACTCAGTCTATATCTTGTATTTTACACTTCGAAAAAGTCTTTTTTCCCATTGACTTAACATATGCACCAAATTTAGCGATTTTTGAGCTTTCAAAACGCCATAACTTCCGAACCGGAACTCGGATCCAAATTTAGTTTGCAGATTCGGATTCCTGAGATCATTCTACACTTATTTCATAACTCACATGTTGAATTTGGAGAACTTTTTGTTCTGACCTAATTTTCGGACGCAATATCTCAAAATCGGTAAGAGTAATCAAATACGGAATTACGGAATTAGCGTTTTTTCCAAGGAACATGATGAAAAAAAACCGGAGCGAAAATATTGAAAGACGACTGAGAAAAGTGGTGAATTAGTGAAAATCCAAGATTTGACCTAGTTCTTGACCTATGACCTAGATAAAAATTTGACCTAATTTCCCAGAAAGCCAGATACATTCCCTAGTCAACCATATAGGTTGGATTAAGTAAGATGTTATAGTTGGAGAGAAAATCTGTTAGGAGGAAGAAGAAAGAAAGAAAAAAGAAAAATAACTAGACATGTAAATTGAACAAGTTCAATTTAAGACTCCAGATTTCAGACTTTTTTAAGCTGAGTCATCCAAATACTTGTAAGCTGAGTCATTCAGAATAAGCTGAGTCAGCTAGAATATAGACATTTAGACAACTCTTAAGAATGTTATCTTCGACTCCATTGGCTTAACATGGGGATATCATCATATCTACTTTTCGAGACTTCAAACCGCTATAACTATCTAATCAGAAGTTGGATCGAAATTTGGATTAAAGATTCTGATTCCTGAGAAAATTCTACCCTTAATTCATAACTCATACGTTAAATTTGGAGAACTTTTTATTTTGACCTACTTTTCAGACACCATATCTCAAAAGTGGGTCAAAATTATTTCTGACGGCAGAAAGCTAACACTATAAGCACCCTCTTTGCTACCTGTATACAAAATTTCGAAGCAAATCATTAAAGTGTAATGTCAGAATCGCAAAAATAAGGAAAAACTATGAATTTGACCTAGATTTTGACCTAGGCATTTTGGTGTCCAAATTTTAAAGCTAGATAGCCTTCGAGGTCCCCTTCTTTTATAGGCTTTCAGAATGTTAAGCTGTACTCAGTTTATATCTGGTATTTTACACTTCAAAAAAATCTTTTTTCTCATTGACATAACATGGGGCACCAAATTTAGCGATTTTTGAGCTTTCAAAACGCCATAACTTCCGAACAGAAAGTCGGATTGACATTTGGTTTGCAGATTCGGATTCCTGAGATCATTCTACCCTTAATTCATAGCTCATATGTTAAATTTGGAGAACTTTTTATTTTGACCTACTTTTCGGACACCATATCTCAAAAGTGGGTCAAAATACTTTCTGACGGCAAAAGGCTAACACTATTAGCACACTCTTTGCTACCTGTATACAAAATTTTGAAGTAAATTATTAAAGTGTAGTGTCAGAATCGTAAAAATAAGGAAAAACTATGAATTTGTCCTAGATTTTGACCTAGGCATTTTGGTGTCCAAATTTTGAAGCTATGTAGCTTTTGAGGTCCCCTTCTTTTATAAGCATTCATTGTGTTAAGCTGTACTCAGTCTATATCTTGTATTTTACACTTCGAAAAAGTCTTTTTTCCCATTGACTTAACATAGGCACCAAATTTAGCGATTTTTGAGCTTTCAAAACGCCATAACTTCCGAACCGGAAGTCCGATTCAAATTTGGTTTGTAGATTCGGATTCCTGAGATCATTCTACACTTATTTCATAACTCACATGTTGAATTTTGAGAACTTTTTGTTCTGACCTACTTTTCGGACGCAATATCTCAAAATCGGTAAGAGTAATCAAAAAACGATTTGCCTTACGGAATTAGCGTTTTTTCCAAGGAACATGATGAAAAAAACCCGGAGCGAAAATATTGAAAGACGACTGAGAAAAGTGGTGAATTAGTGAAAATCCAAGATTTGACATAGTTCTTGACCTATGACCTAGATAAAAATTTGACCTAATTTCCCAGAAAGCCAGATATATTCCCTAGTCAACCATGTAGGTTGGATTAAGTAAGATGTTATAGTTGGAGGGAAAATCTGTTAGGAGGAAGAAAGAAAGAAAGAAAGAAAGAAAGAAAGAAAGAAAGAAAGAAAGAAAGAAAGAAAGAAAAAGAGGAATAACTAGACATGTAAATTGAACAAGTTCAATTTAAGACTCCAGATTTCAGACTTTTTTAAGCTGAGTCATCCAAATACTTGTAAGCTGAGTCATTCAGAATAAGTTGAGTCAGCTAGAATATAGACATTTAGACAACTCTTAAGAATGTTATCTTCGACTCCATTGGCTTAACATGGGGATATCATCTGATGACTTTTCGAGACTTCAAACCGCTATAACTATCTAATCAGAAGTTGGATCGAAATTTGGTTTAAAGATTCTGATTCCTGAGAAAATTCTACCCTTAATTCATAACTCATACGTTAAATTTGGAGAACTTTTTATTTTGACCTACTTTTCAGACACCATATCTCAAAAGTGGGTCAAAATTATTTCTGACGGCAGAAAGCTAACACTATAAGCACCCTCTTTGCTACCTGTATACAAAATTTCGAAGCAAATCATTAAAGTGTAATGTCAGAATCGCAAAAATAAGGAAAAACTATGAATTTGACCTAGATTTTGACCTAGCCATTTTGGTGTCCAAATTTTAAAGCTAGATAGCCTTCGAGGTCCCCTTCTTTTATAGGCTTTCAGAATGTTAAGCTGTACTCAGTTTATATTTCGTATTTTACACTTCAAAAAAATCTTTTTTCTCATTGACATAACATGGGGCACCAAATTTAGCAATTTTTGAGCTTTCAAAACGCCATAACTTCCGAACCAAAAATCGGATTGAAATTTGGTTTGCAGATTCGGATTTCTGGGAAAAGTCTACCCTTAATTCATAGCTCATATGTTAAATTTGGAGACTTTTTTATTTTGACCTACTTTTCGGACACCATATCTCAAAAGTGGGTCAAAATACTTTCTGACGGCAAAAGGCTAACACTATAAGCACACTCTTTGCTACCTGTATACAAAATTTTGAAGTAAATTATTAAAGTGTAGTGTCAGAATCGTAAAAATAAGGAAAAACTATGAATTTGACCTAGATTTTGACCTAGGCATTTTGGTGTCCAAATTTTGAAGCTATGTAGCTTTTGAGGTCCCTTTCTTTTATAAGCATTCATTATGTTAAGCTGTACTCAGTCTATATCTTGTATTTTTCACTTCGAAAAAGTCTTTTTTCCCATTGACTTAACATAGGCACCAAATTTAGCGATTTTTGAGCTTTCAAAACGCCATAACTTCCGAACCGGAAGCTTGATCCAAATTTGGTTTGCAGATTCGGATTCCTGAGATCATTCTACACTTATATCATAACTCACATGTTGAATTTGGAGAATTTTTTGTTCTGACCTACATTCCGGACGCCATATCTCAAAATCGGTAAGAGTAATCAAAATTCTAATGTCATATCTTTGATTCGCCTTTTTCAAAGCTACACGATGAAAAAAAGATGAAGGAGTTACGAAGAATATTGACGAAGATATGATGAAGAATGTTGAAAATGTAAGATTTGACCTAGTTCTTGACCTTTGACCTAGATAAAAATTTGACCTAATTTCCCAGAAAGCCGGATACATTCTTTAGTTAACCATGTAAGTTGGATTAAGTAAGATGTTATAGTTGGAGAGAAAATCTGTTAGGAGGAAGAAAAAAGAAGAATAACTAGATTTTGGAAATTGAACAAGTTCAATTTCAGACTCCAGATCTAGACTTTTTTTTAGCCGAGTCATCCAGAATAAGCTGAGTCATCCAGAAAAAGATGGATGGATGGATGGAGGAAAAAGGAAGGAAGGATAGGATAGAATAGGAAAGAATGATAGAATAGAATAGGAAGAAGGAATAGAATAGGAAGGATAGGAAGGAGAGGATACGAAGGAAAGGTAGATAAGAAGGATACGATAGGATCACAAAGGAAGGATGGATGCATTTTTCAATATTTTCTTCTCTACTCTTGACTTTCTATCAGGATACCATCAGGTCGATTTTTCTCGAAATTTCAAAACGCCATAACTTTCGAACCGGAAGTCGGATCGAAATTTGGTTTGCAGACTCGGATTCCTGAGAAAATTCTACCTTTAATTCATAACTCATATGTTAAATTCTGAGAACTTTTTATTTTGACCTACTTTTCGGACACCATATCTCAAAAGTGGGTCGAAATACTTTCTGACGGCAAAAGGCTAACACTATTAGCACCCTCTTTCCTACCTGTATACAAAATTTTGAAGCAAATCATTTAAATATAGTGTCAGAATCACAAAAATAAGGAAAAACTATGAATTTGACCTAGATTTTGACCTAGGGATTTTGGTGTCCAAATTTTGAAGTTAGTTAGGTTCTTTCATAGGCTTTCATTATTTTAAGCTGTACTTAGTCTATATCTCGTATTTTACACTTCAAAAAAATCTTTTTTCCCGTTGACATAACATTGGGCACCAAATTTAGCGATTTTTGAGCTTTCAAAATGGTCATAACTTCCGAACCGTAAGTCGGATCGAAATTTGATTTGCAGATTCGGATTCCTGAGGAAATTCTATACTTAATTGATAACTCAAACGTTAAATTTGGAGATTTTTTTATTTTGACCTACTTTTCGGACACCATATCTCAAAAGTGGGTCAAAATACTTCCTGACGGCAAAAGGCTTACACTATTAGCACACTCTTGGCTACATGTATACAAAATTTCGAAGAATATAATTAATCTGTAGTGTCAGAATCGCAAAAATAAGGAAAAACTATGAATTTGACCTAGATTTTGACCTAGGCATTTTGGTGTCCAAATTTTTATGAAAAGAAGGTTTTGAGGTCCCTTTCTTTTATGGGCTTCCATTATGTTTAGCTGTGCTTAGTCTATATCTCGTATTTTACACTTCAAAAAAATATTTTCTCCCATTGAATTAACATGGGGCACCAAAATTAGCGATTTTTGAATTTTCAAAACGCCATAACTTCTGAACCGGAAATCAGATCGAAATTTGGTTTTCAGATTCGGAATTCCGAGAAAATTTCCTATAAGACTGATATCCTGGACATTGGATTCGGAAAACCGAATTTTTGGACCTCTTTTTCGGACACTGATATCTCGAAATCGGTTTGAGATACCAAAAAACTAAATCGACCCTAGAATTTCTACTTTTTTATGAGGAACACAATGAAAAAAACCCAGATCGAAAATATTGAAGGACGCCTGAGAAAATCGAAAAAAGTGACAAGGTACTGGATTTGACCTAGTTCTTGACCTTTGACCTAGATAAAAAATTGACCCAATTTCCCACCAACTAGATACTGAACCTAAATAAACTGTATTATGGTTCTTACTGGATACCTCATAGTTACTGAAAAAACTCCCAAAGAATAATAATAAGAAGAATACTGGCAAAAACAATAGACTCCAGATTTTCAATCTGGAGTCTAATAAAAATAAAAATAAGAAAACAGGCAAAAACAATAGACTCCAGATTTCATCTGGAGTCTAATAAGAAAACAGGCAAAAACAATAGACTCCAGATTTTCAATCTGGAGTCTAATAATAAGAAAACAGGCAAAAGCAATAGACTCCAGATTTTCAATCTGGAGTCTAATAAAAAATATCAATCGAACAATTCGAAAAATTTTGAGTAGGGACTCGGTGTCAACATTTTTTCAATATGTTGAACCTATTTACACAGCGTTAACGACTTGGTGCAATCGGATATTGTAGACTTTAAGCAATCATATAAAATCGAAACGTCAACCTGTAAGCATAAATCGCCCCATACAAATGTTTGTAGTTTTCGTACATAAACAATCGTTCAGTTACAGTGGGTACTTAGTCTGTTACTAGTTCGACTACACACCATCTTGCAATATGCCATCTAGATAGTTACTAGAGGTAGCTGTGATTAGTTATTCAGGTTTTTGTACTTTTGGGTCTTATTTTATTGCCACTGATCAATAAATATTCATATTTGATCATATAAACAAGTTTAGGAAGTTTTATATAACAAACTAGAAATTTTTGGAAATGACCCCCGGCGTCTGTACGTTAACAGAGTAAGTGTAAAATGCACTTCGCTCGCAGGATCTTTTGATCTAGCGCATGGATTGACCTGATTTTTTCCATAGAGATTAAGCATATCCTTCCCCACAAAAATGAGTATGATCGTTAAAATCGGATCATTAATAAAGAAATGAACGCTTGAAAACTGTTAATTTCGATGAATTTTTTGTTTCCCGCATTCATACAAACAAATCTTCAATTTAGCACGAATTGACGCAAAAAGCGTTCGAGGCAATACTAGAGATACCAGAAAATGATTTTATGCGAGCACATTTTCGATTTATAGCCCTAATTTTTAATAATTACTTACCGCATTTGACTATTTACAAAATTTGGAGTTTTAAAGATGGCTACGTTAGCGCCAATGTGAATTGACCAATAGGACGTCGCTTGTAACGTAATCCGGTAGAGATTTTCAACAATTTCCGGTCGACATGAAATTTCAGTTTTCTGTACATTTCGTCGTTGTTCTGTCTATTTAACGATGAATCTTGCCGTATTTGAGTTGATAGATCGATACTTACTATCAATAAGCCGTTCCAAGTACATCTGACAGATGCCTGATTTATTTATGGACGATAACGACGACTAAGAAATTCTCCATCTAAAATGTCACTCTACTTTTTGGCAATTAAAAGTCCCTGCCTGCATTTAGTAGTCATATATTGTCATGTGCATAATTTTGAAACCATATCCTAATTATTTCACAAACCCTTTGTTGATTCTGCCATAGTTTCCAATTTGTAAACAGCATTTAGCCTTTTTAATTGGGAACTTTTTTGAAATTTCCAAAATGGCTGCCATGTGATTCCAGAATTAACATGAGTGTGACGTGACATCACAGTTGCTCGTTCCTAGGTAACAACAAGATCACAATTGCTTGTTTCTAGATAGCAACAAGATTTTTGATAAAATGGCACAGAATTACCCTGATTAAAACCCTTAAAATCCGATTTTCAAAGAATATATTTGGAGAAACAATAAAAGGTAAGTGGAATAAATTAGAAGATGGTTTCAAGTAACCACAGAAGTCAATTTGAAACTCAAGAATGCTTTCTTAGACTCATAATCACAAAAAAGTCGAGTGACATTTTAGATGGAGAATTTCTTAGTTTGATGGAACAATTTGTTTGATTTTTGCTGAAAATCCAATCTCAAGCCCGGGTCTCAAGCAGACACAAGCAGTTTTACACTGAGGTAAATTGGTAAATAAAATACAATAAAATATTAATACGAGATATATAATGATATGATTATCCCATATTGAATTAATTGCATAACAATATTTCAGTCTTCCTTTGAACCCTTGACACTGTATGGAAATATTGGTCTACATATTGGTCAATTTAAAAATGACTGATTGGGAAAAGACCAGGGGTTTATGCAAGACTTGTTTTTCATGTCAGTCATCGGAGTGTGACATTTACTTTTTTCAAAATATACATTACTCATACCAATATACAGGCAGTTCCATTTACATGTACATGTAGGTGCAGAAACTCACTTTTATCAATAATAGCGATAAATTCTAGTAGTGATAAATTAGTCGATAAATTTGATAATCATCAATTATCAATAAATTTGGAGTATGGAATAACCTACAGAGCACATATGAAATTAACATTATCAGATATTATTGATGAATTTGATATTTATCAAAATTAGCGCTATCATCAATATTATCTGATATAATCATGCAGAAAAACTAATTCAGATCAGTCCTGAAGTTTTCTAACATATAGCAATAAAAGCGATAGTTTTAATAAAAATGAAATTATTCCTATACACTATTATTTTGATAATTATCAAATTAATTAATATGATCTGATATTACCAGATCAGCTAATTTCACTTGGCCTTGTTCTTAGTAAAACTGGTCTCAGACCAATAAATTGTATTGATAAAAGCAATAGTTTTTACATAAATGAAATAACAGCTGGCTAGTAAACAATTGATCAATATATCTACTGTCATGTATTAATGTTTTTTCAGATTTTTTGATCTTCTTATCACAAATTGAGAAATGTTTATGTCTTGTTCATTGGATGTGATGGGAAGCTAGATATTCTAATTTGAGAATACACGTTTAAGTCATTGAGCTTTCAGATCATTGGACTTATACATCCCTTATACGTCTCGTTTGAAATATGCATCATGTACATGTAGAATGGTGTATAATAAATTCATTTTCCAATTCCAGGATTTCTCCAACAATGCATCATCTCGCCCTCTGAAAACTTGGCAATCCTGGCTATGCAGTTTGAAAATCATCTACTGGAAAATCAGCAAATGAAAGTGACTCCGCACCAACCTTGCCAATTCATCAGTGTACAGTATTCAGTACAAATAGGCCTACATGTAAGTGCAGTTGTTTGTATCACAAGGTTTGTATCCAAAAGACTAGATATAAACTTTTCACTCATTTTTTATAAGAACATGAATATCATATAGAAACGTAAATACTGTGGAGTTTTTATAGATCATTTGACTTTGTGTATTTCTGAATATAAATTTTTATTTTATTAACATTGTTCCAATGGCCGATAATGTTGACTTATCAACAATGGCAAATTGTTCATATGTATTCTATTGTATTGATTATTAGAAATAAATTTGAATTCTGTAAAAAAACAAAAACATTTCCTTCGAAATTATATACATAATATACATTTTACCATTCCAGGATTTCTCAACTGATGAATCATCTCAACCTCTGAAAACAAGTTTTATTCCCATTACGTACATGTACATGGCAATCTTGGCAATCCTGGATATGCAGTTTTAAATATATGGACCACTGGTGGTGATGGTGCTGGATCCAATAAACAATGATTATTACGGTACATATTCCAAAAGACTAGCTCGCCAATGACACAACAAAAACCATAGACTCGAGCAATAAAATCTAAAGCTGTATGCCAAAGATACATAGTACTATCGTTCAGAATATGGATATCTGGATGAAATGGTGACAGTAAGAGCATATGTAAAGTTACCGATAATATGTATATGGTTCTAGTGGATTAATTTGAATGAAAAGAGATTGAAAGAGATTTTGATACACTGCTACATCTAGCATCCTGTTATCGAGAAGGATACATCCATATAGTAAGCTGTCCAATGAAATTATAAGTCCAGGTTATGCCATTCCTGAATGTGAAATTGTTCACAACCAAATATCACTTTGGATTCTAATCTATTGAGTGTGCCTGGGCTATCATCAATAACTTCTGTGCTGATGATCACTGTCATGACCTGAATCACACTCAAATTTAAAATTACCTTCTTGTTACCGGATTTTCTCGCATATTAGCCCTGGGCATATAACTGAAAGAAGGGGTAATTTTGTCTGTTATTTTACCTCTTATTTTTCGCCCATGGGCGTATAAGTGTACTACTTTCGATTTTTGGCCCAGTGGGCGTAAAGGTGAGAAGAGCTCAAAGACTACCGTGTACCTACTGTTGTAGTCCTACAACCTTGGACTTAATGTTGAAATAAAGTATACTTACGGCACAGCGTTGAACTTAATGTTGAAACAAAGTAAAGACAGAACGATCTGCCAGTGACAAAATACTCTTGAATTTATTGAAATAATCAATAAATAGCCATTGTTATAGGCCCATGGGTGTATAAGCGTACTACATTCGATTTTTGGCCCATGGGCCTAAATTTAGGGGGGCTTATATGCGAGAAAATCCGGTATCATAAAGTGACATTTGAAATATAGACAAAACTATGTTAAATTAACATAAACATAAAGTTGGCATGCATCATGACTCGAATGAGGATGATGATAATGGACCAAGTTTTTAAAGCTACATCAGTCAAGGCTTTTGATTTCCTTGATCTTTTCCTACTAATTTTCACTAAATTTCATTTTTTTTAAATTTTGCAATTATCAATTTTTGCAGCTTATTTTTCAAAGGACGATTCTCGGTTTGGAGAACGAAGTTCATCAATCTAAATGAGCATTATCCCTGCTTCGGACATATTTAATTTTTTTACATAATATAGATTTGAATGTCTTCTTTTGAATAGTTATAATTTAATTTGGGTAATATTTCTAGATTTTTCGCAAAAAATATTAGCGCAGTACACTGATGAACTTCTTTCCCCCAAATCGAGACTTGTATTTTATTGAATCGGTCTTTTTGAGCGTTATCCCTGCTTCAGACCAATTTGTTATTTTTACATCTTGTAGACTTAAAGGTCCTCTTTTGAATATTCATAGTTTAATTTGGGTAATATTTCTATATTTTTCATGAAAAAAATTATTAGCCCAGGAGACTGTTCTCCAAACCGAGAATCGTCCTTTCTTTTATTAATTTTCCACAACTTGTTAATCCGCAAAATATAATACCATGCAAAAATTACCAGGAGTACAGTATTCATAAACCCTTGCTTTTCTAAAATTATAGTGGTTTGTAATTCTTATGATTAACAATTGTAAAGAATATGTGCATATTCTTTTGTCATCATTGACTTGAAACAATATCAGAGGACGAGGTCTTAGATTTTGTCAATCATAAAAAGTCTGCGAACTAGACTCTTGATTTGAACTATGTTCAATATCAATTTCACTCATCTTTGATCTCGTAGGAGCTGTTAAACAAACATGTAGATAGCTATTTAAGTGCAATTATACTGTAGATACACTTATTTTGATGCTACTCAATTTGACGGATTTGCTCAATTCTAATTATTGGTGGCTCTTTAATTTTTGTAGATGTTTATGTCATTAGGACAGGTGTTTACAAAAATATTTTCTGTATTTCTTTTGGAATAATGTAGAATTGATGACATATTGTCAGGAAAAGGGGCCCCTGGAGTTTAATTTCTGAAGTGCATTGGACAAAAATTCCAAACTGAAATTTGATGGATTCTTAATTTGGGGGATTTTCTGAATCCGCCAATCCGTCATATTTAAACGGGAGCCAAAGTAAGTGTATCTACAGTAGCTAGATTCCTACAAGAGTATTTAAGATATTGTATGTAAAAGTTCACCCTATTATATCCAGATGAGTTTTATATTTGTTATGCAGTTTCATAAATTTTATTCATCAACTCTTATTCATTAAGCCACACTGATTATTTTTTATCTTACATAGATATATAATATATACACCATGTGAACTTGAGAAGATTTATCTATATAATTTATTTCATACTGGCGACAGTTGTGCTGGTGCTTGTACACTGGTTAAAATTTAAGTATAACTATTCATTGGTGAATGTAAGTGCTTGTTCTTGAACTCTTTTATGTGCATTTTACACTTCTTGGGTGTTTGAAGATGTGCACACTGCACAGCAAAAAATTAACTTCTTATTGCTGTGGGGACTTTGGTACAACAGCAACAATAAAAATAAAAATGTCAAAGCATTATGAAACAATATTGATTAATTTGTGTGTCTGTATATTAAAATCCTCAACCCTCCCAAAATAATCCATATTTATGAATATTTGTAAAAAAAATGGTGAACAATTTTTCCTTGGTTGCAAATATGGTGTCTGATTTTAAGGATACTATAATCCAGTTTGTCTACAATGAAAAAAAAAACTTTAAACAATGGTTGCTATGGTAAAACAAGTTAGTGGTTACCATGGCAACGGCAAATCAGTAATATCAAAGTTATTTAATGCCAAAAGTATGGATGTATTATAATTATGCAATGTTTGATGGCTGCTCCTTACCATCTATAGTTTCTGAACTTTCTTAAATTTATTGAATTGAGCAATTTGAATGGTTTGTAATTTTCAAACTTCAAACCAACAAGGTAACCAATGACATGTTGTATCTCTTCATGATACTATATTAGAACATTTATATTAAAGGTTACCTGCTGAGTCCAAATATAGTGTTAGAATTTTATCATAGCATTATCCAGGGTGTCTAGAAGAGATCAAATCACATTGAATAACTCTTGCTATGGTTAACCCAACATCTGGTTTCCATAGTAACAAAAATAGATATGTCATACAGTAATCACATGAAGTTGGCTCGGAAATTTGAGATTTTGGCAGTGTTTAATGACATCTGAAAGACATATTTTGTTCAATTTTTCGGTTTAAAGTTCATAAATTGTTGTCATTTCCTAGGTTTAAATTTTCTTAGTAACCATCAATATGCTGTAAAAAGTTAGTATCTTAAAAAATGTTTCCATATTTGAATATTCAATAGGTAAGTTTGATTAACTAATTCCAAATATGGTGTCAGATTGTTATATTTCTGTAACCTTGTAGTTGCGGCTATACAATGAACAAAATCACCTTTATTCATCGTTGCTATGGCAACACAGTGGACATACATGTAGTTGCCATAGCATCAATCAAGCAGAAATATGAAAAGGTAATCACACATCATCAGAAAAAAAATTGATTAAGACCGAACAGTGTTTGATGGTTCTTCTCACCATCCATTATTTTTTCTCTAAAGTCATTAATGTATTGAAAGAGATCCTTATTTCCTAATACCAACCTGCGTAGTAAACTTTAACATGTAATATAATTTTGTAAAATCTAAATATGTTTATAACATCTCAGTAATAGATAAAAATGACATGCTGAATCCAAAAATGGTGTCAGATTTTAGAAAGGACATAATTCAAAAGGTCTTCAGTTGAGAAAGGCAACTAAATCAGTCGTTGCTATGGCAACCAAGTGGACAAAGTTACCATAGAAATGGCCAAATAAAAATATTAGAATGTTATCAAACGTCATTGGTCAAAAAAGTGAATAAAATTGAACAATGTATGATACTGTTGCTCAACTTCTATTTATCAATTAATTAATTTAGTTTTTGTTTTCTAAAAATCACTTTTGATATTTTTATACGATACCTTAAAAACCTGTATAATAAGAAATAACATGCTGTATCTTTTCCTCAAATGTGAATATTTTTATGAAAACTTCAATACAAGGTATAAATGACCTGCTGAGTCCAAAAACAGTGTCAGATTTTAAAGATAACATAATCCGAGAGGTCTACAGTTGACCAAACCAACTGAAACTGCTGTTGCTATGGCAACAAGGTGGACATAGTTACCATAGCAACAACCATAAAGAAATGTTTGGAGGTCATCATACATCGTTGTTGTTGAAGATTTGACAATATTTGATACTGTTGCACAACATTTATTTATCTATTTAATTTATTTTAATTTTCAAAAAACTGCTAAATTTGAGTTTTTTATATGGGTCCTTACAAACCTGCATAGTAAGAAATAAACTGCTGTATCTTTATATAAAATTTGAATTTTTTCATGAAAATTTCAATTTCAGGTAATTTTGACCTGCTGAGTCCAAATATGATGTCAGATTTTAGTAATATGGTAATCTTGGGCGTCTACAGTAGACTCAACCAGCTGAAATTACCGTTGCTATGGCAACAAGAGAGACATAGTTACCATAGCAACAACAAATAAAATTTGTCACAAATCTTTCATACATCATAAGTATAAAATTTGACCAAGATCCGGTCATGTTTGATAATTTTGGTAAGCCCCTAAAAAAACCTGAATAACTAATCACAGACCTATAGTATATAGCTGGTTTTCCATGATACATATTTTACAAACTCGTTTCGTTAGATATTTGGAGCTAAAATATGGATGACACACATCATTTTCTTCAGAAAGCGTATACCGTGCGTGCATTGAAATCAAAATTGCCAGCATAATATTCAATAGACATGAGTATTATGATTCCCGTTGACAGCAACTTGAAATTGCAAATCTCCCCTTCTAAACATGAAACTGAAGCTGATCTGAAGTAGACGAAGTAGCGCTTGTTTTGTATGCTCGCTATGTACGTTACTGTATTGATTCAATAGAGAGGTTTCGCAAAACGTTTTTTAGCTCCACGGATCCGTATCCGTAACGTATTTATGAGGCTTTTGTACAGTTGGGGACATAAATAAATGACAGGTGGATTTGCTGAAGTGAGGATTTCCCATGTTAAAAATAAGAGAATTTACAAGAGGCCATACATCAGTGGATGAGATTATACAAAATGTAAAATATACAAATTTTAAGGGATATATATCTAGACAATATTGGAAATTATGGGCTTTCAGACCACCATAATTAGGAAATGGTGATCGAAAATCGACCTGTCATTTATTTTTGTCCCCAACTGTACGTTGGTCATTTACGTATCCGATTTTACTCTTCGATTCTATTGTTTTTAGTTCTAAAGGTATCACTATATGAACAAGCACAGTGTGCTGTGTATAATTTGACTAAAATTTGGTGAATGAATTTGTTTATTGTTTGAAATAAATCGAGTTTTTCAAATGGTATGTTCAATTCATTTTACACTGTATGGAATGGTATTGCAATAATTACAGTGTACATGTTTCGCAAAACGTTTTAGCTACCCGTATCAAAATCCGTAACGTATCGATGGAGTAAAAGTGTACTCAATACGTTTGTGATACCAACAGCAATACCGAAAGTACGTAAACTAACACTTTCTGTGCGTAGTTGTCTCCGTATCTATTTTGTCCTTCAAATCTTGATAAATTTTTCCCTAAATGTATAATTTTAGTAACACACATATGTTATCATGTGTGTCGTGCTAATTTTGATGAAGTAATAGCCTTATCTGCCGATATATTTGATTATAAACGATGGGCCTGCAATTTTTACAAATAAAGCTTTAGTCACATTTGCTAATAGGCAGATGTAAGGTCTATCGTTTCTGGGGCCAATAGTAATACCGTAGTCAATTTCTTAGGGACATCAAACCAATGGTTAGCAGCTAGGCCACCTGAATATATATTTTGTGCCTTAAGTCACGCTCCGAATTCATATAGAGCAGGGTCTTGGGCTTAGTTTGAGTATAGTAGCTTGTTCCTGACCTCGACAATGAAAGTGATATTGGGTCTAAAGATGGCGCCCCGCATCACTCTTGCCCGTATCCAGCTTGTGGCAAGGGGGGGTGCATTTTTGGCTTAAAACTCCCGAGAAGTGCTCAGTATGATGAAAAACTGAATGATTTTAAAAAATTTCTAGCCAGGTAACTTCTTCCCGTTGACTTGAACACGCATCAAGTCATGCGTTCTATGTCAAATAGTAAGCGGCCTCGTTTGGGGGTCCAGGGAGACTAGTGCCCTAAAGTTTAGTGCCCAAGCTTCCCCGAACCACCGTCAGTGATTATGTAACAGGTAGAGTATATTTCTTTGATCCTAGGATGATGATATTGGCGTATCATTTCCTATTTTCATTTTTGTAAAGACAGGCCTAACATCAAGATCCTGTAACGGATTTTCTCTCTTACATATGAGTCACGGTAGGGGCCCCAGATGTTCCTAACTCTTGGGTAGTGGTCCATGATGTGTTCTTCATTAGCAGCCTTGTGATGATAGGGAAGGGGGGTTGTAATTATATTCAGTTCAGTTGTATATATTCAGCAGATATCGGGTTGTCCCCGATAGTTTTGTGCGATTGTCTCCAGTTGGAATAACTTAGTTGAGTAAATCGGTATCAACGTTTCGTTGTGGTTTATTGGTTGTGCCTGATTGTGTTTTGATGGGTTGAGTAAATCGATTGAGTATTTGACTAAGCCTGGTTGTGTAATGGTGGGTTAGTGTCAAGTAGGTATAGGTTTTGCCGAAATGTGTTGTGTACGTTTGAGACTAGGTTCTCTTTTGATGGTTGCTAGTCTGGTGGTTTAGTATCGGGTTGTGTCCCATTGTGTTATGTTAATCTTATAATGGGTTGTTTTCTCTTGTGAATATGTTCTGTTGGTTGGCTAGCTGGTTGTGGCTAGTCGGGTGAGGTATCTTGTTTTGTCTGATTGTGTTGTGTGATTGGCGTTGTCTCCAATTGGGTTAGTCCAAGTTAGTTGTGTATCTCGGTATTACAATTATAATGTGTTTTTTGCCTGTGCCTGATTTTGTTTTGATTGTTTGGTTTTGGGTTTTGAAAAATTGTTGTGTTACTTGAACAATGGGCTGTGTTTGCTTTTGTTGGTTTAACATTGGGTTGTGCCAAATTGTGTGTTGATAATTTCACAGTTCGATGTGTTTTCATGGTTGTTAGTTTAGTTGTGTTTTATTGGTTGTGCCTGATTGTGTTTTTATTGTTTAGTGTTGGATTGTGCACAATTGTGTTGAGTTAATTCAACAATTGGTTGTGTTTGTCTTTGTTGTCTTGTTATTGGGTTGTGACATATTGTGTTAATCTGACAGTTGGTTGTGTTTTGGTGGTTGTAAGTCAGGTTGCGCCATGCTGGCTTTGATGCTGGGTTATGCTATATTGTGTTCTGAGTATTTTGACACTGGGTTATGTTCTATTGTACTGTTGCATGATTGGTGATCTAGGTTGTGTTTGGTTGTAATAGGTTATATATGTCGAGTTGTGGGCTGTGTCCAATCAGGCTGTGGTGTTTATTGGGATAAGAAACAAATGGCCGGTTTAGGGTATTATGTTGTTGGTTTATCAGTTGATTCTATGTAGACCCCAAAGAGGATATAGGGTATTATGATGGTGAGATATTCAACTGGCATGGTAGGCGTTAGCTTCGCGTCATTCTCTGATGAGTTGGTCCCCTGTTGTTCAATGAATTCAAGAAAAACAATGCTAATTTATCTTTTTACATAATATATTTTTTGTTGATTTCTCATACAAAACATACTTTTATTGCATAAGTGATATATTTGTGTCGCTTTCTATGATCAAATATGTTACTTTGTTCCCCTCCTTAGTTTATATGAGGCATGGGTTTTCAACTAAAGCCCATGTATGAGGAAAGAGGGGTGGCTTATGTGAAAACGTATGGTTTCCGAATGCCTTGGGCTTGCCAAGTCGCTATTTTATTTTATTTTTTGATCTTGAATTATTACCAAAATATACAGCTGCAAAAACATGAAATTAAAGGTCCATGTGCAGTATGGCAAGTGATTTTTAGAAATGTTTACGCATTTTGTGGCATAATGCAGTCACTGCACGTCACTTAATGACCACTATTCAGCCTATCTGTTTTCAAACCCTTAAATATTCCCAAAGGTATAATTTGACACTGAATTGGTTATTGTAAACCGAGAAATAATCTTTTCTGGCCTAAAGGATATTCTTCATTTTGAAATTGATGTCATGAAATTAATAAATGACACCTTAGGAATGAAAGGGTTAATATGTATTTTTGCACTCACCAAAAATACTTTTGGAGTTGTGATTCTGAAAGCTGACACTCCCAATGGTGTTTTGAAATCGTAGTGCAGATGAAGCCTTTTATTTGACCCTAGTTTTCACGACTTTTAAACACGGATTGAGATGCGTTTATAATTACGTAATTCAAAAAACGAACTGCGAAACGAAAATTATCGAAATACGTATCCGTAAACGTAACGAGATACGGATGCGGATACGTTTTAGCTAATTCGTTTTGCGAAACCTCTCTATTGACTTTGCGTTCACGGTTACGTTGTGAAAAACATCACTAGCGTAAAGTCTCTATTACGTGTTGAAGACTATGCGTGACTGGAAAGATCGGTTGAGAACTAGTTGTATGTGATATAAGGGGGTAACCCGTAACGATGATCTGAATACATTACCGGATTTTCTCGCATATACGCCCCCCTAAATTTAGGCCCATGGGCCAAAAATCGAATGTAGTACGCTTATACGCCCATGGGCCTATAAAAAATGACTATTTATTAATTTTTTTTAATAAATTCAAGAGTATTTTGTCACTGGCAGATCGTTCTGTCGTTACTTTGTTTCAACATTAAGTTCAACGCTGTGCCGTAAGTGGCAGTGGTGGATCGTTCGGTTGTTACTTTGTTTCAACATTAATTCCAAGGTTGTAGGTGACATTTCCTTTATAATTCTTACAAAACATGCGGTAGGACTACAACAGTAGGTACGGTAGTCCATTGTATTCATCAGCTCTTCTCACTTTTACGCCCACTGGGCCAAAAATCGAAAGTAGTACACTTATACGCCCATGGGCGAAAAATAAGAGGTAAAATAACAGACGAAATTACCCCTTCTGTCAGTTATACGCCCAGGGCTTATATGCGAGAAAATCCGGTATATATTTCTGACACATAAAATAAATTGGTACCATACACATTTTGAATAGTGAGGTACTGTTTACATCATCTTGAGTTATTTAATTATCATGAACTGGTATAAACCTTTCATATCAAAATAAGAAAATATACTGCCATAATAATGTGCCATATGCCAATCGAATGGCTTTGAAATAAAAATATTGACCACATTACTGGTAGAAGTTCCTACATAAGGAATTATATAAAATGGTATAAAGTTCCATTAAATGTTTTAAGTAAACTACCCGATTGAACTATGAATCAAATGAATATTTCTACTATTGGAAATATTCATATCTTATTATAAGGTTTTAACTGAAGTATCGTTTAAGATCCCTTACAGTGAATGGTATGCGCTTTGAATGATGAATTTAGAATCGTTCTGCATCAACTCAAGCTTTTTAAGTCGTATTTTATTAATCACTTTTTACCTAACCCTATTAACGTAACTTATATTTTTGCCAACATACAGATTAAGATAACTTTCTTAAAAAACGAGATACACAAACAAGACTGAGTCAAACTGTGTCGAATGTCGTGTCATTGCTTGTACAATGAGAGTTAATTAGGAAGGGAGTGTGAGAGAAAAACGTGGAGGGTGCTCATTGTCCTTATCCGATATTTTCTAGGATATGTTATTTAAAAATTCTGTTACTTTGTAGAAGTGAAAGGTCGTTATTTCCATATTTTAACAAATAACGCTAATATTAAATTGAAGATATCCTTCTAGTGTCAAGAAGGGCCAATGTTGTAACGCAAGCGTGTCGATAAATTTTCCTTATTGACGAATTAAAAATCGTGGTTCCATTTCCCAACTCAAGGAGTGTTCTAATAAAAGATGGAAAGATTGTTTCAAGATATTAAAAGTAAAACTATGTAGTAAATGATATTTCACGAAGCCCGAGGTGCTAGTGGAATATTACTATAGTATCTTGTGAATGTGCCACGGATATTAACCGAAATTCGAAAAATGTTGGTGAGTTTTCATGTTCGAATCGTAATATAGACCTCAGATCTGGTATTATATCGAGTAATGAATACCTAAGGGCTAGGCACCAAAGTTTTCGAACCCCTCACTCCCTTCATATTTGTGCCTAGCCCTGCGGCATTCATTCATTGATATTATATATGCCCTTCGGTCTATATTTCTTAAATATAATTAATTATCCCATGGTTGCAAGGATATAGATCGAATATCACATGAAGATATATTTGATATGTGGATTTAGATATCATATTTTAGCATAAAATTCGCAAACCATCGAATATCACTTTTAAACAATCGAATATCACGTCTTAAAAAGTGATATTCGATGGTTTTAAAAGTGATATTCGATGGTTTCGAATTTAAAAAAAAAATTATTTTTACATTTTTTAATTATTTTCAAAAATATTTAAAAAGATTTTCAAAATTTCCCCAAAAATTTCAACAATTTTTCACAATTTTTTCAATTATATTTTCAAATTTTTTCTCAAATTATATTTTTCAACTTTTTTCGCTGATGATGATTTCCCATGGGATAAACGGACAATCCCATGGGTTTTCAAAAATATCAATTGTATCCACTCATGGATACAAATATCTTTACTCAGTCGCTGCGCTCACTCATGAAGATATCAATATCCACTCATGGATATAAATGATATTTCTTCAAAACCATAGGATATTCCTATAATATTTGTTTCATATACAGTCACTGTCAAGCTGCAAATAAAGTACGTACTAAGAGTAAAATCAAAATTACAACTGACTACTCTCAAACCCCCGGGGATATATAAAAAGAATTACATTAGACTAAGATGTTACTGAAGAGCCCTGGTGAATATCATTTGATATTTCATAATCATGTTTACAGCCGTGGAATATCTCTTCTTATTGCCCAGTCACGGGTAGAACCCAGACCAATCAGAGAATGAGAAATATGACTGTGATGTAATAATCCTAATTAGAAATACACTTGACTTACTCAAACCCCGGGGATATATAAACAAATTACACTAGACTAAGATGTAACTGATGAATATCATTTGATATTTCACAGTCATGTGTACAGCCGTGGTCACGTGTAGAACCTAGACCAATCAGGGAATGAGAAATATGAGAGTGTTATAACAGTGCTAAATAAGAAATTACATATTCCAAGTACAAGCTCACCTTTGTTTTGAATCTCGTCGTGCATTTAAAATGCGACGAAGTTCCATCTCTGGCAATTCCCAACGGTACGAAATGCACCACATTACAGTACCCTCGCAAAAGCATCAGCAGAACAGCGGCACTGCATGCGGGTATAATCGTTCCCAACCAGGTTTTTCCAAGATAAATGGTGCAAAGTTCCCATACCCCCGTCCAGTGACTTACGTTGCTGACAGCAAACACATATGTGTAAACACGAGTAAACAAAACTACGATAATTTTGTTACAAAAGTTATTGTTTATTTGTAGCTTTTTAATGTGGTGTTTGAATGTTCCATCTAGGAAATACGCGGCCGTTATCAGGACCAGAGCGATCCCGATATTCAACCATCCTCTAATTTCAGCGTCATTTGGTAAAATATAAAAATTAATTAACATCCATGTGCCCCTCCAGAAAGCGACACTTAACGGTGTCAAAATAGCACAACTTATTAGGACATCAACAACGAAAAGTAGATAATCCCTTTTTCCTCTATTTTCCGATTCCATTTTAGGTAACCTTATAACTTTCTTTTTCAACTATACTTGAATAGTGTTACGTGCAACATGTGGATGATCATATGATCTTCTCAAGTTAAGACTTGTGTTGTCACATCCAGCTGACCTGTATGTAATTCGAATATTCCAAACAGTCCCCTTTGATTTAAATTGTATTCGTATGAATAAAATAATGAGCTCCTATGAAGTAATAGACCAGTGACAAGTCCCTTCTAAAAGATATTCAGTCAGACGTCGTTGTTTAATGAATATATCAAAAATGTGATTTTAAATTCCTAAAACTATACGAACATAAATTTCCTCTAAGACATAGCGCATTGACTTAAACAGAATATTTTGATTTCAATTCTTATTTTCAAATGAACGTGGCAAGTACACGTTCAATTATTTTGCACGGGTATTAATGTGTTTTAAGAAGGATTTACGATAACTTGAGGATTGCAGATGTTAGAATCATACTTAAAATGCCTGGACAAAATACTTCCCAATAATCCTTTTCAGAATGGTGTACAGTGGACATTTTTGCTATTGTTAAACAAATTCATAAACAGTATGATAAACATATAGATTAGCCCATCTTCCTTTACTCACCCTTCCTCTCAATTTGAAATACAAAATATACCTAGTCAACGGACAAAGACATTTTAAAGTCAGGTATAAAGATGGATCAAGTACAATACATAAGAACAAGCACAATAAAGGCACAGCAGTACCTGATTTGAATTGTGTTTGTGCCCGTAGTGTCTGTCATTGAATTGGCTTGGCCTTCCTAGAGGAGAAATGAGTGAAAATAAAATAAATGTTTCACATGTAAACCATAGGGCATCAGTACAAATGAATCCTATGTGCAATATTTGAAATATCTAATTCAAAGTTCAACACGTCATCGGGTGTTGCTGAGGACGTTAAGCGAATTGATGAAACGTGAACATATTCGATTGTTTGATATGATTAATTTCATAATAACAACCCCCTAACCAGACAGCTTATTCGGCATTAAGAGCTTAGTCACAGCAAAGCTTTTTGGCCTCTTAATTGTCCTAAATAGTAAATCACATATTTTTATTTGATGAATAAAATACATACACACTGATATAGTGTCTTTAAGATTTATGATTGGATTTCTTAAGCTAAGCGTTTTATTTCGCTCTGTAATTTAGTGATTTCTGGCTTTGAGTAGCGTTATAAAGTTTTCAAAAACGTTCTGTTATGGCTACCACAATGTGTATACCACCACCCGACTCCAAATCTGTGTCAGTCTGGACAGGTTGCGGTACAGAAAGAATCTCTTTTGACCTCGAGAGGGCAATTGAGGGACACATCTCAAATCTGAAGTAAGATTTGAACTTCTGAGAATTTGTAGATGATTTTGAAAAAAGGTCATTTTGAAGCAAGTTGAAAAGATACCTTTTTGACCTTGAGAAGGTCATTGAAGGTAAACTGTCTATTGCACTTCAAAGAACTTGAAGATGATTTTGAAAAAAGTTAAAGTCAGTCTAAACAGTATTCGTAAGTTACTGGAAGTTGTAAGAATTTGTTACAGACGCCAACCATCAACCGCCGGACGCCAGCCGCAGGACACCAACCGCTGTCACAAAAACGGAAACCATAACAAAATATTACATTTCATTTTACAGATTCTGATATTCTTTCCGGGCTGCAAAAAAACATTTAATGTTTTTTCCGGGCTTACAACTTTTGATCCGGGTAAGGGGTAAAATTCGGCATAAAGTAAGAATTCGAAGGTTAGATACGTAAAGCTGGCACTCTCAGCTTTCCAATGGTATGTTAGAACCTTAGTGCAGAAGAGGTGATTTGAAAATCACTAATGATTGCACTCAGAAGTCTATTTTGCACACGTATTGGTCTTGGCAATGAACGAAACTAACCTTGTGTGTTCTCAGGGTTTTGTATCTTTTTGGGAACCGGTCCTACACGCTTGCCATTTTGATATAATATTCTAGTAGGAGTGCCGTTTGTCAGTATTTCAAACGGCATGTCAGAGTACAACAGCGTGATGCTATTATGGTGATTATTTATTGGGTCAAAATATATTCTAGCATACCTTCTGGAAAACTGAACACAATACATAGCCATCTAGCAGACGTCATGGTTATAAATGGAAGGATGTTACTGCATATGTTCGTTTGTTTTTATTTATTTAATTTATAGTAGCAAGTTTATAATGTTATAACAAAATTAACATTTATTAAACGTTAAACCCAACCAACCTAGCAATTATCAAAAAACTTGATACTCTGTTTAGTTTAAATTACAAAACATAAATGTAAGGAACAGATTCGTTCATATATAAATCTGATAGAGCCCATGCTTAAACCAAATGTTGTCTTCAAACAAAAGCCTCTTTAATATATTTTACGATTTTACATGTCTCATTTTCAAAATGCTTTTAAATCTGTCTTGAAAGCGTTCTTGTTCTTACTTTAGGTTTTAGATTTTACATTTACATTATGTACATGTACATGTAGCTATTCCAGTGTTTACTCATGAAAAACACATAATAAAAATGTATTGCACACTATTGTGTATATTATTGCATACTTTAAGCTAAGCTTGTGTTGGTCACATCCCCAAACACCTACAGCATCATTCAAAATGAATGGGTTTAAGACAAGTATTATATATACCGCTTTGCGAGTGTCTTCATCTCATATTTTCAAAATGTATTTTGTACTTTGTACATGACGGTTATAAATAATTTCATAAAAATGCATTTAGCACCATTGTAATAGTTACCCTGGAATAGTTACCATGGTTACATTATCAAAATACTTTCCTCTTGCGGGGGTAAAGGTAAGTCTAAATGTTGGCCGATTGTCAAACCAAAAGTCTGGCCATTAACGACACTCTTAGGCAACACATATCCCTCATCTTTATTAAAATCCTTCGTTGGTACAAAACGTAGGGATTCTTCAGTATGCATATGTATCAGTCTGTCCTTGCAACGGTCTAGCATTGCAGTTCTGTCTTGGTGTGTGATGTATTCCACAGCGTTAAATACTTGTGGTTTTATGATGTCGAAGCCAACAAACCTGAATGGAGACTGGAATGAAACAGGAATGATTAGAAACAGGTAGGCCTAGCTTCTTTTTGTCCTAAGAAGTAATGTTGATGGAGATGAGATTTTGAAAATAGCTTCATTTGTAAAATATGTAATAATTATAAAGACCTGTGGCAGGCCCGTAGCCAGAATTTTTCATGGGGGGTTCACTTTTCCCAAAAATTCTAGGGGGGTTCGATTTGGCATATTTGGCCAAAAACCACACAAAAAATGGTCAGAATGGTGAAAAACTTCATGATTTTGAAATAAATTTTCGTCTGTAATGTTACAACTCTAAATCGACAAAATTTTATATTAAAAGTCACAACTTAATATTTTGATTGTTAAATATGCAGAATTGTGCAGAGCCATCTTTTGAAAAATAAATTTTTCATTTGTTCAAGAATGCAGATCAGCCAGCAACTTGGTAAAAATGTACATGTATGTATTGAAAGCGCCCTCTTTAGCTTAATGTGAGCTAGCCTTAGAATATAGTGAACTGGTGAATACTGCACCAATAATCAAAAATGCAGAGTCACTTAAATCATTCCTGGCCAAAGCTATTTTGGAGGTTTCTGCTGGTGAATGGCCATTTTGATGAAATATTGAGCAAAATGGCATGTTTTCATATAGCATAAAATAGACTGTATCAACACTCTCAATTATTGGACGTCAGCACCCCGAGATATCTTGGGGTGGTCAGATACGATTATGATGTCATAAACGAGATATTTCGGGGTTGGTCAGCAATGAGTTAAATCACTTTTTGTCAAAACAAAAATATAATTGAACCTGGCCTGCAAATTTCATGTTCTGCGATACTTACAATGAGGTTCCAAGCTACAATTGAAATATCTCCACCTATCCCGAAGCTGCAGAACATAGAACGACTTTGAAATAAATCTGTTCAGTGGTTTTCCTGGAATTGCAATGACAAGATTTATATAAAAACTACCAAGATGGCTGCCAGAATGCAAGATGGCCACCAAAAAGTTAGTAAGCTCTAGAACTTCTTACCATCTAACATGTGTGAAAATTTGAAATAAATCCATCACGTGGCTTTCTTGAAATTGTGATGACAAGAAAGTGAGACGCAGCCTGCCTGCCCGACGCCTGTTAAGCTGACGTCAATAATATTGACAAAATCGTATCTTTTTTAGGTATGATACAAATGATACAATAATTGCAATCTACTTTTCATTGCGGTTGTCATCAATCCGCCAAATTAAAACAGCCGTCAAATTAAAGCAACTTACAGTAACTGACTAACCTTCATGAAGCCACTATCATACATATGCTGCTCATCAAAAGCAAAGTTTTCTAGTAACACACGTTCCAGCCAACCTTTCATTATTGCTGGAAAGCCACTGTACCACACTGGAAACTGAAAGATTATCAGATCAGCATCCTTGACCTTCACTAGTTCAGCTTTGACGTCATCGCACACGGTACCCTTAGCAACAGCTTTTCCCATCTCCTGTTGATATTTGAAACCTTCTGGACACTCTAAACCATCACCTTAAAATGCAAATAATATGGATATTCATGTGCATTTTATTTCAATCTTAATTCATTAGTCAGGAATCTAAACTAGTTTTAACATCTCAGTCTTTTCAGTTAAACAAGAATTCCTTAACTTAGGCATAAATAATTTCACAGTTGATACTTCTGTTGGTTAAAGGGAGAGTCATGAACCCAAAAGGGTTAAGGTTATACCTGTATTTCAACCAATTCTTACAATAGAAATGCTGTATGTTGAGCTACTAATTTTAGGTATATTACTAACTAATGCTTTCAGTGAAAAACAAAAAATTCAACAATGAGATAGTATAGTACTGTAAGTTGCTTTAATTCACAGGCTGGTATCGAAATATTTGTCCACTGTGACGGAGCATGCTATTTTTCATAAAAACATTAAGAATACTTCACGATTTATTTTTTAACTCATATGTTTCGTTATACCATACAAAATTACTTACTCCATGCAATGGATATATCATTTGAGGTAATTTTCACTTCTGTTTGAAGTCCAATTACGCTGGGAAGAAAAGCTATTGAAAATGGCGCCGGAGTATCATACTTCAAAATGTACCATTTCTTGTTTTATCTTTCTAATGGCACTATATAGTGACACGATAATATTTACACATGGTTTCAGCATAACTATGAAGGTATAAATGAAATGTTGATGTATTTGGTCTTTTAAATTCTTTTATAAAAAATAATGTTTAATTTTTTTTGTCAGCTGTGACGGAGCAGTTGCAAATGTGAACTGTAAAAATGCTCCGTCACAGCGGACAAAAAATATTAATATTATTTTTTTATAAAAAAATTAAAAAGACCCGATGCATTAATATCTTATTAATACATTCAGATTTATGCTGAAAACATATGTTAATATTATCGTGTCACTATATCATGCCATTAGAAAGTTAAAAAAGAAATGGTACATTTTAGAGTTTGATACTCTGGCGCCGTTTTCAATAGATTTTACTCCTAGTGTTATTGGACTTCAAACAGAAGTGAAGGTTACACGCAAATGATATATCCATTGCATGGAGGAAGAAATTATCTTTGATATAACGAAACATATGAGTTAAAAAATAAATCGTGAAGCATTCTTAGTGTTTTTATGAAAAATAGCATGCTCCGTCACAGCGGACAAATCTTTCGATACCAGCCTGTGTAATTTGGCACTGTTTAATCAAGCAGATTAGCTAAATTTTGTCATTTTGACTGCTATTCAATTTGACGGATCAATCATATTCGTATTATTCAATTTTATCGCTCCTGGATTCGGATTGTTATCTGAGCCAGCAGGGACTGTTTAGCTCTTCAGAAATAGTCTAAAATTGACATTTCGTATTTCCAGATTTTCACCAAAGTATTTTGTAGAAGATTACACATGGAAAAGGAACTGGATGAAAATCTCTGTGGGATCCCTTTGTTAAATTAGTATGTGTTGCTCAATATATTATGGTATTCCTCCCTTCTTTGTCAAAATGGTAAAGATTCTACTTAAATCTCATGGAAAAAGAAAGTACCAAATTTGAATGTCAGGATGCGTCATTCTGTAACTGATACCTTTTTCATAGCCTGCTTAAGTTCCTTCACAAATTCAATGAACCAACAAAGTTGCTGATTGGTTTATGGTAAACAGTGTAGATGTGTTTAGTGTAGGTAGGTGTTTACTACAAAGAGGCGATTTTATACAGAAGTCAGTGGAATATGGTATGTGTTGAGAAGGGATGTTTACTAGACATAGGTGTTCACTAGACTTGGGTGTTCACAGAGAGAGGTGTTCACTAAGAGAGGTTTAACTATACTTCAAACTAAACTAGAATAATCATGATCAAAATATGCTACATGTATCCTTCATGGTGAATATTACCAATATACTTCATTTAAAAACGTTGCGTCACTTCTCACTGACCTTTTATATCATTCCGTGAGGCCACTGGGTTGAAATTCATTGCATACAGATCTGAGATGACAACATTACTGCCTTGGGATTTCAATGTATCTACAATTGTATCCTTCAAAGCTCCATTAAATGACTTAGGTTCAAGGTGCGCATAAACCACAAGGACGTTTGGAGCCTTATTCTGTTCTTCACTCATATTGCACCGAGAAGACCTAGAAAAAATTACAATGCTTTACTTAATATTCGGTACTTAAAATAACTTGTGTAATCATTTCTACTTACATTTCTAGTGGCAAAAATATTGAAAATAGATCATGTCTCCTTTTTCAGATGAGAAATTGTAGGGGATCTACTTTATTGCAAATTATAACACCAGACAGTGGCGTAGCCAGCAAATGGTGACCAGGGTTCGATTTTTTATGTATCCACAAATCTCCCCCTTCATCGGTGTACCTCACATAAAAGCTTTTTTTGTATTTGTCATACATACAATGTACACCCCTCCAAAAGTTTGGCAACAATTTGATTTTCTATGTTGAAATAGTTTTTGATGAATCTTTTACTGAAAAGATATTGAAATCTGGTAGCAAAATCATACATTTAGATTTAACATGCACTTGTTTAATTGTTCAATGGAATCCAAATCAAGGGTTAGCATACATTGAGCCAACTTTTGTTAAGGGCAATTTATAACATATCTAAGGGACATGTTTTTGACGAGCTACCATTGATAAATCGTCATTCCCAATTCATGCTTTAGAGTTCATTCAAAGATTTCAGACACATGCTATTTTTCCACACTTTTAGATGATTTTTGAAAAGAATCCATCAAAAGAATTTTATTTGATATTTCATTTTGTAATATATCTCATGAACTTACAGTTATTTACTGAAAACTAGTATATTCAATAGCAAACATTTTTGAAGAATGTAATACTTATTTAAATCATAGTGCACAATAAAAGTCGTAATGGCTGTACGAATACTCTCAATTGGTACTGACGATAAAAGTGACAGATAACAAATAGTATTGTATTACATATGGAATGAAACATTCGATCACCGTTCCGCTGTTTTTATCATTAATGACGAGAATCATGAATGTTTTTAGAAATGAAAACAGTTTAGATGAACTTGTGAATCATTATAAACTTTGATTTGTTTTTGAGAAATCAACGTTTTATTATTTTATTCAAGAATGCTGCCAAATCCTTTTTAGACACACGAATTGAAACTTGTGGTAGGCCAATCCTCTGTCTTTCTGGCAAATACAATCCCCTCCAAAAGTTTGGCAACCTAAGCTCCCTGCCTCCTCTTTATATTTGAATTTTTATTTACATAACCTGCGGGGAAAATACTTATAATATTATTGATTAAAATGTAACTCATTTCCAATTTTGCCTCCAAATTTTCCCAATTTTTTTTACTTCTTTTGTTGAATTTTTTAATCCGTTTGTGATTATCAATGGATCAGTTTTTTAGAAAATAAAAAGTGATTATCAGAAAGCAATGCATATTGGTACACCACGTGATTGTGAAAATGTAATACTCATTCGAAATAATAAATCTAGACTTATTTGATATAATCCTCCTTACGCCTTTGCTTTCCTCAGCAAACGATGACTGAATACTGTCTTCAGTGTTGTGTTTGGCTGAGTTCCATCAATGTAACCTAGCACGATGGATGACATAGAACAAACTGGTAAGTAGACACATAGTAACATCACATCATTTTGTTATTTGAACCATATGAACTGGTCACCAGAATAAGTGATTTGACTCTAGTACATGTTGTACATGTACATACAGGCCATCTAAACGTCCCGCAATTTGCATATTTGTTGCTCATTTGCTGAAGAAATTGAAGTCACGCCCGATTATTTTGCGTGACAGAATATGTCACGCTAATACAAATTTTTATGATAATTGTCAAGCAAAAATATTTCAGGATTATACTGTAAGAACATAAAAAAATGCCAAAAAAAAGAGCATAGTTTTCACGCAAATTTGTATATGTCACGCATTTGCTTCTATTTTTCTTGTTCCCCTTTTGACAGTCAGCGAAGCAAGCACGAAAAATTTGAGATGTCCCAAAATTTGGATATTGGCCCAAATTTGGGGGGGGTAAGTACGAAAAATTTTGAACGGAAATGTTTTTGCTTGACAATTACCAGGTAAAATGCGTATTTGCGTGACATTTTCTGTCACGCAAAAATAATAACTGGCTTGACTTCAAATTCTTCAGCAAATGCGTGACAAATACGCAAATTGCGGGACAGTTGACAGGCCTGCACAAAGAGGTGTCTCAATCTCAGGCCTGTCAACTGTCCCGCAATTTGCGTATTTGTCACGCATTTGCTGAAGAATTAGAAGTCACGCCAGTTATTTTTGCGTGACAGAAAATGTCACGCAAATACGCATTTTACCTGGTAATTGTCAAGCAAAAATATTTCTGTAGAAATTTTTTTAAAAAAGATCGTCTACACAGTAAAAATACGAACGCCGAAAAAAAACGTACGCATATCGTTCGGACTTTCCACGCGAATTTCGTATATGTCACGCATTCCGTTCGCAATTTTTCGTACCCCCCCCCCCCCCCCCCCCCCGTTGACGGCTGTTTGAAACGCGAGTGTAGCGAGCACGAAAAATTTGAGGTGTTCAAATTTTGGCAAGATGTAATAAAATTGAAAACAAGGTGTTCAAAATTTGGATCAAGGTGTTCAGATTTGGACCAAGGTGTCCACATTTTGAGGGGAGGTGTTCAACATTTCCAAGTCACTCATGTTAGGTGTTCTCAAGTTGACAGGCCTGCAATCTGGCCCAGTTTTACATGATCTGAATGGATGGAATGCAAGGATTCGATGGGCTGAGATTTGAAAAACTATGATTTGAACTTGTCGATTTAACATGTATCCCAACAATAAAGAAAAAGTAGGTTGTGTTCCCCTAAGAATTTTAAAATCATATTATCGCCCACTTGCTTTAATCTTTTCAAGTTGATTTCCTTTCATCCTTGACAAAATGATGTAAAACATGCTATGTAAACAGTGTAAAAGATGGAGTAAATGTTAAATTATCATACTCAATTATAAAACCACCGAGATATATCAAGATAAGTTTGTAAACCTACCTGAAAGTAAAAATTTCGCCAGATTTGCAATATTTCAAAATTTCTAACGAGTGTACACCACATGCTATCTATTGCAAGACTTACGCCTGACACAACCGTCACCATGTTAATCAGTGTTTTTTAAGTAGCGCAAGGATCCTGCCATGACCGTGGTAGTGTTATCGTGTAGGCGTGTAAGCCTGGTATAACCGTGACAGGCTGGTATAACCGTGACAATGTTGTATTCTATTGCAAGGCCTGTCATGACCCTGGAAGTGTTATCGTGGAAGCCTGGCGCGACCGTAGCCTTTATTGTGGTTTATAACTGAATGTGAATATTAATGTATAGTAGTAATTTTGATTCTGACATGATTAAGGTAGTTAAACACCATGATCATAGTATTAAACTGTTTAATTGTAATGAGGATCACTTAAAATTGTTAAGGATATTCCTGGCATTAATGTCATACATATTTACTAGTCATTGCAATACATTATAACGGTCATAGTAGAACTAAGCCTAAATCTCTACATTACCACCCTCATACCTGGCCTTGCAATACTATATTACATTTTCACGGTCATACCAGGCTTTGCGATCCCATAATACATTGTCATGGTCATGCCAGGTTTTCAAATACACATTGTCACGGTCAATTATAGCAATCATAAATTTCTACATCACCACTCTCATACCCGAACTTGGAATACTATATCACATTGCCATGGCGGTCATACTAAGCCTTGCAATACTATATTACATTGGCATGGTCATGCCAGGCTTTGCAATACACATTGTCACGGTTATAGCAGTCCTAATCGTAAATTTCTACATTACCACTCTCATACCTGAACTTGCAATACTATATTACATTGTCACGGTCATGCCAGGCTTTGCAGTACTATATTACATTGTTACGGTCATACCAAGCCTTGCAGAACTATATTACATTGTCACGGTCATGGCAGGCATTGCAATATAATACTGCATTGTCGCGGTTATACCAGGCTTTCACGAAACATTACCACGGTCATGGCAGGATCCTTGCGCTACTTAAAAAACACTGAATAACATGGTGACGGTTACGCCAGGCGTTAGTCTTGCAACAGATAGGGTCTCGTGTACACTTCTGGCCACATGAGAAAGAAAATAAATTTTGAATAGACGTTAACTCAAACTGTACAAAGTAAGCAGACTATATTGTAATATGTATTGCATTATTTGATAATAAAAGTAGAATTTTCAATTTACATATTAAATATAGTGTTAAAATTAATTGTCTATAGGCTGTTTTTAAGTTTTTTCCCAATTATCGCCCACATATTTTATTTCTAATATTTGGGATAAGATTTTGAATTAGATTGACCTTGTAAGAATTACGGACCCATTTCTCGATCAAGTTTAATTGCTTTAAAAGTCATAGGTTATGTTTCTCTAGGCTTTTGCCTAATTGCTTTTACATAAATTTAAATATTCCCATAATATTTGGGTAAAGACTTGTAGACTGTACCCTTCGTCTATATCCTATTTAGTCTGAATTATATTCAGACTATAAGGCACCTATGTAAAAGTTTGGTAATCCAAAGTATTTGTTTACATAGGAAGTGCTATTCAAAATGGCCGATAGGGTAAAATTAATTTGCACATTTGTTACTTCACCTACAGTGGGGGACAAAAATAAAACTCAACGTTCACAAGTTGTCACAATGAGCTTATTTCCAAGTTTCTTGTCTCAAACTCTCCCAAACGGTAGAAAAATAATTCCCGTTCACTAAAGTAGCACAATAAATGAATCCAAAGCTTCATACCTGCAAATAATGGATAAATCCCTACCAAATCGAATGAATGTTTTCATGAATCGCCATGTTTGTTATCCAAGGATGGTTGACTCCCAGAATGCAACATCAGTTAACCGTATTTACTCATGGCAGGTTTGAAAATGGCGGAACAGCATTTTGAAAGCTGGCACGTGTCATGTTGCATTCTGGGAGCCAATCCTCCGTTCCGGCGCAATCGGGCGACAAAATCACCTCAACATTTGAAGAGTCGGCATAACATGTGAATATCCAATTCAACTTTTGAAGTTCTTATTTGTCATTAGGGACACAAATTCCACTATATTTGGACTTACTAAGACGGAGAAAATAGAGCACTGAATACACTGAGGTAAGAATTTATTACATGTGCGACAGCATGTAATTTTCATAGCTTTTGCAATTCTTTATGATCCCCACTGTAGCTTTATTTCCACTTGACAATATGCTGTGTTACTTTTTATTGCATTTAGTTGTACCTTACTATTTAATTGACATTTTGTAATGTTTATTTTATTGAATAAATGGTTCCTCTAATTGATAATTTTGTGCAAAAAATTTCACTGCAATTTCCACAGGAAAGTAGTACATCATAACAGACTGACTTCTAGTCAGTCTGTTGGATACATACATGTACTAACCCTTCGTCTGAATAAATTCAGACTGTAAGTCACCTATTGTAAAATGTGGTGTTGTATGAATGTTACAAATAAGTTTGTATAATGATAAAATGATTACCTTATAAAGAACTTACAATAATTTTTTTTCGCATATTGTCCTCTTACTGAAGATATCCATAAAATATACAGACGCTTCTTGTAGCTAAGGTTTTGATTAGGTCAAGCCATTTTGGCAATTCCAATTCTAACGATAAACGAGATTTAACCAGTGACATCAGTAACCAAATAACACGTTGACATTGCGGAAGCGTATTCGATTTATAAATTTGTTCTGGAATTTATTATCATCATCCCGATTGATTTATGTCAGACATGTATAAAGTAAATAGAGCAGGAATATTCATAAAAAAGGGCCGAGGTAATCAAATGGCCATGAGTTTGAAGTTAAAAGTCATTAAGTTCGAAATTTGCATATCTCGTTGGATCTCGTGAACTCAAACATCCTTGACATTGATTTTGCTACCTACTTATGAACACATCCTGAAGTTTGGTGAGTCTGAACATTTCATTATTTTATATCAACTTGTGCCCGCCTTATACAAATGTTTTTGCTACTAGATGAACATCTCTTCAACATATTCACCAATTTTCAAGGTGAACATTCTTGTAATAAACAAGGAATTTATGTGCACAAAATATGGCCGAAATTTCCATGTGAAGGGTATCAATCATAACAGACTGAATATTTGGTCTGTTGGATACATACTAGGTAGGGACTGATGTGAAATAATGAATGTAGCCAGGGGGATCAAGCCCCCCCCCTCCTGGCAAGCATATTTTCAAAATCATGCAGTTTTTCACCATTCTGAGCACTTCTTTTGGCCATTTTTAGACCCCCCTGGAATTTTTGGAAAAGTGAACCCCCCTTGGCAAATCCTGGCTACAGGCCTGGTTTTAGCCTTGCCCCAAGTCGGTATTTTTTACTTTATCTGATCTTGAATTAATACCGCCTTGTGTAATCCGATACATCTCCACTGTTATTATGATAAATTATGCACCAACTAGTACGCGTGCCCTATAGCATTAGCCAATAGCGGTAGTCATACACAAAAATCAATAAATAAATCCACGTGTTCGCCATGCGGTTGTGAAGTTATATGGGGCATGCTTGCAGTCTGCAAATCCAGGTATCTCCCTTACAAATAAAACGCATTCACCAGAAACATAATTACTTTTCTTTATCCTTTTTACAGCATAACTATAAGTGTTTATATGTGAACTGATCAGTCATCAATTTTCTGATATTAAATCGGTTCACTACATTCAAATTACTTTCAATTATATTTGGCAAATAAAACGTTTATCGATTTTGCGAGGGTCATTTTCAGTTTTGCTAGCTGATGAAAGTAAAGCGAGGTAGGACTTCCCACAATGCCACTATCAAAGGTTCCGATACTAACTTGCTGATTGGAGCAAAATCAACAACTGTATTACCTCGTGTGTTTGTAACCTAAATTTAGACATTGAAAGATCGCGTGCTATTGGTCAAAATCACCGACATAAACAAACTGTCGGTAAAGCACGTGGCTTTCTCTTTGGTACAAGGCGGTCATAATAGAAATCAAGATAAGTAAAAGAGACCGACTTGGGGCACGGCTAGCCTGGTTTAGAAAAGCTATTAACTGCATAGATCATGAGTTAAAATGATTTTAGTTCTGATAAGCTTGGAACCATTTTAGTATATTTTAGCTGAACATGATCTGTACAATTCGTTGAATTGCTGAGGATAAAAGGGTTAACTGTTTCTATAAGGATAAGGCAAGATTCCTCTTTGCTCTGTTTCTCAGAATATGTAAGGTTGCTGCTTCTGCTGCTACTCCATAAGCATTAGTATTGGCTCGTTCATTGCAGTTTATTCCTTGATTTCTTGGGTCCCAGAAGTAGTTCAACACTGAGACCTTGTGAATCAGGATGGTTTGCACTGAGACTGTAAATCAGATGTTTCTGTATATTGAATCTGGTACCTACATTGTTGCTGGATTTATTTTTTCTGAAAATGCTGAAAATGTTTTCAGAAAATGCTAAAACCAAGTGTACCTTATCGTTTTTTATTAAAACAAATTAGTTAATCCATTCACAGATATTAAAGGGTAATAGAGCTCAATTATGAAAAGTGCATGGACTAGGACTAATTGAAAATGTTTATTTCTTTCAGTCTGAGTATGGCTACAGACAAAGAGGGATATGTGATCGGGCAGGTTTCTGAATCACTCTCAAAATCTGCTATGAAAAAGAACTCACAGGATCTATCTGCCCTTTTTAATGTGAAGCCTAACCCACCAGTATTTGAAGACACAAATGTAAGTTACAAAATTCGAGAGCAATTTGATCACTGTGATTAAAAACTTTATTTAAACATATTCATGCATAATTGGCATTACTTTGAAGGTACATGTACAAGTACTATCAATAAAATGATAAATGACACATTGAATCTATTACCGAGTGTTGTCAGAAACTCCAATGTTAATCTTTACAAACACAAAATTGAGCAGGGAAAATTAGTAGGTCTTTTTCATACTTTTAATTTGGTTGATAAAAAAGATGGCAGTATATTCTACACTGCCATCTTCAATTCTAATATGATCCCATTACATAAATTGTTACTATGTCTATTTTGTGCAGATTGAGGCCCAGGAACATGTAAGCTTAAATGTTCAAAACTTCCCATATATTGTTAATTGTATTTTGTTTACCATCATGAAGATGACCAATACCAATTCCAAAATTTGATTGGTCAATATTTTCTCACTATGCATTTCGCGTAGCTATTTGCGTGACCCAAAAGTTCTAAATCAAACTAATTACGCAATTTTGTTTTTACACCTGCACGCTAAATAAAACAATGACAACATCGGAAGTATTCTTCTTTGTCATTGCTTTAATAGTCAGTATACCGAGTTTAATCAATAAAAGATTGTACAAAAATTCGGAAACGAGTACTATAGCTTTGCTTTCGGACCACTGAACAGAGTGACCTAGATAATAGCGACGCTTCTTCTTTGGTCTACTGCTCAGTGATTTGTTGGTTTTTAACGTAACTCTATGATGTAATTTGAAGAGGAATACTTTTATTCAGTTGTGGCATCGATGTTGCAGTCTGTAGTGCGGTAAGATTGGCATGAAAGTATTGAAAGTCGAATGGAATTGTTTTTTCCAATATGGCGACTAGTCAACTGATCATGTGACCTTCTCTTCCGGAATATTTTCTCACTTTTCAATCATCGTTTTCACCACGCTATGAATCAAAACAATGAAAAAAATAGCTGTTATATTAAGATTAATAAGAGATCAATCGTTTATAATAATTTTTTCTGTACCCTCGTACGGGAATATGAACGAATATATCATTTGAAAAATAGGTGTGATTCCCCATGTTAAACCAATGAGGGAAAAACAAAGAAGTATAAATTTGTTCCTCCGCGAACTGCATCATGGGAAATATTTTGACCTTATAAGGAAAGATTTTCGCGTCTCCTGTTTTGAAGAGGGAACAGGGATTTCCAGAATTGGATGGTCTTGCATATGTACAGTCATCAGGCCCGTAGCCAGGTGGGGGGGGGGGGGTTCGCAGGGTTCGGGCAAACCCCCCCCCCCCATTTTGAGCACTAAAAACCTCTCCTTGAAAGGACCCTGTGTTCTTTTATGCACTCATTTAACATAGACATACAAGTACATTTGAAACGCTTTTGTACAGGTTGTTGACCACTCAGTCAAACACACTGATGTACTTTACGCAGACAAGCTAATTAGGTATTCCCCGAACCGGGGGATCGAATCCGGGATCTCTTGCATATATAGTACAAAAGCTACAATGGTAGACCAGAGAAACATGTTTTATATGTCTCTGGGTAGACTGTTTGTTGAGTTGTTTTACAGGTATACATGTACATGTATCTAATATCTACTTTGCTCATACACATTTCTTTTTACTTATTCAGGTTAAAAAGAAAGGTAAGGGAAAGCAACGAGAAACCAAGGTGAAAGAATTGAAGCAAAAATCTACTGCAAAAGCTAAGAGTGACTTAAAGAAAAATGACAAAATACTTGAAAAGTCTAAAAAGTCAGGCCATGAACGAGGGTATAGTCCACCACCAGGCATAGTTCATGAATCATTGCAGAAACAGTCGAGGAAACGAAAGAAAAATACCCTTCTTGAGGAAAGGTAAGTGTTACAATATCTTTTTGGGTGTGATGGTATGGTACAATGTATGGTATATATGGTATGATATGATATGATATGGTATGGTATGGTATGGTATGGTATGGTATGGTATGGAATGGAATGGAATGGTATGGTATGCAATGTTATGTACATGGTATGGTATGGAATGGAATGGTATGGTATGCTATGCTATGCTATGGTATGGTATGGTATGGTATAGTATTGTAATGTTATGGTGTGATATGATGATATGTCTGCTATTATTTCTCCTTTCACTTATGGCACTTATTGTGCATGCATTGAGTTTTTGATATGAACCATGTCGTATGGTTACAGTAAGATGAAATGTGTTCTCATGTGATGTATTTATCTAAAATGTTGCACATGTATTATATTATTTTATAATGGCTAGATATGATGGTGTTCTGTAGATGGTATATTGTATGTATATTGGTGTCAATTATATAGCTGAATAAATTGGAATCGCCAGGCTGGTCCAAAGGGGGTTGACTTTTGCGTACAAATGGGTTGTGCCGCTCCACACCAGGTCCACACAATGCAAGCTGGGGGTTTGGGAGCAATCCCCCCTTCTCTTTGGGAGCATTCCTCCGTTCCCTTGTGCATGTCTGAGAGCCATTATTTGCACTATTAAATATCCGCCAGTGCTTGGTAATATTTTTCCATTAACTTAAGCAAATATTTGCTTCCACAAGTATACCCTCTGCTCTGGACTGGATTTTTGCAATTTAACAGCTTAACACAACAGCTCTGACATGTCATTTTTCTGATTAATTATCTGAGAACAAATTAAATTCTCTACAGAAGCTGTATTCAGATTATTAATGAGTTTGGTTTCAGTTCTCAGAATTCAGTATGATCAAGGAAGTAAGGGGAGGTATCAAAACGTTGATGTTGACTAAATAAATCTAGTTATAGGAGGAGTGGGTAACAATCGAAGTCATTTCAGTTTACAAATTATTGTATTATTATTTCATCATTTCAAATTTTTTGCAATTTTGATTTGGAATGGTGTAAAAAGATAGATTTCACCTGATGTTTGTCTTCATCAAGATCATTCATATGATTCTATTCTCTCAAAAGTTGTCAAAAAAACTAACATCATTTTAGAATTTTTTTTTCAAATTCTCAAACCGGAGGTAAAGTGTTCTTGTTTTGGCTTGCCCGGGAATTGTTAAAGTCTGCAATCAACTTTCATTGTATTTATTTTTAAGGGGGAGGGGGGTCAATCTCAAAACTAAATTTATTTAGTTTCTTATCATACATTGAACTTTTGATGCCTCCCCTAATGTATTGTACATGAGGAGGATCTGAATTTTTTGATTGAACTTGTCCTCCAAAGCAGACAAGAAATTTTGAAATACATACCGATTAAGATTCATATAATAATCTTTTGGACTGTTTATTTTGAAATTTATAGTTGCGGTTATAATGGCCAATCCTCCTTGTTGAATTCCTATATGGTTCTATAAGTCTTATATGGATCTATCACATGGGTAAGGTGACCCAATACCAATACTGAACTTGAGGGGAAATATCCCCCATGCTAGTGCAGTATCAGTTTTTTGGTTTCACTTCTCAGAAATGTAAATCAATAAATATTCAAGATGTTTGCAGACTTATAAATTTTTATCATTTAGAGGCATTCAGAGTGTAGCTTTTCGAATTATTGGTGAGTATTCTTTTATCTTAAGTTTTGTCAAGTAATCTACTTATTTCAGATAACAAAAATAAGTTTTTATATTGAACCTCTTGAAGATCTCTTGAATCAGTATTTTGATATTTCACTGCATTGATTTTCCTCCTTTTTTCAGCTTATACATTTACAATTTATTGTGTATGATCCTAGGAAGAGTTATTTTATTCATGTTATGAGGGGATTATACTCTCAAATTATTAACATTAATTATATTAACGTGAAATATTATAAAAATTTATTCAATAGGATGACAAGAATTTCTTGAAGTATGTTACATTATTGTCAAATTACTCACATTGACCAAAAAGTATTAAAACACTAACACTATATATATTAGAGAGCAAACTATACATCATCAAAAACTTCTAATATACAAGAAATAGTGTGTCTATGCTATATATTTCCCCACCATTACTACAGGGTGTCAAATAAATATGTTTTCCCCCTTAATTTCAAAAGTATGAACTTTTGTGCATAAAAATGCATGTTGTTGAGCTAGTCATCTGATACTTCTTGTGGAGTTGCTCCATGAAGCCTAGTTTTAATATGCTAAAGAACAATTCAAATATCATCCAGGCAAAAAAAAGGAGGGGAGAACATATTTATTTTACACCCTGTACAGTCCAAAATCTAAATATCATATTACAATGAACTTATATTTACATTTTTCTTGCTTTTCTGACATATAGATATGGGTATACGTGGTCTCCTTGGTCATTGCTTTCGCAATCCCGAAAAAGTTGGAGACATTGAAGATCTTGTGGCAAGAGCAAATTCACCAGACGGCACAGGAATCAAAATTCTTGTAGACTTTACTAATTTCTTATACCAACTCACCACATTCGTGGATGGATATGTGAAGCAGCAGAATCCAAATAAACAGATGCGCCATTTGGGTATCTATGGGGGTGAATATGGTATTCTTCATCTCCTTGTTAAGCGCTTTGTGAATACTCTTCGTCATCACCACATTGAAATTGTGTGCTTTGTGGATCCAAGCCAGGGCACTGATCTAGATGCATTCACAGCAAAACTAGCTACTCACAAAATAAGGCATGTTCAGGATGTGAAAAAACAACACCAAATGCTACAGAAATATAAAGACACACATGGCAACTCCTGCATTGAATCTAGATTTCCCTGCTTGACTATGGACCAAGCTCTAACGACCTTAAAGTCCCTAGACGTGAAAATTCAGTATCCGAAGATTGAAGCTGAGTCCGCCATCATGGATTACATGGAGAATTGTGATTTATATACAGTGGTCCTAGCCAATGATAGTGACTTTTGTGTAATGCAAGGATGCCGATTTATTCCCATGGATAAATGTACATTTGATATCACAGGTATAATACATTATTTCTTTATTCATTAAGATATGTGACCTATACCAAAATATATGGGGGTTCTAATCCTATTTGTATTATTGGAGTCTGATTGATATTTTTTAACATCCTGAGGTATTATAATAGATGAAGCAAATTATTTTACTGATGTGGTCATAAGTACTTGTGTCTCAAGTCAAATAAAGAAGTAGTACCAAGAAAACCATCAAATTTGATAACTCGTCCTGTAACTTAGATCCCAATCATTATCTTTTCCAGGAGAACTAAGAAAAGCATTGTTCAGTTCCCATGAGGTACCCATACCATTAAAAGAGTTGAAATGTCTCATTGTGACCCCGGAAAAGGTAGCAAGATCATTTCAGGTAATAAGAAATATGTGTGTAATATGAGGGAATGGCATACAAGTGATAAGGTGCTGCATTAAATACATTAAGCACAGGTGCTAAAACACCAAGACAAATTGCAAAACACTGCCAGAAAAATCGAAAGAACAAACAGTTATAAAGAAATTATAAGGAAAAGTTAATTCCCAGTGCCAAATTATGATTTGTAAAAGGAAAGTTATTTTCAAACTTAAATTGGCCTATTAAAAGCAACCTATGAAACAATCTGCACACAGAGTTTACAAAATGCAAGCACAATTACTAAGTGGAAAGAACCAAAAAGGACTAAAATGCAAAGGGAAAATCACTGGACTTAAAGATGAACAGATAAATGTTGATATTTTATTTCCTAAGAACCTTATGTATATACAATGACTTATACCCCCCCCCCAATTATTCAGAAATCATAATCACAATTGAAAAGATAAAAACGATGCATAATTTTATTGTCAATAATAAATGATCATTGCCCATATTAATTTCAGTTGGAAAATTACACAGAGCTTATAGAAGTGGCTGTTCTGACTGGAAGTGACTTCACAAAGCCTTTCATACAGCAATACAAACTAGGTAAAGGACTAGATAAAAATGCAGAGACAATCAGAAGATGTCATAAGGTCGAGCATTCAGAAATAAAACAAAAACTGGTGAGCAAACATTTTAAAATTAAATTTTTACTTCGAACCAAGCTTATAGTTATCAGCCCTTTGTATATGATAAAAGTGTAGGAAATTTTAAGAGGGCATTTTATTTAACTTTGATGACTCATGCAATTGGAATTGTGCTGTTAGAAGTCAAAAAGCCATTAACTTTAACATGAAGCCACGGGTCTCCTGTTTCAAATGGTATGTCATTTATTCATATATGACCACAGACCACTGAATAATTTTGCACAACTGGCAAAAACTTGCTCTGGACCAAGTTTTAGACACTACAACAGAGAATCACCAATGAGGTTGCTGCTCTCCACCAGAACCCACAGATGATTCAAAGAGGTATTCGTGACATGGGGAGATGAGCCAATCTCTGTGTGTAGAGAAATAGTTGCCATGTGAATGGGCATGGGATGTAATCTTTCATGAGTTAACTTTCATAAGATGACAGACACTGGCAATGATTGTAACTTTACTGACTTAACTGTTTATGCCACTTCTTTTTCCATACGTTTGTACTGTTAAATGAAGCATTGAGGATACCGATGAATACTTAATGTTAAAATCGTTTTCCTTAGTGAATCTAAATCTGAAACTTGTGTTATGTAACTCTTGTGACCAGAATTTAATCCCCTGTTGCAATACATAATGATTTACCTGATTGCACAATAGGATTAGTTGACTCAAGATATTTCAAAACTTGGCACAAAGGCCTTTTCACCCATGCGTGAAAAAAACAATGATTATTCAGTGGTCCATTATCAGATATGAACAAATGACATACCATTGGAAAGAGGAGACACATAGCTTCATGGTAAATTAAATAAAATAGATGTAATCATCACTGGTTTTGTGATTTATTACTTGTTGCATTTTTTGGGACACTCTGTTATTATATTTAAAGATACAGTATGCTCATCTGCAGTTATATCTTCATGTGACCCTCCCACTAAAATACATACTGGCACATGATTAAAACTGAAAACACACACAAAATGCATAATATAGGCATACACCGATCAATATATGTGTATATTGATGTTTACAGATCAATATTATGAATTCTAATATAATATGTGATGTCACAATAACTAGAACAATTGATTTATTGGTCTATATTGGGACACATATGACCACTTATCTAAAAAGTTATTTTTTGGTTCATTTATCATATTAGAATCGTAAAAGACTACGATTTTATTCTGGACATTGTCAAAGACCTCAATCCCTATGTGATTTCGATCTTTTAACAATGAACAGAATTAACTTTTCGGTCATACAATTGCAGCATAAATCATAGAATCTCAGTCTTTATTCCTGAATTTAAACAAGTGGTTTGGGGTAATTCAAGTTTCAGACACTGTCCTTTAAGTAAACCATGTGTGATCATTTCAGAAAGCAAATCCTGAGTTCAGACAAGCAGTGGAATACACTAGAAAGTTTTACAAGAATGAGAAAGATCCTGTAACAGAAAGTTCCACAACTATAACAGCTTTATACTCCTATTTGGAATATGCTGTAAACAATGGATCTATGAATCGACGTGTACTTGCTTGGTAAGAATAGTCTTGTTCGATTGTTCATTCCCCTCCATAAGTATTGCAACAATAAATCGTCTTTGTGTCACTCATCAAAGCTTGTTTATGTGTGGCAATAAGACAAAACCATAATACTTTTCATAGATTTCTGAACTTTTGTAATATAGGGGTAAAATTGAAATTAAAACATTGACAGGCTTTTTTGGTATGCTAATCCAATAAAAACTTTTGATTACCTAACTTATGGAGGGGAGTGTATATGTATTTTGTGAAATCACTTGCTGAAACATATTATTTAGCTATATACTATAAAATTGTTTTTGGAAGGTAAGTTGAAGTCATTTGAAAAACCACTAAGCTGATCAAATAAGATATTACTCTTTTAAGGTACAATAAAATATATTCCAAGTACTTGGAAATGGAAGACAGGGAGAATGGTACACCAACTGTGTATGAGGTGACAGAAGACATTAGGGTTAGTCTTTATGCAATGGTGTCAGAAGAGGGATCATTGATGTATGTGAATGAGTATGGCTCTACAAACAGAGAAGATTATGCAATTAAAAAGGTAATTTTTAGATGTACTTCCTGGGTTTTAAAGACTGATTTGATATGTAATATTTTAAATCCTACAACATACTGATTAGCCCAGCCTACTAGTGATACTAAATCACAATCATGTTAAACATCAAATTAAAAATTGTGATTTATGACTGATCTATGTATTCCTGTTAAATAGGTCCATTTTGACGATGTTAAGGGCAAGCTTCCATCTGCCATCAATGTCCCAAGTATTGGAAGAGCTGAACAGCTTCACTTATTTCACAGGATCTTGTCCCAACAAGACTTCAAGGAAAACAAAACAGGGCAAGGTATTGTATTGTATTCTATATAAATATTTGGTTACTAGGTTGTTAACGGATGATTATTTTATCCTTTTGATTAATGAATGCAAATATGAATATCTTAAGTTATTCTTAAAGTCCATGTACAAGCAAATGCATGTACTAATGGCCGTGGTTAGAAAATTTCATTTTTTATTCACATTTTTGTTTTCTAGATGTTCATCCATTTTTTGATCAATATCAAGATCATAAAATGAGTTTCAAGTGCTATGTTATCAACTATTTGATTGGTGTAGTTAAGAGACCTTCTTCAAACTTTACACTATCACCAAAGGAACTTTTTGCTGTGGTGTATATGGTTTTTGGAAATCATCAGAATGTGCCACTCAGAAATTACAGTCCAACTGTGAAATATCTGACACTGTCAACATACATACAGGTACTGTTCATACTTTTTTTCTAGGGAGGGAATGGTCACCCAAAATGTTCCATTCTGTGGGACGGTATTGGCACTTGGTACATGAGGTAGCACTTATTGAACAGAATATGAACCTTCAATTTCTGAATCAGTATTTCTTCCTTAGATTAGGCTTTAAAAAATGCTGATAATGTAAAAACAATCATGTTAATAGTACTTCAGTTATTATATGTTATACTTACAGTAGTAAAATATATAAATTATCAATGTTAATATTTTGCTGATTATTCCTGTCTATCTGTTTATCTAAGTAAATAATGTCACATTCTGAAAATGTTGTGTACCCAAGGCTTACATATTGTTACAGATTTTTTGTTCCATCCCATCCCTCTGTATTTCCTTTCTTAAAATATGCAAGTATTTTATTTAATATATTTCCTTTCGAAATTTATGGTTTACTTATTTGTTTGCCCATTCACTTTTCTATATAAGCAGATATCAACTGATACATCTGAGTGTCATTGTAGAGAATGTTTTACATACAAATTAGTATTCTAGGTCATATATCAGCATGCTGTTCATGTAGCAGAACTTCTTTGTATACGAGATATAGTGCCCGAGCCCCAACATCTCTTCATTGGCCACGTATTTGTGCATTACTACACATCCTTCAGCCAGACAGGTAACATCTGGGAACAGTGCAATAGGCTGGTAGTATTATTCATTATAGGGAGAAAACAGAGGAGGCATGTTATCGCATTAGCTTGGCGGTTGGGGGTGTCACTTTCCTTGACTGCACATTGCTTGCAAACTTCTTGTTGGATTTATTAAGAAAGTATGAGGAAAATGTATTACTGAAATAATTGTAGTTGATTGATAAGACAATAGGGGCACCCTTTCAAAATGAAGTTAACTATAAACTCTAAAAGATTTTTTATAAATGTCAGAAAAGGATAATGATATGTTAAGTATAATATGTAGGGAGTTTTGATCAATTTCAAAGCCATTAATGTTATGCAGATTTTCCTGTAGTATGCAGACTTTCTTTACTTTTGTGAGAATATTGACTTTTTTATACAACTAAAATCTTTTGCAGGCATTCCAGGAGGAGCTAGAAGTGATATTCAAGGAATCTGGTGCTCACTGATAAATACCAACACAAGACTAACACCTGAGGAGAAAACCAAATTCATTAATCTTAAATGCATAGCTTAGCAGCCATTGAACCATGGTCTGTTGAATTGAACATTGACTTATGAATACTGTAGATGCAAGGTGCATTTTGTACATATGTTTCATATATTGAAGACATTTGAGGCATTTGACGAGTCTTTTAGTCATGTTAACCTTACCTAAGATAATAATTGATATTTAGCTTGACTCATATGTAGATAATACTCTATTAGGATATGAAGCAAAGCATTGGAGCATCATTTGCAAGATGTAATGACATTAAATAAGCTTCATACAAAGCCGACTCCTTATTTCAAAATTGTGAGACTCCAAAAAATCCCTATCCCATCATTTCCATGATTCTTTTATATTTGCATTTAGATTACTTTGTTAGTAATCAATTAGACTATGGGGCGAATTGGTCTATATTAAACATGGTTACAACCCGGTTAAGCTATAAATGATATATTATGTGTATCGCTAATAAGCTGATTGTCATGTGAATGTGATATAGTTTATATATTCGTTTATGTTAGTTTTAGTATCATTTTTATGATTTTTATATATACTATATATAATCCATTTAGATTTATGCTTATAAATGATGAAGGTGATTAATCATATGTGCTGCGTGAATTATCTTATAATCAATTTCTAGATTGTTTTAAATAACTATATATTTGGTATCTTAAATGTAATTCGCTATTGTTTTTTCATTTTAACAATGTGTTAAAGGATCTCATAGTAGTTTTGAATCTGTTAATTGACACATGCAATGTATTCTGCATGGATGCCCATATTTTATGATTTATTTATTAAATATATTGTTTTTAGCTTACCACATGTAATATCCTATCAATCAGCTGCAAATCCAAGGTGTTATAAATTGCTAGGGAGACACTCTCCTGAAACTGTAACAGTTTGAAAGTACAGTACATTGTGTGTTTGTTTTACTGTACACAGATCTGTACATCTTATTGATAAATTGAAATATAATTGTGTTTTATGAAACATGTTTGTCTGTGATGTTGTATAAATTCAGATATACACATCTTTTTACAATGAATGGTACAAGTGGTTCATAAACTATATATGTGTATTGGTGAACTGTTTATGTACCAAACTATGTGTGTATGATGAACCATACATGATTTTGATGAACTGTTCATATGTTTGATGACCTATATTTAATTTGAATATAGGGTGTCTCAAAAAAATGTACCCAAAAGTATATCAACACCATAGATACACCAATCAATATTTTCAGACATTTTTTGCATGATCTTGTAGATAAAAGATGAAAGTTTTTTCCCCTATACACAGTTTTTAATTCAGTTTTGCCTTTTTGATACTTTAACCCATTACCTTTTACACCACATATTGAATGTTACCTCATATTTCGATGGCAGTCCGCATCCTTACTACTACATTGTTCATCACATTTGATATTTCTGGTGGAATGTTTTGATTTCTGTTCGGATGCTGGTCTTAAGTTGTTCTAGGTCTCTTAGCTTGGGTTTAGCATAAAAATGGTCCTTCAAATAGCCTCAGAGAAAAAAGTATGGGCCGTCAAATATGGTGAATAGGGATGCCCTCACAATGTCTTATAGCCCCCTTATACAGAGAGGTCAGAGGTTCAAGAAACTGCATTGGTTGGGATTCTAGTGTAGCTTTTGTTGTGTGTATCAATTTGAGACCACTGTGTTTTCATTTGGATATCATTTGGTCTCCAGGCTAGCCTGCCTAACTCTGGATTGTAACTCCTGAATCATTTGCCGATAATTGACCTGATTATCTGTGTTTGTTCTGCCATCGTCATCCTCAAACATCTTTCTCTGTGGCTATTTGAAGGAGTGTTTTAATGCTCATTCCAAGCAGAAAGACCTAGAACAACTTAAGAGCAACATCCAAAGAGAAATCCAAAACATTCCACCGGAATTATTATCAAATGTGATGAACAATGTAGCATTAAGGATACAGGCTGTCATCGAAATTTGAGGTTACATCGATTATGTGGTGTAAAAGGTAAAGGGTAAAAGCATCAAAAAGACAAGACTGAAATAAAAATGGTGTATTGGGGAGAAAACTTTCATGTTTTGGCTACATGACCATGCAAAAAATGTCTGAAAATATTGATTGGTTTATCTGTGCTTTTGATATACTTTTGGGTACATTTTTTTGAGACACCCTGTATATGTTCATGTGTTTGGTTAATGTACATGCATTTTGGGACTTGTGTATGTGATTGATGAACTCTTCATAATGTTTTGTTAAATGTACATTTTTTGTCATGAACTTAACATGTGCTTGATGATCTCTATAAGTGTTTGATGAAGTTAACATGAATTTTTCATTTGTTTGAAGAACACTCTTCATGTGTTTGGTAAACATGTATTTTGAGAACTGTATATGTAATTAATGAACTGTCCGTATGTTTTGTGAAATGAACATGTTTTTGCAATGAACTCTTTGTGTGTTTTGAAATGTACATCTGATTGTATATCTGAATTGATGAACTGTACATGTATGTGATTATCTCTCTGAGTTTGATGGTCTGTAGATGTGTTTGGTGTACCGCACATCTATATGTGTTTGGTGGACCGCACATCTATATGTGTTTGATGGACTGCACTTGTGATTGATAAACTGTTCATGGGTATCATGACTACATGTGTGTTTTGAACTGTGTGTTTGATTGATGAACTGTACATGTGTTTGATGAACTCTATGTATGTGTGGTGGACTGCAAATGTGATTGATAAACTGTTCATGTGTTTCATGACTACATGTGTGTTTTGAACTGTAAATGTGATTGATGACCTGCAAATGTTAAATATGGATGTGAAATATGTCAATTTTAATGTTAAAAGTACATGTATCACATATTCATGAATTCACTGCTGATTAATAACCCAATGCATTTCAATCATATACCTGGCACATATAGAAACATTATTATTATCTGTAGAGAGCAAGAGGAAGATAATATCCCCAAGGTGAAGAAAAAGAAGAAACGTGGGCAGGAAGATGCTGATATCGAGGGAGAGGATGAGGGAACCAAGAAACAGTATAAAGACAGAATCAGACAAAGGAACCATAGGAAGGATAAAGCTAGACTGAATAGAACTGTATTTGTGGGGAACCTACCTTTAGAACTAACTAAGAAGGTATATTATCTGTCTCTTCATATTTCAGTTTAAATGTATGCACAACAACCAAAATGGAAAAGACCCAATGAATATTGCAGAACACAATTTAAAAAAAAAGAAATATATAAGAACCGGGTGTATTAATGTATAAAAACCAATTCTACAAAATCTTTCTGAAACCATAGCAATACTTCATGATGAACAAAGTTTCTTAATTTCTTAAAAAACTCTTAATACACTAGTCTTTATATTGGATTTGTATTCTGAAGTTAGCTAGGGTTATATTGCAGGTCCGTAGCCAGGATTTGCCAAGGGGGGTTCAGTATTCAAAAATGTCCAGGGGGGTTCATATTTGACAATCTTGGCCCAAATATGGCTAAAATCACTTGAGAAGTGCTCAAAATGGTGAAAAACTGCATGATTTTGAAAGAATTTTTGGCCAGGGGGGTTCACCCGAACCCTGCGAACCCCGCTGGCTACGGGCCTGTATTGTAGAAAAATTTAATCATTCAGTTGAAAACTTAAATTCAGAAAGAATACAGGAAATAAATTGTAATGATTATTTTTCAGGATATTCAGAACCTTTTCAAGACATATGGTGAAATAGAGAATATTCGGTTCAGAGGAGCTGTAAGTATTTTGTATCTTGTAAGCATTTGTCTTGTTAACATTTGTCTTTGAGTTATCCTGAATATGTGCACAAACTAAAATCAAAATAGCCTGTAACTTAGGGTCCATCTAAAGACTGAAACACAAACCTTTTTATCATTGATACTGTTCACGGCTATCACATTTTAAATGTAGTCCATGAAGTCTCAAAATTATTTACAAATAGATGAGTTGATATATTGATACATAAACAGATTATATACCTGTTTTATTTGGATATGCAGTCACTTTGGTTCTATGAAAAACGTCATTGCCATGCAGCTAGATAAACTTGTCAGCATGTTGATAGTAGTTTAACCTTAAAATTGAGATTGTTATTGGATGACATTTTTTGTTCCAGGCGCCTGCAGACCCGAAGTTGCCTAAAAGAGTTGCAGTCATAAAGTACGTATATGTTTTTCAAATGAGGGACACCTGGATGTTTGAAGAGGGGGGACAAACACCAATAGGGGCCTCTTTGTTCATGGATATTATTGCTAACCCTCCAATATTTTTCTGGGGATCTTTGAAATGGCAAAACACACTGCGATATCTAATCAGTTTTGAAGATTTAAGTTCCAAAAGTGTTCAGTTTTAACCCGTCTTTAATTCAGTTATATTATTCTCTCTCTACAGGAAGGAACTTCACCCAGAGAAGCAGACCATGAATGCTTATGTTGTGTACAAGGAGGCAGCATCTCTCAGCAAGTGTCTTAAACTGTAAGTGTACATGTATTTAGTTATCATTTAAGTATCTCTTAAGTCGAATGTCTAGAAAAGTATTTTTTGTATAAGAACTAATAATTTTGCATATTTAATGCCCTATTCTATGGTCATTTCTTAATACAAGGATATTTATTGCAAGTGTCTAATTATGATATCCATGAATTATGAATATTTACATGTCACTTTTACTTGACATACTCAGTTACTTTATTTGATGCATATATTCCTTGTTTCTTACCTTATGTAGCGGACTCTGAACCTATTTAAAGCCCTTAAACGGTAAGGCTATAGAGAATTACAGCAACGGTTAGGGGGGCAGATCTGACTATGTCAGGAGCCAATATTGATGAGGAAATTCATATTCTAAGAACAGAGGTGTTTATCCAAACTACTGCCATTTTAGTAATTACTGTAACTTTGACCAGCTCTCACTTTCCTTATAGGGGGGTTAGAGTCATTTTAGCGGAGCAGATCTGACCCTCCCCCTAACTGTTTCGAGGTTAATATTAGATAATACAATTAGCGCAGTCAGATGTCCAGAAATGAGCCCTTTATAGTTCGACTTTTTCAGGAAAGCAACAAACTTGGCACAGTTGTAGAAACACTTGATCTGAGTGGAAAATGATTTCGGGGCAAGTGATCCGGAGTGGTCTTCATGGATTTTTTAGTCTCTGACCCCAACCCCTATCATGCGGGGAGGGGGTACATTATAAAAAATAAATAAAAATGGTTGTAAAGTAAATTTTTTTAAATGACTTCATTTGGTGATTGCTCTGAGCCTTGAAATTGAGACAAACCGATTGTAGATGTGGTGTTTAGTGTGGAAAATGCATTTTGACCCAATTATCTAGCGTGAATTCATCTTTTAAAGGGTCAAATATGGGACATCAAGTTCATTACAAATATAGAATATGGAAGTACTACAAATATAGAATATGGCTTGGGTAGCTCATGTATTTTTTGAGATAAAAATTATCGAAATTTGAATTTTTAAGCCCTTGCAGCCTAGGGGTAACCTTATTCTACCTTAATAATTTTTAAGATATGCAATGTATGGGTCTCATATGAGCTCAAAATGGTGCATTGAGTCTTGTTTTGTCATATTATTCCTATAATTGGATCGAAAAATGATTGGAACTTTTCAAAAAAAAAAAAATTGCATTATCGCTTCTGAAGGGCCAGGGGTAACCATATTTTACCTTAACTTTCAAGGTTTGTAATATATGTATCCCAAATTAGCTCAAGATGGTGCATATAGTTCTGTTTAATCATAATACCTCCAATAAGATGTAGAAAATGATTGGACATTTCTTAAAATTTGAAATTTTCATTTTAGCTTATGATGGCCTGAGAGGGGGGCTTATTTAACCTTGAACTTTTCTTAATTATGAGACGTATGCATCTCAAATGAGCTTAGAATTGTGTCATATACTCTTGTTTTGTCATTTTATTCCTTAGGAGATGTAAAAAATAATGGAAATTTGAAAAATGACATTTTTAGCTTTTGACAGGTCACGGGTGATTTTATCATATATTACCATACCTGCTTCTGTCAAGGATTCTGTCAGTGAATAATGACAGTCAATGATTGGGCACAAGAATGCCAAATGTTATCACAATAATTTTCGAGATAAAATGATCTCAAAATGGGGAAAATAGTCTGTTTTTCACTTTATTCCTACTGAGATAATGATTAACAACAATTAGAAAATTCAGTGACACATTTAAATCTCAATCCATTTATTCCATTTTTCCATAGCAGTAGAATACAGATGTAACATCACATCCAATGATTGTATGAGAAATGGGGAGGATTAAACTTTGGTCATGGGCAGGTAGATATTGATATGTTTTCTCCCTTACCATATGCTATCCAAATTGACTTTTTCAGTTTTTAACATCGCATATATGTCAGGATAACCACATCAGAATTAAATGTAAGGAGTATTATTCTTTCTCTTGAAGGCCATGATTGAAGCAGTCTAACTGAAAATATTGAGAAATATCCTTGAATCTGCTTCTTTTTATAAGAGCAAGTGTGATGGCAGAACCTCACTGTTGGGCTAAAACATTGCATTGCCTCCTTAATTTATGTGGTCACTTTCTTCTTTCCATCCATTTCAAGGGTTTCAGTTTCCTCCTTAGACTATCCTTGTTCCAGTTCCACAAGTCTCTCTAGTGCTGTTTTAAAGGTGCAACAATTAGTGCAAAGGGGCCATTCAACGATCATGGACCTGTGTCAAAATATATTCAAGTTTTGATATTTCATCAAGACTAACATATATGTTTATTTTTTTCCAAAGAAACCCCCTGGATGAACATTATTTCAGCTGATTCCTCTTGAAATGTTTTGGATCTTAAAAACCTATAAGTGGGACTCCCTTTATAGAAGCTTTGAACTGAATTTACACTTCTTAATGCTGAAATTGATAGTTTATCCGTACATTTTAAGGAAATAGGTATGTCAAAGCCAAATATTGCCCTGATAGCTCAGAAAAAGTAAAAAAATTGAATCTTCTACAGACCTTGTTGCCCCTTTAAGCTAGTGTCCTTGTAAACATCCCAGCTGACATCAAGGCAATGAACTATTTGCAGACTTTTACATCGGTAATATCATATTTGCATAATCACCAAATTTTCTTTATATTTCACTGTTAGCATGTTTAACTTTACATGCCCTGTCTATTATTTTGGCATCTACTATGTAGCTTAGTCATTCAACTTTGATGTTAATGAGCATAGATACAAACAGCACAAAACTGGAACAGTGAGGAAAGTATATCCTACTAATTTTCTTCTGTGGAATTGGCAAGATTTCCTAAGATAGTTGGAACAAGAGAGAGCTGTTTTCTTTCCAGGCATCAAAACTGAAACCCTGGAGGAAGATGGCAAGAAGATAGTGACCTCACAATGAGGTAATGCAATATCTTAGCCCGATAGTGAAGTATCTGCCATCACCATTCACTCGTATGAAGAAGCATGCCAAAGACTGCTTCTGTCATGACCTAATAAGAATCATAGTCAATACAGTTGATTTTGATGTGGTTTAAACTGGCAGTAACTTGTGCTGAAAATGTCAATTTGGATTGCATATGGCCTATGGTGAGGGGAAATTCCTCCAGAATGTACGACCTGCCTTAGATATTTCAAGGCCACTTGGCCATGAACGAAGTTTAGCCCTTACCATTTTTCATACAAACGCTAGATGCATTCTGCTACTACTCTTAGTCAACTGATTTGCAGGAATAGAAGGTGTACCCAGAGGTTACGCAAGTGTTCTTAAGCTTTAAATCTTTTTTGATACCCTAAAATTAGAAGACTAGAGTCCTTATTCATTCTGATGCATTCTTACCCACCGTTTCTATCACCACATGAATGTGGCTGGACTACTCCCACTGCTGATACTGAGGCCACAACATAAAATGTAGTTCATGGGGTAGATACCTGTGTCAAGAGAACAGATGCAAATGTTTGAAAGCAGATCTGATTTGCTCTGAGCTATGTAGCTGTAGGAGAGACTGTCAGAATCCATAAATTGTGACTCCTTTGATTAGGTTTTATAGATTTGGCGAGTATGAACTGGACTTATCAAACATTTTCATATCTTAGAAAATGTTCTATAAAACTAGATAGTATTGCCATTGGTACTAAAAAGGAATAAATGGCTGTTGAGGTTCATTTTTTATAATTGTTAATCATTATTGTATATCTCAGTAGCAATAATATGACAAAACTAGACTATATTCACTATTTTGAGCTCATTTGACTAGACAATATGATATATCTTTAAGGTAAAATTAGGTCATTCCTGACCATCATAAAGTACACTACCAATCTCAAACTGCATCAAACAGCATGGTTTCATAAACAGTGCAGTAAAAACAGTACTGAACACAGCTATTTTCTAAAACAGTTCTGAGCTGTAAAAACAGTACTGTACTACGCTGTCCAAAACAGATGGTGTTAGAATAGCATTGTACATTGCTATTTAGTGCAGTACTCTGACTGCACTGTTCAGTACTGTTTACAGCGCTGCAAGAAGATGTTGCAGATTGGGGGTGTAATATGAAAATGTCATTTTCTTATAATTTCCAATCATTTTTTCACTCCTTGGGAATGATATGATAAAACAGGACTAAATATACCATCTTAAGCTCATTTGAGGTGACTATGTCTCATATTTAGAAAATTAATAAGGTAAAATAAGGTTACCCCAGGGCCATCAAGAGCTTAAGTGAAATTTTGATTTTTTTAAAAATATCCGATCATTTTCTACATCTTATTGGAAGAAGTATGATAAAACAGAACTATATGCAACATCTTGAGCTAATTTGAGATGCATATATTACATATCTGGGAAATTATTAGGGTAAAATATGGTTACCCCTGGCCCTTTAGAACCGAAAATGAAAATTTGATTTCTTTTTAATTCCCAATAATTTTTTTACATTTAATTAGGAATAATATGACAAAACAATACTTAATGCAACATTTAGAATTCATATGAGGCCCAAACATTGCGTATCTTAAAAATTATTAAGGTAAAATAAGGTCACCCCTAGGCCGCAACGGCTTTAATATCCATATTTCGATAATTTATTTCTCAAAAATTACATGAGCTACACAAGCCATATATCATATGAGTGATTAACACCTATATCTCTATTAGTATGAATTTTTTCAGGATGATCAGACATCACATTCTTGAAAAACAGTACTTTATGTCCCATATTTGACCCTTTGAAAGATGAATTCACGCTAGATAATTGGGTTAAAATGTATTTTCCTTCCTCAAAACCACTTCTAAAATAGGTTTTTCTCAATTCCAAGGCTCAAAGCAATCACCAAATGAAGTCATTCAAAGAAATATACTTTACAATTATTTTTATTTAATTAATTATAATGTACCCCCTCCCCGCCTGATAGGGGTGGGGGTCAGAGGCTTACAATCCATGAAGACCACCCCGAATCACTTGCCCCGAAATCATTTTTCATTCAGATCATATGTTTCTACAACTGTGCCAAGTTTGTTGCTTTCCTGAAAAAGTCGAACTACCAAAGGGACATCTGACTGCGCTAAATAGAAAATTAGAAGTAAGAATTCATTATTTTTTTTCAGCAATGGTACCTCTGTAAAGGGTTGTCATATCAGAGTTGATTTGGTGGGAGAGACTTCTAAGGTAGTTACATGTACAGTATATATCATTTAGGACTTCAATAAAAGTTATCACTGTAAAGATAGTGTGGTAACAGTTAAAACATCAGAATACAACCTTAGTTATTAAGCAAACTCAAAAATGAAGTTTTAGAATAATAGAAGTCTGGTTTGAGTTTCGTCAGAGTTGAATAGCAAGAACAATAGATGTCAGCACTGGACTTAATAATTGAAACAATTTCATATTACACTTCAACCCATTTACCATTGATAACTTATTGCACCATTTCCCTGCATTCAAGAATGCAAAAGACCATTTCCGTGAATAATGGTGTATTGTACAAAGTTCCATTATTTGTCATGTAAATGTAAAATGAACTTCTTTAAGTGGAACACCTCAAGTGGAACACTATTTAGAAGTACCAATGCTGTTCCACTTACACAGGTTTTACTGTATATTTGTGTTACATCAAAATGGCTTTAATCTTTGATTATTTGAATATTATTTTTTTTATTTTTAGCATGACCACAAAAGATCTGTGTTTATTGGCAATCTACCTTATAGTAAGTGAATGTTCATTTCAAATCGACCATAGTGTATATTCATTTGAAATCTACCATGTATAGTAAGTCAGTGATCAATCAAAATCTATTGTAATACATTTAAAATCAACCATGTCAAAGTTGTTAGCATTTAACCATCGGAAATCTACCATGTCAAAGTAGTTTGCATATATTCATTTGAAATCTACCATGTATAGTAAGTCAGTGTTCAACCAAAATCTACCATAATATATACTGTCAAAGTAGTTTGTATAAATCCATTGAAAATTGAAGTCATGTTCATTGGAAATCTTCTATGTTGTTAGTAATATATTCATCAAATAAATTTATATTACACACTTGGTCTTGATGTGATGTCTATAAAAAACACATTTATTTTGCAACTTAGACATCTGTGTTGTTGTATAGCTTTAGAGGCATCTTTGTAACTCTTTTAATTTTGAACATCTGTCCCCCCACACTTTCAGTTTGAACAACAACATAGTATTCCCTTTAATAAAGCATTCATTCTCGTTACAGATGTTAAAGAGGAGAGTCTCAGAGAACACTTTGATGAGTGTGGGGACGTAGAGAGTGTAAGGCTAGTCAGAGACGCTAAATCTGGCATGGGCAAAGGCTTTGGATACATCCTTTTCAAGGTACCATGATAATGTTATAACATTGTTGTAAATTTCTCAATTATCACACTGTGAAATGTTAACCTGACATACTCTGTAAGCTTAACTGGAATATGTGTAACAACTTCAACATTTTGTTAGGTTTTGATTATCTTCAGATCTTGTATTCATTTTTAAAATAATAAAATGATGCATTTGAAGAGAATTTATTTTGTACCCGCATATATTTATCATTTCTTTGCATGCTTATGCATGATTTACAATAAATCTAAATTTTTATTTAACACCGATGAAAAGGGATTAAGGCCTGCTTGGTATAGTACTCAACGAAAATGCCCGTGATTCATCACTTAGTTTGATACCCTTAATATTATCATATCAAATATCCAATGGAAAAGAGTCTCTGTGTACTATATGTCCTAATACCCCAATATCTTATTTTCATTGTCCTGATCATTTAATTGGCCTAATATGCCTCATATCTTATTATCAAATGCCCAATGGGAAAGATTCTGGGTATCTCATTTGTCCTAATTCTCTAATATGTTATTTTCTGATATCAAATGGAAAAGGATTCATTTAAACTAATACCCAATATATGTTATTATATAACAGAAACAGATTGCGATGAATCGTTTATTTGGCATAACAATAGCCTCTATTTCGTATCATTCGGCATAACAATAGCCTCTATTTCGTATCATTCGGCATAACAATAGCCTCTATTTCGTATCATTCGGCATAACAATAGCCTCTATTTCGTATCATTCGGCATAACAATAGCCTCTATTTCGTATCATTCGGCATAACAATAGCCTCTATTTCGTATCATTCGGCATAACAATAGCCTCTATTTCGTATCATTCGGCATAACAATAGCCTCTATTTCGTATCATTCGGCATAACAATAGCCTCTATTTCGTATCATTCGGCATAACAATAGCCTCTATTTCGTATCATTCGGCATAACAATAGCCTCTATTTCGTACCATCCATCACATTTGTATTTTATTACATTTTATTGTTTGTCATTTATTTCTAGGATTCTTCTAGTGTTGAATTAGCATTGAAGTCAACATCCAAGAAATTTATGAGAAGAGATCTACGTGTCATGCGGTCGGTTAAAAAAGAAAAAAAGACAGACGATAAAATCATATCCTTTGTATCAAAGAATGATGGTGTATTAAAATTTTTAATCATTAAAAGATCTTCTCATATGCAAAGTCCCTTTAATAGCAGGTTACAAATGGTGCTGGTAGTTCACTGATTTTTTCAACAAAATCACATAACGTTAAAATTTGTCCTCGGCCATTCTTTCTGTTCCATTGGATTACATTAAGGGTCACGCCCACTTTTCAGAGGAAAACGTGAACAATATTTTGCCAATTTCCCCCCCCCCCCCCCCTCCCCATATGCTATATGGGATAGTTGGAGCCAAATTTATTGATAAAGTCAAAACACTCTCAATCAAGCCAAATAAAATGTTCTAGGATTATTTGATATGAGAGCTCTATAGGCCCGGGCTGCGGAAACTATATTTTGATTTTAAATATTTTAAATGAACATTTTAGTTAACATGTATCTCGCTCAAGTGACAAAGTTTTGATGTATTTCCATATTCTTTTACATGAAATTTGGTTCCCACCATTGCTGGCATATGAACAGCCAAACCAAAGAAAACAATCTCTTCATTTGAAAAGTGGGCATTCATGAATTATGAAACACCTTAGTGCATTAATGTTTTTACATTGTAGGATGTGTTAATAGGTGATTCACTAATAGTATTTTCTCTATAATAGCTTTAAAATCTTGAAGGTGTACATGAGTTTCAAACCATGTTTTTGACTTTCGTTAGCTTTGTAATCCATGAGTCACATTTGTTCCGATCGATTGGCCGACACCCACCGATTGAGTACTTTTGTTCAAAACTGAATACAATTTTCAACAAAATACTCAATTGCCGTGCGCCGACCGATAAATGGAGCATTACCGCCGGAAAATTCAGAATTCCAAAGTAAGAGCATGCTAATGTGACCAGGTAATGCTCAAAATTGCTCACATTTTTCATTTGACTATTCACTTTGAACCTTTTAAATATCTTCTGCATTTGATTTAATTAAGTTATCTCACATCTTTTGGGATATTTGGAATGGTACATATTGGTCTGGTAGGTCAAATGCAATGTCACTTGCAGTTTTCTTAACCTCCTATATGTTTGACTGAGTTATAGTTATTCAAGCGTGTAACATTCCTTAACTTTTCTACTCCACTGAAAAACCAGCCAAGGGCGGGAAAGATGACAAGCGACCACAGAAGAAGTTCAACCCAGCATCAAATATTCAGAAACACGCATTCCAGGGAATGACTGCTACTCAAAAACCAAACAAAAAATTCAAGAAAAAGTTCAAAGAAAAGCATGCAAAACGAAAAGCACTTGCTGCTTCTAAAGAAAGTAGTAACCCTACTGCAAAAGGAAAACATATTAAGTTTTAGCTAATTTAAAAATGGACATTAAGTGGACCATGTGCTTATCTATTGAAAGCCCGTGAGTGGACAAATCTGATATCCATAAATCGAAACTGAAGCTAAGGTACATGATATATTGAAATCACATACAAGGGAACTATGGTTCAACAACAAAAAGGTATATTAGTATGTAAATAAATATATAGATAATGATATTTTTTATATGCATTAGAATTTGGGTGAGGGGGTAGCACTACCTGAGTTTCTCGCGAAGAGGCCCTCTGGGCGTTTATTTCCCCCGTTTACTTGAAAAGTTCTTGAAATGCAGAACTCAAATGGGCCTTTATTAAGAGGAGTGCTTTTCCAAGCCAGTGCGTGCTTATCATCGTTCATATTCACGCAATACTATCGTGAACGTCGACCCTCATTGACGTTTTGCCATAAAACTACTTTATTTGGCTCTTCTATTTTTATTAACTACCCTATGGCTGGTTCTTACAGGAGACGCTCCTACACAATCGGGGATAAACAATCTGCACGACATGCAATGAATGGTGATCCGCGTCTGGTATTGGGCTTAATACCATAGTCACATTTGCTTAGATTTTCAGTACCGACACCCGGACGATGAGTATTTTGTTCTAAGTTGCATTCAGTTTTCAACAAAATACAGGTACTTGTCGCGGGCGCAGGTGTCGAAAATCTGGGCAAAGGATGAGTCTGGGAATGAGTCTGGGTATCGACTTAGAAAATATTGAAAATTATAATGTCTGAAAAACCAACTCAATGGCACATATTATTAAACTTCAATATCTTATCCTTCTTCTGAGAGTACAAAAATATCCATTTGTATCACAATTAATGAAGAATATTGGCATCAAAGACAGTGCATATCACTTTGTCAGAATTGAAAAAAAATCAATGGCAAATATTAAATGAATTATTTATGCAAAAGGTTTGAAACATATCCTCCAAAACGTTGCTTACTTTCTTTGTATAGACATTGAATGGCATTTCTTGATAAGTGAATTGGTGTTTATCTGGGTAATCAAGGGATTATAGTCACTCAAAGTTACTGAGCATCCAGTTTTGAGACTTCAATTGTGTTGGTGAAGTTACACATATTTCAGTCAAATTCATGCTGAGCACAACATTCCGGTTTCAATTTTATAATCTCTATACATGACCCTGGTGATGAAGAGTCAGAATCAGTCAGAAAACCTAAACCGGAAAACTGTGCTCATTGTGAAAACTAAAAGTGAAGCAACTTTTTTTCTGATATTTCTTACATCAAATGGCAGCCATCTTGTTTTTCCCCCTTCAAATTAAACTGGCGGGAAATTCAAAAATTTGAAAAAAAATTTAATCCTTAAATATATCTCAAAAATATGATTTTCTTTTAAATTCTTCATGGGTCTTAAGTTATTTCTTCTTTGTAAGTCATACATGTTGCTATTGATGTTTTTTTCTATGATAATGACTATTTGTTTTTGTTAAGATACTTATTCTGACTCTCAGCAGGGGGTTAATTATGCATCAAAACTCGTGAAAAAAGTAAATATACTTATCAAATATAACTAGGACAGTAATAAAAAACGTATTTAACATACATTTGACTGAGGGACCAAAAGGGCATATACCCGGACACATCCTTTGACCAGGGCATTAACTAGGTGAGTGAAGAGGAGAAGTGAGGTAGAGAGGGATGGTCCGTTCTCATCGGATGACATTCGTGTTGACTACCATTCACTCTCATAACTAGCGTAGCATAGAAGCTGCGTGTTTGTCAACAATGTTTCATATGCCAGTAATGTGTAAAGATTTTAACAATTAAATCAGTTTAATCGGTTTCTAAAGTTTAAAAATAACCTAAGATGAAGAAAAGGAATCTTAGAAATAGAGGTGAATTTGAGTTGTACAAAATGTCAGCAAAAATGATTTAAGTTCTTCAAAGTCAACGATCTCGCAGATGTAAATGGTAATTTGTTCTACTTCATCATTGAAAAGGGTCATGTTTGAATTGAAAAAAAAAGAATCATGTATTTCAATTTGAAATATAAAAGCATTCGTGTATACGAGTATAAGTACTATTAAACCATCTTGATAATGCACTCGGGCTTCGCTTGTGTTTGATTCATGCTTTTATATTACCAATACTGAATGATGAATGACATGATTATTTAAGATATCTTGATGATTAACACTACTTAATCTTAATCCAGAGTAAATTAATCAGTTGTAACTATGGATATTATGACGTCATGGTATTGATAAAAATTAATCGATTTTGGGAATTCTTAATTTTACAAAGTTTTTGTTCATTACCACTTGGCAATTATCTGTGCTTATTATAATATTCCCGTAGTTTTAGTGTAACATGTTGGTTTTATGTTCAATTGTAAGCAGTTAACATTTTTTAGTAATTTACACTGTAAACAATATGGTAATTCGTCAAGTAAACTTAATCTATTAACAACATTTATTCATCGACATCTGTTGCCAAGAGGAGGAAAAGCCCCGGAGCTTTAGAGATGACAGACATAATTACGTGTCTTTCTTACAACCTTCGTTTGTTCGAATTTTCACTGGCTTGTATTAAAATACTACACTTTATCCCATGCCAGGACAATATAGTCCTGACACGGGATAAATTACACTTCGTTGTGATGGTTTAATTGATATTATGTAGGCTGATTCCGTTCGCCCTTCTTTATCTTATTTTGAAAATGTTGAAGCCGCCATTGATGACGTCATTTGTTTGTCGATTTTTGACCAGTCATAGATGTATGTCATCTCAATACAGGTTAACACTGTAAGTGTATGTCAACTTTGAACTCGTGGGTTAATCCCCCTCTACCTGTTGCTATTTAAAGAAATACATCAAATATCATCTTCGTACGCTCGGTTTTCACTGCGACCGACTGTAGTCGACGGAACAAAGATTTTTAGCTCATTTCCAATTCTGATTCATTTTATGGTTTAAAGGTTATTCGAACATGGCTGTATTCACGCCTTCTATAAACTGTAAACAAAGTCAGCATTTCACCCAGGGTATATTCGCGAACATTGCCCCTGGTAATACGTGTAATGTGTGACTTCATAACGGCGGACCGTAGTAATGGCGGACCATAATGAATATTCGAAACATTTTGGTGAGTTTTCATGTTCGAATCGTAATATAGACCTCAGAGCAGGTGTAATATCGGCGAATACACCCCTTAGGCTAGGCACAAAAGTTTTCGAACCCCTCACTCCCTTCGGTCGTTCAGGGTACAGAAAAGTTTGTGCCTAGTCCTGCAGGATGTATTCGACAATATCACCCCTGCTCTTCGGTCTATATTTCTTAAAAAAATGATGATGGTTTATCTTGATGCCAGGTAGGATTTTACAGAGTAGATTGCAATCCATTAATTCACATCGCCAATCTCTGTTAACCATTTTATTGACCGATTGAGAAATATTAAGATTATCATTGCGCGTTAAAAGTAGCTTCCACACATGGCTAGGCAAGGTGTGTCCGATTGCATGCTGCAGCCAATTTGAACAGAGTATTTCTGAGTGACAACAATGCATGGAATAATTAATAACGCATTTGCTGTGCATTGTTACCAGGGTGAAGAGATGTTTTTATGTTTTGACAACACTTGACCCTTGCAACAAGTTTCATTGTAAACTATGTTCTTTAAGTGAATTTGTATCTTTTGGGTGATTTTATAGATAGTATTTTGCAATGTGTGAAAAGAATTTAAGCCCAAGAGAGATACATTGTAGCTTCTTCATTCCACTCAGGCGTTGTTTCTTAAACTGTGCATGCCCCTACGCTGTCATGCAAAGATGATTTTGAAACAACACCTTCATGGTACATGATTCAGCAAACAATTTACCGAATCCTTAAGTCACATTAACCCTGTGGACTCAGCGCTCGCCATCGTGTGGCGTGTGATTTTTAAATTAATTTATCAATTTTTCATTTGGTATGATGGGAGATGTCATGCTGTAAAACTATTTGTTTTGCCCATCATGTCCATGCCGTGCCCAGCCGTCCTCTCCAAATTATTCACACGATTGCGAACCGCCTGGATGTGACCGCTCCTTTTTGAATAACAGCATCGACATTAAGGCCTTGGTCACAGTTGCTCCAATTTTCTCTACGGCACCCGGCAGATTGAGTATTTTGTTCAAAATTGAATACAATATTTAACAAAACACTCAATCGGGCAAACGTCGGCCGATGGATCGGAGCAAATGTGACCAAGGCATAAATAACAGGGTACCCTTTGCAAGAGAACTGTTCGACTCTATTTGGACACTCTTCAGATTAGAAATGATTGTTTCAATAAACCCACAACCAATCTAAAGCTCATAATCGAAAAATATAATGGCTTCCCAATCAAAACGTATCGACGCTGCATTTTCTCCGTTAAAGGCCATAAAACTACATTTAATATAATATGTTATGATTTATTTATAACCATGGAAACTAAAATTATTTATAATCGTGACTTATGGGATGGTTGCTGTTAACTGATAGTTTTCAACTTTTCAGGGTAAAATGAACAAATGATGGATATCTAGAAAGTCAATGTTCGTAGTTTTAGTCGTAATTAACAAAGACGTTGGGATCAAGCTGTAACATTTGACCTGACAAGCACATTCAAGTGTAATAAACTTGATGAACTATCACTCCGATGTTAAAGAAGTAGTCTTGTATTTCTGCTTCAAAATGTTCTCGTAATTCCGATCCAACAATAAAATCATTATTTTTTTAATATATTGATAAATAGGCAACCAACAAGCTACTTCCCTGATTCACTTTATTGCAGTAAATTTTTCTTAATTAGTTAAGGAAAGAATCCATGCAATTCTAATCCAATATTAAGCCTACTATAACTATACTTCTGATGTTTTGGAAGCTGTCTATGTACTTCTAAGCTTAGGGAATATCAAGCCTTCTATACTTCTGATGTTTAAGAAACCTTCTATGTAAGTCTTATCGAATATTAAGCCTACTATACTTATGATGTTTAGAAACAAGTCTGCAAGCCTTCTCGAATATTAATCCTACTATACTTCTGAAGTTTAAGGAAGCAGTCTGCGTAAACTTATCGAATGATAAGGCTACTATACTTCTGATGTTTAGGAGCCATACAATGTTATTCTTATCGAATATTCAGCCTACTATACTTTTGATGTTTAGGAAGCAGTCTTTGTATACTTATCGAATATTAAGGCTGCTATACTTCTGATGTCTAGGAATAGGTCTTTGTACTTCTTATCGACTATTAAGCCTACATTACTTCTCATGTTTAGGGACCAGTCTTTGAAAGTCTTATCGAATAATAAGCATGCTATACTTCTGATGTTTAAGGACCAGTCTATGTAAGTATTATCGAATATTAAGCCTACTATACTTCCTATGTTTAGGAGGATGTCATTGTAATTTTAATCAATAATACATGTATTAATACATAATACATTTATTATTTATAATTAAGGCTACTATACTTCTGATGTTTAGGAACCAGACTATGTAATTCTTATCGAATATTAAGTTTACTGTACTTCTGATGTTTTGGAAGATTCAGTCTATATAATCATCTGATCCATCCGTCCATTATTGATACATCTTTAAACGATACTACAATTTTTAATATTGTACTCTAGCCTAAACCTTTTTTGTCATGTAATTTACTCGTTAAAAACGCTTTTATTATCGACTGAGTCAAATCGATATTTTAACCTGATGAATTAAGGAATCGCCAACACATGGTGTAACAGAGATGTGAAACGCAGCCCTGTGATAGAGATAGTGGTGCATACATAAAAAATAAGAAAAATGAACGTTTAATTCGATGACGGTACCATGGTCAAACATCGACTTTCTACAGTTTTGTGAAATTAACATAAAAACCGTAATATACTAGTACTCAAGTTTTAATATATCAACCAAATACAAGCAATTTATACTGCTGTGAGGTGTTTGGACAACATGATATCACGGAAGCTCCTTGGACGAATTACTCTCTTCACTCTGTGTTTAACGTTTGGACATTATATATTACTTGGAATAGAAAACACATTGATAAAAGGTAGGTTTCATATTTATTTTTTGTCAAATAAGTAGCAATTTAGGTCTTGGAACGTGCTTCTCTTACAAGAATACAAATTGTGACATATTGTTACGTGCAGGGGCGTAGCCAGGATACAAAATTAAACGAGACTAAAGCATTCTTTACTGTAAATAGGTAACAGTTTAATTTCCAAGGATGTACATTCTAATTACATGCTTAAGTTAAAGGATGACAGCTTGTTTCTTTAAAAAAAACATTTGCACGATAAAAAAATGGGTCACTCATTTTTCGTCGTTGTTTATCTTACTACGGCGGTTGATGTTCGGGGTTCGGCATCTGTACTAAGTGACAAGGGGTAACATTATGCATGTTAACTTAATGCCTTGTTTCTTTTATCAGATTTGATTAAAAGGGTGTGTAGCTATTTGGCAATTCTAGCATTGGCCGTCATCTGTGTCAATCAAACACGATTATTGGCTTTTTTAAAATCGAATCTCTTTTACTCAAATTTAGATACAGTGCCTCAAAATTAGTGCCTTGATGACTCAATTACTTCGTTACTAGCATAGTTATAGATATACCATTTGCATGTTTGAATTTTGGATATTTGCGTCAGATAATCGTCTCATTTTTAACTTGTTGTATTATATGGGAAGTAGCATCGATAGTAGTGTCAGGTCGACATCATTGTATTATCTGCATTTCTGCGTATAATCTGCATATTTGTGCAACAGCAGTCCGCACTTCATCTGCATTAGGACGTTCAACAGTCCATTTTGAACTGTCAAACTTCAATTAAGGAACCATTCAGACATATCATAATTCTCGGAATCATTAGATCATGAAAACGTATAATAAAATAGGATCGGGTATATTCTTTCTTCAGCGCCTGTTGATTGGTTTAGCTCATAATACAGATGTTACGTCATTATGTTCTCCAAATGACGAAAATTTGAGGAATGATCCGAATTATCGAAGTTAGGTAATCAGTCGCCATCAAATGATTTACAATTCATTTGAAGTTCATTTTATTGCAAGTATACTTTACTTTTTCGCTGGGGAGTATCGTGACGCAACAGCACGGTGTTTTTGCATTAAGAAGGACAGCCTTCCGGCTGGTGAATATATAAGTGAATCATAATAATAATCACGTTTAACGTGAAAATGATATCTTACAGATATATTACAAAGGTTTTCGAGGGTCAAAATGGCATAGCTTTATCTTTTTTACAATTCTGATAGTGTTCCAAAACGTCTACAGTCAACATATTGTCATTTTTAGGTCATATATCAGGAACTGATCAAATATCAAGACTGATGTACGGCCATCCACCGATGAAATCACCGGGGTGTAGTGATCAAAAGTTCGTGCTGATATTCTCCTACGAAAGATCTGGATCTACCTTCTTAGGGGCGGCCATGGACCAACATCCTTCTATATTTTATATATACGAGCCCTTAAATCCACAACATGAAGAGGTATCCATTATTTGAGGCGAAATCTCATGTTAGTGCCTCGGTATGGACACTGCGGCGGATGAATGCTAAAATAGTCAAACTTTGTTGAAAATAGTCCCCTTTTCATCATATAGGGTGGTCAAAAAATGGCAACATTAAATTTTCCTCATATCTTTGTCATTTTAGGGAATTTTGGTATTTGGGATAATTTTACATCATTCAATTTTCTTCCATCAGCTACCATATTTTATGACCATCAGACTGATGGTTGCAATGTTACAGCACTTTGAACAACATGCCCTAGGTGTGACAATCAACGCGCTGTGGGCAAACTTGCACAAGTTATCAATGACCCGAATGCATTCCTCAGCAGGTATAGCCTAAAAGACACAGATGATCTCCCTTTTGAGGTCTGCTGTTGTCCTGAGGTCATTCTTGTAGACTATTTTTGGCATATCCCCACAGGCAGAAGTCAGGTATGGACATTTTGGATGATGTATGCGGGTTTACTTATAGCGCAATAGTGGTCACTGGAGCATGTTGTTTAAAGTGCTGTAACATTGTGATCGCAGAATTTGAATTTCTTAGTACTCACAGATTATTTACTTGATCTTACAACTTACTAATGATACTCCTAGGATACTTTGTACTTTCAGTAAATTTAGTTCATCAGTTGTCGAGAAAATACTTGTCAAAAAGTGTCTCATTTTTTGGGACACACCATATATGATTATTTCTATCATCATACATTGGCGTTACCCCGCCCTCACTCACTTTAATAACTTTAATATTTTTCTGTCCAAGGAAATGCAATTCCCAAGACGGAATACCATCAGCGACAAATGGCTGGAGTTGGAGGCTGACGTGTACAGGCAAGTTCAGCTCTGCAAGTTGGACCAACTCCCAGAGAAAATTGACATCATGAGAAGTGAACTCCTGTACAAATTCTCCAAAGTTCATCCTGATGTCTATATGGAAGGGTTTACGGAATGCATGACGAGGAAAAGCAGTAGACTTAATCCATTGGGCATCAATAAAACAGATTTTTGTATACAAGGTGTTCTGGGATTGTGCAAATCGAGGTCGGTATGTATCTACTTTTAATCTAATATATTTCCCTGTAATTGAAACAATGCTAAGTTTATCTTAAGTGATGAGTTGGAGACGTGACGCAGTGACTGAGATGCTAGGTGGACAGATTTGATTATTTTAGTTTGATATAAAACCAATCAATGGCCAGATATATCGCCGCTATCTGAAATGATGGCATCATTACATACTACTCCACTAAGCAATCGAAAGAGACAGTGGAAGGGAAAAAGAAATAACGTATATCCTTCTCTACATTCTGTTACGATAATTGTAGTTCTTATATTACCATATTTGCAAATGTTTGTTCATCCGCATATGTTTCAAGGTGGTCCTTGTTAAAGAAGTTCGAGGTACAATGGAAGGATTCTCTCGCTTCGTCCAGAGACAAGACTGTTCAGACAGTGTGAAAGTTATCCATCTTCTCCGAGATCCCAGGGGAGAAATTAACAGTCGTTTTAAAACAAAATGGACACATTTTATAAAATATCCATTGGTTGATAAATACGAGTTTATCAGTTCGTTGTGTGGACGTATGTTAAAGGATATAAGGATAAGACGAGAGCTTGAAAAGAAGTACCCAGACATGTTTATGCAGTTAAAATACGAAGATGTTACTAAAAATCCCGTACAGACATTTGAGGCTCTAATGGAATTTATTGGATTGCCCTTCTTTCCATATCACAAAAAGATGTTGGAGTTAAAGTCTAAAAACTCGTCAGTAGATATATGGAAGAATACGCTTAATAGGACTTTACTGAGGGAAATTGATGAACGTTGTTCAGACGTGTATGGTGAACTAGGTTATCAAAAGTCAGAAGTTAACAGAATATGATTCAACCAAGATAGCCTACACCTCATACATAAATAATTGTTTTTACACGTTTTGATTAATACAGATTTTAAAAAATTGTTATTAAATCTGTTTTTTGTCATCACTAGGGATACATTTGAAGCTTCGTCAGGAGGAATATTATACATTATCGCCGTTAACATGATAAATGAAAGGGCGTTTTAGTGGTCCACCATCATAAAGAGCAGCCTTAAAAAGATAAGGTAGCATGAATATTATCTTAATGCAGTGAAGCCATTTTAGTACAACTTTAACACAGTTTTCAGGGCTTCAAAAGTTAGACACATTCAGAACTAGAACAATGGTTCGAAATGACATAATTTGTTGGATTTGTTATAGATAATTACGTATCTCAAACCCTGTAACTTAGTTAAAATATCGCTTAGTGTAATAACAAACTACGTATAGGTATAGGTAAATGGGTTATTTACGCTAATCTTAAACTCCCTAGTAACCCATTTACCTATACGTACGTAACCTATACGTACGTAGTTTGATATTACACTTAGCGCTTACAGGGTTTACGATACGTAATTACCTTTATTATGCACCTCATTAAAATACTCAAATCTGATTGGTTAAGAGCTGCAGGGTCTATTGCCATACGTGGCAGCAAGATCTCGTTCTATTCAGTATTGAAGCAACGAGATCTCCAACCATCCGGAACACGAATCCCGAGCTCGGCTTTGCTTCGCCTAGTATTTTTTTCATCGGATAGGTATTCTGGCATATCCACCTCATGGTCATCCAGTATTTGTTTAATAAATGGCCGAAGATAGGAAATTCGAAAACGTATGTTTTTATCCAACAAGTTACGTCATTTTTAGATCAGATATCATCCATTAAACTTTAAAATACTAACAACAAACATTTCTCATTCGATATGCATAGAAATTAGGTGGTCGAACACATTCATTGATGCGATAAACTATGCCATGTGATGATGCATGAAATTGTTGAATTCACACATTCTTCATCAGTTTTGCTTATTGTAAATGTATGAAATCAGCCATTTTCTCGTGCGATTTTAATCGTTTAACTTTACTATTTGGTCACTCTCATTGCTCGATCATGCTAAAAAATTAACAATTCGCCTTAAGTCACTGCCCCACTTCTCTCTGAAGTATATAACAGTTCTTGGAAGTGACATGTACTGGCAACTAACGAAAATTGACCGGTACGGGTCAAAAGCTCACGCCCGGTGATCGTGAATATGGGACGGAGGGGGGGGAGCAGGCAATTTCTGCTAGGAAATTCAACAAATCTGGAAGATTTATTTTTTCAAGAAAAAGTTTACTATTGAATTGCTAAATGGATAGGCGCACGGTATGGTAGAATATGTTAGGTTTTCTGGGATTTTTTCTGAAACGATACGCATCTAAGGTATGAGATCTATTAAAAAAGGCGCAAGGGCATCAACAGGCACAAATCAACGTTTTTGCTATAAATCAAGGAACAATGGCCTACACGACCTGTAATAAATACTTGTAAGTGATGTTATCATAACTAAATTAATGTCGTTGCTGAATTTATAAAATAAGTTTCCATACGAAAAATAAAAAATAATCGAAAATAATTAAAATGGGACGGAGGGGGGAGGGGACGGAGGGGGGGAGTAATAATTCTATAAAGTGAAACAACTTCACACGAATTCTTGTATTTGAAAAATGAACTCATTAACTTAGTAAGAAACTGAATGATATACCCCTGGAGACTGAAAAATGGGGACATTTGGAGTAAAAGGACTTAAAGTCGCGAAACATCTCTAATCATGTCTTATATACATTGCTCCCCCCCTCCGTCCCCTCCCCCCCCCCCCTCCGTCCCAAATTCATTATTTTCGATTATTTTTTATTTCACATATGGAAACTTATTTTATAAATTCAGCAATGACATTAATTTAGTTATGATAACATCACTTACAAGTATTTATTACAGGTCGTCCAGACCATTGTTCCTTGATTTATAGCAAAAACGTTGATTTGTGCCTGTTGATGGCCTTGCGCCTTTTTTAATAGATCTCATATCTTAGATGCGTATCGTTTCAGAAAAAATCCCAGAAAACCTAACATATTCTACCATACCGTGCGCCTATCCACTTAGCAATTCAATAGAAAACTTTTTCTTGAAAAAATAAATCTTCCAGATTTGTTGAATTTCCTAGCAGAAATTGCCTGCTCCCCCCCCCCCTCCGTCCCATATTCACGATCACCGGGCGTGAAGCTGGACCGGTACGGGTTAACGGTTTTATTTGAATTTAAAACAGCCATAACTTGCTCAATAGTGACTTCATCGTGTCTAATTTGAAATATATGATGCCTCTCGATGCTTTTAAGTACCCCGATTTTTTACAGATTTTTAAACGGACCAAAACTCTCCAAATGCGCATTTATGCTCTTTTCTCTCGAGAACGACTGTCTCATTTTAACGATAACTTTTATGTAGTACTTCTAACATATAAGATCTATTTTTCCCCATCAAGGTATGATGTAAATGACATGCCATTTACATCTTGTGAGTTTCAATGACGCGCGTTTGATTTTATAAAAAATGCCAAACTTTGTGACAAAGAATTTCCCCCTGCTTGCAGCGAGAAGACGGACCGGTTCGGGGCAATACACAACGGGAAACACTATTTTCTAAGCACTACTAAGAAAGAATACTTAATGTCTTATCCATAAGTAATAAGCACTACTAACTACTAATTCTCAGGAATAAAAAGTTCACACTTATCATACCTATTGAGAGATAAATATTGCTTATCCTCGGCCCAGGTACGTCTTATCCGTGTGTCATGTGACTACTGCGTTAATTAACTAAGTAAAGCATTTCAATTTAAGTGTAGTATGTTTGCATGCAGCAAGCATTTAATCATTTTTGATTTTTGATTAAAAATAACTCCTTTGGATCAAATATTTTAATTCTACTAGAGTGCGGGGAGTGGAAACAAGTCTCCATTCAAGCACTAAATATCAAAAGGAAGATTTCAGGACCCCTTCACTTCACTCCCGGACTTCACTATTCACCACCACCCATCCCCCTTCCCCAATTATCCCCAATGACCCCAGAATGTTCGTTTCTGTGCCGCTTGTCCATGGCCAGTAATTAATCTATGTGTATATTGTCTCCCTCCAAAAGGTAGGAAAAACCAGATGCAGACATAAACATTGACAAGGTGAGGGGATTTTAATATAAAAATAGTCTTGTTTTTGGCTCTGACTTAAATATCTTGACACTGTTTAACGAAGCCGGTTTAAGGAATGAGAGGCAGAAATAATTCCTAGATGATCTTTCTTTACTGTAATCAAGATGCTACGTAATCGCAATTTTAAAAGGGATTAAGTTATTTACCTTGTGATAATTTAATACTACTTATTGATTGGTTTGCCAAATATAACACCCCATATAAGACCCTTGTCTCTGATTGTAAAACATGTGTATGCACCAAATCCTAGGAATATTACATTATGTGAAACAATTCCAAAAAGGTTTTGTCTTGAACTCAATCAAATAGCAATATATTTCAACATGTAGAAATTATTTATTAACATAATGTCGGGCACTATAGGTTAAATGGTTTTCAGTCTTGCTCTTTTTGTGTCACGCTTTAATTGTGTGCTTTATTTATTTGGGATTTGAATTTGGAAAGGTGAATTCACGATCAATAAAGTTTATAATATCATTTATTAACCAATGCATCGAGGCAAAGCCGCCTTTCAAACACATCATCTATTATGCATGTCCATTTGTAGCAATCACACGGCCCATACCAGGGGAACACTGTTATCTGTCGCATTTATTACAGTGCCCGTATGTCAACCATACGGTGACCGCACGTTCAGCCTGCCTTTTCTATGCCCGTTACATGTAGATGTTAATGAATGGGAATTTTTCATGTTTTTATTTTTATGTTTTCATTAAACAGCCAGAAAAAACTATTTTTCATTTCCCAAGGAATTTAAAATGTATCTAATATATTATACAATCAGACAGACTGGCTATTCTAATCCGTTATGAAAGGCCATTTGTTTTTTCCACTACAGGATGTTTCTACAGAAGTTAATTAATTGTTTATCTAAGTGTTTAGATGCATTGTCCCTTGACGCTTTCATGAAATAAATGAACTTTGTGATGGACTACAATTGTATATTTTTACAGGAACAGTTATTTTTATCACCAAAGTAGAGCACTTTTTACATTAATTTAATTTTAGGTCTCTCTTATTAGTTGCATTGCAGAAGTCTAATATTATTCTCTCCGTGTGCCGAATGTACTTATACCCGTAGCCAAGGGGTGGGGTGGTTCAAGGAGTGCGAGTGAACAGAATTCGAATTGAATACAAAATAAATATGTAACATATAAAAATATAAGTACATAATGTCTAGCCAAGTCTTCTTGCATTTTCTGAACTTTAAATGCGCCTTTTGACGTGTAGTAACAAAATACTAAATAAATATTGATGATACTCCAGCTTGTTTTTATATTAATTTGGCAATGAAGCATGTATAAAGAGATAGCAAATTGTGCACAACCCAAATCCCTTCCCCGATCGGGTCGCGTTTACTATGTTTGTTAAAATGTATAAAAGTAATTGTAATAAAGACAATAATGCCCCCCCCCCCCCTATTGCAACCATCTTCGTTCACTCGGCTCCCATCGATGGACGCAGTTTAGACCGAGCTTGCGAAGATGTATTGCAACATTTTGTCAATTAATGGCATTGGCCCGGTGTATCAACACACATTTGATTGAAATAATTCAAACCAAATTTCCAAATGAATAAAGAACGTGAAGGTTCTGTTTGACATTCGAACAAACATTTATCCAGTCAAAAATAGATTTCTAATATTTGACCTTGATTAGATGTATTTATTGATCCTTTTTTTTAAAACTACAGATGGTTCACTCAATTCCGAAGTAAACAAAAAATAATCCTTTACACGTTTACTTGGTTCTCATGATACTGCCTACAACCTATCATGTATCAAAACAAATATTAATTAATCCGTCTGTCTGATTGTTCCCTGACTCAAACTAAGCGAACCCCGATTTCAGTTCTAAATATTTCACTTGAAACAATTTAGCCAACATGATACAATATGACATTTGATTAATTATACGTGTATAAAGCCATGTTATAAAACCCATAAATGCTCACAATATAAATATAGTTTTATTGATGGCCAATAACAGATATCAGGGGCGTAGCCAGCTTTCAGTCAGGGGGGGGGGGGTGCGATCGCCAAAAAGATTTCGGTTTTCAGTCGGGGGGGGGGTGCGATTGTGACATAATCGGGGGTGCGATTGTGACATAAACCAGCCAAAAATGATTTTTATATTGAATTTTACAAAAATAGATGCAACTTCATTCCAAATTGAGCTAGAAGCTTAAAATAAAAAGCATTTTAAAGTTATTTTTCTCCTCTTTCTCAGGGTCTTATTCTTATTCGCAACACCCCCCTCCTGGCTAAGCCTATGGATATTTAGACAAGTTTCAAATAAATAACCCAGGAACCAACCGCGCAAGCAACCAAGCAAGCACACGACCATTAAAGCAAGCAGGAAACTAAGCAAGTAAAAAAAACATGCAACTTACAAATAATTAACATAATTCAATAAGATTAAAATTAAACCTTGCGCACATTTTCTCTACGGGGGTCGTACGGCGGCCGGAGCTTCAAAAAACTAGATACACGTTGAAAATATAGTATATCGTTCTGTGACATTCAGGGGAATTTCCTTTTGAAAGTGTAGAAACATAACATAAGGTCCTGCGCTCAGTACCAATGTGCGAAATGTAGCTCTGTGCTTAATTTTGGTTATGTTTAAGATGAAACTTTTCAGATTTGCTTCACTTAATGCATATCCCCAGGATTTCACAATACAATACACATGTATGAATTACAATTGGAGACAATACTTATCCAATCAATCAGTGATATCAATTTAATTGTTTTCATAACTGGGAATGTTTAACTTGATTACAGGAGATCGGCTAGGAATTGTTTTTCAGGCTGAGATTCGAAGAGGCACTTTTAATTAATGCCTCCTGGCGACTTAAGAATTGAGTAATATAGAGCTATCATATTGATTGCATTTATCAATCACAGAAATGAAACACATTGGAGCATACATGTAGTTAAATAATTGGGGATGGGAGGGGGTAGTGAACACACGGGATACTGAATTCTTCCTCTTAAACATAAACTTAAATGCCAGTGCTTGAATGAAGGCTTCCCCCGGGGCTTCCCTTTAACAGATTTAGGGAGTTTTACTACTAGTTTCACTGAAACTGAAGTTTTTCAATTGACTTTGTTTATATAACATCTTATTATAATACACTGGATATCATGTAAAAGTATTGATGTGTATTTCGTACTCTTGACAATCGAATTTCATATCAAACATTTGCAATATAGTTTTACAGTGGTATTACAGTGTGATTGCTTCAATAAATGCAACACATTTACCAGATTTTAGATTGGACGTTCTACACGATGATAAAATATTTTGGTGATATTCTTTTCGATGTATCTGCACATGTTAAAATGATAGTAGATGGGTTAACTACATTTGGACTTCATTGTATGATGCAAATGTTCCATTTGGCATGGAAGTACCTTAGGGCAATAGAAATAAATTCATCCAAAGACACAAGCTAGATGGCGCTTTATATTGGAAATATACGCATTTTTCAAAATGGCCGCCAAAAATACACCAGAGACAATACCTTTGCTTCTGTGCATGCTACAATTATAAGATTGGTGTCAAAAATACAGTGATGTTGTTGAAGAATCTATTTTATTAGATGTTGAGTCATGACAATTAAGAACTTCCACTTTAAATTCAAAATATATGCATTTTTCAAAATGGCTGCCAGAAATATAACAAAGAAGATTTCTTTGCTTCTAAGCATGCTACAATGATAAGAATGGTGTCAAAGTATACATTAATCGGGTTGTAGAATCCATTTAAATAGGTTTGGAGTCTTACATAATAAGAATTTTCACTTTATTTGAAATTATGTGTTTCTAAAAATGGCCACCAGAAATATAACAATCATGATATCTTCACATCAGTGCATGCTACACTGATACCATTGGTGTCAACATTTTATATTTATGGGATAGGAGAATCAATTTCATTAGTTCTTGTGAGATAATAGCTTTCATTTTATATTGGAAATATACGCAGCTGAAAATGTATAAAAAAGATTATATCTTTGCTAACAAAGATTGTAGCTTTGCTAACTAAGATTGTATCGTTGCTAAAAGTTTCTTTGCTTATGGGCATAATATTTCATAAAACTGGCTTCAAAATCTTCATTTTAAGAAATGTAAAACCTATTTAATTACTCAGATGCGAGTAGGTAGTTCCCGTTTCCCCACCAGGTGGCTAATTCGGGTGAAATAACATTGCAGGGCATTACAAAGTTCCCTTAAACTTGAATATTCTTAATTTTTAGTTGTTCAAATTTCATATTACTATTTTGTATCTGATAGTTGTACAAATTAAAATATCTCCAGTAAAAGAAAATATTATCTGCACAGCACAAGGAAAGATATTTCACTTTTTATGTTTTACAACATGAGGACTTAGGGGAATTTCCCTGACCTAAATGTCACATTTTTGAAGAAAATTCAATTTTAAAGTTGATGGACTCTTTTCAAAACCACATTTCTAGATGCAATTTTTCATTATGATTCCAAATTCGACAACAGTTAGACTGAATTTTGAATTTTTGATGACAAAAATAAAGATTGTTACTACTCGCATCTAGCTAATTGGATTATGAGCCTTAAAAATAATCGTTTTCAAACTATTGAGTTTTAAATAATAGTCATTTTGAAAAATGCCTTCATGTATGTATACACATACAGCACTGAATATTGTCACATTGAGAAAAATATTCTTATTTTTTCATTTGAACATTTTAGAGATTAAGATTTTAAACTGCATTAGTATGACTTTCACCATGAGTACTTCCTGGCCATAAATACTGTGTTTATTATTAAAACAATGTGTTTTCTTTCAAGTGAAGTCCCCATGATTGTAAAATATCTATCCAGCTTTCTGGAAAATTACGGATTAGGATCCCACCTTGGCACTTCATTTTATATCAACAATTATTAAAAGGGGACGGCATTTGAAATGCGCTGAACCACATGTCCCATGCTATCCATTGTTTTCAGCATAGTTTCCGTCATCGCAAATTGATACATTCAAAACTACTCTTTCAAACTATTCTACTTTTGAAGAAGTTTTAGAACCCTTGTTAGATATAATTTTTGTATTATTTTCCACAGCCACTGAGAAAACGGCATACATTTTCAATAAAAAGTGAAAATGTTTGTTAACTAATAGACATACAGTACAATATCAGAATTTCTGCTTATATAAACATTTTGGTACCATTTAGTCAATGGTAAAAATCATATTTAGACAATAAAAATTTGAGATCTAACTTAATATAATGTAACCATACCTTGACGAGATATCTAGTAAGTAATAGGTAATCAACTCCTTCTCTGGGACATTTTGAATTTTCTGAGGCATTAATCATAAAAATAACACCATCTTCAATTTAATTGAGTATATATGGCCATAGTTTGAAGGAATCTGAAAATAATTGCAAAATCATATTTAAGACAGACGATGGAGTGACAGACTGGCGGACGGAGGGCTTCACTATATCCCCACTGAACTTTTTTTATTGGGGAAATAAACACTGTAAACTGTATCAAATGGATTCTACCACCCCATTAATGTATACTTGGACATCAATCTTACTATTGTAGCATGCATACAAGTGAAGATATCATATTTGTTACATCTCTGGCAGCCATTTTGAAAAAGGCATATTTTTTTAATATAAAGAGGAAGTTCCTTATTTTCAAGACTCAAAACCATACTAAATTGATTCTTCACCCACAAAAATGTATATTTAGGCATTAATCGTATCATTATAGCATGCATGGAAGAAAATATATTGTCTCAGTTGTATTTTTGGCGGCCATTTTGAAAAATTTGAATATTTCCAATATAAAGCGCCATCTGGCGTGTGTCTTTGGATAAATTTGTTTCTATGGTCCTAAGGTACTCTCATGTCAAAGGAAACGTTTGCATCATAGATTGAAGTCCAGACCCCCTAAAATGCAGTTAACCCATCTACTATGACCTTGCATTTAGAAATTTCATCATAGTAACCCCCCACAGCTCCCTCCCGACCTGTAGGAGTAAAATGGAATAAGTGATTGATCATTGATCTGATAATTAAGCCACTTATATGCAAGATTATTAATTTTAAAATAGACCAACTTGATATTGTTTAAAGTTAGTTTTAACATATTTTCCATCGATATACGGTAGCTAAGAAATAAACACGTGGCTGTTTCCAGGGGCTGTTCGGCATTTTGAAGACAATCCTTTTGTTTCTTGTCACTTTTTAATGTGTTAATATTCAGCATTGAGCGTTAACGTTCGGCGGTTGGGATTTGGCGTTTGTTTAAAATCGCAGGTGGTTCATTGCATCACTAGAAATATGTCGAGTCGGGGTTTGATTTTGCAAGAATAAGGGTATCATTTTCAGCAGAGATTATTATTTAAGACTTCATTATTTTTCTAATCCTCATTACATGAACTTTAGATTAAACAAATGATCAAAGGATGGCTTTTTGCACCACTGTTGAATCGGGGAATGATTGTGCAGCAAATCTTGAGCATTCACCAAGAAATGCGTGATTACCATTTTGTTTTACATGTAAATCATACTAGTTATTCAAGACCCTGTATGATCCACTTTGACAACTGTCAGGAGGGCTTGTAACTCGATTTTATCATACAGGGTATTTATTGAGAGGGGTTCCGGGGGATATTGGTTATATAAAAAGGGCAATGTGTTAAGTTTGAAGAAAAGTTAAAGGTTTATTCAATAAAAAAGAGATTATAACACATCAATTACACAATCACGCCAATTCGTGTGATTTAGCTGGGAATGCCTTTTGTGAATATGTATATTGTGTGACGGAAAAAAGATCGTCTGCTTCTAACAGTTAATTACAGTAGCAATGCTTTTCTAGATACTTAACTGCAGGTGATCAAAGATGTCAAATCATGGGAACCAAAAGTATAATCTCATGAAAGTTTAAACGCTTTAAATTACAATATCCAAATGCTTTTGTTTTAAACTATTGATTCGTGCTATTGTGCTAAAATTTCACTATGTTGCCATTTGAAATATCTTCCAAATTTCCATATTTTCAAATAAGTCAGACGATGACTAAAGGAAAATAACTAGAATCAAACCCCCAAACTGGCCCCTGGCATTCTTAATGACTTGATTTCAAATATTAATATACAAGAAACAAACTGGTGACATAAATAAGATCGGGTACGGGAGATGAGGGGTGAGTAAATGGGACATTGTATGCCCCCTCTGTAACAGACCTTCAATACAAACTTGTTTCAAATCCCGGGTTTCCAATCACACTTATAGTTTTAAAATGTACAATTTAAGCAGTTTATTCTAACCAAACCTGTAATCCTTTAGTTTCTTCAGGAATTTGCAAAAGAAAATATTTGAATTTTTTATTATGCTCAGCATTGTTTTGCAACCAAGATTTATTCATTCATATTTGTATTTAGAAAATAGTATTTCAATCAGACAGACGTTCTAATGAGTTAGGAAAATACATTTGTCCATTTCCTCTCGGGAAGTTTTTAAAAGTAATCGAGTCGATTTGTTTATTTTAGTGTTTAGCATTGTTTTTCATAACTTGACGCTTTCATGAATAGAATGACTTTAAAATGAGATTTTTTATAATTTTAGCTTTTACACGGACATAATTATTGTATATTTCTACATGGACGTCGCCTCCCCCCAAAAATTACAGATATACAACTTTGGGTCGGAATGCTTTATTTTGCGCAGAGAGACAGGCCTGATGGTGCATCGGAGATGGTAACAATGTGGTTTATACAATCATTTAAACACTGCAATGTTTGTAGAATGAAAATATTAAGTCATGCATTGGTCAATATTGAATTTTAACTGGCGGGGATTAAACAAAATGCCAGATCGTTGATTGTCTTACTGGCTTGCTTGAAGATAATGCACGAATCAAATAGCATGGATTTCTTCTTAATCAGATGGATAAGCTTATTGTTTTCTCTAATTAAAAGGCGGCTTTAAGTTACTTTTACAGGATTTGCAAATTCGCAATCAGACTGGCTTATTTTAATCCGGTTTATTTGGTGTTTGATTTCGACTCTAACTGAAATAATTTATCACAAATAATGAATAAGCAAACAGAGACCGGTTCAAAAATGAGAATAGAGGCAAAAATAAATCTATTCACAAACTGTAATTAAAACACGGGAGCAATTCTAGACTGTTAGATAATCTTTTCTGTAATCAAGGTGATGTTGGTACACGTCCGCAGTTAAAAAACAAAGACTATATAGCAATTAATCCTTTTGTTATCATTAAATGTTAGATTCTTATTATTTTTGTTGGACAATGTTAAGACTTCTGTCTCTGATTGTTATGCAGGCATGTGTATGAAAAAGAGAGTTTCGTCTTATATAGTTTATAACTAGACTCTGTACGCAGGATAATAGTGCCCCTATTATCCATGTTCAGGGGCATAGCCAACTTTCAGTCAGGGGGGAGTACGATCGCCAAGAAAAACAATCTCGGTTTTCAGTCGGGAGAGGGGTGCAATCTTGGCAAAAGCAGGCCAAAAGATGCAACTTCCTTCAAAATTGAGCTACAAGCTTCTTTCTCTTCTTCTATTTCATGGTTCTATTTTATTGGTTATGCATCACATTTTATATTATTGATATCTTTCCCCGGACAATATGTTATCTCATGGTCCGTTAACATCATCAACAATGTGATTTACAACAAGAGATTAACCAACATTTCTTAATTAAAAAGTTGATATTTCTTGACTTTTTAAAGCAAAAACACTATGACACAATAGCATCAAGGCAAAATCAAAACATGGTGTGGAAATAAAAGGCATACAAAATGGCCATTAAAAGGACATTTTTGTCCATAAAAGTATCAACTTTATTACATTGCAAGCAAATACAAAGTATAGGATAAATAAATATAACATCTTCCTAGATATTGCAATACAGTTCAGTAAGTCAACAAATCTAACTGTTAAATAAACAAACTTATACCATGTCTGCAATTGTTCGTCTGCAGGTCAGAACTTGGTATCCGCTTCGGATAATCAATTTCTGAGAATACTGATGTCTTGAATAGATCATAAAAGACGATGTTGTCTTAAATAAGAAGATTTAATCTACAAACTCAATAAATATTGTAAACCCGGGATCATAAACAACAACACGGTACCTTGTTGTTCTCTGTTAAATCATGAAACCAGTTTCCCTTAATTTTTTTACTAAGAGACTTATACATGCATACTTTATTTATCAAATTATTTTTCTTTAAATATTAAATGTAGTCTAAGTTTATTTTAATGATTAGTCTTCATCTAGATTTATTAATCATCACGATATTTGTATATACTATTTATGTAATAGACCTATCATATCACGCCTGTAAGTACAAAGTCAACTACATATTAATGCAATAGAATAAGACTCGATAATTAAAAAAATAAACCTCAGTATTCGAGCCTTAAAACCACAGATAAGTGTATCAATACCAAAGGGTAAGCTCAAATAACCTTCCAGATAAGTGTATCAATAATCAAGGATTGCGACTACTAAGCACCGAGTAAGATGGGTGTAACATTGGTATCGCAAGTTATTCAACACGATTTTGTCTTGTGATAGAACCGGTCGATGTTTGTTTGCTGCCAAAATCAGGTTGCATGCTCTGTAAAAGTACGCAGACAAAAGTCTTTATACCAAGGGAAAGATCAATACCCGGTGATTTCAGCGGGAAGTGGCGTTTCGTTCAGTGGATGAGCTGCGCGCGCTCGCATAAATGTGATTATCCAATAAACTGTAGGCTATAAGCACAGTGACCTGCAGAGGGCGCTATCACAAACAAGTACTGCACGAACCGATAAATTCCCGGGTATTGTAACGCCCTTGTTTATACTAGTATATAAAATGCTAATTATGAGCAGAATGTGTTATTAAATATACAAAAAAATGTACTCTGAATGTCCTCATACATTTTACTAACAGCCCTGGACCATGTTGTACTCCACTTAATCCTTTCCTGACCAAAATCATTTGAGGAATTCAGAAATATGTTGTCACAATAAGCACTGCTACTGTCAATGTTCGGTGCATTATGATTCAGAATTATTGCAATAAAATGGAAATATGATAGTTTTGAATTAAATACCAAAAGTACATCAAGAATATTTAGAAAATAAACCCCTGAGAAAATCATATTGACACATTAGTCACAAAATTATACTTATTGATTTCATTGGGAGGAAAGGGGTAAATATTAAGGAAATATGGCATAACAATGAACAGTTAGGCAATACTGTTCTAAGACCCAATGTAAGGACTTTTGCATTGTTATTATACAGCTTTCAGTGACACCTTTATTTTATGAAATATACAACTCTCATGAACATGATCATTTGTAAAGTCTATAACATATTCTGATTGCTCATTATTAGCATATTATATATAATTACCTTTGTCCACTTAGTTTTGCAGAGCAGCATGACTTTGGTCAGTTTGGCAATCTTAGGTAAGTTTGACGTCACAAACTTGGAAAAAGTCACATCGGTGTTTTTGGTATATGCTATGTTCACTCTACTATACCTTGCATTTGGTGTTCATGAGCAACCCATTTGGCTTATTAGTAATGATTATGTATTTGTTTTTATTTGTCTGTTCCTTATGAATGGTTTATCGGTTGAAAATTAGATGCTAGGAGGGCACTTTCAAAAATATACTAAACAATACAATTGGACAAACAAAGTATCTTATGCATTTCTAGGTGTTAGGTATAGTAGTGTGATGTTCTATATGTGATATTTTGAGTAAAAATCAATCAATTGTCTCCAAATCCTCACAGAGGGTGTATTATATGCCTCAAATTATGCATGGAAAGTTTCATTAAGTTTACTTGCCTTATACAAAAGTTATTTAAGGGTTTTCGCAATAGGAAAATACTTTGGATACAGAGGGTATATCCCTGTTCATAATCAGAGATTCGAGAAAATAAATATGGATGGATAGTTGAAAGAACTGGAAAATCGGCCACGGCCAAGAAATCAAACCTGGACGTGAATATCGAAAATAATTCCACGGTTGGGTGGAAATTTTCTGATCATTTGGCTAATTGAACTATGTGAACCAAATGACCAATGATGGTATGGGATAAACAGATCATCCTAAAGTCGGTGCAGGATATCAAGGATTATCTCTTGGCCAATATAATATGTCTACCCTAGTGGTGCGCGACATAAGATTTCACGTTCGCGATATGAGATTCGTGGTTCGAGTGCAAGGAACGTAGTTCGCGGTATCAGAACTGATGTTCGCGTTGTTGGAAGTCTAGGAGGCCTGTTTTTGCTGTAAGTGGGTTTGCTGGCCTTTGTACATACATTTAAATAGTAACTATTATGAACAAAACTTGATGAAGCTGAGTGTTTGAAATCAGTGAACCTTCCACATTAGATTACTTTGTATTATCATTCATCCAATACTCCTGACTGATTATACCTACCCTTGGATCTCTTGGGTGTATTTGTGGTGTTCTGAAACGTGACTACTGTTCAATCAGTCAAGTCTCACTGTATACACACAATCTTGCTATATTTGCAATGTAACGTTTTGGAAGGTTTTATTGATTGCAACTAACTTACTGTTCAATCTATCAAGTTTTGCTGTGTAAACTACCTTTTTAGGTTTCTAACACCCCAGTCACATTTGTCACACGGCGGCCGCAAGTCGACTGCAGATCAATTAAATCGGTGAATTTCTGCGGCGAGCGTAGAAAAACTACGCTCGCCTTGCGGCCTCCGTGCGGCGTGTGCAGATTTTTACAGGCCGCAGGGAAGGCGTAGAAATTATAACTCGGAGTCATAATATTTGTTCAATTCTGAGGTCCCCGTAGAAATCAACTGGCTCAACAAGATTGAATCATTATTTGTCAATGTTTCACGATCACTTTTCATTTGATATTACATCCTAGCACTATGAATAACATTTATGAATGTAAATAAAATGAAAAAAGTATTATTTATCAACAGAAATTTAAAATTCACCGTGCGGCTGCCGTGGAAAATGTGACTGCAAAAGTATGAGAGCGCAGAAATTCCACGGCGAGCGTAGAAATGTTACTGGCCGCAGAAATGATATACCGCACGGCGGCCGCAGGAAATGTGACTGGGGTGTAACAGTCACACTAGTGGACTGAGATGCTTATGTTGTACATTTTATATTATCTTCATTATCAGTTTTTCAACAAAACATATCCTGTCCAGTTTGATATTTTTGTAAAATGTGTACGTTTCAAATATCTATCGGAAGGTTAACCTTTATATGTTTATTTTTGTTTGTATTTCCTCTCTTGTATTTGTTAAACAAAACAAGTACTTAGATACATAACTTGTTTCGTGTTTCTCCTTTCATCCAGTATCGCATTTTTAATTTAATTTTGATTTGATTGAGATCACAGGTGTTATGATTTATAAGTCCAAGCTTTTATACCTGGCTTTATATGTCAAATAAGTCTCTAACAAAATCAAAACAATTCAACAATATGCAAATCTTACACTGTCCTATAAATGGGACTGCTTCATATCATCCCCTAGTCCAACAACATTAAACCTAGCGTGGGCCTCGTTTCTTATCTGACATGTCTTATGGCCCCGGCTATGTCTAACCTCCATGACCATTTTGCCCTTGATGCGTTAATTTAATCGTTCCGCAGGTTCCAACAAGCGGAACTAATTAAACTCCGAAAACATGGTAATATTACATAAAGAATGTGATTCAAGCATGCATACATACCTTATAAATACATACATACCATCCCGTATCCCCCTTAGACCATATTGATGCATAATTACGAAAATATTGGAGACAGGTTTGGAATTTTACGAAAATATCGGTCAGCTCCGGTAACATCGAAATTTCAAATCGTATCAGGAATTAACCGTCATTGCGACACTGCATCAATGAACAGTAGGTTTGCAATTAATAACTATTTTGTGTGTATACAAGTGCTATATAAATCAATCAAAGATACCTGCTATCCTCAAAAATGGTTATTTTATCCCGAGTAATCGCGTGATAATTATCAATCTATTTGACAACAATTTCGTTTCAATAGTTTAAATTTTAACCCGGGACGAACAGACACAACGACGGACATGCGGAAATTTCTTTTTAGAGATTGGTAAGTTTAACCTCATTTTACTCGTATAAATGACCATTTAATACAATAATATTGTGTTGAATCGCTTGATGTTATGTGTTTTTATATTGTTGTCAAGTATCAGTTGCATGTTATCGCGGAAAAATGGTTTCGGTGGATCCAAAACTTGCATCAATGGAAAGAATAGTAAAGAGGTTAAAATCAATAACGGCCCCAAGAAAATTCTTAATAATAAATAACGCCGTTATTGAGTTTAACGACGTTGAACTCATCATCCCCATATCATCATGCACTCTTATATCATCCAGATCATCTTACCAACATTTGATTGTGCAGGCTACTGTGAAAGACATGGAATCGGTTAATTATGCCAGTATGTTACAACATCCATAGGGTGCAGATTGGGATTTTTAATGCCTTGACACAGATCATTTTTAAATCTTGTCTAATCAGAAAGGACCAAACACCATTAGATAGCAAGAGTACATTGTACTATATCTTTATTTTGAGTATCCTCATGACTATATTCACACGTGTGGATATGATTACTATTTATTCACTTTTGGTGCCTTATATTATTTTGATATTGACTGCTCTGACCCAATTAACATTGACAATGTCAATTGTTTTTCCCTTGTTTAAAATGTACTTTTTAAAGCATAGGTACTTTTATTTCAATATTAAACTGCTTATCTATATATGTTCTTTGTTGGCAACTTTGACACTTGTACCAGGTATCTCTTCCTTGGTTTTCTTTCCAAATGTCTCAACAATTTTAACATGTGGAGCTGAGATATTCATCCAAATCCAGGCCCTGATAATTTAAGAATTCTATTCAGTAATATCAATAGTATAGGAGCTGAAAATGGCCTTAGATTTGACATGCTTAAAGACAAGGTGAAATCAACATTATGCTATGTCGTCCTACTCTGTGAAACTGGAAGGCTACCTAACTTATCAAAATATTCCATAACAGACTTTTCTGACCCAATTCATTTAGACACTGGTTTAGGTCTTCTAGCCTATGTTCATAAGGATGTCCCTTTCAAAATTAGACATGACCTGAATGTATCTAACCTTCAAAATATATGGCTTGAAATTCTCCAAAACAATGGATCCAGTATATTTATCTGCAATAGCTATAGGTTATATAGGCTATTTCTGTTCAATCAAAACTAAAGCAAAATGACCTACTTATTATAAATGGTGATTTTAATTGCAGAAATCCAGCCTTCTGGCATGATGACATCTTATCAACTGCTGGAAAAGATCTGAAGTGCATCATTGATGAGCTTAGTCTTTGCCAGCTAATAAATCAACCGACCAGAATCACCAAAAACTCTAGATCCTGCATTGACCTTGTTTTAACATATTCTCCCGGGAAAATTATAAATAACCTCGTTCTTGAACCTATTGGAAACTCTGACCACTGTACAATACTCACAACTATAGTTCAAACATTTTCTCGTGAATCCAAAACTGAAAAAGTGATCTGGAAGTATGATGATTGTGATAACAACTTAATGAATGAAGAAATAAACAGATTCCCATGGGATGATATCTTTTTAAACAATAGGAACATTAATACTTTGACCGAAACATTTTCGAATAGTCTTTTTGATATTTTTCAAAAAATCATTCCTCATAAAAAAATAAAAACTAGAGAAAATGACCAGCCATGGTTCAATGATTAAGTCAGAAAAGAACTGCGAAAAAAGTCACGATTATTTTCTAAGCTCAAATTGTCAAAAAATGTTACTATGTATGACCAACTTTATAAAGATCAGTGCACAGTTGTGCAAGAAACCATTATAAATGAAAAAGAACGGTATTATAACAGCCTTTTTGAAACTCTTGATGAATCAGGAAATAAACCTTCAGTATACTGGATCACAATCTCAAAGGTTATTGGCAACAAATTTACAAGTAGCATTCCTTCTCTAACCTGTACAATTTCTGGGAAAACTGCCACAAAATCAGTCGAAAAGGCTGATGTGTTTTTTAAAACTATTTGCTTCTCAATTTCATATTGATAATCCAGAATCTTTTACTCTACCAAACTTTCCAATGCGTTGCAACATCACAAGTGAAGCTTTATCTACAAATGACAATGAAATATTTTAAATTCTAAAAAATCTGGACACATCCAAAGCATGTGGCCCAGACAAAATCTCAAACAAGATGCTTCAAATGTGCTCAAAATCCTTATCAAAACCTTTGTAGAATCTTTTACTCTACCAAACTTTCCAATGCGTTGCAACATCACAAGTGAAGCTTTATCTACAAATGACAATGAAATATTTGAAATTCTAAAAAATCTTGACACATCCAAAGCATGTGGCCCAGACAAAATCTCAAACAAGATGCTTCAAATGTGCTCACAAAATCCTTATCAAAACCTTTGTCTAAACTATTTAACCAAATACTACTTGATCAAACATTTCCTACAATTTGGAAAAACGGATCGGTATGCCCGATCTTTAAAAAATCTGATAATTACAGGCCGATAACTCTTCTAAATACTCTCTCTAAAGTTCTCGAGAAAATCATATATAAGAATATGATATTTCATATGACAAATAACCATTTACTATACAACTTTCAATCTGGATTTTTAAAGGGACACAGCACGCAAGACCAAATTGTTGCAATTACAGAATTTATCCATCAGCGGCTCGAAACAGGTAATAATGTTAAAGGGATCTTCCTAGATATAGCGGCTGCATTTGACACTGTTCCCCACAACCTACTTCTTTATAAACTTGCAAAGTATAACTTTGATCAACCCACTGTAAATCTCATCAAATCCTATCTCTCAAACAGAAAATTTTTTGTTAACGTCAATGGCAATTTATCCGAACCCTCTGAAGATCACTATGTAAATGCAGGGGTTCCTCAAGGTTCTTTATTAGGACCACTTCTTTTTCTCATTTATATCAACGATTTGCCAGACTTAGTTAAATCACTGTGTTGTATTTATGCGGATGATACATCCATTTTTCGCGAATTTGACCCAGCAAATCCAAATCACTCACTGGCTATTCTTCAAAATGATCTGAATCTGATTTCCAAGTGGTCTGATACATGGAAGTTATTTTTCAAAGCCTCAAAAAGTGCGGATTTGACGTTTATTAAATCTAGGCAAGAAGCTCCCGACCTTGCACCCTTATTTCTTGGAAAAGATGAAATTCCAAAGGTTCGATCTCATAAGCATCTTGATGTTATTTTTGACCACAAATTAACTTTTAATGACCATGCTAGACATGTGTCAAATAAGTATCAAAATATGGTAAATGGCTTAAAGGCAATCTCTAAAAAGTTACCTCAAGACATCTTGAAAAAATTTACAATGCCTTCATCTGCCGATTTTAGACCATGGTGATTTATTTTATGCAGCGGCATCAAAATTTGAGCTGGCCAAACTCGAAAGCACTCATTATAAAGCTGGTTGTATTATAAGTGGAGTCATCCATGGATCAAGCAAAATTAAAGTTTTTGACATCCTGAACTGGAAAACTCTTGAATCTAGAAGAAATTACCATAAACTCTTGTACATGTTTAAAGTCTTTAATAAGATGAAACCTTCATATGTGTCAAATGTATTCAATGCCTATTTAGCTGATCATAACAACACTCAGTTGAGAAGAGTGCGATACTATAAGGTACCTGGAAATATATCAGCCAGGTTATTAAACTCTCCATCATTCCAACTTATGAGCTCTTGGAATAATGTTGATCAATCTCTCTCCAAATAAAAGAATTCTTGCATTTTAAATATCGCCTTAAGAATTCCATTCAGGATGAAAATATATACATGTATCATTCCAACTACTAAAATTTATTTCTAAATGCTCACTTCTTTGCTCACAATTTTAATTCAGTCTTATCCCCAGCTTGTTCATGTGGAAATAAAATAGAAGACAGCAAACATTTCCTTCTCAATTGCACCCTATACAACCCCCAACGGAACAAACTTTTCGTAGAGCTTGCAAAATTCAATGTGTTTGATTATTTCAAGCAAATGAATATGACAAACAAAGTTAAATTACTTCTGTTTGGAAATTCTAATAAAATGAATTTCAAAACAAATGAATCTCTGGCACACGCAGTTTCAGATTTTATAGAATCATCAAACAGAGGTTGATCAGACTTTGTAAACATGCTTTTCATGTCCTAGTGTCACCTTCACCATCATCATTTCATTCTTCATACTCATTCATTTTATCACATCTTTTTTAAATTCTTTTTTACATTTATTTTCCAATCAAGTTATTGCCTGTATGTATTTTATCTATTTGTGAATATGTTTTTAATGCCTCAGGGCGATTGACATTATTACACTTTGTTAATTGTAATATACTATTCATGCAATAAATGCTATTAAATAAAATATGATCGATAAACATTTACCATGCTGAATAAAAGATAGTAGAGATATGATTGGCAATCCACATATTCATGTCATAAAGATCATTAATGAGATTGCTGTGCAACCATACATTAGTTAGATTTCTGAACTGAGAAATTAACATCTAAACTGCAGTTCACTTAACATATCAACCAAAAAAGCAATTTATTCATGATGTCTTGTAAGGTTATGAGTTGTTGGGGCAACATGATATCGGAGAAGCTCTTTGGACGAGTTACTGTTTTCGCTTTGTTTTTAGCAACAGGCCATTACATATTACTTGGAATAGAACACACATTGACAAAAGGTAAATTACATTTACTTTTGGATAGATAAAAAGAAATGCGAATTTAATTACGTGTTTTTAGATTTGATTTCAAAAGACAAATTTCTAGGTAAACAAATATGGGCATTTGAAGAATGGGAATATTTTCATAAATTATCTTACTTCGCGTAAGGGATATCGAAAGAGTGGTAAAATATGAAGTAGTTAAACTATATGCTCTCATTGGTACATGTACTGTCACCAACTATTTAAAACATAGATTATTCAATGAAAGAAACGTTCTTAAATGATTCACGTGGAATACAAAAAGAATACAGTGTTCCATTCTACTTTTCACCATATTGCCATTTTTCAGATCATATATCGGGAACAGATCACATATCAAGACTGATGGACGGGTGTAGTGATCAAAAGTTTGTGCTAATATTCTCATACGAAAGATCTGGATCTAGCTTTTTGGGGGCAGCCATGGACCAACATCCCTCCATATTTTATGTATACGAGCCCCTGAATCCACAGGTCCAAAAGGTATTCATTATTTACATACATGGCTCATTTGAAAAATCAAAATATGGAAACAATCTGTGATAAGACCCCCTTTCCTGTGCCCTGGCTCATTTAACGAATATACGAAATATCAATCATTTTCATGTCATCTGCAGTCTGATGGTCAGACATTGATATAATAAGCGGCTACGGCCAGACATAGATCAGTTTTTTAATTTCATATGTGTATAACTGTGAAACATGTAGACTTTTCCACGTATAAGGGTATTCATCTATCAAGAGAATCAATTTGTATAGTTATTTGAAACATATTGATTCCAAACATCTAGACACCTGCCTCAGAGAAACAGATGGATATGCACAATAATCCTGTTACTTCGCATAAGCGAATCTGGTTGGTCCACAACACATCACTACAATAGATGTGAGATGTGTTCCTTGATTTATATGGGGGCAGACACTCTCATAATCATCTTGGAAACTAGATTTCTAACAATCGATGACATCCATTGTCTTCTAGTTTCCAAAGTTTTGGCATTTTATTAAATCTGCATCAATATTGTCTTCAAAATTGTCCATCTTTTGCAACTAAAACTGTAAAGTTTCTAATAAGATTATGAAACTCAGGTAGAGTTACGGTTGCTATGGTGACATGACATCACCTTACTTTTGGACAATATTCAACACAGAAAGTTATTGAGACGTTAGGCATTTTGTAAATCGGCCATTTGTTCACGTTGAAATACATAACTGGTAGGAATAACATTATTTTGTTTAACTCCATTCCATTCGATCTCTCTATCTATCCTCTACTTTGAGAAGTAGGCTCCACTTTGGCCTGAAGTGAAACGCCGACATACAAACCCTGATAATACTGCAAATCCGAGCTCTCTTCCATTTAAGGAAATGAAATTCCCAAGACGGAATAATATCAGCGACAAATGGCTGGAGTTGGAGGCTGACGTTTACAGGCAAGTTCAGCTGTGCAAGTTGGACCAACTCCCGGAGGAGATTGACATTATGAGATATCCAATCCTGCACACACCTCATCCTGAATATCCTGATGTGTATATGGAAGGGTTTACAAAATGTATGACCAACAGTGAAATGAATCCATTCGGCATCAATAAAACAGATTTTTGTATACAAAGTGTACTTGGATTATGCAAATCGAGATTGGTATGTTTATTAATTATCTAAGCGTGTTCGTTTGACTCTTGAACACGTGAACTGGCAAAATATGTGTTACCCCCCCCCCCCCCCCAGCGGACGTTTAAGTACTCTAGGGGTCGGGACAAAAATTCAATTTTTTGTTGCATCAATATGTTGCGTTTTGACACACAGTTAACCCCTTCAAAGGAATAAGTAATTCCTTTAGGTGTTTTAAAGATAACCATTATGAGTGACCAAAGTTAAATTGAAAGCAATGCATCACGTAAGTTTTCCCTATGGGAAAATAACATGGGAAACTACCAATTCCTTTAAAGGGTTGAAAATCGGGACAACATTTCAGAAAAAACATGCGGGTGGGTTGCACCTTCCCTATCTCAAAGTTGAAATTATTTTATCATCTCAAAGAGTTTTTTCCTTGAGGTAATGCATTGTCCTAACATATGCACCTGTTTAAATCCACAGAAAAAAGTCGAAATCCAACCTATAACTCTCTGAAATCTGTTGCGATACATTCCGTCCTCCTTTCAGGTGAGCTCTTGAACTTTATAAATCAAAGTTTATGAGAATATTAACAAAGATAGTTGTTTAGTTAATAGTTGCAGTGATCTCCCCAGGATTTTTTCTCAGGTGGGTGCAAAATTCACATTTTCACAATTCAGACTGGAATTGGTCAAAATATGCCACTTTTTCATGATTTTTCTAATTTTCAAGTGGGTGCAAATGGATTTTCAGGTGGGTGCAAGCCTATTTTCAAAATCTCAGGTGGGTGCTGCGCCCACTTGCTTTAATGCTGGGGAGATCACTGAGTTGTTCTATGTATGATATATTCTGGATAGGTTTTCTGGAGTTTTCAACCAACTAACGGGTTGCATCATTAATGATTCTTAAAATAAAGGTTGGGATATAGGATCCATAATTCGGATGCGAGTACGATTAGTTACCAGTTTCACCACCAGGTGGCTCGTTCGGGTCAGATAGCATGGCGGATGTAGTAAAAAGTTCCCTTTAACTTGAATATTCATATGTTTTAGTGGTTCAATTTTCATGTCACCCTTATATGTATCTAATAGTTATGCAAATTAAAATAAATCCAGTAAAAGAAATTTGAATCTAAAATAAGACTTAGGTATGGTTGTACCCTTTAGCACTCAGACTCTGTGGCTTCTCTTATCATTCAAACATTATAAGCATATTGGTAGTGGAACTAGCTATGGTCTCATGCATCGGAGATTTGATGCATGATAGATATATTCCCTCTTGGTTTTCTGATGATCTAAAATGAAATACTAGAAATTTGAGGTCAACAATTGAAGGAATCGTTAATAAAACCTTGCTATTCAGAAAATATGGGATTTTATTTGTACTGATGCCCTTCTATGACCAAACGTATATCCAACAATTCCAATTTTGAATTACATTAGAAATAGTAATAAAGTAAAGAAAATAAGACTAAATTCCTACAATGACATATATAATGGTGTTACTTTGATTATGAGTAGTATCGGAGATATCGGGGATTATACAAGGGGCGATCCATATATTCTGATAAAAATGCTCTCATTTTGTGATTTTTTTCACATATCCCTTTCAATTTTTCAGAACATGTAGATTATGTAATTACACATACGATGCTAAAATATTTTAGCTATATCTTAAATTAATTTTGAAATAAGGTTGCCATGGTAACCGGTAGTTAGGGTAGGCAGGTCAGTTAAATTATAACATCTAAAATAGATAAATATGTTAACTTAATCATTCCTCGGTACCTATTTTAAGCAGCTCAAACGCATCTTCCAGCCATTGCCAACTATTCATTGATCTGTTCCATACCCCTGTTGCCCTTGTTTGATAATTTATACAGTGGGATAGCTATCTTTTCATAAGTAACATCTCGATTTATCGTCGTGTTATTCTCCGTCCGCAAGCTCTTCTTGCAACCAGACTGTGGATTATCTTCAACAGTGACCATGCCTTCCTTTTTACAATACTACCTATAGATTCTTTATTCAGATATAACACCTTGCCCATGCACTTAATGAGTCCACGTATGTCTCTGATAGTGTCCTCTTACTTATAGGATAGTGTCCTCTTATTATATTAAATAATATCTAATGGTATTCCCTAATGTATCCGTTAATGTCACACTCTGCATCAGTCACATTAACCTCATCTGACAATTTGATTTTTGGTGTGTCTCATTACATGTAATGTCAATTGGCCCATTCTGTCCAACAATGCTATTGTGACCAAACTTTTTTTTTAAAATGCATGATTTCCGCATGATTTAAATTAATTAAAATAACAAGTTATTATGATATTTATATGTTATAATTTAATTGACCTGCCTACCCTTAATACATGTTACCATGACAACCTTATCTCATTGATAATTTAAGATATAGTAATAATATTTTAGCATTGTATGTGTAATTACATAATCTACATTTTCTGAAAAAATGAGAGGGATATGTGAAAAAATCACAAAATGAGAGCATTTTTATCAGAATATATGGATCGCCCCTTGTATAAATAAATTGAACTGAAAATGAAATCAACCCAAATATCGCAATCGAAAAACATCGCAGTATTACATAAAACGCCATTGTATAAGTCTATGAAAAAATGGGTTACCCTACTGCTACTACTGATCATGATCATATTTGCACTTGTTTGTTCATCCGCATATATTTCAAGGTGGTACTTGCTAAAGAAGTTCGAGGTACAATGGAAGGATTCACCCGCTTCGTCCAGAGACTAAACTGCTCAGACAATGTGAAAGTTATCCATCTTCTCCGAGATCCAAGGGGAGAAATTAACAGTCGTTTTAAAACAGAATGGACAAAATTTCCAAGTTATTCATTAGTTGCTCAACAAGAGTTTATCAGTTCGTTGTGTGGACGTATGTTAAAGGATATAAGGATAAGACGAGAGCTTGAAAATAAGTACCCAGACATGTTTATGCAGTTAAAATACGAAGATGTTACTAAAAACCCAATACAGACATTTGAGGCTCTAATGGAATTTATTGGATTACCCTTCTATCCATATCACAAAAAGATGTTGGGGCTCAAGTCTAAAAATTCTTCAGTACATCTTTGGAAGAATACGCTTAAAAGGAGTTTAGTGAGGGATATTGATGAACGGTGTTCAGGCCTGTATGATGAACTAGGTTACCAAAAACAAATTAACAGATTATAGTAAAACCAGGGTAGCCTACACATCAGATATGAATATTCCACACATAGCTAGGCAAGGTTTGTCCGATTCCAGCCAATCCGAACACAGTATTAAACATGACAACAGTGCATGGAATAATCAATAACGCATTTATTTTGTATGGTTGCCAAGATGAAGAGATTGAAATCGATGCTTTGCCAATACTTGACCCTTGCAAAACGTTTCATTGAAAATATTTTTTCAGTGACTTTGTATCTATAAGGTGATTTTGTAGAAAATATTTTGCAATGTGTGAAAAGAATTTAAGCCCAAGACTCAATGCATTGTAGCTGCTTCATTTCAATCAACCCCGCTTCGCGGTCATACAAAGATTTGGAAACAACACCTTCATTGATTCAGCAAACAATGCACTGAGTCCAGGGCTTAAATTCTTACAATAAATGGGTATATGACATTTGCTGATTTCACTATAAAATAAATAAAAGAGATATATAAATACATTTTATAGTCAACTTGTAACATCGAAGAGTAACAAGGAAACATGCATACAACTAGCCCCTCCTAAAATAATTCATCGAGTACACTCAACCCAAATACACCATGGCCATGTGTCATTAAAAGTGTAAAATCGGTCTAGATGAAGACGATGCATATGAGTCAAGAAATCCGTAGTCATAGCAACGCATCCAAGCAAAAACGACTGAACCTCATAACATGTTTCTATCTCCCTCTTTAATCAACCTTATTACACTGTGGCTAGTCGATCTATGTGGATGCAGTCAGGCACATGTAATGTTTCGTGAGTACCCGCCTCTGTACTTTTCAATGGAAGAATTTTGCACTTCTGTTTAAATAATCTATATTTACTCATCCGTGTTTATCATACTTCATTGATTTACAAAACCAAAGCTACGCTATAAACACACATTCTCTGATATTTTTACGGAGAATAGATAACTCAAACGAGTTCACTCGACCAGTTTTATCATCTCGCTCATAGCTGTGAGAAGGTATGTATAATTTGCCATAGGTTTACCTTGTAATGGGGAATAAAAAATTCAAGTAATATAATTATTTCACATACACAAATATGTCTGTGTGAAGTAAAATACAAATACAATGCGTTCTATAATATTTTTGGAGTTATGGTATGAAATATCAGCTTTAAAAAAGCAATTTAATTATGATGTATCATGTGGATTAGTAGACGTTCTGATTGGATTCATTGAACAGACTGGCTAGGTTTCAATTGAATCATTTTGAATGTGTGTATTTTTAATATTTTAATCCACAGTGTCCGAAAACAATAATAATGCTATATTGGTAATTGGAAAAATTCCACTTACCACGATTTCAAAAAATTGTAAATAGATAATACTATTCTTGAATGATGGTCATTTGTTTCAAGGAATCTGGAGGCTCGTTCAGCTGAGCTGACAAAATCTTCAAGATTTACGGATGGTCCATCTGTTGGCTGCTCATTGTCACCTTCAAGGAATGTTAATGGCTCTGAAACTGGTAGCCTTGCCCAAGTCGGTATTTATTTACTTATCTGATCTTGAATTATTACCACCTTGTACAATCCAATGTATCATCGCTGATATTATGCTAACTTATTCAGCGGTTCCGAGATTCCCATAATACCTAGGCTACCTAGGGGTATCGCAAAACCATATTGATTGACAATATGGACATGGACACAACGTGTGACTTCAGGCTGATTGACCGATCAAAACGTTATCAGGTTGACCTGCATAAAAAAGCAAACTACCCGTCAATGATCTGATCGAGTGTTTCTTGAGAGTTACAATATATTATGTTATTAAATGTACATTGGAATGTAAGCAGTCATTAATACTCGTCTAAATGAAATCATGCAATTCAATGTTGATTCAAAATCAAAACTGAATTCGCGATGGGAATGCACGAAGACCTAGTCAGGCAATGTAGAGCCGTCGTTGATTTGTCAAATTTTACCGACAAAAACATTGGGTCGGTAAAGCACATGGCTTTCTCTTGGGTACAAGGCAGTCATAATAGAAATCAAGATAAGTAAAATAGACCGACTTTGGCAAGGCTAAAAAACTTGATTTGTGGGTATTCCAGTGGGTCGATGGGTCTTTTGCTCTGAATTCACTTCATTAGCGTACCTAATTTCAACATTTTCATTGTCATCATTACATGTTATGGACCCGTTTTTCAAATTAACAGTATCAGCGATAAAACCATAGTTTTTGGCTCACACAGTGAGACTATGGGATCGACCAGGCGTCCGTCCGTTGGTCCGTCCGTCTGTCAACATTGGTTGCACAAATTAAAACTGCTATTCGGATCGAGTCATTTTCACATTCATTTTATGCATATCCATAATGTCTATTTGACCTATCATCGCCATTTCCCAAGTTCGCCCGGTTTCCGAGAAATTGCTGATTTTTAAATTTCGAGAAAAATCGATCTGATGATAGCCTTATAGAAAGTCAAGAGAAGTGAAGAAAAGATTGAAAAAATACCAGTCCAGTCTATTTCTAGGTCCAGGTCCAGGTCCAAATCAAGGTCCAGTTTAGCTCCAAGTCCAGATCTGGGTGTAATCAGGTTTAAACCAGGTCAAAGGTCAAGAACTAGGTCAAATCCAGTACTTTGTCATTTTTTTCAATTTTCTCAGTTGTCCTTGAATATTTTTGCTCCGTTTTTTAATCATGTTCCTTGGAAAAAAGCTAATCCCTACAGGCAAGTTGTTTTTGATCACTCTTACCGTTTTTGAGATATGGCATCCGAAAAGAAGGTCACAATAAAAAGTTCTTGGAATTCAATGTATAATTTTTGAAATATGTGTAAAATTGTCCAAGGAATCCGAATCTGCAAACCAGATTTTGATCCGACTTCCGGTTCGGAAGTTATGGCATTTTGAAATCTCAAAAATCGCTATTTTGGTATCCCATGTTAAGTCAATGGGGCTTGAGAAAATTATCAATTGTAACAACACAACACTAGATACAGCTTGGATGCAGCCAACTTAATAAGAATCTACAATAGAAGCCGTCTCTCAAAATCTACTTTCCTTTAAAATTTGAACACTAAAAGGCCTAGGTCAAAATCTAGGTCAAATTCATAGTTTTTCTTTTGACTACAACAAATCATATCTGAACCAACAACAAAGGACTCATCTTTAATTGATCTCATATTTACCAATACTTTTGTTTGTAAATCAGGATATACATTCCTTCCTCTGTAGGTTCTACACTGTGTGAGCACAGGACCGTGGGTCCTTTATTTCATCTGTAATGGCATTTTCCAGTTGATGGGTTTATATATAGTATTTTCAATTTTTCATGAGGGTGCCTTTAGACTACTTGTAATGGGGTGGCTAATTACTTTACTGAATGAGGAATGTTTATCCAAACAATGGATACAAAGAAAATCCGGCCAGTTGTCCATCAGTAAATAAATCATCATGATAAAAGTATAATTTATTAAAGCATCCATTTGTTACCGTTCTGAATCCAAATGATACATAGGTGCATCCATTTTATACATATATGTTGACGTTTACGAAATGTTTTTCAAATATCTTCCCTATAACAGGAATATGGTAGCTGAAACTTTCACACATTGTCATACTATGTATATTGAATATGTGTGCAAGATTTCAAGTCACAATGTTAAGTAGAAACTCTGAGATCACTTACCTCGATTTGCTGTCATATTTTTGCAATGATCCCATGCCCTATAATGTACGCGAGTACCCACGATACATTACATATAAATGACTGCATCCACATAGATCGACTAGCCACAGTGTATTAGTGCATATTTACAGGATATAACTACACTCTACTATACCTTGCATTTGATGCTCATGAGCAACCTATTTGGCTTATTAGTAATGATTATGTTATTTGTTTTTATTTGTCCGTTCCTTATTAATGGTTTATCGGACGACTGTTAGCTGTTAATAAGGTACTTTCAAAAATAGAAAACAATTTAATTATACAAACAGAGTATCTTATGCATTTCTAGTGGTTAGGTATAGTAGGGTGAACTATAACACGTTGCCCATCAGTACAGGACAGGACATGCAGGCAAATTGTAATAGAGCCTTATTATTGCAACGTCTGATTTCAGTTTGAAGGCTACTCGCAGACAAAAATGGTCATTTTATATCCGTTGCTAGGTAGTTGCTATGCAAGAATATGAGATCAAATTATGAAACCATTCTAGTTTAGACTCCACCCTATAATTTGACGCTGTGCTTAATTGTGCGGTATGACTCCCATTATTCTAGGAGGAGTGACTGGAAAACATACATAAACACATGTACATACACAATGAATGGCAGTGGGGCATTATTATATACCGTTGCTAGGCAATTTCAAGTAACTATTTAATAAAAGCCGTACAATTCCAAGCCAAATATTATGTCCAATCTAATCAACAAGGGTGCCAGGATGTTTTTAAGGCAGTACTATCAATCAATAACCTGTTCTAGTTGCCATAGAGTGATATTTCTAAAATGCATCATTATAGAAAATACTAGTTGTTATGGTAACTTGAATTAGTTACCATAACAATTAATATCAGGATTAGTATGATTTTACATATGGGTTATGGGCAATATGTTATAGCTATATCCTGTAAATATAAATTGAAAGGTTGATTTAAGAAGGAGATAAAATCATGTTGTGAGGTTCAGTCATTAGTGTCGGAATACGTTGCTATGACAACAGATTCCCTGACTCCTGCAGTCGTTAAGCTTAATCAGAGACCTGGAGCTGGAATCTACATGACATGTGTATATATACTGGGAGTGACTGTGCATTTCAAAGACTGTACGAAAACAATTATTTTTGACAGCTTTTAAACTCTTTGTCAACAGTCTATAAACAACATACAATTTGTATATAGGGTGATTGTTTGACGGATGTCATCACCTGTGATAGCTGACACAAACACTATGAAGGTCTCGGCGCAGAGCTCATGGGATTTTTGACATACTATTTTGAATTTCTTGGAACTAGCATTTCAAACACTTAATCTGTTTATATCCTTAAAACTTGCTAAGGATACTCAATTGCTGAGAAAATACTTGTCAAAATGTAATACCCGATATATCTTTATGTTGAGTTTGAATTATTCATGTTAGAAAGCAGTTTAAGTATGCAATCAATTCGAGGATTTATTTTTCAAATTAACCTCATGTACCAGTATACATTCAAAAATCGTGTATTACACAGGTGTGGTGATTTCTACTTAAAGAGCTGACATCGGGGGGTCATCGAGCATAGGGTTGGGAAGTCCTTGTTCAATTTTCTGTTGACGTCAACATTCATCAAGCCAAGTCCACGCAGAATCATTTCCTGGTGAGACGTAACTGTAGCACCCTCTCCCTTTGCATATTTTACCACTCGTGTCGCCATATCTGATCATTCAAAAACATTATTTGTGATAAGTAATCTTATTCATCAACGCAATTACATATTATATAATACAATACCACGCCTAAACATCGACACGGAATAGTGAGAAAATATAGACCGTAGTACACTTTAGATGTACGATGTCACTGTTCAACCTATTTGAAGCAAAACAATGATGTAGGTTTGATGTTGGTTTTAAAAAATAATCTGAGGAATGCATTAAGGATTTCAGTTTTGATTTTTTGTGTTCCTTTAGGAAGACATATAACTTTCTAATAACGTTTAACGCTTTTCGAACAGTGCTCATTTTTTCGTAGTCAATCTACCCAATCATATAACTGGTCGGTTGGCAAATGTTGTGTTTTTACATATTTCCTTTGATCATTTCCTCCCCTGTCGTCTATGAGAATATGTTTCTTTAAACAGCACAATTAAGGTCTGTTGAAGATTTAATAAGTATTAACATTTTGGCCATAAATTAAAAAATCACAGGTGTACGTTGTCAACTCGAATGTATGTTGTCCCATTGAACTTAATCAATTCACAATTAACCCTAATGCAGACATGGTATTTTTCATAACACTAACAGACAAGGGGGTCAAATGCATTTAAAATTGAAACACAACAATTACAGAATTACTTCAATTTGAAATTATCCAGATATATCATAAACGGGATTTTAAAAAGTCATATTCATTAAGATAGATCAGTAGATCTATATGTCAATGTAACTAACAAAATGTAAGGCCAAATAATCAAACAGGCTGGAAGCAGACTCCATGGCAGTGCTAGTCTTTAACATATCCTATTCCACGACACGAGTACTGGATGGGAGTTTGGACTGGAAGCTACTTTCATAAAATGAAAAAGCAAAAGGAATACTTGAACATGTTCGTTAAAGATCACTCGTTACTCATGAAACCTTATAAATTTTGAAATGAAATCATTACATTGTTTAATATTTCGTATATCTCATGAATTTCAATTACAGGGACAACGTACATTCGAGTTGACAACGCACATTTCTGATTTTTTTAAATAACCATAAATACTTGAAAATGTATTCATCTCCACCCGTCCTAAATTGTATAGTATAGAGAAACATACTCCAATAAAAATAATCGACACTCTAAGCAACAGGGGAAAAAAATGATCAAAGGAAATGTGAAAAACCCAACATTTTCCAACCGTTCAATTTTCGTTGGTAGATTGACTACGAAAAAAATCGAGCACTGTTCGAAAATCTTTTAACGTTATTAGAAAGTTAAATGTCTTCCTAAACAAATACACACGAAATTAAACATTGAATCTTTCGAGTATTCCCAAGATTAATTTTTTAAAATCTACATCACACCTGCATCATTGTCTTTGCTTCAAATCGGTTAAATAGTGACATCGTACATCTAAAGTGTACTAGTTACGGTACATTTTGTCACTGTACCTTGTCGATGGTTAGTGTCACCGTTGATTACCGAACATGCTACCCCCATGTAAAATATATAGAGATTATGTAATGGGAGGGAGGGAATATAAATTTTTTCTAGGAAAATATAATAATGGCAAAGGAAAATATCATATTGCCTGAGTGCGATAGCCAGGGGGCGATTGACCATGCTCGTCTATTGTTGATGCCATTTAACTTCTGCAAGATTTAAAACTGAGTGACCTTTATGGTACTCACAAAAAACTTTAGACTCCTGTAAAACACGTGACAATATGAGCCCATTAATGGGGATAAAAACTGTGATAAGGTTTGTTACAAGGGTTCACATTTTTGACTACACTGTTGTAAAACTAGCGGACTTCCATAATGTTATTTTATCTGACACGTTACCCTTTCTGATGGTATATTCAAATCCTGTGGCAAATTGCGTCACTCTTTTTACCCTCGTTTGTATACTACTACCCATTTTGATGAGAAAATATTGCACTTGTGTACGATGCGCATGCGATTCAATAAAAATACTGGTATTGGGGATAATCACATACGAAGCAATTCTTGAAGTTGCATCCTACAAACGAAGTGATCGGGCCTAAATAGTACAATTTTGTTAGTCGCATCCTCCGATCACAGGGCTTCAAAATCCAAAATACTTCTTTCTTTTTACCCCCTGCGATAAGCAGTTAGTATTTCCCCGATTAAGAACTCGCAATTTGATTCGCTGTCGCAACATAGATATATATATATCGTAGGGTGGCTCAAAATAATTTTATTTTGGAAATGTTATGCTCCCTACGTGAATCGAGTTGCATTTTGGGGTCACCTGTGATTTTTTTCAAATTTTTTAGTCAACTTTTAGGGGTCCCCCACAGCCTTTGAAGTTTGCCCATAGGCTTAACATTAGTGGGCGTCGCCCAAAATCGTAATTTGTAGAAGTTTTCTTGTAGAGTGATTCATTTATGTTGTTTGAAGAAAAACAACATTGTATATGATATGATTAGATGTTTAAATCATCATATTACTCTGTTTCATCATGGAAACTTATATAAAAGGTTATACTTACAATATCTTATTTACAAAATATCAGGTATATTCGACCAGTATAATTATTTGAACAAGTACAGTTTTAGAGAATCATGTCTCATATATGATTTGGTATTGTCATTATAATGGTTTAAACTGTAAAAGGTGTATTCATTCTTGACATTTACTGTTTTAAACATTGTTCAGATCAGATTTTCTTATATGTGACACTCTTCCTCTATGATCTGAGCGTACAACACATACATTGTCACAATGCGCCGCATCATGGGTCACTTGAGAGCATTCCTGTACCAGCTTCACTGCTCGTTCAGCTGGATCATTAACAGAATGCAGGTCTTGACAGAAATTCTGGGATTGAACATAAGTTGCTCTGAGCGTACAACACATACATTGTCACGATAAGAGCCAAGATCTCTCAGTTACAAACATTGCTAGTGATGGTTTAACATTCAGCCTAAGCGAGCAGCAACTGGGTTGAATTCAGGCTGTCCTTGTTTGCCAGTTACAAATTGTACAGGCCGTGGGATGTTGAGCAATGCTGTAGCAAGCTCCTGCTTCTCCTCTCTTGCTCTGTCTTACACTGCGAAGAGCTGCGACCAACCCGGAGCCTACCACCATGCCAGGTTCATGGGGAAGAGTCTCTACCTCTTGAAGATATTCATGCTCAGTCCAACTTACTCCACAGCAACTGCAGAGGATAACACAACTTGTGGGATTTGTGGTCTGTCTCTACGGATGGTATTTCCTAAGTGCCCCCTTGACAACCACAGCACCTCTTCACGGTCTCAAGTTCTGGTATCATCTGCAGGAATATCTCAAATGACATTTGACGCGGCGCGTCGTGACAATGTATGTGTTGTACGCTCAGATCATAGAGGAAGAGTGTCACATATAAGAAGTCTGATCTGAACCATGTTTAAAACATTAAATGTCAAGAATGAATATACCTTTTACAGTTTAAACCATTATATTGACAATACCAAATCATATATGAGACATGATTCTCTAAAACTGTACTTGTTCAAAAAATTATATTGGTCGAATGTACCTAATATTTTGTTAATAGGATATTGTAAGTATAACCTTTTATATAAGTTCACATGATGAAACAGAGTAATATGATGATTTAAACATCTAATCATATCATATACAATGTTGTTTTTCTTCAAACAACATATATAAATCACTCTAGAAGAAAACTTCAACAAAGTACGATTTTGGGCGACGCCCACTAATGTTAAGCCTATGGGCAAACTTCAAAGGCCGTGGGGGACCCCTAAAAGTTGACTAAAAAATTTGAAAAAAATCACAGGTGATATTTACCCCAAAATGCAACTCGATTCACGTAGGGAGCATAACATTTCCAAAATAAAATTATTTTGAGCCACCCTAATATATCGGCGCATAATTAGATGATGTGATTCAGTTTAATCGGGCGCTTCCAAATTAGTTATAGCACGGGGGAAGAAGGAGGTATGGATTCTGGACACCTGCTTAGGAGGACGGTAAGTCGTGGTAGATGATTATTATATTACGATTCAATACTTTGAAAGGAATATCTCACCATTCCACCAGGCAATTGTGATAGTGCAAAAACTGTCGTTCTGAGTGTACGCTGCAAGTTGATCTTTCGTCAGTTCGTTCAAGATTTCGCGTGTAAATGTCACCATGGTGTCGGTAAAAGCTGAAACAATAAAATAATGTACTTCTGAGTGGTAATGTAATGTACATAACAATAAGAGGGCAAGTGTGTCATCATAGCAAATATTCAATCAAAATCAGCCTCAGTACAAAAATAATACATGATTTAACACAATTAAAATCACCAAGGTCAAAATTCCTCCACCGCCAGCTTAAAATGAGATTTCCGACTGAACTCTGACAAGTTTTCAGATAAATTATAAATATTTAGTCCCGATTCACTTCCCAAACGCCAGATGGCGCTCCAATGAGGTAGGGAATGAGAAAATGACTTTTTATTCAGAAAACCAAATCACTTTCGGTAACCGCTAATGTCCTAACTCAGGACTATATCCGATATATTATATCAATTAATATATAATATAATACAATGTGTAATGTTGCAATCCAATATAATACAAGTTGTACGATATAATAAAATATCATTATTAACTAACATAATTATACTATAATATAATATAATAAATATAATATGATACAATATGATATAATACAATATAAAATAATATGATATAATATAATGTAATATAATATATATGGGTTATTTCATGCTTGATTTTCAATATGAATAAAATTCATGCTTGATTTTCAATATGAATAAAATTCATATTGAAAATCAAGCATGAAATAACCTTTTTATTCCATAATATGATTTTATTTCCCAGGGAAAACAGTAGTATTATGGAAAAAATATAATATAGTTTCATTTACCTGCAAGGCTTTTAGCTGCTATCTCTTTATTGGCTGTAATTTCAAAATATTAGACATTATATCACTGTCATATTCCTCACACTCTGATTGGTCTATTAGTATGGGAGCAAAGGTCATTCCGTGTCCTTTTTAGAGGCGAGCTAAGCGACATATATTTTCAGGAACTATACGTGATACTTACCAAGAAAAATTATGTTGGCAATTCTGAATCCGCGACGGCGTTGCTATGGTAACCAAGTAAATATGCCACGCCCACTTTTAGGGTCTCTTTTTAGCTCGCCTCTAAAAAGGACACGGAACCTCTTATTTGGACTTTTGCTCCCACACTATATGTTCTTTACGTGACTGGGAAATTAGAACGATACTCAGTGCAAAACGTGCAAAAATGTGAACTGGATACAAAATCAGAACTATCTCTGCGAAGTCAGAAACCAGGACAGGGATCACGGCAGATCTATCTCGATGTCGAATATATGAATTGGAATCAACAGACGATGACGGACATGGGTATAATAAAACAAATATTTCACTCTACTCCGGCACGCCTAATAGTCGACATCGTACAGTGACAAAATATATGGGTGTACTGCACACTTAAGATTTACGTTGTCGTATATCAACTATTTGAAGGGAAAACTGCGATGTAGGTTTTAAACGATTTATTTGAGGAATATGATGAAGTATTTCATGTATAATTTCTTGTGCATGCTCTTGGCAAGACTTTTACTTTTAACAAATCCACTCAACTACTTTTCCAGTTAGCAAATGACACGCATAAAAATGACCACTTAAAGGGCGACCCATATCGTTTAGCAAATCGAACGCTTGTTTCTGTTTCAACACAAGGATTTATATTGGTTGTTGTACATGCATTCTTTGAACTGTCACTCTCTCAATAATCTTCTCAGAATCATTATAAACGGATAAACGGATTTCTTTATCTCCAAGACAATTTCAATAAACTGGATTTTACAAAACTCCCCTTATTTTTAAAAAATGGCCTGATCCAGTTGACTCTCCTGGAGCCGCCATATTGTTTTATGGGGTCCGCGCATTATACCGAAACCCATTATACCGACGCGCATTATACCGAAACCCATTTTATTTTGCGCCTCATTAAAATACTCAAATCTGATTGGTTAAGAGCTACAGGGTCTATTGCCATACGTGGCAGTAAGATCTCGTTCTATCCAGTATTAAAGCAACGAGATATCCAACCATTCCGTATGCCAGAATACCTATCCTCGAAAAAATACTAGGCTCGGCTTCTGTTTTAGTAGACCCATTCTTTAAAATAAAGTATTTCTCTAGGGAGGTGCATAATGAAATAAATACTGAATGACCATGAGGTGGATATGCCAGAATACCTATCCGAGGAAAAAAATACTAGGCGAGGCGAAGTGTTTTATACCGACGCGCATTGTATCGACGCGCATTGTACCGAAAGGCGTTATTCCGAATGCCATAATCACTGTTCAACAACTAGCTCCTTTGACGGAACGTCATTGTAACAAAATGGATGAACTTCCTGGTTACGAATTTTTTGCCTTCTGGATTTAAACCTACTAATAAGTCAAGTTGCAGATTATAATTTGGCCCAAAGCTAGAAAATATAGCCTAGTTTTAATAAGTTTCTTCGACTTGGAATTTGTTTTGTAAATGAAGCTGTAATTTATATACTAAGCCCCTCGCTTTTGTTACAATGACGAAAGCCTGTTTAATTACCCAAATGCGAGTAGGTAGGTACCAGTTTCACCACCAGGTGGCTGATTCGGGTCAATTAACATGGCAGGTATATAAGAATGTCCCCTTAAACTTGAATATTATCAATTTAAGTGGCTCAATTTTCATATAATCCTTATGTGCCTGATACTTATACGAATGAAAATATGTCCAGTGAAGCAAAATATTATCTGTCCACTAAAAGAAAAGATATTTCATTTTTTGCGATTTTATAGCATTGGGTCTATGGGGAATCTCCCCGAGCTAGAAGTCACATTTTCAAAGAAAATTAATTTTTCAAAGTTGAAAAACACTTTTTAAAACCACATTTCTAGATGTAATTTTACATGTAGATTTCAAATATGATATTACTTTGACTGAATTTTTAATTTTTAATGACGTAAATCAAGATTATTTCTACTCGCATCTGGGTTATTACCAATGTATCTTACTTTGTCAATGCGGATTTAGCCCGACCATTTTTAGAAAACAAGAAAATCTCTAGAATTTGAATAAAGGTAAATAACAGTGCAAAAACTAGGTTGTTTTGATAGAAAATTACACACAGAATTCAAATAGAAGAAAATGCTAGTCTTTAATGGTTTAAAATGCAGATCTCCTAAAATCTCATTAAATGAGACTATAACGAGATTTCAAAGCTATATGGAAAAACCACTATTAGGTAGATGCCTTCACTAGGCTATTCTCTGTTATTGTGTCCATGCCTCATTTTAAATAGCGAGTGTAAATTATTTTTGGAAACATGATTATGTTTTCCATGTTATATGAATTGGAGATATCTGACAAAATATGGATAGCCTAAAATATAAATTTTGTGTTTTTGAACATGCGGAAATATCTTGAACACTTTGAAACTGAAGTACAGTTCCTTAATAGGTCGTTCAGTTTTCTTGTTTTTGTTCTACACAACATTTGTGTTTAATAGCCACGCGTAATTATTAATAAGCGTAATCAGATTATTTCAAGCGTCGAAATAGCTTATTTTCCTCGACGTATCTACACTGACCTATTCACTTACCGTTATATTGAGCGATCTAGATGCGTCAATTATAATTGATTTCACTCATCGGCTTTCGTGGCCCGTGATACCCTTTTTCATTAATTTGAGACGCAATTGATATATTGGCAACAAATCAAATGTTCTAAATGATTCTTCATTTTGGAATGTTTCTCCTACCCGATATTCAAAGACGTGTCTTGAATATTATACTTTACATTGATCACGATTCTTGTCATTTCTGTCTTCACGACTCCCATTCACATTTGCAAGAGTTGTTGATTGCATTGCCTTGATTATTTGTCGGACTTCCATTCCAACTAAATCAGATTAATCAATTGAGAAATGTAATATCATGTTTATCCAAGCAAATAATTGTAACAACTACATTATTTTTTAGCAGTTTTGACACCTAAGCAGGGTAGCCTAGTGGCGTAGACTGAGGCTACTTTGCGGTTGAACGTCGTGGGATACGGAGGTTCCGCGTTCGAGCCCCAGGTACGGAGTTGTTGATCATTGTCACTACGGACACCCGGTCCGAAGGTCCAACCGTTTACCGGCCCTTGGCATGGGTTGGTTCTCTGGCCGCTCTTGCCGGAGACAGATTGTGAGACTGTGGTTGGTTCCTCCACTAACGTGCTTTAGTAAACTCCGGGAGTCATATAGTATGGTAGCGGGCCCCCACCAAGGGCAGTAGTGGAACGACGCGAATCGGTCCCAGTATGGTTGCCTTGCAACTGAAGAGACTCGAGGAAATCATGCCATTCGCAGTGACCCAGAAAAGACTTTTGCTTCTTAATTTGACGTTTTAATTCATTTATTTACATACTTTATTCATATTACTTTCCAGGCAGTTATGATTTTTAAATGAATGAACGAGACAAATAGATACTATTAAATACATCTAGATAGTATCAAAACCATAATTCGATTTGTCGGACATACATAGAATAACACTTGAAAACACAACACACATAGCTGCAATATCCGTAGCATTTGGCACAGTCGGTTCCCACACTCTATCATTTTATGCGGTTATCATAAGATAAACAGGTACGGTTGATTGAACCATGGGCTTTCAACAGAGTCAAGAAATTGGCATGGATACTTTGAGAAATTAGGTAGCAACAAAAGGAAACACCGGAAATAATCCAGAAATGTCCACACCATTGTTTTGGTTAGTTATGACAAGGCCCCGGAGTAAAAACAGCATTCGTTGGTAGCTTAATTTGTGTACCAATTAGAGCCATGACTTAAACTCAACCAAGAACGGTGGAGCAAAGTCACTATGGGTCCCAATTGAGAATCAATTCAAATCAAAATCAAATTGAGAATCAGATGACCAGGTCATCTACCATACCTGCCAACCTCTCAGCGAAGAAATAAAACAGGAGAATCCAGGAGATATTTTGCAAAAAACAGGAGGAAAACAGGAGACTTTTACTGAAAAAAAAACAGGAGAAAACAGGAGACTTTTTTTAAAAAACAGGAGAAAACAAGAGACTTTCAGTCTAAACAGGAGATTTTCTTTAAAAAACAGGAGAAAACAGGAGACTTCTTTTAGAAAACAAGTTACCATCTAAAAAACAGGAGAAAACAGGAGATTTTCAGTCTAAACAGGAGATTTTCTTTAAAAACAGGAGAAAACAATTTATTTTAAAAGCATGAGAAAACAGATTATCTTTAAAAACAGGAGAAAACAGGCTATTTTCTTTTAAAACAGGAGAAAACAGGATATTTTCCTTAAAAACAAGAGAAAACAGGATATTTTCTTTAAAAACAGGAGAAAACAGGAGACTTCTTTATAAAACAGGAAGTTTCTCTTGGTAAAGATACCAAGTAAAAAACAGGAGATCTTCTGTCAAAACAGGAGAGGAGGAGGATTGGCTCCCAGAATGCAACATCGATACTCTGTCGATATTCTTGATGTCATGATTGCAAAATTCGAATTCAAACAGCCGCTATTTTATTCACTTCAACATTTGTATCGTTAATTTTGGTCTTATTTTCAAACGAAAATGCAGTTTGAATTCGAATTTTGTAGTCACGACATAGGGAGTATCGGTATCGATGTTGCATTCTGGGAGCCAATCCTCCTTGGTCCAGGATGGAAAAAGCTTACCGTAAATGTGACTGATAAATCTCAATCTTTGACAAACTTCAATGGTAAAATCATTCAAACTTATTTAACATGATTTCTCTTAATGTATATACATGCTTAATCTTGGTAGGCTTACACAATCGTGCATAAATAGACAAAATTATTCTTACCCCGTTTCACGGACATACTTGCGCAGATTCTTATCGCCTCCACTCAGGAGATTATCTACGTAATACGCATGCGCTAGGATCGTAATAAAGGATGGATTCGCTCTTACTGATTAAAATTGTTACGCGTGCGCTAATTTCCTTGTTGTTGATTGAACATTTATATTAGATTAACTTTGTTTTTCATGATTAGATGTCGCTGGAGTTAATTGACTTATATGTAAGATACTGGAGACGATCGATGAGTACTCGGATTTAAGTTAAAAATCGGGAGGTAGGAGGAAAAAACGGGAGGACACAGACAAAATCGGGGGATTTTTACCTAAAACATGCGAAGTTTTTTGTAGAAATCGGGAGAAAAAATCGGGAGATGATGAAAAATTACAAAATTAGAAAATCGGGAGATGGCAAAATTGCGCAGGAGATGGGTTAAACAGGAATCTCCCGATTTAAATCGGGAGTTGGCAACTGTGTGACCTGCTAAGTTTAGTATTGATTTGCCCCTAAACAGATATTAAAGGGGCGCTGAATCGTGGACCATTTTAAACTGCCAATTAAAACATGTATTCAATGTTTCAAAATAATGAAACTGAAATATTTGACAAAATAATTGATATTTTGTTTGTGGAATGAAAACTGATGATAGAGAGCAATTTAAACATGGACATGATGCCAATTTAGAAGTATTATGAAAAGAAATGTTTGTGAAATGGTTAGAAAATGAGATAACTTCAGAATTATTGGGATCATTGAGGCACACATAGATAAAAATCACATTTGGATTTGGAAAGATTTAAAGTAAACAAATGAATGCGTTTCTTACTATGTCCATGACAACATATCTTGCTCTCTCTCCATGACAACAATTTTTGGCCCCCATCAGCACAAGATCGGAAATACAGTAATTATCAAGTTAAATAAGAAATGTGAAACTTTATATTTAATAGCACAATTATTTATTTCTACCAATGAAACAATACGGTATAATATAAATAAATGTTTACTTCATTGAATACAGAATTTACCACGGTTAAATATATTTTATGAAGTACAGGGTTTACCATAATCAAACATAAATAACAGAATTATGACTTTATCCTCTATCAAATACAGAAATTGATGGTTAACTGGGATTAAGTTTGTTGAGACGACCCCTCAATCCGAAACGCCTAGCATCAGTTAAAAAATTTCTGGCCGCAACTGAGATGTAAAGATGTTCGAAGATTTTAAACTAAGCTTTATCTGAAAATATGTTTTTCGCGATTAACTTTTAATTGAATATGAATATATAAACAACAGATTTACATTCAGTTTCATATTAAAAAGTTTAAAGTTAAAATATTGTGGAAGTAAATAAAAATGGATTTTTAATTTTCAAGACTTGTCTGTTCAAAGAAAAAATCACGTATAATTTGAACCAAGGTGTATGATAAAGTAATATAAACTATCTATTTTATATGCTGATACAGTATAATTTCTCTTAGCTTTTCAACATAGCACCATATTTGACTTTTCAGGCTCCAGTTTTATTATTCTATGCCTATATACTGTTACTGTATACTGTCATACATGTACATAATTATGTGTCTACATGACGTTTTGAAAGAGTATAGAGCTAGATTCAAAGCACCGTTCTTGCGAGTTTCAAATGAAAATATTGAAAAACGCGCGAGTATGAAGACTGCAACTTTTTATGTCTACACTGACAAAAACTTGAAATTCCCGCTGTAAAGATATAGTCCCACGCGGAAGTGCACGTCATAAAACTGATGGGTTAAGGCAATGTGCCGTCCCACTGGCGCGAATTTCGGTACAACGCGCATCGGTAGGCCTTTTCGGCACAATGCGCGTCGGTATAATGGGTTTCGGTATAATGCGCGTCGGTATAATGGGTTTCGGTATAATACGCGTCGGTTTAATGAGCTGATCCCGTTTTTATACGGGAAGCTTATCAGAATCCTTTTATATATTTTAAAGGCCAAATTCTCATAAGAAGTGTAATGTGCTTCCAAATATTCACATATATTACTTTCATCTACTTTTCTTACCAGATGTGAGAAAACCGTATAGTTTCTCAACGCCATGATCGCATTGAGTTTTGTTTGGTTCTGCTAATTCCAAATCCAAAACGGTTGACAAGACCCATTCCTGTATCAGGTCTGCTGTGTAGCTGTCACAGGTCAATAGCGCTTCATATAATTCCTTACCCAACTTCTGTAACATGACAAATAATCACTTCACTTTAAATGCGGAGTATGAAATGCCTATTAGGCTAGATCTTTATTTAAATTTTTCATTGGTGATTTTTTTATATTTGATCTATGTGAGGGACATATGCATTTGCTGTCCCCCTTATCCGTGCACATACATTTCAAAATGGGTGATCTCTATACCTAAAAAATATTGCAATGATGTATCATCATCATAATGTGATGTAATGTAATATATGTGCATATGAAATCCCATTTTCCAAATTGGGTCGTGAATCGCCATAATATAGCGTCTTCGATATAGTCAATGACAACGGAATCTGAATTTGAAATAATTTACAAAGACAACGGCATATGGTAATACAGTATCGGTTGTCCCGTATCTCATTTTGATCGGTTAAAGTAAATGGTAAAACATTATTAACTGTACACTGAGTATAAAGACACTTTGATTGATTGTTGTTCCAAAGGATCTAGGAAAAGTCTAGTTGCTCTATTAAACATACAGTTCATGAAAATCTAATTGAAGCGACGGTTATATCCGCCATTTGTGACAACGGTATCTGACTTAACCGTTGTCAGGCTATTCCGGTGTGTAATAAGGAGTTTAAGCTTGCAAAGTTTTTCACAACCTAAACGTGAACGGAAAATATAAGAGATGCATTTGTATGGGCGATTGGTCATACATGTAGGTTGGCGTTTCGATTATATATGCTAGCTTAAGCTCCCTAATATTTCTCAGATTGTTCTTATATTCACCTCAGACATTAATGAAGCACCAAACAAGAGCCATTCTATTTATCATTCAAACATGTAGATAACTCACCTTGTAATATTTACAAATATTCTGGTTTGTCTTGGTAGAATTCAAAGCTTTGATTTCACCATTCAGTAGGGCCCGTTCACAGGGATCTATCGCTACAATACAATGCCCCTGTTTTAAAATACGATCTATTCATCGATTAAGGCCTTAGCGCTTAGAATCAAGAGAATTTCAAAATATAAAATATATATAGAACATATAAAACACTTGTCTCTGATTCAAGCTGTATTTTAATACTCACGAAAAACATCACGGACAGCTGCTCCATTTTTGAGGCTGAATAAAAGTAAAATCGCGCTTGTCAAACTCAAAATAGTCATGTATGCTTGTTATCTTCTCTCTAGTCTAAGATGTGAAAGATGCGTGTAATGGCATTTTATAGCGCCATCATACCCTGGATGATGATCCCCTGGATGCACGATTCGAATAAATTATGCACATCTTGCAGTTTCTTCCACACGTAAGCCTTGTAATACATGGGATCGACATACATATATATAGGTATATCTTGGAAGAATAATTCTTTCCAATAAACCTGGAATTTTTTGCTAAACTTGAGAAGCTAGGATGTTGGTATATGGGGAAGACAGGGGCAAAACGGGACACTGCACTTTTCAGTGTTTTACAGGAAGGGCTATATGCAAAACAGGTAAAAAATATCTGGATTAAATAAATACAAGGAAAACTTTTGAAAAGCAACTTTCTTATAACCTGGCTCTAAATTTCAGCATGTGCCGCTCAACTATTTTACCGGTTGGTGTTAGTAATATATTAGTGCCTCTTTTAGAATTTTCAAGATGTATGAGTTCAAAATGGTCAAAAGTTCCTTAAAACCCTCCCCCAGGGTGTCATCGATGCCACATCAGTCAACCACTTTAAAACTCTCCTGGTCAAGCATGGCACTCGGATCTTTACAAATAGTCACTAGAGTCCATTCCACTGCTTCATTTCGTCAGTAGAACGGCAAAAATAAGAAATTGGGAGACTATTGTGCAATAATATATGGAAAAGTATATTCATAATGTACATGAATGACATTTCTATATTTCAGATTTTTTAGTTTTTTGTGCAATGGTCTTGTAATTTGAAGAATTTCAGCCATGTTAATCTTATTGAAAATAACATGGCAGAGAAACATCCAAATATAAGAGGCCACACACTTTATAAGCCAAACTAGAAGCAATCCAAGATATACGAATGTCATTCATGTACATTATGAATATACTTTTCCATATGTTATTGCACAGTGGTCTCCCAATTTCTTATTTTTGCCGTTCTACTGACGAAATGAAGCAGTGAAATGGACTCTAGTTATATATGTTCCATGTTCCATATATGTACAACTCCATACTTTTATAGAACAAATTATCCACAAGTTGTCAGAATTTCACATTTGACCATAATCGATCTTCAGTGGTCTACGAAAGGTAAAAGAATGATTTTGATAGTTTGGTTAGTGGTTTGATTCCCATTTAAATTAGATATACCTCAATAACCGAGATCGGGTTAGACATGTTACATTCAAACGTATATTTTAGTTTAACATTACAAAAGACTTGCTTAATTTATTACCCTTATTCCGAAGGTAAATAAATGTAGTTAGAAAGCTACCTGCATATTATGCCTACGTCTGTCGACGGAGTGTGGTAAGATGTATTTGAAAACCAGTTTGAAGCAGTTTGAAGCGAAATTCTGACAAAAGATAAAGTACTTTCGTTGAATAAACACTGTTTCATTTTCAGAAATGTAACTAGATCATAGTCACTGGTACTAAACTTTTCGAACTACTGTTACCGAAACGACGATCCGTTTCGGTAAGTAAATGTCGGAGCCTAGAAGATACGATTTCTATTTTTCTATCGTTTTTGAACTATTTATTCGCAAACTTTTAGATTTTCTTAAACATGTGATATTGACACAAATTCGTGATAAAAATGTCGTGGAATTGATTCGAGATGTACTCAAAATAAGTACGTTAAAATGTGTATTATCATCTTAATAACACCCTCACAAATTATTTTGGAAGAGGTACGATTTTTGAGATTTTTATTTTCGAATGTTGATTTTGCCCAAAACTCGTGAAATGAGGAAAAAGAAAATAGTAGGTCTTACTTCGAGGTTTTGACATTAGTTTAAAGAGTGTAGTACCAGTGATAATTAAGTATATCAATTGAGGTTGCATATTGTATCTTGTACTATAAAAAATACAGTGCTTTCATCTGCATCCTTCACACGGTGACTATCCAAACCCGTAAATCGCGAGCAAGTTCCTGCTTACAGATCGCGAGCAATGAGCTCATGTTAGAAGCGGGGCCTTGAGAGATATGATAAAATATAGTTATAGTTGAATAACGTCATTGCCCTCCAATTGAAATACGTGTAGCTATTTCACTTTGAAATAAGTTTCACTTACTAACGTTCCATACAGACGTTTATAATTAATATTCTTCTAACATGAGCTCGTTTCTCGCGATATCACACTAGAGTCCATTTCACTGTTGAACTTCGTCAGTAAAAGCTAAAAAATAAGAAATCAAAATATCATTTTGCAATAACGTATGGAAAAATATATTCCTATTGTACATGAATGACATTTGTATATCTTGGATTGCTTCTAGTTTGGCTTATAAAGTGTGTGAGCTCTTATATTTGGATGTTTCTCTGCCATGTTATTTTCAATAAGATTAACATGGCTGAAATTCTTCAAATTACAAGACGGCACAGGCTTATTGCACAAAAAACTAAAAAATCTGAAATATACAAATGTCATTCATGTACATTATGAATATACTTTTCCATATATTATTGCACAATGGTCTCCCAATTTCTTATTTTTGCCGTTCTACTGACGAACTGAAGCAGTGAAATGGACTCTAGGAGCCTGCATAGACACCGTGTTTCATTTCAGTTATATTCGACGAAATCCGAACACTATTTGGATCAGACTGCAGTTCAGCGGTGCTCTAATTCAGATGACAAAGGCAGCCTTACGCCATTCAAAATGTTAGCCATTTCACGACGATAAAAAGAATTTACAAAAGCACAATACGTTAAAATCAAATGATAAAAACAAAACAAAAGGACAAAAACACAGTTTTAGCAGCTGTAGACGTTCATATTTGGGTTTGACATTTTGACCTTCTGGTAATTGCATTTCACAATTTGCCTCAGAGGAAGGGGCCATAATCCAACAAAATGATTGATCTCATTCTTAGGTCCATCCCTCTGTAAACATATAGGTGGCGCTAAACTGAATGGTGGTAGCTCCATATTAAGAAATCTCACTCGACCTTTGTCCGATTGCTCCAAGTCAAGATCGATATTTTCTTGAACTCTGGGAAATGTTGTCAGCAGTATATATTTGGCATTTGCCATGTGGGACAACGCTCTTACTGCATCGTGATGTTTTAAATGCTGAAGCATCATGCGACAGATAATGATGTCATAGCGACCTGGGAAAACATCAAGAGTGATGTCATGTGTCGCAAATATCCAATTATATTTTTCGTAATTTTTCTTATGATGATTTATTAGATCGGGTACAATGTCTAGTCCGGTGTAGATGACGTCATCACGTGTGGTGAGAAATCGACTCATCCATTGCATATCACCGCAGGCAACATCCAATATACTAATTAAGTCACTTTTTGTTTGGGCTTTAATCCAGTTCATTACAATGTGTAGGGTTGCCATAAATTCTTGGGCAAAAAATAAGTTTGATCCCAAGCCAGAGGCTTGTAATCCGGAATATGTGGAATCCTTAAGGTGCCCCATCCAAATTTTATCCCGGAATATCATTTCAAAAGATCTCTGTCGCGTTTCTGGATTTTCGGGTTGACCTGAGCTCCCTCTATCGGTAAACTCCTTGGTCATGATTGATTCGTTACGACGACGTGTTGCATCACCAGTTATGCAGTTTGATACAATATTGGAGTTATGATAATTATTGAAAATTGTTTTGGAATAATTACCGTTGTTAAAGTTATTTCCGTTCATAGATGTCGGCTGTATAATATATTTTTCAACTACATGGTGTTCCGAAGACTTTGGTTTTTGGATGTTGTCATATTTTTGTGTCACCTTGTAGATCATAAAAACAGTAAGGATTGTCTGGCAGAACACAGTAAAGAGTAAGTATTTCTGAAAAATAAATTTGAAAATCAACAATATTTTCTAATGCAATATTTTTATTGTGTTATTAAAAGTGTTAAAAACAAATATAGTTCAAAATAAAAAGGGTGTTGATTTTCCTCTCCCCCTGGCCAAAAATTCTTTCAATATCATGCAATTTTTCACCATTTTTTTCACCATTCTGAGCACTTTTAAGTGATTTTTTAAAAGGTGACCACCCCTTGGCAAATCTTGGGTATGAGTCTGAAAGCCTTGGTAATAATCAATATTACTAAGCTTGTATTCGCAAATGCAACTAACGCCTGACGGCTACCGGTTTAACCAACTATTCTATGGGTACCTCATTTAAATATGAATAGTTCCTGCCACTATTCCATTCATATTCAAATGAATTTCCAATAAAATAGTAGGTTAATCCGGTAGCCGACAGACGTAGTTGCATTCACGAATACAAGCTAAATCAATTGTAGGCTACATGTAAAATGTTCCATATTAATTTGCAGTTAACTTACTTTTAATTTCATTTTCTTTTCAGGTCATCATATTTAATGAATAATATTAATATGATGCTGGTTATTGTTTTGTATCCCCATGCTTTCTCTAGGATCATATGCATGCAGATCTTTAGAAATCTGTATTTTCTATGATATCAATTGGATTAAGTATCCATTCAACTCTGAATCCAATCAGTCCATGTATTCCATCAATTATGTATTCTATAAGTATCTAAACTGCCATGTCAGTGATATTTATATCTGCACGTTTTATCTTTTAAAAGATATACGAATCCTTTGGATTGTACGTGTATATAATTCCAGTTCAAAACAAGATGACATTATATTATTGATTATCCCGTTCCCGGACTATGGTCCTGTGAACATCTCAATCTTTTGCCTGTGCGATTACAACATGGGAGAATTTTTTACTGATCTTACACTTCAGATACCTACTTCAATAGATTCCTTGGTAATTTAGCATTCTTTTCGTGTAGTTGAATCCACAATTGTCTGGGTTTATCGGCAGAACGAAGACATTTTCGTTTTTGATCGCAATATTTGCGTGTTACATTTAACTTATTTCAACCGTCAAATTCCTCCATATTGGTACTTCCGGGCTACATCCGGGACTGCCAAACGGGGGATTCCCCTTTTAAATCCAACCGCCATTTTGAAAAGTGATGGAATCTCTCTCGATGAAAAAGAGAAAATGTTCCCGTTCTGCCGATATACCCAGACAATCGGCGGTTCCAATATATTAGAAGTTACATCTTGAGTTCTATAATGCATTGAGGTAGGTATCTTAAGTGTAAGGGGCGTAGATAATTCTCCCAAGTTGTAATCGTACAGGCAAATGAATGCGATCAGTGTTACCTTCTTCTAAGGCCACTGTCCACTGTATCGTGGCCTTCCAGTACAGATATATTCCTGCATGAACAACTGGTAATGTCGTAATCATAAAATTTGAAATCATATGTCCGCCATTTTTCCACATCACAATTTGAATTGCGAGTTTTGGTCTTATTACCTCACCAAAAATTCCAAAACACACACAAAGTGATCAGTGTATTAGTTCACATCTTCTGGATCGCTAACTTAGAATTTACAGCCAGTTACTAATGTCAGACGTAACGACATTTCGTCCAGTTTTCGAACATCGCCATTTTTCTTGGAGCCATTTTGTTTTAATTTTAGACGAAATCTGATGAAATCATGTCATATCTCATCAAGGATTTGAGCTGGGTCCGGTTTGATTAATGATTTATTTATCTGGCTATTTTTAAAATATTCAATAAATTTATGACACCCCGGCAGCTTTTTTCAAATAGAGTTCACAGTATTCCAGATGAATCCCCTCTAGCCAAGTATTGGCTAGAGACTCGAGTAAGATCAGTGCAGGACTATAGTCCGGGAACGGGATAAATTATTGAAACTTGTCCCGTGTCTCGTATCTGTCCAGTCTATCTCCTAGAAATTATCCCATATTATTCATAATTGTATATAGACAACCATGATGCTAAATAACCAAATAGCCATGTCCTCTCGATCTCTGTCTCTCCACTGAAGATCTGAGATGCAGCTATACATGTATGGAGATCATAGAGGATCAGATTGTAGTGTTACCTTCAATTCTCACAGAGCTCACAGTGAATTTTTAACCTTTAGCTGCATCAATATTGTTGTATTCATATTATATTAAATACGTTGTTGCTTCAAAATGACCTGCATCCACAAAGATACTTATAAACAGCGCTTTCATATTCCATTTTGTATTACATCTCTCAAGGTGTCTCTGTGATATCGTATTTTTATGTTACACACAGATGTCTATTATAATACAGGTGTACTAACCTTTTACTGATCGAGTGTACGTGTTTGTTAAAGGTCAATATGGTTTAGTTAAAGTCAAATATAAACACTGAGGTCAAAGGTATAGATGTATAGTGACATATCACAATTATGGTCCATCATTTAATAATTAATTGGTTTAAACTCAAAACATGTACAGAGACCCTTTAACCTGAACAACCATTGAGGTAGCTACATATACGCATATGCGTACACTCACAAACCCATTATCATTTTGTAAAGTTTGAATAATTAATTAATTAATTCATTAATCAACAATGGTACATTTGATTTCGTTCTTGACTAGGTATAAAATATAAATCCCCAAATTCGAGACGAATGAAAATATCCGATGACAGCAAAGCGCATCCTACAATTTTCATAGTTAACTTGACATCATTACAATATTAGGCCTTCTCGGGAACAATAAGAGCCAATTCCAACATCTGATTAATTACCTCATATCTTCAACGGTAAAAACTCATGTACCAAAAAATGTCCTCGAATCATATAAATATAATGTAGATATTTTAAAATACGTATGAGTTAATCAAAAAACCTCAATTGTCAGTGTAGACATAAAAAGTTGCAGTCCTCATACTCGCTCGTTTTCAATATTTTCATTTGAAACTCCACGGTGCTTTGAATCTAGCTCTATACTCTTTCAAAACGTCATGTAGACACATGATTATGTACATGTATGATTGTGCACAGTAACATTATATAGGCATAGAATAATAGTGGAGCCTGAAGTCATATATCACGCCCGGTGATCGCACAAAAATAATGGAGGGGGGATTAGGCGATTTTTGCAAGAAAACTCAACAAATTTGGAAAATTTATTTTTTCAAGAGAAAATTTTCAACTGAATTGCCAAATGAATAGGCGCAGTGCATGACAAAACATGTTAGGTCATCTAGTATTTTTTTGTAAATTTTCTCTTGAAAAAATAAATATTCCAAATTTGTTGAGTTTTCTTGCAGAAACCGCCTAATCCCCCCCCCTCCATCATTTTTGTACGATCACCGGGTCTGAATATGGTACTATGTTGGAAAGCCAAGAGAAAAACAGATAGTTTATATATTACCTTACCATACACCTTGGTTCAAATTATACATGATTTTTTCATTGAACAGACAAGTCTTGAAAACTAAAAATTCATTTTTATTTACTTCAAAAATATTTTAACTTTAAACTTTTTAATATGAGACTGGATGTTAATCTGTTTTTGTTTTATTCATATTCAATTAAAAGTCTGTCGCGCAAAGACATATTTTCAGATAAAGCTTAATTTAAAATCTTTGAACATCTTTACATCTCAGTTGCGGCCAGAATTGTTTAACTGATGCTAGGCGATTCGGATTGAGGGGTCGTCTCAACAAACTTAATTCCAGTTAACCATCAATTTCTGTATTCCGAAAGAGGACAAAGTCATAATTCTGTTATTTATGTTTGATTATTGTTAACCCTGTTCTTCAGGTTAACTAAGGTAAATTCTGAAATGAAGTAAACATTTATTAATACTGTATTGTTTCATTGGTAGAAATAGATAATCGTGCTATTAAATATAAAGGTTTTGTGCTGATGGGGCCAGAAATTGTTGTCATGGACAGAGAGCAAGATATGTTGTCATGGAGATGGTAAGAGACGCATTCATTTGTTTTACTTTAAATCTTTCCAAATCCAAGTGTGATTTTTATTTATTTTATGTGTGCCTCAATGATCCCATTCCAACAAACGAAATATCAATTATTTTGCCCAATATTTCAGTTTCATTATTTTGAAACATTGAATACATGTTTTAAATCAATATATACAAGGCTTAGCAGGTCATCTGATTCTCAATTTGATTTTGATTTGAATTGATTCTCAATTGGGACCCATAGGGACTTTGCCCCACCGTTCTTGGTTGAGTTTAAGTCATGGCTCTAATTGGTACATAAAGCTACCCACGAATGCTGTTTTTCCTCCGGGGCCTTGCCAGAACTAACGAAAACAATGATGTGGACATTTCTGGATTATTTCCGGCGTTTCCTTTTGTTGCTACCTCATTTATCAAAGTATCCATCTTGACTCTGTTGAAAGCCCATGGTCTAATCAACCGTACCTCCTTATCTTATGATGACCGCACAAAATGATAGAGTGTGGGAACCGACTGTGCCAAATGCTACGGGTATTGCAGCTAGGTGTTTTGTGTTTTTAAGTGCTATTTTATCGAATTATGGTTTTGAATATATCTACTGTAGATGTATTTTATAGTATCTAGATGTCTCGTTCATTCATTTGACCAATAAAAATCATAACTGCCTGGAAAGTAATATGAATAAAGTATGTAAATAAATGAATTAAAACGTCAAATTAAGAAGCAAAAGTCTTTTCTGGGTCACTGCGAATGGCATGATTTCCTCGAGTCTCTTCAGTTGCAAGGCAACCATACTGGGACCGATTCGCGTCGTTCCACTACTGCCCTTGGTGGGGGCCCGCTACCATACTATATGACTCCCGGAGTTTACTAAAGCACGTTAGTGGAGGAACCAACCACAGTCTCACAATCTGTCTCCGGCAAGAGCGGCCAGAGAACCAACCCATGCCAAGGGCCGGTAAACGGTTGGACCTTCGGACCGGGTGTCCGTAGTGACAATGATCAACAACTCCGTACCTGGGGCTCGAACGCGGGACCTCCGTATCCCACGACGTTCAACCGCAAAGTATAACCTCAGTCTACGCCACTAGGCTACCCTGCTTAGGTGGCAAAACTGCTAAATATTAATGTAGTTGTTACAATTATTTGCTTGGATAAACATTGATATTACATTTCTTAATTGATTAATCGGATTTGGTTGGAATCGAAGCTCGACCAACGATCAAGGCAATGCAATCAACAACTCTTGCAAATGTGAACGAGAGTCGTAAAGACAGAAAGTACAAGAATCATGATCAACGTAAAGTATAAAATTTAAGACACATCTTTGAATATAGGGTAGGAGAAACATTCCAAAATGAAGAAGAATCATTTAGAACATTTGATTTGTTGCCAATATATCAATTGCGTCTCAAATGAATGAAATAAAAGGTATCGCGGGCCACTAAAGCCGGTGAGTGAAAACAATTATTATTGACGCATCTAGATCCTCAATATAACGGTAAGAGAATAGGTTTGTGTAGATACGTCGAGGAAAATAAGCTATTTCGACGCTTAAAATAATCTGATTACGCTTATTAATAATTACGCGTGGCTATTAAACACAAGTGTTGTGTAGAACAATAACAAGAAAACTGAACGACCTATTAAGGAACTGTACTTCAGTTTCAAAGTGTGCAAGAAATAATCATGTTTCTTAACCACTAAAGACTAACATTTTCTTCTATTTTAATTCTGTACATAATTTTCTATCAAAACAACTTAGTTTTTGCACTGTTATTTACCTTTATTCAAATTCTAGGGATTTTCAAGTTTTCTGAAAATGGTCGGGCTAAATCCCCATTGACATAATGTTGAAAAACCTTCAAAAGTTCATTTACTCTTACAAGGATCACAATTTTAATGTGAAATCACAATCCATGTGTCACTGAACAAAACATAAAATTGTTATATTTATAAATCTATTTAAAAATAACATGTATGGCATTACAATGGCGTAGCATAAAATATGATAAAAGTTATATCATAAAATCATTCATAACTCATTAAACTAAAATTAAATCCGTAGTTTTTTGTATGCACCATGCTCAATCGGATTTAAGTTTTCACCAAAATGTATGTGATGAGAAAAAAATGCATGCAACTTTTTTGCAAATCCCTATGGTGTATGTTGATTTGCCCAAAACTAGACAATTTTTCAAATTGCATTCCTCCAGTATATTGCAATACATTTCTTCTCATCTCCTGACAAACACAAATGTATAAGTTATTTTTGTCCCATAGTTCCATCAAGGCCCCCATACTTTATATGGTGACAATATTGGGCCAATTTATCACCCATAGTTAAATGCTCATATTAAAGCATATTACATCTTCATGCAACGATATTTACTCTGTCAATGGTTCATAAAGGAAAGCAAGGAGAAAATAGTCCAAATAATGTCAATAATACTGATGAATGGTTATAAATTCAAATGTTTGAAAAGCTAAAGGCCTTGCTAAAATAAGAAATTATACATTATTTGAATGTTATGAAAAGATTCAAAGTTTGCATAAGCTTTTGATGAAACTTAATTTAGAATCCATTTTCAAAACCAAAATTCAAGGGCCTGTATCTGTAAATGTACTTTCCGAGCTTTTACACAAACCTACCGAAATCTTGAACTCGCAAGATATACTATGTATTTAATTTTGGGTTAACTTAGGATAAAAATAAAGACAAAACCCATTTGTTCCTCTTAGTTACACAACTAAATAACCGTATGCCAGTTAACATTCACATGTGACATTTTTTTTGATTTTCTTGATGAATTGTCATGGATGTTGCATTTGACATTATCTTTTTTAATTGTCAAATTAATATTTTGCTCCGATTGATACTTCTCAGTAGTACATGCAGAAATGTTCCATTTATGTTGTGACAGTTTGCAAAAAGTGAATTCTTCTAAAATTCACTTGTACTCATTTCATAAATCAATGCCTTTGCATTGTGTAACGATGAAATAAATCATGAAAATTGCATACACACGATGAAATAAATCATGAAAATTGCATGCAAACGATGAAATAAATCATGAAAATTGCATACACACGATGAAATAAATCATGAAAATTGCATACACACGATGAAATAAATCATGAAAATTGCATGCAAACGAGTTTTACTTTCAACAGAACATTTTACCTATAAGTAGTTATAATGCCCAGATTACATGATTCCAAGACAAGAAAATATAGCAATATTACAACAACAATATTCTATTCTCCTACATCAACTCCCGACTCTCGGGACCATGTCAAAATGCATGAGGCAATTAATGCATTTGAAGCAATTAACGCTTTCGAGTCAGTGTTTATGCCAAGGTCACATTTGCTCTGATTCATCGGCCGGTGTGAAAGAAATGATGGTCTCCCAGGGATTATGGTCCCCTTTCTTAACGGCCCTTACTGGCCCTGATTGCATATAAGATAATGAGGGAAAGAGTAATATTTAGGTCACCATATAAATCAATGGAGAGTAGGACCATAATTTGATAGGACCTCCTACCCTTTTACACCTGGCGATGAATCGGAGCAAATGTGACCTCAGGCATTACTGAACTATTCACAAAATAATGATAAAATCTCATTTACCAAAAGTATGTAATGATCACCCCAAAATAAATTCTAAACTTCAACATTAAAATAAAATGACATGGTCCCGAATGGTCAAATTTCCTATGTTAGAATGAACTTCATCTATAATTTGTTAAGTTTATATATGCCTATCCTAGTATATGTCTGTGTGTACAGAATTATAGTTGCACTAAAATAACGTTTTTAAAGCATATTTGCAAACAGAGCAGATGCTGAATTTAAGTACTGCAAATCTGTGTATCTGAACACCTTTCAGATTGAAAGCTTTCTCTATTCCAATTTTTTTTATATATCATGTACATGTACTTCCAAGTTGAAAAACCTTACAATTATATTTACCAGAAGTTACCAATATAAGTACATGGTAATGTATAACTGTCTAATTCACTTGCATCTTCATATTCTTTCAAAATCACCTTTGAGTGTGGCATATACTAATACATATTACTGTTAATTGCCTTTATTTGTGTTATTTAATTTGGCAGATTGGGCAAATTCTGAAACTTCAATGTGCAGTATGGCAAGTGATTTTAGACGGTCATATCTTTCACCATGGGTACTTTCTAACCATCAATACAGTGGTTTTTATAAAAACAATATGTTTTCTTACAAGTGGAGTCCCCATGATAGTAAAATATCATTCTAACTCTCTGAAAAATTATGGATTAGGACCCCACCTTCGCACTTTTTAAAAAATGTTAGGCTCATTTTCTAAAAAGAGGATCTGGTTTTTCTCAATTTAAACATATCAAGTTTCTTCTACACTATATTTACGATTTCTGAAAAGGGGATGCATATTGAAATCCGTTAAAGTTAAAAACCACATATACAATGTTATTTTTCCAGAGGGAAAACTAGTGCTATCCATTGTTTTCAGCATAATTTTGGTCATCAAAAATTGATATCTTCAAAACTAGACTTTCGACACCATTCAACTTTTGAAGACGTTTTTGAAGACCCCTTGTTGAATAATCTTTTCATGCTTAAAAACCAGAATAAGAAGATTCTCTTTTGAGTAAATAGGTTCAACATTTTGAAAAAAGTGTGGACATGGGGACCCTATTCATAAATTTTCAAATTGTTCAATTGATATTTTTATCATCATGGACACTTTACTCTCCTGGTATTAGATTGTTTTATCTGTAGACCTTCGGATATAGTTTCAAATTGACATTTTATCAATGGTTCAACCAGATTTTCACCAAGTTTTATCATCCAAAGTAACACATGGAAAAGGCAATGAACGAAAATCCCTGGGAATATCATTTTCAAAAATTGGCGGACACTTAAGTTGGCAGTTTTTATCAATCCGCCAAATCAGCAAAATTAAAACGGCAGTCAAATTAAAACAATTTACAGTACAAAGTTCAACCGTCAAGTCCTTTCCCTAGTAACCATACATATATTTAGAAGTACCATAGAGTTCTTAATCTTCAGTTGCACAAATCACAAATTCCTACAAGTATTCAAGTCCTTTTTCAGATCACATCATATGCTTCCATAAATCCAGGTTTTTGAGTGAGGTATGTGATAATCGAAGACTATTGAAAATTGTCAGTTATTTCAATATTTGGTGTACAAATGCGAAACAGTTACAGTATAGTCCAAATGACTGTGCCCAAATCAATGTCCTCGTCACATAAGATGTGATTTCTAGTCTTCAATGCTTAATTAGTATATACTGCCTTGTGTCTCAAGTATGGGAGATCTGAAATGAAGTAAGAATGACATATTTTTTAACTGAGATAAACATGGTCTCACAAGTATCTAAATCTAAATGACTGTAGCTGGCAGACTTCAGAAGTAATTCGCGAAAACTGGAATTCAAAGTTTCTTGAAATCTTACTGTTTATTATTTACGTAATTAGCCTATTTGAACATACCCTTAATGTGGTGTGTATCTTCACATAGTGTTTAGGGGTCTCAGGCAACAACATTGCTTTAGACAGTGTAGAAGACTGTGGAGTTTCATCCTGCTCCCTGAAATCAAATATGTAAACCCCATAGTGTCATTGAATAAAACATGCCTAAGTCGCATTCATAGTTTTTACTATGAAATGAAATCCTGTGCTAAGGGCCGTTGTGAAAAAGTTTATCTTTGACTTATTTATCTTATTTTTTCTTTATGTGAATCTTCTTACTTACTCTGATTAGAATGAGAGCATTTTTCAAAAAACAGAAAATCAAAAACTAAATGGCTTCACACTATACTTTTTTGTTTTTGGTAATCTGTATTTTGTATTACTTTGTAGTAATTGTTTTCCCTTAGACATTTTATTACTTACCATTTTTTCTTTGTGCCCCATGGTTCTCTTAAAAGACTTCTGGCTCTTGATGATTTAGATGAACCTATGTCTTTGTTACGTTCACAATTGGACAGCTCTAAATCATCATTATAGCAAGCACCAGGATCGGCAATTGAGGGCCACTCTCCAGATTCAAGGTAAGTTTGGGAAACATTAGAAAGTCTTGGATTTGGGAAGTCTACTTTATCATGTTCAGCACAATTGTCTTGTGTCGAAACACCATTGTATTGTATGGAGGTACCATTGTATTGTGTGGAGGCACCATTGTATTGTGTGGAGGCACCATTGTATTGTATGGAGGCACCATTGTATTGTGCGGAGGCACCATTGTCTTGTCTGGAGGTTAAATTGCCTTTCTTGCATGTATTTCTAAGTTTTGATAAATATTCAGCTTTATTAAGCGAAAATTTTCCACATTTTTGGCATCTACATTTTTTCCTTTTAACATATTTACGTTTCTGAGCTGAAGGTGGCTTGTCTTGAGTATCAAGCCCAGGGGTTGGGTAAAGTTGAGTAAAATCGTGCAACAGCGACTTCCTAGAAGAAATCCTATGATCAGTTTTGAGCTGTTCCAAATATGCAAACATTTCTGGTTTAGAACCTTCATTACTTCCTGTACTGCTGGGGACCATTTCAATTCTGTTAGAAGGGGTCTTGATATTTGTGTTGCTATCATCGTCCAATTGTCCCAAATATGGGAACATATTTTTTGAACTATCCATACTTCCTGCGCTGCTTGGTACAAATTCAATATTGTCTGAAGGGCTAGGGCAGTCTTTTAAAGGGGAATTGTTATTTTTGTCTGATGGAGAGATTAAAGGTTGATCGACCATGTGGTCATTGATGTAGTTCTGAAGGAGAGGGTGGTATGAGTTGTTGCTCAAGTCTGAACTAAGGGGCCCTTCTTCAATAGCATCTAAGGGGTCTCCATTTGGAGTTGCACTCAGTTGTTTCTTGAATGGATAATTTTTACTGGATGTGGATGATAAGCCACTGATGCTGCCCTCTAGTGAGCAAGTTGATGTAGCAGACGTATCACTGGATTGTTTCCGTAAAAAGTATGTCTTTGATGCTGATGAACTGGATGAGTGTGCCATGTTGGCTGAATTTGGAGTCAAAGCCATTGTACAGCCATCTTTAATAGGGGTTGTGGATGCCTCAAGAACATCAGTGATGACATCATCTGCAGATGTCAAGCTTGGTTGTTCAATATTGGAGCTGATGGAGTCAGACATGACATCAGCCGCCAACTTTGAAGTCCAACCTTCTGAAGATGTCAGTTTGCTAAGCTGTCGCTCCATATTCTTCAGTTTGGATATCACAATAGAATTATCCTTCAATGGTGCATCATTATCTATTTGGTCCAAACCATTGGTAATATTTCCTTCTTTTGCGACTTTAGGGATATCGTCATCGACAGTATCATGAATTCTTGATTGGAGTTTCTTTATGACATTGTTTGAGTTCATCTTTATTGGTGTGCTGTTGGTTGAAGGGGTCTTAATAGGTGTGCTGTTTGTTGAAGGGGTCTTCCCAGTGCGCAATTTCATTGGGGAGTCAGTATCACACTGCAATGCTGTTTTATCTTTAAAACCATCAGAGGGTAACAAAGATTTGACAAAGCCTTGATAAAGCTTTGTTGTCATAGCTTTCGTCTGTTGAGGATCCTCAATAACCTTATTGATTGGCTTTCCAGATTTTGGGGATTTAGGGGGATGATCTAGATGGGGTTGAGTTGATTTTGGGGTGCTATCAATGCAGGCTTGCTTTAATTTCGGGTTACTGTCAATAAATGGTTGTGTTGATTTCGGAGTGTCTTTTACTAAGGACTGCGTTGATCTTGGGGTATCTTCTGCATTTTGAGTTATCTTTTTGGGACTTTCTGGTGACATTTCATTAATCATAACATCTAGATCTTCAAGTCCTTTCAACACTGCTTCATTAAGTTCTTCAGAACTTGAACTATACAGATCGAATTTCTCCATTTTTCCTCCACCCTCCCCAGCAGCCTCCATACTGGGTTCAATTCGGCGGCTTTTTAATTTGGATAGATTTGAATAAAAACTATCCTCCTGATTCCAACCTTTTGGGGGGAGCAGTTCTGCAAGTATTTTGGATGGCTTAGATTCTTGCTTATCTGGCTGATTTTTACTGTTCTCTGAGGGGGAGCTCTCAGGCACTGTCATGGCTTTGGCCTCAGGTTGAACTTTACTGTACTCTGAAGATGAGCTCTCAGGCACTGTCATGGCTTTGGCCTCAGGTTGAACTTTACTGTACTCTGAAGATGAGCTCTCAGGCACAGTCATGGCTTTGGCCTCTGATTGAACTTTACTGTTCTTTGTAGGGGAGCTCTCAGACACCGCCAAGGCTTGGAGATCGGTGAAGTTCATCTGAGCATAGTAGCTATCATTTTTTGACCATCCTTTTGGGGGCTCTAAAAGTTTCCGGACAGCTGAAGGCAGTTTTGTCTGCAATCCCTCCGATACTGTCTTATAAAAATCTCGATCCAGAAAATCAGCTGTTGGAGCAATTTGTTTTAATTCCTTTGGAAGGACCCGTGTGGCCTTCACTGTTGGTTCTTCAGTTGGATTAGGCTCTGTGATGTATGTCCAGAATTTAGAGCCTTGTTTACCCGATGAGTTCCGAGCCATTATTGGCAAAGTAGATGGGGAAATATGGGTTCCGGTGTTCCGTTTGGAGTCCGCTGATCCATTTCGCCAGTTTAAGTTCAATCTTGGGGGTTTCTTGACAATATTACTACAAAATAAATCTCCAGTTTCTAATGACGTCACTGTACACACTGGACCAGTTATGCCATGTTCTTTGAAGAGGTTATTGCGTCCCAGATCAACAATCGGAAGGGCCCTTTTTCGGGGACTTTTCCACGGTGAATAGCCCAATGTTTGTTTTGAGAGCATTTTGGTGGGACGTTTTGAATTGAGATATGTGTATTTTTTGGACTTCTGAGTGTGGGTAGCATTTTTCGTGTGCTTTGATAGACTAAGTCGTGACTTGCCACCAGGTGTTGCCTCCTTGTAACGTTTAGACGTAGGCAAATCACTATCATCCTCGTGTTTTCTCTTCCTCATCAAATCTCCTATAAAGAAAATAGAATGTGCAATATTTTAGATAAGGCTCTTCAAACTTGACAAAAGTGTGAGTATATAATGTTAATCTCTGATTATACAAGAATAATATATAATACATGTACAATTGTACATGTACTTGTGAACTCATTATAGCTGCTACCACTGTCATTCACTATTTCAGGGTTAACAAAAAAATGTATATCCATTTTTATATTATTTTCCAAACCATCCAAAATTCCCTTTTTCAGGTCTACCGAATTATGGATCCATTTTTATGTTATTTTCCAACACAAAGTTCACTATTTCAGGACTACTATATTATGGGCCTGTTTTCAGCCTTGAGCAATAGTATGGTACATGCTTATTGAACCAATTACCTGGTCCAGGATATCCACTGCTAGCTTTGTGCTCGGCCAAATGCTCAGTCCATTTTCTCTGTAGTTCCTTCTGTTTATCTTCTGACACTCCTTCAACTTTCAACTGCGACAATTTTACAAACTTGTTATGGCTCACCCTTCGCACATCTGTAATACAAGGCCATTTATTTTTTTCTCCACTCAATCTGACAATATTTACATCTACTTTTAACCTTGGGTACATTAACAATAACAAGGCATTAATACGCAAAATGTCACTAAATGCCATTTGTCACAGATGCCGACTACCAAATGCTGAATGCTCCACTTCAGGTGGAGTATTCATAAAAATGAATCATATTTTAAATGTCAAAGTATCAACCAACAACCTATTTGCCATTCTAGAATTGAGAAATGCTTAAGTTTGAAGATTCCAAATTTATAATGGGGTTTAATTAGAATGTGTCAAAATTTAAAATATCTTGAATTTTTTTATCCAAAAATATTATCTTGAAATAATATGGCACTACTATAAAACAATCATCCAAGAACACGAAAATGTCAAGAGGAAAAATCAAAAAACAACCATGAGAATTCAGTTGTGATTTTCATATGCTGACATAATAGTGCTATATTAAACATAATTGAAAGACCGAATGTTTAAATATTGGATTTTATTTATGTTTTCGTTTCATTAATTTAATTGTTACTTTCAATTCAATTACCCTTCTAATTACATAAATGTCTGTTGAAGCAAAAAATTTAATTGCAAAATATTTTTTTGAAGTCCAGTAAGTTACCTTTCTTTTGTATGGCCTCACAGTTCTTGCAGATCCAGTCAACCTTGTTGTGTTTGAATCCTGCACACTCTAAATGTGTTCCTCTTGATCCACAGTTGTCACATAGAATGATCTCCCACTTGCTGAAAAATGTCATGTTGGTCATGTTTTGAAATGCAAAATAGAGTGGAAAAGAGTGAAATCAGCAAGGAATAAAGTAGACTGGGATATAGTGAACACTCTAAATTGTATAGAAATGCAAAAATATCAGACAGTTCATTCAAATTTTAGAGAGAAATGGCCAACTTTAACTGTTGTTTGATGGAAAATAATTTTATTTTATCAACAGTTGTCAAATATGGTCTACCACTTGCTGAGAAATGGGACATTGTCATATTTTGAAATGCAAAACAGAGTAAATAGTAGAAACATCAGCATGAAATAAAGTAAACAGACATGTAGTCAACACTCTAAATTGTATAGAAATGTAAAAAAAATTGGACAGTTCTTTCAAATTTTAGAGAGAGAACAGCTCTTATGTAACGTCTCTCATACATTTGTATTTCGATTTTATAACAGTAAAATACCTGCATGGTTTATCATATGATCTTCCTTTTGGGCAGACACACTTTTTAAGGTCGCAACGACAGTGACGCTCAAGTAGATCTTGATAAGCATTGGGTTCCAATTCCCATGCAGCATCCCTGTTAAACAAAATTATATTTAAAATATTTCTGAAATTCCAGTCATGCTTTAAAACAATTTTGAGTAAGGATATAATTTTGAGAGCTATGTTCATAGTTACAGATAACTTTTGACAACTAATTTTAAATTCCACTTCTCTACAATGATTAACAGTAATTGATAATTTTACCTAAGAATAATGAACAGAAAAAACAAATACAGTAAATCCTGTCTTCGTAGAACACCTTTGGAACCTCTAAAGTAAGTTCATCTTGGAAATCTGAAAAGTGATACACTAACAGAGTTGTTCCCCTTCTAGAGATGTTCCACTTAACAGGTTTCATAGGAGTATAAAACAATAGATACCTATCAGGTATATAGATTCCGAACTCTAGCATTGTACTCTGGAATTCATCCTTGTTGTTACATAGGGGACACTTGAAGAAGTGTGTACCTGATGCCAGGGCAGTTTGCTGAAATAACAGACAAGGCATTAACACGCAATATATCACCACCTGTCATTTGTAACAAACACACTGACTGCTCACCACTGTCTACAAAAAAGTTGGTGACCACTTGTGGTGGAGACATAACAAATTGCATAAAAATCAGACATCTGAAGCATTTTCAGTTGCAGCAGATTCAAAGAGTATTGAAAAATTGGGATAAAATAATTAAGGAAAATTTTGATATTTTGACTAGTGTAGGTCATTTCTTATTATCCGTCAAGAGGTAGAGTTACTGTTTGCATTCAGTTGAGAAATTTTTTGCATTTATATGGATGGTTATTTATTTGACCACCTGTCATTTGTAACAAACACACTGACTGCTGACCACTGTCTACAAAAATATCCACAAAATTCAAAATTCCCTAGAAATAAAGATTCAACTAAATGAAACACTATATAGAAAAACAAAAAAGACGCCATACATATTTTTAATAATATTTACCTGGATGCATTCCCTGTGAAACCAAGAGTTCTTACAACAAGGGGCCTTCATTGTGGTGGTACTAATTTCTGTCTTCATTTCATGCATACATATCGGACACGTCATAATTTTCTGCTTTACTGGCGTACTTGATATCTCCTCAATAGAGAGCTCTTGTTCTGGCCTGTGGTCCTCACAGAAAGACCTGAAATATTACAATTACAAGGCATTAACATGCAAAAGGTCACCACTTGCCATTTAATGCAGATACAAAACACAGACCATCAAACACCAACCACCAAATGCTGAACATAAGCAACAAATGCCAAACATCATCCACAAAAAAAGTTGTAGACTATAACAATATGTATCTACTTATGGAGGAGACATAATAAACTGAGACTTCTGAATATTTTCAAAGATTTTAACTCCACTGACTTCTCATAGAGTGAACTGGAATATTCTAATGTTAAAGAGAGACTTTTAGATTCAATATATGTACAGAGTGCTCCAGAAGTACAGTATCAAAGATATTGCCATTTCAATTCCACTGAACCAATTATATTTAACTTGGAACAGATGTTCTTTTAACTTTAACTGAATAATTGTACCTCAATATTAACCTCTTGACTACCTGGAGTGACAAGATTTCTCGTCACCTCAGAAATGACCTTGAAACCCAGTGTGACGAGAAAATCTGTCACAAAAGTTTTCATTAAAATTGCTCTTATTTGAACAATTTTCATCCAATTTACACATAAATTGTATTAAAATGTGTAGAAATGATCTCGGCTGTCTAATTGTACTAAGTTGAGCATCTAAAGTGTATAAGTATGTAGTAAAATGTCAAAAGGTGGCAAAAATGAAAATATTATCTGGTTTCAACTGATTTTAGAGCGTGGGATTCAAGAGGTTAAGGAGTCATTTGCTAAACTGGACAAAATCATGTTGCTATGGTAATCCAATATGTGACAAACAAAGAAAAAAATGTTTTTATGAATGGATGCATAGGTAAACCTGATAATTAAGCACCTTCCCAAGCACTGATCACAGTAACAGAGAAAAATTGTCAAATGATTAACTTAACCTAAATCTTTTCCATAATATATAATAATTTAAGCCATAACACCTTAAATTCTGATTAGAGTAGAGGGCTTATTTTGATATGTTAGATATTTCTTTACCTGAAGTTTCCATAAAACTGGTGAAGTGTTGCATTTTTGCGCCCACAAGGAAGATGAAACATTTGTCGACATGATTTATAAATGCACCCGATTGTGGCTCCAAGCTTCTTGCAGTAGATGCAGCGCTGAAATAGAAATAATTTTATTATTGAGTAGCTTGAAGAGGAATTTGGGAATTCCTAGATTTTTGAGGATCTCTGGATTTCAAATTCAAATAACAACTTAGGCTATGGGCCAGCCCTTAATTTGCGGTATGGAAGTAAAATTTTGGATACCAATGTTAGTTACATCCTAAAATGTAATTCTAACCACAATTTGGCAATAATGAAGCATCGTTTTTCAGCGTTCAGGAAAAAATCAATATTAAGATCCCCCGTCACAAATAGGTGGTAAATAGAAAATAATCAACTGGACCAAGAACTTACCAGACGCTTTCCTCTGCGAACTTCTTTGTTTATGTCCACTGGCAGGAACCCAAGTAAACCAGATGTGTCCGTTTTTCCGTTCTGGCTCAGTCCACTTGCAAACAACTGAAAATACAAAATAATTCAAATCAAAAACGGACTCTTGTTTTACACTGAATTCTTCTTCTACTACAATCAAAGTACATGTATAAAGCATGGAGATGCTTAAAAAATTCAAAAATGCTTTTCACATGTACAAGTTCCCATACAAAGAGTAAGGTGACAATGTCAGGTTAAGCATTAATAATTAGGTTTGATACCAATACCATTATTCATTATGACAGCTCAGATTTTCTGACTTGTCTATACGATGTAACCTTTGACTTCGTGGATATCTTATTTCTTGATATTCTATAAGTTTTCAGTCCAAGTAATTAAAGATTCAAACATTGGCCAACGAAGTGTGTCAATTTTCTAAATATGAACGGACAATTACACACAATGAGAGACAAGTTGTTTTCCAGGAATCATGACAATCAAGACACAAAGTGATAAATACTGCACTTTAAGGAACTCAGCAGCACAACAACATAGCACTACTTCAAAGGGGGATAAGCAGGAAACAACCACAATAAACACAACCATGATCACACAATCATCATGATGGCTATATCCCACCAGTGGTGTGATCAAAACGACCAAGAGTCATATCTTCATATACTCTTTTCACTTACCATACAGAAGTAATGGACAGTAAGGCCTGGACTTTGAAGTAATTTCCCACATTTCATCTCATCATCTACTCCATCGTCGCAGAAAATACACACACCAGGGTCTAAAACATAAAACCACATAAATTTGAGTTGGTCGTTTGATCAATGTCTCGTTTATACCATTCAGTCAGCAGGGAGATGGAACAGAGAGATGTCATCTCCATGGAATAAGTTTGTAATATATACTGTAGATTGGGTTAATTTCGTGCCCGCTTTAATTTGGCGAATTTGGCGAAATTGAAAAATTCGCCAATATAAATCTTCGCCAAAATTTCAGAGAATGAATCCCCGGGAATTATCTAGGGTATTTCGTCCAGTGTATTTAGGTCACTTCGGGTTTAGTTTTTTCAAAAAATATGAAAAAGTGTCTCTCATAAATTGGCTCAGAACTGGTCAGTCACTTATTGATACTCAGGGAAAAACTAGAAAAGAAAAGTGCGGTATAGTAGCAGCATCGATTGAGGTGCAAAATGTAAAGGATGATCTCACAAAAATGTACAAACGTGGTGAATATCGCCAGTGGTCCTCAAAAGAAAAAATGAACATAGCCAAACATGCCCATTTACATGGTAATTCGCAAACAGCGCATACGTTTAACATTTTTATGCATATCGACCAAATTAAATAGCTGCCAATATGCCAAAAATGGCAAAATCGCCAAATTAAGTAGCGCCAAATTAACCCAATCTACAGTAGCCATCATCCAATAAATCTTTAGTGTATTGTTTTTCTATTTTACAGCTTTTGATAACAATTTACATGTACAGTGTAGTTTAATATAATTTATTTCTGTGTCACAAGTATTTCGCTAAAATACACCATTTTAAAACATTTTAAAATTGCATTTAGCCAATGCCAGCTTCTAAAACATAAATTTAGTAGATATTTGGATAATATTTAAAGTACAAATGAAATAGGTTTTCTCAACTTGCAACTACAAAAATGGTTTCCTGCAATGTAAGTGCAGCGTAGAGTTCTCGTGATAATCATCACAAAACATTTAAATATTGCTTAATTTTACAGGCACCACATTCAGTAGGATGAAACAATTGCGACATTACTGATTGTTACAAATGCCAAACACTAACTGCCAAACACCAGCCAAACACTAATTGCCAAACACCAACCACCGCATGCTGACTGCTGCACACCATCCCTCAAAAAGTTGGACTCTTTAAAAAGATGTCACCACTTCTAGTGCTTCTAATAGTGACATAAAAATTGTAAAATAATATAATATTATCTTACCTCTGACTTTTAAAGCATCTTTTTTATTTTTCTTAATGTATGTATAGTCAGATTTTCGGGCAATAACTTAAAAATAAGCAAAATATAAATAAATAAACAATACCATATATAAATTCTCAAAATATGCAATAAATAGATACAAATTAATATTTAATAGGAAATAAAATTTCAAAATATGCAATAAAACAGTATACAGTACATATTCAAAAATTGACTGTTTAAAATATATCCTTAACTCATTGCTGACCAACCCCGAGATATTTCGTCTATGACGTCATAATCGTATGTGACCAACCTCGAGATATCAGGATGCTGTCCAGTAATTGTCACATAATCTGTACTAGTTATCTTACCATATATTCTAATGGTCACTAGGGGTAGGGTGGTAGGGTGCAATTGAAATATTTTGTCATTGGCTTCACATCTAACTTAGCGCATATGGAGTTGATACAGTCTATTTTATGCTAATGTGAAAACATACAATTTTGCTTAATCTTCCATCAAAATTGGCAGTCACCAGCAGAAAACCTCCAAAAATAGCTTTGGCCAGCAATGAGTTAAGAATAAAACCAAGAATTCAAGTTGTGGTTCAAGTCAATCAAATGAAGAGGTCTATTTTTGTTAGTCCAAACATTTTAACTTTTAACCCAACAACGAAACTTAACACTCATATTCCATTAAGATTTTCACAATTCATTATTATGACATCACCTATTGCTATCAATCTACAGGGTAGTTTGTCTCAAAATGTGCAGACAAGAAAAATGAATCAACTCACCCCCTGGATGTAATGTTCTAAAGTGACTACTGTAACTTTTATAGTTGCCATATTGCTTCTTGCAGGGTTTGCACTCGTAAATTTTTCCATCATTTTCATTCCCTAAGAATAACAGAAATTCCTAATTATTAATACAAGACATTTACATGTAAAATGTCACCACCTGCCATTTGTTACATTTCATATAGGCACCAAATGTTGAATACCAACAGCCAAACATTGTCCATAAAAAAGTTGGAGACTATAACAATATGTCACCACTTTTGGAGGTGAGGTGACATAAATAAAACTAGAAAAACAGCAACTCCAAGGAGTAGCAAATCCAACCGAACAGCCACATTGAAAATTTCTTCTCAAGCAGAGCTCCTTTATCTATAGGCATCAGTATATAAAATTTGAAGTAAATCCGTCCAATGGTATTTGAGTTATCAAAGATTACCTTTTTTATGAAAAATGGCAGCCATTTTGAAATTCAGCTGACCCCTTTGAAATTTCTTCTGAAGCAGATCTCCTATTTCCCTAAACATCAGGATATAAAATTGGAACCAAATCCATTCACTGGTATTTTAGTTATCAATGATTATGTTTTTTTTAACGAAAAATGGCGGCCATTTTGAAATTTAGCTGCCATCTTGAAAATCCCTTCTCGAACAGAGCTCCTATGTCCCTAGGCATCAGCATGTAAAATTTGAACCAAATCCATTCAACAGTATTTGAGTTATCAAAGATAACATTTTTTACAAAAAATGGCCCCCATTTTGAAATATGGTTGCCATCTTGAAAATGTCTTCTTGAGCAAGGTTCCTTTGTACCCAGGCAACAGCATATAAAATTTGATCCAACTCTATTCAATGGTATTTGAGTTATCAAAGATAACATTTTTGACGAAAAATGGCCACCATTTTGAAATATGGTGGCCATCTTGAAAATGTCTTCTTCAGCAGGGCTCCTTTGTACCCGGACAACAGCATATAAAATTTGAACCAAATCCATTCACTAGTATTTGAGTAATCAGATTATATTTTTTCCGAAAAATGGCCGCCATTTTGAATTAAGCAGCCATATTGAAAATTCCTTCTCGAGCAGAGGTCCTCAACCCATAAGGCATAAGCCTATAAAATTTGATTGAAATCCGTTAACCGGTATTGAGTTATTGCCCAGACACACGAATGGACGGACGGACGAACGGACGGACGAACGGACGGACGGCTTTTCTATATCCCCCTCGAACTTCGTTCGGTGGGATAAAAAGTACTTTTACACATTAAAATATCCTGTGGTTTATATAGATACAATTTAAGCTTGATTTCTTGCTGTGATACAAAATTTCTCAATGTTTGACAATTTCAAAATTCCTGACATTCTAGGCCCACTAAGAATTCGCCAAATTACATCTAACTAAAACATGACTGCCACAGTTCACTATATTGGCATTCAGTCATTCATTGCAAAGAGTGAAATTTGGTCGCCATTGGCAATCAGACAGTTGTAAATTTTAAAACATTCTAAAAAGTTTTGTGCTCAAGTAGACACATCTGGACAGTTTTTTTCTGTAAATGCACTCATTGCCATTGAAGCTCTCTTTTAAATCGGCAAAACAAACTACCAAAAAGGATACTTTACCTTGAACAGGCACTAAAGATGTTGAATTCTGATTGGTTGAACTTGCTGTCTTCTGATTGGTCGAGGTTATGGCATGGTTGCCTTGACCTTCAGGATGATTTTTCTTAACATGACTGTAGCAACTGTAGTAGTTGTTGTACTCTCTACCGCAGTGTTTGCATGTGTAAATTTTAAGATTCGGACCTAGAGGATCAGAGAGATGTTTCATATCATTAAAGGGGCAACAAATATTAGAGACAAGGTGGGAGAACTTATTTTAAAATGTGTCAATATTTGTTTACAAAATTCTTGACTCACAAGCTAACTACATACATCTGATTACATCATGCTTATTATCAAAATAGTTCAACTGTTAAAGGGGCAACAAATATTAAAGACCGGCTGAGAGTACTTTTTAATAAATCTGTCAACATCTTTATAATATCTTTCTCTCACAATTACCTACATCATGCAATATCAATAGTTAAATGTTCTGACTTAATTTCATGATAATAGTTATCTTTCAATTACTTTTGAAAAGTGGATGTCCAAGTTTGGTTTCTTAATTTTTGGAAATTCCATCATCAGAAATCATCAATAACTTCAATATTTGATCAGATATATTAATTATTTGTAATATAATAAAAGTAAGATAATGTATGTTTTTGAAAATATTACTTCCATCATTTCCAATCTCTTCACTGCCGCTTTACTTTCAATAAACATATATTTATTTAAATAAAACAGTGAATTTGACTTCTTGATTTTGTTTGAAAAAAAAAGTTTACAAAAGGTAACATAAACAATTACCTCGAACAGGTTCTGGAGTTGCTGAAGTAGGCTTGTTTTTCTCGGGACTTGTTTTTTTCTCATTTGTTGAATTTGGCTTATTGATGATGTCACTCTCCGAGGGCTCACCTAATTATCATAAATTATAAACAATGATTCACATAATTATCACAAACAATGCTTCACAAAATTATCATAAATGATAATATGCCTAATCATTATAAACAATGCTTCACCTAATTATCATCAATAAAGCTTCACCAAATTTCAATTATCATAAATAATGCATATGTCAGTGATCATTTTAAACACTGCTTCACATAATTATCACAAATAATCTTTACTATCAATGTTGACAGATGTTCCAATGTAGGGACCATTTTCTCATGTCATTTTCTAGAATTAACAATATATCATATTTCAGCAAAAAAATGGATGCCTAACCAATCATGTGGGCTATGTGTGAGCCATAAAACACTTACGGAAATGTACTGTTGTGATATGAGCTGTGTACTTCTTTTTGCCAACAAATATCTTGGGACAACATCTGCATTTGTACCAGCTTGCAGCTGCAAGACAAAAATCCTTGTATTTGTAGTTCTATGTTGACAATACAGTAAAACCTGTAATACAAACATCTCCCTATCTGACCATTTTTAGTCCCATTTTTTCCTCCCATTGACTTTCATGTTAAAGAACCATACTAAAATTAATTTGAATCAGATTTTCAAATTATTGGAATGCTGTGGTCAATAGAACTATAATTATTTATTGAGAATGTGTTCATATTTTAACAAAATTTTGTAATCTTCCGTTCACTCCCTTGTTAAGGGAACCTTGAGATGTGTACAACTGCTATGTAAAACGCTAGTGGGTAGTGGCCTTGCCCAGTGGCATTCGAATTAGACAGGTTTTACTGTACATATAAAATAAAGTTCAATCAATAGTATATTTTTCGAATTCTACAATTACAATTAAATGGTGAATCTATGAAAATCATAAATCATTTATTGTCCCAATACTCACTTCCACTGTCTGGCTTGATGACATCATACTGATAAAAACCCTGATTTGCTAGAAATGAGAAACAAAATTAACAATCAACGCAATACAACAATAAATACAATGAATTAAATCATCAATGATCAAAATCATATGACCAATGAAATACTGTAAATTATTTCAAATTGGCAGTGTTTACTTTGGTGTATTTGCAATTTTCAGAACTATGATCGCTTTTTCAATCTGGTGGATTTTTGAAAAGTATCAAAATACAATACAATTATTAAAGTAAATTGCACTATGTCTACAAAATAATGAAATATGAAGTGCAACCATAAAATGTCCATAATAATATTTAATTATATTTCATAGTTTTCTTTGAAAAAAATATGCTATACTATTCTTAAAAGAAAGATTTTGAGAAAATGGGTGTTGTGAAAAAAGCCATCTTGGATTACAAAGGTGTGAAATTGAAAATCAAACTGGTAAGTGAGTATAGAAAAAAGCAGGCAGAATCTGCTTCATGGGTAATCAAATTCTTGTCTTGCCACCTTCAAATGAAAGGGATGTTTACATTAACTTTGATTCATTTGAAAATTAGGATTTTGTACTTACGCCAGGAAAGAATCTTGGAGAGAACACTTGAGTAAGAATAAATCATGATCATCATGCAAAACATTATAACAATCTGACTAATTTGAAAATGTTTTAAACTTTTTTTAGTATGAGGTATAGGGCAAATAGTCTTGCCATTTATAAACAGACTTTAATCACATTGGGTCATATAGGATTAACTAAGGGTGCGCCATTAGAACTTAAGTACTAAAACATCTTTTCCTCTTTGCTGATCGCCCTAGGTTTTTGAAAGTTTCCCTCTACAAGATCTGATGGCACATCCCTATGCAGGCAGACATTAAAACAAATAAACAAGTAAACAATGAATATAAAGCAGTTATCAAAAATTAGGTCAATCACAATTATATTACTTGACATTATATTCATACTCTACCTTCATCAATCACTACAAAAAAAACAATTATATAGTAGACTGTAGCCCGGACAGAATTGTTCAATGGTCACTTTTTCTTTAATAACTTTTTTAATTTTCAGTCTTATCAAAATCTGATTACATATTTGAAAACTAGAGTAAAATTCTGACATACAAAAAAAATATTTAAGGAACATCTCTTAATGTATTGATATTATAGACGTTCATAGTATGAGTGACGCAAATACATAATTCACCATTTTGTCTCATATTTGTTCAAAAATGGCGGCATGTTTTGTGGTTTGAATATAAATGTTCAGTTGAAAGTTAATATTTAACAAATGTCATAGGCCTACAAAATCATGTAGGCTGCTGCCTTGGTATGAGTCAATGACTGCATTTATAACCCTTTGTTTTAAATTGACTTGCATGTATACCAATACTTAAAAAGGTTTGTACATTGTATGTACAGTATATTGGTTAGGTCGCAGGACTTATGTTGGCCATTCCATTGTTACTAATAGTGGATTAACAACCCTAGTTTGTTAACCTGTGCAACTATAGGGTCATACTGCCACAGTTTGTAATGTCTTTCCCAATCACATGCCTTTTAACCCATCCTTGACATGCATGTGAATTGTTTTCAGCTTTTCAATGGCCTCTGAGATGGTTGTTTGGAGCTCTTGAAAAGATTGAGGACCTACTCTCTACACAACTCGCACATTGGGGCGTCACCTTTTCACATCCTCTTGAACGCAACCCCTAACATTTCATTGGACTTGATATCATAATACCCTTGGAGGGAGTTAACTTCTTGTTTTTGATAAATGGTCAGTTGCTGCATTACATCAGGATTGTAACTGTGGTAGCATGGCTCTTTAGTCCAATGACAATCTTTAAATATCAACTTTCAACTGAACATTCAAATTCCCAAAATATGCCGCCATTTAGAACAAATATGAGGCAAAATGATGAATTATGTATTTGCGTCAGTCATACTATGAACGCCTATAATATCAATAAATTAAGAGATGTTCCTTAAATATTTTTTTTGTATGTCAGAATTTTACTCTAGTTTTCAAATATGCGATCAGATTTTGATAATACTGAAAATTAAAAAAGTTATTAAAGAAAAAGTGACCATTGAACAATTCTGTCCGGGCTACTATTCAATTAAATTAATATAAAATATAAAAGGTAACAAAGGACTTTGTCACAATCAACTCTAGTACATGTTGTATTAATGAGACTACTTTCTCACAGAATTCTTTGACATATCTTTTAAATATTCCAAGTGTTCTTCCGATTTATTATATGAAAATATTTTTATTTATAACATGTTTGGATTATTCTGAATACACAGCATTGCTCCCCAAGGATTTTTGTGTGGAGAACTTATTTTTCTTGTGCAACATTTTAGGATTTCTTTATTTTTTATTGCAACATTTTAGGAGGTCCATTGAATTGAATTAAAAAAACATTGAGGTGCTACGCCACGGTGTGAAGAGAGCACTGCACAGACATAATTCCTTGATCGTAACAAATTTTGACTGTCCTTTTTGCGTCTTAATGTAAATCTTACTGGACTTTGCTTCAAGATTGCTCCCTGTATACTAACCTTCAGGGTGGTTGTTTTTAAAATGCTTCCTGTATCCTCCTAAAGAGCACAGTATCTGGCTACATGCTCTACAGCAGTACCTTAAGTCCGCTTTATCTGCTGCTTTACTACAGCCAGACATCTTTCTCTCTGAAAATAATGACAAACTCGTAAAGAACATGAACATGATCGAAGTGCAACATAACAAATAAGATCTACGTCAGTAATCATTTCCATTATAACTTTTTATTAGGTAAAGTATTTCATTCCATTTGAGTACAGACACCATAGCGCATATCATATAAGTAACAGAAATGAAGGTTACCTGCAAATGATATATCAATTGCATGGTGCAGGCAATTTTATTTGGTATAACGAAACATATATAAGTTAAAAAATAAATTGCAGGGGTTTCACTTTCACTAGAATTTCTCACAACAGGCTAAATAAATTTGAGATGGAAAAGTTGCTAAAAATTACAGGCGATTTTATGAAAACAACCCGTGAAAATAACCTGCTGCTAATGAAACCCCTGAATTGTGAAGTTTTCTTAGTGTTTTATGAAAAATAGCATGCTCCATCACAGCAGATAATTTTTTGATACCAACCTGTGTTAAACAGCGGCCAGGGTATGAATTGATGGGAATGTAATCTCAGTGCAACGCGCATCGGTGTTATGATTTTTGGTACAACACACATTTGGTAGACCTATATTGCGTTGCGATTCAACACAGGGTACGTACCAAATTAAGTGTGACAGTTTAACGTGAGGTACAACACGAGGGTGATAAAATTTGAGAAACCTGATGTTTTCATTGTTTCAGAAACCTGCACATTCAACTTTTACGCTTTGGTACGTACCCTACATGTATGTACAATGCGCGTCAGTATAATGCTTTTTTGTACAATAAGCGCAGGGTCTAATATCTGAATATAGTGCTCACCATAGGCCCCGGGAACATGTATAAAATAGCAGTCGACATCTGTATTACTGTCGACTCGCTATTTTATACATGTTCCCGGGGCCTATGATAAAATATGTTCCTGAATTTGAAATCTGATCTGAGAACACCAGACTGAGACTGCCCTGCTGAGCCACTGAATGAATAAGACAAACCACTTGCTTGATCTGTATCACATCACAGGATCTTGTAGCACCTTATATGGTATTGTTTATGATGACTGATATGGGGCTATATAGAGTCCATTTCACTGCTTCATTTCGTCAGTAGAACGGCAAAAATAAGAAATTGGGAGACCATTGTGCAATAATATATGGAAAAGTATATTCATAATGTACATGAATGACATTTGTATATTTCAGATTTTTTAGTTTTTTGTGCAATAAGCCTGTGCCGTCTTGTAATTTGAAGAATTTCAGCCATGTTAATCTTATTGAAAATACCATGGCAGAGAAACATCCAAATATAAGAGGCCACACACTTTATAAGCCAAACTAGAAGCAATCCAAGATATAAAGTGGGGATCATAAAGAATTGCAAAAGCTATGAAAATTACATGCTGTCGCACATGTAATAAATTCTTACCTCAGTGTATTCAGTGCTCTATTTTCTCCGTCTGAGTAAGTCCAAATATAGTGGAATTTGTGTCCCTAATGACAAATAAGAACTTCAAAAGTTGAAGTGGATATTCACATGTTATGCCGACTCTTCAAATGTTGAGGTGATTTTGTCGCCTGATTGCGCCTGAACGGAGGATTGGCTCCCAGAATGCAACATGACACGTGCCAGCTTTCAAAATGCTGTTCCGCCATTTTGAAACCTGTCATGAGTAAATACGGTAACTGATGTTGCATTCTGGGAGTCAACCGTCCTTGGATAACAAACATGGTGATTCATGAAAACATTCATTCGATTTGGTAGGGATTTATCCATTATTTGCAGGTATGAAGCTTTGGATTCATTTATTGTGCTACTTTAGTGAACGGGAATTATTTTTCTACCGCTTGGGAGAGTTTGAGACACAAAACTTGGAAATTAGCTCATTGTGACAACTTGTGAACGTTGAGTTTTATTTTTGTCCCCCACTGTACAAATGTCATTCATGTACATTATGAATATACTTTTCCATATATTATTGCACAATGGTCTCCCAATTTCTTATTTTTGCCGTTCTACTGACGAAATGAAGCAGTGAAATGGACTCTACAGTTGGGGACAAAAATAAATGACAGGTCGATTTTCGATCACCATTTCCTAATTATGGTGGTCTGAAAGCCCATAATTTCCAATATTGTCTAGATACATATCCCTTAAAATTTGTATATTTTACATTTTGTATAATCTCATCCACTGATTTATGGCCTCTTGTAAATTCTCTTATTTTTAACATGGGAAATCACCACTTCAGCAAATCCACCTGTCATTTATTTATGTCCCCAACTGTAGGCCTAGATTCTTATACTATAGGGCCTATCATAGTGCTCATCTCATATCATAGTGCTACATGTCTCTGTGTATCACATAAATTAGCACATATATTACAGTCATGATTTTAACAGTATCTTGTATATTAATTGGTACATATTCTGCAGTAACTTACCTACAAATCACTAAAACGACATTGTTAAAATATTAAATCTTTCAAATTTTCTGGCGGGTAAGATGAGCTATTTTCTGATGACGTCACAAAAATCGGGAAGATGGCTGCGCCCACAAAGGTTTGAAATAATAATATGATTATCTCAATAAACATCCTTCAACAATTCTTTTACATCATCAATATTATTTTTCACACATATCAGAACATGGGCGTTTTTGTTAACATAGATGTCACACCTTGTTATTCATGAAATGTTGATAATTAACCTAAGTTTGAAATAACACTCTATTATCGCCCAGAAAAAGTAACAATATTTATACACTCAAATTTTTTATTCTGAGAATCAGTTCATATGATTAAAATAACGAAAGAATGTGATGTAACCACGTGTCTACTTACCAGCTTGTTCTATGTCATCCATCGGACTAGGTTACATTGTGGAACGCACCCAAACACGACACTGAAGGCAACAGCATATCGATCTTGATCTTAGCAGAATTTTTGGAAATTTAGATCGTCCATTTTGAAAGCTCACGTGACTGATCATGTGTCACGTGTCTGATCACGTTACATGTGTATGATCACGTGACTAGTTACTGTATCGATCATGTAACTAAATGACGTGTCACCCAACCATGTCTTCATCGGAAAACGGTAGTAAATATTTTTGAAAATGTTTTGTGAGCATTTGCTACTGATTATAGAAGGCCCAATTACGCAATGAACGAAACTGCTTAATTGTTTTTTGTGCCTAACAGGCCTAGTACGACACGAACAAAACTGCTAAATTTGAATTTTTAGTCTGCTTATTGATCTATTGATTCCTAAAGACCTGAAATGATGCATTCAAAAATAAGATACTTCTCCCTTAAAATTTGTCTATTTTACATTTTGTATAAAATATTGTATGGCCTCTTGAAAATTCTCTTATTTTTACATGGGAAATCCTCACTTCAGCAAATCCACCTGTCATTTATGTTCCAAACTGTATATTACATTTACAGTACACCCGGGCATTTATCAAGGAGGAGAGCATAGTTGAAAATTGAACCTTTATTGATATCGAATAAATTTTGTCCATCATCATACACGCCCCATTGAGTCCCATATCCGATGTGACCTCATTCCATCAGGCAGTCTGATCGGGCAAAAACCCATGAAGTCCACAAAGTCCAACAGTTCCCCAGTGGTGTATGTTGGGCTTAATTGTAAATATTTTGTTTGTTAAGGGCATCATTACCAGCCTTGTCTATTTCTGCTGTACTCAATAAGAATAATAAAAGGTTATTAAAAAACGTCAATCTTTGGAGACTTCGTCTCAGTCTCTGATACCTATCAATGAAAATGAGCAAAATTGGTACATTTTGACCATTTTTGGGCATTATTGTATCTTCTTGAGGAAACACCCTACTTGTACTTGTAGTCAGGAGTCTTTTCTATTTATGACTCAAACTTATGCAATGTTTTGTCAATAGGTGGAGTTTGCCGTGCAGATGACTTGTCAATCATGTGTCGACACCATACAAAATGCACTAGAAACTCAAGAAGGTAAGGACATTCATCATTTCATTCATTTGTACAATTTACAAATGCTAGAATATTATAGAGTGATTTCCCCATGTTTTTATCCCAATATTTTTTCTCAAATTCTCACCAATGTGCTATCAGATGCAGTTTCCAAATTTTCTGTTCCAAGCAGAAGTCCTACTCCTACATGTATAGTTTGCCCCTAAGTCATCAGCTTATAAAATTTGAACCAAATCCATCAATTGTTTATCGATTATTGTCAGGACACACAAATGGATGGAAAAATGAAAAGATGAATGGCTGCTCAAATTCCCTACATGAATTTCATTCATTGGGAAAATAATGAAGTTTAATTGAAATGCAAAATGTTCAATGGTCTTATCAAAAAAAATCATTTATTTATTTTACAACACCACCAGGAATCAAGTCCGTTCAAATCAACCTGGCCCAAGAGCAGGTGATTGTCGAGAGTACTTTGACTACTACAGATGTTCAACGTCTAATTGAGGCTACGGGACGTACAGCTGTTGTCACAGGTTTAGGGAGTGCTTCTGGTAAATACAGGATTTTCTTATAATTAGATCCCAAGCTTTTAAATGAATGAAAGAATGATCTCGATCGAAGCCTTATGGAACCCCGGGTATGGAACTGATTCCATCCATACTGAATCAATGAAAGACACATTTGGCAATGATTAAAATTGAGTTTTGATATTTCAAATAAAAGTAATGTTGTGTACAGGAATCATCTGATCATAGATATGCTATTTTAATGTACTTGATAAAATGTTGTTTGAGACAATTTTCTTGCTGCATTTTCAGAGAAAAAACATCTGGGAGCTGCAGTTTCGATGATAGGTGGCAGCAGTATACAGGGTGTGGTCAGAATGGTCCAGTCAGATGCTGACCTGTGTATCATAGAGGGCACTGTAGATGGACTGCAGCCTGGAGGTCACAGTATTGCAATACATGAGCTAGGGGATCTATCTAAAGGTTGTGAAAGGTTTGTGAAAATGTTGTTCATGTATACTTCACATATTTACATGTACACTATACTTGGAATGAACTGTCTAATTTCCTGGCATTTCTGTACAAGTAAGAGCGAATTTCTTGTCAAGGGTTTTTTAACATATACTTCACAAAGTAAATAATTGCTAATTTAATTGTTGTAACCATACAATGGTCTTAAGAATTTTTGTTTATTTATTTCTTGCTTATTCCACTATTTTCCACTCTATATTGCTTTTCAGAAAGTGACCATGTGACATTTTCCATAGAAATCTGAAATTCATGTACATATATGTGACGGTCCATTCACTGAGGAAAATGGGTTCACTGGAAATATGTGTTCATGACAAACATATTTACCACAAATAATTATTTTTATTTTTAGCTGTGGAGATATCTTCAATCCTGATAACAGAAATAAAAAGGTAAGACATGAAAAAAAGATTAATGTTATGTGGTTTACTTTTTTGACTGATTGATGAACTTTATTGTTCGTTTCCCAATCACTGTATCAAGTGGGGAAGTGGCTACACACAATACATAGACAAGCTTGCATCAAACTGAAACTCAATGTGCAACAAAATTATAAGAATGAGATTTTTACCAAAGAAAATTCTGGAGAGAACACTTTACAAAAATGCTTATTTTTTCAGCAGTTTTTACCTATATATTTATGCTCCAACCTTACATGGGGATTAGCCTATCATGAGGCAGGCGAGCCAGTTTGCCTCGCAAAAATTTTAAGGAAGAATATTAATTCAGATTTTTTTCCAATTGAAACTGTGAAAATATAATATAAGATATGATATAATACCTGCTCTTCAGTCTATATTTCTTAATTTTGGTAGGGTTACTGAAGATTTCAAGATTTCTGCATTCATTGATTTAAATCTTAAAAAAATTCACCATTTCATGAAATATCATAGATCTTGTTGAGACATTAGATTTGGAAACAGTAAACAGAGCTTGCAATTTGTCAACCCCCCCCCCCCCCCTATGATTATACTCTGATTCTATTTTTAATAGGTATTCATTACTTGCAGATATATGGGTCACTAGGCAATATTACAGCCAATGAGAGGGGTAGGGCAACATTTAGATTTGAGAACCCCACTGTGAAGGTCTGGGACATCATAGGCAGGTCCATGATGGTGAAAGATGATGCAGAAACTACTAAAAGGTAGTTTCAATTTGTCATTTTGTATCATCAAATAAATGAAGTAAGGCTACAAAGCAGATTGGTAAATAGGATTAAGTACTTTTAAATGAACACATAACTTGTCATATATGGATGATTTTGAATTATAAACAAGATTTGAAAGTCTGGTAGAATGATCTCAAGTCTTCTCAGGTCTAACTAATCACCTTGGGGAAATTAACAAGATTTAAAATATCAAAATTGGACATATTGTATCATACTGGTAAATTGACCTGTAATTTCAATTTGGAACATTTTTATCTAAAGAGGACAAAGAAATGAAGTGTTAGAATAAAAGATTAAGTGGAAGAATGAGCAAGGAATAAAGTAAACATGTAACACTAAATTATAGAAATACAAGAAAAACATGTCAAAAATATGTCATTGTCATATGTTGTATTTTTCAGATTGGCTTGTGGAATAATTGCGAGATCAGCAGGACTGTTTCAAAATAGCAAAAAAATATGTGCTTGTGATGGTGTGACACTTTGGGATGAGAGAAATGTGCCATTAGCAGGTGACGGAAGGTCACGAGCAGCGAAAATATGAAAGTTAAAGTACATTGGAATTTTGAAATTGTGGAAAAAATCAGATTTATGCTTCATCATGTAGTCGCACCAAGTCTCTGGACCTCTTACCCCTCTATTTATTTTACTTATTTCCCTCCAGAGAAGGGGACACGTGTAGTGGTGGCCAACCAGTTGCGTAGCTACATGTATGCAAAGAACACGCATGAGAACACTCTATGTTTTAGAGAAAATTATATTTTTATTAAAAAAATTAGAAATAGATTTTTATTGAAATAACTTTTTGTATTTTTTCAATAATTGTACAATTGATTTCGTTGTAGATAAGTATGTAAAATTAATGATAAGTTACTGTTTATATAATTTCTAAGAATCGAGTATCTGTTTACTTCATTCAACAGACTAGATAATGGTATAAGAATGATATGGTAATGGTATAGTACATGTACAGGCCCATAGCCACTTTTTGCCAAGATACTCCAGTTTTAAAAAATACCAGGCCCTTTGACAATTTTGGCCCAGAATCACTTGAAAAGTGTTCAAAATTGTGAAAAACATGCATTTGAAAGAGTTTTTGTCCAGCCCTGGCTACGGGCCTGATGCATGTTTGTTTCTTTAAGGTTTAAGTTCTTCTGGTTTCACATGCATTTTTATGATAATTTAAAATTGTCAAGCACGCCTGTACCACATCCATGTGTACATTGTAAACCATGCATTCTATTGTCATATTTGATATTGTTAGAAGCAAGAAATAAAAAATTGAATAATTTTATTATAAAATTTTTTTTAAAAACTTAATGAGTGGACATTGTTGAGTGGAAAAAATGAAAAACCTAGTCACCGGATTGTTGTAAGTTATGCTCAAACAGACAAAAAACTGACTCGGCCTAAGATTTTTAGTTCATATATGAAGATCTCTACCATGGACAATATGCTCCGTTTTCATAATTTGAGTCAAACATAACTTGACCTAGATTTTGACCTTGGCAAAAACCAATTTCCTTCCAAGTTCAGAAGGGGTCCTCTGAATAATAAAACTAACCTTTCAACACTTTCCTGGCTGACATTATGATTTTCCACGACAGGAGGGATACATGTGCAGTATGAGTGAGGGGCTGCACAAAGTGAGGCCCCTCAAGGCTGATGACACAAGCAAATTATTACAGGGATGACGCAGTCTGGATAATACAGGGTGGGCCAAAAAAGTTAACACAAACAAATCTAAATAACTCAGCTTGTATTCACGAATGCAACTAACCCCTGTCAGCTACAGGATTAACCTACAATTTTATGAGTAACTTATTTAAATATGAACAGTACCTGCCACTATTCCATTCATATTTAAATCAGTAGGCCATAAAACAGTAGGTTAATCTGGTAGACAACAGGCGTTAGTTGGATTCGTGAATGCAAGGTTAGTCATCCAGTATCAATTGTGCCAAATACAAGTTCAAACCCATTCTGGATGACTGAGTTCAGATTTTTTTGGGTTGCCTTTTTTGGCTCACCCTGTACCAGGTATTTATGGCCTCAACCACTGGTTTTTATCACCCAATATCATTTCCTTTTAACTATAACTCAAATCAACTTGACAAAACAAAAATGCACCATTGTATAAATATTTATTTATTGAAAAGCCTCAAATGTACAATCACAATTTGTATACTAAAAATATCATTTACTTAACTAAATTTTCATATACAGATTATATTAAAAATAAAAGCAGTTTGGTGCCAATATACACATATATGTGTGGAAAATGAGGGTAAGCAAAATAAATCATAAATTAAATGCAATATGGAGTTCTATTTATATACAGCATAATTAACATAATTTATGCACAGTCATGGAACTGTGTTATATAACTAGCAATCTGGAGATTTGATCACTAAGATAAGCAAGCGATTGCAAATGGATTACAAGGCATTACCATGCAAAATGTCACCACCTGGCATTTGTTACAGACACCGAACAGCATCCACAAAAAAAGTTGAAAACTATAACAAAATGTCATAGTCATGAAAATATGATAGATTAAACTAACTAGCAATTTCGTAACTGAGATACTAAAGCGATTGCAAATGGATTATAAAATGCTCCATGGATATTCAGCCAGGTTCTATGTGTTCTCTTGTAAATGCATTAAACGAAGTAAGTAATCTACTTTTGACTGCTTTGGAGGTAATTTTCTCCTTTGAAATCTATGGTGCATTTCACTCCATCAAGTTTAATTTCAATATGTAATAATATACAATAATTACAATTTAATTAATATACAAAATGTCACCCCATGTCATCTTCAGATGACGAACAACAAGAATATCGACCACCAAACACCAACCGCTACTTCTGGTGGTAACATAATCAACTAACAAGGCATTAACATGACAAAATGTCACCACCTAGTTGCTCACAATATTATGAGTTCAAACTTAAGTCAGATTTGAATTTCTGAGAACTTGTAAAGTCAAATTTGAACTTCTGAAAAGATGTAGATGATTTTGAAAAAAAAATTTGGTCAATTTGAAGCAAGTTGAAAAAATACCTTTTTGACCTTTTTTGACCTTGAGAAGGTCATTAAAGGTCAAATGTCAAATCTAAAGTCAGATTTGAATTTCTGAGAACATGTAGATGATTTTGAAAAAAAAAATTAATCAATTTGAAGCAAGTTGAAAAAAGACCTTTTTGACCTTTTTTGACCTTGAGAAGGTCATTGAAGGTCAAATGTCAAATCTAAAGTCAAATCTAAAGTCATATTTGAATTTCTGAGAACATGTAGATGATTTTGAAAAAAAATTTAGTCAATTTGAAGCAAGATGAAAAAATACCTTTTTGACCTTTTTGACATTGAGAAGGTCATTGAAGGTCAAATGTCAAATCTAAAGTCAGATTTGAATTTCTGAGAACATGTAGATGATTTTGAAAAAAAAATTTAGTCAATTTGAAGCAAGTTGAAAAAAGACCTTTTTGACCTTTTTTGACTTTGAGAAGGTCATTGAAGGTCAAATCTCAAATCTTAAGTCAAATCTAAAGTCAGATTTAAATTTCTGAGAACACGTAGATGATTTTGAAATTTTTTTTAGTCAATTTGAAGCACATTGAAAACAGACCTTTTTGACCTTTTTTGACCTTGAGAAGGTCATTGAAGGTCAAATGTCAAATCTAAAGTCAGATTTGAATTTTTGAGAACATGTAGATGATTTTGAAAAAAAAATTTAGTCAATTTGAAGCAAGTTGAAAAAAGACCTTTTTGACCTTTTTTGACTTTGAGAAGGTCATTGAAGGTCAAATGTCAAATCTTAAGTCAAATCTAAAGTCAGATTTGAATTTCTGAGAACACGTAGATGATTTTGAAATTTTTTTTAGTCAATTTGAAGCAAGTTGAAAACAGACCTTTTTGACCTTTTTTGACCTTGAGAAGGTCATTGAAGGTCAAATGTCAAATCTTAAGTCAGATTTGAATTTCTGAGAACACGTAGATGATTTTGAAAAAAAATTTAGTCAATTTGAAGCAAGTTGAAAACAGACCTTTTTGACCTTTTTTGACCTTGAGAAGGTCATTGAAGGTCAAATGTCAAATCTTAAGTCAGATTTGAATTTCTGAGAACATGTAGATGATTTTGAAAAAAAAAATTAGTCAATTTGAAGCAAGTTAAAAAAAGACCTTTTTGACCTTTTTTGACCTTGAGAAGGTCATTGAAGGTCAAATGTCAAATCTAAAGTCAGATTTGAAGGTCAAATGTCAAATCTAAAGTCAGATTTGAATTTCTGAGAACATGTAGATGATTTTGAAAAAAAATTTAGTCAATGTGAAGCAAGTTGAAAAAAGACCTTTTTTACCTTGAGAAGGTCATTGAAGGTCAAATGTCAAATCTAAAGTCAGATTTGAACTTCTGAGAACATGTAGATGATTTAGAAAAATATTGAAGTCAGTCTAAACAGTATTTGTTAAGTTATAGGAAGTTGTAAGAAATTGTTACAGACGCCGGACGCCAACCGCCAACCACCAACCGCCGGACGCCGTCACAAAAAAATGGAGACCATAACAATATGTCACCACTTTTGGTGGTGACATAAAAAAAATGGAGACCATAACAATATGTCACCACTTTTGGTGGTGACATAAAAACTAATTTCAGTTTGGTTTGATCTTTTTGCCATCAATTTAGATTATAAAATAGAAATATAATCTTAATAATGCTGAATTAAATATAAGAATTGTCATGGACAAAATACACTGTTGTGAGTAAATGTGAGCGTACAATGGAAAATTGCTGTAGTTATGTTGATAATTATTTTATAGTCATTAAGCCACAGTTGCTGTAGTTAGAAATATGACTTACCGTGACAGCATTATGCTGTCATATTGAGTTACAATGTATACTGGTATATATTCCTTACTAAGAAATGCATTTTTGCTAAATATTTTTGTCTTAACTTGAGAATTTTCCAAGTACGCCCAGTTTATGAATAACATGAGTAAGTTTTATATAATATATTATATAACATACATAAGTAAGTTACCAAGGTTTTTCTCAGATACTATAATTCAACGATTTGCAGGGTATTACAAACAGATACCTTTTAATATATAAAAGGTACATAAAGTTTATTTTTCACTGTATCAATCATGATGCATGTAAATAACATCTTTACTTGCTTCCAAAATAGCTAATTCAATATTTCAATATGAAACATTTGCAGAAAGTAAAGTCCACCCCTCCTTCTATCAGTCTATGTCACAGGGATTTCTAATATGTACAGGAATTTGACATAGCTCGGGAGAGTGGTAAAGCATGTGAAGGAGCACCTCATTATTAAGGAGAATGTGAATCTGTCTAACCCTGCAAAACCATGAATCTGGAAAAACCTGTAGTTTATGAGGGACTAAAAGCAGGTATTCTAATCTGTCCACTGTGCTTAAAAGATTGAATGGGCGTAAATGTAAGAATAAATTTTTATTTCTGTAAAATTTAGGGAAGGAAGATGCAAATTTGCTATACCCTTTGCAAAGTTGTATGGTGGACATACAAAAATTTTAGATAGGTCTGAGTATAAATATGACAGTATAATATGATCTGAATGTAGTCTCGCGTAGAGAGTCTGCGTCTAATCCATGATAAAATACACACACATAAGGGTATGTTACTGAAGAAGGGAGAGAGTAATTATTTGGATTAAACACAAGTGCAACTGCCCCTACGATTATATACAGTGGAACCTGTAAAATGGAACACCTCCATCAGTTGAACACTTCAGAGTCCCGAGGCCAACTGAATTTACGTTAAATGAATCTCTATAAGTGGAACAGCTTCCAAGTGAAATGCTTTTTTGAGGTACCAAATGTGTTCCACTTGTGACAGGTTTTACTGTGCATATATTGTAAACAAGAGAGGTAGGGGAAATCCGAATAGATAACAAAATATAATGGGAGGGCAGAGACTTAAAGCAAGACTAAATTGTACACAAAAAGCATCATATGAAAATTGCGTAAGCGCTTCCACCAAGTATTACTTCTAAATTGTAATACTGCGATTGCTCATTTTTGCATTTTAAGTTGCTTTTTTTACAAATATAACAGATAAGAATGATCCTAGTAAATCAGGAATAAGATTTTGAAGCTGAAAGTTTTTCGTATATTTGTTCAAAAAGTCCTCCTTTGTTCTGTGTAAAATTTATGAAACTGTGTCGTTCCTAAATTATATCTAGTTCACTAGGTGCTCTATAGGTGGCTCTATGATCACAGCTTTAGGTTTATTTACTCATTAGTTCTGCCATGTCATCGAGGGCCATGATGATTGACTTCCCCATTGTGGCAGTGTCCGTATCCTGGCAACTTTTGTATGAACTGACATGGAATTGGACTGAAAAAAATTAAATCACATCAATTTATTTATTTAGATGATATTCCACTGAATGCTGCTTTTTATGAAAATCTATAGTTATCTAATTTGAAAGAGCATTTTTCAAAAACTTTGGAACCACATAAACTATTTTGTACATTGATGTTTTCAATAATGGAGATCGATTTTTATGGAATAAATGATTCATGGAATGAAATTGATTTATAACAGCAAATTAACTTGAAGTCTCAAAATAAGTTTACCTAACTATTTATTTGCTTAATTCACTTTTTCTACTTCATTTAGATTTCAAAATGTTTATTTGTCAAATTATCTCAGCTGAATAATTGAAAATTGAAAAAAAGATGAGAAAAAAATTTGACATACTCCAATCTTCTCCGACTATCATGTAAGAAACGCCATAGCCCTCCCCGCATGTAGGAGCAAATCCACCCCCTATGGCACAGGCCTCTAGACTCCAGCCATCTGTGATCTTAGTGGGTGTCTGGGAGGTGGAGAGTTTGTCTGGCATCTGCCAAGCCTGAAACAAACAAAAAACAAAAAGGTCAATATGAATGTTTTTGGATATGATTAAGCATCCAATAATATACTGAATACAAAAGATTCAAGATTTAATTGTGTTTCAAACCAACATTTGGCTTCCTCACAAAATCAATTACAATACATTTATATACATTTAATTATAAAGTTACAATGTATTTAGTAAAATGCATGCTTAGAAACATTTCCTTAGACTATCATAAAATCTTATTTTTTTCAATTTTCAAATAGCCACACTGAAAGTTTATTTATAAAATGTATCAGTTTGTTTACAATTTCATAATCATCAGAAGTGATTAAAAACTTATATTTTTTCATCCAACATTTTATTAAATGTGTCAATAAAACTTAATAATACAGAGTGTCCATAATGTGTCAATAAAACTAAATAATACAGAGTGTCCATAATGTGTCAATAAAACTTAATGATACAGAGTGTCCATAATGTCTCTTTACAAAATAATATAAAGGCTGTGTAAAGTATAAAGAGACTTTACGGACACCCTCATTTATAAAAGCATGACCATATAATCATTACCAAATATAGAAATGTATGAATCAATTTAAACTGTTCGATACCAATTGTCATGTTACGTTCAGGTAACACATGAACTACACCACACAAAAAAGGTGGAATTCACAACAACATTTTAGACAAAACATGTTTGTAAACTATTTTATCAACTCTGAGTACCTTTTCTGGAGATAATAATATATAACCTGTTTAAATTCTCAGAAAATAGCCGCAATCCAACATATGACTATTTAAAATCAGTTTTCAAGATCACAAAATTATGAAATATAATACATCAAATATTAACCAGATTACAGTAATGCATATCTTTAAATACACACAGAAACTTGATCATTGCCGATATTACCTTATTATCATTGATAGTACCCCACACACTGATGATTTTACCCCATTTCAATTAAATATCATGTGAGGTCTCAGCAAAAGTAAATTGAATTCCTAAAACGAATTAATGATAGACCACTGTTAATTTGAATGTTGATATACTCTGAAGATCCACCAATATTCAACAAAATCCCGCCTTTGTTTTAGACAAAGGAAGAGCATACTTTGGACATATGGAGAGTTTCGGGCAAAGGAAGATGATCTGTCCATGAAGATTTAGAGTTAATTTTGATACAGGAAGAGTTTTGGACAAAGGAAGAGTTTTGGACAAATGAAGAGTTTGTTTTTGGAGAGGAGTTTGGGACAAAGGAAGAATTAAATATGAACACATCAACCCAGTTAATCTGGAAGCTTTGTAGGATTCCTCCATTCCATAAACTGATAACAGTAATCAAGCAATAAAAGAAATCCAGTGATTAAAGGAAAAAGTGCATCTTGAAGATGGTCAGAGAATTAAACTAAAATCATTAAAAGTTCCTATTCAATAATTCTTTATTTTATATACACACATTCTATTTTATAGATTTTCAAAAATAAATTTTGTCATAAATCTAAGTCAACTTGAGCTCAGCAACTTCCTATTCAGTGCATATATTAAAAATATATAATGTACATATAAAGGTCTAGTATGTCATGTTGGCTGGCATAAAAACATTGTTCAGTAATACAAAAAGATGGCAAGTATGTTCAAAAGACATGTCTGGGCAAGATCCTGATGACTTGCAACAGCTGTGACATCTCCAGCATCTATATTTCCATGTTTGTCGGTGGTCAGTTTTCCTTCTTTTCCTTCAGCATCTGCAAGGTCCATAATTTCAAATGTCATTTTGACTTCGACCTTTTCATAATATTTCTCCACTTGGGTAGTAGCGATCTTCAACTGCTTTGACAAATCCATTCCTAAAGAAGTAAATGGGATCTCATTTGAAGCTATAATGTTGAAAGTAAAGCTGCTCTTGTAATAATGTTCTCGGGGAATCCATAATGTATCTTTTTGGTTAATGTATCCAATAGGGTTGAAGAATGTTTTAATAACATCCTTTATAACTGCAGCAATCAAGAGCAGTTGATGTTGGAAAGCGGTATCAATTATAGATTCATTGTACCTTATCTCATACTTCAGGTTCATTCGCCCAAGGATGCTGTTTATGATTGAGCATTTATAGCCAAGGTTAGTGTGAAAAACTGGACAATCACTCATTTTGCATTGATGATTACCAGTGCATTGAAATTCAAGTTGGTCTAGTCCAAGTATTCCATTTGATTCAACCTTCAGTCCATAACCACTGAACAGTTGGATATCTAACAATAATGTTAAAGTAAAATATTTGTGAGGTAATCCCTTTCCACTGTCAAAACCTGTTTTGCAGCCAACTGCTCCAGGAATTATTGGATCTGGAAGATTGCACTGCAAGCAATACATATTGTAGAAAGCAACTCCAAAGATTAAGCCATAATAGTACCTAACAGGATTTTGTCCAGCTGTTGCACACTTTTGTGATAATTCTGTCTCCTGGCAGTGCTTGCAATCATAACGTAATACTATACAGGGTCGGGCCCTCTCAGGTGGAGTATATTCAATGATACAAGCAGGATTATGGAGCAAATTTAGCACAAGATGAATATCAACATCAAAGAAGTTTTCAGGTTTGATTTCTCCAGATTCACAACTAATGGAGACATTCCAGGATGCATAAACAATGACACTATTACATAATGCACAGAACTTGTTCCTGAAGTTCTCTCCGGTTCTTAAATCAGTGACTGGTACTAGATTAAGAAGCCCATCACGCGACTGACATTGTGCACTCAATTCTGAATCACTTTGGTAGTGGGGACATTTGTTGACAACATAGCCTGACCTTCTTTCTTCAAATGAGCCTAAGCATTCATAGATCTGTTTCTTACTTTTCCTAAGTTCATTATACACGTTTGGATCACATATCTTGGTATAGTCCTCACAACAGTCTCCATATTTAGGGCACTCTGGGTCACACTGGCAATAAACTGTTTTGGAGATCTTTCCACATCGCCCCTCACATGATCGTTTGAGTTGTTCTTCAGGGTCATCAAGTGAACAAATTGTTATATTCTCATAGGCATTACAGGAATTTTCCCCCAGACGGATGTTGGAATCTTCACTTGAAGCTATACTTGGAGGACCAGTCATTGTAGGTAGATCAAGGTGGCTTGTATCAGTACCAGTATCTCTAGGATCATCCAATGATGCTTTACTTGAATCATTTGTCATAGGTTGATTAAAGTGGGTTGTATCAGTATCACTTTGTCTAGAACCATCTATCAAAGCTTTAATTAGATCACTTGTCATAAGTTGATCAGGGTGGGTTGTATCAGTATTGGTATGTGTTGGATCCTCCATCAACGCTTTATTTGAACCAGTTGTCACAGGTTGATCAGAGTGGGTTGTATCAGTATTGGTATGTGTTGGATCATCCATCAACGCTTTATTTGAACCAGTTGTCACAGGTTGATCAGAGTGGTTTGTATCAGTATTGGTATGTGTTGGATCATCCATCAACGCTTTATTTGAACCAGTTGTCACAGGTTGATCAGAGTTGGATGTATCAGTATTGGTATGTGTTAGATCATCCATCGATGTTTTACTTGAACCAATTGTCACAGGTTGATCAGAGTGGGTTGTATCAATTTTGGTATGTGTTGGATCATCCATCGATGTTTTATTTGAACCAGTTGTCACAGGTCGATCATAGTGGGTTGTATTCGTATAGGTATGTGTTGGAACATCCATCGATGTTTTATTTGAACCAGTTGTCACAGGTCGATCAGATTGGGTTGTATCTGTATCTGTTGGATCATCCATCAAAGCTATATTTGGATCATTTGTTGTGGGTTGATCAGAGTGGGTTGTATCAGCATGTCTTGGATCATTCATCTGACAATCTTGACCAACTGTTACTTGTTCTTTCAAATTCGAAATAACCTGGAGAAAAAGCACATATGTAAGAAAGGGCAAGTGTCATAAAGGTTCCGATAAAAAGGTATTAGAAAAGAAACAGAAAAGGAATTTTGAACAGTTAAACTGGTCAGGAGGAAAGAAACCCCTGTATCACATATAATTAATGGTCTAATATATAAAGGATCAGTGTCATAACCCCCTTCCCGCCTATCAGAAGCCAATCAAAACGCTTCCTGGTCATCTCAACCCCAAGTCAACTCAACCCAGTAAAACTCAACCCCAAGTCAACTCAACCCCAAGTCAAGTCAACCCCAGTAAAACTCAACCCCAAGTCAACTCAACCCTGTAAAACTCAACCCCAGTAAATCTCAACCCCTATATTTCTATATATTGATAAACTTATAAGACCATTGCTTTTTCCAAGGGCATGGCCAGCTTTTAGTCAGGAGGGATGCCATCGCCCCAAAAAATCAGGTTTTCAGTCAGGGGGTGCCGATCGTGGCATAAACGAGCCAAAAAAGATATGTTTTGACAAAAAATGATGCACCTTCCTTCAAAATTGTTGGGAGGGTGTGTGCGCACCCCTCCTGGCTACGCTTATATGCTTTCAGTCTATTAATTAGTAAATGTAAATGATTTTGTTAATGCATGTACATATAAATAAAACGTTGTATTACATTGTTAATTATTTCTAAATTATCTAAAATTTGGTTTCAAAAGATGTCTTAAATCAAATAATAGTGACAACTTTTTGAATTATCCTTGAGCTTAACCATTTTTTGGAATACTTTTACAACTTTCTATTCAAAGTATCATGCAAAATGCTAGATTTTCAGAAATGAATGACTTAAATCATTCATCATGAAAAAATTAAATTAGACATTGCACAAATGAATAGGGTTGAGTTTTACTGGGGTTGAGTTTTACAGGGTTGAGTTGACTTGGGGTTGAGTTTTACTGGGGTTGAGTTGACTTGGGGTTGAGTTGGTCTGGGTTGAGATGACTTGGGGTTGAGATGACCTGTCACCATCAAAACAACAAGACATAAAACATTCAGAAATGCATGAATTGCATTTGTGAGATATTATGTAGAAGGTTCTCCATGATTAAAGTAAAAAATTTGATCACTTACCTCTGGTCCCATGATTTTTTCTGTAGCATTGAGTCTAACATGCTCCCCATCATCTGTAATAGGGTTACCAGTCGACTTGTTGGTATCTCCCATGTAATTCTGGACTGATAAGTTTTGGGAGGTTGTTTCTTTAGAATCTTCAGCAGCCTGCTGCATAATGTTACGCTTGTGCTTTGTTTGAGACTTGGTGACTGAAGTTGTGAACAGCATGTGGGCTAGGCTCACAGAGAGAATCATCCATGCTCTTATCCTTTTCATTTCCAAAGATTTATCCTCCTGGGTTGTTATTAGCAAATGCTGGTGACTGACAATAACCAGATATTAATGATGCCCTACTCTATATATATATAACAAATTATCAATTAAGTACCCTGGACATTATATCATCACCTTTTGCTGATTGAGTAGTAAATATGCAGGATGAAGTCAAGTGCATCTCCATTCCCCATTTTACTGTATTTGTGTTTAATTTGGAAAGTGTTTTAAATTGGCAAATTTTGGTGAACATGAAAGATACCAAGATGGCTGGGCCATTTAAGTTGATAGAAACAAGAGATATTCAAGAAGTTTATATAAACAACACTAAACAACACTGACAATGAATATTTTGAATTTTGTTAAACAGGATGATGTCAGGGACACTTGAAAAATGGTCAAATTAAATATAGCCAATTGGCCCAAAAATACAAAATTGGCAAAACAAGTAGCGCCAAATTAAAGACAAATACATTAAGTCAATGGCACCCTTGCTGAAATTCTCAGTTTCTAAGCATTAGGCTTGATTTTTAGAACTTTTTGTTGGCTCCATTATCAAAAGGCCACTGAGACAAAGTAAGAGCATTTGGATTAGGAGGTACTCAGGTTCCAAAAGTTTTGCATTGGCGGATTTCTGGATTTTGAAAAAATGTGAACTCATTCTCAATATCTTTAGTTCGACTGACCATAACACATTCTGTAAATGTCATAAATAATAGAAAATATTTGAGCGTTTTAATATAAAACAAGTGATATTTTATGAAGTGTTTGCATTAGAGTTTATTTTTCAAATGTGATCTATGTTTAAATTGGTAGGTGTTCACATAATGTTTTTCATCACTGGACTCGATGGAAGGGAAAATGGGACGCAAAAATCTATTCACATTAGAGGTGTTCAGACTGCAGACACGATATATTTTTCTATGGCACTGTGAACCTTTACTAACAGGAAAAGTCACCGGGGTACTAGCATCATAAAGCTGATATAAGGAGGGATCACATCACAAGCTTATTGCACATTGCGAATTCCTAATCTGAATATCAATGTAAAAGCCACACTTCAAACCAGATTAAGCAGAATCACTTTGAAACATTGATTCCTATATATACCATTTGCTATGTGTTAAAAAAATTAAAAGCAGATGATTCTCTGAATTGTTTTTTTTTAAAAGTGGTTTTGAATGAATGTCCTGACTGTTAGATATACTGTAAATTGCTTTAGTTTGAATTTTGGAAATAAAATTCAAGGGGATTTTTCATTCAGTACTTTTTTCATGTGTTACCTTGCACGATAAATCTTTGGTGAAAATCTTGATTGAAACATTGATAAAATGTCAATTTGAAACTACTTCCAAAGGTCAAAGAGTTTAGTTTAGATAAAACAATCTAATACCAGGAGAGCTAAATTGCGTTATCAGTGACGAGCTGTGAAGTGAATAATACAACTGATGATGGTCAATCCGCCAAATCAAATAGCAGCCAAAATGTCAAAATTTGCCCAATTTGCCAAATTAAAGTAATTTAAAGTATCAAAATGCAAATAGATGCTAATGATATAAATTCAACCTTATGAACTCAATAATTCTACGTTGGCTCAGTGTCATCTACTGTTTGAGACAGGATGTCAATGATCATCCAGACAATAGTTTGTATACAAAAAATGAGTGTCATAAAATATACCAATTAGCCTCACAAAAGACTTCTATAGAATGATTTTCTAATATCTATAGCGATCAAGTGACTGAAGCTTGAAACTCGGCCAACTAATTAATAAATAATATTTGATTTCCGCGAATTGTCCAGACATCAGCCAACTAATTAATAAAAAGCTTTGTTGGAACAGAAAGATATTCAATATACAACAGAAAAGCTAAATGAATCTATTTCCTGTTCTTCAGTTTCCAGGGCTCTCCCTGCATTGAAATCTAAATAGCAGCACCTCCCGTTACACAAAAATGTCCCTCCATAATTTCTATGTGCTCCCTAAAATCCTCCATAAAAAACATAGAAATCCTTAAAATGTTGCACAAAAATTGCAAAATCCCAAAACGTTGCACTAAAAATTTTAATAAAAACCTAGAATATTGCACAAAAAAATAAATAAAAAAATTCAATATGAAAATGTGGTTTTAAAGACAGGAAAATCCTCCACATAAAATAATCCTGCGGGGAGGGTAATGGTTTATAAATCCTTTACTTCATCATTAACGTAGACTTTCCAAATGATTAATAGAAACTTGCCCATAAAAGGGCAATAATTAATACAAACTTGCCCATAAAAGGGCAATGATTAATAGAAACTTGCCCATAAAAGGGCATTAATTAATAGAAACTTGCCCATAAAAGGGCAATGAATAATAACAACTTGCCCATAAATGATAAATAGATATTGCCCATAAATAATAAATCTAAGATGGCTAGAAATGACCATAGATGAATAGATTTTTGCCAAAAAAAGATCAATAATTAACAGAAAGTAGTCCAGAACTTAATAAATGATGAATAGGCCCTAAAATGACTGATGAATAATGAAACGTTGCCCATTTGTAAGCAATGACAAATAGAACTTTCCAAGAAATTGTCCAATGCAAATATACATCCTCACCTTATCTTTGAAGATGTCTGGCAATGGCGTGTTGGTTAGATGACCAAAGTCCTTATAGGTGGCGTAGAGTCCTAGCATATGGCGATCCCATCCATAGCCATTACTCGCATCAAGCTTGTAGCTGATCTGGCAATCAATGGCTTTCTTTAGGAGTGAGATTCTGTCTGTCTTGGATTTTGTTTTATCATCCATGCTGTGTACGAAACTACATGAATACTCTGATGTTGGTCGAATAGTCTCAGTACGCCCTCGGCTGAAGATCCTGCAAATATGAACATTTAAGCATGAAGACTAAGCGCTTATATGCTATTCTTCACGCAGGTAAAGCAAAGTAGTAGCACAGGGAGTACTGAAGCTGATGTTTGAAAACAAAAAATTTTTTTGCATGTTTTTCTGCATTGGAAAGAAACGAATGTACCTTTTGACTGGTACACTGTTTTGATGGCCATAGCATGTATTCCTAAGTATTCACTACAACACAACTTACATAATATAAACTAGATAACGGCAACTACGCGGAGTAGCAAATCCCAACGAACAAAATATCAATTACCGAATTCCAATCAATTATACTCATTACTTTGGTTAAAAATGAAAAAATTAGATTTTAGAATTGCGAATTCCTGCAAAGCAGCAATTTTGAATTTTCTGAGGTACAAATCTGAAAAATAATACCATAATTGTGATCTACTCCAAAATTCCTTCAATTTGAGTATAATATAGCCATACTTTGAAGGGATCAAAAAAATTATTGCGAAATCATACATTAGACGGCCATTTTGAATTTTACGAGGCTCGAATCAGAAAAAAGATACAATATTTGCCATCTACTCTTAATTGCCTTTCATTTGAGTATAATAAAGCTATACTTCAGAAAGATCTAAAAATTAGCGAAAATTTCTGTTTTCCTGTCCCCCCATACGTGGCCCCTGGGGGTCAGGATGAAAAACACGGAATATATGTGAAAAAGATAAATGTTGTGAATACACTACCAAAATTTCAAACAATAATATTAATTACTTTGGTTTAGAATGAAAAATTTATGATTTTTGCGAAAAAGTCCCGTCATTTTTAAAGCGGCGGCCATCTTGAAAAAAACCAATATACATCTTTCCACTAAATATGAAGAAAATCTGTCAACTAGTATTTGAGTTATCTTCCGGACAGATGGACGGACTGACTGACGGACTGACAGACTGACGGACTGATGGACAGACGGACGGAGGGCTTCATTATATCCCTAACGAACATTCGTTGGGATAATTAGTCCTTACGAAGTTTCTGTTAATGACCCCCAGAATATCAAATATAAATAATTTGTCATACCTGGTTGATGCAGACTCATAAGTCCTCACAAACTCTTTGTGAATCCTATAATACGCCAACTGTATTGCCATCTGGATGAAGCCATCTGGACTAAGACGGAACTTTTTGATGAGACGCTTCCCAAAGTCAGGTTTGTAAAGCTTGATATCCACATTGTCTCCCTGTAATATACAAAGATGAATATTACTACTAAACAAGGCATCTGCATGCAAAATGTCCCCACTTGCCATTTGTTGCAGATACAGATATCTTCACTCCTATTTAGTTGAAATAAGATAACTACCTCAGGGTAACAAAATTTCACTTTCAGGGTGATCAACATTATATTCCACTTACTAGTCCTTTTAGGGTCATTTCTGCTGCTTTCACTTCGCTTTCAAGGCCACTGGTGTCCCACTTCAATCTCTTCACAGAAGAAAGAGGGCGCTGACGCTCATTGGGCAATGGAAGTACTTCACCGGATTTGTCATATTTTTCTCTGAACAGCGCATATTCCCAGAGTCGAGAAAATAGCTAAAATAAATTCAAATAAATATAGTAAAGAAAAATAGACTTGATACAAAATGTCACAACCTGGTTGCAATAAGAAAAATGCATTATAATGAAAACTGTACAAAATGTCCCAATTTGTCAAGATTTGAATATCACATGTACTGCTATATAGTTTAAACTTAAGAGTCATTATATAGATCTATATACAGTGTACATGTATTACATTTCTAAGAAAAAACAATGCGAAAAAAAGCATACCGTTCCATCTCCCCAAGCGTGCTCTACATTTGTTCCTATTCGTCCATTTGCAAAAGCAATCAGATTGAATGTCTTATCAAACCAGATCGAGTGGTCACGTCCTGTCAAACACATGTCAGCTTGGTGATCATAGTCCTTAGGCTCAGCCTCTGGGAGTGAAAGAACAAAGAGGGCGCTCTCAACTGCCTCGAGTGTCTCTTTGTTGTTATTGAGAAGCAGATTGCGTTGCTAAAAATACATTCAATCATGACTTGAATTTTTTCAGGAAACTTTTTTGAGGTGTCAAACGATTCCTTGTATCATGTGAGCGTAAGATGTTTTCAGTTTATTCAAGAATGGTCATGCTGTCTATTTGGGCAAGCTAAAAAGAAATGTCTTGTTGCCTCAACTGAAACTCAAGGAAAGTCTGATCTGAATAAGAGGCATCAAATTGATGAACCTCATGCAAAATTCTAATCAGGGGTATAGTTAAATCAATTAGTGAAGAAATCATGTTATGAAAAAAAGGTTTGTTCTATTTAGTATTTTTAGAGAACATCTAGGGTTAGAGGTACATGTACATACCTTGCACCAGAGTGTTCTATTCTGGCCAGTAAGGGCAGATATATTCCTCTCATCTCGCTCTTCTATAATGAAAAATCACAAAACACAACATTAGGAAGGAGGTATTAAAATGAAAAAATGTCACCTCCTGCCATTTGTTACAGATGCTGAATGTTGTTTCAAATGCCAACTACCAAACACTGGCCACAAAAAGATTAGAGACTATAACAATATGTCTTGGTTATATCATTCATATCGGTCATTCAAAAGGTTATGTCAAGTTGCAAAAGTAGGTCAAAATGAACACATTTGTTTAAAATCCGGGATCCTACAACTTTTTCAGGATAAATTCCATGAAATTTTCGAAACACATATTTCCAGATTTTATTTTGTTTCAAAATGTCTCAACAAAAAAACTAAATAACAACTACAAAAACAAAAATCAGAGGTTCCGACATATAATTTAAAAAATTAACTATTTACATTTCTGACTTTTTGTTTACGATAACATTAAAAATTACCTTTTGTATCATCAAATATCTTCTGCAGTTGGGCTCTTAACTCAATAGGTGTCAGTAGAGTGTCATCCTCATGACGCACGGTCAAAGAGAAATATATTCCTTTCCTTGAAAACAGAATACAAACAGTTAAATACTGCTGAATGTAGTGTATACACCGGTACCCCACTCCAGTAAGTCGTAGGCAGAATTCCCAAGATGCTTTTATCACAAACATGTGTCAGTATCATGTCTAAGAAAATGTACATGAAAACAGTTACGATCTGCACTTCTAGCCCGTTCCACCACCTTGTTGATACTTACACAGGTTTTATTTTGTATGCTTGACACTTTTTATTGCATGCTTGACACTTACACAGGTTTTATTGTATGCTTAACACTTACACAGGTTTTATTGTATGCTTGACACTTACACAGGTTTTATTGTATGTTTGACACTTACACAGGTTTTACTGTATGTTTGACACTTACACATGTTTTATTGTATGCTTAACACTTACACAGGTTTTATTGTATTCTTGACACTTACACAGGTTTTATTGTATGTTTGACACTTACACAGGTTTTACTGTATGTTTGACACTTACACATGTTTTATTGTATGCTTGACACTTACACAGGTTTTATTGTATGTTTGACACTTACACAGGTTTTACTGTATGTTTGACACTTACACATGTTTTATTGTATGCTTGACACTTACAGGTTTTATTGTATGCTTGACCCTTACACAGGTTTTATTGTATTAATGCATAACATAACATACCTGATGACAATGATGTGTTTTCTAGCCTGGAATGTTTTCAGATAATCAAGTGAAGCACCTGGAAGTCTGCTAGTGCTGAACATCTGCCTGTAAATGCATGTAGATTTGAAGTAATACTATGACTGCATCACATGGAAAACAAGGCATTAACATGCAAATTGTCACCACCTGCCATTTGTTACAAAAGCTGGATGCTAAATGCCGAACACTGTCAACAAAAAAGTTTGAGAATATACACTTCTGATGTGGTGGTGACATAATAAAATTTGTATCCAGTACTATGATTTCTAAATATTTGAATTTCAGCTTTAAATAAAAAATATTAAATATGTTAAAGCTCCACAGATCTTTGTAATTCCCTCCGATCAAATGTGCAATGTTTTATTTCTAAACTCCTTCCATCTCATATGTAACGAGTTTCATTACAATGAGTCTTTTTTCCAAGGATCAGTTCAAAATTATCAAATTCATTTTCTCATAATGTATGATATACTTATATTACATACAGGGTGACCATAATATGAACAAATCGAATAGTATTACATACAGGGTAACCATAATATGGACAAATCGAATAGTATTACATACAGGGTAACTGTAATATGGACAAATCAAAAATATTTGAACTTAGAGGTATTGTCTTATAAATGTGTGAGGAACACAGTCATGTACAAAATTTCAAGGTAATTGCTTCAGCATATCTGAAATGGCAATATGTTTGATGTAACTTCTGGATCACCCTGTACCATGGGCGTAGAAAAAAAGAAATTTTGTAAAATTTATTGAAGAAACATTAATAAATCATAGTTTGAAATGCTTAGAATGCACCATATACAACGTAAATTTTAAAAAATTTCTAGGGGTAAACCCCGTACCCCCTTTTTCGGGCTTGCTTCGCTCACATTGATGCAAACCCAAAATATCGCACACCCCTTGACATTTGTTGGCTACACCCCTACTGTATGGACTAGAAATAAAAGGTATGTGCAACATGAGATGTATTTCTTACTTGTATGAATCAGTACAGATAGGTACTAGTCCTTGAGCAAGAACGACTGGTAGCTTCTGGGTGTGGATCAACTCCTCAAACCTATAACAAATCATAGGTACATTTACAGGGTGTCTCAGAAATGAGCAACAAGTGCTGAATGTCAATTACTTTTCACATGATATAGTTTATTAACTTGCAAACACAAATTCAATTTTTCAGATATCATCGCAATAAGCATGTGTTACTTTAATTATTATACAGCAAAGCAGCTGATTATAAGTAATACTTTATATATTTTATATTGTAAAATAATGAACATGAAATGCAAAGCTTCAGCAAAAATATTTAGAACTAGCTAAGGTTAATCATCAGCATTAGACATCATGGTATTTTCCTGATAGTTTTTGCAAAATCACAAAGGTCCATGTGCAGTATGGCAAGTGATTTAAGACAGTCATATCATTCACCATGGGTACTTTCTGGCCATCAATACAGTGGTTTTATTAAAAAAATAAGATTTCTTTCAAGTGAAGTCCCCATGATAGTAAAATATCATTCTCACTCTCTGAAAAATTATGGATTAGGACCCCACATTTGCACTTTAAAATGTTAGGCTCATTTTCTAAAAAGCGGATCTTGTTTTTCTCAATTTAAACATATCAAAAGTTTCTTCTACACTATATTTAACAATTTCTGAAAAGGAGATGCAACAGGAGATGTAACAGTAGAAAATATTTCTATAAATATTCGCCCCAAATATGGCTTTCAACAATGGTTAAAACTTCAGTTTCTTATGATAAACCCTTCCTATTCTTGAGCTTTTGTTTTCAAAATGTTGCCCATTGTCCCCTTTGGTTACAACTTTAAATAGTATGTATGTAAATAATGGTTTTCTCCATTGTAGGGACGCCCCCTTGAAAGCATTGCATGTTAAATTTGTGATTTACAATAATTTTGCTTGCTGTTTTCATTCATTTTTTACCTGTTATTGGAACTGAAACAAAAACATTGCATCTTGAAATCTGTTCTGTTGGGAATCATTAGAATTAAAAACTACATATGCAAGCTTGCTAATTTGCAGAATTCAGCATTCCTATAAATTTCATAACACCTTGCAATAAAATTAGAATTTTGTGCATGTGAACAAAATGAACCTATCATTTGACATGTGGAATCAACCTCATGAATATTCATTAGGAGTAGAGGTTCATCACATTAAAAATTGCATAAATGAAAATTTAGCAGTAAGCGCCTGCAAGCTTGCAAAGAACTTAATAATTGAGGGCAGCATGATATTTGTGCAAAGTAGTGTTGCGCCGAGTGATAGGAAAATCATTACCTAGAACCTTTATTATGAATCCCCTTGTTGCTGACCCCCTCCCCCATCCCGAGAACTTATATATTGCAGACTGAGCATGCAAAGAAAGACTCCCTCTTAACAAAGCTAAGCGACTTACTTTAGGAAGTGATATGTTACAGTTGCGGCTCTTGCAAGCTGGTCATAAGTGGGAATAGCAGGTTGACAAACGCCGTAGAAATTACTAAATACTGTAACAGAAAAAAGTGAATTAATTAAAGGTGGAATGTATTAATAATTAGTTTTTACATTATTTTTGTGTTTTTTTCCTTGTTTTTGCATGTTTTTTCTTCATTTAGTGATTTTCTCAATTTTCCCTAAACTTGGCTTCGTGAATAAATTTTCTGCTATTCCATACATATGACACAAATACATAAAAAAATTACAATCTACAATTTCAAGAAAAAACACACAAAAATATTTAGGGGTGCGGGGGTATTTAACGGTAAATATCCCAAACACAAATTAAATTAAGTTCACATCTAGTTTACACCTAGTTTACACTCAGTTTACATCAGGCCTAGGTGTATACTGTGATGAACATCCAGTTAATCAGCAAACAGTAACACTGATATACTAGATGTAAACTTCACTTAGACTGTAAACCAGGTGTAAAAATCAAAAGTTGATTTCAAGTATGAATTAGATGTAAACTTAACTTAGGACAACTGGAGGTCCATGATTTAGAATGGCAACCCCCAAAATGGCCAAAACAATTAAAATGTGAAGGAATTAATTCTCCAATAAATTATAAAATGTAGAAATACAATCAGACGGTAGATGAACTGTTTTAAATTTTGATCAACACAATCATAAGTGTATGTAGAACTTGTATATGTGGTATCTTATTCACATTTCTCTCTGATACGTTTTTGAATTTGAATTACAAACTTTTTGAATCATATCACATTGAGTTAGAACAATTATTTGGTTATTCAATTATTGGCACAAAAAATGAGATTTTTATAGAGATTAACAATATAGTCAACAGGCAACATTGTTAAAATACATCTAAGTTTAAAATAAGCCAGTGTGTATATCACTCATTTTATTTTTTAATCCTGTTCCATGTGACATAAGTTGAAATCCTTGAATAGAGATGCTTCTCTATTATATTCTCTTATCACGATACTGATTGGATAATTATCATGATGGTGGCATGAATGTGGTCATTATGATGATCGAGATGGATCCGGGTGTACCAAATTCTACACATTAATTAATATACTTTTGGGTGACAATCTTGTTTTCTGCATGCTGCCAATTTGGTAAATTCATTTTTGATTGCACAAGCACTCATCCTACTTTCTTCAAATTCTTACACATGCTTATGTAATGTGTATTAAGTAGCAAAATGAGTTCTGAGAAACGAGTGTAAGAAAGTCCTTTTGTAATCTCTCCCATGGTCTTCTGGTTTTCTATAAGTTGAAATGCTAAATCCTGCAAGTGAAATCAGGGAATTCTGCAAAGGGAAAATGACTACGCTAATTTTGAGGGAATTTCATATGTGTTTTTTCAGCTTTTAGAATGACACTCAAGTCAGAATTGACGGTAAAATATTGTGAGAAATATAAATCCAGTCAATAATCCATGCTGCCATCTAGTGGAGATAACTGAAGAAAACGACATAACAATTTTATCTTTCATATTTTAGTCATATGTGAGTAGTGATTTCTACGAGGAACTCTACTATAGATAGCACCTTGATCTAATGAGGTAATGCTAATAAATTACATAATTCGGGGGGAAATTCCGTGGAATTTGATCAAAATTTAATGTTTTGTGATTCCGCACCTGAAGGCCAATTTTACTGTGCTTGCGAAAATAGAATTCTAGGGGGAGTGTGTAATGTAGTAGTAGTAGAAAATCATGGGTTCAGTCCCCACAAGGGTGGACTGACTTTATCACATCAGCCCTTAGCGTTTGATTTAATTATGTGTTTCCATTAACAAAAAATCAGTTAGAGTTTGTTCTTACTATAGTGCTGAGACAAGGGAACCTTTAATAATGATAATAATTCTGGCAGATGTTCTATTGATGTAAATTGTGCAAACTAAATGTAAACTAGGTGTAAACTAGCTCATCTGCATGAGATATTAGTCAATGAACTCTATATGTAAATTAGATCTAAACTAGATGTTAACTAAAGCTATAAACGAAGTGTAAATTGAAAGTAAAATAAATGTAAATTACAATGTAAACTGAGTGTATATATTATGCGTAAACTAGGTGTAAATTAGCTCATCTGCATGTGAAATTAGTCATTTAAAACTAGGTGTAAACTAGATGTAAATTGTGTAAAGCCTTTGTAAATTTTGATATGGGATAAAATCTTCCGTTAGTTTAAAATAAACATTTCTGCCATAGGGAAAAAATCCTTTTCTCCAGTTGGCGTTCAGTTGTATGGAATACAATGCAGGGGGCCAAAATATGGCTTCAAATGTCAAGCATACCATTCAAAAGATGGACTTTAATGGCACATAAAGTCAATTATTGACTTAACAAAGCCAATTTATAATTAAAGAAAATCAATTTGTGACTAATATTTAGCCACCCTAAGGCACTGTACAATACAGTGAATTTTTCAAAACCAAAATATGGCCATACAAAGTCAATCCTGTCAATGTTTGACTGTACAAAGGCAATTATTGACTTAACAAAGTCAACTCACTGGCACATCCAGTGTGCAATAGTAGCTGCTCTTGCCAACTGGTCTCTGGTTGGGTTTTTTACCCGAGCCAATGCATAATAGTTCAAATCAACTAAAACGAAATATATGTACAGTTTTGTCTGTTTTGAAGAAAATTAAGTTTTTATTTATGGTTTTAATTTAATTTAAACTGTGTACAGTAAGAGCAGTAAAGAGTAACACCTCCAAAAGTATCCAATAACCCATTATCTTCAGATATTATTTATTGTATGATCTGTAAAATGAAGCCCTCTGATTGGTCAGTTCTTGTGCTGTACCAATCTGTATTGCTATTGATATTTTCCTCGTTGACCATCTAAGTCGCAATACAGAACATATTGGTATGGAGGGGACAATCTCAGTAGCAATACAGAGGATCACACAATAAAAACGTTATTGAATGATTTGAAGTGCAATACAGGATATATTCTGTCTCGATATTCTGTATTGGCACTCCACTTTGTCTCGTTCCAATACAGAATTTCTCAAGCAGAATATATCCCGTATTGCACTTCAAATCATTCAATAACTTATAGGATCTCTGTAAGGGGAATACCTCTGTAAGTAAGAGATTATGGTCATTTTTGTAAAACACAAAATTGAGTGAAAAGAATGCTAAAAACTAGATTTGACTAAACAATCATTATTCAATTTATAAAGATGAATGATACAAGATTGCTGATGAATGCTGTTCACATTGAATAATAAAAAATGTTGACTTCTTTATTTACCTGCAATTGGCCCTCTTTGAGCAAGGTATGCATAGTTCATCCATATATCACTCATCCAGTTCCTGCGTGCATTGTATCTGAAAATATCCCATAATGCATTAAATCACAAGCAGACGACATTGAAATTCAAACCCAAAATAATCATCAAATTGATAGCAGACATGATAATATACATGTATAGATGTCAGTTAGTTCTTCCAATAACTATCTCAGGTCATACTGAACTGATGCCATTGTTTATGATTTCATATCCAATAATGCATTGCTCTTAAAAACATATGCATATTGTCTATTGTGTATCTAACTGTAAGGTAAATATTGTGATACATATCTAATTTTTTAATTCATTTATTTAAATTTCAATCAAACATATGTGCGTGACATGTGACTTGGACAGACCTGGGGGGGGTATATAATTGCTGGTGAAATTGTTAGATTTCATCAAGGAACTATTTCCCAATCATTTACCTGCGAACCAATCCTTCCTGAAGCTGAGGGCCTTCGTTCTTCCTGAATGATTCCACAGCTTTCTTGGTGTTCGCAAAGTCATCGTTACTTAGAAGTGGCTTGAATGAAGTCAAGAATCTGAAAAATTAAATCTTCAATGAGAGAAATTCATAGGATACATAAATATATAAGATACAAGGGATCAACATGGAAAATGTCACCACCTGCCATTAGTTACAGATGCTGAACGCCAATCATCAAATCCAGAATACCAACCACCAAACACTGACTGCCAAACACTAAAAAGTTGGAGACAGTAAAAATGTGTCAACACTTCTAATGGTGAAATAACAACTGAGGGGTAATGAAGTCCCGAATTCTCTTAATTTGATTTTTTGACAAGTTTTTGAGAATATATAGGTAAAATTGGCATAATTCATGTCAGAGTTGGCATCAGTTTGGTCAAAACTGGCATTTTTAAATCAAAATTTGACCTGAGCCTCTGAAAAACAGAGCCTCTCATGAAAGCTGTATATTGGCCCAATACAAACATTTACCTGTTCAAGGTTTCATCTAGAGTAGGGAGGGGGATGTGGGGCATAATCTCATCAAAATGGAATGTGTCGAATGGACCTTTCCCCCGAAATGTTGTCAGCATGAATGCCCATACCTGCAAAATAATAACAAAATTGGTTTGCTATGGTTCAGTGGGGTTAGTGTGTTTTGTTCTTGAAATTTTGCCCTTTGTGCATCTGACTGATCAATATTCTAGCATAAATATGTTATTCATAAGAGTCCAGAATTAAGTCATTCAGTCAGTACATAATTTAAACATTGGTTATCTATAAAGCATTAATTTTATGAATTCATAAGCCTGTTATTCTTTAACTATGACATCATGATTTCCATGGTAACAATAACGAATTTATGAATATTCATTGCTTAAAATACACCCCTGGTTCAAAAATAAATTAAATGGTTATTATGTCAAGTAAAGTTTAAGTTGGTCTTGTTTCCCCCTCTCTCCCATACAGTCAATAAGCTTGTTTACTCTGAAGGGAATGAGTGAAAGTGTTTGTTTGTTTCTTTCTTTTATTAAAATATCTTTATTCTTTTATTCTACAACATATAAAATTGATTAATATATAAACATGACACTCTCAATATTAAGGTAGTTCTGCATAATGAGAATGTTTGTGTAATTTTCATTTTTACAATTTCTGTTAATTAATGAAATAGCTTATAATATATTATTACATACATGTATTTTAATGTATTGTTTGTATGTTATCATCAGATTAGAATAAATATTAATTAAAAAACACATTTATTGAAATAATGTTACTTCAAAAAAGATTTTAGGTGAAAATGCAGGATGTCTATAGTACAGAAAAAGCACTTGCAATTTTTGCACTTTTAGCTGAAGTGGCCTGGTTCAAACAATAGACAATTTTAAGTTTAACACATGAATATGCTAGTTGTGAAACATCACGGAGGCAATGTCGATACTGGCATGAATTCAAGTACAGTGCATATCTACAGGACAGTTTCAAGTACATGCAGGGGCTATAATTAAATATAAATTGGTTTGATAAATACCAAGTCTCCAGGTCTCTCATATAGCCAATCTAACTGTGCACTGCATGTTTCTAGCCTCAATCAACCAGTGTATATGTATCTTAAGGTCAGGTTGCACTTTGATGAAATTTCATGACCATGTGCTATTTTCAGATAAATAACTCATTCCACACACATCATCTACATCTTTCATTCATGCACAAAAGATGCATTAATATACATAGACTATTAATTGAGGCTTGATAATTCTTCAGAATGTTTGAATATGTCAGAAGTTTACTTTTCAAAATTGCCAAAAAATTCCAAAGTGCACCCTGGCCTTAAGCAATTCTCTCATCCATGTCCCTGGTATGTGAGCCTAACAAATAAGGGGAAGGGGTGAACACACTACCTTACTTGAGCCAACTTGTGAATCACTTTTCTTCAGGGATTTTGTTCAGGATGCTGTAGGGGAGAGTCAGAAGAAAGATGAACTATCTGCTCTGACAAGAGTTGGAGAAGCTAGACTTCAAGCTGCTATGCCCAAGAAAATCCTGGGGATGCCCCTGCCCAGCCTCTTTATATATGCATGTGCAAATACCAATGGGAAAGTACAAGTATGCTTACAGAACATAGCAACAAAGACAAGGCATTAAAATGAAAAATGTCACCACCTGCCATTTGTTAAGGACACAGAATTTTGTTACAGACACGAAACACTATCCACAAAAAAATTGGAGACCTTAACAAAAAATTAAAACAATATGACACCACTTGTGGTGGTGACATAGAAACAGCTAAGAGTACTCCAGTCATAGGAAAACAAACCCCAACTATCCCACATCATATTCCAGCATGGAAAGGTACAATGTCTTATACTCACTCCCCCCAATATTCAAGTACCAATGGCACAATCTGGGACCATAACACCAGGAGACATTTCATTCATACTGAGGTCACATGTTAAAGAATTGCTTTTAAAATTGATAGCCAATACTAATAAGATCAAAAAGTAGATGTAGATACTATTAGCATTCAAACAAGATAGAGCACTCCGTATCGATTGATGTGGGACAGACAAAATCTAATCTCGAAGTCCATAAGCATATCAAAGGGTCAACGTGTTTGAAGAAAAGAATCGAGATGGTTACAGAGGCTCAGAGTACATTACTTTTAGTACAGTTAAACTTGTTAAGTTTAAACACCACTGGAAGCAACCAAAGGTGATCAGAATAGCATACGACCACATTTCAAGGTTTTTTAAATTGGGAGACAATGGGAGATTACAAAATTGGAACTAAAAGAAAGTGTTCATATCGAGAATTGTTTGAGTAAGAGAAGTCGTCAGATGGAAGGTTTTACTGTAGATGTGTACCTGTTAAAGTAAATGCCCCTTGGACCTAAAAAAAGTATACTTAAATATAATAGAGCTTAATTTAACATTTAAGTCAATGATAAATCACACTTGTACGGAGGTGTTCCACTTACATCTAGGCATTCTACTTGACAGCCAAGTTGTTACATCAAATTATTGCATTTCCTTTTATATCACCAATTGCTATATTTGGCAGGAACCAGATTATATTCTGAGATTATCTTGTCTAAATATGAAACAATACAAGATCGTTGGATATACACATACTAAAGTAGGTGCAATCCAGACATATGAGGGTTGATCCAAAAGTTCTGAACCGTTTGCTCTAAAAATATTAATATTCATTTTTAGAGCAAATGGTTCAGAATTTTTGGATCAACCCTTGTACAATCCCATTGCATACACATGGAGGTGTGTTTCGCTTTATTGACAAAAGAGATATATCTAAATAATGTAATCTCTAAAATGAAGTTCAATGTTCACAAGGCGCAAGTTGATATAACTGATATTGAATTACTCAGCAGGGTTTTGATTCATTCAGATAAGTGTTTTGTATATGAATGACTGATATAAATATGACTATTGAAGTGCATACTTTGTTCTCTTAATAATAACTGCATGATTTCAACTGTATATTAGTAACAAAAGTTTTGAGTAATGGGTAATGTGGATACTGAAACACATTATCATATGGTTCAAAATTAAAATATTTTGTTCAACTTATTTTGAAATGGCATTTTAACAATTTTTCATTTTTCCTGAAAGTGCAGAACTATCTTCACACTTCTTGTGAAAAAGACTATGTTCAAGAATAGGCAAAATTTCACATGTAGAGACCACTTCAATTTTGACTAATTTTTTACCATAATCTGAAATACCCAGAGAGCAACCTTGTATGACATTGAAAAATCTCCAATTATTAGAGTGATTATGAAGCAGGATGCCAATTTTAAAATCAAAAACAAGTACAGTATAATGCATTCGTATTTATAGTTGTCCTTTATCCAGTGCTTTAAAGGGACTGATTTTTTATCATTATTACCACCTTGCCTGGCCTGTTCTAGGGGTATTAGTGCTAGTTTAGAATGAGGCATTTATTTTATCATATCGACATGAGCAATATGTGATGTCAAAGTGGCGGGCCAATAATGCATTAACTCCCGGAAATTTTCTCCGGAAAATTAGATATCGTTCAGTACGTACGATTTTCTTGCTATTTCAGCCCTGGTCATTAACGGTGGAACTAATACAAGTAACGTCATTTCTGTGGGCAATATAGTGAAATATTGGACTGAGGGCTGAACAATATTTCCCTTTTAAAATGATGTCACTGTACTATAAGTCAACATTTTTCCTACTAAGTACATTTTCCAAGTAATCAGTAGATGAGAAATAATTGCAAAATACAGTAAAAACCTACAGTTTGGACACATTTGGTACCTCTAAAAAGTGTTCTTCTTGGGAGGTGTTCTTCTTATTTTTTCTAAAGGTTCAAAATTGAAGGAAGAAAGTTTTCAATAAGATTTGAGACCTACTGGAGGTTATGCCTTCTCATGATACTCATGGTCAATATTCATATCTATAATCCATTCAATTTTAAGAACATCTTTTCTGAAATAGTTATCCCATAGCCTTGCACTCCAGAAGACAATACAGGCTGTGAAGTGTGGACCCTACAATATATGATATACCTCATTCACTATCAGCAAGCTCAAATATGATATAATATGATAAAACCTACTATCTCTACTTAACAATAATAGGTATGTGACAGATACGTGAAGGTCAGATTTTGGCGGGAGAGGGGGGAAGGGGGGGGATCAACTCTGGTATGTTCTCTCTCCTCCCCTAGCCCTCTCTCTGCTTCGTACACTTCCTTGAAAACGAGTCCATGGGGAATGCGACTATCATTAGAAAATCCATAAAACAATTTCGGACCAATAATCCCAAATGTGTCTCATATTGATCTATGGAAATTAGAATCAAACATATATCTCTAGAGTAGAATCAACGTCATTTTGGGAATTGAAAGTGTTTTAAGAAGAATGATCAGTTTTAACGAAAGTTGGTCTGTTTCACGTCTGATTGATTTAATCCTTTGAGCTCTGTGTTGTATCAATCATCAATTATCTATTAAACTGACATTTAAATGACCGTAATTCACATCATTGTAACAATTGCTAGAATAATCTATTTTTGGTTTGAATGTAATTACATTATTTTCCTAATAGAAACTAAATATTTCAGTCTTACCAGGCCTGTAGCCAGGGGGATTCGCTGCCCAAAAAATCTTTCAAAATCATGCAGTTTTTCACCATTTTGAGCACTTCTCAAGTGATTGTATAGCCATATTTGGGCCAAAATTGTCAAATGTGAACCCCCCCTGGAAATTTTTGAAAACTAACCCCCCCCCCCCTTGGCAAATCCTGGCTATGGGCCTGCTTACCCTGAGGTTAAAATAACTAATGAGGATCTAATTTACACATTTAATACAAGAACTTGCCCTCAATGATTTTGATCAGGTCGTTCAATAAGTTCACAACAAAATGCTCTCATATCTGGTTATTTCTTTTGATGTGTCATCAATTTCTGTTATTTCAAATTGCCTTATCCATCAAGATTTGGTAGAGATAGTTTTTGGCTAAAAACTATCTATTTTTTTGGCTAAAAATCATGCGAAAAATTCTCAGAATGGTGAAAAACTGCATGATTTTGAAAGAATTTCTGGCCAGGGGGCCAGCTCCCCCTCTGGCTACGGGCCTTGCACTGTACACGTTTCAATAAATACTGTAGCATATAAATGTATTTTTTCAAATTTTATGTATTGTACCCTAAGAATTCAAGAAAGGGGGCACCTTATGAATGATTCAGTTGTTGAACTTTTTCGGTGTTGTTGCTAGGGTCAAACTGTGTAACAGAAAGAGACAATTTGGTATTCTCTCTCTCAGCATATTGACTGTGATCTAATTAGTTGTATACCATTAGTATACCCCCTCCCCACACACCCACACTCCACAAAGGACCATAGTGACCTGGGCCAACAAACATAAACAAATCAAATCATAAGCTTTTGGTAGACCCAATTTTAACCTTGATTTACCTTGGTTGTTTTGGCCTTTGGGCGGTACATCCAGGCTCTGTAAGCTAACAACATTTTCAGCATTCTCCATCGCAACCATCCAAGTAGTTTTACAAGGGTATAGCCGAGCACAAATCCCACGAGACCAGTGCTTATTCTAGACAGCAATGAAAATTCCGCCACACCTATCCCGGGGAAATATTCAGCGTAAGGAGACAGCCAATCTTTCGCTTCATCTGGTAGGACACACAATACAGCTGCAAAGAAAATTCCAACGGCATACGGACTGGAAATCTTTGCTTTATCCGTGCCGTAAAACATGATGCCCAATTTACCGCAGTTATCCCAGAATTAGTGTTTGTTTGGGGTACAATATCTGGAACTTTCTCGCAGCAAAGTACCTGTCAACTCCGGTGCAAAGTTCAAGGTCAACTCACTCATCAAGGAGGTGCTGCCATCTATAAAATGTATTGATTTTATTATTTTCGTACGGTGTACTGTAGTGCAGTAATTTTCCCGGGATACAAAGCAGATATGGAAACATCCCGAGTTCCATCAATTTCTTCTTTTGTTTACTTAATGATATTTGGTGTTGACAATTTGTTACAAAGTCATGCATAAATATTCATATTGGTCAGTTTTACCCTAAAAGTGCTACAATATAGCCATTGATGGACCAAATATTTTCATAACGTGGGTTAAAGCAGAAAATAAGCCCCACGTAACTTGAGCAAAGCTGAAAGTTTCATCTAACTGGTGTTGACTATTGCAATATAGTCATGTCACAATATTGAAATTGGCCAGTTTTGCTGTGCTGAGCTATACTCTGTCAATGCAGAAACTTACGACCCGGCATCTTTACTTATCTTCCCTCTTTTGATAAAAGGGTGAACTAAACTCATCTGCCAGATTAATCCAGTGATCCCTGCATACAGTACAAATCGATTTAATTTTTAGAATTCACAAAAATTACTATTTGGAATATTACACGTCACAAATGCCCATCACATCCAATTTTATCCTAGGCCAAAATGATTCATGGATGTCCAAGGGGAGGGGGTTGTTGGGTACTTCCCCGGGAATTCTGTTTATAGTGCGAAGATGAGAATTATGTGGTCTTGCAAAAAAAGTGAATCTAGAGATGTTGGAGATGGTCTTTTAGAAGTAGAAGCCCCTGACCCTTATGAGTTATTGATAAAAAAAATAATAATCTGCTACATTCTTTTCTTAACATTAGTCTTTTTTTATTTCAGTATAAATTTTACATTGAATTTGAATGTATGTTTACATTGATTTTGTTTATATGATTTATTGAAATATTGAAAGAACATACTGCTAATAGATGGGGTTGAGGTTATGAATTGGTTTTTTAATGAGGCCAGTTATGATTTGCCATGTTTTCATGCTTTTCTTTTTTCTTTCCTTTTCTTTCTTGTTTCACAAATTGTTTGAAGGCTTCTAGAGTTGGGGTCTTTGTTTCCAACTTGCAGCGATATGCAAAACGTTTTAGTAGTAGAAGGAATTTATTTTCTTCAACATGATTTTCTGCTACATTCTTGATTAGAAACAAGATTAACACATTATAAATATTTTCCCAGTCTTTTATTCTGTACATAATAGTTAATAATTTCTACATATATATTTTTGAATCTACTGTACAAATCATTGCTTTTGCAATATGTGAGAAGATGTGAGTGGTTTACAGTCCACAAATCTGAGCTTATACCAAAATGGAGGGAATGTGGTATTTTAGGTAGTCAAGAAATATAGTTTTGTAAAAAACCTGATCAAATCCAGATATCATGTGACATATATTTCATAAAATTTCTTCAAAATCATATAATAAAGAAATAATAGCGTAGTAAATGCATCTCAATTGTAATTCATATCGTTGATTATGTTAGTATATTACCAGGGTTGGGGGGAGAACTAATGCCCCCCCGCCCCGACTTTGACACCCTTTAATAATTTCAATCAAGGCAGTGGCATTGATTTCTTAAGTACAACTCAAGGTTAACAAGTTTATATATAAAGTTATTTGTTCCATTCAACCTAATATAAATAGAGCTAAATAGGTCATTGAATAATTCATAAATAGGTCAGTTTAGTAAAAAAAGTGAATAACAATTTCAAAATGCAAAAAGTCAACTCAACATGGACATGGTAAATCCTAGGTGTATGAGGAAAACAGAAATTGAGATAATAAAAGAATGAACAATTTTCCATCCAATATTCTGATATCCCACTGACTCTTATTAAAGAACCTCAAAATGCTATCCCCCTCCCAATTTAGTCTTGAGTCAGTCTTTGCAGTGTTAACGTAGACAGGTTTTACTGTAGATATCAAAATTTTGGACACAAGGTTACGAAAACTAAATTATCAAATCACATCTAGAACTTCGTTGTGTCGGAATTAGTACATCAACATATAACAAATAGAACATTGGCTAACAATCATATGCAGATAACATGCCCATATATGGTATAATCACCTCAAAACTATACATATATGGAAATAAATAATTAAAATGAAATAAACTGAAAAAATCTAGGTAAGATCAGGGAAATTCACCCTTACAATCAGACCATGTCAAGTATTAAGTAGTTTTTCAATGGCATTCTCTTAACCATAAATTCTCTACCATACATTATCTTAACCATACAATATACATACTGTAACCATCATCATTTTGGTATGAATGGTTCCTTTAGTGAACTTGAGGAATTTGAAGACTGCATCTTTTAATTAAAATTAATTATAGCCAAATGATTTTAGAGGAACTACTTTTAATTTTTTGACAACGATTTTGTGATTCATACAAAAGACCCGTTTTCCTCATTTAGCAATAGTTAATCAATACCACCAATGTCTATAAACAGAAGTGTGTCAAATGACACAGAAATACATGGTATAATGTATTCTATTCAATTAATAATGGGCAAGCATTTTTACCAATAACTAACTATTAAGAATTTTAGTCAGATCAGATCTCTCAAGGTTTTTCCAACAGAGTGTAATTTCATCAATATGATCACCACCAAAAAGCTGAGGAGATCACTTCAAATACAAATCCTAACATAGTTTTATATAACATGCTGGCAAATCTTTATATTGATTTAAATTGATTCCCTGAATTGAATAGTCTTGTATCAAGTCTTTGTGTACCATCCCCGACATACACACATATGTACGAGGGGTGATCATAAAGTTCTAATAATGAATCTCTAAAATAAAGAAATTCAAGAGATTTATGATCAACCCTCGAAGTACATCCAACCTCCAAATAACTAAATAGAAAATTGGGGGAGAGGATGACCAGAGATTTGATACTAGACTTCTAAAGGAACAATACATAGATTTGGTTGAAACTTTATACACTTTGTACAACTCATGAGATGAACCAATACATGGTAAATATGCTCTATACTCAATACAGAAGAACATGAGCCATTCAGTGTGCATGTGACATAGACAATTCATATGCCCTTTGAACAATACATTGAATATATGCCATGTGGACAATACATTTAATATATGCCATTTGGACAATATATTGAATATATGCCATGTGGACAATACATTCAATATATGCCATGTGGACAATACATTAAATATATGCCATATGAACAATAAATTGAAAATATGCCATATGTTTGTACATTGAATATATGCCCTATAGACAATACATTGAAAATATGTGATACGGGCAATATATTGAATGTGTGCCACATGGACAATACATTGAAAGTATGCTTTCCGGAAAATATATTAAATATATGCCCTTTGTACAAGATGAATATTTGCCATAAACTGCATTGGATACATGTCATATGGGCAATACATATGCCCTGTGGGCAATATACAAGTATTTACCCTGTGGACAATATATTGAATATATGCCCTATGGACAATACATTGAACATTGCATGTCACATCATTGCAATGCATTGAACATTGCTCTATGGGCAATAAATTAAATATATGCCCTGCATTCAATATACATGCCCTGTGCAAAACATGCTCTATGGGCAAAACATTGAATACACCCCCTGCATACAAAATAATGATTACATGCTCTTTGGGCAAAATATTGAATACATGCTCTATGGGCAAAATATGGAATATATGCCCTGCATACAATATAGTGAATATGTGCCCTATTGAACACATGCTCTCTGGGCAAAATATTGAATACATGCCCTTCATAAAATGCCCTGTGCAAAAATACATTGATTTTATGCTTCAAGAGCAATATACATATTTAATAAATTGCCCTCTATAATAAACATAAGTCAATGCTATATACAAAATATTGAATATTTGTCAAAATATAACTTGAAAAATATGGCATACATGTAAGAGACATAAGTAGGTCTTATACCTTATATAATAATTACCTCAACACAACTGATCCACTTACATAACATAGTGATCTCCTCAGCATTGAAGCAAGTGGGCGCAGCACCCATCTGAGATTTTAAAAACAGGCTTGCACCCACCTGAAAATCCATTTGCACCCACTTGAAAATGACAAAATTAATGAATAATTGGCATATTTTGACTAATTTGGGTCTAAATTGTGAAAATGAGAATTTTGCACCCACCTGAGAAAAAATACTGGGAAGACCACTGTGACATCATGCATTTTGCAAATAGAGATAGGACATAACTAACGATACTGGTATTGTATGCCTTGACATCAAATAATTACATATTAACATTGTGGTTTTAAAATCTCTTATTCTGATCTTTAGTTTTTTATTTAAAGATCTGGAAGTAACATTTTCCTAAGACGATGAGAGTCTTCAAGATACCATTTACAATCATGTCCTTAGTAACCACTAAATGCCATTAGATTCCTCTCTTTTGAACTATGGGAGAGTCAGCATATCTCAAAATTGAAAAATACTGGGAAGAATTCTTCCTTGCCATGTTCATCATCTTCCATATTTTAACTCTGGAATTTGGTTATTGTAATTCGCAATATTTTTAAGAACTCCACCTCTTTTTATTTAATTTGCATTGGGTTCTCGAATCCAGTCATGTTTCCAGCTACAGGGAGGCCCAAAAAACAGAACCCACAAATCTCTTCTGTTGAATAAAAAGTTCTGTTTTGGGTCACCCTGTATCATAAATCCATGTTTATTTATCAAATTACCATTTTAAAGATTCTTATCTCACCTAAGGGTAAAGCTTAAGAACATTGAAACTCATATGAGCCCTACATCTAAATTCATCAAATATTTGAGCTCACCAACCATAGCTCATCAAATATTCAAGCCCACCAACCATAGCTCATCAAATATTTAAGCTCACCATCATAGCTCACAAATTACAGCTCATCGAGCTTGATAAAATAATAATAAACACTAACCAACAGTCATTTTTCAAATAACTATCCTTAAATTATTCATATTTTTAATGGAAAATAAGAACAAAGTTCATGAAAACACAGAATGAAATCCTGTGCCAAGGGCTGATGTGAAAAAGTCAGTCCACGCCAGTGAGGATCGAACCCACAACCCCTCGCTTTCCGGGCAAGTGCTCTATATATTTCTTTTCCTGATGCACAATTCATGAATATCCTCATGTTGATACAATATGATTCCTCGCTCCTCCATCTGATGTTGAGAATCCTCAATTTTTTAGAGTCATGCGCTGATCCATTTTGTGAGAAAGAGAATAATAGCCATATCCAATATGTATATCCATTCCATATCTAGATATGATATCCAGATCTAATCAATTGTATGCTAGGTCAAAAAACTACTCAAATGCCATATGGACTTAAACCTATGAGCAATAGAGGTTGTATTTACAATCTCATAGACTTAAAGTGGTAATGTACATGTACTGGGCTTGTTATATATGTACCTGATTTTTGTATGTGCATTTTTCAGGTTTTGGAGGGGCTTTGTACATATCAAAGGGATGCAGTCCACAGTGGCATTGCTATAGCCAGGATTGAGACATTACATTACCAAATGTTGAACACAAATTATGTGCTCATCAGTAACAGTTACACAGGCCATATTGGCAATGCAAAGTTATGTTGGCAATGCACAAGTTATATTGGCAATGCACATGTTATATTGACAATGTACAAGTTATATTGGCAATGCACAAGTTATACTGGCAATGCACACGTTATGTTGGTAGTACACACATTTATGAATATATTGTACAGATCATTGAGGGCAATGCACACTTTTTCTGCTATATGTACATAGAGCAATGCACAAGTGTTCAAGTTAATGTACAGATCATTAAGGAATCCACACTAGAGTTCTACAGCAGCATATTTGTATTACAGGGTGTTCACTTTCTTCAGCAGCTCTGTTATGAAGTTCTGCAAATACATGAAAATACACATCTTTAGAGAATATTCTGAGAAAAATACACATTTTGAGAAATGACTTTTAGACCAATACACATTTTTAAAGAATCTATTCAGAAATTCATATTTTGTGCTGCATACAACATGGATGATCATGTAACACTTAAAATAGGTACTAATTAATGGTTTTGTAATAAATCAACTATTTGGTATCTTGCTTGTCATGGCTATCAATGATTCATTATGTTGTGGTTGGTCTGGGAAATATTTAACCCACCAAAAATCTTGTACAACAAATTAAAGTTTATTTCATAAAGCCTTTCAAACATTCGAATGAACTATCAATTTTTGATATTTTTGTACTACACGTATTTAATGTTTAGATGTTTATTAATTGTTGCTTGCATTTGATTAAAATTTCTTTGTTTTTTATTTATTTTGAGAGCAAAAATGGGAGAGTAATTAGAGTATTAAATGTGGGCTTGGTTAAGGAAATACTTCATCAATCAGAGACTGATTCTGTTTGACACTTACAGGAGTTTAACATCCCATCAGAAAATGCCACGAAGGTCATGTTTTAAAATGCAAAATAGAGTAGAAAAGAGTGGAATCAGCAAGGAATAAAATACACAGGCATGTAGTCAACACTCCAAATTGTATAGAAATGCAAGAAAATCGGGCAGTGTAATCAAATTTTAGAGAGAAAAAGCAAGAAATATGCATGACTTGGAAAAAATTTAGAAACAGGTAGAGAAAAAACAGCAACTGTTGCTAATCACTTCTGAAGGATGTTTGAAAATAAATCTATCTGGTGGTCAGGTCATGTGAAATTTTTAGTCTGCCTGGTGTAAAGTAGATCAGGGGAGGGGGGTAGGATCTTGAAGCAAGATCATGAAATTTCTTGAAAATCAAAGAAGGAAAACAGAGTAATTAGCAACAAATAAATTAAATTAATACAGAGATGAAATCAAAACTCAAAATCAAAAAATTAGTCTACATGTACCCTTTGGTACATAAGTTGTACATGCATAATGCAGAAGCCAAGGAATTTTCACCAATAATTTGAGAACTTGTTTGAGGGTTCACTGCTGATTCAGATTATCTTGAAGGATATAACTCACTAAAATCTGGGCAAAAAGTAATTTTAAACTTCCTCCAGGATTGGTTTCCATATATTAGTTCCTATTAGCAGGGTGATATATCAGTAATAGATTTAGGTGCATTAAGGTGGGACCATATGAAGAATTTAGATCCTGTTAAGGATGGACTAGTAAAATGATTTTGAAGCCATTAATGGTTACTTCTGATTTCATCACAAACAATGGGGTTGACAACAATATGTCACCACATCAATACTTCTTGGTAGTGACATAAACCGGTAATTGAAAATATTTTCAATTAAATTCCCTCACGAATTCTTACCTCCTTGCCTAACGCAAAAAAAAATTAATTTATTTCACAAGAAACTAAATCGCTGATTCAATTAGAAATAAGTGCTTCAAAAATAATCAAAGTCAATTAGAAATGCTTTCCGACTGATTTGATTGCTACAAAAAACAGCAGTTTGAAAATAAAATTAGACTTTTAAGGATCGATACTCAGCTTTCAACAGCTGTTTTAATGTTTGTATATCCAATTTACCAAAAATATTTGACATAGACCTATTTTAAGCCTTTTTAAAGGAGGAACCGACAAAAATAAATGAATAAAAATAAGCAGAAATATTTGTAACTATCAAACCAATAGAGTTTTTTAAATTTTCAATAACAGAGGACAAAAGCATATACAATAGCATGCAATTGGAAGGTTAAACTAAGACATTCAATTGAAATAAAGTTTTTTCAGTATTAAATGGGCCTCAACAAGCAAACATTAAGAACTACTTTAAATTCTGAATAGCCAAAAACCTCTCTTATCTCAACATTTCTCTATTTGACATGTCACTCCTTTTTTTTATTAATTTTTTGATTTATCTGCCAAAAATGTCCATGTTAAAATTTTTTTTAATATAAACGTCTGCCAAACCAACCACTTTCGGCTGGCCTTTGTATCAAATTAGATAGGCTTTCCTGTACACTGCATCTTCGAATAAAAGGATAAACTAATCTTACTAGAGAGTTAAGGGTAAAACATTAGAAACGGGCCATTGGGAACTGCTACATATGCGAAACAGGTAGTCCTAATAGTGCTCAACAATAGATTGACTTTACTATGGATCGTATTTGAGAGTAAGAGGATAAACTGTGTTATGATCTAATCAAGGGTAGTAAAGGGTAGAACATTATAAAAACCAGCCATTTGGAACTATAACATATGAGAAACAGGTAGTCTTAGAGTGTGATAATTAGATACAGACAACAACTTGCAGTTACACAGTATGAAATGAGGTTTTTATAAAAACAATACTGGTAGTTTCTGTAGGATCAAATAAAACAACAATGATGTTAGTGAATATTTCCTCTTCCTTCTATGTATAGTATAATGTGTATGAGATCTTGATTTGCAATTTCTAGAAAATCATGCGATGTTTACTATTCTGTTTTGAAGTAGTTGAGCAATGACCTGATATACCTAAATCGTAAGTTACAGTAATTTTCAGAATATGGAGAATGAATTAAGAGTCGATTCAAGAATTATAACAAATACTGAATTGATGATATCATGTTCAATTGCATGTAAGTGGAGTACAAAATTAAAACCCATTCTTAACATAATGAAAGCCTTTATCAGAGCATGGCAGGCAGCAAGTTGAAAAAACTTCTACTCCAAACCATTAAGTATCTTCATAAAATCCTTTGTGAATGGGTTCACACAATGTGTGATATTTGTTTTGGGTATTTCCATTTTTTAGGAGTCGATGAACTTTTAACCTGTGAATACCCTATGTAGGTCAAGAATACAAATATTTGAATAATGATCAGAGTTCTTTTAAAATCTACTGACATTTTCCTGTGTTTTAGGTAAACCTTCAAATGATGTATTGCATTCTTGCTTTTCACTACTTTTTACTGCTCAGGCCCGTAGCCAGAATTTTCCAAGGGGGGAGGGGTTCACTTTTCCAAAGTTCACATTGGTAAATTTGGCCAAAAATCACTCAAAAATAGTCAGAATGGTGAAAAACTTCATGATTTGAAATTAATGTTACCCAGGGGGAGGGAACCCCACCCTGGTTATGGGCCTGCTGCTTGTCTCTTTCTTTCACATAATAACATATCACTATTGTGACTGCAATATCTTGAGACAAGAGAGTTGGATGTTGACTGATTACCATCCTTTTCGCAAAATCATTTTTACACCCAACAAATTGTCTTTCAAAATATGATCACAATTTTCCAAAGGTAATTTATATATGTACACTTACATTACTACTAAAAGTATATAACAAAAATAGAAAAATTTATATTTGACATTTTTAAAAGTCCTTGAATGGATTGGCAGTGGTAGCACTATACACATTAATTATACAAATTATATTATTAATAGACAATTCTAAATGGAGAAAATGTTTGTAATGACCTTCCTTTCCAGTAAGGTTAAATTAATTCCTCTTTGCTCCCATGGAGCTTTTCAGTAAAATTCAATTTTCATGATTGAACCCAAAAGGCAGAAAAGCCAGTTAAACACGTATAAAATGTATGTTTAAGTTTTAACAAAATAGTAAAAGTCCTTGTTAATTAATCTTAAAACTCAACTGTAAATATAACTGACATTAATGGTCATTCCCGTAAAACAATTCACTCTTAGTCATGTTGAATTCTTTCATTTTCTCTCTTAATTTTCAATGAAGTGTTTCATTTTTTGACATTTCCATACAATTTAGAGTTCTAACTTTATCCACAATAACTTTATTTCTTGTTATTTCTTCAGATTTTTTCATAAATTGAAAAAGAAATTGACATGTATTACGATATCATGCCCAGTTATATAGGCCTCAAGGGATGAGTAACTTAAAAGAACTATAACCTATGTGTGTGTATGTATGTATTCAACAGTAATTCACATAACAGGCAGCTTCAAGCAAAGTCGCAAAAAATATCTCATTACAAAACAATTATGATTGAAACATCTAATCACCAAATACTGTTTTCTAAATGCTGTAAACTAGACTGACAAACCAAAACCTCCATATGACAGTATATGGGTAATGAAATATAATAAAATAATTTTTATTTCCATCTATTAATTGATGTTCATTGACTACTATACAACTAACAATAACTGAAATAATCCAATATTCAAAATATCACAATTCTCAAAATTAAAGAGAACAAAACGAAAATCAATTCAAAGGCCATTGAATGGAGAGTTGGACTAAGTTAACAATGGTTAAATCGAACCATCATTATTTACTTTTAAATGTTACCAAGCATCCATATGTTTAAGTGTTATTTTGTAATACAAAGTGGTTGATTTATGTTTAGTTCATTGACCTACATGTCTGCAGTTATTTTAGATACACTCCCTTATAAGTGCCACTGGATAGGGGTATTTGATGGAAGGGGCCCAAACTAGAGGTGTCAAGTATAACCGGTTAACCGGTTAACCGCCGATAATGCCTTGACCGGTCTGAGTTTTTATGGGCGGTTAGTTGACCGTGTATAATTCTGTTATTTCCCGCGCTTATTTTGCATGCTAATCCGTTTCGTTTTATGGTGTCAGTTACACGTAAGCTACTCATACATGTCATAAGTCCAATAACTCCTTACAAACATCCAATCAGCAACTTTAATCCCTGCCACATTGCTTTCGCGCGCTTACTTTGCATTTTAATCTGTTTGTTTTTCAAGCGTCAGTTTCATGTGAGCTACTCATACATGTGATAGGTCCGATAATTCCTTACAAACATCCAATCAGCAACTTTAATCCCTGCCACGTTGCTTTCCCGCGCTTACTTACATAGAATAGCGTAAAGCTTGACGAACGTAAAAAATAAACGCCGATATATCATTTTTCCAATTATTTTCAACTTTCAAGATCGAAGATGAAGATTTCATTTGAAATTATAAGTTCAAATTTCCCGCCGGTTAACCGACTTTAACCGGTAAAAACCTCCGGTTAACCGGTTAATGCTCAAGCGGTTAATTGACACCACTAGCCCAAACCATTAGGTGGTGTAAACGTTTATATGGGCAAATGGTCTAATCAAATGGCTATGAAGAGGTATTTTACCATTTGATGAGGTTATACTTTATGGGAGAAAGTGGTTTATCTTTCTTACTTTCAATAAAAATGCTGTTTTTGAACAATTGGACTTCAAAAATGTTTCGTTATAAACCGCCCTCAGTGACTCTGAGTTAACAAATATGTACTAGTAACGGATATATATTTTCCAACTCACACAGAGAATATTCCTGTTTCATTCAGACAGAAAAAGATATTTTTATATTAACTTGGTTTGATTCATGCAAGACCAAGTGCTCTCTGGCATATGTGTTTATTGTGTTAGAATGAGGCAGAGTGCCTGGGATTTACTTATAGCAAACTTCCAAATTCTGACTTTATCGATAATTGGTCAAAATATTCCTATTTCTCAAAATCTAAAGTGGGTACAATCACACTTGCTTCAATGTTGGGAAAACACTATACTCAATAGTTCACACCCAATGTGAAAGTTAACCTTAGAATGAGTAAGCAGAAATTGTAGCATATAGATTGGGTCTCACATCCAAAGATAGCCAAGAAGAATTTGGTTCATTATATCCTCATTCAAGAAAATAGCACATTGTTTTAGAGTAAGAAGGATAGACCACTTCCTCCAAATAATAATTATAAGGGTTCTAATATCACAGATTATATCTTGGTGGTTAGCATCTACAACAATATTACATAATTCCTCCTACTTACATGTATATCTTGTGGACTGGATTTAGGTGTATTTATTATTTCTTTCTGAAAATAGAAATAAACTCATATATAGTAAATTAGTTATATAATAAAAGTTCAGCTTAAATATATACTAGTCTAAACTGTTCAATTTTGGGGTAGTACGTGTAGACTGACTTTGGTAGCATTCCCGAATTGAACTGCTGGCTGATGGTTTAACCTACTTTTTATGGCCAACTCATTTTGATGCGTCAAAATAGTGACAGGCACTTTACATATTTAAAAAATGAGTTTGCCATAAATAGCAGGTTAATCCATCAGCTGGCAGTTGAACTTGCGAACCCTGCCTTTGTTATATTCATCAGACATCTAACAAGTACACATTGTACATTTAACAAACCACAACAAAAAGTAAATACATCTTTATATAAAACATGAAATCTAAGCTTAGAAACATGGCATCTGATTATAGAAACAATCTTTATATAGTGTATTTATAACAAATAAGGTTACTTGAGTAAACTAATCAAGGCTAAAAAACTACATTTCAAAACAAATCACAAACACAATGACATCATAGCTTTTGTACATAATCAGATCCCAAAGTCCGATTTTTGGACAGAAAAGCATGTAAGTTGAATTTGTAACTAACAGGAAGTAGTATAGAATCAAGTCCTGATTTAGAATATAAAAAAGGTAAAAATTCATAACTCGTGTTTACATAATACAGAACAATTGCATAAATTCAATTAATAATTAATTTAATTGATAAGGAGTTATCTCAGCAAACACAATAAGGGACAAGATAATATAAAACTGAGTACTACAAATGTACAGTCCGTGATACACTGTCTGAATATGACAACCATTTGCATAATACACCATTGAGAACCTCTATTGTATGAGATACCAAACAGATAAATGTTTGACATTGTAGTATAGAGTGAACTAGAAGCAGGAAGTTTTGAATTTGAGGAAATCACATGATTTAAATCATGTGCACAAAGTTTATTACAGTTGCAAAAAGTGCAACTTTAGCCTCCTTGATTTTGCAGTTAGAAAGCACCAAACGATACAGCAGATCAGGAAATCTATATTAACAGATTCCTTTTGTTTTGAGAAGTTTTAAAGGCACTAAAATATTGTGCATGAACAAGGCAAGAAACCACAACTGTAAAGTCAGAAACTGCACACTCTAAGCCAAGTAAAGTTCTACGTATACAAACATGAAACAACAGTAATCGTGACCACGACCACCGAATGCCAGAAACGATAAATGTAGAAGTTAGCTACATATAACTTGAGAAATTTCCAGTGCAAAGTGAAACAACTGTTTTCAAGATGGATCCACTTGGTGACCCTATTGAAGAAGACATTGCATTTGACCTGGAAGATATCTGGACACAAATAGATGACAATGACTTACAACATCCATTGACACTCCCTCCCCTTGTGTGGGATTTCCCGAATCAGCTCCAAACTCTCAAAGATCATCGTTGGACATTTAAACGTCAAACGGGCACTCAGGATCTACTTGTATGGGACTTTGAACGTCAGATCAAGGAGCCTAACACAATATGGACATTCAAAAAACAATGTCCAAGGGTTTCTACAGTAAACTGGTCATTTGATCAATTACTTCCAAGGCAAACAACAATATTATGGAGTTTTAATCGCCAAACACAAATGGAATCAACAATTCATTGGAATTTTTTACATCAAAACCCGAACAAAAGCACAATTATCTGGAAGTTCACACCTCAGTTGAATTCAATACCATTGATCAATTTCAACTTCCCGAAACAACTCTCAACGGTATCAACATTGACGTGGGATTTTCCAAAACAATTCATACCATCAGATATACATTGGCATTTTAAGAAGCAGACACCTTCAAATGCAACGAGTGTTATTAATTGGAAATTCACTCGACAAATGGCTCAAACTGGTAACATAAACTGGGACTTTAATAAAGCATTGCAAATCCGCGATCGGGTTAATTGGAATTTCCCGCATGTTACCCCTGAGTTGTCAAACATCAAATGGAATTTTGTGAAGGTAACACCAACGAAAGCTTCGGTAAAATGGGGTTTCAAGCCGATGTTAACTAAAAATGGTATTAACGATATCAAATGGAATTTCCAGAAAAGTCTACAAACAGCTCAGCAAACGATGACTTGGAATTTCCAAAGTAACATTGCAACGATAAAACCTGTCAATTGGCAATTCAAAAAATGTTGCGATTATAAGGATAAATCAATTGATGAAATAAAAAATGACAATGTAAACTTCAAGAAGAACTATATCAACAATTACCATAAACCTCATCATGAATATAGAAGTCATCATTAACCGGCATAAACATTGGCATTTATATGCCAGTTAATGCCTGATATTGCCAAATTTTGCTCACCCTGTAGAACAATCATTAAGAGAAAAATTTGGGGAGAAAGTTGCATATAATACCTGGATGCTAATTGTATAAGAATAGAAAACCACATGTTTAAATTCTATTGAGAAAATGAAATAGGTATGTAAAAATCTCTCCAGATGTTGACCTTGACATACTTAGAAGAGAAAAACTAAAAAAAACAAGGAAAAGCAAGAAATAAATCTATCAGATACAAATGAAAATGAGGTTATTTGACCAAGACAATTTACCAAAATTGTATAACTCTTTGGACTGGTAAATATTTTTTGTTCTTCAAATTGTGTGATACAATATTTCCCCAGCTGTTGCATGGTGAACGTACTTGAAACCTGGCCAGAAAAGTTCAACTCCATTCATCCTAATTTTACAATTTTCTCAAAAAATAAAGTTGAAACAAATTCTTTGCCTATATGTCATTTTCTAGCTGGAATGAACTATGTATCTTTAATCATTTAATTTTTCCATTTTCAGCACTTTGCCATATTTTGCATTGAAATGATTGACCACCCAAGTCATTACTTTCAAGCAAGTGAATGACCTTCAGCGAATCACATACCTTTACTATCATATATTTATTACCATTCATAAAAGGCAGAGTAATATTGACCCTGTGATAGACTGAACTGGAAAATTATGAAATTGTTTGGAAAAGAAATCAATTATGGTGAAATAGTTTTATTCAAGTAATATACCATTATGTTCAATTTCATGTTATTTATAAAATTCCATTTATCAATGTAAAGCTGAGAGGTCGAAATGACATGCTATTCAAAACAAAGTTTAGATATTCAAATCTTACATATGTTTTTTTATTGTACAGTATAATTTTTATATGGGGACACAAAATGCTGAAAGGTGATTTGCCCGAACACTGAAAATTCACTGTATAATTGAATTAATGAAATCAATCTATTGATTAAAAAATTCAAAAGAAATTGTGAAAAATATGCGCAATATCTTTCAACCTACTAACATGACCAAGCATTTTCTGCATGACAATACATATAATAATTAGTGGTGCAACTCGCAAGAAAAATGCTACTCGAGTAGAAAGTGTGAAAATGCCACTGTAATCGAGTACCACTCGCAAAAATGAGGGAAAAATTAAAAAAACAAAAAACTCACCTAGTCGACTGTTTGAAGACCAAAAAGATATTTCTTCGTTTCTTCTTTATGTTATTGATGTTATATATAGTTTGTATCAATTTAGTGAGAATAAATGTAGTTATTCATGCCATAATTGTGTTTGTTTTTCATTTTTTTAAATATTTTCATTTTGTTTCCGGAATCGATACTTTGTTTCGTTCAGTGCATCCAAAAATGATCATTCCCGGGGTATGAGATCGTTGTTTGGGAATTCAATGCCTACTCGAGTTTGAAAAAACGTACTCGAGTAACTGTCTTGGACAGGTTCAACGAGTGAGTGGCGAGTACTGGCATTCGAGTTGCACCACTAGTAATAATATCATCCGAAAGTAATTAAATAGATAAAAACAATAAAAATTGGTACAATTATAGTGAGTTTACAAGACTTCTCAAACATTTCTTATTTATAAAAGATTGATTTGAACAGGTAATCCTTATTTGAAAACCAAGAAATGTCAATGAAAATGTTGGAACTACTTTAACAATGAAACAAAGAGACAAACCTAATTGCAAAAGCAAAAATTGAGTATAAATTCAAGTTAAGTTGAACAATGTCATGGGATGCACATCAAACTGTGTGAATATTTTGGAAAAGCTCTTCAATGATACACAAAGCCACCAGCTAAAATCTTATGAAATGACACCGAAAAACTAAAACTATTTGCTTGTGCATACTGTATGGTTAAGATAATGGAAGAAATACTAAATGAGCCAATTTTTAATAAAGATTCATTATGAAGTTTTATATGAATGTAATGAAATATCCTAAAATTCAGGTCAGCTATGTGGCCTAAGATCACATACTATAAAGGTGTTTTACTAAATTGCATAAATTATTTATCTAAACTTAATAATATCAAAAGTAAAAGGTTATCTCAAGTCAACTTATCAGCCAAGTTTCTTTCACATATTTATGTATTCACATGAATAAGCAATATGAAAACAACACACTAGAGAAATGTATTGAATGACAAATTAAAAATAAAGATTAAATGAGAATAAGTGATAAGAACTTTGATGTAGACTCATATATGAAAAATCGTGATGCTTATCTTTGGGCCTCTCATACTTTTTTCATTCAATGATATTTGGCGGATGTAATGATTTTGGTTTTTCAACAGAAATTGTGACTTTGAAGTGATAGAGAATGATATAGTGACATCAAGAAAATACAAGAAATATTTAAGCCATATGAGCCAATTTGATTGCTATAAACATCACCATTATTGAATAAATAAGGGTTATGTACTGGGAGGTTTTGGATATGGGGTTTATCCAGAGGGAGATATGCATATCTACCTGAGGGACCGTAGGGACCAAAGATAGATGTGCATATCTCACGAGGGATGAACCCAATATCCAAACCGATGGTACATAACTGCTTTATCCTATACCAAGTAGAGTTTTCAGTGAAATTACCGGAAGCGGGAAGATATGCACCGAAGCGGGAGATATGGCGGGAGATATGGAGGTTCTGGATATGGAAACCTCAAAATCAGGATACGGGATATATCTTACCAACTTATCTCCCTAAAACTCTACTTGGCATAGGATAAACTGTTTTATCATCCCTTCAGTAATGAATATCTTCATGGATAAGGGTGATTCTACATATGATCCCAAAGTGTATTTATAAGTTATATTTATTTTGGCTATAATTTTCAGACATCTTACTCAATGCAATTTTCTTTGCATTACTATTTTTAAAATTGATCTATTTTTATGCAAATCACATTAAGCCTTGTGTCATGACAACCCCTCCCCCATCTCCCAATTCTCATAACATTTCATTGATAAGGATAGAGCAGGGTGAACCATTTGACAGCCCCTAAGTCATAATCTCCACTTTGTCTGAAATTAAGAGCAGTCGTCTCTGACAAGTATTGAATAAAAAAAATAATAAATGGTCATAATCTACCACCTCTCTTAAGTATTAATAAACCATACATATCTTGATGTCAAATCTGTTTACAATTTTTAAATCTATATCAAATTCAAAAGTCATTATTGACTCAACTAAACGTGTTAAAATACATAAAATATGCGGTTTTAATAAATGTTGACAAAACATTAAAATGATATTTGTTGATTATGACCTTCCACCTTCATGACTTCTTAGAAATTGACTATCAATGCAATAGAACACACTTAGAAATGTCACTACACAGCCATGTTTTAAAATGTAAAATAGAGTGGAAATGAGTGGAATCAGCAAGGAATAAAGTAAACAGACACATAGTCAATACTCTAAATTGTATAGAATTGCAAGAAAATCAGATATTTCATTCAAATTTTAGAGAGAAATAGTGTGAAATATGCATGAGCAGACAAATATTTCAAATTCTTGAGTGAAAGGTGCACGACAGGATTACCTGCAATTTAACTATTAGGCTTCTATCTTATCAAAGCTATTTCAAATTATTTTGTGAATATGCACTGAAGGCACCACTGTCCAGTGTCCACTACCTCACCCATTTTAACATTTTTAACTATTTATAATAATGATTTAATTCTTCAATTCAATGGATTTCATCATCAAATTAAGCATTTATGATCATTTTCTTGCTATTTGTCCCCTTTCCCAAACAATTTATAGTGTTAACAAATATTTAGTTGAAAAATAATAGATTCGTCAATAGTAACATATTTGTATAGTTTCATAATTATCATATTTTACTGACAGCAAATACATTTATATGTCAAAAATGATAACCTGATTCACATGAAGTACCTACTTCAAAATGGAGTCAATTTTCTACTTTTGTCACGTGAACATTTTTTGTATGAATAACTGTCCAGACAAAGGTCATTTTAAAGAAGCAAAATGATACGATTGGAATTAGAGAACCATTATCCATCTTCTTTCTTTGTTGAATTCTTTATAATGTTCAGTGATCCCTTTATGAAAGGTACAAACATATTTTCAAAATTTTGAGCCCAAAAATTTTGTAGGGCCTCAATTAAGCTTTTGGGAATAACTTGGCCTTTTAGGCTAATTTATCTTTCAAAATCTGGGACCAATTTTGGGATTTGGGGGGCCTAAATTATTTTCAAAATTTCAAATTCCCCCCCCCCCACTTGTTAGCTTTTGAATCCGCCATAGAGGGTAGCATGTTATTTTTAGATTTTCACAAGGGTGTAGCACTAGAGACTTAAAAAGGGGGTACAAGAATATATGAGAGGATAGACATAAAAAATGACTAAATGCACTTATCATATTGTTTACATAACCAACAAAGCATATAACCTTAATACCTCAAATGGATTTTTATGTGCATTATAAATACTAGTCTACAAATCACGCTTATTACACAAAAGCTCAGATTATGGTCATAATAACTTTTTGACAGTCTACAAAAAACTACAATGACAGTCTGAGGCAAAGCCTTCAGAAAAATGGCCGTGAATGATGATGCCCTACTAATGTAACATTTCAAGATTTCAGTATTTGAAAGTGTGTCATTTAGCAAGTCTTGCTTTAAGACCTTGGACAGGCACAGGTACTTCCCCCTTGATCACCTGTTGTTAAAACAGATAAAGGGGGTGTCTTGAAGCAAGACTTCATTTTAGGATGCATATTTATTAATTGGAGGAGTATTTTTATGGCATAGAGTTGCTGAACTGTAGAGACTTCAATGCAGGGATAGCATTGACAAGGTTATACAATAAGAGGGCCTGATTCAAGATTTAACAAGCGAGTTATTTTTGTGAAAATGACTGTGGTTAATACTTCACTGCATATCTACCATGTTGAAATGAGCCATGGTCATACCATGTTATACTTTGCAGTGATCTCCCCAGCATTAAAGCAAGTGGGTGCAGCACCCACCTGAAATTTTAAAAACAGTCAAACACCCACTTGAGGTTTCATTTGCACCCATTTGAAAATGAGAAAAATTATGTAAAATGGGCATATTTTGACTAATTTTGGACTGCATTCTGAAAATGAGAATTTTGCACCCACTTAAGAAAAAATCCTGGGGAGAACAGTAGCTTTGTACATATTGTAGAGCAGTCAGACTTTTATAACATTTTCTGACCATAACCTAACATTAACTTCCAAAAATCTTCATTTGAGATATTAACATTAAAACTGTAAAATCACCTGTGATAGTAAAGGGATTAGGGAAGAATATTCAGGGTTGTGATCAACAGGCTTCATATATAATGGAGTGTTCAAATCCCCAGTGTGAAATATTCATTACTTATTACATGTATATGAATTCTTGTTGTTACAACAAATCAAGCATCGAGAATCGAGATCCATTCATAATTCATTATTTACAGAACCCTGGGGTTCATTGGCTTAAGTAACTATGACCTAATGCTCACTTTTATAATATTTTTATATTGAAGCTCACTGGCTAGAGTAACTGTGAGGAAGCTGTGTTTTGTATAACTCCAAAACTTCATTAAATGAGATAACTATAATGATTTCTTTTTCAAACTATTGGGATTAGGTATATCCTGGAAATCAGATAAAATCAGAAAAATGAACTAAGCATTGGAATAGATTTGGTAAAAAATGAGAATTTTGAACATTTGAATTTATAGAAAAAATAAACTGAAAATTCGGGTTTACAGATTAGTGAACACTTTTTCTGTGTCCAAAATCTCACATTACTCAAATATCTAAAAAATAAACTTGGAATATGACCACATGTCAATTCAAACACCTTTGGCCGGTCTTAGTAGCCTTTTGGACTACACCTGGTTTTACTAAATATATTTCAGTTGGTTAAAAATACATGCATATTTAGAAACATATACTTAAACTGGGCCAATATATACTAGCCTATATATGAACGGATAAGTTGGCAGTAATCCTTAATTAAACATGGGAGGGATCTACCAAATTGAGCTTGATCATGGGGAAAACCAGTATATGCACATGAGTTTGATAAATACACACATATTAAGAAAAAATTAAGTCCTTGAAAACATACAATTTTGGTGAATAAACAACTGGGGAAATCACCTGTTGCTAAAAGAACCCCTTTAAGCGAAAATTGTGCTTAACTATCATTTAAAACAAAGAGCCGGGCTAAAATCAGCATAATTTTTACTATTTTGTTAATCTATTTTCTTTCATCCCTATTTTGGCCCTGATGGAACTTGGTATATAATCTTACGAAATGGGGTGGTCATCCAGGCCTTAAATCAAGTTTGTTTAACACCATTTTCTAAGGACATGTAAATATTTCAAATGCATGTAATATGAGGGACCACTTGTTGATCTAAAGTATCAGTACAACATATGTTGGGAGTTTAACTGTCAGGTATTTGAATCACATGCTTAGATGAAGATCAGATTACAAAACAAAAAATACATAATTCTTACAACCATGACTTGTCCTCAATAGAACTTCTACTGTATTTGGAGAAATATTCATATTTTACTACTCTGATAATATTACCCTATTATAAATGACCTCATCTGACTTTAAGGTAAAATACATTTCACTTATTTGTAAAAGTCATAATTCAAGTTTGGGCCTCACTGTCCCAGCTCATGGAATAAATTGGAATACCCTTGAACCAAGGATATGCAAAAGTATCACTTTGTAACTCCAAAACAAACAAATGAGTGCATTTCTATTTAAAACTCTTGATCGCCGTGACTTGTCTTGTTTTAAGCCTTTGTTTCCCCTGGATCCTCATCTAGACAAGGTGAGGTAGATACGGTGGGCCATAGACATGGTGCAACACTAATCCTGGCAATTAGGAAATATAAGACAACAATAAGCCACGATGGCAAGGCCCTTGGTGTGGGGGGTTCGAGCCATGGCCAAAAACTCTTTTTTAAAGTAAACCACTTTGCAAAAGCTGGCTTTGGGCCTGATGATTTGACAACTCAATTGTTATAAGGAAGAAGATGCAATGAGTGTCAGAATGATACTAGAGGGTAGAGTTTATCACGAGAAGAAAGGACAATCTGGAGGGGGTAGTATTTTGCTGTACTTACAGTTAAATACTGGTATCTCTCCTGGTCAGTTTCCAGATCTAGAATGTCATCTAAGTCAACGTCTGCATCATACGTCTCATGACCCTGAAATTACAAAAACAAAAAATGAAGGATAACATAAAAACTTGAAGCAAGCATATTTTTAAACTACTAGGCCATAATTAACTGTCTTTCTGGAAAGTTTGAAGTTCATTTCCTCATCGCCTATATTTGGGTATATTGAGTTTACAAAAGTACTCAAAAACGCCACCATATACTTTTGTATCTCTTGTTACAATGCATCTCAGTATGGCCTCGAATAACATGATTTGAAAAAAGTTCTAGTTTGGTCGCTATGGTAAGAGAATTGACTTTGACAAATTATATAGCGATGATATAATATATTTATACATAAAGTTCTTTCTTTTGCCAAGGAAACTAAAGTTGACTTCAATAAAATCATGGTTCTAATCAAATTCTAGATCTGTCGCCATGGTAACTGAAAATGACATTAATAAAATCATGATTAAATCAAGAATTATTTCAACTTGAAAGCATCTTTGTAAATTTCCTTCAGGTAATAATTAATCATTTTTACTGATTAACTCTTACATACATGTACTCCTACATCTTCATGGGGAAATATATTTTATATGAAAATGAATAGAAAAGAATGAAATAAATATTAAGAAAATGGACACTGATTTAAGGAAACAGAAATATAAAAAATCTGTGTTTTTATGATTAAGACAAGAATCTGAGGTTAATTTAAAGGTATTAATCATAATTTTTGAATGGGATAGCTGTAATTACTTAATATTTTATTGATTATTCAGCCAATCCCTTCTAAAAATAATGACCAATTCTACCAAATATTATTCATCTCATATTTATGGTTATTAAGTAAATGTAACGCTTACTCTTGAAATATGTCCAATTTTAGTATAACTTGAAAGTAAGAACTACTGGTATATTGTGATTCAAGATTATTGCGTTATTAAACTCGCTTAGAGTTGATCTCTCTAAGGAGGAAATCATGGAAAATTTCTGTAAGGATAAACACATGGTGGATTAGATAAGTAATAATCTAAGTGGAAGAATAAGTTGATTATGGTGGAACATTATTGGTAAATGAAACGTTCAAGACATCATGTAATGTTAACATTCAATTTAATTTGAGGAAATGTAAAATCATATATCAGTTTAAAGGCCAAAAACTGCTCAATAACAACAATAACAACAAAATAGTTAAATAAAAGTGTTTATCTTTTTTTGAGAAAACCAATTTATTTAAATGTTGAGACGATTAGTCCTACTACAAAAAAACAAACATTGTCAATATCGTGTACTGGCCTATCCTGTTATCTCAAGTATTTATACTTGTACACATAAAAGAAATTCATTTTTTAAAAACACTTGAAATTGAGATAACAGCTCGTAAGCCATGTAACAGTAAATCTGATACAATACTTTGAAACAGGACATGTTCTTCAGGTACTTCCTTATTAGCAATAAATCAGTTTTATTAATCTATGTTGAGCCAGGTACAAGGGTTCTTATCTGATAACATATTTCGAAATTATTACTGTATCTTAATCAAATTTCTAGGAATTTTGAGGATTGGTATATTGATATTCAAAGGAATGTCATTGTTTGAATACACAAATGGTATTTGTTTAAAACCAATCTCTAAAGTAAAATGGTCTAATCCAAAAACTGTCAAATAAATTTTGTGATAAAAAGAAAATACATGTATACATGTACATGCATATATAATATAAACTTGTACAGAACTGTACCAATATTTGGAAGACTTTATCAGTTATCACACGTTTCAGCATGTGATACAGGAAATATTCCACGAAAGGTAATATTGTATCATCCACGAAAGCGAAGCTTGAGTGGTGATACATTGTTACCCGAGTGGAATATTTCCTGTATCACATAAGCTGAAACGTGTGATGACGATTTTATCACATGTCTAGGAATTTTGAAGCATTTTGATTTGGTCAGTTATGATTGTGTTCAGAACCCCGTATACTTCTGGTAACTATTATAATTTTTGATTTCGCTTTGAAACAATATGACGTCATACCGTTGTATTCATAGTTGTTTGTGAAATAGTATGATGTCATATTGTTTTCCTTAGCTAGAAGTGATATAATCAGTGAAGTCACATCCTTGCTATCGATCATCACTGGTTGCCTCTAGTAACGTGTGAGACGGCCGTGTGAGACGGGAAAACTCACACGGTAATCAACCAATCAGATTACTGGAATTTTACAGAGCATGTGATAAATTGATAATATAACAACAATATATGATAAAAACATTGAATAATGAATAATAAAAAGAACAACCAGAAAGTTTGCCTGTTGCATGCCTGACTCATGAAATGCTTGTTTCACAGTAGTTTGCCCCCATAGCTAAATTGTATGTCCATACACTATAAAAACATCATCTATGGGCTATTAAATAAATATACTGTACATCAATCCCTAGAGAATCGTAACAAAATATTTATCCTCTGGTTAGATGTACCTAATAAAATAGAAACCAATCTCATGAAAATGTTTGATCTCAAATTGCTAGCTTTTGACTAATAGCACTTATTGTTTCTAAAAATCTGGGAAAATATATAGAAAATTGACTACATGTATAAAGAGAATTGACTACTTGAACTCAAGCTTTTCCTGGTTGGCAATCCACACTATTTGTTCCTTGTCAACGTTTCAAAGACAGTAAACCTGACTTAGTCAACACCTCACACTAGTGAACACCTCACACTTAGTCTAGTGAACACCTATCTAGTAAACACCCTTCCTCTGCACATACTCTACCAGGGCTCTCGCCAGGCTTTTAGACTGTGGCGCAGCACCACACTCTATTTAGCTCCCACCACACCCTACTGGCAAATCATGATTGTTACCACAGTCTAAACTTGACTGAATATACAATAATAGCATGTAAAAAGGATAAAATATAACATAAATATGATTTATCATGATTGAACGGTAATGCTGAAGATGTTTGCACCACACCTTAAATATTTCCTGGTGAGAGCCCTGTCTACTGACTTCTGTATAAATTATCCTCTCTGTAATGAACACCTTACCAACAATGTTTTACTATAGTCAATTTTGAAATATAAAGGTCATCAGGGTATATATGTAACCTAATGGGAAGAGTGTCAATACACGTGTAAAACTAAATCAAACACATTTAAGTTCAACTCTTTGTGAAGTTTTATCTTAAACAAACATTTAGACCACAAATTAAAGGTTTTTAAGAATCATCGATCATGTCTGAAACATAGGAAAAATGTATATACACAAGATTGGTGAATAAGTGGGGTCTTTCATAACATTTTGGCCATATCTGTCTGTCCCTCCTAAATAGGGGCTTATGGGCCATCTAAGCTAGTATTCATGAAAGATACACACTTTCTACTTTTGTACTGATTTAAATAGCCTGAGTGGGTGTCTACTGTCTACAGCCTTTGCTATCAAGAAAACACTTTAACAAGCTTAAGATATAAAGAGGATCCAGAAACACTCCTCTTAGATATGTTTTTTGCTATATCATGATGATGGTTAGAGAAAGACTACAGAACACTTGTTCATAATGGGCTTATGGGCCTGGATGCAAGCCAGCATGAAAGACACGCTTTAATTTTATACTGATCTACATTGCTCACAGTGGTGGCTCTACAGCTTTTGCTATCTATGGGAGAGAGCTACCAAAGAACACTTTCTCAAGCTTAATATCTATAAAATTGATCAAGAAAACTCTTCTAAACTCCTGTCTCAAATATGTTTTTTTCGCTACATCATGTGGATGGAAGGAAGGGGGTTAAAATTTGGTACAAGACCAATACGCTTTCTAACAGATTAAACTTCTCAGTGCACAAATCATATGACTTTTTGAAATTAGTTGATGATTTTCCATTTAGATGACCAAAGAGGTCATTCCCCAGTCTGCTTATCCTAAATGGCCCTCACAAAATATTTGCCTTATATCATGTTTTTTACTGTTTTGTCATGAAAATATGTACAGAACATGATTTTCTTGAAATTGCGTAATGTTTCTAAGGTCATATCCTAGATGAAAACTTCATTTATTGAATGTACCTACTCTATGAAATTTTAATGATACAAATACTGTATTGACCTCTTAAGATTTTATTTCAAGGTGACTTTTGCATGGTAAGTGCATTTTATAGTTTGAGGTCTAGTGAACATGTACAGATTTATTTTCAAGTACATGAGAAAGTGTTTTAAAGCAGGCTTATTTGAGTGTGTTGAGTATCATTACAGTCTGGGGCAGAGCCTCAAATTCTGTTGACATCGAAATTATTTAGAGCATTCAGTCTCAAATATGGTGTTTCTGATTCATATTGATTGAGTTAAAACCTGTTAAATTTAATATAGTTGCTGTATAGCAGTGAAGGTTGATCTTGGATGAATAAACCTATTACCCATTCCAAAAGATTGATTTTACTTTTTAAAAGGAGGTTATCTGCCTCATGTACTTAGGCTCCAACCCTCAGGATACTAATGAAGCAACTGACTCTGGAGTAAACGCTGCGATTATCACTGATGTAGCAGAGAGTCACTACACCCCAGCAGGACAAACCGTTCACATCTTTAAGAAGGCAGTATAGTATATGATAATTCATGCGGTTGGGAACATGAAAAGAATATCCTTGAATATTTTAAATAACACACCAGGTATGTTTTTATTCACTCAATCACAGACTCAATATTCATGGTCATATTGCTTACAGCGTACACTTTGTTTTTTACTTTTATTTTTTTAAACTTTATTCATAAATCAAATATACCTGTCAAAACTCCTGAAGTTATACACTTGTAAATTATCTTTTTGAATTTGAATAAAATGACAACAAAAGTATGATGACAGGTGATATTTAGATTAGATGTTTCAGTTTTTGGTGACATACACCATATTGATTGATCAAAGTTATTGAAAGAAGTATATAAGAGATATGGTTACACACAGGCAATGGTTTAAAGAACAGGCGATTTCTCCATTTTTCACATTAAGTTTTAATGATTTGTATGTCTCTATTCATTAAGCCTGTTGTCAGGAATCAAACCTATGTCTCCATCAAACCTTTGTATATCACCTGACTAACCCCCCCCCCTCCCATCCATTAGTATACAGACCCAGATAAACATATAACAAGAATACAGATACAACACAAGAATATGGATACAACACAAGAATATTGATACAACACAAGGATACAGATACAACATAAGAATTCTGAGGACTCTCACATCAAGTATCTGAAAGCCCCCCCCCCCCCCCCCCCAACATACTCCCCTATGGTACAGGGTACAGATGGATAATGCGCAATATAAAACTTTAAGCTGAACTCTAGAATTGATTCTCCAGTGCTGTACACTAGGCCTATTCTAGAATTCATCTTCATAAATGTTTCATTAGTCTTGCATTTAGCCTATGTAGACCCATCTCTTATACCATGTACAATGTATTATCTATCTTATACAGGTGGGTGGGGAGGGGGAATGAGGACTTGGAGCAAGACTAAGAGAAATTTTCCCTAATAATTATATAACTTTTATTGACATCTTGTATCATAACATGATTACATTAGTCATAACTATGAAAAAACTAAATATCTAAACTACAAATACTAACTAAGGCAAAAGTACAAAAATATATACGAGATATACAAAAACCCAAAATAAAGGTAGTATACATCATGATGAAAGGACAAGGTTACATTTAAAGTGTGGTGCACATACCCTGCATTCTGACTACAAATTCTTAAATGAATGATAAATGAATTTTCCAATGTGTCTTTGTAATGTTAAGTTTTTACTTGAAATGAGATTGACAAATAAATTTTCACTATTGAGGTCAAAGTTACTTAGAATTTCACGAGCCTTAGTGTACAATAATTGTCTATGCTCATCATTCTTTGTACAAGTTAAAAGGAAATGACATTCATCCTCTATATGTTTACAGGTATTGCATAATCTTTCCTCTCTAGGTTTTGGTTTTGGCTTTGCATGTCTTCCAGTCTCAATCGCCAATCGATGAGAACTCATTCGAAATCTACTTATCGCCAATCTATACTTTTTATTATCTAATTTCAAATATAATTCAATTCTAAAATCTTTTTTGAACAATTTATACGTTCTCAGTATATGATAAATGTTCAAATCATTTTTCCATTTTTCTACAAATAATACCTTCAACTTCTTTTCTACCATGCTCACTAGAATGTCAGTATTCAGATTTTGGTCATTCCAATAATCCAATAAATTAACAGATATGTATTAAGAGCATTCTAACTAAAGCGAGTGAACAGCAGTTCAATAATCAATTTTCAACCTATGTAACCCTAAATAAGGCTAGAATCACATAAATGTATTCAAAACCTATTTAAATGAATTGTTAAAACTTTAAATAGAAAATATTAAATTCCAAATGTGTAAAATTTACTTTTGTTTAAATTGCTACTGCTGACTTCAATAATGAAACATTTTCTACAGAGAGTGTGCCAAATTTATATTCATGTAATCACAATGCATCATGATAAAGGAGAAAAGGAATTCTTTCATTCACATGGGGACTACTTTTGCCATTTATTCAATAGACTTCAATCGAAAAAATTTTACTGGCTAAACAATGAGCGTGTTAATTTGATACAACAATACCCCAGCTTTCATTTTTTATTTCTATTAACCTGTACAAATGCTGAAACTTGAGTCAAGGATATTCCATGATTGACATCAGGTTAATTTTTAATATCCAGCAAAAGTATTATGGTATGGCCTACCTTAAAGAAATCCCTGTCCTTTTTAACATGCAAGGCTATTGTTAAGTTACAAGAAGCATTGAAATCCAATTACTTTTAATGCACTGTTGGCATTTATGAGTTATACTTAGGTCTCTAATATGTTCTTTATAACTCTTCATGGGAGTATGATCTAAGACTCTTTAAATACGTAAGCACAATTGCCAACTTTTAGGGAAAAGACTGAAGTGTTAAAAACATAGTAAGAAACACACCCCTGATAATAGACTCACATGTTAAAAATCCTGAAATGTGAACACCTGCCAATCTGAACACTTTTGGCTGGTCCAGTGGTGCTTCAATTAATCAAGTTTTACTCTTAAAACAGATTGTGAAATAATCTTATTAAAGGCCATGTGTGGAGGATTTGTAAAAGTCAGAGGAAAGATTATATAGCTTATCCTGATTCAGGGTTATACGGGGGTTGATCCAAAAGTTCTGAACCATTTGCTCTAAAAATCTTAATATTATATGAATATTGTTCATATTTGGCCACAGCCACCCAATATATAGTAGTTTCATACATTCAGAAACTGATGACCATAATCTAGGGTAAGGAATATGAGGGTGATAATATGGTGAACTATATCATACCTAAGAATTAAAATGGCTATCTTACATCTACCCTGCGTGCAGAGTCTAGTTAAACTACACTCTGCCTAGTAGAAACCATATTACAGTTTAGTAGCCCCGCCCCCACGACGGGTGACGATGACAGTTCGGGTAATAAATCACTTCTGACCTACGCGCTGACCTTTCTTCCACCAATCAGCGAGCTTGAAGAAACACGCGCCAAAATAAATTCTGAATTGTCATTGGTCAATTTCGGGCTTAACGATGATATCAGAAGGAATGACCATATATAGAACATCGGTCAAATTTGGCCGACGAACACTGATTGGCGCGGTGAGTTCACAGGTTTATTTTAGTTTGAAAGAGTGAAGACGGAGCTCTCTTTTAAGAAGTGAAGTCGAACGAATGCAAAGGGTATCTTACATCTTCCCAGCATGTCTAAAATTGAATCAATTCGAGATTGGAAACTTCTGATCATCCCATCGAGTGGGTTGTCTGGAAACATGCAGACAAGAAGCAAGACACCACCTGCCAACTTCAACGATGATCGTTAGTAGAAAGATGCACATCCTAATCAAAATTCTCAATTTTCCACGAGAGATATGATCTTAAAAATCAAATCTGGGGCGAGGATGACAAATACAGACAAATAAACCTGCTTTAAAACACTTTCTCATGTATTTGAAAATAAATCTGTACATGTACACTAGACCTCAAACTAGAAAATGCACTTACCATGCAAAATTAACCTCGAAATTAAATCTTACGAGGTTCATACATTATTTGTATCATAAAAAAATACAGACAGAAGATATAGGTATGCTAGCTTTTCTATCAGATGGTTACTTTTATGGTTATCACCAAATAACAATATCACTGAGTATGTATCATGAAATTACTGTAAATAACAGTAAGGGGATAATCAATATGCAATACATACTGTTTAAATAATTAATCCAATCAGCCATATCCCAAAGGATTTTAATCAATTGTTGGAATTTCTGTTATGGTCATAGAAAACCTATTGCTAATATGGGTGTGTAACATTTGTGGCTTTATAATGACTTATTCTGAATCAACTTAACAATTCTGTTTTCACTTTAGAATGTGTTCACTTTGTCGAGGATGTCTTTACATGGGAGTCAATGGAATGAGGTTCAGTTTTCACTTTAAGACATGCTCACTTTATTGAGGATATCTTAACCTAATATATTTAGGAAATTTTCACTTTAAGCAAGGTATTTCAACATAAAAGTCAATGGAATAAGGTTCTAGGGATAAGGTATCTGAATGACACAAATGTACAGTTTAAAAACTGCTAGTCAAAAAACTACTGAAGATTTTCTTGATCTATAAATCAATTAATAATCCCTATGATTAGATGACAAACAAGTAAATGAATGACACATAACAACCCCAAATGAAACCTATTTAGGTCAAATAAAATGGCCAACCTCTTCAAAATTCATATATTTTGGGGCACTGCATGAAACTTCAAGTGAGTCATGCTTCTATGTATATCACCTAATTTCAAGTAAGTATAAAATCATGCACAGGTACACTAGTCCATGTGCTAAAAGTGTTACATATATTTCGGGGCACTGCATGAAACTGCAAGTGAGTCTAGTCGTGCCTATATGTATATTGCCAAATATCAAATAAGTATAAAATCATGCCCAGGTACACGGTCCATGTGCTAAAAGTGTTACCATGATTTATTGATGGACAAGAGCTTTGATTACACAGGGCAGTAATTACCAATACTGCTGGGCAACAATTTACAATATAGGGAAAAGTACAGTGAATTTATGATTTATGCGATTTATCATTAATATATGACTCATTTGCCTTGCTGATAATATCATAAATGTACATTCTGTTACAGAAGAAAAAATTGTTCTTAATTATGGTAATGGATGCCTTGATATAGATAGTTTTTATTTAGAATATTTTTTATTTTGACAAAACATACCAGGGGTGGATCCAGGATTTTGTGTTAGGGGGGGGGGGGGGGCGTGTGATGATAACTGTGAGCGAATTAAAAAAATGATTCATATTTTGTAAAAAGCAATGAGGCAAAACACGAATTTTCCAACTTTTTAGGAGGGGTGTGCGCCCCCACGCCCCCGTCTAGATCCGCTGGTGCATACTCTAATATAAGAATAAAAGTTCTATGAACCATATAATGATTAATGTTTTTTATATACAAATTTGCCACTTTTCATTAGGACAGATAAGGCTCATTGACTGATGACACAAATACATAATGCTATATAACAGTTTATAGTTTTTATAGCAAGGGCAGATCGGGAAATTTTCAAAGAGCCAATTTGTGAAAAATCCCTACCCGTTCTTGCATTAAATAGCCTCTACCAATATTAGGTCTATTTGTGAAAACAGACCCCATTTTTATGCCCAAAATGAAAAAAAACTAGGAGACTTTTGGGAAAGGCCTGTTCCACTCTATCTTACCTGCAAATCAGTTGATATACAAAATAAATGTATCTACCTTCTGGGCAACATTGAAAATGTTGTTCATCTTGATAACAAATATGGGATAAAACCATCTGTTGAAAGCCCATGATAAAACAAATAACTTTTTTTACTATTTCAACTTTTATGGTAATGGCAGCCAATTTTTACTCACTATATGTCTACAAGTAATACAGATACATTTCAGCAGGACTATCACACACTGAAGTTATCTTTGATTAAACAATGTAGAAATCAAAGTTATCTTTTTTGTTGATAAAACAATCAAATTCCAGCTAAGTTGTAAATTGACTATCTGATTGGTTAGTTGAGATGAAGTGAACCAGATATTATGTAATGGCAGTTCAAATTGAGATGATATGTTCTGGTAAAAGAGATGGAGGATTGAAATAATGAAAGACTGATACACTTAAAAGATGAATGATGCTAGCCATGGGTGTACAGTTGGGGACAAAAATAAATGACAGGTCGATTTTCGATCACCATTTCCTAATTATGGTGGTCTGAAAGCCCATAATTTCCAATATTGTCTAGATACATATCCCTTAAGATTTGTATATTTTACATTTTGTATAATGTCATCCACTGATTTATGGCCTCTTGTAAATTCTCTTATTTTTAACATGGGAAATCCTCACTTCAGCAAATCCACCTGTCATTTATTTATGTCCCCAACTGTAGCACTATATTTCTAAGTAGTACGCCACCACAGAACAAAAGTTGAGTGAAGCAGAAAACAAGCGTTTAGGGGGGGTCTGGTAGACTATATCCTATTTAGTCTGAATTATATTCAGACTATAAGGCACCTATGTTAAAGTTTGGCAATTGTAAATATTTGTTTACATAGGAAGTCCTATTCAAAATGGCCGATTGGGTAAAATTAATTTGCACATTTTTACTTCAGCTAGCTTTATTTCCACTTGACAATATGCTGTGTTATTTTTTATTGCTTTTAATTGTACCTTACTATTTAAAGTAACTTTCTATGATTTCATCTAAAAATTAAAACCCTTGGAAATACTATATATGTTTTAAGTGCCATATATAAAAATTTATTTTAGAAATATTGTGGATCAAAATGAAAAAAAAAAGAATAAAAACATATTCCACCGGAGGGATTTGAACCCAGATCTCTGGAATAAAAGTCCATTTGAGCCCAAAGCTCTAACCACTACACCAAACTGCCAAAGCTTCTTGGAGGAAGAAATTTTTTATCTATATAATCATGGACGAAAAAAGTCTTTATTTACATGCTTAAATTTCTTAAAAATGATCAGCATTACTACTAATAATAACATTTTGCATGTCTGAGTAAGTATTTTGATCTACATTTAGGATAAATGTTGTTTTATTCAGTTTTCATTTTGGGTATGACTTCCTGTCAAAACAGTGTTAAAAATGGAGGGCTCAACAAAAATTTTCAATTAGAAAATGATATATATCCTTTGATCAGCTGTTTTTGGCACCTGAACTCATCCTACTAGAAAGGTAAGAGCATTTTCTTAAGACATATGGCTCGAAATCTCACATTTCTCCTTCTAAGTCTTAGAAAGACACTTTAATTGAAATTTTGTAATGTTTATTTTATTGAAGAAATGATTCCTCTAATTGATAATTTTGTGCAAAAAATTTCACTGCAATTTCCACAGGAAAGTAGTACATCATAACAGACTGACTTCTAGTCAGTCTGTTGGATACATACTAGGGGGTCTGGGGGAAAACCAGTTTTCCCAAGGAAAATTTTGAAATCTGCTTGTATTTCGAGCAAATTTGCAAATATCTGGTTGCTTGTGCATACCCAGCGTAAGAGGCCCTATGCCTATGATAGCTAGAGTCCATTTCACTGCTTCATTTCGTCAGTAGAACGGCAAATATAAGAAATTGGGAGACCATTGTGCAATAATATATGGAAAAGTATATTCATAATGTACATGAATGACATTTGTATATCTTGGATTGCTTCTAGTTTGGCTTATAAAGTGTGTGGCCTCTTATATTTGGATGTTTCTCTGCCATGTTATTTTCAATAAGATTAACATGGCTGAAATTCTTCAAATTACAAGACGGCACAGGCTTATTGCACAAAAAACTAAAAAATCTGAAATATACAAATGTCATTCATGTACATTATGAATATACTTTTCCATATATTATTGCACAATGGTCTCCCAATTTCTTATTTTTGCCATTCTACTGACGAAATGAAGCAGTGAAATGGACTCTACATGGTGGTGTTCCAAAACTCCCAGGGTACCAGAAAAATCCCAAAACTCACATTCTGTACCCTATTCTGTATTTTTCAGATGATATGCACAGCCCAAATGCTTTACCAACTTTAAAACAATTTGGCACTTCATAAATCCAGCTGCGTAACCTACAGATTAGTACACTGAAAACACTTCAAAGCCTATTATTTGACAACTTTGAAACTTTCCTGGAAGTTTTGAAAACTTTTCAAAACTTTTGACAAGAACTGAAAAATACATACCTTGCATCCAAATAATTTTTCTAGTTCTTCATGCATCCAAAACTCTACTCGCAACCTCTTTTTAATTAAGTTCATTTGATCTTTTCCATATCGCATGGTTAAAATCTTTTTCCTTTCATCCTGTTTACTATTTGGTTCAATAAAACTTAGATGTCGAGGACTTGTTGGACTTTCGTGATTTGACTGTCCATTTGCTGTGTTTTGCTCCATCTGATCTGCTGATGTATAGGTCCCTGGAGGAGCAGAATTATTAGTCCCTGAGAAATTCCTGTCACTGTTATAAGTTGGAGGCAAATCGTAAGAAGAAGACGACATTACGAGGGTGTTACCATGTTGTTCTGATCGCAACAGTTGGAAAGTTGTAATGAATAATAACTTTTAATACTTTCAAATATCAATACGCGAATTTCAGGATCGAGTATTTGTCTGTATAAAACATTAATTTAAGCAATTGCTATAAAATGTATCTATCTTTTTAATACTTTGGGAACTATGAATTTAAATAACTATGCAAAGATCAATGATGGTAATATGTCAGAACTATTTTACTTCGCGCAAGTTTATGTTATTCGGCTGATTTTCTCTAAATGTTCAACTCACTTTATATAGTATTTTCTTTTTATGGCACACCGTAACTTTAGTTCAGTATTATTACCAATCTCCGAGCCTTTCGTCCAGTGCCATCCGTACCTCCTGTGCCTTAGTGAAGGTACGCAACGAACGAAATGAATTTTGAGAATGTATTATTACAGTTCACAGATAAAGCTGTTACAAATCATGTTTTCCGGTGGCACACATGCAGGCCAGGGCTCCATTCGCCTTACGAAGTGTCTGGAGTACCTTAAAATTTAAGGTTCTTTAGCCAAAATGCTAAAGAGCCTTAAAATTTAAGGCTATTTAGCTGTGAACATAGTGTTTTGGCTAGAGAGCCTTTGTGTTTATAATCCGTGTTTATATTGTTTTTATTGAAGTTTTCGTCATCTAAACAATAAAACAACACTCTCGGAAGTTTTTCAACCCAGAATGCCACTTAAAAATTTCACACATGTATATCACTATAGAGTTGTAAAAAAATTTGGCCCCATCATGCAATAACACTCTGGTATAGTGGTTAGGGTGCTCGCTTTCCACTTCTGAGGCATGGGTTCGATTCCCCGACGGAGCATCTTTTATTTTGAATAACAAGCCGGAAGTTTGTTCTCCGCCCGGTTCTCTGATGTCCGGAAATTATGTACACAATTTTTTCTAGAATTCTTGGGCTTGCTCCATCGCTCAATCATCAATGTTGAAATTAATCACTTGTATCGGCTCTGCTTTAATCTAGTCACGAGAATACAGGGAATCCCATTTTAAGATGGCAAAAAGTATGATGAAGACCTGGGGATGAAAAAGGATCTTGTTTCTTCTAAATCAGCACATCTTGACGCAGTTTATCGTGAATGCAGGGACATCACAGAATACACTTCCAAATCTATTGCCCATTAGATTTCAATGCTGATTTTAGAATTTTTCACGTGACGAGATATTTTTGCATCTTCCTCAGAATTTAAGCACATGAGATGGCACAAAGAAAATTTACAGTGCAGTAGGTGAACTGTCGAGGAAACAGCGGCTTATGCAACACAACAACAACATTTTTATCCTAGCCTCCAATCCATCAATAAATGTCTATACATCAAAATCTTTACTAAACGGACGTTGTGATTTATGTAGTGGATACAATGGTAAAAATAACATTTTTCTGGCTATACGTGATTGCCTGGTCTTACACCTTCTCTGGTGAACCAGAGACATATGATATATTTCAATATATGCATGCACATCAAACAAATAAACATTTACTTTTCAAAATCGATGTTTGAACCTTTAAAAAGCCAAATTTAGACTGGGGATTGAAAAGGTTCTTTTATTTCTCTCGGTAGACCGGAAGTAAATTTATGAGTCTAGCAAAAGTGATAATGTTTTTTTATGAAGTGGGGAAGTCAAAACAGTACTAAAAGAAGTCATAGTGAGCATTAGAAGATCATTTAAAACCATTCAAATCGACGGCAAAATCAGTTGAAATGACTGAAATCTTTATATGTTCGTTATATGTTATCTTCTTCATCTTCGCGGACCTCAGAGAAGTCACTTCCGGTTTAATAATTAGTGATTTTATCGATCGAAAAAATTTTCTTTTTGAATTTGTCCGATATTTGCTAATATGGTATGTATATTTGTGCTGATTGTTAAATTACAAAATAGGTTGGGTATAGAATATGTCAAAGTCGTTTGATCTTGTCCCAGAAGCAATTCGTCATTTCTGTCGCCTGGAATTCCTTTAAGGCTCTCTAGCAGAATTGGCTATCAAAATGCTAAAGAGCCTTAAAATTTAAGGCTCTTTAGCCCAAATGCTAAAGAACCTTAAAATTTAAGGCTCTTTAACATTTTGGCTAGAGAGCCTTAAATTTTAAGGCTCTCCAGGCGCGGCCTTCGCCTTAGGCCCCAAAATGGGGTTAAAGTTAAAATGGATCATAAAATGTATTCTGGATACAAATTGTAATTGATTTATTTAATATAACAAACTGATATTACTGGGTGTTATTTTGATATTTTGTGCCTGATTCTTTTTTAGCAGGCCTAAAATTTCTAAACCTGGAATCATTTTTCAAAGCAAGACCACATATTTTAAGTAAAAGTCCCTTCCCTTCACGACTGCCTATGCATTCAGTGTTTCATTAAAAAACAGTACACGGAAGCTCAGCATTCTGATATTCATCAAATCTGTGCAGTCACAAGCTTGACAAAATCCACAGTAGAACTTCTTTTTAGTAAATATGTGAATATGCAGGTCTATTATCATGGGCTTTCAACTAAATTGAAAGCCCATGATTATATGGATTTATTTTTGTATTCATTTTAACTTTGAGATTCAGTTTTGGTTTAACATCCAGTTAAACGTTCCTGATTACATACAGGTTGACATCATAGAGGGCGCTATCACAAACAAGTACTGGACGAACCGATAAATTCCCGGGTATTGTAACGCCCTTGCATAGACCATGCATAGAAAAGGGTCTGCATTGTATTTGTCATATTGCTCTTAATTAATGGCTTTCGAGTGTTTCCGTTTCATTGCAGTGTAGTTTAAATTTAGACTTTTTAAATGTCACCGCGCATGCGTAATTGATTTTCGCCATATCGAAAAACAAATCCAAAACTTCAGCTTATTATCCACGTTTCATACCAGAATGCGGTGATATTTGATATAAATATGATTTGGTAATTTTAACATTGACAATGAAGCTGTATTTTGGATTACTTCTGGCCGTCCACGTCGCTCTTGCAGTCGACGAATTGGACGAAGCTGAATACAAAAAAATTCTCGGTTCAGAAGTTTGGAAGGAAATCAAAAAAAGCCTATTCGACACGTCAAAAAAAGATGCACTGAGTGATGATTATGATTTCTACAACACAAATATGAACAGAAACAAAGACCCTTCATGTAATCGTCTGTATAAATCAGATGAGGGGTTTATCATCAGGACACATGAATCCATCGCGAATGGTGCAATTTTTATAGAATCTCCTGGAGCAAAGACTCAAGGAGACTGCCTCAGTGAGTGTTGTAAGCAGAGTGAATGTAACCTTGCTGTGTTCGAGGATAAGGTATACATTCTTACTATTTTTTTTTGTAGTAATGGAAATAAATGTTCCTAAACTTGGATTTCAATATTAATAGTATAGAAGACCAAGTGACATTCTTGGCCACAGGACATTGTCAGACAATCATTTGGCATCTGGTGAAAATCAGGATCATTGTTCGACCCTAATAATATATCACCTGACCATATTGATAAAACAATGTGTCTTCAAAAAGTTATGGAAGATTGTTTGACAATGCCCCATGTCAGCCAATACCCCTTGTACTCTATTAGAACTTCATTATTACCTGGTTACAAGTGATACTTTTGTGGCGCAAATGCAGTTCCTAATTTCTCACCTTTTTGAATTCCCATTGAGCAGTAAGCGTTCTTTTTCTTTGTATGCACTCTGATTGAGAACTTTTAAATCACATGTTTGTTCTCCGAACGGTTTAGAATACATAGAAAAGAAATGCTAATATTTATGTATCTTATTTTTCAGAGCAAACGTAGCTGCTACCTATTTGATTGCAAAGTGCCATCTTTATGCACATTTACAAATCACACTGGCTACATCAGTATGCACTTAAATAAGGAATCCATTCAGAAAGCCGTTGTCGCTGAGAATGCTCTTCAGGGATTGGTTGATAATTCACCATTGACTCCTCCCACTAAAGAGAAAGCGACTGAAGCCCCACTCCCGCCAAAAACAAACCCACCTACAACTTCAACAACAACATCAACAACAACACAAGCACCACCTATTAGACGACCAGGTTGGTTTATGTTTTACTAGATAACCGAGATGTGATAATCTTTGGCTGCTTTAGGTTCTCAAAAAAGAACCAAAGCAATAAATTTCTAACATTAAAAGTAAATGGAAATTGTAACAAATATACCATTTTTTTAAAATGAGGTGTCTATAGGTGGAACCCCCCCCCCCCTCTTTTTAAACCCAATCACTATTGTTAGTACCTCAGTGTAAATACTCGTATCTGATTGGTCAATTGGCGGTCAACATTTTTGCCTGTACCCCACCTGTGCATCATGGGATTTCATATTATTGACCGCGTATGTTACTGTACTACACTTGTGAATTATGGGGAATATGGCGTCATAATGTTTACAGAAAAAACATGGAAGACGGACATTTTGTAAACGTTGATGAAAGTGATATTTTTGACTTTACTAGACGACAAGTATAGCAAAAATATCACTTTCATCAACGTTTACAAAATGTCCATCTACCATAATTTCAAGACAAATTATGAATGTAGTTTCGCACAGGTGTCAACGGAACCAAACAGTGAACCCCTCTTTCCCGAACCCGAGTTTCCAGGATTCGCCTCGCATCCCTTCGACTCTTTCTCAAGATTTGGGCCCTAATTTTGTACCCCTACCTTATCATCCTGGAGTCTCATTTATAACACCCTTGTAATTACAATGCGAAGTTACTTAAGCATGATTAAAAGTGTATGTGTGGATGGGGGGGGAGGTTGGACCCCCCACTAACCAAAACCTGGGTCATGTACCTTTATATACTCAACCGGCCAGGTATTAACAGTACAAAAGGGAGAAAAAATCCATCAGGTCCATTATTCTACACGTTCACGTACACGTTTAAGAAAATGTATCTTAAATTTATTTAGAACTACGCCTTTGTACCAGCGACACACTTTCACAGGTGCGTCTTTATTATGAAACACAATAACAATAACACAATAAAAAGTTGCAATATCCTTCCTGGTTAGAATAGGTTTCCACGTACCCCTAACTAAAAACATTATATAAAATAACTATCTATACACCATCAATGCAAATATATGCTTTCTTCCATTCTGATACTGTTTCTGTTTCACCTGAAACACAGGGCTGAGAAGAAATGAGATGTCATGGTTTATCATGATGGCTTTCTTCGAGAATACATAATGCTGGCCCGGGAATGCGGGGTGCCACATTCATTGCAACACACCTTGCAACAATGTCTTATGAGGGTAATTTTTTATATTGAGAAGTTTATCATCTATTGGAATTAAATACATGTGTGAGGAGGCCTTTCAGGCAATTTTCGAAAACGTAGTGAGAACAAGTTTGGTGTAGAGGGGAGGGGGATATCTCCCACCTCGGTCTCTCTCTAATGCATAGGCCACATATGCACCGGGCGCCAGCCAATGAGTAGTCATCGGCCAATTTCTAAATCAGTTTCGACAAAAATTATGTAATTCGGCAATTTTATTTACAAAACATGAAGGTACATTATGTAAATTTTGAAGACAATTAGTGCATATTTTTAACAAAATACCAGCACCATTTCTCTTACTTTTGGAACATCCTGTATGTCACCATTTCTGGCAATGTCTAAAATTAAATATACACATACACATAATCACAAGTGAATCATCTTTTAATACATCACTCTCATTTTTATAATGATAATTCTAGATTTTGATTTATATCAAAAGTGTTCAATTCAACAGGTGCATTTGGATTTGTGAAATACAACCTGTATAAGGGTAAGTTATCTTATAAAAGGTAAATGACATTCTATATAAGTTGCCCTAGTCATTCCACAGTTCCAGGTGTTAGTTTGTGGAGCCCATGTCTTGCCACATCACACGTGGAAATGACTTTGACAAACCTTGGACATCTTTCTTTCAACCCATGGACTCCAAGGAGGATTGGCTCCCAGAGTGCACCACCGATATTCTGTCCCATATATGGTAGCGTGACCTTTGACCTTGTTGACACGTGACAGGTTTGAAACCATTTTGAAACCTGTGAGGTCAAAGGTCACCGCTACCATATATGGGACAGAATATCGGTGGTGCATTCTGGGAGCCAATCCTCCTTGCATGGACTCTAAAATAACAAGAATTTGCATTGTCGGGAGCGTAAAATTGGTTATTTTGAATGCCGCCTCTTGTATTTTTCATCTGCCTCTTGTACATAAAGTTACTGAAACCTCTGCATTAAAGCCTATCTCTACGTTGAACACTTTTGGTTTGTACCTCAAAAATATATTCTTGGGACTTTGAAAATTATTTTACTGACAAAGGTGTTCTACTTCTAGAGTTGCACCACTTTACAAGTTTCACTGACTGTATTACATAAATCATAAGTTGAACATATCCTTATTGTTTGGATTTGCTCGAGCGCTCGAGCAATTGGTCACGATATGAGCGATACTCAACTTGAATATTGCTTAAAATTCTGTATCGTTTTTAACCTCCAAAAACAGCAAAATCATGTTCGAAAGCAGTTTAAATAATGTAAGGTTGTATCTTCCTGTTCTTTCCATTTTGTTCCTTGTGTAATCTGGCATAGAATGTACCTCTAGTGTAGGATATCTGTGTCGTTTAATGAAAAAAAACTTTAAAAAATATTGTGAAATATAAATATAAATCATAGATGGACACTGGACACAAGTACACACTAGTTTTAGGACATTCATAGTTACATACTGTAACACAAGTTCGAATTTCGGCACTACTTAGTAATCTTCTCTCATTCTGATACTCACAGCATCTTTCTGTTTCAACAGAAACATATTCTCAGTCAAGGCTGAGAAGAAATGGTTTATCATTATGATCTTCTCTATATTCATTTGCAGTTGTACAGTAGATCCATGATAAATTTGTAATAATGGTTATGGGTTTCCCTCTAAAATCAGATTTGAATGTTTATTTTTTACATACATCTGTGTACCATTTAGAGTTTTGACTATGTATCTTTAATTTATTCCTCCTTGTCAATTTTACTCTTATACTCTATGACAGTACAGTTCAAAACATGATTACCCAAATATTTTATGGAATGGTAGGTGATAATTACTTGTGCCATATGTCATAACAATATAACTGTATCTCTAACAGTCCTACAGCTTATCTGTTATTCCCATGAATAAATTATCACAATTGTTTTAATAACACAGAATTTGACAAATTTCCTGAAAGGAATGAAATAATAAAACACATTTAGTTAACTACTCAGGATTATGTAGTTAAAGGGGTTCGAGGGAACTCCCTCCTGGCCAAAATTTCTTTCAAAATCCTGCAGTTTTCACCGCTCTGAGCGATTTGGATCAATTGTTAAATTGGAACCTGCTGTCTGAAATTCTTTGAAAAGTGAACCCCTGAAAATCTGGAATTTTGAGAAATTACCAGATGTAACCATGACGCATATACTGTATATGACATTTAACACATGGGTGATATTCATAGAAATTAATTTCTGACTTGTAGGAATAATTATCAGCTTTACTCTTTGATACTGATGTAATCATACCTGAAACATTAATTACGAATGAGATATATTGTATTATCAGATAATCTGAGTTATTCATTGGTTTCCATGGTAACCAGTCAAGAAGAGAAATAAGCCATAGAATATTTTATGTCACAAATTATTCTCCTGATATCTGTTTCTGATTATTGTGATTATTCTTGAAAACAGAATTCAAAAAATCATGGAGAACGGTATAAATTAATGTCTAAATTTTATTTACTTTTTCAGTTGAGTTATTTGGAACCTGTTACCAGGGTGATACTTGTGTTGACAAGCATGCTGTGTGTTCACTGTTGCTAGGATACTGTATCTGTGCTGATGGTTACCACAACAAAGGAGGATTTTGTGGTAAATATTGATTAAATAAGCTACATGGTTGGTCAAGGTGCTGGTACATATGCATAAAATTCATGATATTAGAGTAAAAAGGACCAGGTATATTGCAAGTTATTTTGGACAGTCATATCTTTCACAATGAGTACTTTCTGGCCATAAATGCAGTGGGTTTTATTAAACAGTATGTTTTCTTTCAAGTGAAGTCCCCATGATAATAAAATATATTAATCCAACTCTGAAAAACGATGGATTGGAACCCCACCTTGTCACTTTTTAAAATATTTGGCTTATTTTCTAAAAAGAGGATCACTAGACTTTCAATACCATTCTTCTTTTGAAGATGTTTTAGACCCCGCATTGAATAATCTTTTCATGCAATAAAAAATCAGAAAAGAAGATCCTCTTTTTGAGTCAATGGGTTCAACAATTTGAGAAAAAATGTTGACATGGGGTCCCTATTCATAATTTTTCGAATTGTTTGATTGATATTTTTATCACCCTTGAGAATTTACTTGAAAGATAACATATTGTGTTAAATGTCATGCTTCAATTGAGAAAGTACTCGTGGTGAAAGATGTGACCATCTAAAATCACTTGGCATACATATTTTCATGGCACAACCCTCGTATGATTTGCATCAAATAGCCTTGCATTAAGACCCTCAGGCCTGTAGACAGGTTGTTGTTTTGATTTTATATGTAAGCTTAAACTCCACTGGCTAAAAGCATTCGGATCAGGAGGTGTTCAAATTTCAAGGTTTTTGCATTCGCAAGATTCTGGATTTTGAAGAAATGTGAACATATTTTCAATAAATATTTTCAGTTATTTGACCGCATAGCTTTATGGCAATCTATTTATTTCAAAAAAGTTGATACAAATGAATTTAATCATGCAGAAAAGGCATATTACAATTGATACAATTCAAGGTTTTTTCCAGAATGTTTGATCTCATGAAAATTCAGTGTTTATCTTTCAAGTAGTTGAGCAATTTTGAATGAAACATGTGATATTTCATGTAAAAAGTTCAGATGAAACAGGTGAATTTTTCAAATATGACTTTCACTGTTCGAATTGGGAGGTGTTCACATTTCAAGGATTTTTTACATGGGAGTCAATGGGATGAATAAATGGGATCGAAAAAAGTGTTCAGATTGGGAGCTGTTTGAATTATCCAGGTGTTTGGATATATAGGTTTTGATGTATTTAGCATAAGATTTGATCATGTTTCAAATTAACCACTGTCTAACATCTTTACTGCAAACCATTTTTGATTTGGTCTGGTGCATACATTTCATAGTTGCAGTATAATTATTAATTACCCCATATGTAGATACAGTTATTATAAAGGATAAAACTATTGAATCCTTACAAATGGGGTGAAGCCCACAGCCTTAAAACACTTAAAAATAGAAAACACACCATCAGTCCATACTAATGAGCCCCAATTTGATGCAATTGGTAGTGTTTGAACATTGATATAAATTATTGTTCACCATTCCATGTTAAAATTGAACAATTAGGGGCTATGTTTGCAATTGCTTTAATTAGACTAAAAGCATGTAAGAAAATTAATATACCCAAATACCCAATCTACCGCTACACCGCCCCCTTCCTTCCGACCCCCTGCATCCTGCTTAGCGTAGATCTTGTTATTTTTCAGTCCATGATTGTAACAAGTTTCAGTACGAGTGTGAAAATCAAGGTAAGCCTCATGCAGACCCACAATGCATTGCAATTTACGACAAATGTGATGGTATCGTTCACTGTAGTGACGGATCTGATGAACAGAATTGCCCACCTAAAGGTAAGTCATGAATTTGCAGTACCCATTCAAAAATGTTTTGGTGGTCATGTTTTTTGTGTAGTTGATGAGATAGTGATACTTATCTAGCTTGAGTTCATTTTTTCAGTGCTGCTTTCAAAGTCTGCACAAAAGAAAACGTCCGCTATTCTCTCGACCTTGACATTGACCGATATCAACATTGAAAATGTTGTTATTGTCTTTCTATGAATTCATAATCAGCGATCCAAAACTAATATCTTGATCACTTGTGTGTTTTGAAATGTTTTGTTTGGAAACAAGAGCAAAATTCGCGATTCAAGTGAAAAATGGCGGCTGTTTGATTTTGAATTTTGAAATCACAACATGACTCCATATATGGCAGAATGAATATCAAGTTGGAATCCTGGGAGTCAGTCCTCCTTGATTTTCACAGAAAATTGAAAATGTGTATGGCATTTTGACATAATTTGAAAAAAAAAACGTTTATATCACTTACTTCCCTCTTAATTATATGCCATTACCTTAATAAATTGACTAGTCGAAAGGTCTAACACCCCTATTGAATGAACGGATTAGTGAATGAACTCGTCCAATACACTGCCTATCCATGCTTCATGCTACGACCTACTTCATATTACCTTTCGACGACCATCTCGCTACAAGCCTTCAACAGAACTTGGAGCAACTATATTCGTCAAGATGATGAACAACGAGGACGTTTACATGAACACCTCAGAGAAATGTCCTGCTATCATTCTCCAGCAAGAAGAAGGAGAATGCACTGATGGAGACACAGAGCAAGCAGGGATTCAAGAGAGTGCAGACCAGAACTTCAACATGAGTCTCACTGACAACTTTCTCAAGGAGAAGATTTCTGTTCTGATGAACGAAATGCTTCAAAACAAGCAACAAGAAAGCCCAAGGAACAGTGTGAACACCAGGCACAGCAGTCCTCGGAGGCTTCAACAGGAGGCAAGGTCGGACAGACCAAGCTCAGCGGCAAGGAGTGAATTTGTCAGAAGTCCCCGCAAAAGTTACAGGAGTCCCCGCAGGAGCCCTAGCCCATGGAGATTTCAGGACCCCAGAAGCCACGCAAGTCCCAGGAGACGTGCAAGTCCTTCGAGACGTGGCAGCCCCAGGAGACATGGGAGACATTCGAGCAGTCGGGACAGAGTTTGGAGCCCTAGGAGGCCAGAACCCAGACGTTATACGCCGGAGAGAAGAGGTCATCATGACCGTCATGGTGAACACAGTCCACGCAGGCGAAGTAGGTCTTACAGTCGTGAAACTAGTGTCTCTTCTAGTTACACGCCTAGACCACGTGACCCGTCACTTCGTAGCAGCAGAGACAAGCACAGAAGTCCCCATAGGAGACCAAAGTCCCGCTCTAGAAGCAGAAGTCCAGTTCGAACGAGGTCACCTAACCCGGAAGTGATTGCTCCAGTTTCACTTTCGAAAGAAAGTTCAACCAATCACAGTCTCGAACGTCACGAGGGGCCCGAGGATATGGACTCGCCCAGTGAAAATTTTCAAGATGGCGGCTCCAGGATTTCGGAAGAAGAGAAAGTTTTGGCTTCGTACAACGCGGCGGCGATATCACAAGTCAAAAACCTGTTACCAGACGCTAACCTGACGCACCAAGTTCCAGACAGAGCGGTGGTTATCAAGCCCTTGGCATCGCAGTTCTTCAAAAACGAGTCTGAAGGTAATGAAAAATCTTTCTTACCATTATCACCCACGGTGATGACTTGTTTTTCTAACAGATCCTCGATCATCGCGAACGATTTCGCCTTCAAAAAAGTAGGACAACTTTCCCGAAACGACAAGGCATCACGCTTTCCAATTCCTCCAGCCGGAGGACTTGTTGTTTCGAGTATGAGGCCAAATTCCAGCCTGTCAGCGGTGATGTCTGAAGAAAATTTCAAGAAAGCTGACAAGGATTTGACTATCAGCAAGACCCAGTATAGGCTTCTAGAGGAAGGCTTAAGATTCCAACTGAAACCTCTGGCATATGCAGAATGGCTGTTAGGTGCAGTGGCCAAAATTCTCAACGATTCTTCATCCACTGATACTAAGATGTTGTCTGATCTACTACAACCTGCAGCACAAGCCATTGGCTGTCTGACTGATCAAAATGTGAGACTGCTGTCCAACGTAGTTCTACTTAGGAGAGATGGCTTCTTGAAGAACATGACTTGCCCTTCTGCAGCAAAGGAAATGCTCAGAACTCTACCCATAAACCCTTTGGCTCAGGAATTATTCCCACAGGAGTCAGTCACTGAAATTTTGAAGTCCAACCAGTCTGATCTCACCAACCAGGCTTTAACTTCCTTGGCTAAGATGAATGCGAGAGCTGAATCAAAGAAGTCTTCTCAACCAAATAAGAAAGACAACAACAACAACAACAGAAAGTCCAGTTTCAATAACAACAATGGCCCTGGTAAAAAGAACAGCTCTAACTCCTTTCGTGGCAAGGGAAGAGGAGAGAAAAAATCACAGTGACTATCTACCTATATCATCCAGTCCTCCAAGTCTTTGTCTCCCACAGCTACCTGTAAGCCCTCAACAGCTACCAGTGGGAGGCAGACTACAGCATTTTCTTGCCAAATGGAAAGAAATCACAGATCTAGGAGGATTTCTACAGATCATAAAGGAAGGTTACCAGCCGAAACTTCACACAAAACCTACCCTTACATGCAATCCTTGGCCTTTCCAGTCATCAACAAGAGACAGAAAAGACCTTTATGCAGCTACAGTCACTCAACTTCTGGAGAAACAGGCCATAGAAGTTGTCCAGAACGTATCCAGTCCAGGCCTTTACAGTCATCTTTTCTTCGTCCCAAAAAAATCCGGCTCTCTAAGACCAGTCATCAACTTGCATCATCTGAACCTTCATCTAGAAGTTCCAAAGTTCAAGATGGAAACAGTAGCACAGATCATGGATGCAGTACAGCCTCAACAGTGGGTAACGTCCATAGACTGCGTAGATGCTTACTTTCATCTCCCAATCAAGCAGTCATTCAGGAAATACCTGCGCTTTGTTGTTCAGGACCAAGTACTTCAATTCAAAGCCCTGCCCTTTGGTCTGGCATCAGCCCCGATGATTTGGACACATCTGTTACGGCCTCTAGCAGCTCATCTTCACTCCAGAGGCATACTGTTTCATTATTACCTCGACGATTGGCTGATTCGAGGCAATTCACCTACAGTAGTTCTACAACATACTCAGATGGTGCTGGAACTGGCTCAGGCTCTGGGTTTCCTCATAAACTTCAAGAAGTCGGAACTACAACCAACTCAGAAGTTCACTTATGTGGGAGTAGAATACGATCTCAGCAAGGGAATTTGCCGTCCCCCTCACGATCGAGTAGAAAAGATATGGAAAGCTGTACAACATCTTCTAGAGAAGGGAATAGCCTCAGCAGAAACTTGGCAGTCTCTACTAGGCCTGTTGTCATCTGCGGAGAAACAAGTGCCATTGGGTCGTCTTCATCTACGACCTCTACAGTGTTGTCTGTTCCAACAGTGGTCTCCTCTATCTCAGCCCCAGTCACATCTAGTTGTCCTCTCACCAGATGCTCAGGGGGCACTCCTATGGTGGCTAGACCCCAGGAATTTACAAGCTGGTCAGCCTCTCAACAGATTTCACCCAACAATGACAATCTACACAGATGCATCGTTGGAAGCATGGGGGGCCCACACACAATCGCAGGAATGCTCTGGAGTCTGGTCCCAGTTGGAATCAAGTCATCACATCAACTTTCTGGAGTTACTAACAGTCAAGAAAGCTCTGATGTTCTTCAAGGAAAAGATAACTGGACAGAATATTCTGATTTGCACAGACAGCACGACTGTAGCAGCATATATCAACAACCAGGGCGGAACACATTCCCCTCAACTACTCCAGTTAACTCAGGAGATTCTCTTATGGTGTCACAATCAGCAAATTGTACTCAGAGCGAATCATATTCCAGGATCACTGAACAGAAGGGCAGATCAGTTATCCCGGAAAAACCAGATTGTCAACACAGAGTGGTCTCTTCATGCAGACATAACCAAGAATCTATGGAAAATATGGCCAACTCCCAATCTGGACATGATGGCCACATCTCACAATCACAAACTTCCAGTTTACGTGGCTCCAGTTCCAGATCTTCAGTCGTGGAAAACAGACGCCATGTCACTGAATTGGGACAACATGTACTTCTACATATTTCCCCCAACAGCAATGATAGCAGCAGTCCTGAACAAACTGCAGGCTCACCAAAACACAAAATGTGTAATGATAGTACCAAAATGGCCCAATCAACCATGGTACCCAGACCTTCTCAGTCTACTAGTAGATTTTCCTGTACTGTTTCCAATATGGAAGAAACTCCTTCTTATGCCAAGGACCTCGATTTTTCATCAAGATCCAGAAAAGATGTCTCTACACGCTTGTCTGTTATCAACAATAACTTGCGAGAGGAGGGGTTTTCTGAAGAAGTGTCCAAAGCAGTACAAAAGTCTAGGAGAAAATCTACCAATGCCATCTACGATTCAAAGTGGAAATTATTCTCTGTTTGGTGTTTGGAAAGAGATACCAATCCCATCGAGGCATCTATTCCAATGATTGCAGATTTCTTCATTTATCTCAGAAACACTAAAAAGAGGTCTTTTTCTACTATCGAGGGCTACAGAACAGCTATAAACAATGTCAGGAAATCTACACAATCTAAAGATCTCTCAGAATCACAAGTGATACATGATATGTTGAGATCCTTTAAATTAGAAGACGCAATTCCAAAGTCTACCTTACCCAAATGGGACTTGGTTTTTGTACTTCATGAACTATTAAAGCCTCCATTTGAACCTATGAATTCGGCAGATATCAAATGGGTGACTTTAAAGACTGTATTTCTTCTACTGTTAGCCTCGGGCAAGAGACGTAGTGAGATACATGCCTTAGATGTTACAAGGATACAATGGAAAAATAACAATACAGAAGTTTTCCTCTATCCATTCATTGGTTTTCTGCCAAAGAGCTTGGAAGCAGCAGAGGGACAAGCCAGATTTCAACCTATACATCTGAAATCATTGGCAAGCCATGTGGGAAATGATCCAGATCGATGCTTATGCCCACTTAGAGCACTCAGATTTTATCTTGCTGCTACCAGAGTCTTCAGAGGTACCAGGAATAGGATCTTCATACCTTGGAAGAAAGGGTGTAATAGCAATTTACACTTAAATACCTTATCCAGCTGGATGAAACATCTGATTCTTCTAACCTACAATAATTCCACAGCTGAGAGTAGAAGAATTGGGAAAGTTAACGCACATGAAATAAGAGCGTTATCAGCCTCATATGCAGTACAGTCGAATGTTAGCCTAACAGAAATATTGAAAAGTTGCTCTTGGGCTCACAACAACACTTTTATCGACTTTTATCTGCGTGATGTCACAGTCCTACAAGATGAAGCTAGAAAGCTAGGACCTGTGATGCTGGCTGGAACTGTGTGCGACCTGTAGCAGGTGCAGTAAGTACACAACAACTTTTTTCACCCCACCTATCCAATATGTTACATGCTATGACATATAATTAAGAGGGAAGTAAGTGATATAAACTGAAGATTTTTTTTATTAAATCAACCGTTTATGGAACTTACTTACCTCTTAATTACCAGAGACCCACCCACCTTCCCCGCTTGAGGGAAATTTTTTATTTTATTTTTTTGTATCTTCGAGGTCTCTCGGTAATATGAAGTAGGTCGTAGCATGAAGCATGGATAGGCAGTGTATTGGACGAGTTCATTCACTAATCCGTTCATTCAATAGGGGTGTTAGACCTTTCGACTAGTCAATTTATTAAGGTAATGGCATATAATTAAGAGGTAAGTAAGTTCCATAAACGGTTGATTTAATAAAAAAAATCTTCAATTTTTGATTTTTGATGTACTCTACAAAATGTGATCCATAAACTTAACAAAGAAATTACACATTTCATTAATTATTTGAAGTTGTAATCTTGAATATTCCCTTGAAAATTCATGGCAACCACGTTTTTGAATGGGTGACTGTATTATGAAACAATGCTGGCTTAAATAAATTCGATACTTTTAATTCAAAATATGGCCATATTGGCAATGTGACTGCAACTGTGTAATAGCTCATTTTTGGTTATTACGACTTTTTGACATTTTTCTCTTACAATATTTTGATTTTCAGATTTTTCATTGACTTCATGCACATCACATGGATTAAACAGAGAGAATGTCATGCCAAGCAAAAATTGTGTGTCACCAGAAATGTGAATTATACTTCATTTTTTATAATATTTATAAGCATTTTATCAACAACATTCCATCATAAATTGCCATATAGCATTGTTTCATATAAAACAAATAATAAAAATAACAATGATTTTAATAAATGTATAATAATAAAGCTAATAATAAGTTAACAACAGCAGTTGCACAATATACACAAAGAATGATGATCCCCATAATGCACCATTCTTAGTTGATGTGTGTTATGAATGGGATTTATCCTTGTTTATCAGTTTGCTCAGGGACTGGTCAATATATCAATTTTAGAAAATACAAAACAATAAACCCTCTCCCCTTTTCAATAGAGGTTATTAACAAACAAACAAACAAACAAATAACATGTTGTCATGGTAACTTCTATTTTCTGGACTTTCCACTTCCCTAAGATTGAAGTTCTTTACTTAAAAATTGATATTTTGACCAGGCTCATTAATTGACAAAGATTTCTTAGGTTTGGTAGTAATGCAGCACATTGTGCATATAACAGGCATGGGGTTTGAGCTTAGGTGTCTCAATATCTTTTCCATAACAAAGATTATTCATAAGGTGTCTCAGAAATATTTTCATGAAAGATTTCATTTTTGATCCCATGAAGTTTGTTAATAACACACACATACAGGGTGGCCCAAATAATTCAACCCTTTATTGCCAAAGGTTCACTTGCTGCATTCATGAAGCTCTAACATTTGTATAGTTATTGTTATTGGCATTTTTATTCAGGTGTTGCATTTTTGGGGTCACCCTGTACAATATATCATCTAACTCTAGGCTTCAAATCTTCCTTGCTTCATTGTTTGGTGCTTTGGCTTTAACTAACATTTTTTTCTTTTTTCTTAAGACCCTCCAACCACCCTCCCTCCCACTCTACCCCCAACTACAAGAAAGACAACTGCTGCCCCATACCAGCCTCCCATCCATGACAGACTGCCTGAAAACTGGTCAAGATTTGGTCCAAACTATGATTACCATACATATGATTCAGCACAGTCTCCTCCTGATAGCTGGTCTCAGCAACTAGAAATTCAGCAAAAGTCTCGTCCTGAAAATACCCAGGCAAATCAAAAAGAATCTGAAATGGATCATCATGTGAATGTTCCCCCTACTGAAAAACCACTTTATCGCTCACGTCCTGATCCCGAGCCCCCTCTGGAACCTCCCCATCAGAATCCAGATTCTGACCTCAGTCCCCCTAAGCAGCCCTCCATCAAAGTTCACAACCATCCTGCTCCTGACCAATCAGAAATCTCTAGGGATCATGGTGATGGCTTGCATAAGTCTGGTGGCAGCGGCAATAGGCATGCTGGTGGTAATACTGGTGGTGGTAGCATCGATAAACAACAACATTCTGGTAGTTATGACAACAGGAACTTCGATGAACAAACTTATGGCTCAAAGCAGAACTATGACACTAAAGATAACTATGGGAAACAGAACTTTGACAGGAAACAAAACTATGACACAAAACAGAAGTACGACCCAAAACAGAACTACGACATTAAACAGCAAGATTATCATATGAGCGAGAGTAATATGGGGGGTCTGACATCTAAGACCACCAAAGTGGAACATAAAGGGCGTGATGGGGACACACCACGGCAACCAACTCATAAAGACCAGTTGGAAATACCCGAAAAAGAAAAAGCTGAGACTCAGTTTTCCCCATATTACGATAATCCTCATAAACAAAGCAAGCCAATATATAATGTTAACGATGATAAATCTTTACCCTATGATGACTCATACTATGGGTACTCTTCTAATAACGGGAACCCGCAAAGGAATTCTTACGCTTATAATAGACAACCCAATTACAAACAAAATGGCCACCAAAGGGGAGGAGCCAAACACAACAATGGAAGAAATCGAGGAAATGGACACAATAAAGATGCTGGATTGAAGAATCATGGTCGTTATGGCAACAAAAACCATCTCTATGGTTACCGGGATCCCTACAGCGATTATTACTACCCACCTGCTGATTATAGCGATGATAGAAATTACGATTATGATGAGTTTGGTAATATGCGTCAAGGTAATGGTACACTGGATGTTTACATGTATACACTTGACATTGTACAGTACTCTAAATGTTGTATTCTTGAAGCAGTTGATGTGTACACTGTGTGTAATTTTGAATGTTATAATTCAAATGTTACGTTTAGCCCTTGTATGACTCAAGAATATATATGTATGCCCTTGCATATTACAAAATGATATGTAAGCTCTTTTATGACTCAAGAATGTACATGTATGCCCTTGCATATTCCAAAATGATATGTAAGCCCTTTTATGACTCAAGAATATACATGTATGCCCTTGCATATTACAAAATGATATGCAAGCCCTTTTATGACTCAATAATGTGCGTTTATGCCCTTGCATATTATCTATGCCTTTGCATATTCCAAAATGATATGCATGTTTCATAATTGGTAACAGTCCCAATAACTTACTTGGATACAGTAATATGCACGTGCATGTAGTGTAGATGTATGCATACTTAATATGTAAGCCCTCAGCCCTCACGCACCATTAGATAACATAGTATGCATGCCCATATACTTTTAACAAAGACTTTATTAGAACTTCAACCAGATGAAGGAAATATGTTATACAGTAAAACCTGTAAATTGTGAACAATATTGTTGTACTCTTATTAAATATTTTAGACCAACGTCATATATAATGTTTAATTCCAAGATATATTTGCCTTATGCCAACTCAGAACGAAGTACATATTTTCACCTCATATTTATGCATAAAACAATGACAATATACATCCAAATAGTAAAAATAAAAACCAAAAATGCACTGAACTGAGTGAATATTTTACGACACAATGTCGTAAAATGAAGGTGAAAGTACTTTCCCGGGAATTATATGACTACGGACAGCTAGTCAACATGATGACAGAATACTGACTGAGGTATAAAGCTTTTATTTAATTCCTGACGAGGAAATAAGCATTTTATACCATGATCAGAATGAATTAAGTTGTGTTACTATTTACTATAAGGATTATCAAATATCATGTAATGATATCTGTAAAAATAGTAAAATACAATCTACATATTATGTAATGACGTTAAAACTGAATTTTCTGCTCATTTTAGAACTTAATGTACTACATTTTGTTCACAAAACAGGTTTTACTTCATATTTATGGTATACAGGTATAGTAGTTCTTTCAATATTGTATTTGTATTTAATTATTGTATAATTATTGTATTTGTTGAATCTTGGATTTTAAGTTCAGATAATTATGTCATAGATTTTATGTCATAGATTATATAGTTGACTACATGTAATTATTTTGATCAAATCTAGAAGATGGATTTTTTGTATACATTATAGTTCATAGTCTATTATGTTATAATACATTATAATAGAATATACAATTGCATGTATTGTCTCATTTAAGCCCCCCCCCCCATTGTGATTCTTGATGATATTGAATACAATCTTGGGATTCGAATACAGTAAAACCTGAGTAAATTGAATGCCGGGAAAAAACATTCAGTGTTGGTAGTTGTTCTCTACAGAAAGGGTAATTTATACTGAAGTCAGTAGGGTATGTGTGGAGGAAGGGTGTCCTATAGAGACAGGTGTTCACTATTGACAGAGGCGTTCAATTAGACAGGTTTTACTGTATCACAAATTAAAGCTGAAATATAATGAATTAGACTTCACATATCAATATTAGAATTTGAAAAATTCAATTGTCTCACAATATTACAATGAAAAAGGCCATTGAATTTCTAAAAATCTCATCTACAATATATTGTAGAAATACATGTAATCATTGCTGATTTTTATATGTTTTCTTGCATGAGCTTGCATGATCTTGCATGTCTTTGCATGTGGACTGATTTTTATTTTATTTCTAAATAAGTCTTGGATAGTACTTGTAAATCTTGTTTCTTAGGAATTGGTCTATTTATGCTAGGATTTCTTTATAAATTAAAAGATTGATTACACAATGTATATCAATATTTGGGGAATTTTAGGAAAAAAACTGGTCACTTGGCCATTCCTTGTAAAACAAATCACATATTACAGATGAAATTAGACAGAAAATGTCAAACTGCAAACTATTCCATTTCATCTGTTTTCTGACTGTTTTTTTTTAAGATTTTGCGATATTTTGATCCTTTTTACAGCTAGCAACAGACAAAAGATTATTTGATCATCAGATTTTTCAATTCCATGAGAAAGTCTTATTGAAATATTGCAAACTCAATCAGAATGCAACTATTATTAAACAAATGATAATAGATCAATAATTGTATTTTATTTTTTCCAGAACAAAGAATAGACCCTGATGACCCAAAAGTACAAAAGATTGATTCTGGTATGTACAAATCAGCCGTATTACACAATATGGTTTATTTATTTACACACTTTAACCTCTTGAATCCCAAACTCTAAAATTAGTTGAAACCAGAGAATTTTTCATTTTTGCCACCTTTTGACATTTTACTACATACCTAACTGTCCACAAAAGAGGGGATATTTCTGCGAGTTAAACTAAGAAGTGGCTTTGTGAATTAAGGCCAGGGTGCATGTTGGGATTTTTTGCAATTTTGAAAAGTAAACCACTGAATATTCTCGTTAATAAAACATTCTGAAGAATTATCAACCCTCAATTAATAATCTAGGTACACTAATGCATCTTTTGTGCAAGAATGAAAGATGTAGATGATGTGTGGAATGACTTATGTTTATCTGAAAATAGCACATGGTCATGAAATTTCATCAAAGTGCCCCCTGACCTTAAAAGGGAAAACTGAACATTGATGAATTTCTAAGGGGTCATCTCCTAAGTTTTGCTCTAAATTTTAAAAGTGAAGAAATTTGCTGAACCACCCTCCTACCCTTGTCAACTATTGGCACACTTTGTTAACAATGTCTTAATATCATTGACAGTAGTCACACGTAAAAATGCTTGATATTGAAATGTACTTATTGGTTTACATTAATCAAACACTGGAGACAAGGCCGAGATGCTCCATGGAGTGTTTTTACAACCATGGAGCATATTTTACTTGTCATTGTCTTCAACTTTTTTGTGGAGAGTGATCCGTATTTGGTGGTTGGTGTTAAGGGGTCAACATCTGTAACAAATGGCTGGTTGTGAGACATGTTAATGCCTTGTCTGAGTGTGTTTTTCTCAGTGGAGTGTTTTACTTCTTCATAAATTAGAATATCATACTGACTTTGCAGGTAACATCAACCCTGAGCCTAAAACTTCTAACACGCTAACCAGTGCAACTAACTCTAAATCTGCACCAGAGCACACTGCCCCAGGTAGCGCTAACCCTCCAGATTCCAGCGAAATATCTAGTAAGTCTGTTTAAAGGTTGAGGGCATGTTTGATGAAAAACTTTTTTTTAACATATTATTTATTTACTTCATAATCAAAAAATACACAAAATATCTACTACCAATCGCCATAGGCATTCTAGGTAGTTTAAATTACAATAGAGGATTAATCACAGTAATCATAGATGGTTATTTATGGTAATGTGAGAGGTTTGGAGGGAGGGGGGTGTCACAAGATACAAATGAGAGTTACATTAATTTGATGAAAAACTGACATGCTTTATCTCTAGTTCTAGACTACTGTCCCCTTTTTATATGTCATTTTCCAGGTTTCATCCATAAAAAGTATCAAAGTTGAAAGAAAATTTCCATTAATTCAGAATCTCTCAATGTAAACCAGTGTTCTCTCCAGGATTTTTTCTCAATTCAGACCAAAATAGGTCAAAATATGCCCATTTTACATGATTTTTTCATTTACAATTGGGTGCAAATGAAATCTCGGGTGGGTGCAAGCCTGTTTTTAAAATCTCAGGTGGGTCCTGCCATGCGTTAAAAACACTTCTCATCGACATTAACTTTATTTTTCAGGTGAGGGAGATGAGAAGCCAGAGGTGGGGAATAAGGAAAGTGATAAAGATATGATCATTGCCCCTGATGAAAATGAAGCCAATAACTCCTTTGAGGAAAAGGAAGAATCAAAAAATACTAAAAATGCAGATATTATTCCTAAAGATGGAACAAATCCCATCGAAACTAAAAATAGTGAAAACATTCATCCCAGCTCCGAGGTGAATGATAATAACACACCAAAAAATATTTCCATGACACACCCCAATGTTAGTGAGGAATCACCAGAAGGGGAAGATATTGTTGAAGAGAAAAAGGAGGCTGATATTTATGAGCAAATATCGGAGTCTAAAGGAGCAGTCATAGCCTTGTCCCTTGGGCTTTGTATAACTGTTCTCCTATTGTTTTATGTTGGGTGTAGATTGCGTCGTGTGCAGAGTCGTTTACGTCGTGGAAAGCCAATGAATTCCAATGAAGCAGACTATTTAATCAATGGCATGTATCTATAGAATTCAAGCCAGTATTAAAAGTTGAGAATCCACAGGATTTCATCATTGTGTGATCACTCTTGTGCAATTATACAGAGTGGCCCCAAAATTGCAATTTCCATTTTCTGGAATCTGCTTCATTGATTTATCTATACAAGAAAATTCAACATCCAACCAAAATTGAGAAAGTTATTCTAAAAATAGATGGTTCCATTTTTGGGTCACCCTGTACCACTCATTTAAAAGTGGTCCTTTTTGTAAACAGCTGCTAGCTAGCTAGTGATTCCTCTTTTCTGTATACACTTATATCATTAAGTATTCACCAAGAGGTCAACATATTCAATGATATCCTTATAATTAAATATATTTTCATAAGGTCTATAGAATTAAAAACCCTCAATGTTCTAATTGTTGCATCTTTGCCAGATCTAATTAAAGCCACCACCAAATTAAAGCAATTTAGAGTATGTGAGGTCTAATGTCTCACAATGGGTGATACTATTGTGATGCACCCCTTAGTACTTTCATCTACATCTCCTTGTTCTTCACAATGGCATAGGTGAGGCATATATATGGCAGTTGAGGCAATTGCCTCATAATAATTCCATAAAATCTACAGAGGATGTTTATTCCGGCATTTTTTAACTGAAGCAGTTAACATGAATTAACTGCACTGGTAGTACTAGTATTAGAAAATATAAATCCATCCAGCATTAGATTGCCCCACCTATTTGAGTTAGCCTTGTATTGCCTGGGTCACATTTCCTCCGATCCATCGGCCGGCGCCCGGCCAATTAAGTGTTTTGTTCAATATTGTATTCAATTTTGAACAAAATACTCAATGCCGTAGTGAAAATCTTAGCAAATTTGACCAAGGCATATAACAAGAACATCAACATCGTCCATTCTGGTGTTATGGAAATCCATGGTAAATGGTTACATTGAAATGGTGGCATTTTCCATGTTTCGAATGTAATCTGATTTTCTTGCATTACAATACAATTTATTGTGATAGTGGAATGGGTGATAGGTGTTTTTCGTGCGATGAAGTCTAAAAATTTTAATTGGTATAATCATTTAGGCCACCTAAAACTACATTTATTCATGAATTTTCAGTTTCCAATTTTTCAGCGTTAAGCGGCTGTTCCATTTTACCCCCCCCTGAAAAACCAAAAGAGGGGTATGTATACAAATGCAGCCATTTCACCATTATACTTCAAGCAATTCTATTGAAAGTTCATGGGAACATACATTGTATAATAGACATGTATCATGCAAAATATGAGTGTGAAAGCTCTACTTGTTGCCATGGTAACCACTCGTTGAATCATAAAAATGACTGAAAAAGGGCGATTTTCGTACATTCGGATTGCAGTAAACTGAACTTATCTTGTTGTAAGAGATTGATTGATCAGTCTAAATATGCTTAAAAACTTCCCAGATGTGTATGGTACAAATCTAGGGGAAAAGTAAATTTTTGGGATGTTTCTTATATTTTACATGATTTTTTTAATATGCATACCCCTATTCAGGATCCATATGTGCTTTTCTTGTCTGTAATGTCAAAAACATAGATATCTTCAATATTTCAAGTTGAATCTTTTCTTATATTATACTGGAAAGCTAAATGCATATTAATGAGATCCATGGTCAGGATTAATGTAATATTTGTATCTGTTGCTCTGGTGACCACATATAACTATTAATTTTTCGCACATGTTCCATGTTATATCGTGAAGACAGCAGATTTCATCATTTCAGGAATATTTGTCTTGCATCATTACATACACAATACACAGAGTAAAAGGTCTAAAGAGGTACTATATCTAGTATACTTAGATGGGGTTTGTCATGACTGACTCTTCAAAATTGAGGTTTTAAAAAAAAGCACATGTAATGAAAAATCAGAAAATGGAACTTGTTACAAGATTAAGTTGAAAACAGGTAAAATAAACTAATAACATTTATGACATATTATTCTCTTACATCTGAAGAAATTGAAAATACATTAAAACATAAATTTTCAGAATAGTTTACCATGAAATTAAGATTAAACTGAAAAAGTAAATGTCAAACAATATATATTTCAGGGAAGCAATGAGTGAACGAGTCTTGAGAAAGCGTGTTGCACCTGCATCAGAGGCTCGCGGTGAGACATCTAGGCCAACATATCTGTTTTCCGATTCCAAATGTATTTTTTGTGATAAAACTATTAAATATCTGAAAAACAATAAGAAGGAATATCTTACACAATGTACTACAAAAATAACTAGAGCAACAATTAATCATGCTATGCATATAAGAGAGGATTGGAACTTAATTCGCAAAATTGGCGGACGTGATCTTCTGGCTGGAGAGGCTCATTTCCATCAGGCTTGCAAGCGCTCATATTGTGAACCTAAAATTGTTGGAAAACCTGAGGTAGATGACTATGGTGATTTAATTGAAAAAACTACAGGGACAAATGTCAAATTTGATGAAAAAGAACCAGAGGAATCCAATGACCCATCATTCACCAACATATGTGAAAGGATATCCGAAGACATTATGCTTAGGAAGAATGTTGGTTCTCTTAATAACATTCACAAACAATATCAGACCCATAAACAAGAAAATGATCCCGTGAATTATCAAAAGGACTATCGCAGAAGTAGATTGAAATCTCGCTTGCAGTCTCATTATGGTAATAGAATAGTTTTACAGCCTGGTAAAAATGAGAAAGACATTTTGATTTATAGCTCAAGTCTAACTGTATCAGATATTGCTGACTCAGCTGCAATGGTAAATCAGACAAATGAACATGGATGCCTGCAGAAAGCAGCACATTATTTAAGAGACAAGATAATTGCTGCTAGTGAAAACGTCTCTCCAACAAACTGGCCACCATCTGCTTCAGAATTATCAGCAAGTATGTTCCACACTATTCCACCAGAGTTGCAATATTTTCTTATACTTCTGCTATCAGGCAATGACACAAAAATAAACAATACAAAATATAAACGCTTGACTCATACCATAGGGCAAGACATTTGCTATGGTGCAACAAATGGATCTTTCAAAATGCCAAAACATTACTTGCTTGCGATAGCTATTCATCATCTTACAGGGAGTGCAGAGTTGATCACACTACTGAATCATCATGGCTACTGCACCAGTTACACAGAGGTCCTAGAAATAGAGACTGCAATATGTGAAGAGATTAAACAGCAAGTGTCATCCTTACCACCATCAATATCCATTTTGTCAAACCAAGTTCTGATGTATTGCTTCGATAATTTTGATCTCAATGAGCAGACTCCCAGTGGTTCAGGAACTACACATTCTACCCATGGCATTGTCATTCAAGAACAGAAATCTGTGAATCCTCACTGTCATCAAGAAACAGCTATGGAGGTTGACGCACATACAGAGTCTAGTGAAAGTCAAGGTCAGCTGGAGCCAATGGATGATGATGGTGGTGATATTTCTTCAGAATCTCAAGGTGGTGTGCCAATCCTTCTACCTCAGTCAGATGAACATGTTGATGAAATTGTTGATTCTAGTGCTCAGCCTCCATCACTTGAACCAACTAAGGAACGCTACCCTAATGCAAGGAGATCAGTTAAACTGACAGAGAACATATTACCACCATGTTATGCAGTTAACAAAGCAGAACCACCTAAAGGGTTTGATGTCTTCACAATCTCAGAGGAAAGTGAGGTGGCATTAGCTAATGCTTCTAGAAGTGATCTGATGTGGATTTTGTGTCGTCATCAACAGTCAGAAAATCAGAGTGTCCCTAGCTGGGCAGGTTGGGTGTCACTAACAGGCAAGGGCTCAACTAATGTACCAGTTCAGTCTGTTATAGACTATCTTCCTCCAATAAACCACCCAATAACTGAGAATGCTACAGTTCAAGAGTGCCTGAATATTGCTATGCAAGGAACAGCTGAGGTGGGCCAACATTACACATTAGTAACATTTGATCTGGCAGCAGCCAAAAAGGCCCTGAACATTGTATGGCAATTTCAAAAATACTGTACTGTGATAGTAATGTTAGGTGTTTTCCATTCGCTGTGTTCTTATTTCTGCACCATTGGAAAATTTGTGAGGGGCTCTGGTTTTGAAGAGATACTGCTTGAATCAGAAATTTGTGCTAGTGGATCATTAGATGCAGTCCTTAATGGAAAAAATTACAACAGAAGCCTGAGAGTTCACAAGATAATGTATGAAGCACTGGAACGTATGTTGTTGGAGAAATTCCAGCAGGAACACCAACTAAATCCAGCTGCAAAGAAGAAACTTCAAGATCTAGCTGAAAACCTAAATGAAGAGCTTCTGCAGCAATCCCTCTCTGATAAAGATGTTAGTGAATTCTGTCAAAAATTCTTCCAGTTCAAAATGGACATCAGACAAGGGAAAATGGGTAAAACTCCACAGTTTTGGGTCCAGTACAGTGATATGGTTGGCACTGCACTTCAGTATATCCGTGCCACAAAGGAAAATGATCTCAACCTCCACATTGGAGCACACTCAGCCATGAATAGTGCATTCTTTGCCATGGACCATCAAAATTATGCCAGATTTCACTGTTACCAATTTCTCACCCTTCTCAACCTGGATAAGACACATCCTGGTGCAACAGAGCTCATCTCAAACAATGGATTCTCTGTTTCAAGATCAGATGTATCCTGCTCACGAAATCCTGTGGACATTACCATAGAACAAACTATCAATTGCAATGCAAAATCTAAAGGTGGTATTGTTGGTTTCAGTAGGAACAAGGGTGCATATCAGCGCTGGTGCGTTACACGAACACAGAGAGGACTGTATACAGAGGCTGCCCTTGATATAGCTGGAATGAGAGACTCAGACGATATCCTCCATAGAGACAACTCATTAGCCCAAGTAACAACATCTGAAGCTGGTGTAAAGTCAGTAATGCAGGCATTCAAAAGCTTCATCAACCCATTTGACATCAATGAGCCTGCTCTTCACTGTGTATCATCTGGTTTGCCAGCCCCAGCAGAAGTTCAAGGGCTGACTGATGCATTACAGAAAGGTTACCAAGCAAGTGAACAATTCATTGATAGACTGAGAGATCAAAACTCAGAACTTAAGTTTCACGATAGCATAAAAAAGATGAAAGTCGCAACATTTGCAAATTCTGCTGTGACCAAGAAGATGACAACTTCAAAAAATAAGGTTGTTGAAATCAGCGCCACAAGAAACCTATTTGGCCAACTACTTAATGTATCTCAAAACAGTGAGATTAGTCTTGAGAGGCTCATGGGATATTGCATGGGTCCTGTTCCTTGGCCTCTTGCCCTACCTGATGGCTCTCTAGCAAAAACACCAAAGTCAACACTCATTCATGAGCTGCAAGGGAATGACAGTATTCCATCTCCCCCATCTGAATCAATAACTATCTTGGATGGAAATATGAGTTTCTATCAAATGGAAAAAATAGCACCAACATTTGGTAAAGTTGCAAGAGACATATTCACACGCTTACCAAAATCCAAGAACGTACATTTTGTAACCGATTCCTACCATGAAAACTCCATTAAAGATCTTGAGAGAAACAAAAGGGGGCAGTCAGATCCAATTATCCTGAAGGGAGCCCACACTAAAACCCCATCAAAATCATGGAATAACTTCCTAACAAGTGGCAAAAATAAAGAGGAACTTATCAAGTTCCTGTTACGTGAATGGCAAACCAAGAAGTATGCCAGTGATCTGAAGGGAAGAAACATCTACTTCTCAGACCAAGAGAATACAATTCTACTCACAAGTGATGGTGAAAAGGTTTATACTTCCCCAGTAAATGACCTAGCATCTAACCAAGAAGAAGCAGATACAAAGATAATTCTTCACATGCTGTTCGCTGCAAGACATGGAAAACCAGTAATTGTTCGATCCCTTGATACCGATGTCTTTCTAATACTCCTAAGGTATGCTGACAGGGTCGATGTACCGATATATTTTGACACTGGAAAAGGAGATGGGCGTCGCCTCCTTGACATCCAAGCAATAGCCTCCCGCCTGGGCCAGCAACTTTGTGAAGCACTGCCCAGCTTCCATGCTTTCACGGGGTGCGATAGCACTAGTGCATTCATTCGCAGAGGCAAGATAAAGCCACTCAAAATTCTTACCAGAGGTCCTCCAGATGAAAGGAATCGTTTCCTGAAACTGTTTACTACAATGGGAAATACTGTTGAGGTTACCAACCAAATGGAATCTACTGCTGAGGACTATGTTTGCAAAATGTACTCTAGAAAAACCAAGCTAAGGAACATCAACAAACTTCGCTATGAACTATTTCAACAAAGATATTCCCCCAAGAAATCAGGAGATGCTTTGACTTACGATGGAACTGACTTGTCACTGTTACCCCCCTGTAGAGACTCTATAATTCAAAAGTTGAAAAGGAGTAACTATCAAAGCTATATCTGGAAACAATCACACATTGCTGTCAGTGAACTCCCAAATGCCACGTTGCATGGCTGGCAACTTGATACCAAAGGTAACATTGAGCCACAATGGTCTAGTTTACCCGTCTTACCGAAAGACCTTGTAGATCTGCTTGATGAGGTTGCTGAGCCTATTGTACTTGAAGATGCAGACTTCTTGGGAAGTGTTGAGGGTGGAGATGTTCTAGACAGCTAGAAAAGAAAAATGACTATAAACATGTTAAACTTCAAAACAATGCTAATGGAGGTAAATTTGTACTCTCATACTGTTTTGTGACATTCTCCATTTAATATGTGGTTACCATAGCAACAGTTACAAAATTCTTTCTGAAGTGTATCTTAGCTCCTCACTGTAGATTGAGTTTTCCTATTAATTATACAGTGAAATATTGGTGATAGCCTACATAGTATACTATAAGAAACTCATTTTGACATTTTAATAGACATTGGAGAAATAATCACTTTCTCGTCTTGAATGAGGGTATGAGTATTAAAAAAATCATGTAAAATATAAGAAACATCCCAAAAATTTACTTTTCCCTAGATTTGTACCATACACATCTGGGAAGTTTTTAAGCATATTTAGACTGATCAATCAATCTCTTACAACAAGATAAGTTCAGTTTACTGCAATCCGAATGTACGAAAATCGCCCTTTTTCAGTCATTTTTATAATTCAACGAGTGGTTACCATGGCAACAAGTAGAGCTTTCACACTCATATTTTGCATTATACATGTCTATTATACAATGTATGTTCCCATGAACTTTCAATAGAATTGCTCGAAGTATAATGGTGAAATGGTTGCATTTGTACACATACCCCTCTATTGGTTTTTCAGGGGGGGTAAAATGGAACAGCCGCTTAACGCTGAAAAATTGGAAACTGAAAATTCATGAATGGATGGAGCTTTAGGTGGCCTAAATGATTATAACAATTAAAATTTTTAGACTACATCGCACGAAAAACACCTATCACCCATTCCACTATGAGTTGTCCTTGCAATTTCTTTATTCATTGATAATTCCAATGTCTTGTAAATCATCATGTTAAAAATGAGAAACTGTTGTAATTATTACTTGCTATAGATGTCTCATGTATATAGAAACTATATAGCTAACATCTTCACAACTGTAAAAATGCACATTTGATTTGTACCATTTTATTTGTACCAGAGAAACTCTTACAGCATGTAGATATTTAACATTGAATTACTACATTAATAGGACAAAAGAAACTCCATGAGATTATGTATTAAAGGGGCAATCTTGTAACAGAGTGACATGAGAGTTGTGTTAAGAATGTGTCCGATTCTCCCTTTAATAATACATCACGACTTGTAAATCCCTATACAGTAAAACCTGTTTCATCTGAACGACCTAAGGAGCAGCTAAAAGTGTTTGGATCGATAGGTGTTCACATTTCAAGAATTTTGCAAGGTCAGATTTCAAGGATCTGTCTAGGGCATATTTAAAAATGAGACAGAAAAAAGAAAGAGTTAAAATGTGTTCAGATGAGAAAGGTATTCGGACATACAGGTTTTACTGTAATTCACTCCTGTGCATGCTTTGTATTTTGCATTATTTACACTTTTACACAGATTTACACAATTTAAAAGTATCAATTCACACCACTCTATTTAACAATGTAATATATTTTAACTCATATAGCAGACAACTTTATAAAGGCATTTTGTACAAACATGTTCAGAATAATATTGTTACTTTGCACATATACATAACAGTGTATTTTGAATTTTTTGAAGTCTCCTTATGTGTGTATACTAAGAGTCTCATGATGCAGAACATATTCAATATCTTCGGCTTAATGCCATGGTGGGAGATTTCCCAAAGTTCAGAGTTGGTATTTGTAGTGGTTTCTATGTGATAGATCCATATAAGGCTTATAGGATCATAAAGGAATTCAACTTACTATTTCCGCCATTAAGATCCATATAAGGACCCTGATACCAAGTAATACCCAATAATTATGGGAGCTACTCCCTTCTTCTGGCTTGATAATAATGTAACATGAGACTGCTAGTGTGTACCAACTATTGAAGAAAATTAGAACAACCAATTTTTGTTGTTACAGAATACTGTTGCATCCTGGGATTGTTTCTGATCAAAGAATTCTGGGATATTTTCAGTTTTGTTGTATTCAGTTCAATATAATATAATAAATGTTATAATATATTTGTTTATATATCAATTTGTCTTGTCCTCATGATTTGGTGGGTGGCAAGTTTTGTCATCAAAAAAGCAAGAAAAATGTTCACCGATTTGACTAATTTTCTGAGATACAATATTTGACTAATTTTCACAGATACAATTTTTGACTAATTTTCACAGATATAATAGCAGACAGTGTCAAGATAAATTAGGGTTAAAGCATGCTGGGTAATTGTATACAGTGGCACACATTTTAAGTATCAAGTTTATATCGACATTGTACATGTATCACTGAGCCTCAATATTCAGAAGTCACACTAGACAAAGGTTTAACAAACTCAATCACTTTTTACATGCTGCTGTATACCGTATGGGTTAGAAACATAAAGGAGATGGTTAAGCTATACTTGTACGTGAATGTGTAGAATTATGGTCCTCTGTGGTTTGGTTCTTCCATTTGTACCGTTTACTTGGCTGATTAGGTCCCTGGAAAGGTGAATTGAGAGTAGGATAGTAATCCCCGGGGATGGAAGTATTACAGCTCACGTACAAGTTCTCTTTTAAACTTAACTTACCTATTAACGTGCTGGTCAGTAGGTAGACATCGTTGAGAAAAAAATAAAACGCTTAGACACCAGTCCATTTTCTGTAAGTTCTATTCAAACAATAAGTCTCGCATTTATTAGTCGCTGGCGATTGTTTTAGCCGTATTTGAGAATTAGAATGTTCATTTCATTTTTAAAGTTTAATTCAAAAATTGATTGTATCAAAGAGCAAAAGTCTTTTCTGGGTCACTGCGAATGGCATGATTTCCTCGAGTCGCTTCAGTTGCAAGGCAACCATACTGGGACCGATTCGCGTCGTTCCACTACTGCCCTTGGTGGGGGCCCGCTACCATACTGTATGACTCTCGGCGTCTCCTATAGCTCGTCAGTGGAGGAACCAACCACAGTCTCACAATCTGTCTCCGACAAGAGCAGTCAGAGAACCAACCCATGCCAAGGGCCGGTAAACGGTTGGACCTTCGGACCGAGTGTCCTATAGAACTATTATCTAGAACGCCGTACCTGGGGCTCGAACGCGGGACCTTGTATCCCTCGGTACGCACGACCACAGTCACTAACCACCTAGGCTACACTGCTCAGGTGCCAACTCTGCTCAAAAATGTAATATTTGTTCTAATATTTTGCTTGAATGAACAAGAACGTGGCTATTAGTAATCCTATTTTCTCATTTACTTGTATTTTGTGTTCGAATAACTAATTATAAACAACGACAATCGCCTCGCGCTTCCAAACGTGTAATTGGCTATTTTGCTACTTCGTGTAAATACGCCGTATACAAGCCAGCAAAATATAAGCAATGCAAAAATTGACGTTTTTAAACCTTTAAATTTAGAATTTTAAAGTTTTAGCGAAGTTACATATCCGTACACCAGAATACAATTCTGTAGTTTACAATCTGTTCATTTATTGAACTTTCAATCAATATATTAGTTACAGAGATATGTGAAATTGAACTCCAATGTCCACTCATCAATGTCTTCTCTCAGCCATTATTTAATTATAATGATAAACGTATGTTCTAAAGTAAAATTATTTTAACGTTTTAAATATTTTCTTGATTGTAAGCCGCTCTGGTTTCACTTTGGTAAAGTGTTGACAAAAATTGAGGAAAATTAAAGAGTTTTACAGTTTAGTGCATTCATTTTTCTATAAAATATGTTTTTTATCTTGGAGAATTTACACATTTCCCCCCATTTTGGCACCGAAGCCTTAATAACTTCACCAATATTCAACATATCGTGGATCTTTTGGGAGATATATGTGTATGAGATTGTAAGGAATATGTTGGAAGATTGTTTAACCAAACATAAACATTTTAAAACGAAATATTATGCGGGATACTGCTCTGTTTTCACTGGATTTGTAGAATACATTAGCATCCTTATCCACGACTGCAAAGCTACAAGAACTTGTTTTGTCAGCAACGTTGAAATATGATTCAGCATCGTAGGCGTTGATTGGCATCTGGCCATATAAGACCACGTGTCCCATGAAGAACTCGGGAGCATTCATTTTGGAAAACTTTTGCAATTCTTTTAATGCGTTATTCAGATCCATTTTCTGTTGCGCTTTGTCCTTGCTTGCGACTACGATGTTACGTCCGTATTGTTCAAGAAGTATATGTCCACCACACACGTTCATTTTATTTTCATACGTAGCAGTTAAAGGATCGTAAATTAAAACAAACCACACCCGCCAATAATACTTCTTCTCTAATAAACTGAACAATCCGCTGCTTAATTGTTCATTACTCATATATCCGGTATTATCTCTGGCATATTTTAATATTTCCTCTTTCGACTGGACATGGTATCTATTCTTAACGTCTTCGTCGATCTGTTTATATTTCAGTCTTAGTTATTCAATCTTGTGTTCCACTCTTTCTCCCGTTCTTGTTTTATTTCTGTAAACATATTCATTTCGTAATAACCGAGCTCAACTATTATCGCTTGTAAGATCATGTCAAGAATTCCAAGAAGAAAATATTCTGTCTTCCTGCGGTCATTTTGTGTGTAACGCATAACCGCTTGTCCGAGGTTTTCGTTAAAGTAGCCTTGTTGAGTAACAACTGCAAAGTACAATCTTGTGCCAGCGAGCTTATAATTGCTGTCGTAGCTCTTCATATAAACGGATTTTCTATCTGCTTCCGGTGCTGAACTGGAATAAAAAAGACGGTATTCTTCCGTCAAAACCTTGAGTGATGTTTGTATTTCCCCAAACTGAACCGATGTTTCAGCCCACTTGATTAATCGTTCAACATCATTAAAGCGAGAGTCCACCCGGTCGAAGTGGGTATTAATTTCGTTCATCATTTTTTCATAAATTCCAACTCTGCCGAATCTGCTGCAGGTACGAACGCCATAATAAGACCAATAAATGGGCCCAAGCCACCAAGGAACCCTTTAACATTCGTGGCAACTTTTGTTAAAGTTTCATGAAACTTTTGTTCTTTGATAAGATCAAAAATTTCTTTCCCAGTTTGCAAGCCTTTCTTGATCGCTTGCTTTTCTGACGCCGTTATGCTTTCGGTTTTCGGGGCTTTGTATAAAAAACCTCCTACCCACGTACCCTCGTACCCACGTACGTGGGTCCTGACCCAGTCTTTAAAGAGTTAAATCTTTAACATTTTTTAAACATTATTCTATCTCAATGTATGCTTAATTTATGGATGAATTTATGTACCCATATGCCTTTATTTCTAGATCGGACATCTGTCTCGTCATAAAATAAAGCCGGCATTGCATAATGTTCATTTGAGCTATTTGAGTGTTGTTTTTGATATATCGAAGCGATTTTTTGTTGATCGGGCAGTCTTACAGTGTACAACCAATCTATTGCTTGGCGCAAATTCGACCAAGCGCATATATTTAGTATTTTTGTCAGTCATACTTTTAATAGTCCTATACCTTTTAATTTACCATAATCCAGAGCTGTCAAGTGTCCCGCGAATGGCGGGATTATCCCGCGAATTTGATCAAAATTAGGCTAATTCGCGTGTCCCGCGAAGTCCCGCAAATGTGGCTTTGACCTCCGCGAATTTCCGAAATTGTTGCAATCCCCTATATTGTGATTATCTTATCTTTTATAAGAAGCTAAGTGTTTGCACTTTTGAGGAGTAAAGTTTACCTAATTTTAAGTACCTAGCATGCTGTTGTTTGGTATCAAAATAAAGGGGAAAGGTTCAACTTTCATTTTAATTACGAAAATAGGGATGTAGGTCACAAATAGTTCCAACGTTGGCCTTTTTACTACCCGTGTGGCCTTCATCTCAGAACTGAGCAAATATTAGCAAACGCGAGTTACAATAAATGGACGATGATATCTAGAAAGGGTTTGTAGAAAAACACGGGTACCGGGTAGTTAATCCTCCATGCTGGGTTCAAACTTGGTACCCGGTACCCGGTCAAAAAACGGGAACCCAAAAAACGAAAAATACGAATATATAACATAATAGATTATGAGAAAACGTGTAAGATTTGTTTTGAATTTACAAAAATGTATGTAACATCCTTCAAAATTGAGTTATGGGGGGGGGGGGTGCGATCGCACCATCGCACCCTCTCCTGGCTACGCCTATGACATTGTAAGACATAACAATTTACAATTCAGTGGACATTTTGTCGAAAATTGGGATAACTTAAATTATGATTAATAATCAAAATCTTACACGTTGCATAATTTAAATTAACACACGTCACCTCTCTGCTAAAGCAACGATAGCTATTTACAGGTTTAAATCATAATCAAAACAATTCATGTACCAACATACGAAGTATTGAAAATAGAGTAAGATTGATTTGTCTTGTTTTTCAAATCGTCTTACAATGTCATTGGCGTAGCCAAGGGGGGGGGTGCGGCTTCATTACCAAAGGAAATATGAACATGATGATAGAGGAAGAAAAGAGCCTTAAAATGCTTTTTATTTGAAGCTTCTAGCTCAATTTTGAAGGAAGTTACATACATTTTTATAATTCAAAACAAATCTTACACGTTTTCTAATGATCTAATTATGTTGTATATTCGTATATTTCGTTTTTTGGGTACCCGTTTTTTTCGACCGGGTACCAAGTTTGAACCCAGCATGGAGGATTTACTACCCAGTACCCGGTTTTTTCTACAAACCCTATCTAGAAAAGTAACCTCATTTCCTATAATTTGATGTAGATTAATCGAACCCCTATATCATGGGCTCTTTCAATTGAAAGCCCATGCCTACAGTTTATGAATAGGTACATTTTAATATATAACATTATGGGGGTAAGCGTTTCATAGTTGGTCACGACGCCAGAAGTGCAAAGTATTGTTCCGAATTTTTGAATTTCGTGTTAGATTACGGTACTCACACCTGAAGCATGGTTTTTGTTTTTGGTAAATTACAATGAAGTATAATAATATTCCTATGCGTATTTTGTGAAATTGTGTTGACAAAGGTGCAATAATTAGTGCAGAGGGGTCATTCAACGATCATGGACCAGTGTCAAAATATATTTAAGTTTGGATATTTCATCAAGGCTAACATCTATTTTTATTATCTACAAAGAAACCCCCTAGATAAACATTATTTTAGCTGATATTCCACTTGAGACATGGTGGATCTTAAAAATATAAAAGTGGAAGTCCCCTTTTTGAAGCTTTGAACTGAATTTACACTTCTTAATGCTGAAATTGATAATTTATCCATACATTTTAAGAAAATAGGTATGTCAAAGAAGATGTTAAACCAAATGTTGCCTTGATAGCTCAGAAAAAATGAAAAAACTTTCCTATTTTCTCTACAGTCCTTATTGCCCTTAGTTACAATGTAACGGTGCATTATATTTGATTAATCAGTATCTGAAAGTTTGATTTAAGTACTTTTACACGCTTTTACATTAGTCCCAATCACGCAAATCCCTTGAATGTCCCGGGACATCCTGCAAATTTAGGTGGATGTCCCGCGAAATTCCGCAAATTTAGGGCACTTTGTCTAAAAAATCTGTCCCTCTATGAAGTTTTTGGTGGTACCCCTGTTAACTGTCCCGCAATTAGGGTGTTTGTCCCTCGAATGGTCCCGCGAAATCCCGCGAATTTTATAAAAAAAATTGGCCTATTAGCACAATCACGCAAATCCCTTAGATGTCCCGCGAAATCCCGCGAATTTAGTAGATGTCCCGCAAAATCCCGCAAATTTTGGGCACTTGGTCTAAAAAATCTGTCCCGCGAGAAAATCTTTAGGGGTTGACAGTACTGATAATGTATATAGAATTTTGTATAAATGAAGTGTAATTATATCTATGACAATCTAAATAACGTTACAAAGATCAATGCGCAGATCCACGTTTTATTGAGTTTGAATCTCACGCGTCATACACGTGTAGTTATTAGGTAGTTGTCAATGCATGTGCAAATTGTTTTTTATTGAAGCTAATATTTTAAGCCGATCGGGAATGATGGATAAAGGATCATTATCTTAATTTAGCTGTAAATGCAAGAATCTCAATCAACTATGTAAACTAGAAAACGGAAACATCATAGAGTATAAAATCCAAAGGAACATTGATCTGTACAATAGTATGTCAAATTTTGGTATTGCTATCTACTCTATCCTTTATTTGCAGATTATTAAGACAGTCGGTGATTCAGTATATCAGAATTTCTACGAATTTAAGCATTCGGGAGACCATTTAGGAATACCAAAGGCACAAATTATAAAAATAATCCAAACTTTATTGTGTAATGTAGTATAACATACTTCGATTATATCTATAAATTATAGCAAAATCCAATATTAGGGAGCCATTTTTAATTTTCAGAGGCCCATATCAGGAAAATCATACAAATCGGTAATCTACTTTATGTAGCTGTCATTTTAACCTATACTTAATAAGAAAGATATCAAAATTGACGATCAATCATGTTTTATCAAGCGCCTCGCCCCCTTCATAGAAATGTTGAATAGATACACTACCAACGTTTCAAACAGTAACACTTATTCTTTTATAAATAGTTTGAAGAAATTCCGTAAAACTATTCACCAATATCAATTTTCCACCAAATATCAACAAAATCCATCCACTAATATTCAAGACATATTCCGGACTTAGTTCGAGGAGGACTGTTACTTAGTCCGTGATCTGCTCCAAAAATGAAGTTCCCACAAACAATACTGCAATTCAAGTATGCCTATATCAATCAATTTTGATAAAAAATAGGTAATTTTGATTAACAAAAGAGTATATAATTTTGAAAAATATAAAAAAGATGAAGGATGCAAATGTATAGATCTGCAATAGTACAAATTCTACATTGTGAAATGTTTTGGTGTCTATACATTCCAAGTGATAATAAAAACGTCTGAAGCTTGAAAAGGTGACATATATAATACATGTATTATCAAGATACATGTATGTTAACAAGGTCACAAAAATGACAGCCAAATAAATATCAATGCTGGCTTTGAATATTATGATATTATGATTCCAAAATATGCTCCAAATGTCGTCCATTTCCAATGTTAGGTTTTCGGATGAATCACATTACCTTCTTTCTGAACATGTAAACTCAAGAAATAATGTGTTCTGGGATCACAAATTCCAGATGAAGTGCTTCAAAGGCCCCTTCATTCGGTTACATGCACAGCTTGGGCTGCCAATTTCCAAACATGAAATCATCAGCCCCTTTTGGTTTGAGGTTGATAATTGCGACACTGCTACTGTTAACACACAGCGCAATATTGGCGTTCCCAGGAAGTTCTAGGCACTTCTAGAGTGACATAGAGGCATCAATAAACAAGAACAGTGGTTCTAGAAGGATGGAGCTACTCCTCACACTTCTAATGATAGCATAGCCTGGCTCACTAGTCAATTCTATGAGAAGATTATCTCTCCTAGGACAGAGAACCCATGGTCTTGATCTCAATGCCCCTGACTTCTATATATGGGGTTATTTAAAGGATAATGTGTATGAAAATAACCCTACCGCAATTGCAAAACTCCAATAAGCAATGGCTGCAAAAATGTGAGCCATACCCATTGGAAACAATGCATCCGTGATATGAACGAGTTTCTTGAACATTGCAAGTTTGTTTTTAGCGAAATTGACGACATCTGGAGCATATTTTGAAACAACCATAACTCTATCAATATAAGACTATGATTATTAAAACTTTGCCAGAGGATCCCACATTGAATGAAGTCCTTGTGTGCCAAATCTCAGAGTAATTTACCGTCATTTAAGAAATATATTGAAGAAATGGAGGGTTGCATTTTTTTTGGGTCACCCTGTATTATGAATGGATAGGGTTGCTTATGCCTTGGTCACATTTGCTTCGATTTTCACTACGGCGCCCGGCCGATTGAGTATTTCGTTCAGAATTGAATTCACTTTTGAACAAAATACTCATTGGCTGGGCGCCGGTGCTGAAAATCGGGGCAAATGTGACCATGGCATCAACTAATGATGCTGGCGTAGTAAACAAGGTAACACATTATAAAACACTGTCCTCCGCCATACTGTAGCATGTATTTCTTAAAATTAATTACAGACTGAAGTGAATTTGCAAATGTTATCCATGGGGCTTTTCTGCCACCTTGCAAACTGCTCGATGAATCTATGTAATGCAAGGGAAGAAGACTTGGAATATATGTAGCTAAAATCTAGTATACTGTACCTTCAGAACTATGGAAATAAACAAACGTTCTCCACAGTTTGTAACCTCTTTGCAGCACCCTTTGAAGAAATAAAGGCTAGCCTACAGTTTGGGGGCAGGGGCAGGGCAGTGTGATACGTACCTTTAAGTTCTACATAATTTACCTAAACAGTAAAAGCTCATGCAGATCTGCCGTTCAAGTAGCACTGTCCGTCGTGTCCGACTGTTGCCTTCTTGTGTTCACACTTGAAAAGTTGCAAAGTTGCAAGAAAAGGGTTTGGAAACATTTACTTCCTCTCATTTCTTACATTTGTACTCCAGTCAGGAGAATGCAAATCGAAGTTACTTGCACCGCACTGGAAGCCTAATAGACGAATGCAACAAAATTAGGTAAATAACATGAATAATCTAATAACGAAATATTTGAAAAGTAGAAGGATTCGCTATATTCGTTTTTAATCGCTTTTTGGCACAATTTAAGGATAATTGTGCGCACTAGTTCAGTGAATCATTTAGATGGAATTAAAAATTAGAGTTGCCAAACTTATGCAGGGGAGTGTAAGTTTGGTTTTGTAAACTTCGACATTATTCATGGCCGTTTGATCCATAATTAGGTAATATGAAGAGTAGAGTTTTATTTTGACAATGATTTGATGTAAAACTGGTTTGAATGATAAAAGTTCAGCTTTGTAGTTTCTAGCTTTTTGCGCGTAAAACGTAAATACAATGGACAACAACGACACCAAATCTTTGACTAACATACGTTAATAACGTATAATATTCGTAAGAATGAATTCTAATAACATTTGAAATAAACATCTAATAAAATGTGGTGAATTTAATAGGTTGGAAACTCTAAGAAATATATTTTTAAAAAGATGTCAACTTTTGGACAAGGGTAAACTTCCCGGGACATTTACAATCTGCATGAGGTAACAGGAGGCACGGATTGCACTGAACGAAGGCTAGGAGATTGCTAATCAGCACTGATGTGTTATACAGGTAAGACTGCACGATCAACAAAAAACATTTCGACATATCAAAAACATAAATCAAATAGCTCAAAAATAATGAACATTTATGCAATTCCGGCTTTATTTTATTTTACTAGAGAGATGTCAGACCTATAAATAAAGGCATATGGATGCATAAATTCATCTATAATTCAGGATAAACTGAGATTGAATAATGTTTTAAACATTTAAAAATTTAACTCTTTAAAGACTGGGTCAGGACCCACGTACGTGGGTACGAGGGTACGTGGGTAGGAGGTTTTTTATACAAAGCCGGTTTTCGGCACGAACGCCAAAACTATCACTGCAAGAACCCATAGTGATAGAAATACACCTAAAACAGAAACAAACATAGTAAAATGTTTTGAGGAAGTACCCTCTTAAAATTACCTCACAATCCAAAACCATAACACCGAGGGACATTACAATATATGTTGAAGAACAATTATGAATTGATTAACCAGTACTCATAACATCAAAATATTGTAGATACTAAAGCTTCTTTAAAATCCTTAAAAACAACCAAGAATGACAAACGTACATATGTATTCTCATACCATGGTAAAACTATGGTTATTAACACTGAAATATTGTATTAAATATTGGAACAATGTAAAAAGAGAAAGCTGCTAAGCAGGGAACGAATATGAACATATGCTTTTGAAAATTATCAACTTACCTCCAAATCTCTGAAAACTTTTCATGTTCACCTGACTTGCAAAGTCGGTTTAGGAATCAATGGAAAATGCCTCCCACATTTAACAAATAAAAGGATCATTAAAATTATTCATATTATCATAAATATTAGCATCGATCATTTTACAATGAATAAGAGGAATTTCAAAATAATGCAGGCTGATAAGAGTGTTGGTTGTTCGAATCCTACATGTATATTTCATTATTTCAATATTATGTACCCAAAATGAATCGAAAAAAGCTTTGACGCATCTGATCAAATATGGAAGCTTTTGAAATTAAATTGGTAAAAATTCATTCAATGTTTATCCCATAATCGAGGTCATATCTGTAGGATAACATGTACATATATTTATGATATTTTGCAAATGCGTGAAAAAAGTGGAGAATATTCCCCAGATATCACTTTCTACTTAATTGAAAATTGAATCGAATTCTTGAAAGCATCTTCATGAGATAAAGTAGTTTTCTGAATAACCCTTTATTTTGAATACATGTAGATATTATCATATCAGATATTTAACACCTGTATAACAAAGGAATATGCGAGCTTTCTGCTGGAGAGTTAAAATGGTGTAAAATGTTATCTCGTTACAATTAATCAGCAAAAACGCATGTGAATTTCTGGAATGAAATTATAAATCGTATAGTAATTGCTTGTTTTAAATGATATCAAGCCTCTATGGTTTTTTATTGAATGCATAATGTTACAAAATAGTACAAACTGTCTTAGTGAACACCTCTCGCTAGTGAACACCTTTCCGCATATTCTCTAATGACTATTAATTAATTATCCTCTTTGTAATAACACCTACCAGGCTACCAACACAGAACGTTGTATATTGAACATTTATTTGCCGAGAAAAAAACGTTCAATATTTATCCAACTCTTCAAAACGAGTGGCAAACAAAACCAGAAAACCTTGGAAGCAAAGACTCGCATAGACTATCAATTGCACAAACAGTTGTTTTTTGTGGTATTTTATGTATTTATTCAATTATCCATCAACCTACTTTCACACAATATTATATTTATACAATCCATTATTTCTCCAGGCAACCTAAATGGCCATATTTTGGTACTTTCCCCATATGGCCAAGATTCATATCAACATCAGAGAGCAAGAAATTTTGAGGAAGTAAGATGAAAAAAATTCTAATTGTAACATTCTACCAATATGGCGGTTACATATTAGGCTACCTAATGTTGTAACTGGTTCTAATTTGGTGTGAATTTTGAATTAGCTTTATTGTAAACAATCACTACAGAAAACAGAGCCAAATAATGCAATACATCTGTGGAATTGTTTTCATACAGTGTGCATTCTTAAGACTTGTTTGTAAGACACACGTGAAAGAAAATAATACCAAAAAGCAAGATAGAAATTTACCCCCCCCCCCAGCCTAAACTTACTTCACCATTCTTCACCGTTCTTCACCATTTGAGCACTTTCCAAGTGATTTTGGGCTAAAGTTATCAAACGTGAACCCCCTGGAATCTTTTTGGGCAAAGATTGCCAATAGGCCTGAATTTAGATCCAAAAACTTAAAATTAAAAATCCATCAAATGAAAGTTTCCAAAATAACTCCATCCTCCAAACTCTAGAAAGCATCCATTATGTTCCTTCCTTCCTTCTTCTAGAAAGAAGGAGGTACTAGTTCTGGAGGCCTGTGTTTGGAAGATGAAATAACTCATTTGACATGGCCTTTCTAGACTTTTCAACACAAGTCTAGCTTTGATTTACCATGTTATTCAATAGTATTTTGACATAATAATATGCTCCTATCAACCCACCAAAAATAACAGCCTATGTTTTGAAAAGGGCAAATTACATGTAGCTACAATCAAATTAAATCAATTTACAGTCATATATCATTCAACTCCCCTTCTTGAAAGAGAGCTTCGTCTTAGTTTAAAACTAGACTCTGCACGTAGGGCATGTGATATAGAAAATCTAGATATAAATTGTAGACTAGATATTAGGATGAGCATGCCTCAAGATCATTTGCTTTGGTTGTGAGTTTTAATGACAATTCAAGGGGTCTCCATTACAATTTAGGGGGTCTCCATTGATGACATCAACAACAAAAAATTCACAACATTTACAAATAATATGGACTAAAATTAAGTATTTAACACAGAATCAAGATCTAACAAAGAAATATCATGCAAAATGTCATCACCTGCCATTTTTTACAGATGCTAACCTCCAAACTCTCTTCACAAAATAGTTGGATACTATAACAATATGTCACCACTTTTAGTGGTGACAATAAACATAACGATTTGGCTTAAAGCTCTTGAATTTACAAAGCATTACTTATATCATAAATGAGATTTTCAGATATACATTATATTATATATATCATGAGAAAATTAAATTTAATCTACAGCACACAAATTCCTCAGGACACCATCATTTTTTGGTAGAATCTAGAATATTCCATCCTCCAAGTGCAGGTCTCCACTGGGTTCCTAACCCTTCTTTGGAAGTTATGAGTTCTTGAAACCTATGTTTGGAGGATGAGGATATCCACATCATACAAGCAGCTGTAATTACCCAAAGCATTTACAATATAGCAATATATGCTACTTGCTTAAAATTTGTCCTATTTTAATATTTTTAATGTCAGAGTTGATTCTGATGAGCGTCTCTGCCAGTGATTGAGCCTTCTAATAGTTGTCTTAGCAACGGTGCCTGTTGTTCCTTCTCATGAAGTTTCAATGGATTCTCGCTACGGAGATATTTTTCCAATTCTGACATTTTCGCATTCTTTGGTGAGTCAGGCTTCGTTAAAAGGCTCATAAGTTCACTAGACTGATTTCCGCCATTTTGTCCTTGAACATTTTTGCCATTTTGACTATTGACATTTTTGCTCTGATTATTGGCATTTTTCTTTCCTAAATTATTGACTTTACTTGTAACATAGCTACCCTGAGACTTTTTGTGTTTAGAAGGGGTCTGTGGGCCCCTTAGTGTCGTGTATGAATGGTCATTTGGCTCAAAATTTGTAGCCATTGATTTAACCCTACCATTCAAAGATGAGATTACATCATTACCAAGTTCAGCATTAATAGGGTTAACCATACAATCTTGGATTGAGAAGTTAGTGAAATTGTCAGTGTTTGTTTCCATACTGAGAATGCCATTGTTTGAGATCATATCATTTGTAAGGTGTGAGAAGTCATCACTTTGAGATTGACCTTCCAATGTGGCTGCTTGAATCAATTGGTCTTCATTTAAGCCTAGAGCAAAGCTAAGAATATCATCAGGTATATTTGTAACATTGCTATTTCCTATGTCCATAGCTAGAGCCTGTTGAAGAGAGTCCAGGGGTAGCGTGGGATCACCATCAGGGCTCTGCTGAGAAGAATTAGGAGGGGTGGTGGGACTAGAGACACCTCCATTACCATTGGGCGATAATCCATCCCAGCTGGAGGTCGACAAGAGGCCAAAATTATGTTGAGGTGATAATCCACCCCCACTTGAGGGTGATTGGGAACTATAAGCTGAATCTGAATGAAAACTGCCAGTTGGAGATACAGCTTCTAATAACTCCAACATAGATGGCGCTTGCAGTTTGCCCATACTCTGATTTACGATTGGCGGCACCAGCGGCACTGAAACGTCCTCCAGTGGAATTATATCTGGAGAGCCATCCAAATTTATATCTGACGTCACTGGAGATTTAACCTCAGTGATGGATTTATGGTGGCCATTTTGTTTCGTACTTTCACGCTTTGAGTGCACATCAGTTTCCGTCATTATGGCTGACTTATTAAGGGATACATCTTTGATTTCATCATTAGCTCCAAGGACGCCTTTTGTGAATTGTTTAATTTCTTCAAGATCTGTAGCTTCTTCCTCTGCAAGATAGCGATTTCCTTCTTCAAGACTGAAACCAAATAATGACACTACATGTATTTTATTTAGTTCACAGACATTGCTACCTGTAAGGCATGACATTATAAACCAAGCAAATGCACCATTTACTTGTTTCTTTGGTTCATGAAAAGGTGTTATGGTTTATTGGAAAGGTCTATTGAACAATAACTACCTCTTTAATTGTACTATCAGTCTATTACACATATCTGGTCCATAAATCGATGTGTAAGGGTTTATTGGTATGAACAGAATGACACTACCTCTTTAATTGTACTGTCAGCCTTTTGCATATATCTGGTTCAAAATTTACGTGTTCTTACCCTATAATCTGGTTCATACAGACAATGTACTGGGGCTGGTTATTGGCCTGGTAGATCAGGGTTGCTCTGGTTTGTGTCCAGACCCAGTCAGTGTTGCGTCCAGCAAATCTGTAGTACTTGCTCATCCCAGTTCCCTTCTCCATCACTGAAAGGGTTAACAAACAAGGGGTTAGTAAACAAAAAAATATGTACATGTAAAACAATTGCACATGGTAGCAAAAGTGTAACAATTTGTTACCAATGCTGAATGTCAAATGTTGATGCTGAGCACATCGGTTACAAAAGTGTAACAATTTGTTACCGATGCTGAATGTCAAATGTTGATGCTGAGCACATCAGTTACAAAAGTGTAACAGTTTGTTACCAATGCTGAATGTCAAATGTTGATGCTGAGCACATCGGTTACAAAAGTGTAACAGTTTGTTACCAATGCTGAATGTCAAATGTTGATGCTGAGCACATCGGTTACAAAAGTGTAACAATTTGTTACCAATGCTGAATGTCAAATGTTGATGCTGAGCACATCAGTTACAAAAGTGTAACAGTTTGTTACCAATGCTGAATGTCAAATGTTGATGCTGAGCACATCGGTTACAAAAGTGTAACAATTTGTTACCAATGCTGAATGTCAAATGTTGATGCTGAGCACATCGGTTACAAAAGTGTAACAATTTGTTACCGATGCTGAATGTCAAATGTTGATGCTGAGCACATCAGTTACAAAAGTGTAACAGTTTGTTACCAATGCTGAATGTCAAATGTTGATGCTGAGCACATCGGTTACAAAAGTGTAACAGTTTGTTACCAATGCTGAATGTCAAATGTTGATGCTGAGCACATCGGTTACAAAAGTGTAACAATTTGTAACCAATGCTGAATGTCAAATGTTGATGCTGAGCACATCGGTTACAAAAGTGTAACAATTTGTTACCAATGCTGAGTGCCAAATGTTGATTCTGAGCACATCGGTTACAAAAGTGTAACAATTTGTTACCAATGCTGAATGTCAAATGTTGATGCTGAGCACATCGGTTACAAAAGTGTAACAATTTGTTACCGATGCTGAATGTCAAATGTTGATGCTGAGCACATCAGTTACAAAAGTGTAACAGTTTGTTACCAATGCTGAATGTCAAATGTTGATGCTGAGCACATCGGTTACAAAAGTGTAACAGTTTGTTACCAATGCTGAATGTCAAATGTTGATGCTGAGCACATCGGTTACAAAAGTGTAACAATTTGTAACCAATGCTGAATGTCAAATGTTTATGCTGAGCACATCGGTTACAAAAGTGTAACAATTTGTAACCAATGCTGAATGTCAAATGTTTATGCTGAGCACATGGTTACAAAAGTGTAACAATTTGTTACCAATGCTGAATGTCAAATGTTTATGCTGAGCACATCGGTTACAAAAGTGTAACAATTTGTAACCAATGCTGAATGTCAAATGTTGATGCTGAGCACATCAGTTACAAAAGTGTAACAGTTTGTTACCAATGCTGAATGTCAAATGTTGATGCTGAGCACATCGGTTACAAAAGTTTAACAATTTGTTACTGATATTGAATGCTGAATGTCAAATGTTGATGCTGAGCACATGGTTACAAAAGTGAAACAATGTGTTACCAATGCTATTACCAATGGTGTTCATCATAAAGGATATGATTTATTGTAAACTGCTTGAATACCAAACTAAAATTCATTTTAGATAATTCAATTTGTTAATTATCATTCACACTTTACAAAGTGCCAAATTAAATGGATTCCAATGTTTCTAATTTGCAAAAAAATATAAAAGTTAGCCAAAATAATGAAACTTGGCAAAAACAGTATATTCACTGTGTTGAAACTTATAAACTGGTCAAAAATGGATCCATTTCCGTAAGAAAATTTACGTAGCCTCGGAGGTATGATTTTTCTTTTTCCATGACTTCACAAGTTTTAGGCAAAATCGTTTGTTTCAGAACATCTAAGCGTTTGTGGGCAACAAGCTTGAAGAGTTTCTCCACAGTGATATTCTTCTAAACTAAAAAAAGTACTTACATCCTTTATGGCACTCGTAACATTTCTTCATATCGAAGACATTGTGAAACTGGAACACAGACTTCCCAACGAGATCGTCAACTCCGTAACCCATCAAACTTGATACTCTGAAAATATATTTCAGACTCACATATTCAATACAATATGTCACATTTATCATCCATTGTATCTCATATTTCATTCTCTGTATCACATATTTAATACATTATATTACATGTTTCATCCATTGTATTTCATATTTCATGCTCCGTATCACATATTTAATACAGTATATCACATGTTTCATCCATTGTATCTCATATTTCATGCTCTGTATCACATATTTCACACATAAATCACATATTTCATTTCATACTTAGCGTCACATGAGAGTATTTTCATATCCATCGAGTGTCGACTCATCCACATTGTCCCATCCATTCTAACCTCAAGTAGAGGGACTGGCTGCAAGGGACGACAGATACACGATATTCCACTAGCCTTGTACTCATTTTTCATCTTCAGCCGACCATTCCAGTGTACATACTGAAATGAGAGGAGTAATTACAATTAGCCTCTTGAATTGAAGCCTCTTAATATGAAGAGCTCACATGGTGAAAAAGTCAATTTCTGAAACGCAAAGCAAAAGTAAATTCATTTGTCTGAAAAATGTTTCATATGGAAAGATGGATAAAGAGATTGATTGAAATCGGGGCATTTTCATTTTTTACACTTTACCCACTAAATAAGTATAAATATGTGATATCAACTCCATCTATAATATACACACATTGCCCACATAAAGTTCTGATACATGTTTTCACTGTTTAGCAATCATCTATCTTAATGTATACTGACATGCGATTTTCATAAAATAAATAAACATACATAGACCTACAAATACATATCAAAATATAAATGGCGTAGACCAGGTAAAAATTTTCAAAGTAACAGGAAGTTAAGGGAAAAGTGACAATATTATTTCAGAACGAGGAATTCAGACATAAATTGTTGCCATAGATATATTGATGTGATATGTACTGTGGCGTCACATCATAAATAACTTACCACGTAGGTCTTCTGAAATGTCTTGTTCCCAGGCTTTCTGAAACAGCTTTTCATGCGGATATAAAACTGCCGCTCGAGAGCATCACCTGTACTACTGGCTAAGGGTGGCTCTGTAACAACAAAAAGAGGCATACAATTACTAGGAGTTAATGTTATGATATAACACTTCTAAAGGGCCACTATCTGCACCTCTTATCTTAAATTACAACAAAATATTTTTAATTCATAATGGTGTGTAACTTGTTTCATCATTGAACCTTGATATACAGGTTGGGAATTATTCTGAATTTTTAAACTGGCTCCAAAGAGGATTTGGGTTCTCAGGTGTTTAATTTCAAAAAAAGTTGAAATTTTTTAATCATCAAATATTTCTTAATGCATTTCGAAAAAGATTATCTTTTTAACACTAATGCAAAGATTGACCAAAGGACACACTATTTCAATAATAAAATGCCATATTTAATGGGTCACTTCAATATTTTAGCATATCAAAAATATTTTGCACCATTAGTGATGTCACTAAGGTAGCAAAAACTTTTTGAAAAAAATTGAAATTTTTTTTTCGACGTCAATCTTTTCTAATTATGCTAGACTTCAATAATATACCAATGTTGTTTGTCTAACCAGGTTAAAAGGAAGAATATATTATGTTTTAGATATCATTGTACCATTGGTTTCAATGAGAACTAGAATTTTTAAATGCATTTTTCTCAGAACCATTTTCATGCACTGATAACTTCATTTCTCGCTTATTTATTAACCGATTTTCTTAATTTTTTCGGCAAAAACATGCGAGGATGAATGCTATGCATTGGTATGAGTTGTTGCTAATTAAAAGATATGTGTGACCTCTAAAAGTTAGTTTTAAATAAATTCACAAATTTTGGAACAAAAAGTCTATCAAAAACCCTTTTTGAAATTTAAAAAAAAAGTTTCACATATCATACTTTGATAACATTGGGTAAGACTACAATATAAGCCAAAGTGGTTAAAACTTTAGATGGGGACTTTAAAGATGTGATAGATCTCATACAAAAAGACAATATAATTTATCCATTTCATGTATAGGATATTTTTTAATTTTTTCATCAAAAGTATTAACTCATTGCTGGCCAAAGCTATTTTTGGAGTTTTTCTGCTGGTGACTGGCAATTTTGATGGAAAATTAAGCAAAATTGCATGTTTTCACATTAGCATAAAATAGACTGTATCAACACCCTATGCCCTAAGTTATATGCCATTTGTGAAGCCAGTGACAAAATATTTCAATTGCACCCTACCAGGTTCCCCCAGTGACCACTAGAATATTTGGTAAGATAACTAGTACAGATTATGTGACAATTAATGGACAGCAACCCGAGATATCTCGAGGTTGGTCACATACGATTATGAAGTCATAGACGAAATTGTCAATGAGTTAAACTAAATGAAAATTAAAATATTCTTTCCGATAATGCAAAAACAATTTGAAATCCCCCTTCTAAATATTCAAAATTTTATTAAAATCATGAACAAAAAGACTTCTATAAAGCATTCAGTTGTAAGAGAAAACATGGCATTAACTTGACAAAATGTCCCACCTAAAAAAAAATTAGTGAATTTGAGTTGTTGAAAAGACCTTTTTGACCTTTTTTGACCTTGAGAAGGTCAAATCTGAAATCTTAAACCAGATTTGAGCTTCTGAGATTTTGTAGATGATTTTGAAAAAATTGGTCAATTTGAAGCAAGTTGAAAAATACCTTTTTGTCCTTGAGAAGGACAAATCTCAAATTTAAAGTCAGATTCGAACTTCTGAGACCTTTGGTCAATTTGAAGCAAGTTGAAAAAGACCATTTTGACATTTTTTGATATTGAGAAGGTCATTGAAGGTCAGATGTCAAATCTAAAGTCAGATTTGAACTTCTGCAAACTTGTAGATGATTTTGAATTTTTTTTAGTCAATTTGAAGCAAGTTGAAAAAAGACCTTTTTGACCTTGAGAAAGGCATTGAAGGTCAAATCTCAAACCAAAGTCAGATATGAACTTCTGAGAACGTGAAGATGATTCCGAAAAATTGAAGTCAGTCTAAAGAGTATTTGTTAAGTTATTGGAAGTTGTAAAAAATTGTTACAGACGCCAACCGCCAACCACCAATCATCGGACACACCAACCATTGTCACAAAAAATTGGGAGACCATCAAAATATGTCACCACTTTTTGGTGGTGTCATGAAAACAGGAGAAAAAATTTGACTATGTACCTTTCGGTGAATTATCTCCCTGTGATATCTCACTTATAGATGGTCCTTTGATTGGAGAATGGAAGTTAAATTGTTTGCAGAATAGCGGAAAATCCTCTGGATGGATGTAACTTTCAATGTTTTTGTTGAGTAAATCAATCTGAAAAATAAGTGAATAATTGATTATTTTTATTTCAGTAGCACATTGAGTTTAATAACAAAAATGTGGTGATAACCAATAACTGTAGATCTAAACTATTCATACATAATTTCAGAATAAAATTTATCATTCAAAATTGATTTGGTTATTAGGAAGAAGTGCACAAATAATTTTAGGGACACTTTTTTCAATATCACTGTTCCACAATGAGTTACTTTGACGGAACTTCAATGTAACAAAATAGATGAACTTCCTGGTTAAGAGTTTTTTGTTTTCCCGATTTAAACCTACTTATAAGTCAAGTTGCAGATTATAATTTGGAACAAAGCTAGAAAATATAGTCTAGTTTTAATAAGTTTCTTCTATTTGGAATTTGTTTTGTAAATGAAGTTGCAAATCATATATTTAGCCCCTCGCTTTTGTTACATTGACGGAAGTCCGTTATATTACCAATGTATGCTACTTTGACGACTTTGACAATGTAACAAAAGCGATGGTCTAAATAACAATTTTATTTATTAAAAATCAATTTCCAAACCGAGAGCATTTCTAAAAGCTAGACTATATTGTCTAACTTTGTGCCAAATGATAATCCGCAACATGACTTATACGTAAGTTTAAATCAAGAAAACAAAAAATCTGTATCCAGGAAGTTCATCCATTTTGTTACATTGACGTTTCGTCAGAGTAACTAGTTGTGGAACAGTGATAATAGAGATTTTTACAGTTCGTAAAATTCTGTTTTATCAAAGAGGAAGAAAGATCCCATAATTCAGAGATGAAGCTCAATATAAAAATGAACCTTAGGATTCATCTTTGAATTATGGGGCATTTCCCCTCTTGTTTCTTAAGCAAGGGTTGGTGGAATACAGAAGGATTCATTAGGAAACTTTACCTGCTCAAATCCTATATGCTCCTTCACATTTGGGGAGACGTACAGAACATTGCCTTTCTTCGTGACGAATATAACGAAAGCATTTAGAGCCTCCAGCATCATCTCTCCTTCCCGTATCCCCTCAGGTTGATTTAGTTCATCTGAAATATATAGGAATAGATTGAAAAATACGAAGCAGTTTTCAATGGCTTTTAATGAACAGGTTCTACGTACTCCTCCAATTTTTTTATGTTCTCCCTAAATTCTCCATAAAAGAAAATAAAAATGTTGCATAAAAAAATTCCCAAATCCTAAAATGTTGCATAAAAAATTCCCAAATCCTAAAATGTTGCACTAAAACTTCCAAAAACCTAAAAAATTGCACAAAAAGTTACAAAATTGTGAAATTTTAAATTAAAGAGAGCAAAATACCTCCACAGAGAGAAATCCTGGGAAGAGCACTGAACAGTGAAGTTTATACATTCAAAATCTGAAAGACTATCTATAAAGTAAAACCTGTCTAATCTGAACACCACAGGGACCAGTCAAAAGTGTTTGTATTATCAGGTGTTTACATTTCAATTTTCTCAAACATGTGTCAATGAGAGATAATATTTGGGTCCAAGTAAAGGTGTTCACATTGGGGGGTTTTATAATAGGATTCATACCGTATAGTTCGGAATGGGGATAGAATATTATTATAAGTTGTGACCTAATTACACTGGCGGATCTGGGGGGGGGGGCAAAAAAGGAAATTGGCCTTAAGGCCCCAAAAAGTGGGCCTTTTGGGTCATTACTTTGGCCTTTAAAGGCCTTATTTTTTAGTTTTAGGCCAATTTAATGAGAAAATGGGCCTTGAAATTTCAAAATTTGGGCCCACTTTTTGGTTTTAGGGGTCCAAATTTTTTTCCTGCCCATGTATTACATTGGTTTTCAAGGTTTTTATCAACATTTTTGGTATTTTATATTGATTGTAATAGGGGGGGGGGGGGGTAGGAGAGAGGTAGTACTGTGGGGCTGTGAGTTAAGTCAAACTGTGTATTGTTCTATTACCTTATATGAGAGACATCTTTATTTATATTTCCCTAAAACGATTCAAAACATCATCAAAGATTATAAATATAACCCCATAAAACCATATATGATCTGTTCCACAATATTTTAATTCCTTAATTTTTTCATTTCTTAGATGTGATCCCCAGCTGGGCATTAATACAGGGGTGAGAGCTTACCTATAAATGCAGGGGCAGGGGATGTTGAAATAGCCAGAGCACTTTGCCGATCTTCCTCCCCACTTTCAATAGCTTTCATCTGGCTTTCATCATTCAGGTTTTTAGTTCCTGAAAATAAAAGGTAAAATTTCTCAATGTAAACTTAAATACATCATTCACAAATTTAACAAAATATATGAAAATCAAAAGTTGGTTTTTTGAAGAGCAAAAACAAAAACAATTTCTAGGTTTAAGAAAAAAGTTAGTCAGTGACACATATTTTTTGCTGGATTATGAAACATATGATGTAAGGGACATTTTAATACAGTCTGAAAGTGAAATATACTTTTTCAGTTATTAATCTTTAGGTCCCTGGGTATATAACTACCTTAAGGGCACATGCACAGTTTTAAGTGCATGACCTTATGAATTCTGCGAGCAAGAATATTTTTATTGAATGTATTTAATATATCAAAATTATATAAAGAGGTATTTGAGTACAGAATTTCTGGACAGAAGGCTGAAAGGGGAGTTGCTTGTAGTTTTTATAAATAAAAATATGAATGATTGAAAACATTTGTATAAAATATATGATTACTACTGGGCAAGAAGAGTACTCTAGGTGCAAAATGGCTATACACTACATGTAAGTTTCCTGGTTAGTTTAAAAATCTGTAGGTCTTTTAAAAAGTAGTCTACAATGATTCAGATGCACGCTCTGTATGAGCAGTGTTCTATGATTTTTCCTTCAAATAGGAGCTACATTTTTGGCTCAAAAAATCTGCCCAAAAAATGATCAAATATGCCAATTCTTTATGATTCTATCCCATTCGAGAGCGCAAAAGGGCTTTCAAGTGAGTGATAGCCTTTCTTTAAAATTCATGGATTCAGATAAAGATATTAACTAAAAGAAATTGGCTGGAAATTGTAAAATCCATGCAGAAATTAAGTTATAGATCTATTCTGTTCAAGATATCTATTGGAATACCTTTAATTCAATTACGAAAGTCAATACATTCAGCTTTGATATATGACACATAAATAATTTCTTGTAACATTTGTCGATTGAAAAAATATTCAGTTACAAAAAGAGCATTCAGTCCTAAAATAAACATTCATAAAACTTTAAATTAAATAATAATCCCAATTCAAATAAAAAGGTGTTTTACACGAAATCAACAAGGCTGTCAAAATGAGTTTATTTACTATAGCATGATTAAACATGATACGTTTTATGATAAAGATAAAACTAAGACTGCAAAATCACGACTCGATGGGACTGTGTCAAATTTTCAAGTCAAGTATATCATATTGTAAACAAGCTAAGGGAAAACATACATCATATCTTCAGAATGTGTTCTAGCCTATATAGAAACTAAAAACCTCGGTAAACTCAGATAAACATGAGTAAAATAATTCCCCTAGATGTTAACATGAAACACCAAGTATGCAAAAACATTGTCTGGTGGGTAATGTAAATATGATATCATGATAAATCAAGCTGATGTGTCATGTGTCTCAAACTGATGTGTCATGTGTCTTAAACTGATGTGTCATGTGTCTCAAACTGATGTGTCATGTGTCTCAAACAGATATGTCGTGTGTCTAGTGAAACAGAAGGATGCCATGACACACACTTTTATAAATCAAAATATTGGAATGTTAGTAGTAAGAGAATTACAATGGTTGCCTTTATATTATGAATTGAAACAGGTGAAAGTAAGAGTTTTGAACCTGGTGTTTTGTTTACAAGGCGGGCAAATTTTTCAATCTGATATTTCCAAGAAATAATGTCTTTTGATGGTGCAATTTTGATCAGAATTACACAGATTGCCTTTTTAAGCTAGGGATGGATTGACCCCACAAAAAACAGTTTGACACAACCCCCAAGCATCTAACTTTCGTCATCAATAATTGTGTTTGCAAAATTAATCATAAGACGGTATAATATTGAAAAAAAATTATGGACAATTTTTGTCTGTCCATTGCTTTACTGTTATTGAGTTGGTAAAAATTCAAAAACTGAAAGTACATGTACAGTGTATATAACAATAGAATGTGAGAGTAAATGTATCCTGTTGTTTTTGGCAAGTACTTAAAAGCAGGTTATAAAGGTTATTCAAACATAGACATATCAGTAGGATAAAGTACCCAGTTGCTCTAATGCCCTGGAGTTGTTTATGACAATATCTGGTTACATACAAGTACAATTGAATATAAACAAAATGTTCCTGTTCTGATAATTGACCTTAACCTCCTAACCTGGCATTGTGCAAGGATTTAGCCACATTATCCAAGAACAATCGGCATAAAGTAGGATACAATATGTTTTTAAATATTTGTAAAAAATGCAATCTGATAAGACATGAACAGAATTTACCATTGTGACAAATAAAGCAGATGATTGGAAAGTGATATGAGGTACAATATTAGGGAAAGAATCTGACACTGACAGTCAGTTTTGGTCCCTCGAGAGATACACATATTTTCCTTGGGATAAACCCTGTATCTAAAACCTCCCAGTACATAACCCTTATGTATGTTTTGTAAAGGGTCATTAATAAAAGGACATGTTTGGTTTGATCAATAAGGTTTAAGGTATGAAACCTTAAGAGGGGGGGGGGTAATGTAGATGGTAGTGGCTGAGGGAGTTCCAGCTACTCTATTCAGATTAAAAAGTTTATGCCTTTGTATGTGTAGTGTCTGCTCTACCAAGGTTTTTGATTTATTTTATTTTAGTCCAACTTTGATTACTTTTCCATGAAGTTGTTTGCCATTGGCAAGGTCACATAAATTGTTAAATACTTCTAGCAATAAAAACATGTTCCTTTGTAAGAAGCTTGAACAGCCACTCATCAAATACATTTTCATCTTCATATCCTAGTTTTATCTCTACCCCTCCCTGGTATGTTAATTCATTGGTCCCCTTAGGTTTTTTTCTAAACAGGGTGTAAACTCCCAATTTTACGTATTTGCTCAAAATGTCTCAATATTTTATCATTTTGACAGGATGCAAACAAATTTCAGCAACCTATTGCTCTATTCACTGCAGTTAAGTAAACTTTAGATCATGACCCGGGTCTTGCATATGTATTGAGTTATCTTGAAATTTGTTTTATTATAGAACAGGAAAAAATGCATTAAATTAATGGCAGCAGAGCGTAAAATATTTGTAATAAAGCTGGTATGTTAATTCCTAGTTCATTGTCAAGGCGCTCTCATAAATCTTAATGTGACCTTACTCAACCAATTTCAACATATTCATGAATATTTATCAAATGTTCTTGTGTAATTTGCTCAGTTTTTAAAGATTGCGTGGAAAGCTCATATTAATTTTCTTCATTCGTTGAAGATTCACTCCCAAGTGAAAAAACAGCTTGCCATATTTTAACTTATACAGAAATGTGTATTTCATCCAGGGGCGGATCTGGGAACCAACAAGGGGGGGGGGGGGCAAATTTCAGGTCAGAGAAAAAACTTCCCCCAGCCCCCCCCCCCCCCAGATCCACCAGTGTCATCTATATATTTAAATGGGGTAATAAACACTGAATTTGCATTATATTCCGAGTATTATGCAGCCAGAAAAATCTGGTTTGAATTGGTTTGTATCTCCTTGACGTTTATCATGCTTTATGGCCCTTTTTCATTTTATGCATATATTTAAAATATCACCAATTTTTGCACCAAACGAGTTTATAGCCAATATTGGGCGAGTACTAGACACATCTTTCCCTGGCGGATAACTCTAATGTCATAATAAAAAAGTAAGGGAATATTGAAGCAACTCCCGCTCTATTCATTTTCTGACACAATGAGTATTCTAATGTTAATTCCAGAAAAAAGTTGACGCACCAATGTCCTTATAAGGAAAAATCATAAATTGAGATACGCCAAATGAAATGCTAACAATAACATGAAATGTTAACACAAACTTGAAATGTTAACACTAACCTGATTGGACAATCTGCTTCATGGTGATGTAGTTAGCAGTCAATCGCAGCAGGGATGATTTATCAAGTTTGGACAACGATTCATTTGAATATGGGAGAGCATGGCAGAGTGTTTTAAAAGCATCAACCTCCAGGTCCCTACGGCCCTTAGCGGCCCTCTTGGCTTCTGCCAGTCTGTAAATAGATGAAAATATATTAAATGTAGATTACGAATTCAAGTAACATAGAATTAGAATAACCAAATAAGTATAATTTGAATAACCAGGAAGTAGAATAACAAAGAATTAAAAACAAGTCAAACATGCAAAATGTTCACACCTGCCATATGTTACGGATGCCAAATACCAAACACCATCTGCCAAACAGCAACCAAAAGTGCCAAATACTGTCCACAAAAAGAAATAGAGTTGGGGCAATTTAAAAAAATCAAATAACAACCAAATATGTAATAGACATCTAATATCAATAATAGGAATATCAAAATACTATGCAAATAAGTGCAACATTTAGTACTCATATACGACAACTTAATGGCCAGTATGAATGTGTATAGCAGTATACATATAGCAATTTAATTTTTCATGATACCAGCGATGTTGCAATCCAACCAGATATTTTGCAATGTTTTTTTATTGTGAAACAAGATATGTGAAACATGGGACAAACAAATAATTGCTGAGTCATGGAGGTCAAAAATGGTAATATGACCTGACCTAGTCTATAAATCATGCTGTAATTTCAAGTTTTGTTTTTGTTTTTATTAACCCTTTAAATACAAAGAGTGATGATATATTAACCCTTTGAATTACCAAAGCGACAGATATATCAGTCACAGAAATTCTCACTTAAATGGCTCAAACTCAAAATTTTGTCACATTTACACAAAATATGAATTAAATGTAGGTAATTTTCTATGTTCATTATGGACATCAAACGTTAGCAAAAAAAGGAAAATATTCTAGCATGCAAGAGGGTAATAGTCCAGTATGGAAGGTACAACACTACTTAACCAAACTGGCACTGACTACAATATTTAATTGCATCCAAGTACCTGGAAACAAGATACACTACATCCAATTATGGTCATTATTCGTGTCACGTCTCGCTTGCTTTTCATCATCCAATCTATCCATATTAATGGCATAACGTTGGAAATTATAAATTGACATGCTTATGAGGGAAATGTTATAAATTGACATGCTTATGAGGGAAATGTTATAAATTGACATGCTTATGAGGGAAATGTTATAAATTGACATGCTTTTGAGGGAAATGTTAACATAAGGCATTAACATGCGAAATGTCTCCACCTGCCATTTGCTATTGATGCCAAAATGCCAAACACCAACTGTCAAACAATAACTGTCAAACAATAACTGCCAAACACCAACTGCCAAACAACATCCACAAAATAGTTGGAGACTGAATAACAATATTTCACCACCAACCTGCATTATCCAACTTGCATTTTTTGACAAATATGGCAGAAGGACGAAAAATGTCTAATTCCAAAGTCATCGATACTATACAAGTGAACCAATGTTTCTAACCCTGAACACTCTATTTACATATAAAATATCATGGAGATACTATCATAACATGGAAAGTGATCCCAAAATTAGAAGATTGCAGTTTTTTGTGTCACCCAGTAATTATAAAAATGAAAATGAACATTTAAAAAACAAGACAGGGTGACCTTATGTTTGTAATATATATTGGTATCCAACAGTATAAAGTCACCATGGCCTCATATATATCAATATTATCAGGCTTTTTCACAATCCAATAGTTTAATTGCTATTAGAACATCCGAGTAAATTATTATAAACACGGCAATGAGGCTTTTCCAACAAGAGACGATTGGCAACCTTTGAGGTAAAAAAAACAGTTTTTTGACCTAGCAGTCCCCAGTCTAGCGCCAAGTCTATGTTGCCCTCATTCCCCATGGACCTTCCCCTCCGCATCTATTTCCCAATCTATAATAGAGGATGAATGGGAGGGGGGGGGGGGGGACTTGGAGGATCATGGGCTTGATGTAAGACTATACCCATTTCCTTTAATTATCTCTGTAACAGAAATCCATCCCCATGAATTAAAATGTATTTAAAAAAACAAGACATTAACATGCACAATGTCACCACCTGCCATTTGTTACAGATACCTAATGCTGAAATGTCAGACGCCTTCACCAAAAATGGAGACCATATAGCAATATCTCACCACTTTTGGTGGCAAAATTGAAATAGTGACATTTTTCTTCAGGGTTATAAAGGAACTGAGGCCAATGTCAAGAAAACACTCTTACAGCAATAATTCATGGCATTGCTGCAATGCAAACAAACTGCTGATTTATGATCGTGAAAGTAACATTATGCAGGTGTAAGTTATATTATGCAGAAGAAAGTAACACTAAATTGCAGGAGAAAGTAACATTATGCATAGAAAGTAACATTATGTAAGGGAAATTAACACTATCTTGAAATTCATGCAGCCAATAATAGGCATAGAAAGTCAAGGATTCTACCCTCAAGAAAAATAACATAATTGTCATGCTTTGATTACAATATGAAATAAAGAGTAAAAGATTGGAATTAGCAAGGAATAAAGTTAACAAGCATGACATTAACACTTTAAATTGTCTATAAATGCCACAAATCATGCAATTAATTCAAATTTTACGAAGAAAACCATGGAATATACATGATCTATGACTTTTTCCAGATGGGTTTATATAAAACAGTAGAAAAACAACTTATGATACCCAAGCCTTGTCATAAATCATGATAATTATGTACATGTACATACAAATGTTAGTTTACATGAAAAGTTTACTGCTATCTCATTACTGCATTATTCTAATGCACACAATATTTTCTCTCAAAACTGATTATTTGTGGGGTGGGGGTATGTAGAGCTGAAATATCAAACTGATGTAGGGTAAAAACTATTTGTCCCATGAATATTTCCCTTTTATAAAGACAATATCTAATATGCACTTTTGGGTAAAGGTGCAGTGCCATGCCCATAGCCAGGGAGGGTCAAGCAACTTAGCAACCCCCTCCCCATAGCCAAAGGTTACTTCATAATCATGCAGTTTTTCACAATTCTGAGCAATTTTAAAGTGATTTCAGGCAGAAATTGTTAAATCTGAGCCCCCTGGAATTTTACAAAGACTTCACCCCCTTTGCAAAGCTGGCAATGGGCCTGAGTGGCCCCTAGCTTAAATTGAGATTTTAAAATGGAAGCCATGCCAGACGCCACTTATCTGCAATTTAAACTGAAAACATCATCTCCTAAAGATAAAAGTATCTTTGAATCAAGTGCTGGCCTAAGTGTTAACATGAAGTCTTGAGTAGGCAAAACAAAACAAAAGTGTTGTTAATGTGTAAAGGTCATGCATGCACATATCAATTAAATAAATAAAATATTCAACTCAAGACAAATCCAAATTCAAACTGAAGACCACGAGGCTGGCAAAAAAAATATTACCTTTTCTGGTTCTTCATCTCCCATATTTCTTTCTCATTTTTCAAATCGCTAGCAAAACCACTTTTTGGCATTTTATGGACATTATCCGCCTCCGCCCCCTGATTTCCTGGATTCAAACGTTGGATTTTATTTGGCATTATCTCCAATATTGCTTCCTTATTTTGAACAAATTGGTGATCTTGTGTTTTTGCCGAGTCTGTTAGTGTCCGTTTATAAGGTTGACTTGAACCTTGACTGTTAGCTTTTCTCTTCCTTGTATAACTGATTTCTTTATTACTATCTGCAGCTGGATTGGTTGTTACGTGTTCATGTGAACTTGAGGTTACCGTGGCAGTGGCTGTTGTCATCGTTGATGAGATATCAACGCTTTTACAAGTGTTTTTATTTTTTGAGGTGGGGCATTTAACGATAAAGATAGTCCTGAGTTTATTAGAGTTCCCGCTCCCCTGCATGTTGCTATGGCAACCATTTGTATTACTATAGCAACTGTTATTTGTACTCGTACTTTGAAATAGATTTTGTAGATTATTTATCACGATCCTCTTCCTCGGTGGTGTTATGTCTTGTCTACTTTGGACGACCCGGAGTCTTTGGGTCCTTTCGGTTCGTCCCATGGTTCAATATTAATTTTGAACTTAATCACACTTGTTCATATCATTGACTGCATTAGTTTATGACAGCAAACTACTGGGACAAACGTGACTATAAAATAATTTAATGCTATAAGGTCATTCAAATTAAATAAAACTGGTCATCAGAATCACATGTAAACAGCATGAATGAAAACATATCCAGCTCTGAAAGGAACCAAGGGCAAGGCCTATAAAAGTTCATTTATGCATTGCAAAAAGACATAAACAATCAGTTCCCTTACAAAAACCGATGAACTCTAGACATTTCTAAAAATTCAATTCCCAAAACATTTAATGTTTTTCATATTTCATCAGTTTCCAATCTTGTGAATACTATTCAAATTCAATTTCTTCAATTGATCTTTTTGTTGTCTGCCAAAATATTTGATCTGTGAAATCATTTACAAGAGTAGGCTGTCTCTGTCTGTTAGTTGTTTACTTCTATCCAAATCCCCACATATTGAACCCTGCACTTTAAAAGATTATTACACATGCTACTATTTTTATAAGATATATTTATCATATTTTGAAATATTCATGCTTAAGGTGCATTACACCCTATACGAAGCGAGTAGTACACCCGATACGAAGTGAGTAGACCATCGATACGGAAAAAAGATGATAAAGTGTGACAAAAATCAAATAAAATTAGCCCAAATTTTGTAAGTCATATTTATGGAACCAGATAACACTAAAAATAGCCAAGATTTTGTAAAATTTTTGTCTTGTACCAGATAATAATTATATAAGATTCCATGCTATTTCAGAAGCCACTGATATTAAATTATGCATGCCATATGTTTTCATATAATCAAATGCACAGTTGTGTTGGGACAAATACAATTTTTATAAATAAAAAAAAAATCACAAAGTTATGAGAAATGGCTTATGAGGTCAGCTCAGTTCAATCAGATACAGTGTATATGTTTATTTGATTTTGTCAAATTTTTTCATATAAGGCGGATAAGGTGAAATCAATAACCGGGAATGAATAATGAATATACTATAGTGACAGATATGTACATGTAATGAACACCTAAATTATAGACAAAATGTAAAGCGATTTAAAAGAGATTAGGCCAACATTTTGCATTGTATGAAAAATACTTCCTGTGTTATTACTGTATGTATACATAAAAATATCTTCTGAGATTTGTTTTATTTAAAAAAACATATTTATAACATAACAACAAGAAAATATATATATATATATCAGTTACTATGAAATAATATGTTGTTTTTCATTTTAATGAAAACATGATAATGACATAATAGGACTATTTTCAAATATGTTTCTCAGTTGCTATGACAATAATTTGCTTTATTATCCTTTGCTAAATAGGATTCTTGTTATTAGTCTAGTAGGAAGGTATGGTTCCCATGCACCCGAAAGATGTATTTTTTTAATGTACATTTTTGTAATCCTAAAGGTCCATACTAAAGATTTTTGCATGTTCCCAGAATGAAATATTGTCCCATGGTATCCATTGGCGGCCATCTTGTCGGCCATCTTGAATTTTTGAAAGAGTTGGTGTTAATCATCTCAAAGTATAATAACTTCCACCGTTTTGAGAATTGAAAGCTGTAAGTGGAACCGAAATGAAGCTATTATAGTATCCTATATTATCAGATGCAATAATTATGCAAATTGTCTCATTTGCATAAAATGTGACATCATCAATCATAATTCTTGCCTCTTTACAATGGTATCGCATTATAACTTTCTGCCTGAGTGATCAGTCTTAGCCATTCATAAACATTAATGATATTAAATATATAGGTACATTGATATTGAACATATTTGCAATCGAAAGTTTTGGAAAAACATTGTCAGACACATGATTATGTTACTGAAAAGGGGCGTGGCACTTCTTGTGAAAGAATTGATGTTAATCATTTCAAAGTACAATAACTTCCACAGTTTTGAGAGTTGAAAGCTGTAAGTGGTACCAAACTGAAGGTATCACAATATCCCACATTATAAGATACAATAATTATGTAAATCACCATATTTGCATGAAATATGACATCATCAATCATTATTTTTGCCCCTTTTCAACGGAAATACATATTGCATTTTCCTCTGAGTGACCAGTCTTGCATGGTCTCTCATGAACATAAAAGATATAAATGTATACATTCATTGTGAACATATTTGCAATTGAAAGCTTGAACATATTTGCATTGAAAGAAAAACATTAACAGAAATCAAGGTATGGTCTTTCAAATGATTATTGTTCTGAAAAGGGGCGTGAAAATCCGTAATGTTATTATATAGTCGATGTATCATCTGTAAAATACCAAGGGGTTCACTGAATACACAATTCTGTTGTTGTCCTAGGCTGAGCCCTAAGATATCATTATGTTCCCATACCAATCTGTCAAATTTCAATGTGTTCACATACCAACCAAAATAACGCCCAAAAGCCATACCAAATATCCAAATATAAGACCAATGCTATATCAAATGTCCAAATATAGGACTAATGCCATACCAAATATCCCCAAAATATAAGACCATTGGAATGCAAAATGTCTAAAGCCCCTGGAAGAAGCAGAACTTTTATGAAAATGAAAACAACCTCAAATTAAGGACATTTGTAAAAACTAGACCAATCCCATACCTTAAGTGAGAGGTAACATATTCTCCATGACCATTCTTGTACCACAAAGTAGAAAAATCCGACCATTGCCATACCTCATAAGTCATAATTAAATGGGGGCATTCTCATTCCAGATCCTAAAATTTGGATCCATTGCCATACCAAATGTTAAAAGAGGAACCCCCTGTCAAGGTTTATATAGAGTGAATCCCTCGGGTGCAAAATATAGCTTCTGACTTTTAGAAAGTAGCCCAGTGATGTTCCTTATTCCTAGCTTGTTCAGAAATTCTTGTTGGTCTGTTTGGCAGACATTTAAATTTCAGCCAAAGTTATATAATCTGTATCGCTTTTGGACTAAGTACTATACAGATACGAATGACCACATATCCCCATATCATTTTAGGATAGGCAATGGACTGAAATGGGTACCCACAGTATTTAGTTGTTAAAGCTATATAATTAACTCAATATGTATTAAGCCTCTACCTCAGTTCAATGTTTTATCCAAGACATCCGACTGGACTCTCAACTGACTTCTTACAGAAGCTCAGTGCTGATGTCAAAACACAGAGGTCCAACATCTTCAATGAGCTCATGGTACCTTCAGAAGAGTTGACTGATTAAAATATCTGATCAGCTTAAAAATCCAAGACCTATTTGATGAGGCTAAGACAAGAGGGTGGTATGCAGTTATGCACCCAATAGAAGTGGGATGCAGAGCCCAGCCTCTTCACTATGCTACCTCTTGTCCAAGTTAGAACGATTTCCATCCCAGATGCGAGGACAGTGAACATCTGTGAAACACCATTGTGTTGGGCCAAGTAGAAGACAAAAGCTTCTCTTCGGAAGGAGAGATGAAGCCCACAGTGTTCGTGGACGGCTTCAACACAGGCAAGTGAAAAAGATCAGAGAGCTCCAACAGATGCTTCTTAAGAGATTACTTAGAGATTATCTTAGAGAAAATCTAAAGAGAAGCGTAGGACCAAGAAGACATTCTTTGAAAATCTCTATAGGCTCACATCAAACTTGTTAGGGAACCAAAGAGTGCTTGTATGGCATAAACGCAGGATCAAGCAGAAGCATTTACTTTGGCAGCACACACTGACCCAGATCGAAATATGCCATTGAGTAATTTCCCAATTGACATCTCACCAGATTTATCATCAAAACCATTTGACCAGTCTTAATACATCTATGGTGATTGCTAACAAGCATCCAGAACAAGAAAAATCGAGCAAGGACTTGGGCTTTGGCGGAAAGGTGCTTCATTCCAAAGGAGCTAAAAATTGAGGGACTGAACCACTTCAAGTAGCATCATTATCGGATGCTGAGGGAAAGATCTCCTGGGCCATTGTGGTCAAGTCTCGCAGTTATTTCCTACTGGCCTGCCAAGCATTCAGAAAAAAGTGGTATCCCAAGACATCAAGGGTGCATATAGCAGCAATAAGCCAACTTGTGAAGGAAGCCAAGAAAGAGAATAAGTAGTTTGGCTGGACCTAAGGTCTACCTAGTGTCCCTCACCAACTGATACTAGAGGTACAAGTTAACTTTCACGTACCAAAACCAACAGATGTAGTCAATCTGACAATGGGACACACAAACTCCTTGAAGTTGCACAATATATTTGGCAACAATACCACTAATTAGAAGAGTTCAGAGAAAGGCATAGTGGCAGACTGCACTGTATCAGTAGTTCTCTTCGTAACATCAATGAACTTACTGCTCGAGGCAGGGATGATGCAGTGTAAGGTTTCAAAAGCAAATGAAGGTGCAAAACACTTACCATACAGAGCTTGCATGGATGACATCACAGTTATGACCAGTTCAGTAGTGGATACAAGATGAGTTCTATTAGGTATGGAAAGAATGGCAAACTGGACTTGCATGAAATTAAAAACCAACCAGGTCAAGAAGCATGGTTTTGGTTGATGGCAAGCTTTCTCCAATGCAGTTCAAAATAAATGGCAAGCAAATACCAACAGGGCAAGATAAAGAAACAAATGTCTAGAGAAGAACTATGTGTGGTTTGAACAAAACAGCTGAAGTGTCAAGGAACCTGGACAAGTGGCTTAGAGCCATTGACTCAAGTCATATATTGGGGTGTTATGACATTACTCCCCGATTTCAGTGGCCTTTCCAGATTTACATTACCTGGGAATTACCTGACATTACATTACCTGACATTACCTGAGAACCCTCACTTCAGCACTTCTTGAAATGGAATGACCTTTGGTCCATGGACCAAGGGGGGCTCGATTTCCTATTAAGAGCTTTCCCTGACCTGGCCTCAACTCCATCAAACCTCAGACTTTGGGGGAAGGAAGAAACCGCCAACTGCCCCAAGTGCATGGCAACTGAATGATACATACATTAAATCATATAGTCATTATTTGGGTTACAGCTCCCACTAATGGACAATACAGATGGCGTCATGATTGAGGCTAAGGATGTCCATACTTTGATCTGGGCCTACCTTCAATATCTATCTTGTGTTCAATTGATCTGGGCATTATTAACCACTACCACTTTTAACATGTCTCATCAGATCGACTTTTGCATATGTGACAATAAAATAGCCTGAATTGTTTCGTGCTGTCATATTGGAATTACACTATCATAATGAACACTTCATGTACTTGTAAGCAGTGCATACAAGATGCAAAATTTGGCCAACATTTCATGGCTCTATCTACATGACTCTGCTAGAGGAGCTCCAGCCCTTGAATTTGATATTAGTGTTTAGAAGTTAACATTTTGAACAAAAGTGCCCCCCCCCTTTTCAGTTACATAATCATGTAAAGTGTCAACACTTAATTTCTTACAAAGTTTTTCCAAAATTTCAATTGCAAACAATATTGTTCCAAATTAATGTACCTATATATTCAAAATCATAAATGCTCATGAATAACCAAGACTGTTACCCAGAGGGAGAGATATTGGCCGTTACCATTGAAAAATGCCAAAAATAATAGAGGTTTTCACATATTATGCAAATGGGAAAATTTGCATAATTATTGCATTTTTGTAAGTATATTATAATAGCTTCATTTTTGTTCAACTTACAGCTTTCAATTATCAAAATTGTGGAAGTTATTGTACTTTGAAATGATTAACATCAACTCTTTCTCAAGAAGTGCCACGCCCCTTTTCAGTAACATAATCATGTGAAGTGTTATAACTTAGTGTCTGACAATGTTTTTCCAAAACTTTCAATTGCAAATATGTTCAAAATAAATGTACCTATATATTCAAATTCAGTTATGTTCATGGATGACTAAGACTGGTCACTCATGCAGCAAGGTATTGTGCGATACAGTTGTAAAGAGGCAAAAATTACGATTAATGATGTCATATTTTATGCAAATGAGACTATTTGCATAATTATTACATCTTATAATATGGGATACTATAATAGCTTCATTTTGGTACCACTTACAGCTTTCAACTCTCAAAACTGTGGAAGTTATTATACTTTAAGATAATTAACATCAATTCTTTCACAAGAAGTGCCACGCCTCTTTTCAGTAACATTATCGTGTGTCTGACAATGTTTTTCCAAAATTTTTTTTGCAAATATGTTCAAAATAAATGTACCTATATATTTAAATTCATTTATGTGAATGAATGACTAAGACTGATCACTCAGGCAGAAAGGTATAATACGATACCGTTGTAAAGAGGCAAGAATTATGATTGATGATGTCACATTTTATGCAAATGAGACAATTTGCATAATTATTGCATCTGATAATATAGGATACTATAATAGCTTCATTTTGGTACCACTAACAGCTTTCAAATCTCAAAACTCTGGAAGTTATTGTGCTTTGAGATAATTAACATCAACTCTTTCAAAAATCCAAGATGGCCGACAAGATGGCCGCCAATAGATACCATGGGACAATATTTATTTCTGGGAACATGCAAAAATCTTTAGTATGGACCTTTAGGATTACAAAAATGTACATTAAAAAAATACATCTTTCGGGTGCATGGGAACCCCTCCTTCCTACCCGTCTATATTCTCATCACATTTTAATATAGAAGTGAATGCACTTTTTTAATTATCATGAATCATTTTTGAGACATTCTTATCCACAATATATAAGAGTTATGGCCTCTTATATTTTGATGCTTCTCTGCCATATTTTAGAAAAAATTAACATGGCTGAAACTCCTTGAATTACAAAAGGCCAAAGCTTTGCTGCACATTATACATAACTATCTGAAATATACAAAAATTAGGACTTGTACACATGTTTCCATTTTTTCATATACTGTTGCAAGATAGTCATTTGATTGCTTATTTTTTAAATTCAAAGTAGTTCCAAACATTTTAAATTTTACTGTAATATAAATGAGACCAGTGCTCCATATTTCTAATTCAAATCTTATACTGATTTTGCACCTCTCATACGAGAAGGAAAGTAATTGCTGAACCTTTTAAACAAAGATGGCGGGCATTACAGGATATCATGAAACACTGTGTCAAGCTAGCAGACATATAATGAGAATTGATCTTAGTTATATTTCTTATTAAGGAGCCTAAGGAAACAGTAACCCAGAAAAATTCTCCTTACAGTCATGCCGATTTTACGCTTTTCTCTCTTAAATCTCAATGGCCTCTGACATTCTTGCACTCCTATACAATTTAGAGTATCAACTTCGTCTCTGTTCAGTTTATTCCTTGCTGATTCTACTCTTTCCATTTTCTTTTGCATTTCAAAACAGCACCGTAATAATTTTTGCTCACAAGATAGTATATAGAAAATCAATGATAATGTGAGGTAATTGACTGTCTTGAAATACTGAAAGGGGGTGAAAAATGAATGTATCTGCAGAAAAATAGCTCTAACCTTTCAGGTCTTCAGTACATAGCAAACCATATACTGAGTCATTTATTCTTGCTGCACCCCAGCTCATACCTTTAATGATTCACCCAGTCAGATAATACTCCTATAATTAATTCTTAACCTACTCACAACATGTGATAATTCTTCATTAACTAATGAGTACATATCAATAAGAGTTATCAATAAAAGTTATCAATAAACTGTACAAAATTAGGTCACGTCAAACTGAGTTATATATGGAGAATTAATTGTTTTTATCATCAAAGAATAAGTACATGTGTATTGTTCTTTTACTCTTATTAATTTGTGCTAATCTACTTGGAGAAACCTTCAACCACAAAGTTAATTTTTAAAATATCGTTTTCTTGTGCTTGGGTGTAGGTTAAGGTTATGGGTACTTTAAGGCAATAAACTACCAACAAGGTGAGAAAATCTCCCAATGAACCTGCATATTGAAATGAAAAATTGAGGATAGATAACAAAATTGGTAAAGAATGAAAAACAGGTATATAGTAGACTTTAATCAAATATAAATTTCAGAAAATCAGGTAGTTCATTCAAACTAAAGGTGAAATAGAGTGACGGAATATATGCCTTGGGGGAAATTATAAGAAAGGGTAGTCTTAGAAGACTTACGGCCAGATATGGTGTGATTTATTATATGAGCACAACTAGTTGCACGTAGACAACCTATTTTCTCAATGATGGGTGTGATGAATGAAAACTGTTTCTAAGGTCCCTGTCATAAAAAAGTTTTTTATGTTTAGGAAACCCTGTTGTTCCAGTTTCTGGAAGAGTTTCAACACAGACACTGGCAGAATATAGTGGCAAACCTGGGGGGCATCACTAGGCCTTCTTGGGCCTTTTTTAAATTTCAGGTCAAATTATCAAGAAAATAGGCCTTAAATTTTGAACATTGACTTTACTTAAACATTTAGGCCCAATTTTTGGTTTTAAGACCCCCAAAATTTTTTTGATGTAAGCCCCTGGTATACTACCCTTTGCATTCGTTTGACTTCACTTCTTAAAAGAGAGCTTCGTCTTCGCTCTTTCAAACTAAAATAAACCTGTGAACTCACCGCGCCAATCAGTGTTCGTCAGCCAAAGACCGACGTTCTATATATGGTCATTCCTTCTGACGTCATCATTGAGCCCGGAATTGACCAATGACATGCGCATATCTAGTTAGAATGCATTTGGCGTATGTTTCTTCAAGCTCGCTGATTGGTAGAAGAAAGGTCAGCGCGTAGGTCAAAAGTGATTTAATACCTAAACTGTCACCAGTTGTGGGGGCAGGGCTAACTAAACTGTAATATGGTCTCTACTAGGCAGAGTGTAGTTTAACTAGACTCTGCACGCAGGGTACTGGTATACCTATTCTCGATGGAGACCTATTTTCTCTTCAACATGCAATGATGAACAAAACTTTCTCTAAAGTTTACTGAGAGTCTTGTCCAGTTGCTGGAAGGCTGATGCTTGCAGGATACACTGGTGGATCCAGGGGGGGGGCCCTCCCCCATTTTTTGTATGGCCTCAATTAGTGGGCCTTTTTCTGCATTACTTGGCCCTTTCAACCTTTTTAGGCCAAATAATCAAAAATGGGCCTTAAATTATCAAAACTAAATCTTTTTTTTTTTATTCATGGACCATAAAAAATTTTCATGTGGGCTCCCCTTGTTAGCTTCCAACAGTGGTATACCTGATGAAGACTTTGAAATTTGAATTTGAATACTTATAAAACAGAAGAAGAGGAAGATAACATGAAGTGAAATATCCTTGCTCAAACTACTTGTACCTTTCCAGGGAACCAGTTGTCCAGAGAAGAAATTCTGAGGCAAAACGAGTTATTCATATTTCATTTAGGTACACTATTCGGTACACCTTCTAGATGAGAAGTGGTATCATACTAAACCTCAGGAAAAATGAATGTTTTAAACGATCAGACTAACTTCTTCGTTCAAGCTCAAGCTGTCATCTTACGAAAATCTACTCATAATTGGCTCAGACATACCTACCAAAAAGTAAGATAAAGCATAATCTTGTAAAGTTCTAAATTTGATTCGCAGACCCCCCCCCCCCTCCATCAAGTGCCATTAATCATGTTTTGACGAAAAAGAGTGGAATCAGCTAAGAATAAAGTAAACAAGTAAACAACTCTCCATTATATAGAAATGTGAAAAAGAAAAGTCAAAGAGAACACTGAACTTTTAGATCGAGTAAAAGGTCAATGACACGGCCGCTCCGACAATTTTCTTGAGGTATCATGATCTTCGCTCTTAAACATAGAGATATTCATTTCAACAGTCTTGTCTGAAAAGGCAGAGATGATACATTTGTGCTAAATAAGTAAGGAAAAACCTGTATACTGTGAACACTAATTGAGCCACAACAAAATGTTCACTGTAGGTAGGTGTTCACTACAGAGGGGGATTTAATACAGGAGTCAATGTAAAATGTGTCTTGAAGTGGTTACCAAACCACTAAAACAGGTTTTACAGTAAATTAAAGGATACTCATACATCACATTTAAACTACCATAAGAGGCCATATTTCAGATAGGGATCTCATATGCAACAAAATTAGTTAATTTAGCTAGCTGGAGGACTCCGGGTATCATAGTGCACCTTAAATAATAGTCATTCCTCTTTGGGCTATACAAACTGATATTTGAGAAACTTACTTATTAAACATTTCCTTATAAGATCGAGCTATCTGACAAAAGATATCCAAACTACAGTGAGACTTTGAGATGATACTAATCAAGGAAAAAACATATATCACTGTTTGATTACATCTCATATTAAACGAATGGTAATAACCCTTACAAACAATTTTAGATTCAAATATACATGTATCACCACCCTATAGTTTACTTAACAGTGTATTTCTCCATTTCTATATAATTATAAATATATTCAAATATGACTAAAATAGATTATGAAAAAACTATAATACTCTCCCTTATCATATTTCAAACGAAAATGTTGTTGTGATATTATAGAATGAAACCTTTTGACTTTTTGAACGGGTATGTTAACTTAACTTTTCAAGCTATCTTTGATACATCATTCATACTGATACTTGGAAATCTTGAGCTCTAACACACACATCCTACCACTATTTCAATAATTTCTACTAAGACAAGGATGATTTTTGTTTTGTTTTTCAAAATGTTGACATCTTCTGTAGTTTACAATTTTTCAGATTCTAAATTTAGATTTATTTGCAATATATTTTGACCTTCTCCCTTTTGTATCATACATGAAAATCGAATCTCCAAGAGTTATGCAGTTGGCGCCTTTGAGAAAATAAATCTTGGAATTCATGCCTAATTCTTACGATTTCTCTCTAAAATTTAGAAAACCTCCGAAGAACATGACATTTCTAGACAATTTAGAGTATGGACAGCATGCCTGTATGTTTCATTTCTTGCAGATTTCACTCTTTTTCACTCTATTTTGCATTTTAAATCATTACCTCCATTGAGCTTTACTCTAGGGCAATGCCCTTCAATGAAACACCTTGAGACACAGTTATCTATCTCCAGAGAGTAAATATTGATTGTGAGGTTTTGAAATACAAAATAGAGTGTAATACAGTGAAATAAGCAAGAATTAACCAACCCAGATATGTAGCCAAAATTTTCAATTTATAGAAATATCAGAAAATCTTATATTTATTTAAATTCTAGAGAGAAAACGATGGAATTGCTGCAAATGCCAAGATTGTTTTTTGTAAGCGTGTCTCGTACTAGAATATGTAACCTTTAAAAGTGCCAAAATCACAGAGGTCAGAATGTTATTCCATCGTACTTAAAACTCAATATTTAGATTTTTGGTTTGATCTGTACTGTTTTAGGGATTTACTGGTGTCTGGGCATCATGATAAACCAGGACATCACATTTCTTCTCAGTCCTAGCTATGATGAAATGTTATGAGTATCTGAATGGTCTTTGGGTTATTCAAATACTTCTCCTTACAATTAACAGATCAACTTATTTATAAATATAAGATTAAATCATTAATGACAGCTCTATGGAAGTTTAGGAGACATTTATACTGAATGGCTCATCAATATAATCTTCATTAAACTTTTATGTGACAGGAATAATTACTTAAGCTTTAAAATGGTATATAGATAATCAGTTTGAAAGCTGGGAGTGAAGCCTGGATGCAACATGCATACAAAATATTTCTCTCACAAAAAATGACAGCGTGCTTAAACTGTTTGACTAAAATATTAAAGATAATAGAACAGCCCATGATGTGTGGGCCAGCATATTTTAGACCACCAATAAGAGCATAGAAAAATCATACTAAAGCTTCAATTTGGAAAAGTGCATTGATAGGTGTGGAATAATATAACTGTAATATTTTGTAAGGGTAAAACTATTGTTACTAGTATTATTGTTATTCAGTGCGAAACCTTAACGATTTATCTAGTCAATTGATGCATAAAATATTAGTGTGCTATTCTGACAGACAGAATATTCCATGAAAATACTTGAGAAATCAGCAAGGAATAAATAAATAAATAGAAGTTTCCAAAGCAATATTCTCAAATCGTACAGAATTATGAAAATTCAGACATTTTGTTGAAATTTCATAGTGAAAATGAGAGAAAAACATGACATTTAATAATATATTGTTAGCTGCTATTGTCAATTGATTACCATGGCAACAGGAAAACATAAGTGCTTATAAATAGGAGTAATGTTGTTTATGGTGCTTTTATATGTCTAGAGTAAAATTTATATCATAGCTGTTAACCTCTTGAATACCCAGAGTGACGGATATATCCGTCACAAATGAAATAAGACTGGTGCCCAGAGGGACGAGAAAATCCGTCACAAAATTTTTCACAAAAATTGCTCTCATTTGAACAATTTTCATCCAATTTACACAAAAATTGTTTTAAAACGTGTAGAAATGATCTCTGCCGTCCAATTTTACTAAGCTGAGCATCTAAAGTTGTATAGGTATGTAATAAAATGTCAAAAGGTGGCAAAAAAATGAAAAATTCTCTGGTTTCATGCCAATTTTAGAGCCTGGGATTCAAGAGGTTAATGTATTGTTGTATATAACTTATTTATATGTCTAGCTATCAATTTATAAAAGAAAATTACGCCTACACTTCCATACGGAATATATGACTGAATAACAATATTAAAGAAGGCATTAACATGCAAAATGTCACCACCTGTCATTTGTTACAGATGCTAATTGCTAACCACCAAACACCAAACTGCCAAACACCAACCACTAAATGGTGAAAATTGTCCAAAAAAGTTGGAGACTAACAAAATGTCAGCACTTAGTGGTGACATAAAAAGTGAGAACTGACATCTGACAGTTGAAACACTGGTTAAATCATGCTATTCTGTCCCTTGATCTTATCCTTACAAATAATGTTGAGCTAAATAAATACCTCTTTGGACTTCACCTACCAAGATACACATAAATTCATAAGTATTATCAGGATGTCTGTTATAATTGGCGATTGTCAAAGCGTATCACATAAGATTCATTTCCTGTTGCACGTAGCTACGTTGCAATGTCTGAATGTAAGATAGCGTAGATTAATTATATTCTTACGTCATTGGTTAGATGAATTAATCCACCGGTCATGTAAACAACTTATAAACTTACTATACGTAGATCTTAGTCGACAGTTTCATGATTTCGCAGATATAAACATTTAGACTTCATTAGTAATATTGCATTCCAAATCTGTCTAGTTCCCTTGCTTCATGATAGTTATGTCCAATTAATTATGCTTCTGAGTTTCTATTCCAATCAATTCCGCACCCAAATACTTCACTCTGTGGCGAAGATCCAAGATATGTTTTTCCTTGCAAGTCAGTTCCCTCAAGCGAGAATTAACAGAGACTAGAATACAGCTCTCAAAGCTGATTCTGAGATCCACTCCAAACAAACAATTACCTTATAAATATATCCGTTTTGGAAGCTGGATACCCTTGCAAAAAAGTTCACTGATTTCACCTTACTTTCCACCTCTAAAAATGGAATAAACCTCTTGAGTTTTTTTGAGTTTTTCTAAGCAATTTAGAGTATTGGCTACATACATCTTTACTTTAATCCTTGCTAATTTCACATTGACTTTACATTTGCTTGAAAACATGGCAACCGTGACATTTTCTAATAAGAGTGAAACTAGAATATGGGGGTTATCAATCAGAGTTTCCTTTTGCTACATTTTTCCAATGTTTAATCTATGTATTTACTATAGCATGAGTGCTTTACATGAAACAGCTCAGATGGTGCTTAAATCAAGCCATGCTTAAATGTATCAAATATGCAAGAATCAAAGTGGAAGTAATGTATAATTTTAAAAGTACTTCTAATGTATCCTCATATTACCCCTCTCAAGGCTCCTAGACACGGAGAACAAATCAATACATTCCTCTTATACAAATGCCCTTCAAAACGACCTTCACACGTAGACCAAATAGCCACATCACGTAGGCATAAAAAACTTGGTCATGGACATGGTTATAAAATCCAAAATAATGAGAAAGTCGACAGAAAAGGAAGAACTGTAATATATAGTAATGAAGCCAAGAGTCTAAATTGTACAAAGATTGTAAGATATTAAACATTTCATTCAAAATTTAGAGAGAAATTTTACAAAAAGACATGGATAAGAGAGAAAATGCTAGTCTAGTGGTTATTTAGTGCAACCCTGAAATGTTGGACAAAATTGACAAGTGAACAGCTGACAATACTCTGAAAAATAGCAACATATTTCAAAGGCATATTTCCTTTGTACTGAGAGTACTTTTGGCACCCTTTTCAGATTTGACATCTCATCTCTAATAGAAAGATCTTCATCTAAACTCTTTCAAAACTAGATATCTTTGATTCAGCCTTTGCAATCAGAATACTTGGATTGAGTCAAAAACACTAATTTGATTGGCTTTCAAGGCTGTTATGTCATCTTCCTTGATAAATTACATCATCATCTCAAAGTCAGGCATCAACACAATTATATATCCTCCTCAGATGCTAGAAATTTACTGATAGTCTCTTTGACTCAGGGTAACCTTAAAACTTGAGTTGAGAGCAAAGCCTCAAAAATGTTTCAAATTGATGTGACCCTACTGTTGGACATTTTATTTTAGGGTTTTTAGTTCATATTAGGACTGATTGATTTATTAGTTTCTTCATTTTTGGATTCTTGCTGACCTTGCCAGAGATACATTATTCCTTGACTTCTTAACACTATGTCATGTTGTTGACAGTTGAGAATATTTTTAATTGCTTATTCCTTCTATGACATGTAGCTGACCTTTGAGAAGAAATCCATTAGTAAGATTTGTTTATATGTGTTTATCTTTTAAATGTCTTATTCCTTGGACTCTTTCTGACCCTGAGTCAGTCATTCTAAATTTATTGCTTTATTCTTGGGGAATATTCCTTGTGAATATTCTTTATTCCTTAGAGAATATTCTTTGAGAATATTCCTATTTCTTTATTGTGAGATGTTTATAAATGATTAATTGCATTGTATTTTATAGTTTTCTTCCTTCTGTCTTACTATAAAAGGCAGTTGTAAAGAATTTGTAGCACTTTTTCGGCTTGGCTTTAGATTGTGAAGATGCATTTTTGTAACTGTTTGGACTAAACTTCAAAATTATTAAATAAAGTATGAGTATTAAGGAATTGACTTGTTTGTCATTCTTTACTAAATTAGATAAACTTTTAACAATGAATTGGACCGACCCAGGGGTCCAACACTACATACTTTCACAAGGGTCAATTACATAACGAGTCATGTTTTTGGGGGCATGTACAAGACTGTGGCTTTGAACAGATGAGAAATGGCATTCTTCTACATAATTATTTTCGTTATAAACCATACTGACTTTTGACATTTTACATTTTAGAATGTTCACCTAGTTTTGCTTTATTTCTTGCCAATTCCTCTCTTACAAACTTTATTTTGTAATTTTATTTTAATTTCCATAAATATTTGAACTTGGTGCTTTCAATTTATAGAAAAGTTAATGAAAAGAAATCGAAGAAATATCATTGGTGATTTAATAAGGCATTAGTCTTGGTTGATAAACTTACATGTCAACCATGCATATTTTTATGTAAGGTTATACAGAAAAGTACAAATTATTGATTAAGAAAAACATCTATTCTCTACACAACAAAGTAAATAAAATATAGTAAAACCAAAGGTCACAGGAGGAGGGGAATGTACTTGTAACTCATCTACAATTTAGTTACTCATCATATTTTATGTTATCTTTTTTACATGACATCATATTTTTCATGTACTTGTTCTTATATAAGTGATTCTGTTTTTTTTTGGAACAAGATTGTCAAAAGTGAACCCCCCCCCTGATTAATTTGATGACAGATCGTCATTTTTGATGTAAAAGTCGAGAAATCTTAAAAAGAAATGAGAAACATCACAACCTTGACGATCGCTGCTTAGAAAAAATGTCAAAACAAAACTCTGAAACATGAACATTTCCTTCATTCATTATGGACTACTTTGAGATAATATTAGTTTAGTATGATGTGCGAAGCACCCACTGATAGATATTTATCGGGAGGATGCATCGAATTACAAAATGCATCAGGTTTTCTGCATTTTAGTGTAAGTACTCTACTATCGCCCACTATATTTCTTTGGAAATTTGATTTTTTGAGATATTTGTTAATACTTCCATTAGTCATTCTTCATATTTCTTGAGTTCTGTGAAGCGGGCTGGGTACTCATTAGGGGCGGGCACTTAATACGGTGATTACGGTACTCATATTCTTGGAAACTAATAGATTACAAAAAAAATATGGTCACTATGAAATATTTTGCAAGAGTAAAGGTGAACAGCTGATCTCTGCCAAGGTGAGACAAACCCTTACAAAATGGTTTCTGAGGTTTAAATGTCAAATTTCTGCCTAGAATGTTGGTTTTGATTTCACAAGACCCCCTCTAATCTGTTGTGTGCGAAGTTTGGAAAGTTCAAGACAAAGGGGACATGGTTATCACGATGAATAAACATCTGAATGACAATAGGTTAAATAATATTTTATTTTCATCACTCTTTTTCAAAATCTCAAGCCATAAATGTCAAGGAATCAACATTGATTTCTAACAATTTCAAAGGTACATCCAGACATACAATCATTTATCAAACAATATAATAGTACTACAATATGTAGTACTCATTGCACTATGGTAACATAGTATTTTTATTCTATCAGAAAATATAATTTGTATATTTCATACACTTCAAACTTCCTAACGTATACTTCAAATATATCCATATTCAAAGCTATATATTTGTAAGAGTAGAATATTTGAGATCTAGGTTTGCATCTGGTTTTTGATTTTAACATGTTAGCATATGGAAAAGTAATTTGCATTTACTGTACGAGGAAAATGTACAGTAAAACCTGTCTTAGTGAACACCTCTCGCTAGTGAACACCTTTCCTCCGCACATTCTCTAATGACTATTGTATACATTATCGTCTCTGTAATGAACACAGGCCTGTCAACTGTCCCGCAATTTGCGTATTTGTCACGCATTTGCTGAAGAATTTGAAGTCACGCCAGTTATTTTTGCGTGACAGAAAATGTCACGCAAATACGCATTTTACCTGGTAATTGTCAAGCAAAATTATTTCTGTAGAAAAATTTCTAAAAAAGTTCGTCTACACAGCAAAAATACGAACGCCGAAAAAAAACGTACGCATTTCATTCGGACTTTTCACGCGAATTACGTATATGTCACGCATTCCGTTCGAAATTTTTCATACCTCCCCCCCCCCGTTGATGGATGATTGAAATGCGAGCGTAGCGAGCGCGAAAATTTCAGGTGTTCAAAATTTGGCAAGATGTAATAAAATCTAAACCAAGGTGTTCAAAATTTGGATCAAGGTGTCCACATTTTGAGGGGAGGTGTTCAACATTTCCAAGTCACTCATGTTAGGTGTTCCCAAGTTGACAGGCCTGTGAACACCTAAAAACACTGAACATTTTTCTTGGCAAAAATGTTTTACTGTTATTCTCAAATACTTCATATATATTTTCGGAGCTGGAAAATTGTATTTATGATATTACTGAAAGATTAAAAAGTATATTCAGTACATGTATAATTGATAATGATAATGTTTGATAATTCGAATAATGTTTTTCAAAATATAAATTCAGATTTCAGATTCACCTTTTATCAATTTTGTGATATATTCAGGTATAAAAATGGCAAGCAATGAGTAGAATTAATTTGAATTCATTATAATCTCGAATATATTATCCACCAAAGTTGTATCCTCAAAATATTCTAAAATAGAAACAATTTTTGGAATGGGTTTTCTCTAGATCTGAATCTGTCAAAGCTGTATGTCCACAGTATGGTTTGATTCAATGAAAACTGAAAATATTAAAATCAACATTTACTGGCCGACATTTTGAAATGTAAGGTAAGGTTGTTAAGCTTCTCTAGATACTGACCACAGCTGGAAGGAAGTCTAAGTGTAATACAAACTCCTTGTTGTTTTTACAATTAAATCGCCTCAGAAACCAGTTACCTTAAAATTGTTTTAACATGTTAGAGAATCTTCTAAGCTATGATAGTAATTTCCTAGCTATTGCAGGAAGTTTTACAAATTAATAAAAATGTAGCTCAAGGCTCATGTTATAGCATGCGATATTATGTTACATCTATAGTTCTGCATGATAAAGAAAGTCAGCAAGTAAGTTTATTTCATTAAATGGTAAAGGATTGGTATCGATATGGAGAACTGAATTCGACAATGTTTTCTCTAAAAATGTTTTTCTCTAATTGAAAACATTCTGTAAAAAAACACGGTATTTTATGTAATGTTGACTGATTGACAACAATTTAATGCGAAAATTATTTAGAAATATTTTTATATAACTGTTTTTGTTTTTTTAGTGCAATTGTTTTTGCTCCTTTCTACCAATTCTTGAGAATGAAATAAAATGTCTTTCCCAACCTTGTTGGAACAAAATAGCTCATACAACATGTTTTGGACCTATCAATATCATAGTTATACAAAGGAATTTTTGGTTGATTTCAAAAAAGATTCAAAAAATTAAAACAAAATCCCCCCAAAATAGATAAAAATCATTTTATTTCATTAACAAGATACTTTTTTAAAATCAACCAAAATTTCCTTTGTACAATTACAATATTTAGAGACCTAAACATGTTGTGTTTATGTCGTTTTTGTTCCAATGAGGTTCGGAAAGATGTTTCATTTCACTCTGGAAACATGATACCAAGAACAAAAAGTGTTTGATGTGTTTTCTAAAATAATATAGATGAAAGTATGTATATATATTTTTCAAATTATATTGTTACCATTCAAAAGATGACAATTAAATTGACGATGTGTTAAATTTTTAGACTTTTTTATGACTGGTTTAAGAGAAACGTGTGTTCAAAAAGTTCTCCATATCGATACCACTCCTTCCTCCATACATACTGTATCTGTAGTGAACACATACTGATTTTTCTAGGCAAAGAAATGTTCAATACATAGGCTACTTTTAAATTTGAAAATAACAAAAAAAAATATTTCAACTGTTTTTAAACAATCGATATTATAAGCTTAAGTCTAGTTGTACCATCCACAAAAAAGTTGGAGACTATAACATTGCGGTGACATAAAAATAGGAATTCCTCATCCAGATGAGTAAAATCTTAGAGTAAAACAAATGTGAAGAACACTTAGCACTAACCCATTAAAAGAGAGCTTCTACAGGCTATGTACCTTACAGGCAGTAATCACTACTAGCATTGTTAAGGCTTTAGGATAATGTAAAGCCAATTTGTTATCACCCATCCCACATACATCAGGCCTGTAGCCAGGGTTTGCCAAAGGGGGGTCACTTTTTGAAAAATTCCAGGAGGGTTCACTTTTGACAATTTTGGTCCAAAAAGGCCAAAATCACTTAAAAGTTCTCGGAATGGTGAAAAACTGCATGATTTTGAAAGACCCGTAGCCAGGATTTGCCAAGGGGGGTTCACTTTTTGAAAAATTCCAGGGGGATTCACTGATAATTTTGGTCCAAAAATGGCCAAAATCACTTAAAAAGTTCTCAGAATAGTGAAAACTGCATGATTTTGAAAGGATTTTGGCCAGGGTGGGTAGGGGGTTCCCTGTAACCCATTAACTTCCCCTGCCTGGCTACAGGCATCTACATTGCCTTGTACTCATTCAAGGCTTCACTGATCCGTTTGTGGCTGTAAACATCTAAAACTAGTTGAATATGTGGGGATATTGCTCTTTCCACTTACAAGGGCTACTGATTTATTGCTCAAAGTTGCAGCAACACTGGTGCAAATATTGATTCCAAAGCAAGCTTTTACTTAAAGTTATCACAGAAAATCAACTTGTTCAGGGGTTTCATTAGAATTTCTGAGAAAGCATTAACAAATGAAAACAAAAGACTAGTTAATGAATCTTAAAATTCTAACATGGAAACAGAGTTTCATAAGAACAGGGAGATTTTAGCAATAACCACCAGACTAAATCGCCTGTTTTCTCCCGCTTAAGAATCAAGTTGTTTTTTCTGTGAAATAGTACAAAAGACAAAACTGTAATCAATATATAGGGAGGAGAACTAATAAGAAAATCAGGGCAAATATGGAGTGTTCCCATGTTCCAGTAAAGAACAAAACTTTGCCTCTAATAGGCTAGTCAGAAGCTGCCGTTTACAGTGAAATTAGCATCCTTCAATTATCACCCTGTATATATCTTCGAGAATAAAATTAATGACTGTGAAAATGGGATCCTAACATTCAGTGAAATCAAAATATGTTTGCAATGAAATAGATTAATGCCAAGCTCCTGACATTTGCGAACATTTTGGATTGGATTTCTCAACGGTTTTTTTCCAATCAGTTTCATCAATTCCAAGGTCATCTTTAACTCTTCCAGAATAATTCAAGATTGGCAGACAAATGTTTTTTTCTATACTGAAGTTTTATCCATAAGGTGATCAATAAACAAAGATCAAACAATCAAACATACACTGTCAATCAATCAATCAATCAATCAATCAGTTGTTTCATATAACAGAACAGATTCTTGCCTGTTTATCTTAATTCTTAATAATTCCTCTCTTGCCTTTATATTTTATTTTATGTTAAAATACCCAAAAATATGTTACCAAAATACATATGAAAAGCCAAAATACATATGAAAACATATCTTCTTTTTTCAGTTCCTTTCTAAAAAAGATGTGATGAAAATCAAGATATTTTTAAGATTAAAAACAGAAGAAAATATGATAAAGTAAAGTGAACATTCTAACAAGTACATGTACATGTATATAAATGCAAGAAAATGAGATTTTATATTTCAATATTTTTGAGGAAAATCAGCAAAGAAAAAGAAATGAATGTACAAGGTTGTTCATGCAAAAATGCTCTCATTTTCTTAATTCTCATACTTGCCCATTGAAATACTAACAGCAGCATTATAGGATAAATATTTATGTTTTAGGAAACATTGAAAGTGTTAGAAATTAGAGAATTTTGCATGAACACATTGAACCTAATGAACTTGGCCCTCCATCCAGGGTCTAACCGATCTGTTATACAGCTATGCTGAAAGAACTGTAGGAATATTAATTTTGTGTTTTCCTGGAGTTTTTCCAACACCACCTATTTATTGAAAAGGAAAACAAACTGACTATTCTTCATGGTAAACATTCTCTGGTATTTTCCCTCATGAAAAGCCAAGAGGGGATGGTCTCATTTTTTAAGAACAGGACTCATTTTAAGAAGCTGTTACATATATGAAAAACGTTACCTCAGTTTTTAAAAGGTGATGGACCATGTTTTATTAAACACATGCATAGGTTAAAAGTTCACAAACATTCAAATATTTTCCCACTTCCTCCCTCTAGTGAATTTCAAGGTATGACTCTGGCCCAAGAGATATCTTTAAACCAATTATACCTTAATTAGACAACATGTTTTGGTAGCAAACAAGTCAGGAAAACTCTATTTAATTACTCTGCCAAATAACAAAAATTTATAAATTATTAATAAAATAACAAAATTAGTAAATCAAAATACATATGAAAACATATCTTCTTTTTTCAGTTCCTTTCTAAAAAAGATGTGATGAAAATCAAGATATTTTTAAGATTAAAAACAGAAGAAAATATGATAAAGTAAAGTGAACATTCTAACAAGTACATGTACATGTATATAAATGCAAGAAAATGAGATTTTATATTTCAATATTTTTGAGGAAAATCAGCAAAGAAAAAGAAATGAATGTACAAGGTTGTTCATGCAAAAATGCTCTCATTTTCTTAATTCTCATACTTGCCCATTGAAATACTAACAGCAGCATTATAGGATAAATATTTATGTTTTAGGAAACATTGAAAGTGTTAGAAATTAGAGAATTTTGCATGAACACATTGAACCTAATGAACTTGGCCCTCCATCCAGGGTCTAACCGATCTGTTATACAGCTATGCTGAAAGAACTGTAGGAATATTAATTTTGTGTTTTCCTGGAGTTTTTCCAACACCACCTATTTATTGAAAAGGAAAACAAACTGACTATTCTTCATGGTAAACATTCTCTGGTATTTTCCCTCATGAAAAGCCAAGAGGGGATGGTCTCATTTTTTAAGAACAGGACTCATTTTAAGAAGCTGTTACATATATGAAAAACGTTACCTCAGTTTTTAAAAGGTGATGGACCATGTTTTATTAAACACATGCATAGGTTAAAAGTTCACAAACATTCAAATATTTTCCCACTTCCTCCCTCTAGTGAATTTCAAGGTATGACTCTGGCCCAAGAGATATCTTTAAACCAATTATACCTTAATTAGACAACATGTTTTGGTAGCAAACAAGTCAGGAAAACTCTATTTAATTACTCTGCCAAATAACAAAAATTTATAAATTATTAATAAAATAACAAAATTAGTAAATCATTACAAAATAATATGGTCTGCATCAATATCCTGTGTAGTGTGTATATCCTTTGCATTCGTTTAACTTCACTTCTTAAAAGAGAGGTTCATCTTCACTCTTTCAGTTTACAATAAATCTCTGAAATCACTGAGTCGATCAGAATTCATCAAAATGTGGAAGTTTTTCTTTTTAAGGTAATTTCCTTTGATGTTATCAAATACTTATGAGCACATATCTAGTATATGTTGCTTCCAGCTCAATGATTGGTTAAGAAAAAGTCAGTGTGGTAGGTTTGAAATGATTTATGAATCGGGCTGTCACAGGCACGGGTCATGAGGATGGGGGTGGGGCTGGTAAACTGTAATATATTGTCTACACTTGGCAGAGGCTAGTCTATAAGTAGACTATGTGCAGGGTAAACCCTGTACACCACCCTCTCTACATATCACTTTCGTCAAGTCACTGGAATAAAGTTGGTAGATCAAAGGGTGTGTCTAAATAGGGGTAGAGTTTTATTACAAGGCTATATGTTTGATTTAGAATCAATGTTCCCAAATCAATCATAACCAAGGCATTATCATATCCGTTTTTCTGAGAAAATCAATTATCGCTCAATGATAATGTATTCTGTAGTATGTTTCTAACAATACCTTCAGGATGCAATACTGAGATAGTTCCCTCCCATTTCCAGGTAAAAATATGAAAATAAGATAATTTGTCTACCACTGCTTCATTAAATAATCAGAGAGGTATACAGATATATACTACAATAAGTTTAATCCGAGTGGTTATTTTCCCATTTAACAAGAAAATTCGAAGCAAATGTATGAGATACGTAATTAGCATGAAAATTCCGAACAAAATGCTTTCGTATTTTTTCGGCACTCATTTTCGGTGAATTGTTTTCTGAAGTTCTATTTTTGCTGTGTAATGTGTATTTGTACGACATATTCTGTCACGCAAAAAACGGGAGTGACTTCAATTTCTTCAGCAAATGCGTGAGAAATACACATATTGCATCTAACAGTTGGACAGCCTGATAACGTTATGGAGATAATATTTCAGACTTTAACATTTCAGAAGCTTGCAAAAATTAGGCAATAGGCAAATTAAATGATTAGGCAAAATCAACACTTATACTATAAGTTTCACCGCATATACATTTTGGACTGGTTATACTTAGGTGGTGATTGACATAATAAAACTGACAGTATCTATTTCAGCATATGTCAATGAATCCTTATATAGGACTTCCTTCATCAGCTCATGCTTGGAATATATCCTGAAGTTAATTAATATTTAAGCTTAACCTGAGAGAGAGAGCTGTCATCAAGACTAATGTTCCATCCCTGCTTACCTTCTATACTATACTAGTATATAGCCTCTGCTCTTTGTTCATGTGGAAACCTTGATACACTTTTAACATGATGCAACAGATTTAACGCAAAAAAAAGATTTAACATGGTGCAAACAGATTTAACATGGTGCAACAAATTTAACATGGTGCAACAGATTTAACATGGTGCAAACAGGTTTAACATGGTGCAAACTGATATAAACAGATTTAACATGGTGCAACAGACTTAACATGGTGCATACAGATTTAACATGGTACAAAGACAAAAGCATATGATTTTCAGATTTTTAACATGGTGTATAGCACAGAGTTGTTCTGCTGGAGAAATCACTAATTCCATTGCATATTCGCCAGTCTGCTGCATGCTGCTTTGGTATAATTTGAAAATAATCTGTCACGCTCTTAATCAAAGTCGTGACAATTGGATCAATTAAGGATTGTCAACGTGATGTTGCACCAAGCAATAATGTAACGCAAAGTAACTCATTCCTAACCTTGGAGTGTATAGAGAGTACATTAAACTGAAAGGCCTTGCGCTATTACAATTGAATTACAAGGATATTAATTTCCTCATGGGTCCTCAATAACAAATGCCAATGTAGTCTTGCTTTGAGTCTCTGAACCAACTATTTTCTTTACCTACTTGCAGGCATGTGGCCAGCTTTTACCAGGGACGGGGCTTCTTGACAGTTTTGGTTAAAAAGATCATGTGAAAAGTGCTCAGAATGGTGAAAAACTGCATGATTTTGAAAGAATTGCCGCTCCCACCCTCTGGCTACGGGCCTTTGTTGCTTGCGTGTGAAAAAGTGTGTAGTCAAGTGGTTGGAGGAGATCAAAAGGCCTTGTAGCTTGACTAACATAACTGTTTTTTAAGATAAAATCAGAGTCAGGAATTTAACTTTCCCTAACAAATCAGTGTCATTTTCCTCAGATTTTTTTCTCAAGTGGGTGCAAAATTCTTATTTTTGCAGTTTAGACCAAATTTGGTCAAAATACTGGTAATGCCTATTTTCATGATTTTTCTTATTTCAACTGGATGCAAATGGATTCTCACGTAGGTGTAAGCTTAGAGTATTATTGAAATATCAAGTAGATACACCACCCACTTGTTTTAATACTGGAGAGATCACTGCTCCTCATACTGTAAGTTCCAGATCTGTGGTAAATAAGAATCTGTTGCCTGCTCTAATACAATCACTGCTCCCCCTCATCATCTCTAATTCTAGCTATAACCAAGAGGAATGCTCATTACAAGCATTGTAACATATCTGTAATAAGAGTGGGAATACCCCAGAATTCATGGACGAACCTATACCTCTCTTCATAAAGATGAAGCGCTAGTGTTTCATCTCTTAATTCTGGAGTACATGTATATATATTTCCTCCTCTTATCTGTATGATGGAAATAGTAGGGGGGGGGGGGGGCATTACAACCTTATATAGGTGACATCCATCAACCAAAAGGCACCCTGACACAAAGAGAGTAGTATAGGTAAGTTGAATGCTATGCATCTCTTCTAGCTAAGGAAACCAAACTACATGTACTAGAAATTATACCATGAAGTGGTAAGGGTCTTGGAGCATATTCCTGGAGTATTATGGACCCTGTTTTCATAACAACAGGCCCGTAGCCAGCTTTGCCAGAAGAGGGGGTCAGTTTTCAAATAATTTCTTCCCCCCTGGCTATGGGTTTGACCAGAAATGAACTGATAATTCTTTGGTGAATCTAACTTAGGAAACCTGGCTTGTTTTCAATTTGAATGACACAGCAGTTTTTTCTTCAATAGAAACTGTTTTTATTTTCCATAAAGATTTCACCTTCCTGTTTTCTTTGTTCAATTTCAAAACTAATTTTAACTTTATTTAATGATTTTGATTTAATGGCCAGGTCAACATAACAGTTTAAAATTAGAAGTTGGTAGAATGCATCACATGTTGTATTTAACTCATAAAAAATATTTGTGTTTTTTCACAGGTAATTAATTCTATTGGAAATTCTTTCAAAAGACTGACATAAATTGTGACTTATCATGTCAAATGGCTAGATTTGTGCCTATATGATAGGCATTTCCTAGCCAATATACATGTAACAATGTACATATTTTATATACATGTATATTATTTATATTTCCTCTTTATGGTTATTGCTTTACTTATTAGATATTCTTCTAAACCTCAATCTGGTAGAATGTGATAGGAGATTCAACTTGGTTGCAAGGAGTTTCAACTTGGTTGCAAGTCATGTAATTTTCAAATTCTGAGTTTTGTATACCATCAAGTACTAGATATAGTAACCCCATGAGGAAAACACCTATAGCATTGGTCCCCGGTAGATTACATATAAAGACGTACCCTCACATCAAACCTATGTCCAATTATGAAATAAAATTCAATTGCATATATGGAAAGAAATAAATGTACAAATCCACAAATTCAAAGTGTTTTACAGTATCAGCTGACCATTTTTCCCTTTCTTCTTCTTCTGTCACACTGCCAAATGTGCTTTAGTAAAAATAACACACGAATGGAGTTGATGTATCAGATCAGTCAACATTGACTCTTCATATTTTTGGATTTGCATTTCACTTAACAATTAGGCAAAGGTTTGACTTATAAGGGATCCCTGATCCCCCTCCTTTTATAAGTTATACTAAATACTTAGACTAGTACTGGCTTAAGTACACAAGGTGAACAAATCCAAAATGTTTTCATTAACATTATATGGTTATTTGTGTCAGTTAAAACTAGATTCTAATTGCAAGTAAGTTCTAGCATGCCATGCAATTAACAGTTAAAGAGCTAATTAGCAGCAATTCTCATCTAAACAACCCTAAAATATATTCAATTCATCATTATATTTCACTTACATAACCCACAGACAGCGACATGAAACTATTTCTGTAATTATTGAGGCTTGAAAAAGGGGTTCATGTATGAAGTGAATTAAAGTAGAACCTGTGTATAATGAACATTTTTTGTCGAGGAAACATGTTCATTGCTGGTAGGTGTTTACCACGGAGAGGGATTACAGAAGTTAGTACAGTATATACACATAGGAAGGCAAGGGTATCTAATAGAGAGAGTTATTCACTAGAGACAGATGTTCATTAAAGAGATGTGTTCACTACAGAAAGGTGTTCACTCGAGACAGGTGTTCCCCAGAGAGAGGTTTTCACAATTCCACCTCCATACACACAATCCTACCTTCATACACACAATCCCACCTTCATGCATATAATCCCACTTTCATACATACAATCCCACCTTCATACACAATCCCACCTTTATACACACAATCCCACCTTCATACACACAATCCCACCTTCATACACACAATCCCACCTCCATACACACAATCCCACTTTCATACACACAATCCCACCTTCATGCATATAATCCCACTTTCATACATACAATCCCACCTTCATACACACAATCCCACCTTCATACACACAATCCCACCTTCATACACACAATAAAATTAAATAATAACACAATAATAAAAATAAAAAAATACACACAATCCCACCTCCATACACACAATCCCACCTTCATACATACAATCCCACCTTCATTCACAATCCCACCTCCATACACACAATCCCACCTCCATACACACAATCCCACCTCCATACACACATTACCACCTCCATACACACAATCCCACCTTCATACACACAATCCCACCTCCATACACACAATCCCACCTCCATACACACATTACCACCTCCATACACACAATCCCACCTTCATACACACAATCCCGCCTTCACATTTATGAGGGTAGGTATACCATGCAGTGGTCTCCCCGAAAAAACTGAGTGCAACAATTTTTCTTAAAAAAAGTCTTTAAAAAATTGGCTATGCAGGGTGCCAACTGGGAGGCCTTTGGTTTCAAGTAGCCCCCCCCCCCCCTGGGTAAAAGTGACATGGGGAGATCACTGCCATGTGTAATACCTAAGTAATACAAATGATTAAAGAATAGAGTTCAAACAGGGTCTTTAATCGTTAGATCCAACACATGTTCTATATTTGGAATTTTAAGGAAAATAAGCCATATAAGTGGATCTTCTGAATGAAAATTGATTTAACAGCATTTAGCCAAAACGATAACAACAAAACAGAAACTGTACAGGATTCAAGGTAGATTTAATCCCTTACAATAATGTGTATGTTCAGTAGTGCAGTACCTATTAGCCCATCAAAAGTAAAGCCCCTTTCTTTTCTTATATTCAGAATTACAGGTATTTCAAGCTGATACATCTTTTTGCAATTTAAAGCCAAAAAACTGGGTCATCAGATACAGTTGGGGACAAAAATAAATGACAGGTCGATTTTCGATCACCATTTCCTAATTATGGTGGTCTGAAAGCCCATAATTTCCAATATTGTCTAGATACATATCCCTTAAAATTTGTTTATTTTACATTTTGTATAATCTCATCCACTGATTTATGGCCTCTTGTAAATTCTCTTTTTTTAACATGGGAAATCCTCACTTCAGCAAATCCACCTGTCATTTATTTATGTCCCCAACTGTACCAGAATTTTCTTTCAAAAACAAACTTCAAAACTAAATTATGTTTTTAAGTACAGGAGGTCAGATCAAGGGGCAAGTACAGTATGCCCCACCCCTCAAAATGGTTGTTATGCTGGATGTTGGTTACCACCTAATACTTGGTAAATGTAGATGTTCAAGTATACAAATGTTGTTAAGCTATGCCAAATAGTACCTAGGTTTTGCAAATCCGGAAATGCAAAAACAACATAGGCATCTCAATTTTAGAATTACAATTACAACATAGGCATTGCAAATGTGAAAGTACAATAACAACATCGGCAAATCAAATGTAGAAGTACAATTGCAACGTAAGTAAAGCAAATGTAGAAGTACAATTGCAACATAGGCAATTGCAAATTTGGAAGTAAAATTGCTGAAAAATGCCTAGATGTGGGTCCCATTTTGATGAAAAAATCCCTTGAACTGGGTCTACTTTTTGTAAAATCCTTAAACTGGGTACTGTTTTTGAAAAAAAATCGCTGGAAGTAGGTCTTGTTTTTAAAAATTACCTTGAAATGGGTCTATTTTTGAAATAAAAAGATGTGGGTCCATTTTTTGAGAAAAAAGGCAAACACTATGCAAATGTGATTTCAGAGATGTAAATGCTGCACCAAAAATGTGAGAAGATATTGTGACTGAGTATTTTCGGCAGAACTTGGTAACAACGCAAGTAGATGTTATGAAAGCAAGATATCAAGCCTATCGTATTACTAACAATTAACACATATAATGTGACTTGAACCTACCTTTCAGCATTGGTCATTGGAATATGATGTTTAACTCCATTATCATCTATTCTCGTCCTGAAAAATAATTATCAACATTTGTATTTATGTGCAGTCATAATAATTGAATCAGTTGCATTTACTATTCTACCTATGAATGCTTTCATGTACAGTTAGATACAAAGCATGTGTATTATGGGTGTACTCAAGTGGGGGGGTGCTAGTATAGGCTTCACGTGCAAGCTATATGTTTTTTAGATGTAGACGACTAGATGCACCCACTTGAAAAAATCCTGAGAACACCCCTGTACATGCACAAATTTGTCTACAAACAATCTGATTTTCAATCACATAACACTTTTTCTATTTGAAAGTACACAGCTGTCAGCATATGATTCAAACATGCCTTATAATATTATCACCAGTTTTATTGCATTCAGATTCCTTAAATGTCTGGCGATAAGGGTTTCATTTTTAGATATAGATCTGATGATCTGATTCTGCCTTTAAGACTAAGCTTGACTTTGCAAGTGGTTCTATTTACCTTTGGATAAAGCTAAATTAGGCCAGCAAAGAAAGTTAAATTCATAATCCATTTAAAATATCAGGGAAATTTACGACATGTTTCATTAGACAATTGAATAATCTAGCAATGGTTATATATTTGCTTGAAACAGTTAGTATTAGCCTCTTACAAATTATTAATAATCATTAATTAATGTAGATCATCGACGTACATGATATATCTAATTCCAATCATCATACATCTGCTAATTAAGCTATATCATGCCCTTTCAAGAGAGCTTTATCAGGGGCAGCAGGCAATTATCACCGGTTGTTTTCACAAAATAGCCTGTTTTAGGGACGTTTTCCATGCAATATTTATGATTTCCATTAATTTTGCCTGTTGTGAGAAATTCTAGGGCGAAGGGGTGTAACGTCGACACCGTTTTGGGGTAACTTCGACATGTGGGGTAACTTCGACACCTTGTTGTTTATTTGCTCTAATTTCTGATCTAGGGGGAAGCCATGTTTTTGTTCTCGCATGGATCGAGATCTCGCGAGATTTTAATTTTTCCAGAAATCAAACATGGCGGAAAACGGAAATTCTACTTCTAATACGTAAGTGTCGAAGTTACCCCGTCTATTATGTCGACATTACCCCACACGTCGACATTACACCCCTTCGCCCTAGTGAAACCCCTGTATATATACGCTACTAAAAAGACTCGATGGACATGAAAGGAGTTCTCTTCAAATCCATGATATTGATAAAACCTTGATTCATGTTAAATGAATTAAATTAAGGTCAAAAATGAAATAAATCTGACTGAAAGTTGAAAAGTGAAATAAATATTGAAAAATTATCTAGATTTTTCTACATGTAGCTAGATAATTTGATACCTTTTAGCCCTTCCTCTAGGCATCTTTGTCTTCCTGGAGAATCAACAAATTGCCTTTGTTGTGGTGTCGTGTTATCAAGTGGTATAAAAGTGAGTATAATCCAGAAAATTAACAAAAATCACAGGGGCTTGTCTCGAGGCGTCGGGCAAGCCCTCCGATGAATCTACTGCTTATAATAGTATTAAGGGTGGTCGGTTTTGATGCTACCTGAAATTTGTAGAAAATGATTGTTAGATATATCAAGTAAAAATATATGGAATCCTTTCAATAATCGACATGCTGATTCAAACAACACTATAGAGTAAACTTACCTAAAATGGTAGCAATCCATCCACTAGTTGCTGAGATGTGTGAAGAACATGTAAGGAAGTGATTAAATTTAATTGAAAATGCAAAACACGACAATTTTCACCCTCAAATTGTTAGCTCCAGAGTCGATTTCTTCCTCAAAACACGTCCACTGTTAAAAATCGGTAGTCCCTAGAGTTCTTTGTTTACTTAGGTTCATTTCCGTATATTATTTTTAACGAAGGACAGCCTATAACGACTGCTATACGCAAAATAGATGCATGAAATTATGTTTCGAAACTGAAAATGTGTTCCATGCGCAGTTGCGTTCAATCCAGCAATTTGATTAGTTCATATTATATGAACGCATGCGCAATGACCACATATTTTTCTAGATAGATGTCACTTGCGTTCATTATTTCACACCAGTCCATTCCCATGATGCACCTAATATTGCGGGAATATTTTCCTTTAGTGATAAAACAAATTACTCTCATTTTCGAAATATGTTTTCCGTTCCTTGGCAATAATCTTTCATTTGGTACCGATCCAACCGCCGAAAAGTAATTCGAATCCTTCTGAATTGTGGGAATGAAGTACTTTCATTTTTGCGCATGCGCTGCGCATGCGCATAGAACACGGGAAAGTCGCCATTTTTCAACTTTCAGTTTCGAAACTTAATTTCATGCATCTTTTTGCGTATAGCAGTCGTTATAGGCTGTCCTTCGTTAAAAATAACATACGGGAATGAACCTAAGGAAACAAAGAACTCTAGGAACTACCAATTTTTAACAGTGGACGTGTCTTGGGGAAGAAATCGACTCTGGAGGTAATAATTTGGCTGCAAAAAAATTCGGTACTTGCAGTGTAATCACTTCTTAACAAATTATTCAGATTTCTCAGCAACAAGTGGATGGATTGCTACCATTTTAGGTAAGTTTACTCTTTAGTGTTGTTTGAATCAGCATGTCGATTATTGAAAGGATTCCATATATACTTGATATATCTAACAATCATTTTCTACAAATTTCAGGTAGCATCAAAACCGACCACCCTTAATACTATTATAAGCAGTAGATTCATCGGAGGGCTTGCCCGACGCCTCGAGACAAGCCCCTGTGACAAAAATCCAACAGGTAGTCTGTAGAACTTTCCATCATAAACAAATAGACCCCTTGAAATTCAGAACAACATGATTCGGTAAAGAGTTGAAAAATTAAAATCACAACAGCAGTCTTAATACTTTAGATCTAAAAACTTCATTTAACATACTTTATTCTTTAAATATTTTTCTGTGTATTTCAGTCAATATACATGATAAAGTAATACGTTATAATCACCAATCACATATATTTAGAAGGGGTCCATCAATCAAGATATTGTTTTCGTTTTGTGTAAAACTATGGTTATTTTTTAAATCAAAATCTTATCCACCAAGTTTAACAACTCTACATATATAGTTGTGTAGTATGGGATATAAATATATATGTATAACCAAGTTAATACTCTTAAAACACAGTGCATACAATTTGCATAGTCTATTTGTTCACCCCGGGGATAAACTAATTAGGTCAAAGTAGCTCTTCAAATTGAGAGGAAATAAAATTACCAAAACAATTTTAGGTTTTTGAATTCACTTTTTTATCATTGTTGTACAGTTGCTTATATTATTAGGGTAAGATATTCAGTGATTTTAAGAAATATATATAATATATTCCATTAAAAACAGTACTTGTAAATATGTATGATATATTTCACATCAATTGTTGAACTAAATAGTTGCCATGGTATCAATTCTTGTTTATTTTCATTTTCTTCTGTCTGAGTGTCTGTGTCATTTGTGTTTCACTATCAGTCTTACCCTTTACATTTGATCAACTTCACTTCTTGAGAGAGAGCTTTGTCTTCACTCCTTCTGAACTCACCAAACAAATCAGAGTTGTGTCTTTGAAATAACAACTATACAGTCAAGTACAATGTAGATCTAGCATACATAGGGACATTCTCGGACATGGGGCGATACGTTGATGATATATATATTGTGAAAAGCCTAACAAGTCAACAAACAAATACACGTACATGTATGTCACCTACATTTTATAGCTTCCATTCCTAAAATATTCCAAGCAAATTACATTTAAGCAGGCCTGTCAACTGTCCCGCAATTTGCGTATTTGTCACGCATTTGCTGAAGAATTTGAAGTCACGCCAGTTATTTTTGCATGACAGAAAATGTCACGCAAATACGCATTTTACCTGGTAATTGTCAAGCAAAAATATTTCTGTAGAAAAATTTCTAAAAAAGATCGTCTACACAGCAAAAATACGAACGCGGGAAAAAAAACGTACGCATTTCGTTCGGACTTTTCACGCGAATTACGTATATGTCACGCATTCCGTTCGGAATTTTTCGTGCCAGATCTGTTTTATATGTCTCTGCCTCACCACTCTGGTTTACCTCCAGTATTAGAGGATGGAGATGTTGTCCATATGTCTGCCTAGGGGGGCCCCATACTTTCAGGACACCCTGTACATTGACCACATTGCCTCCCTGTCTCTAAGCCTACTTTCAGTCTCATTATTTGCATATTCCAGTTCTACAGTACCCTAGAAATATATGTTCAAATTCATACATGTATCAACAGTGAAAGTTTACCTCCCAAATACATGTATGGTACACTTGTACACTGACACCTCCCAAGTTTATATTTATCGTGACAATTGTGGTAGGTACAATGTACATGTATCTACATGAACATTGAACATCCACATTTAACATATGTACTTCGTCTTCCAGTGGTGACCCTTTGTCCATCTGTTTTGACCTGATACCATGGAAGCAGTCTTAGAAGAATACATCCGCAAGTTTTTGTACGATAAAAGAGGGGAGCAGGTATTTGTCGATTTGAAGCATGCAATCTCTGTTAAACATGTTCAGAAACACGGCTCGACAACATTGGCTTCAACATGGGTGAATATACTGCAACATCCAGACAACTACCCTACATCCTTATATGCATACAAAAGCTTGAAGGATCGAACGTCAGGTGTGGAGAAAGTGATGTTGAAGACTGATGATATCACGTTCACAGTTTTTATGAAGACTGGAACACTTACTCTTCAAGGTAATTACTAAGCCATGGCGTTGTTTATTGTTTTTGTTGAACTTCCTGCTTTCTCTTCTCAATTCATTCATTCATGCTTTAACTATCAAATGTCATTTATTTGTACATTCATTAAATGTCATACATTAGTCAGATCATCAAATGCTTTTCATTTGCTCAACAAATGTTAATTATTTCAAAAAATATTAACATGCAGGTGTACTATTGTTTTAGACATGAAGAAAAGCTCATTGACATGTACTGAAGATTTAAATTGACAATAACAGATTTACAGAATGTTCAATGTAAAACATATGCCAATTACAGTATATAGGCAAGGTATACTCACGCCCGGTGATCGTGAAAATGGGACGGAGGGGGGAGCAGGCAATTTCTGCTAGAAAATTCAACAAATCTGAGAGATTTATTTTTTCAAGAAAAAGTTTACTATTGAATTGCTGAATTGATAGGCGCACGGTATGGTAAAATATGTTAGGTCTTCTGGGATTTTTTCTGAAACGATAGGCATCTAAGATATGAGATCTATTAAAAAAGGCGCGAGGCAACCAACAGACACAAATCAACGTTTTAGCTAATAAATCAAGCAACAATGGTCTACACGACCTGTATTAAATACTTGTAAGTGACGATATCATAACTAAATTAATGCCATTGCTGAATTTATAAAATAAGTTTCAATACGTAAAATAAAAAATAATCGAAAATAATTATGGGACGGAGGGGGGGAGCAATATGTATCATGTCTTAATACATATTGCTCCCCCCCTCCGTCCCAAAATTATTTTCGATTATTTTTTATTTCACCTATGGAAACTTATTTTACAAAGTCAGCAATAACATTAATTTTGTGACTATAATGTCACTTACAAGTATTTATTACAGGTCATGTACACCATTGTTGCTTCATTTATAGCAACAACACTGACTTTTGCACGTTGGTGCGTTGCGCCTTTTTTAATAGATCTTATACCCTAAAAGAGTATCGGTTGAAAAAAAATCCTAGAATACCTAACATATTTTACAATACCATGAGCCTATTTATTTAGCAATTCAATAGTAAACTTCTTCTTTAAAAAATAAATCGTCCAGATTTGTTGAAATTTCTAGCAGAAATTGCCTGCTCCCCCCTCCGTCCCAATTCTACGATCACCGGGCGTGATACTGTATATGAACACAATTGTTAAAATCTTAATGCAGGTAACTTTGCACATGAATGGTTCGTGCAACACTTCAAGGGTATTCTGGATCGTTCTGAGAGCTGTATCACCGATGACCATTCAGTGCTGTCTCCAACAAGGCGTAGCTACAGCAGTAATGGATACCGAAGTCAGGCCTCAGCATACACATCGTGGAGAGATGCTGATATCACAAATACTGGTTCGTCCAATTTTATTTTTTCTTCCTTGTTCTGTCAGATTGGCCATGGGCATTCAACCTGTTGAAAGCCCATGAATTGGCTGATGAAACAACTTTTTTTGGCGCTCTCAAGTTGGCCGAGTGGTCTAGAGCACTGAACACACTAAACTAGGCGCTGTCGCCATTACCATAAGACGATGAGTTCACGATGCATAAGCTGCTTGCATTTATTCATTTAAGCACTGTATTAGATGATCTCTTGATGTATTTAATACAGTTGATGTTTCATATAATTTGATATGATATGATTGGTTTTAAGTTTTTCATATGTTGTTTCTTCTTTCTCATAAAGATTACAGTTGTATGTGTTTTTACTCCTTGATAGAGGAGTAATGTAATGCTCTATTTGGTTTAATGGCCCATTTGAAATTAGGGTTTGTGTTTTTTCAAACATTGTCTTGGTTTTTTTTATTCTGTACATATAACCAAGATATGTTGTTGATGGTTTCACAATCAATGCATGTTGCTGAGGGGAACTTTTAATCAGAGACACAAAATAACTTTTCATGTAGTATTATATTTTTTCATATGTCTCTGTTTTAATCTGAAAAAGGTGAACAATAAAAGCCCTGTCATCAAATTGTAAGAAGATTAATTTACTTCATATCTCTTACTTTAGAGGCAAGACGACAGTTAGATGAACGTGATAATTCAGCTGGAAGTCGTCTGTATAGAAGCACCCTAGCCACTGAACCTATACTACCAGATGTGGACTATAATGCTGAAAGAAAGATTGAAGATGGCCAAGATGATATTTTACTTGGAATGAGAAGCCTTAATATGAACTCGGTGAGTATTATTGACATTGTCTTTGGCCGAGGGGTCTAAAGCACTAAACTTGATTGGCTTAGTGCTGATGCCATAATCATGAGCTCATGAGTTTGAGATCTGAGAGCTCTTTGCATTTATTCATTCATTATTCAGTCTTGCTTGGTCCGGTTCTTCCCCACAAACAGCTGGCTTTAGCACATGTAATTACAGACTAGAATGGCAAAATGGTTTCGGTTTTTTTGAGAACTTTAAAGGGGAAACATAGGGTCAGAGTTAGACAGTACAGGAAACATGTATATCTGAATGCCTCTCTTATCCAAACACCTCTCAATGTGAACACTTTTTCTCTGTCCCAAAATTGTTATCTCCCATTGACTTACATGTTGGATAAGTCATGTTTTACCGTACTTTAAATGTTGGTATATGGTAGATAAACAATACGCTTTGTGATATTTGTTACTCCTCCCATCAGATGATCAATGATCATGAAAATGATTTTATTCAGACTTTTGCATTGAAAAAAAGATGTGATGAGAATATTCTACAGGGTGACCCAAAAAGCAGTACTTTAGCCATTTATTCAAAGATTTGTGGGTTCTGTTTTTTTGGATCACCCTGTACCTTATATGAGTATATTCCAGAACATCATTTTTAAGGCTTTAGGTTTAATTAGTTATTATCAACTAAGACCCCAAGTTTGGCATTTAATTACCTGGTATGTATGTCAGTTTATCTTCGCTAAAACGTAAAACCAAATACTTTAACTTCTTCAGGAACTGATGTCTAGAGAGTCTGTACATCGCCAGTTAGAGAGCTTGAACCAAGTTGGGGGAATAAAAGATGGCCCCACATACATATACAAACTTTGGAAGTCACTACTTGATATGTGGATCTCGACTGAAGGGAATAAAGTCTATATTGTATCGCCATTTATGGATGCTGACCGTTTAGCTGATGTAGCTGAAATCTGTATGAACAATGCGTGGACGGCCAACAACTTGACTGCAATCTATGCAAGGAGAATATGCGATGGTGAACGCACAATCAGCGATCTGAAAAGAGATGTTTTAACTTATTACAATCAGGACGAGAAAAAGAAACTCTTTGTTGAGTACAAAGTATTCAGTAAGATCATTTATCCAGTTAAGACCTTTCATGCAAAGTTCATTGCTACAACAAAAGATGGCATGGCTGATGTTCTCGTTACGAGCGCCAACTTTCACGGCAGCCATTTTGTACGATCCAACATGGAAACTGTATTTTTTGTAAGAATGACTGAGCAGGAATTTCTTGAGAACTACATAAATCCGATCAAGGAATCAGTTCAGGGGTAAAAAGCCAATCTAGAGTTATCAATTTAAAAAACAGGGGTTTTTAGTGCCAAAGAATGATAGTAAATACACCCCCTCTATAAGTTTGGCAACTGGAAAATCACCATTGATTAGCATGTGAAACCATCTTAATGTTTGAATTTTAGATTCAACTAAACATGTTAAAATCGCAAACATCAATAGGTTCAAAGTCTAACAAATGGTCAAAAAGAAGACTCAGTTGCCAAACTTTTTGTGGGTAGTATACAAACTGAAGGTTCAATATTTAACAGTTGTCAAAACTTATGGAGGGGAGTGTAATATAATTATTTTAATGTCTGATGTGAAGCTATCAAAGATTTATAAGTTTCAAACTCATTACACATGTAATTATATACATGTAATTATATACATAAAAAAGATGTAACAGAAGACTGATAAATCAGTGTCAAAATGTCTTAAAGAACTAAATGTAGTCTAGAAGTCCCTGTGACCCCCCCCCCTCCCCACTACTTGACTACACACTTTTTCAAACAGGAGGTTAGTAGGGCACTGGCGGATCTGCCCCCCTTGGGTGGGCCCAGAACAAAAATTGGGCTCTAAAATAATTTTGGGCAAAAAAGGCCTTAAAGTCTTTTTGGGCCTTCTTGGTCATTACTGGGCCTTTTCGCCAATTTTTGAAGAAAATGGGCCTCAAAATTTCAAAATGTGGGCCCACTTTGGGGTTTTAGGGGCCCAAGGTTTTTTTCGTAGATGCCAGATGCGCCCCTGTAGGTGGCTCAGAAGGGCTTGAAGCTAGACTACTGCTGATGCAAAATGAATACATGTACAATTAATAATTTTATTTCAACCAACTCACTTGTAAATCTTTGTAATTGTACTGCTGAGATTACACATATTATTATGTATGATATGACATTTTGCATTTTAATGCCTTGTTAAATATAGATTTCACTTTAACTTATATTTCATTGTTATTAAGCCTCTATGGGCTTTTAGTCTAATCAGATCAATAATGAGTATGTTATAATACTAAAAAATAAAAGTAGCTATAGGCATATTTAATAATCCCTCGAACATTTATTTTGTTCAATAGAGCAAGTCTCATCAAGTCAAGTTTTAGTTATTCTTAGAAGAGTTTTACTACATACATTGCAAATACATTTTTACATGTGAAAATATATCATTTGCGTTTGTTCTTTCTGTCAATTTCAATTCTAGCCAACTTTGAATACAACTCAAAATATGTGGTATTGTATCCATACTGTTATGGAGCGATGTTTCGCTAGACGTCTCATCTGGTTTGGTAATTTGAGATACCATGTGGCGATGTGTGCCAAATGTAAAGGGCAAGCCACGACGTACCTCAGTTTAGATTAAAAATTTAAGATGGAGAGGTTGTCATGGAGCCAAAGATTTAAACGAAATAAATTATATTCGACTCAAAATCACTTATTTGGTCAACAGAATGAAACCAAAGAATATCATCCTGGTCGTGCTTTTGTTAGAGTTCCTCTTGATTAATCGCACTTTTAAGATAATATACACCTTGAAAAATATCTCATCGTTGAAAATACTTTGAAAAAAAGAAAACTATTCACAAAACCGAGACTTGATGAGATTGAAGCAGGAAAATGTTCGGATGATTGTGATTAAGATGAACTGCATTTTGTTTTCAGATGTAAGAACTATGAGAACAGCCCACTCTATCATTAGCCAAAACATTTCATTGAAATGTGTTTTAAGAAAAGATATATGCATTACCTCAGATGCAAAGTCATATCTATAGGGGGTGGAAAAATTGCAAGCAACATTTACATTTTGCCTACCAATATATTGATAATATATATTCCTTACTATCTCAAATATACTTTATCTCCCTTATGAAGTTGCAAGTTATCAAAATGCTAAATGGGGAAAAATGTTTAAACTCTCAGATAATAAAAATGGCAACTTATCTCATTTTTTCACGTTTACGCGAATGTAAACAAAGGAAGTCGATACCCTAAGGCGTTTTCATTCTTCTTTCTATCCACAGATATGTATTTGTTGTCTTTAAAAAGTACAATCCCTTAGCATGACTTGTGCAATACAGTATCACCCTTCGAACTTGCTATGATCCTAACCCTGCGTGTAGAGTCTAGTTATAAACTACATGTAGACGAAGCTCTCTTTTAAGAAGTGAAGTCGAACGAATGCAAAGGGTGCTATAATCTTGACCCCGCCCCCTTGGTAGTGGTAGAGTCATATGGGAAAATAGAAAACTTGGAAATTATATAAAAAATGATCACAAACTGGAAAGATACTTAACATCAAGTGTGAACAAAATGTAAGATGTTAGATTAGCAAACCATAATTTAAGAATTGAAACAGGAAGACACGAGAAAAAGAAAAAAGATGGCACTTGATAGAGTCGACTTGAAATAAAATAAAAAAAGAATTTGCAATAAGGGGGAAGCAGAGGATGAAAAGCATTTTTTCTTTTATGTGATGGTTATAAAAAATGTAGATATGATTTTTTATAAATTTATTAACACTTTAAGAATATGTCGGAGGAAGAAAAATATAAGACTTTTAATGATGATCATAAAATTGTAAACGAATTGATACATTTTATAAATACATTTTTCAATCAAAGTCGGGGGCTATTTAAAAGAAAAAACTAGATTGAATATTTATTTATTTTTTAAATTATTCATCACTGTATATTTATATTGTAACCGGACGAAACGGGGAAGGGAATGGGACTTTAAACAGAGCCTATGAGATCAAATATAATATGCAACACATATGTAAAACAACACGACGCAATATAAAATATACAATATAATAATATTATACAAATGTTTATTTTCATAAAATCAACAATTCTTGGCTAGAAGTAATTTCATCTGGAACACCGTGAACGTCATTTGAAAAATGCTGGCCGGCGTGTCATAAAGGAGTGGTATCGATATGGAGAAATTTTTAGGTTTATCTTGATTTTTATCTATTTTGGGGGGATTTTGTTTTAATTTTTTGAATACTTTTTTAAAATCAAACAAAAATTCCTTTGTATAACTATAATATTGAGAGGTCTAAAAACGTGTTGTATATGCTATTTTGTTTTATCAAGGTTCGGAAAGACATTTTATTTCATTCTCAAGCATTGGTAGAAAGGAGCACTAAAAATACCGTTTACAGAATGTTTTCAATGATTGGTTTAAGAAAAAATATTTTTTAATTCAGTTCTCAATATCGATACCACTCCTTTGTCAAATATTTAAAAAATCGCCAGTTAAATAAATCATTAATTAAAATGGGACCGGCCGGGCTCCTTGATGAGATATTGCATGATTTCGTCAGGATTTCATCTAATATTAAAACATATGGCTCCAAGAAAAATGGCGACATTCGAAAACTGAACGAAATGTCGTTTATGTCTGGCATTAGTAACTGGCTGTAAATTCTAAGTTAGCGATCCAGAAGATGTAAACTAATACATTTATCACTTCATGTATGTTTTGGAATTTTAGGTGAGGTAATAAGACCAAAACTCGCAATTCAAATTGTGATGTGGAAAAATGGCAGACATTTGATTTCAAATTTTATGATTACGACATGACCCGTATACATGCAGGGATTTATTTTTGGACGAAGGCCACGATTCAGTGGCCTTAGAAGAAGCATGAAGGTAGTATGTACTAATCATTTCGTTAAGCAGACCGTTACAATATGATAATGTTGTACAATTGATTATGTGAGGAAGCCAAATGTTTAAAATAAAAAAGCTCAACCTTCTTGATTAATACACTTTAATTCTATATGAACAATATTGGTGAATTACTCGCAACGTTCAAAAGAGGTTATTCTTGTATAAAAAAAGATATATCAAGTTTCTATATATAATACACCAGTACACTGTTAAAAAATTTATAACGAATATCTGGGCCTTGCAGTCATCATGGATGGTGCAGAATTTAGGCGAAGGGGAAAAGAGATGATAGATTATGTTGCAGATTATTTAGAGAACATTCAAGAGAGACGTGTGTTTCCAACTGTTGAGCCAGGGTATCTGCATCAACTTATTCCCGATCATGCCCCAGAGGAGGGGGAGAAATGGGACGATCTCTTTAAGGACATAGAGCGGGTCATTATGCCAGGGGTAAGTATCAGGTGTCCCAAAAAATGAGACACTTTTTGCCATGTCTTTTCTCGGCAACTGTTGAACAAAATTCACTGAAAATTTGTACAAAGCAGCCAAAGACTGCCATAAGCAAGTTGTAAAAATATAAAAAAGATCAAGTAAATATTCCGTGAGAACTAAGAAATTCAAAATAGCATGGCAACAATCCTCATCTTTGTCATATTTCTGTCCTTGCTAACAATACTCCTGGGCAGGGAAAATTTAGTTCATCGATTGCCGAGATAATACTTGTCAAAAAGTGTCTCATTTTGGGACACCCGATATAATAGACATAGAGCGGAATATTATGCCAGGAGTGAGTACTAACTACTAAAGTAGACAAAATGTCAAGTACGGGTGGTCTCAAGGGAAGAGCAGTGAGGAAATTTTATTTTATCAACGTGGCAAATTGTTTGTGTCAACGAAGATTTCACAGGGGGGGGGGGGTGCAATGAGGCAATTCTTTTTATCAACAAGGTAATTTTTATCAATGAGGCAAATGTTCTTTATCAATGAGGCAATTTTTTTGGAAGTGAGGCAACCAGGATCCTGATCTTAGATTCAGAAATCTATTAGTTGACGTAACATTTTGATACGGACCACAAGATTTAGAAACCACGTATACGTTTAACTTTTCATTCATGTATGAAAAACACGGAGCGCAGCGGCGTCTCTGTCACGAAAAACGAGGAACTTAAACATCAAATATATATATAGCTCCAACATATTGTTTCTTCGTGATGATGCTAGGTGAATACTTTTTTTTGAAACCAGAGGCCATGCGCTAACTGCACTCATACAATAATGGAGAAAATCGTCGAGAAATTGTTTTTTAGGAGAAACAAAGTATATTACAAAAATCTCCTTCCGGAAAGCAAGTCATCAGGCAAATAATCAAATTAAAGCGACGAGTCAATATTCCCGAGAAGCGACGAGGCGCAGAATCCCGTAGCGACCCCCCCCCCCCCCCTAGCTACTTAATTACTATGATTTTTTCAAAGATGTGTTGGTGATATGTAATGGGCGGGGGGATAACAAGGGCTTGCACCTAGAATATACTAGTAATGCATCCCATGTCAAATACAGTAACTCTATGTACACTTCAGGTGACCCACTGGAACCATCCACAGTTTCATGCCTACTTCCCCACAGCAAACTCTTTCCCATCTATATGTACATTTCAGGTGACCCACTGGAACCATCCACAGTTTCATGCCTACTTCCCCTCAGCAAACTCCTACCCAGCTATGTGTGCTGATATTTTATGTGATGCCATTGGATGTTTAGGCTTTACATGGGTAAGTTAAGGTGATGGTTCAAGATAACAATTGGTATACCAGCACATTATTTCTTGGCACAACATAAAATATGATTTCAAGCATTTTTTGGATTTCCTTGGTTTTTTCAGGGTAGTATCATTACACTGCCTCCAAATTATTTCTAACTAACTAGTAAACATTAGATTCAACAAAGATGCTTTCCGGAAAAAAAACAAGGAAATACACCCATACTTTATTTTGTACCGGAAAATAATATGAGCAGCTATACTAATAGCAATCTTTTCAAACATTTTTTCTTGAACATGTGCCTCAAACGCAAAGTCTAGTATATTATTATCCTGACGTACAAGTGAACATGTCAATAGAAAACAAATGTCCAGTTTTAGACAGATCGTATGTTTAGAAAAAGTATAGCAACGGTGTCGTAGATTTGCTGAGTGGGTGTTTGGGAAAAAGCCAACCATCGAGACGTGAAACATTTTAAGTAATCAATGTTATTATAAGTTATTGAATGATTTGAAGTGCAATACAGGATATATTCTGCTCGAGAAATTCCGTATTGGAACGAGACGAAGTCGAGTGCCAATAAAGAATATCGAGACAGAATATATCCTGTATTGCACTTCAAATCATTCAATAACGTTTATCGTGTGATTCTCTGTATTGCTACTGAGATTGTCCCCTCCGTACCAATATTTTCTGTATTGCGACGGAGATGATCAACGGGGACAATCTCAGTAGCAATACAGATTGCTACAGCACAAGAACTGACCAATAAGAGGGCTTCATTTTACAGATCATAGCTTAAAAAATGATATCCGCATCTTTTTTCCTGTTTTGCAATGCATTGTATAATATTGCTCTCCATGACCAAACTTGGCACAGTCCCGCAACAATTACATAATATACAGGGTGGTCCAAAAAGTGAACTCTTGCAACAAGCTATATCTCATTTATTTTCGACATTAATATTCTTAATGTTTAAGAGGAAGGTCTAAAGTTTTTGTAGGTACCATAAAATGTCACCTAGTCTAAAATCTTGCAAAAGTTACAAACATGCCTGATTAACGGATAATGTGTTCAATTTATGCTCCACGGTTCTGAATAAGGAATATTGAAGTTGTCCACTGCTCAGAAACATTTAACAAATAAAGAAAAATGTATGAGAAATACAAACTATATTCCTAGATATGATGGATAGAGCAGTGCCCAACTTCAGACTTTTTTATATACTCACGAGGAGGGATCGCAAATTTGTCCGCTATGGGGGATGACACTATTTTTCATAATCAAACATTTAAAATATTTCACAATTTATTTTATAACCCACTACTTATATCCTGGATCACCCTGAATGTAACTTGATATTACCAGTATTTTAAATAAAAGAAACGACCTTTCACAAAAGTATGTAAAAATGTTCTATTGTGTTTGAATTTTAGGCTTCCAGTCCAGCATGTACTGAGCTAGAGGTGGTGATGATGGATTGGTTGGCGAAACTGTTGAATCTCCCAGAACAGTTCCTATCTGGTGGTAAAGGAGGGGGAGTTATACAGGTGGTTTAACATTCTTGTCATACTTTACATCATACTCATAGGGTTTAGATGATCGCAATAATTCATAAAACTATTTAAATGTCCCTATACTACCCTAAAACGTGACATTATTGACGTTTCGGACCCCAACGGTTGCCACCTTCAGAACTTTTATTCGACTTCCGGTTCTTGAGCACGTGCTCCCAACACTGTTGTAGAGTTGGAAATTTCCTTGTTTCCTATTCATATTTTCAGTTTCTTTGATATAGACTGCTTCTTTAATCCACCTATCCTGTCCTGTTTGTTACTGACACTGTCTATAGTACCGTTATATAGTACAGTTACTGGAGCACACATGTGTTGTGATAGCTAAGCTATACAATTCGGATTGAGATGCGGATTTGTTACCCCTCGTAAAAGGTCTGCTATTGGTATTCTTTTCAACATCTGACTTATGTTCTTTGATGCATACTTCAAGCTTTCTCGATGTTACCCCTACATATGACTTTGGGCAACTCTTTCATGGTATCTTATAAATAACTTTTGTACGATTTAAATCTTATCCTTGGGGTGTGAGGGATTACAACCATTCCTAAATTTTCTTCACTCTCTGTAACGTTAGGTTTGACCTTATTTTTTACTTTATTGATGGTGTTAAATTCAACGCTAAGTCAAATCATCATTTTAGAACATGAAATTAAATAATTTTGCATTTCACAATTTAATATATAGGGTACGGCATCAGAAGCCACATTTGTTGCACTACTGGCAGCAAGACAAAAGGCGATACAAGACTATAGACATAATCATCCTGAAATTAAAAATGGTGAAGAAGTTGCAGATAAACTTGTGGCTTATTGCTCAGATAATGTAAGTACAGAGTTCTAAGCACATACCATTTTATAAAGGTGTTCAATTGGCTTCAATTGTATTTTCTAAAACTAAAGTTTGTCCCACTCCATATCCTAGAACTGTTAAATCACTTTGACTTTGTATGGAAATCGAAAGGATGTCCCTTAGAGTGTCTAAAATCTAGATTTGGAATATACCGCTAAGCGTTAAGGTCAGACTGCATTTTCTACCATTTTGTACTTTTTTCAGATGAACATAACTCATTCCAAACACGGCCTAAATCTTTCATTTTTCATAAAAGGTGCTTTAGTGTACCCAGATTATTAATTGAGTGTTAATTTTGCTTTAAAATATTATAAATAACTAGAAAATTGAGCGGTCTTCTATTCAAAATAGTAAACATTTCTCATCATGCATTAATTGTCACACTCTTGGTTACAGTCTCATGTCTCTGTTGAACGAGCTGGTCTTCTTGGGCGTGTAAAAATAGTACAACTGCCTGCTGATGACAAACAGAGTTTACGCGGGGACACACTCCAAGAGGCTATCAACAAGGACAAATCAATGGGACTCATACCATGTTTTGTAAGTATTTATAGACCTACATGTAATCCAGGAACCAATCTATCATAAGGGCAAAGCAATTGCAGGTGCAGGCCCGTAGCCAGGGGGGGGGTTCGGGCGAACCCCCCTGGCCAAAATTTCTTTCAAAATCATGCAGTTTTTCACCATTCTGACTATTTTTTGAGTGATTTTTGGCCAAATTTGCCAAAGTGAACCCCCCCTAGAATTTTTGGGAAAAGTGAACCCCCCTTGGAAAATTCTGGCTACGGGCCTGAGGTGGGACTTATACATACAGACCAAGTTTTGTTATATCTGTAGTGAAACAATCTATAACAAGGACGAAATACATGTTGTAATGGGATTTATAACATGTCTTGTAAGTCTTTGTAGACCTATTTCAGGAAATTATCTGTCACGCGAACAACGTAATGGGGTTCATACTTTTAAGTCTTTATAGACCCGACTCAGAAAGCAAACAATAAGATGGACACGGCACAAGTAGTTAGAGAATTCTATTAGAGCATGGAACAAACCCCTCACAAACATTTCCAAACCATTTCAACCCATCGTTTGGTTTTAGGTATGTGCAACGTTGGGGACAACAAGCTCGTGTGCCTTTGACAACATTAAAGAACTAGGGCCGATATGTAAGTCAATGAACAAATATTTTTAATTTGCAATAACATTTTTCATAAAACTGCTGTACCTTTATACCGATTGTCAAACAAACCATCCACAGCCACTATACAAATGGTCATACTGAAATCACAATGTGCGCAGTATATAATCATGGACGACGGGCGAAAATTGATTTTGATCTTATAGGTGAGAAAGAAGGGATTTGGATGCATGTCGATGCTGCATATGCTGGGAGTGCCTTCATCTGTCCAGAATATAGATATCTACTAGATGGAGTCGAGGTAAAAACCTTCAAAATATTCGATCGATGACTATGTGAGACAAGCACATCCAATAGAGTATCTAGCTGTGATGCGAAACAAAGTTGCCTCACCAAAATATAATAAAAACTATTGTTCGATGCTTTTTACACCAAAAGAATCATGCCCCTCATATGAGTATAATATTCTCATCGGTTAAGGTTGCATTGCCATTTTCAACTGCATTTACTACGCCTCCATAATTCTCACAAGGACTGCTCCGAAATAGTATATGAAGGGCAAAACCTCATTAAAATGAATTATATTTCAGTATTGTATAGCTGTGTTCAGATCAACATTAAATAATGACAATAATTCCCCAATGGCCTTTGAAAACAGACTAACTGAAATTTTGCAACTATAGTGAAGTTTGTTAATACATTTAGTCTACCTGATGATCTTTTACAATTTTACAGCATGCAATGTCTTTTGATTTCAACCCTCATAAATGGTTGATGGTAAACTTTGACTGCTCAGCAATGTGGTAAGTTCTTTTTTTTCAATAAATAACTAAGCAAACCCCAAATATACCAAACGATGCTCTAACATGTAAAGAAACAATGTCCAATACCCCCCCCCTCCCCTAAACACAGACACGAATTAGGAACCGTTATCACAATCAAAGACCGCAAGACCATGGGACACTTCATTCATACTTAAGACCATTACACACTAACACACTAGATATATATCAAAATACCCGGAGATACATTTATTATACATGTACTGTAGTATTCATACAGAGAGACAGAGCACCCAGTCCCAAATGATGTGGGACAGACAGAATCCAGTCTCTAAGTCAATTGGAGTAACTAAGGGTCAACATCAATCCACTGAGCCGACGCCATGGTCCATAAAAGGCAATGATTCTCATTTTGATGAAACAGTTTATGTTTTGAACATAACATTTTAGTTATTTTGTAGGTTGAAAGACTCATCATATGTAGTTGATGCATTTAATGTTGATGCTGCATTTCTTAAGACTGGTGGAAATGATATTAAGAAAACCATGCCAGACTTCAGAGTAAGGCTTTTATTCATTTCTGTTTATTTCTTCTTAAATATTACCAGCTCCAGGCCCGTAGCCAGGGGATGGGGGTGGGGTTTCGATGGACCCCCCCCCCCTGGCCAAAAATACTTTCAAAATCATGCAATTTTTCACCATTCTGAGAACTTTTTAAGTGATTTTGGCCATTTTTGGTCCAAAATTGTCAAAAGTGAACCCCCCTGGAATTTTTCAAAAAGTGAACCTCTCCCCCTTGGCAAATCCTGGCTACGGGTCTGAGCTCCTTATCAAACACGTTCTCAAGATTAGCAGGCCATGCATCCAAACAGCACACCCTTTGAATCCTTGCAACAAGCTATATAACAGTTATTACCCACACTAATAGGCTTATACTTTCACATGTTTTAGAGGAAGGTCTATGTTCTTGTGGGTACCACAAAAAGGTCACTCATTAAATCTAGCAAAACTTACATGGCATCAACAGACATGCCTGATTTTTTGATGATGTACTCAATTCATGCTCCGTAGTTCTTGATGACTGGTGCAACGCGAATGTTGAGGGTTTTCACTGACTGATCCACCATATCTACGGGTATTTTGTATTTCCAATGCAATTTTCTTTATTTTCAAGAAAAAATTATTTCTAAAGGTTTTCGAGCAGTGAATAACTCCAACATTTGCGGTTTTTGAGCAGTTAACAACCTCAACATTCGCATTGTAGTAGTTATCGAGAACCGTGAAGCAAAGGTTGAAGTTGGTCATTGCTTACAACAATCTTTTCCTGAAAGTAAAGAAAATGCATTACAAATACTAAATACCCCTAGCTGTGCTGGATAGAGCAGTGAACAACTTTAGCGTTCGACGCGGGTTGCAGCAGTTATCCGGAGCCGTGGAGTGAATGTTGTTCACCACTGAAAAAACTTTAGATACAACCGTTTTACTAGGAAATAAAAATAAAAGCCTCAAAAATACAAAATACCCCTAGATATGCTGGACAGAAGAGTGAAAAACTTCAATATTCGCGTTGCAGCTGTCATCTGGATCCAAAGACCGTTGAGCATGGATTGAGGACATCATTAAGAAATCAGACATATCAGTTGATGCCATGTAACTTCTGCAAGACTGAAGACTGAGTGACCTTCATGTACCCACAGTAACTTTACACATTCCTCTAAAGCATGTGAGAATATCAGCCCAGTAATAATTGAGATATAGTTTGTTGCAAGGGTTCACTTTTTGAACCATTCTTGATACTACCTGTCCATTAGGCATTTGAACAGTCTTTTTACTTCTGTAAGTCATATAATTGATACTGACACTAAAACTCGCCCACGTGGCTTCTTGTAACTGGCAAGATCAGATTTATAATTGGCTTACTCACAATAAGTTATGACTGTTTTATTAGCACTGGCAGATCCCATTTGGCAGAAGATTCCGATCTCTAAAGCTCTGGTTTGTTTTGAGACTGTATGGCGTGAGAGCACTTCAGGATATTATTCGGAAGGTTTGCACAATCCATTTAATCAACAAGTCATCTAGATATTTAGTTTTGTTTTCAAGGCAAACACAAGAGAATCCCATATATGAATAATATCAAACAACTGCACAATGAATCAAAAATTGAAACTGATCATTGGCGGATCCAGAAGCTAACAGGGGAGGGGGGCAAATTTTGAGTCAGTTTCCAGAAAAAATGTTGGGCCCTTAAAAATTTAAGACCCATTTTTGAAAATGTGGCTTAAAAAGGGCTAAAAAGCCAAATTATGCCAAAAGGGCCCATTTTTGAGGCCATACAAAAGTTCTGGGCCTAAAAAATTTTTGGGCCCTAAATGTTTTTCTAGGCCCACAAAGAACAGCCACTGCTGATTTAATACATTTGGTGTTGCATCTTTTAAATACAGCAAATTGCACTTGCCCATGAGTTTGAAGGCTTGGTGGTAAAAGATGGAAGATTTGAGATTGTTGCTGAGGTCATCATGGGACTGGTGTGCTTCAGAATGAAGGTACATACCTGGCTTTTATTATGTATAAATATATATATTAAGGTATATAACTGATAAGTAAATTGAGTGTGTATTGTCACCACTCAAATGACGAGATTTAAGCAGTTATCAAACTGTATAGACCTAAAGACCAAGGCCTTAAGATTTAAGCAGTTAAAATTTTTACCTTTTTGCAGGGACCAAATGAACCAAACGAGAAGCTTCTAGAACTTATCAATAAAAATGGCAGAATCCACCTTGTACCTGGAAAAATCAAATCAACATATTTCATCAGATTTGCTGTATGTGCAAAATCAACTGAATCCAAGGATATCGCGTATGCCTGGAGTGTCATAGCTGAACTGGCTACTAGAATAATAAGTGAAAACAAACGATGATATTCCATGGATTTACGCAACATTTGTTGTATAATATACAATATGACTAAATTATTGGCTCCTGTAATTCTCAAATTATGAAAATCCAAGGATATCGCGTATGCCTGGAGTGTCATAGCTGAACTGGCTACTAGAATGATAATTGAAAACAAACGATGATATTCAATGGATTTACGCAACATTTGTTGCATAATAGACAATATGACTAAATTATTGGCTCGTGTAATTCTCAAATTATAAAAATTTTGACATTTTGAGAGATTATAAACTTACCTCTTTCAAAGGCAATTAACATTATTATTCCAAATTAATTCAAAACATATAGAAGAATTGAATGAAACAATAGAAACTGAAAAATTAATTGAAACGCATAGGACTAGAATAAATGAGGAAATATTTTCGCAGACTAACAACTTAACATACAGTTTTTACGATTTGAAATTGCTAGTCACATAATATACAGCACATCATTGGAAAGCTTATCTTGTCTTCTTCAATCTCCTTTCTCACAATGCTCATATTAAGCTGTGTGCCTACTTAGGCATGCAGTTTGTTTCGATCACAAACTGCGTGCCTAGCAACATTGCATCATAAAACTTGGGATTCTGTGCTTTCAAACGTAATTTTATGATATTTGTACTGTTTTCTAGTTTTTTAAAGTATTAAACGTGTTAAAAGTACAGCTGTGGCTATTAATACCGTTAATTACAGCCATGGCTATCCATTGCTGTTAAGTACAATCATGGCTATTAATGCTGTTAATTACAGCCGCTATTTGTATTTGTAATTTGATATGATAATTTGTAATAAAATAAACTGAATAACAAAACATGTCACATCTGACATACATTTTGGTTTTTTATACATAAAGGAGCATGTAGGTTATCGCAAACAATTTCAAACGATTCTAACTTGAATTATGAATATTTTTTGATCATGAACATGGGTGTATCTTTTAGATCTATTCATTATCTTCAAGAAAAGTATATATAATGATAATTTGGTTAATCAGACCTAAGTGATATTGAAGGGGCAATGGACCAATCAACATACTTTTTCAAAAATGTTGACCTAATTTTCACCAAAAATGCAACCTATTATTATATTGTTGATTGCATAATTAGAATGTGCTTTGAGACATGGTCCATTTCCTAAAAGGAAAATTTGATTGCTCCAGGGACTTTAAAGGTATTCAACTTGGATGACCAAAATGAACTGAAACCAATGGATAGCATGAGATTTTTCAATGGAGAAATAACATGGGGAACACTTATCTTAATGCAATTAAGTTTTTCTTTCAAGAACTATTTGATACATCAAAATAAAGAATAGTAATGCATTAAACATTGTAAAAAATGATTGCATTTTTGGTGAAAATGGGGTCAACATCTTCAAAATGGGGTCAAAAAGTGTGTTGTTGGGGTCAAAAAGTGGGTTAATTGCTAGTTAAATATCTCCGAGTTTGTTTGAATTTATTATTACTGTGCATAATTTTCTTTGAGATAATGAATTGATCTAAAAGATAAACTTGTCTTCATTGTCAGAAAATAGTCATAATCCAAGATATAACCTTCTGAAATTGTTTGTGATAACCCAAGTGCTCCTTTATTCCTTTTGTTAACAATAATAGACATGGAATTGATTGCCAAAGTTTTATATAAAAACTCAGCGGCAATAAATTTTAGTATCTATAGGCTAAGTATAGGATGTATAACATATTTATGAGTGATTGAGAAAGACTAAGGGCTATCATTATTTTACAATTCGAAGTCCCAAGTTACTCCTAATTTTGAATTTTGGAGGGACCTCTGAATCTGAAGGATTTTACCTGAACTTCTATCACAAAATGGTTGTTATTAATCAGACTGTTATTCTATTAACTGATATTTTTCACAAAGTTATATTTGATTGAAAACTTTTTAAAACGGTGCATTCTTCTTTACTTAACTTATAATTTATTTTTATGTCTTACAAGATCTCCTTATTGAGAGCACATTGCTGGATATAGGATTTCTCATTTATAACGACGTCAATCTATGGTGAAAAGTCACACTCACGATTTTGGGAGTTGTTCTATTCAATCTTCTTTAACTTTTTACCATGTTTGCGAAATTCTCTACTTACATTACACCTCCAAATGTTTGGTATGATAATAACGGAAAATAAAAAAGATATAATTGATAATGGACCATGCACCTTTTTTCTTTGCAGAGGGTAAGCAGATTCTTTAAATAGTATTTTTGTCATCGATTTAACGAGAATTTACACATAAATCGATGTAGCACGACGTTATGGAAAAATTTGGAGGCATTGGAAATGAAGTCAAGTTACATTTCCATCAATAATATAAGTATTTTCCTCACAGGATATGTAAATAAAAATTCAAACATAAAGAGGCTTTAACACGTAGTTCAATGAGGGAGCTTAGGTTGCCAAACTTATGGAGAGTGTAGGGCCCTTATATTGAGAAGTTTATATCGGGAAAAACATTGAATAAGTGAGAAAATTAAGTTCATCTTCACAGAATGGCAATATCTAATGAACAAAACTAACCTTGTATTCATAGTATTCTGGGTCATTTTGGGAATCGTGCACACAGGAAAATTACATCGGACCCCGTACAAGCCCGTACTGAGCCCGTATTAGTCTCGTAATTGCTTGTAATTTTCGAGCCTCGTAAGAGCTTGTGATTACAAGGCCCGTAAAAGCTCGTAATTTTCGACCCCCGTACTTGACCGTACGGTGCCCGTAACGATCTCCGTTATAAATCGTAATTTTCGACCCCCGAACTTGCCCGTACGGTGCCTGATACGAGGCACGTAATAGCTCGTAATTTTCGAGCCTTGTCCTTGCCTGTGCGATGTCCGTAACAATTAAGGCCCGTAATCGGCTCGAAATTTTCGAGCACTGTACTTGCCCGTATGGTGGCTCGTAACGAGGCTCGTAATTGATCAATTATTTTGATGAACACCTTTTGATCGATGAAATAAAATACAGCATACTTGAGAAATTACATTTTAATTATATCTAATTATGAATTATGATGTCTTCAATATTAATCTCAAAATATTCGCATGTCTGTATCAACATGATAAACAGTATAAAAGCTAGGAAACAAAATAAACAAGCGGGTTCAAATAGGAGACACCATATTTCTCTACAAGTAAAGTTAATGCATATAAAACATTTGCGTACGTTGAAATGTGATATATCACAGATTGATAAATAATATTGTTATCGGATGTGTGGTAAATGATTCAGTCATGGCATGTTTTTAGGGGAAAGGACAAAATATTATGTTACACACTCAATCAAATATGATAAAATTTTTAATATGGGTCAATACTGAATTGAAAAAAATTACTTGCATAGAAAACAGCATTTGAATTTCAAAGATCAAAAGAGTGAATTACCACTTTTCACAAAGTGTATGTTTTAAATAACTCTTGGATTAAAAGATGGCGTATGGTTGAAAATCCTATCAAAAATGAATGGATAATTAATGCCATCTTTCAATGGCATTGCTAAAAACTTGCTAAAAAAGACATAATATAAATGGATAGATCGAAAATATTTTTTTCATGATCTAGTGTCAACTCTGATGTGATCTGTTAGAGCTGTTTTTGATGTCAAATGAAAGATCAGATAATTATTAATCCAATGGAAATACTATGAAGATCAAAAGTGAGACTTCATTTACGCATTTTGTTCTTTTAAGCATGACATAAAATAATAATTTTTGCGCTGTAAAAGAGCCCGATAACTGGCCTCGTACGAGGTCATACGGGCCTCGAAATTACGAGCATCGCACATGCTCGTACGGGCCTCGAAAACAACAATTACTAGCATCGTACGAGCTACTACGGGCCTCGAAAACGAGCTCCGTACGAATGTACGAGCCCGTACAAGGATCGTGCTCCTTTTTGCCCATGATGACTTGTAATTCTCGGGGCTCATACGAGCTCGAACGGGGCCCGATGTAATTTGCATGTGTAGCATGATAAATAAAATGTAATCAAAAATCAAACATAACGCATTGAACTTTGGGAAAAGATGACGAAAATCTTACAGACTGACAATATAACATGAATGTACAAGCACCTTATCAAAATGTTCTCAAAGTCAACCTGGTAAAACAACAATTCGCGATCGGTTTTTGGTTACCCCCCGGTTCGGGGTAAATCAGAAATCAGGATATCTATTCAGTAAAAGATTCAGCAAAAAAAATTATATCGAAAATTGAATTGTCTAACTTTTTTGTTCACTAAATGTTTAGTTTACTTGATGAATACTAAAGTTACAGAGCTTCAAAGTCATTTTTGAAAATCAATGGGAGAGGTTTTTTGAAAAACAATTTTGACTTTAAAAGCCTATAACTTTGTTGAACCTGAAGAAACGTATTAATTTTTTGTTAAAAAAAGTTAGGAAATTCAATTGCCTACCTAACTTGTATTTTTTGCAAGGACTCGGATGGATGGATATTCTATCATATGACTTGCGACAAGCCTACCATTTCCCATTGGTCAACATGGAAATGTCGATTTTCAAAAAAATCATCAAAATCATCAATTTTCGACCTATTGTAATTGAGGAAAAAATTGAGAATATTTGGAGGTATTGGAAATAAAGTCAAATTACGTTTCCATCAAAAGTATAAGTATTTTCATAGCAGGTTAAAGTTAATAAAAATTCAAAGGTAAAGATGCTTTAACACTTAGTTCAATGGGGGAGCTAAGGTTGCCAAACTTATGGGTGCATCTTTAAAATGATATACAGGGTGTTAAAAAAACGCAACCCAAAGAAATCGCTATATCTTGGAAAATACTAATCCAATTGTGTTCATATTATCAGGAAAGAAAGAAGAGACTGTGTATGTGTAGCTCCTTTCGTTAGTTAGTTGTAAAATATGATGTCTTGGACACTTGCTCAAAAGACAGTTGTACTAGCAAAATACGAAAAACGTGAATGGAAAATCACTATATCTCGGAAAATACTAATTCAATTATGTTCATTTTTTCAGGAAAAAAACGAAGAGACTGTGTATGTATAGCTCCTGTTGTCAGAAAGTTGTAAAACATGATGCCTTGGACACCTGCTCAAATGACAGTTGTTCTAGGAAAATATGAAAACGCAGTCAGAGGTGACTACCACAGCAATAAAACCAAATAACTTTCTAACCATGGTGTTTTGGCACTTCAGATTTAGGACAAATTATCCTCATTCAATGTGTGGTGGATTTGTGGAGTTTCATCAAAGTCACTCCAGGGACTTTACAGTCATGGTCAAAATGCCTTCTTAAGTCTGCCTGAACCATGGCGTTCAGGCAGACTGAAGTGATTTTGAATGCACTCTCCAGATTTACTGTACAGTGAATGGAGATGATTTGAGCCAAATTTCAAGAGCCAAAACACTATGGTTAGAAAGTTATTAAATTTTTTTGCGGTTGCTATCACCGCTTACTGCGTTTTTCGTATTTTCCTTATACAACTGTCTTTTGAGCAGGTGTCCAAGGTATCATGTTTTACAACTTACTAACAAAAGGAGCTATACACAGTCTCCTCTTTCTTTCCTGAAAATATGAACATAATTGAACAAGTATTTTCAAGATATAGCGATTTCTTTGGGTTGCATTTTTTTAACACCCTGTATAATACATTGCATGGTATAACTCCCAAGAGTTTTCTCCCCCTCCCCCTATTTTTGATATTACCAAATTACCTATATCCAGATCTAGAAAAGGTATGTACCCACGTTGTACACAAAAAATCCCCCTAAGTTACTTTGACCTACTTTTGACCTCTCTTCAACTCTAGCTGGAAACGCCAGGTTGGCCATCTGAACCCCCATGTCCGTTAGTGTTATGAAAATACGTTGTCCACATTAGAGTTAAATAGCGATAAAATTACCGAAAACAATGCTTTTTTCGACGCATTTTAAAAATGGGCATTCGTTCAGTTTCATATCTAGACTAGTACCTGTTACTTAAACTCTTGGCTAGGAAGTTGTTTCTATGGAAACTATGTCATACTAACTTAGTTGATGCGTTAAAGTTTTTTTTAATATTGTGGACCTTTTGAAAAAATTCAGTTACAGGTCAATAAAAATATTAAGGAGGGCATGAATGTGTCAGAGACTTTTCAAATCTACCATTAAAACTCCTGTTTTTCAAAATCTGTCGCATTTTTTTTTAATTTTTCGATTATGAAACAAAATATTTTTTGTATCCTACCCCAACGAAAAAATAAAAACAAATCAAGGATACACAATTCAAGATGCTGTCAATGTCCTCATTTTGTTATGACAAGCATTCAGCACTTCTTTTTCATCCTTATTCATGTGTAAGTAGGTTTGTCCATATCGAGTTAATCAAGTTTATTTACACGTCATACATAAATGACTCACCACACTTGGGGAATTTATTAATTTATTGGTTGTCCTCGAACATGGATGGCGCAGAATTTAGGCGAAGGGGAAAAGAGATGATAGGTTATGTCGCAGATTATTTAGAAAACATTCAAGAGAGACGTGTGTTTCCAACTGTTGAGCCAGGGTATCTGCATCAACTTATTCCTGACCATGCCCCTCAAGAAGGGGAGAAATGGGAAGACCTCTTTAAGGATATAGAGAGGGTCATTATGCCAGGGGTGAGTACTAATAGACAAAGAGCGGGTCATTATGCCAGAGGTGTGTACTATGAAGTGGGCAAAATGTCTATAACTTATGAATGGCGGTCATTCTGAAAATAGGAGAGTCACAGAGGTGTTTTCTGTATTGATGTTGAATAAATAATAAGTCAAATCGGGAATCCTATCGACAGAGGTTTTAAAATGTGCCAAAGACAGACGGGCAGACGGACGGGCGGACGAACGGACGAACTGTCAACCGGCCACTTTCTGTACTCGTGCCTGGGGTAAGTCGACGCACCTCACTGCAAATATTTTAGCTGTTCGAATATGCATTTTGGAATGAATAAAAAATAACTTGAGGAATTTAAAAACAGCTAGCAATCTTTCTGTGGCAAAACTCAAGGGCTGCGTCGAAACGCGTAGCTACCCCCAAATATTAATTTCCCTTAAAGATGTAGGTGGCATTCAACATGCATTGAAGATCGGTCATTCCCATGTACTTTACATGTACACTGCAGGTGACGCACTGGAACCATCCACAGTTTCATGCCTACTTCCCCTCAGCAACCTCCTACCCGGCTATATGTGCTGATATTCTATCTGATGCCATTGGCTGTCTAGGCTTCACCTGGGTAAGTCAAACGCATAGTTTAGTATTAGTGGAGTCAGTTAGGGCAATAAAACCTAGAATCGCACATTCTAAACCGCTATCAATACGACTTTATTAAAGTGTTCTTTTCTTATAAAGTCTACAATTAGATTTTCTAATATTGCAGATTTCTAGTTAAACCAACTCTTAAAAGTCAAACAGGCACATTTCTAAGAATTTTCTTATTTCTATTACAATTGCATACGAAAAAAAAAAAATTCCATAGCATACTAGTAGACTACATATAATAGTGTTGCCCTCTATATTCACGGTTGGACAATTTTTTGGTGGGATCGCAAAGGTTGTCCCCCTATATAAGAATATCTCACAATTTATCAGTCAGAGGTTACATTATATCAAAGAAAATATAATTTGTGACTAACATTCACCTAGAGTTACGGCCGGTGTCCTTTTCTAAAAAAAGAATGGGCATTATCCGCTACGGGGGACCAGGTTCAAACATGAAAATCAGTTCCCCTTAGCAGACAAGAAAATTAAATATTTTGACCCATTAAAAGATAAAAAGTAAACCGTACATTTTAAAGTATGGTACGCTAGCGATATTGGATTTCCAAACAGAATCAAATGTTACTAGCAAATGATATACTCATTGCATGGAGTGGGTTCTTTCATTTAATATAACGAAATATCTAGAGTTAAATCTTTAGTTCCCACAACGTGATATTGATTCCCATAATACAAGGGCGTTATCTTGATGAAAATGCATTTACAAATCCTGTCAAAATCTTATTTTCTTGATATGCAATGTCTAGATATTCTATTTTAAAAAGAAAATAATTAATATTAAAACATTACTTAAATAATTCTTATTCTATATATCCTAATCGTTTATGTTTCACTGCAGCATTTTGCTTGTTGGATAATATGCTATAGATGGAGTGCAAAAGCGGGCCCTTGAATGAAGTATGAGTGTATATTGTATGTATTTGCCCATATTTGTCTGAAGAAGCAAGCACTACTCTCAAAAGGATGTCAATAAAAACATTCTGTTGTTATTTTCAGGCTTCCAGTCCAGCATGTACTGAGCTAGAGGTGGTGATGATGGATTGGTTGGCCAAACTATTGAGTCTCCCAGAACAGTTCCTATCTGGTGGCAAAGGAGGGGGAGTTATACAGGTAGTTCAACGTTTATTGTCATACATTACAATAAGGGGTTCAGATGATCGAACGTTTATAAAAATATGTTCAAGCATAGCTAGACAAGGTGTTTCAAATTCAAATTTTTCAATTGGTTTTCAATTTTTGGTTACCTCTACAGTATGTCGCTCTACTTTACCTAACCCCTAGAAATGCATAAGATACTCTGTTTGTCTAATTGTATTGTTTAGCAAATTAGTATATTTGAAAGTACCTTATTAACATCTAACAGTCATTCGATAAACCATTGATGAGGAACAGACAAATAAAAACAAGTAACATAATCATTACTAATAAGCCAAATGAGTTGCTCATGAACACCAAATGCCATGTATAGTAGAGTGTATATACCACTCTCATGATTGACACGGTGCAATTTTCTGACTTCTGAAATTAGAATTTGTACTTTGTCGCATATGCTTATTCTGCGGGTGGCTGCTTTTTGTGTCCCTGGCGTTGGTTTGTCCCGACTCGGCTAAGAAGAAGTAACGATGAAAGTCATTTAAAAAGCTTCACTTTGAATATCAATAAATGAGCATCATGACAAGGTCAGCGGGGTCAGCGGGGTCAGTGTGATCAATTCATCACTCAAGTTATCATTTTTAACATAGAACTAAATCCTTTTGCATATGCCAATTTAATTCATAGGGTTCAGCAGGAGAAGCCACACTTGTTGCTCTGCTGGCTGCCAGACATAAAGCTGTACATGACTACAGACAAACTCATCCTGGAGTTAAGGATGATGAAGACGTTGCAGTTAAACTCGTGGCTTATTGCTCAGATAATGTAAGTATACAGAGTACCTAGTACTCTAGTATAGCCCTGTAGCCAGGATGAGGCAGACGCGAGGCGCTTGTCTCGTCGCTTTTTACCATACTTTGAGAATTATTCATCAATGTATTTGCCATCAGTCTTCATTCAACTGAGCATTATCATATAACGTAAGGGTTATCATCATGTCTTTGATTGCAATCATCGAGCTAAGTTCGTAATTTACCTAATTTTAGATTTATATTTCTGACTGAGCTACATAGCCGCCATTTTTGATATTTTTCGCCTCGTCGCTTTTTTCTTCTTGGCAATGCCGCTGAAGCACATACCCTTTTTACACAGGTGTTCACTAGACTTGTTCACTTGCATGTTCACTTGGAATGAGGTACAAAGCCTTATTATGATAAGCCCTTATAGCTAGTTATTTTCGAAAAGAACGTTTGTCTCACGCCCTATCCTATAAGTGTATAAACAGCCCCTTTACTATGGACGGAAATCGAAAAAATGTCCCCAAGAATGTTTTGCACCTAAACTTTTATAATAGACCCCAATGTTATTTCCGACCATTAATTAACCAACCATTGTTAACAGGCACATGTCTCTGCTGAACGAGCTGGTCTTCTAGGGCACGTGAAAATAGTAAAACTGCCTACTGATGACAATAATAGTTTACGTGGGGACATACTTCAGGAAGCAATAAACAAAGACAAGGCAATGGGACACATACCATGTTTTGTAAGTATTGTAGGAACTTTCGCCGATCTTGTAAACACAGTTAATCATAAATGTCTCTACATTATAGTAGTGTGATTCTCTCTCCTATAATTCCTAATTGTGGTAGCATAACTCACTTTCTCTCTCTGCTCTGGGTTATCTTTTCCTTTACTGCCCCAGCTCTCTTAGCTCTGGCGATCCTCGTCATAAATGCTCCAATACTCTAATCCACTGCTCTTCAACTCCCAACTCTGGGATACCTATCCTCAGCTCAATGTAGAATTCTCTTTTTCTCCAGGCTCTCTTAGCTCCGACTGTCTTCTCTCAACTTCCGCAGACTCTCTCAGCTTTAGTTATCTTCTCTCCACTTCTGCGGGCACTCTCTGCTCCGGAAGATATTTTTCACTGCTGTAGGAGAAATTTCTCTACTCCGGATCGTCATCTGAAGGTGACGTGATGATTGGCAGACAAGATCACGTCACGAATCACGTTCCAAGTATCACAATGCAAAAGCAGTTACTCAGATGCGAGTTGGTAGTTATCAGCTTCGCCACCAGGTGGCTTATTCGGGGGAAATAACATGGCAGGGTATTACAAAATTCCCTTAAACTTGAATATTCATCAGTTTAAGTGGTTCACTTTTCATATTACCCTAATGTATCTGATAGTTATACAAATCAAAATATGTCCAGTAAAACAAAATATTATCTGCCAAACACAAGAAAAGATATTTCCATTTTTGTGATTTTACAACATGGGGGCTATGGGGAATCTCCCCGACCTAGAAGTCACCTTTTCAAAGAAAATTAAATTTTCAAAGTTGAGAAACTGTTTTTAAAACCATATTTCTAGATGTAATTTTACATGTAGATTCCAAATATGACATCAGTTTGACTTAATTTAGAATTTTTAATGACGTAAATCAAGATTACTTCTACTCGCATCTTGGCTATTGGTAGGGGTGGTCAATTCCGCCTCCGAATCCCTGACATCACTCACAAACGCCAAAAGGAATAATCAGACAAGCCCCCAAAAGCTCAGATCAACTGCATAGAAGGTATTTAACGTATGATTACCAAAAAGGTCAACAATTAAAGTTACCACGGACGTTGTCTCAGTAACATCCTACCTTCTCCCTCCAATGGATATCGCAAGACTTCTGCTACTACTGCCTGACAACGTAAAATAACAACCTATAAACACCCGAAGAGACCCAATTCAGTCCCCTATTGCTAACTCATCTGCTTTTCCAGGAGCGATTTACATTTGCTGCATGCTGTCACTCATCTGAAAGTTCCAACTGCCTCGTGATCAAATTGCCTATACTTTTTAATATATATTTGAATTCAGTGAAAAGTTTTCCACAATGATAACTTCGATTTATACAGTTATGAATTATTTAAATCATTTTTCATGATTTAGGTATGTGCAACCTTGGGTACAACAAATTGCTGTGCATTTGACAACATAAAAGAACTTGGGCCTATATGTAAGTCAATGAACAAAACTTTTTAAGGAATACTTTTTCTAATTTACAAAAAACAGCTATGCCGAAGTATGTATTACTGTGTTAGGCTGCTGTCCTTATATAATTACACTAATTTGTCAAGTAAACAATCCACAACATATATGTAATATACGTAGTATGGAAGACTTTAACAACAATAATTTCTTGGTGAGGTGAGGTTGAGACTTACATAATAGTCAATTTACAAATACAGTATGTTAACAAATACAAAATGTTACAGTTTACACTGTGGCTAGTCGATCTATGAGGATGCAGTCAGGCACATGTAATGTTTCATGAGTACCCGCCTCTGTACTTTTCAATGGAAGAATTTTGCTCTTCTGTTTAAATAATCTATATTTACTCATCCGTGTATATCATACTTCATTGATTTATAAAACCAAAGCTACGCTATAAACACACATTCTCTGATATTTTTACGGAGAATAGATAACTCAAACGAGTTCACTCGACCAGTTTTATCATCTCGCTCACAGCTGTGAGAAGGCTGTATAATTTGCCATAGGTTTACCTTGTAATGGGGAATAAAGAATTCAAGTAATATAATTATTTCACATATACACAAATATGTCTGTGTGAAGTAAATTACAAATACAATGCGTTCTATAATATTTTTGGGGTTGTGGTATAAAATATCCGCTTTAAAAAAGCAATTTAATTATGATGTATCATGTGGATTAGTAGACGTTCTGATTGGATTCATTGAACAGACTGGCTAGGTTTCAATTGAATCATTTTGAATGTGTGTATTTTTAATATTTTAATCCACAGTGTCAAAAAACAATAATAATGCTATATTGGTAATTGGAAAGATTCCACTTACCACGATTTCAAAAATTGTAAATAGATAATATTATTCTTGAATTATGGCCATTTGTTTCAAGGAATCTGGAGGCTCGTTCAGCTGAGCTGACAAAATCATCAAGATTTACGGATGGTACATCTGTTGGCTGCTCATTGTCATTTTCAAGGAATGTTAATGGCTCTGAAACTTGTAGCCTTGCCCAAGTCGGTATTTATTTACTTGATCTGATCTTGAATTATTACAACCTTAAACAATCCAATGCAGCATCGCTGATATTATGCTAAGTTATTCAGCGGTTTCGAGATTATCATAATACCTAGGCTACCTAACGGTATCGCAAAACCATATTGATTGACAATATGGACATGGACACAACGTGTGACTTCAGGCTGATTGACCAATCAAAACGTTATCAGGTTGACCTGCATAAAAAAGCAAACTACCCATCTAGGACTTGAAATTCAATGATCTGATCGAGTGTTTCTTGAGAGTTACAATATATTATGTTATTAAATGTACATTGGAATGTAAGCAGTCATTAATACTCGTCTAAATGAAATCATGCAATTCAATGTTGATTCAAAATCAAAACTGAATTCTCGAAGAAATGCACGAAGACCTAGTCCGGCAATGTAGGCTCGTCGTTGATTTGTCAAATTGTACCGACAAAAACATTGGGTCGGTAAAGCACGTGGCTTTCTCTAAGGTACAAGGTGGTCATAATAGAAATCAAGATAAGTAAAAGAGACCGACTTGGGCAAGGCTATGAAACTTGATTTGTGGGTATTCCAGTGGGTCGATGGGTCGTTTGCTCTGAATTCACTTCATTGGCGTACCTAATTTCAACATTTTCATTGTCATCATTACATGTTATGGACCCGTTTTTCAAATTAACAGTATTAGCGATAAAACCATAGTTTTTGGCTCACACAGTAAGCCTATGGGATCGACCAGGCGTCCTTCCATTGGTCCGTCCGTTGGTCCGTCCGTCTGTCAACATTTGCTGCACAAATTAAAACTGCCATTCGGATTGAGTCATTTCCACATTTATTTTATGCATATCCATAATGTCTATTTGACCTATCATCGCCATTTCCCAAGTTCGCCCGGTTTCCGAGAAATTGCTGAATTTTAAATTTCGAGAAAAATCGATCTGATGATAGCCTTATAGAAAGTCAAGAGAAGTGAAGAAAAGATTGAAAAAATACCAGTCCAGTCCATTTCCAGGTCCAAGTCCAGGTCCAAGTCAAGGTCCAGTTCAGGTCCAAGTCCAGATCTAGGTCTAATCAGGTTTTATCTAGGTCAAAGGTCAAGAACTAGGTCAAATCCAGTACTTTGTCATTTTTTCAATTTTCTCAGTCGTCCTTCAATATTTTTGCTCCGTTTTTTTAATCATGTTCCTTGGAAAAAAGCTAATCCCTACAGGCAAGTTGTTTTTGATCACTCTTACCGTTTTTGAGATATGGCATCCGAAAAGTCGGTCACAATAAAAATTTCTTGGAATTCAATGTATGAGTTATGAAATATGTGTAGAATTGTCCAAAGAATCCGAATCTTTCCGACTTTCGGAAGTTATGGCATTTTGAAATCTCAAAAATCGCTATTTTGGTATCCCATGTTAAGTCAATGGGGCTTGAGAAAATTATCAATTGTAACAACACAACACTAGATACAGCTTGGATGCTCCCAACTTAATAAGAATCTACAATAGAAGCCGTCCTCAAAATCTACTTTCCTTCAAAATTTGGACACTAAAAGGCCTAGGTCAAAATCTAGGTTAAATTCATAGTTTTTCCTTTGACTACAACAAATCATATCTGAACCAACAACAAAGGACTCATCTTTCATTGATCTCATATTTACCAATACTTTTGTTTGAACATCAGGATATACATTCCTCTGAAGGTTCTACACTGTGTGAGCAGGACCGTGGGTCCTTTATTTCATCTGTAATGGCATTTTCCAGTTGATGGGTTTATATATAGTATTTTCAATTTTTCATGAGGGTCGTCTTTAAACTACTTGTAATGGGGTGGCTAATTACTTTAATGAGTAAGGAATGTTTATCCGAACAATGCATACAAAGAAAATCTGGCCAGTTGTCCATCAGTAAATAAATCATCATGATAAAAGTATAATTCATTAAAGCATCCATTTGTTACCGTTCTGAATCCAAATGATACATAGGTGCATCCATTTTATACATATATGTTGACGTTTACGAAATGTTTTTCAAATATCTTCTCTATAACAGGAATATGGTAGCTGAAAATTTCACACATTGTCATACTATGTATATTGAATATGTATGCAAGATTTCAAGTCACAATGTTAAGTAGAAACTCTGAGATCACTTACCTCGATTTGCTGTCATATTTTTGCAATGATCCCATTCCCTATAATGTACGCGAGTACCCACGATACATTACATATAAATGACTGCATCCACATAGATCGACTAGCCACAGTGGTTTATACTACAATAGTATCTACCCAAGTTATCTATCTAAGTTATGCATTAAGTCATAAATACAGTCAAGAGATCATATAACTTATACAGGGTGAAATGTTTTTGATCTTATAGGTGAGAAAGAAGGGGTCTGGATGCACATTGACGCTGCCTATGCAGGAAGTGCCTTTATCTGTCCAGAATATAGATACCTACTGGATGGTGTTGAGGTACACGTTTTCAAAATACACGATCGTTCATGACTGTGAAACACACAAATCCCATGGCGAAGTCAGCTATGAGTCCAATTCAATACAAAATATTGTGATGATCGCACAGGCGCCGATAGGCTTTGAGTTTGAAAGAGAAATCGTTGAGAAACTTTAAAATCATAGTATTGGCAATTGCGATTTTCCATTTTTGATATTTTTTATAAGTATCCCTCAGCAATCAGACGTAGTAAACTAACTTACTTGATAACTTCAGAATTTATATTTTTGTGCTCAGAGGGCTAACACTATTGGTAATCAAGCATAGTTTTACATTTAAAATAGATTCTCTCGACATATTAAATCGAGGCTATCTGTATTACATTTTCACTTGCGGAATATGCCATACTCACCTGCGGAATATGCCATACACTGCAGGTGAGCATTGCAGTCCATAGGCGAGTACTAGTATGGCATTTTCACCTTTAAAATCACCTGACCTACGCCTCCAAAATTCTCAAAAGGACTGTAATATTAAAACCGAAATAAAACTGAATGTCAAAAACTCATTAAAATTCAGAATTCAGTATTGTATTGTCTTGTTTAAAACATCATGTACATAATATATACCGACAATATATCCCAAATTGAAAACACCACAAATAGAATTTTGAAACTACATGTATATTGAAGTTTGTTTATTTATTCATTTATTTACCTGGGGATGTATCATACTTTTACAGCATGCAATGTCTTTTGACTTCAACCCTCATAAATGGTTGCTGGTAAACTTTGACTGCTCAGCAATGTGGTAAGTTCTTCATTTTCAATAAATAATCAGAATCCAATACATATATATATATGGATGTTTTGTGTGAACAAGAGCCAATGAGTGAATTCCAAAAGATATTAAAACAGAGCAAGAAAATGAAACATTTACGAGTATAAAAAAGTCATAAGGAAAGTAACCCAAAATATCCCAAACTATGATCTAACATGTAATGAAACAATGTCTATGTCTATTGCATAATACCTTCTCACACCACCAATCTGGAACCATTATTACAATCCAAGACCATGGCACACTTCATTCATACTGAAGACAATTACAATACGTTGAAGGATATAAGTAGAAAATATTTCTGTTATTTTGTAGGTTGAAAGACTCATCATATCTAATTGATGCATTTAATGTTGATGCTGAATTTCTTAAGACTGGGAGAAATGGTATAAAGAAAACCATGCCAGACTTCAGAGTAAGGATTTCATTCATTTTTCCTCTCAAGACCTTATCAAAACACGACCACAAGATAAAACAGATTAGGCACCCAAGCAGCATATAATATACTTTCTTACCATATAGCCCTAGATTAGTTTCTTTTTACTTTTTGTGATTTTCTACTTTTGGTACTGACACTAATACTCGTCTACTTTTTACTTTCATATAAATGTGGCTTATTGTAACTGGTAATATTAAATTTATAATTAGAGTTTACTAACATATACTCCTGCGGAATAATGGCATATTGAAAATTTTGGTTGCCGACGAGCATATGCTGTCTTTGCGATATAAACCTAAACAACCCAATAAGTGTGTATCTAGAGGGAAATCTAGGGATTAAGGATTGTGTACAGTTTATACAATTTGAGAAATTATTGGCACACATGAAACCTATATTTGAAACAGCATTTATATTATTCAAAAGCGTTGATTATCAATGATTCCCAGCCCTCTGAAGTTTGAAAAATCAAAATACCTGGGTGTTAATCCATAGATATTCGTTAAAAACAAGAAAAATTCTTTGGGATTAAATGGTGTTCTCGATTAGTCAATAAAATGTTTTAAAGTGTATTTATGTTTTTTGGGATGAAAGCGAAAGCGAAATGCATGAAAAAACAACTACCCCTCCAACACAGAAGCAATTGGACAGCATCGGGATCAAACAACTATAAACCAAACTGGAAATGCTCACTCACCACACATGGATCCAAAAGACTTTTATTTCTATGGGGACTTAAATCTGAATTCTGGGGAGGAGAAGATTTGAAAATGTAACACTCGTAGTGACGCATATGGTTTAGCAAATCTAACGGTCGTTTCTGGTGTTGCTCACCGTTTAGTATAAAATACCCTATCCCGGAATATTACTACCAGATTCATTTATGTTTACAAAAATAAGAACACTTCTGATCTTACTTTATGATCACCCTGTATACAGTTTATGGTAGTTGGTTTGCATTTTTGCAGTTTTTAACTCTGCTTAAAATCAAGTATTTTTAAATGAAGGGGTATTTCTCAGGGGAAGCCACCTACATACGCAGTAAAGATTTTGCCCTCCAGTGCCCACTTTATAACCAGTAGATAAAGAAAATGCAAGACATGACAAACATACTCGACAGCAACCATGCATCCCCTGGTTCTGCATGATTAATTAAGTTATATAATGACGGTTTTATTTTAATATATTAAAGCACTGGCAGCTTTCATTTAGCAGAAGATTCCGATCTCTAAAGCTGTGGTTTGTTTTGAGACTGTATGGCGTGAGAGCACTACAGGAGAATATTCGAAAGGTTTGCACAATCCATTCTAATCAACATTCATCTCCCTTTGAGAGAATCAACCATATATTTACTTTTACTCAAGAGAAATCAAAAGAAAAAGCATGTATGACTGGGAGAAGGAGACTGAAAAGATTTTACATGACTTATTTAATATTGATGAGTTTATTTTCGTGTTTCTGGTGAATAAAGATAAATCAATTGAAAATGTTGTAGAAATATCATTAACGTGAACTTGCTTTGGTCGTTTGAAGAAAAACCTTTGCGAATCAGACATTAGGACCGAATGAATAGTACCAGTGCAACGACAGTTCCTGGTACCACAGGCAATTCAAATGTCATGATTATCCAAGGAAATGAGTCCTATTCAAGTAGGTTACACAGATTTAATTTGGCTTTGCATTTTCTTTAAATACAGCATATTGCACTTGCCCGTGAGTTTGAAGGCTTGGTGGTAAAAGATGGAAGGTTTGAGATTGTTGCTGAGGTCATTATGGGACTGGTGTGCTTCAGAATGAAGGTTTGTAAATGTACATACCATAATTTGGTTCTGTGCCTGCTCTAAGGTATACAAGTACATTGAGTGTATATTGTAAACTCTAAAGTTATGGTGACTCAAATGTTGGGATTTAAATACTGTAGAGACCTCTCAGGAAACGCATCTTTTATCTTTTTACAGGGACCAAATGAACCGAATAAGAAGCTTCTAGAACTTATCATTAAAGATGGCAGAATCCACCTTGTAGCTTCAAAAATCAGAGCCACCTATTGCATCAGATTTTGTGTAGTTGCAAACCAAACCGATTCCAATGATATTAAATACGCATGGAGTGTCATAGCTGAACTGGCAACTAGAATTATAAATGAAAACAGACAATGATATCCCACAGATTTACACAGCATTTGTTGTATAATTATAGGATATCCTATGATTTTGAGGAATATCATTTTTATCTACGAGGTGATATTGATATCTGCACGAGAGAGCGAAGCGAACGAGTGCATATATCAATATCACCGAGTAGATTAAAATGATATTCTGAAAAAATCATAGGATGTTCTTATTATCCTACACTTACAAGGAGTGTACTGAATGTATAATATCAATGTAAAATGAATTTCATGCCAAATAGAGTCAATTTGGCGGGAAATCAACAAGCGGAGTATATCGTCACAATATCCTCCGCATATTGGGTTTTCCGGAGTATATCGTCACGATATCCTCCGCCCGGAGTATATCGTTACGATATCCTCCGGATATTCATTTTGCCAATAAATATCAAATTTATTTTTTCATGTTATTATACATTTAGTACACTAAGTGTAGGATAATATACGACAATAGGATTAGAGGATTGGTATCGATATGGCGACCTGAATTCAACGTTGAATTCAGGTCGCCATATCGATACCAATCCTCTGAATAATAAATACGGATGACATGAAATGAAAGTTTTAGAGTGAAATTCGCTTTACTTACTTAACATTTGTCTTTGAACTCAATGATCAAAGGTGTCATCGCTGGTATTTGTGCTCATTCATTCATAAGGCTCATTTAGGCCGAATATGTCACTAAATTGTGTCCAAAAATTGTTTTTTTAATATTGCTGTATTCAGGTATTGTTTCTTTCGAAAGATATTATTTGTAAGATTCCACTATTATGCTAGATATGAGACTTCAAATAAACATGCTTTAATATATTATTAAAAACAATCTGTTGAAAAATAACAACAGATAACAACCAGATATAAAGTTAAAGTTACAAAATCAACAAAGTTTGAAGAAATGGAATACTTTATTCTGTTGTTATGCACATTATCATTAACGGTCTATATGATAAACTGTAAACACTCTAAAACTCCAAATTCATGTTTGTATGTTCCAAACCCATGAGAAAACAAGTACAATATGCACAAACAAGTCAGTGGCGGGTCCAGAAGCTCACAAGGGGGTCAAAAGGCCAATTTTTGAGGCCCTACAAATTCTTTGGGGTTCTAATTTTTTCCTAAGCCCACAAAAGGGGAGGAGAGCCCTGGCCCCACGCCCCTCCCCCTGGATCCTCCAGTGCACGTGATATATGCTGTTATCTCCACACTACGTCCCTCGTTCTGGATTATACAGCACAAAGCACAATGAAAAAAGTAAAATAAAAGTACTGGACAAAAGAAATAGGCATCTGTCCAGTACAGTCGAGAACATCTTCCATTCTCTCTTAATGGCATCGACTTTTTGAGACTTCTCCTTATAGTCATGTAACTTGGTGAGATGGTTATTTATTTCATACGTTAGTTGAACAAAGTTGTACGTCTCACCTTGGAGAGGAACTTTGTTACATTGCGCTAGACTAGGATACACACCTACTATATCGAGGTCTCTAGTCTCATTGTATCTTTGACTTCTTTTTGTTGAATGATCCCCTTTCAAAAGTTTCTGAAAACATTTGAACAATCTCATTTTTAGCTGAATTACGCAAAACGTCTGTATCACATACCATACTTAAAGTAACATGGGACTGATCACAATATATCGTGTATATAACACATGATATATCGGAAAAATGATGTAAAGTGAGTGATCTTCATTTTATAGTATAATGCTATAAATGTCATATATTTACTTTGTGGAACTGCCGTATAATAAATAAAACTGTAGTATATAAATGTAAATACAAAATGTAGGTAATTTTGAATAATAAATAAAAAAAAATAAACGACAAGACGTTGTATTGCAATAAAGAAATCACAAAGGATCAACTTACAGGATCATATCTCTCTAACTTGACATCGACTTGTTCATCAGCATCATTAGAACCTCCAGTCGAATCGATAACGTCGCCAAACCTGTCCGCCAAACAAACTAGATGCGCCATTTTTATCGCCATCAATTTCAACACTCGTGGAAGTTTGTCGTTATTTGATCCTCTGTGGTAAAACTGAACGGATATAATTGATGACACGTTTGAAATGGTCAGCGCTAGCATAGCAACGGTGAAGTATTGACCTGGAATGACGGTAGTAAGGCTGCAGTTCACTGAATCAAAAAGGTAGGTTTTCGAAAACACAGTTAGATAGGGAGCGTACATGAATTTTGACACAGGCTTATTGAGATGTGTACATAGAGGACATCCTATTATTTTTGAGGGATACCATGTTTACAAAATGATTGCATGAAAAAATGTATCTCATTGTTACCGAGTACATAACCTTGGAACTATATTGTCAAACAGACAAGTGGTTGTCTCAGTTTTTTCCAATTTTTTTCAACAATTTTTGTCCAAATTTTTTTTCTGAATTTTAAAACTTCTTTGTCAATTTTTTTTCAGAATATTTTTTAAATAGTATCCGTCGGATACGATTGGATATCACGTCCTATGGATCGGATACGATTTTAGTGGCGCATACCAAAATTATCTTTTGACGTTGTCCCAATATATATTTAGTATCCATCCATTATTCACACTAACGTATGATGTTCAAGTTGTTGTAACTAGATAACAGCAACACCAAGGTGTAGCGAATCCAAAACGGCTATGGCTGCTAGTTTTGGAAATGACCACCAATTAGCCAAATTGTCATTGCTTCCTAGTATTCACACCCTATGCAGACAGAGCCTGTGGGAAATATTGGGTGCGGTGCAAATGAGCGGAGGGTGCGGAGCTAACGGTCATTTTTGAATTTAAAATTGGGATATTTCTGAAACTAAGCCGTTTTGGGACTTCAAATATACCAAGATAAGTGTATTTGACACCAAATATCAATAAAATTGTGAAAATAGTAGTGCAATTCATTTTATAGCGACGCAGTATGCCTTAAACGTTTCCCAGACCTATATATTTTGAGACTATCCTTTTAATACTGCGTCCCCAGCATTCATAAAAATGGTGTTCAAGATACACTACCCATGCAAATTATTTTTGCATCTTGGAAGCCAGGCAGTATCTGTGTGATTTTATAAAAATTCGGAATTAATGTTCTTCAGATATGAGCCCCCTCTAAATATTGGGTGCGGAGGTACGTTTATGGAGCTCCTCCGCACCCAAGCTAGGCAAGTCTCTTCCGATCACTGTGTTATGTTGCACTAGGCTTTGATACTTACCGTTAATATGATACAGGGTAAAATGTTATCTCTTCTGAAAAACTCTTCTGAAGTTTCCAACCTATTGGCACTATGGCAAGTGTGCGGCCATGATGGCCGCCACTTTTACATTTTTTCCCTTCAACTCAAAAAGTAGTGGAGCAATTTCTTTAAATTTAATTCGAGTACTAAGAAGCATTTTACGTTTGTTCATGACAATTTGGCTAATGAGCAGTCATTTTGAAAATTGGCGGCCATTTTTTGTATTTCTTAACGTTGTTGCTATAACTGGAAAAGTAGTGGAGCGGATTAATACATATTAATGCAATACTTTGGGTAATAAGTCGCCATTTTGATAATGTTAGCAATTTTCCACCCAACTTAGCATAGGTTGTCCATCGAATTTTTGAGATAAATTTAATTAAAGACACTAGCCCCGTCCATCGTCAGATTTCTCAGAAAATTCTAGTAAAATCACCAAGGTCAAAATCACTCCGCCGCCAACATAAAATGAGATTTCCCACTGAACTTTGACATGTTTTCAGATAAATAAGGACATACCTTATAAATATTGAGCCCCGATTCACTTACCAAACGCCAGATGGCGCTCTACTGGGGTAGGGAAGGAGAAAATGACTTTTTTGAAAGAAAATCAAATTACCAAACCACTATCCTTACGCAGGACTATATCCAATAGACAATGTACCATGCTTATTAATATTCACAAACCAAATCAACAAAATCGCTCCGCCACTTTTCCAGTAACAGCAAATGTCGTAAAATATTGTGTAACCGCCACCGTTTTTAAGATGGCTGCCATGTTTTTTTAATTGATAAGACTTTCAACTTAATCAATGTCTTACATATGTATTTGCATCTAAAACATATTAATATTAAACTTTCATTTGTTGTACCTAAAATACTGTAAGATTTACACGAAAATTGCCGCCATTTAGAAAATGGTGGCCATTTTGAAAATAGTTCGAAAATCAAAGTTTCAATATCTTTCATTTACTTACCGACTAATGGTAGAATTTCTGATTGAACTGGTAGTTGCTCAGCAACGAATAGCATAAATACTGTGAGAGATAGGACCAAAGTAACGCTCAGTTGTATCCTCTCGCCACATCCCGGGGATACGAGGAACGAAAATGGTGATATGAGCATTATGAACATACAGGGCAGGATCACGTTGAAAGTATAATAGAGAGGCTTCCGTTTGATCTTGATGTAGTAAGTCACATCAATGTAGGGCTCTGGACAACAGTTGTATAATATGGAATGCCGCTCCGCATTAACTGACATCACGTCCCATTCTCCATTTGATTCATACGACGCCAAGTCTGCCGAGTCAGTTTTACATCGGAGGTCCAACTCTAAGCCAGAGAATCCCCATGATCCAAACTTGAGTTTACAGATCTGGATATCATAGGGAAAGTTCTGAACCTCCATCTTGCATGTACTGATAAATCTGGTTGGGATGTACCAGTGAATGTTTCCGTCGCTTGTAACTCTTAGTCGGAATTTGTCTGTCTCGTAAAACTGGCCTGTAATACTACAAAACACAACAAAATGAGGTATTAGACACTATCTCTTTTCAAAAAATGAAATGTCCCTTGGTGTTGTGGTCTAGAATTGTGCTATTGGTACTTATTTGAGTAGTTAGATCATGGTTTGGGATAGTCGGAATTTGTCTGTCTCGTAAAACTCGCATGTAATACTACAAAACACAACAAAATGAGGTATTAGACACTGTTTCTTTTAAAAAATGAAATTGTCCCTTGGTTACTCGAGTCTCTAGCTTATAATATAGAGAAGGCTTTGGACCGAAGTAATCCCTTGGTGTTATGGTCTAGGATTGTGATATTTGTACTTATTTGAGTGGTGGGGGAGGGGGTAATCAGATATTGTTGAAGATAATTGTTTTGGACAGTTGGGATTTAATATTTGTTTTCCTTGTTACTGATGTACTCTTGGGTATTTTCTTTTCCTTGCTGTTACGTTGTGTAGCTATTTTTGGTCATTTCCCTTTGACACTTTCGCTAACGTATTTTAATTACATCGTAGTCAAGATGATATTTTAGAACAACCCAAACCTATCTAAAGGGTTACTAATATAAAGGGTGATTCAGGGGCGGATCTGGGAACCAACAAGGGGGGGGGCAAATTTCAAGTCAGAGAAAAAAACGTCCGGAAAAAATTTTTGGGCCCCTATAACCCAAAAGTGGGCCCACATTGTGAGGCCCATTTTCTTCAAAACTTGGCCTGAAATTGAAAAATAAGGCCTTAATAGGCCCAGTTAAGGCCTTTTTTGGCCCCAGCCCCCCTCCCCCCTAATCCGCCAGTGTGATTACTTGTCCAAATCAAACTCATCTTGATACAGTAGTATGATATCTTGAATCGAACCAAACTTACCTCTTATAAAGGATAATATCTTGATCAAACAAAACTTACCTCCCATATATGGTGATATCTTGAATCGAACCAAACTTACCTCGTAAATAAAGTAGTTATTCACCAGGAGGGATCTGATGTGGGGAATATCACAAGGACGATATCAATATTTATCATCCGAGGGATATTACCCATATGATCCCGACAGGTGAATAACGACCTTATACCATGGTCAAGAGCATAAATTATTTTTTTGAAAAAATGAGAAAATTCGAAAAAATGAAAAATTTGGGAAAAATTCAAAATTTTGAAAAAATGTTGTTTTTTAAATGAATTTTGGGGGAAAAATTGTAAAATTTTTGAATTTTCCCGGGATGATATCAATCTCATCCTTGATATCATCCCTCTAAACCCGATATCATCCCTGTCCCAAATGCTATTATATACCTGACATTGCTCTGACCACGGTATAAAGGGTGATGTCTTGGATCGAGCCAAACATACCTTATATATAGGGTAATATTTTGAATCGAACCAAACTTACCTCGTATATAGGGTGATATCGGGAATCCATACATCCGTTGGCTGCAAATGCACTATCTTTACTCCTCCAAATTCAGATTCATTCCATTTCAGAAAATAGTCATCCCATGCCTAAAAAACGCAAGCCCATTATTATGTCACTCATATGACTGTTAACAAAAGTCAAAGTAGTGCTCAGGCAAACATATTGGTATAACATTGGAGCCTAATCTACATCCCAACGTGCAACTTTTTACCCTTTTCGAATTTCAAAATGTTTAGTAAATTCCAAACAATATCGTTATCTCAGAAATATGTCCAATTCGTAATATTTGGCACATATTTCGCCTGGCACGGTCTATTTTAAAACAATCATTACTGGAACTTGATGATGCAAATTGCCCTACTTATTACGTGGACTTCTCATTAATTCAATTTGTTCACACGCATTGTAATTTTAACGCTACCACAGACTACATGGGTTTAGCGATGACCAGGGAAGAACTTACAAATCGGAGCCAAACTGCTGTCACTATGGTTTGGTGTCTCTCGCTCTGAAAAATGAATTGTATTGTAGAATATAAAGAATTAAGATTATGATATGTTAATCGCACGCAAGATCAAATACCAAAAGGGATAGCATATTGCAACCCTATATCAATTTGTTGTCACCCGAGTTCAGTGTCATTTTATTGGGAATTTTATGATCACTAAAATCAATTTTGATTTTGGGGTGTTTATGAATACCAATGTAGCATATGAATTTACCATCAGATATCTTCCTTGTTATTTCTCCCTGTATATGTATGTACCTTATGTTTTCTCTTAATGTTGGGACACTTGTGTAAATACAGTAAACCTGTATAAAGTGAACAACCACAAAAATTGTTCATTGTAGGTAGGTGTTCACTACAGGAGGGGATTTTATACAGGAGTCAATAAAATGTGTCTTGAGATGGTGTTCACTAAACACAGGTGTTCACTAGAGTGATGTGTTCACTTAAACAGGTATTACTGTACTCTGTAAAAAGTCATGAAAATAACCATGGAAACACCTACCACGTCCACTATCTGATTCAATGAAATGTCCATTGTTACCACGGTTGGTTTTTCTGCATTTTTCACAGGACGCACATTAGAATCGTAGTTAGTCATCAGGTGTTTTACCAGTAAAGATTCAGGCGTTAGATAACTTTCATTAAAACATTCCACATGGCATGCCATGAGGATTTCCGCAATTATGACAATGATCAGGTGATAAAACATCGAACCATCCATTTTCAATTAGCACGGCTATATGTACTTTAAAATTCTGTACGGCTATACAAGTATATGTACTTTTGAATTCTACTTCAATATGTTTAGATTGAATCCTTATCCCTGACACGGCTAATTGTACTTTTGAATTACTACTTCAATATGTATAGACTGAATCCGTATCTCTGGCACGGCTAATTGTACTTTTGAATTTCTACTTCAATATGTATAGAGTGAATCCTTATCTATGGCACGTCTAATTGTACTTTTGAATTTCTTTTTCAATATGTATAGAGTGAATCCTTATCTATGGCACGTCTAAATGTACTTTTAAATTTCTACTTCAATATGTATAGAGTGAATCCTTATATCTATGGCACGGCTAATTTTACTTTTACATTTCTACTTCAATATGTTTAGATTACATTGAATCTTTATCTATGGCAGGGCTATATGTACTTTTAAAATTCTACAATATGTAAAGATTGCTTTGAATCTGAATTTGAATTTGGTGCTTTAATGGCACGATTATATGTACTTTTAGACGTAATCATTCTCCTATTTTAAATAGACTTAATCCTATGTATATGTCCCTTTTTACTTCAATATGAATAGATGCTCTAAATCCTTATGTATGGATCTACCATTTTTCCATGCCTATTCTACTGGCATGCAATTTTTCAATTCAGTATTTGTAATGCTGTTAGACCATCAGCTAATGCTTATAAATGCACAATAATAAGTGTGTACATATGTTGTAATAGATATTTGGATGTTATGTGATATTTTTATGGCACTGAATCACTAGTCTACATTACATTACTTCATTCTATTATAAGCACTAAAGTCAATCACGGTGTCATAATATCTGGTATTTACTATAAAAATCCATACATTAGATGCGTACACGACTTTTTCCTATAAATTAAAAAATCCATATACTATGCACTAACAAAAATCCTTATCTTCAGTATCGCATATGAAAATGATAGTCAAATTCAAAACTCAGATCGTTGATGTGACGTCAAGGTAGAGTCATTATGTTCATTATTGCTGAAATTCTACAAAAGTCAGGTTCCAACAACTAAATAATCTGCAAAATATCAAGAATCCCTAAAAGTATATGCATCCTGCAAGTCTTTGATATAGTTTATAAGTCCTATACATATTGTACAAGGTAGTCTTAGAAGTATATGTTCTACAACTTCTGCAAGTCCTTTATATATTCTGTAAGTCTTATACATATGTTACAATTTCTTCACATATTCTACAAGTCCTCTATATATTCTGAAAGTTTTTTATACATATTCCACAATTTCTGCATATATTCTTTAAGTCCAGTGCGTCCTGCACTTATTCTTTAAGTCCTATACATATTCTACAAGTTCTTTATAAATGCATTGTGCAAGTCCTATTCTTCAAGTGCTATCACATTCTGCAAGTCCTTTTACATTATGCAAGTCCTTTCCATATTCTTTCAATCATAATTGCTATTATTTCCTCTGAACCGAGCTCTTCTAGTACGGTTTTGTATAAAAAAAAACATCATAAATAATCTCATAGAATTGATATTAAAGCATGAAACATTTACATCCTACCATATTAGATCTCAAGATATACAGATATTTATATTCCGTGCATGAATTATGCTTCACAGTAGTCGGCTATACGAGATATCATAGAAATATAACATTGATGAAAATAAATGTTACCTTGGATATTCACTCTTGGAGGTAATAAAGTAAGATCTAAAAAACACGTTTAATACCATTTACAAAAGAACGCTATTTAAAATTCAACTAATAACGTGATGAATTTATACGACTACGATGTGGTCTAATATGGCCTATCACCTCCGAGTAATTGAGGTTGAAAATCCGGGGGTTAAACTACACTTTTAAAGATAACTTGTACGTGAATATGTCGAATTTCGGTCCTCGGGGATTAGGTCTCGCCTTACTATGGAATACGTACTTACTTGTCCAATTGAGTATGAAGGCACAAGGAAACCGTAAACCCTTGTAATGCAACAGCCAATTGATTCTTGCTATAAATTGATAACTCCCTTTTTATTTGGATTATTCATTAAAATATCACATTCATTAAAGTCCCCGTCTAAAGTTCGAAAATATTTTTTTATCATTCATTTACTATTTGTCAGGACTTAAAAAGTGATTTTAGAGATTTTTGAACGAAAAAAAAATTTTGAAAAAAAAGTTGTGAGCATTTCATTTCTCAAATATTCAAATTTCCCGCCATTTTTCAAAAAAAGTTGAAATTTCTTAATCATCAAATATTTCTTAATGCATTTCAAAAAATATTATCTTTTTAACACCAATGCAAAGGTTGAACAAAGGACGACACACTATTTCAATAATAAAATGCCATATTTAATGGGCCACTTTAATGTTTTAGCATATCAAAAATATTTTGAAACATTAGTGATGTCATTAAGGTACCAAAAACTTTTTGAAAAAAATTGAAATTTTTTTTTCGATGTCAATCTTTTCTAAATATGTTAGACTTTCATAAAAAAAACAATGTTGATTGTCTAACCAGGTTAAAAGGAAAAATAAATTATGTTTTACATATCATTGTACCATTGGTTTCTATGAGAACTAAAATTTTGGAATGCATTTTTCTCAGAACCATTTTCGTGCACTGATAAGTTCATTTCTCGCTTATTTATGAACCGATTTTCTTGATTTTTTCGGCAAAAAACACGGGAAGATGAATGCTATGCATTGGTATGAATTGTGGCTAATTAGAAGATATGAGTGACCTCCAAAAGTTGGTTTTAGATAAATTCACAAATTTTGGAACAAAAAGTCTATCAAAAACCACTTTTTGAAATTTAAAAAAAAAGTTTCACATATCACACTTTGATAACATTGGGTAAGACTACAATTTAAGCCAAAGTGGTTTAAACTTTATATGGGGCCTTTAAATTATTGTGAAAGAATCAGGTAACAAGGCATTAACATGCAAAGAAGTACGTATTATCAGTTTTTCTTATTTTCCGAGAATAACATGCATAACGCGGATCAAAATGATCAAAACTGAGTTTCAAACTTGCTTTTAAAAACCCGGCTTTTAAGAAGTTTGCAGTACTCTAAGTGGAGGCAACATGAAATGGCTACCTTTGTTAAACGTGTTACGTCACAATACGCAAACGCTGGTCTATTTTAACTTAATAATTAGTCGGGGTAAAATCATTCAGCAAAAGAAGTCCTGGCAGTGGATAGTATATAATGCACTAAAAGTTCGTCCTGACAGAGGAAATTAAATGCGTATTCTATAAGGCGTCTACCATAAATGATTCATGTTCGTCATAGCTCCGCCGCCCATCCGTTCTTATCCAAAACATTGTTCATCATTTGATGACAATTTTATTTAGTACTACCTATTAGGCTAATACCCGATTAGCGATATAAAATCATGCTTATTTTAATGCTATAATAGATACAAAATTACCTTTTGATGAGTGCACGGTTTCAATAAACACGGATATAAATATTTCCAATGCGAAAGTATCTAATCAGATCAAAGGTAATATATTGTTATTTTCAACTTCTACCGGTTAATGTAGATAATGGAGACATTAAGCTGGTTTTCTATGATACATGTTTTAAACAACCTCGTTGCGTAGGATATTTGGTGCTAACGCATCTTATGTATGACATACATCATTTTCTTCAGGAAGCATTGTGCATCGAAATCAAAATTGCCAGCATAGTATTCAATAGACATGAATATAATAATTATATCACTGCCATATACCTCATTCTCTGATTGGTCGATGTCCTACACGTGAATAAAAAATAACATGCGATACTATTCAACGGAAGTCACTAGTACCAACAAAATGTTCCGAAAAGCAAGCCAAATGTCCTGTTCAAGAACCCCTATTCTTATTTTTGAAAATGGATTCTAACAATACTATCCTACGTGAATCTCCTTGTTGAGACTCATCAACTTGAGTTCTTCTGAGAAAATGAGGATTTTAGCAAGATTGCATTGACTCAACATGGGGACATGCACCAATGACCATTGACTAAGCGTGAGGATACCATCATGTATGTCACCATGTAAAATCAATTCACCCTTGCTGAAATCCTCATTTTCTCAGAAGAACTCGAGTTGATCAGATCTCAACAAGTAGATTCCTGTTAGAATCCAATTTCGAAAGTTAGAATAGGGGTTCTTAAACAGGACGATAAAGCTTAACTAAGGCCTTTTTGAATTTTTTGTTAAGAACTACACGTAACGTCCGTTGAATATCAAATGATATTCGCCAGTCCGACTTAATTTTGACTTCATATATACCCGTACATTGTTATAAGTAATTAGACATCGATAGTTTGTTATTCCATTGATGTGAGTGAATAATATAACAGTAGATTCCTGTTAGAATCCATTTCGAAAGTTAGAATAGGGGTTCTTAAACAGGACAATAAAGCTTAACTAATTGCCTTTTTGAATTTTTTGTTAAGAACTACACGTAACGTCCGTTGAATATCAAATGATATTCACCAGTCCGACTTAATTTTGATTTCATTATTATATACCCGTACATTGTTATAAGTAATTAGACATCGATAGTTTGTTATTCCATTGATGTGAGTGAATAATATAACAGTGAATAATCAAACAAATATGTAATTCTATTTTCGGGGAATACCTGTGACACTTTCACAATATGATATTCCACTAGCCCTCGGGCTTCGTGGAATATCACTTGTGAAAGATGCACAGGTATTCACCTCAATAGAATTAAATATTTGTATAGTATTGGTTCATGGACGTTGCGTTCACGATTACGTTGTGAAAAACATCGCCAGCTAAAGTCTCCATTATCATACTAGAATCGAACTCCTGTATTTACAAAGAGCGTAATGTATTGAAACCGATCCCCCAAATTAGAAGAATCACTCTAACAATATTTTTAGAAAGTAGATGTATAATAGCTGATGGAATTAATCTTAATTAATCTGATTGAAATAATACTGTGCGGCAATCCCGGGGCGGCAATCATACGTGTCAGTTTTGATGGTACGACGAGCTCACTGAATCGTTCATGATATCTTAATAGGTCATAAAAGAGAGAGGCCTGGTAATGTTTGTGTGGTAGAATATGATTGTTCCAGTATCATATTTTAACCTGCAGACAATATTATTGCTTACTTGCTCGATTTATGCACGATGGTTTTTTTCATTTGAAATCAAAATGATCTACATATTGCGCATCAGGTTAAGCTGAGCTGGGAATAGGGAATTGAAATAGGAATTAATAGACGATTGGAACTTTTTCTAATACAATATGTGGGTAACTTCGACATCATTTAGTAATTATCGAGAGTTATCAAGCCGGGTGATGGGTGTTTTGATGTGGTATCTCCAAATCGTTGCCATAGTAACGGGAGTCCTAAGGATGTATCTTGTGGAAGGGCTGTCCCAAGATTTGATGACGGCAGAGCTCTTGCTGAAAAAGTACCTGCTGGAAAACTATGATCCGTTTGTACGTCCGGTGAAAAACGCATCTGAACCCGTAGTGGTAACAATGGACTTGGCATTGACTCAAATAGTGGACGTGGTAGGTGTACCAAATTTTTTATTTTCTCAACAAATGATGCATGTGTACTCTTCTTTTGTACTGTTTATGTCATTCAAAATGCTGTCAAATATACATGTCAGAACATGACATCTAAAGAGTCAATAAGATATACGAGGGTTGTCCCAGAAGTAATGCTCTAACTTTATCAATTATTGATATTTTTCCATGAAATTTTGGGTAAATGTTCCTTGGAGACATTTTGATTATTCTAGAGATTTTCATGTTGACTGATAAAACCATATTGATGTTATAATAAAATCAAGTTGGTGAGTTTGGGTAGGGCGGGGCAGGTTATACAGTCACGTCAAAAGGAATAAAAATTGAAAATATGAAATAATTAATCAACAAATACCATTTGGTGTAGCTATAAGATATATGCTCAAAAAGACATTTTAAGATACTAAATTACTATGAGAACATCCTGGATTTAATGGATGTATATTGCACAGTGTCCCATTTCACATTTTCTCAAAATATTGCCCTTTGCATGTTATGTACTTTTGATGCCTGTCAGGTCAAACACTCTCGGCAATTTCTTCCACTGTGACTTGTGGAGTTTTTGCCTCCCATGTTTGGAGTTGTCACACAGGGTCAAATTGTCTCTTTTAAATCTCTTCTGCCACCCCATAATTGTAGTTCTATCTGGTATATACTCCTTATATACTTTCTTCATGGTAGCATTGTTTTGCGTGGCTGTGAGTCCAAGTGAAGTATGAAATTAGGCCACCAAACGCAAGGCCTTCTGTTATCAGGTGAGAATTGCAGCCATTTTTGAAATTTCTTGACTGTGACTGTATTTGAATTCGTGACTATTGAAATGTGGTATTATGACATCACAGCGCTAAATGTCATTATGCATACTTGGTTAACATCATGCTGAATAAATTTAACAATTTCCCAAACATTTTGACCATTTAAAGGAAAGAAATATTAATAAAATAACACTTTAGATCTTTTCATAATTAGAAAAATCGGTACCTGCCCCGCCCACCCCTACCCCCATGTTGTTATAGCAACCATATTAAGACTTAATATTAATGTTGGATGCTGAAACCTCTGGATATAATAGATAAAACTTCAATTGTTATATACACAAAATTTCAGCTGAATTGAAGAATATTAAAGAAATTTAGAGCATATAGTGCATTACTTCTGGGACAACCCTCGTATATTTCAATTTTAACTCTAATGCCAACATCGATGATCGTACATATTTTCTCAAGGAATCGTTTTGAAAAGAAAAACCGGTTTAAGAAAGCTATCTTTTTAATTTTGCTTTGTTTTGTAATTGTTTTTAAAAACAATAAGGAGTATTGTTGCTTATTTCTGCATTCTTTACACTTAAAGTTTACAGAAAATACATATCAAAGCAATACATTTTTTAGTCATGGAATTTTTTGGGCCATCAAAAAATGGGCCTTATATTTTTCAAAGTTTGGGCCCAACTTGGATTTAGGGGCCCAAAAAGTTTTTCCGACATTTTATCAGATTTGAAATTTGCCCCCAACCCTTGTTAGGTTCTTGATCCGCCAGTGGGTGAACTAATCCGTATTTTAACTTGTTTATCATATTTGCTGTCTAATGTATCTAATAAGGCTTACAATGATCCTTAACACGTTTGGCTTTTTTAGGGGGGAGAGGGGGGGGTACTTAACCACCCTATCGATCTGTATTCTTATAATGAACGCTACCTATGCATTGTATTGTAATTTTCAAACAAAAGAACTGATAATGGAGTTAGTGTGAAAGAGCAAAGCGAACATCCATCAGTGGATTTAATTTGTTAATGGAAGTGAGTGAGTCGGAAATACTTAGAAATGTTTAGATTACGCGAGAACCGTGACATGCTGTTATATTGATTGAACAATAACGAGACGCTATTAGAATTGTTATCCCAACGAACGAAGTTTGGTAGGTATATAGTGAAGCCCTGCGTCCGCCGGTCAGTCAGTCATGATCAGTCCGTCTGGAATATAACTCGAATACTAGATAGTAGACGGGTTTTCCTCATATTTGATGGAAAGAGTGTGTATTTGTAAATAATTTGCGCAAAAAAAGTTTTTCATTTTACATTTTAAACCAAAGTAATAACTATTGTTGAAATGTTGGTAGTACAGGGTGGGCCAAAAAAACGCCACTTTTTTTTCAAGACACTACAACTTTTTTATTTTCCAACCTACATACCTCAAATTTTGCAGTTATATAGTGCCAATGGTTCTTAGCAATAATATAATGTAACAAGTCCTTCAACTTGGATTATATTTGATCTAAAAGAGGAGTTCAATTGGTCCGCCACCCTAATTGATGATATATTTTAGATTTGGTCGCCTTGCTGATATTGCAGTATCAATGAAATGTTAGCTAAGTTTTTTCCAACCTGTCTGAATTCCCAGCTTTAGTTGAGCAATTTTCTAGATTGGGTGCCTTCATACAATCTCCTGGAGACCTTCCCATACCCTACACTCACTGGGGTTTGCATCAGGGCTACTAGCTTGGCGATCATCAGGCCGTATCAATTCAGGAACATTTTGCAAATTATGCTTATTTCTCATGAAAACCACATGTTTAAGTGAGACGCTGGTGACATATTTTATTCAAGTAAAACTGTATAATTTATGATCCATGGCTAGATAACAACCTCAAGTTTCATTTGGTATGCAAATTATGATTTAATATCAAAAATTAAAAAAGTTAAAGCATTTTGAAAAAAAGTGGCGTTTTTTTGGCCCACCCTATATATTCACAACATCTATACAGGGTGGGCCAAAAATTTTGCAACTTTTTAAAAGGCTAGAAAAGTATCAAAACATAAGGGTATTGCCATAAAAAATTATTAACAGAAACTTAAGGATAGGCATATTTTACCATTTAAATACTAAAGCTAAACTGGACTTCAATTTTTTTTATCAGATCTTTCAATATCAATGGTCTATTGTTCATGTGTCCGAGATTTACCGTTTTTCCTAGAAAATGCTTCATTTATGTGATCAACAATAACATATTCATCATGTTCACTAAATCTGTTACAATCTTGGATAAATGTTCAACCAATGTCTAGTACAGTTTATATCAGTATCTAGTCACTATGATATTATGAATCTATTGATTATTTATTAAACAAATTTTATGCATCCACCTTTCACCTTCTCTACAGCGCGCAAGGAGACATGGGCAGAACTGGTCAATGGCGCGATCCAGCGATTCTTGTGGCAGTTCTCTCCACTTCTCCTGCAGAACTTCTTTTAGTTTGACAATAGTTTGTGGGGGATTACCATTAACTGCAATATGCTGCTCCAGGTGCCCCCAATGGTGATAGTCACAGGAGTTGGCATCTGGGGTATTTGGCAGCCATTCATCAGGACTAATGAATCAAGGCTTATTCTCCTCCAGATATTCTAAAGTGACTTTTGCCCGATGGCTGGGAGCGATAGGGAAAGTGAAAGGGGGGTGCATAGAACATTTGTTTAATAGATAATTAATAAATACAATATAACATAATACCATAGTGACTAGATACTGATATAAACTAGACATTGAGTTAGACATTGTTTAAACAGTTATCCAAGATTGTAGCAGAATTAGTGAACATTATGAATGTATTATTGTTGATCAGTACATAAAATCATAGAAAGTCACATTTTCTAGGAAAAATGGTAAATCATGGACACATGAACAATTGACCATTGATATTCAAAGATCTGACAAAAAAATTTGAAGCCAGTTTTAGCTTTAGCATTTGACTGGTAAAATATGCCTATCTTTAAGTTTCTGTAAATAATCTTTTATGGCAATACCCTTATATTTTGATACTTTTCTAGCCTTTTAAAAAAGTTGCAAAATTTTTTGGCCCACCCTGTATATATCCCATGTTTTCAGCCCGCCACCTGTATTTCAGTGGTTTTACTGTATTTCAATTATTTAATTTGATTTGCAAATACTAACACATGTTAAATGCTTTTCAGAGGGAGAAACAGCAAACAATCATGTCATCAGTTTGGCTTCGATTCGTAAGTAAATATTTAGCATAACTTAGTGTAGGAAATTAGGATCTGGGGGAAAATAGAACGAAATTTGCAAAATGATGTGCTTTCGTCTAATTATTATACAACTTTTGGATCAACCCTCGTACAAAGAGAAAACACCGGAGCAATGCTATGAAAACAAAATAAAACGTCATAAAAACAATATAAACACATCTTCTGGATTGTATCTCCATAAATCAGCAATTTGATGTTATTATAACGGTATTGAGTGATTAATGATATGACTATGAACTTTTTTTTATTAAAATTGGACTCCTGGGTCCAAGGATGTCTAGTGATCACTAATGTCACACTGATAAGGTTGGTGCGACATTCGACTTTTATTTGCCCGTTTTGCTAATCGATAAAGGTAATATTCCACACCTAAAGTTACGTTCACACCAACGGCGCTTTGATGGCGCTTTAAAGCGGCTTGTAAAGCGGCACCAAAGCGAAACAAAGCTTGATTAAAGCGTCGGGGTCGTAATAGGTCGTAGAAAAGCTCGGAGTAATGCGGGATATTCGGCAAGAGCGCTAAAAAATTTAAACTGTTTAAGCGTTCGCACCAACGGCGCTTTGATGGCGCTTTAAAGCGGCTTGTAAAGCGGCACCAAAGCGTAACAAAGCTTGATTGAAGCGTCGGGGTTGTAATAGGTCGTAGAAAAGTTCGGAGTAAAGCGGGATATTCGGCAAGAGCGCCAAAATCTTTTAAACTGTTTAAAAATTTTGGGCGCTCTGTTACGAATTGAATAAAGCGCCGAGAGCGTATCAAAGCTTAACAAACCGTAACAAAGCTCAGCAAAGCTTGACCCAAAGCGTAGGAAAGCTTAACAGAGCTTGGTTCAAAGCGGGGACCCCAGTCTCTTCACGGACTGTTACCAATTCACACGCTTCGTTAAGATGTCTCAAGATTTGCTACGATCTGGCATGAAGATCTGACACGAGGTCAGACGCTTTCATCAATATCTGACACTCTTTGTTACGCTTTCATGAAGGACTCCCAAGCTTTCCAACAAATTGAGACGCTTCAATCAAGAATTGAAACGCTTTGTTAGGCTTTGTTACGCTTGACAAGCTTCCTCATGCTCTCTCACGCTCTTTCACGCCGTGCGTCAAACATCATGTCTTATTTAGATAGGACATGCTCTGGTCCATCTGGAATTTCTGGATCTTGTTGTTCTGCCATCGTGTTCTCGAGTCAAAGATGCAATGGTTTTATGGATCTACTGCATCTTTATATAGTCATTGGATTAAAAGTGGCATGAAATCGGCGATCTCGACATTTTCCAATGCGTGACAGAGCTTAACAGAGCGTAACAATGCCCAACAGAGCTTGTCAATCGTATCAGAGCCTGATTTAAAGTGTCATAATCGCATTAAAGCGTAATAATGCTTATCAAAGCGTTATTTCAAGCGTAACAAAGCCTGGTTAAAGCGTGAGGAACCTATCAGAGCTATGTTAAGCTTTCCTACGCTTTGCGTCAAGCTTTTCTGAGCTTTGTTACGGTTTGTTCAGCTTTGATACGCTCTCGGCGCTTTAATCAATTCGTAACAGAGCGCCCAAAATTGTTAAACAGTTTAAAATTTTTCGGCGCTCTTGTCGAATATCCCGCTTTACTCCGAGCTTTTCTAAGACCTATTACGACCCCGCCGCTTTAATCAAGCTTTGTTACGCTTTGGTGCCGCTTTACAAGCCGCTTTAAACCGCCATCAAAGCGCCATTGGTGTGAACGTAGCTTTAATGACACCAATGGAAACCTTCTCAGGGAAGTATCTGGGATTTAAAAAGTTTTGATATTTTACGCTTTCTTTGTATATCTAATTGCCTTATTTTTGGCAATAACATTACTTCAGTTGTACTGGTCCTTGAAACGTTTTTAAGAATAAAAAATAAATGTTTGAATACTGGGGATTCGTTGTCCTGTATGTCTATATGTTTTTCATATATTTTGATAATACCTCTTATTATAAGATCGCTTTTAAAGGCATGGAACGATTATTTCATGCGGTGGAATGAATCCAAATATGAAGGAGTTAAAACAGTCCACCTTAAACAAACAGATGTGTGGACTCCAGACATCACTCTTTACACTAGGTAAGTTGAGTTCCAATTTAGGTCATATTCAATAAATTGGAATTGCTAGACAAATTATAAACAGTATCTGCTGTTTTGAAAAAACGTCGATTAGAACGGTCACAGTCCTAATATATATTTTATCAAAGTTTGTTTGTCAAAGATTATAATTATACAGCCATATATATCTAATTGTATACTTAAATGTATCATTTCTACATACTTTTGAATTTTGGTTAAAAGTAAAATATTCCTAAATTGTTGTGATCTGTTATGTAGTGTCCCCACAAGTCAGTTTTCCGACTCAAAGGACTACTTAGTAAAGGTTACAAGTGACGGAAGCGCTTACTGGTATATTCCAACAAGGTTTGTCAGTACATGCAAGATGGATGTTCAGAACTTCCCCTATGACGTGCAGAACTGTAAACTAAAGTTTGGCTCCTGGGCGTACGTAAGCACGGAGCTAGACCTACAGAACAAATCAGACTCGGTGGACTTGGCGGCGTATGAATCGAATGGAGAATGGGAGTTGATGTCAGCTGAAGCGATACGTCATTCCATAACGTACAACTGTTGTGCAGAACCTTACATTGATGTGACGTACTACATCAAGATCAAACGAAAGCCTCTTTATTACACTTTCAACGTGGTCCTGCCATGTGTGTTCATTGTGATCGTCACACCGTTTTCGTTCCTTTTGTCCCCGGGGTGTGGAGAGAGGATTCAACTGAGTATCACTCTATTGTTATCTCTAACAGTTTTCCTCCTGTTTGTTGCTGAACAACTACCAGTCCAATCCGAGGACGTGCCATTAGTTGGTGAGTATGATCTGACCAATCCAACATAAATATGGTTACAATTTTACTGTTTGCGACATTGCAGGGTAGTGACCAATCTGTAACAACACCAATGTAGTTACCATGTGTAAATCATTATGATGCATCATTTAAGAGTAACAACCATTACGATGGGGTCATTATTGAGTTCAAATATCGAGGTGATACTTTTCTGCAGTTAACAACTTCCGGGTGGTGGCCAATCTGTAGTTAACAACACCAACGTGGTTAACATTCTACCATTCGCAAGGCAACGGACATTCTGCAGTCACCAACATCAATGTGGTGATTGTTCTCAGTTATCAATATCAGGGTGGTGGAAATATAAAATACTTACATCACTATGGTGCTATTCTGCAGCTATTGACGTCATGGTGGTTATCATTCTCATATCTTGTTTCAGCTCGATATTTCATAGCTGCAATGTTAGTGCTGGTATTTTCAAACATGGCCTCTATCATATCAGTTCACCTTTACCACAGAGGTTCCAAAAGAGACAAGCTCCCACGAATGGCGAAACTGTTAGCAATTAAAATGGCACGACTTGTGTGTATGGCGGATAGATTTGATGACGGTATTGATAAAAGTAGTCCTGACGATGGCAATGCGGAATTAAAAAGATACGATCATGTAGGTACTACATACGATGTAAATTGTATTACAACTGATCTACATTAATACTACTATGGATCCTCAAGACAGCCTTTTTGAATTTTAGTCAAAAATTGACCCATACATATGGTCTCTATGATGTCATTAAGTTGAATTAATTTTGTATATTGTGCGAAGGGCTAAACTTGTTCATTGCTTGATATAAGATACAACAATAATGTACAACAAAAACATAACAATAATATATATAACAATCATGAAAATACTTATATTACTTCGTGTATCAAAATAATTTCAGAAACTTGCAAAAGTTGAAAATGGAATGTGTCATTCAACAACGAGGAGAAGGCGTTTAACGAGTCAAAAATACAAGGAAGCCGGTAGCCTTGATTCAGTGAGTGGAGAGTACAATATAGTTCATTGCCCAGAAGAGTGCACCATTGTACAACTGGTGTATGATATAAACAGCCATTTGGCTAACCTCCATGAATATAAAGCAACGTCACAAAAAGTAGACGCTATCAAAAGAGAATGGAAGATGGTTGCGATCGTATTGGACAGATGCCTGTTGTTTTCATCCGTTATGTTGATTATGCTTATTTTATTGTGCTTTATGATTTATAACCCGGAACAAGATTGATTCATGCTTGCTGCGTTGTAAAATAATATTCCACACTTTTAAGAGATTTTGTGCGTAATGTGTAGAATTATGGTCATCTGGGAATCAGTTTTCTCCATTGTAGTTTTACTTGACAGATTGAAAAGATATACGTAAAAAATCAATAACATATATCAAACGTTTTAGTAACGCTTTATTATGCACCTTGTCTAGATACTTTAACCTAATTGGTTTTTAGCTGCTTGTAATTTGGTCATACCTGGCTTTAAAAAACTGACCAGTATTTTTTTCAAACTCGACCCTTTTGAGAAAGGGGTTAAATATCTTTTCAACGTCTGGCAGGAAACTGTCCAGCATTTTTTAAAGAAATGAAGAATCCTACTCAAGAATCTTATTTCGCTATAACTTGAGTATTATTTGAAATAAATACACGCCAAATGAAAGAGAAAGGTGTATCTAATCATTTAAAAAAACATCTATTTGTGCAATACGCCAGAAATGCTATATATTTATTAATCAAAAAGAAAAACACTTTCATTTGTGGTATAGAAAAACGGAACTCGTCAGAGTCAAGAAAAATTAAACTAGTGCACTCAAAAGCATGATTGAGTTGCAATAAAAGGAATATACTGGATGATCAGGAGTTGGAAATGGCCAAAACATTTATCCTGCCATTGATTTTTGGGAGTTAAACAGGTACATTTTGAAGACATCCCGGACAGGAAATAAATATTGTTTTCAATTTTTTATGTTTTTAAGTGTATGTATATACTTGATAACTATATAATCGAGCAAGCTGAATTTTAAAATAATACATTATGAGATATTGACCAAAAATAGATTTTGACATTTGATTTTTACTGCCACACCTATTTTTACACATCCTCATCCTCAGTGTTTTCAGAAAATTAAAATTGCAATTCGTTTAATTAACTTTACCCTCTGGTGATGAAATGGTTTATTAAACAACTAATTTGTATCCCTGGTAGTCACTTAAGTCATTTGTCTACGGACTATATTTTTGGCAGCTCGATTTTACGTCTGCGTTGAAATGACAAGAAAATGTCCATTTACGTTGAAGGCGCGTGCTTCCTTTCGCATTGCAGTATCTTAGTCTTCCTCATGCGTATTTTCAAGAAATCAGCAAGAACACGTATATCCACGAATCCAAATATTTCTAGTTCAAGAGATTTAGTTAATAGATGCGCATGTACATGTACAATAGAACTTGCAGCCTCGACAACTAAATCTGATTGAACTTAATCACGTGTATACAAATCTCACGCCAATTTGTTCTGCTAGTTTCCTTTTATAATAGCCTTTTGGCACATCTCCCTGAGTTTATCTTTAGATATCTAAGAGAAAAAATGCATTGTTCGTCATGTAAAAAGTGCTATAAATTCAATCGCATCAAATTCGTCATAATCAAATTTGGGATTTTGGAAGTTTAAAACAGTAATTCGAAATTGCACATTTTTACCAAGTAAAAAAGATATATTCAACTCAGAAAGCTACTGCTCTCATGTATTTACCTTATTCCTTGCACCAACACGTGGAAAATCCTCCATTATTAAAAAATAGTCCGGTTGATCTCGCTCTGTGAGAAACTGACCACAATGAGCATCAATCTCCTCCTGCTTGATACTTTCACCGGGTTTGACGCTGGAATTTTATAAAATAATCGTATCTTATAAAATATTCGTATTTTACACGTAGATGTCCGTCTCAGAAAGCAAAATTTTGTATAAAACTACAGTAGTGTACAGGGTGTCAAAAACAACGGTATCCCCCTCTACAGCAAAAACTTCTCAATGCCACATGGTGTGTCCTATCTCATTGGAAAGATAATTTAATTCTGGTGTTACTCACACAATTTCATTAGATAAAACTTTATATTAAAAAAGTTATGTTGTTTTTGCTACTTCAGTACTTTGCTACTTTGTTGCTGGTTAAAGGCCAAATCTTCAGAAAGTGAAAGATAGAGGAAATAGCCCAGATCTTAAATGAGCTAAACAAATGGGTTCAATCGTAAAAAACAATAGTGGAATTGGTGGTCAGAGACCCTCTTGAAAACAGATACGGTAAAGATGCATTGCTGAAGAATGTGAAGAAATTGCTCAGAGGATTATGCAATGCTACACTTTATTTGAATCGTTATTGAAATAATATCCATCCAGATTAGCTGCTATTCGAGCAGCAAGTGGTGGTCATACAATCTACAAACAAACAATCAGCTGTAAATCTGTAAGTAAAATTATGTGATACAGAGCTGAAATTTCTCAGGTAGCTCCAGAATTAAATTGTCTTTAAAATGAGATATGAAAATATTAAGTACTTTTTACTGTAGAGGGGGGGGGGGTGCCGTTGTTTCTTGACACCCTGTATATTTATGTCGTAAGCTATTCTTTAGTTCCACAAATACTGGCTTTTGTTGTTTCATACAACTCGTCACTACAGTTTCACCAGGTAGTTATTTTCATTTATTTGTTTCATCAACCAGATTTTGTGTGTTTAAATAAAGTTTTTACATTATATTACATTGTTGATGAACATATCACTAAAAATAATTAAACTATTGCACATAAACTTTATGTAGCAGTATGTTAAATCGTCCGATCAGTATAGTACTTACACAATACAGAGACAAATGTCATCTCCTAAACAGGTTTCTGCATTGTTAATACCCAAACACTACAAGGTGAATATCAAATTTATATATCTATCTATATGTGAGATATTTACGATTTTAATCTATCTAAAGTAGTAGCATTAGCTATACAATGGTGCAGGTTTAGAAATGATGAAAATGACAATATCGTTTTTTTTATTTTACATTTTAGAAGATACTCCAAATGTAATCACATGCTATGAAAATATAAAGATTCCAGGAGATGCAAAATATCATCCCGTACCTTCGCCTCTGCCACCTTTTTGTGCCTCATCGCCGCAGCCTCAATGACACCAGGATAAATGATATCCCCGAGCCGCTTGAATCGAATACTGTCCGCCTTACGACCAACCAAGTAAAGGAATCCATTTTGATCCATTCTTCCGACATCACTGATACCAAGAACAAACAACCAATTTTCGTGTAATTTTTTTTCAATTAGTAGAAATACATTTACTATATTTACAAAAGAAATCAAAAAGCATCACATTATAGGTATGACTGAAACACATGGTGATAAGGGCAGTTCGTTTTCCGGTATACGTCATTTTGTTCAAACCGACAAAATCAGAAATCTGCAATATCAGAAAATTCCATAGTAAACTTTTGGAGAAAATGACACTTTGGTAAAGCCATATTGATAGTAGTTTATAATGGCGGTCAATGGGGATTTCCCAAAATTCAATCGTCAATATCTTTTGAAATAATGCTTATAATTCTCTTATTGAAACATTTACCGAAGCTTACAATAGGTGTCTACCAGTAAAATAGTCAGCACTTTCAATGATAATGAAAAACCCTGGATTACTCTTGGAATTATTATATCAGCTAGATACAAAAATAAGATTTATATTAAATACAAAAAGAATCCAACACTGGAAAACAAAGCCATGTATAAAAGGTATAAAAATAAATTAACTCATGTAATTCGAAATGCTGAAAAAGCTTATTACAAAAATAAATTTGAAGCAAATAAAGACAACATAAAAAAATCCTGGAACATAATTAACACCATCTTAAAGAAAAACTCTGGACAATCAAAAATTAATAATACATTTAACCTTAATAATCGACAAACTACCGATGGCGCTGAAATAGCTGAAAACTTTAACAATTTTTTTAGCTCTATTGGCAATAAACTTGCAAATAAGATTCATAGTAATACTGATCCAATGGTTAATTTAAGAAAAATCAATTCAAATGATAAATCACTCTTTTTAACTCCTGTAACAGAAACTGATGTTAAGAATCAACTTAAATCTTTGAAACCTTCCGCTGCTTCAATAGACGATATAAAGCCCTCAGTTGTCAAACTACTAAAAGAATCATTATCAGCCCCACTTACACAGATCTTTAACCTATCAATTTCTACTGGAACATTTCCTGATGCATTGAAAATTGCTAGAGTGATTCCCATATTTAAATATGAAATTTTATACTTACACCAATATGGCTTTAGGAAAAAACATTCAACATACATGGCCCTTCTTAAATTTCATTGAAAATATTAGAAAGTCTTTAGATACAGGGAAAACTAGTCTTGGTATTTATATTGATTTAACCAAAGCCTTTGACACTGTTGATCATAAAATATTATTACAAAAACTTGAATTCTATGGCATTCGTGGAGTAGCTCTTTCTTGGTTCACTAGTTATCTTGAAAAGAGAAGAATAATCACCGAATTTACAAAGAAGAATGTTTCACTCGACCAATTTACAGAGACTGATGTGAAATATAGATCAATTGAAAATACAGTTGAATATGGAGTACCTCAAGGGTCAGTAATAGGCCCCCTCTTATTTATAATCTTCATTAACGACATATATCTAGTCTCAAATAAACTATCCTTTGTTTTATATGCTGACGACACAAATATTGCGCTTACTAACAAAAATATTGAAAATCTAGTCATTGAAATGAATGAAGAATTACAAAATGTCTCAAATTGGATGAAGGCAAATAAACTAACTCTTAATGTTGACAAAACCAAGTTTATGATATTTAGCAATAAAAGAGATCTGAACAACAACATATTATCCTTAAGATTGACAACCAACCAATTGAAGAGGTGAAAGAAATTAACTTCCTTGGTGTTATCATTGATTCGAAGCTACACTGGTCTCCTCACATTAACGCTATATGTACAATAATCTCTAATTTGATTGGTATAGTATACAGGACTAGACATCGACTGACCTTGAATGCCATGACTACAATTTATTATTCAATGATTTATTCTTACCTAAGCTATGGAAATATCTTATGGGGAAATGCCATAAAAACACTCATTCAGAAATTATTTATTTTGCAAAAGAAATTCTTAAGAGTCATTACGTATTCTGATAGCTTTGCCCCTTCAGGTCCACTATTTCAGAAGCTAAAAATTTTAAACGTATTTGATATACATTCCCATCAAACAGCTAGCTTTGCACAAAAAAACACTTTCTGAATCGCCTGATTTCCCTTTTAAAAAATTCAACCATCTTTTCTCATTAAGATCAACAATTCACTCACATGACACAAAATCAAAAAATGATTTGATTGTTCAACCATTTAGAACAGAATATGGAAGGAAATCAATTGGGACAAGTGGCCCATCAATTTATAACACGTTATCTTCTGATTTGAGAAACTCAGTTCATATTAAAATGTTTCAACGAAAGTTTAAGTTCAATTTGTCAAGCCTTTATTAGTTATTTTGAACCATACTTCCACTATGTTACATCAAGATAAAAAAGTAGATCTATGCTTTGTAATTTATGTACACTACAATAACTGTTCTAACATTACATGCTTTGTATATAACACATTATATTTTTTCAAAACATGGAATCCATACACCCCCCGGGGTGTCCTTTTCATATCACTTGTAAATTTATATTGTATGAAAACTAGAATTGAATAATAAATTGAATAAATTGAAAATTGAACTTGATAAAATCCAACTTGTAACCCCTCTTATTTTGAAGACATTCAAGTTATGGTTACATACTAGTAATATTGACTTTATTGCTCTTGAACTGTTCTGCAGAGGGTCTTTTGAAAATTTATAAATTAACATGGGACTCAATGGAGTTTTCGTGAGCAACTTAATAACTAGATATATTAAAAATAATACATTTTTTAAAATATGCCTGTTTGGTTTTTTGAAAGTCAATATATTGGCTGTAGAGATCTGCAACAACAGAAAATTCCATAGTGGACTTTTGGAGAAAATGACCCTTTTGTAAAGCCATATTGAGAGTAGTTTATAATGGCAGTCAATGGGAATTTTCCAAAATTCAAACACAAAAACACAAAATCTAGCTTGTAACCCTTCTTATTTTGAAGACATTTTAGTCATGGTTACATACTAGGAAGATTGACTTTATTGCCCTTGAACTGTTCTGCAGGGGGTCTTTTGAAGATTGATGAATTAACATTGGGCTCAATGGAAACATGCAAAATTCTCGAAGCCTGTTATTATCCACTGGGGCCACTTTGACACTTTGGTGGATTTCATAAATATATGTAATAAAGATACTTTGGTCAAAAAATGGTGGCGTATATATAGCAAGTGCAATTCAAGGGTTTTATTGTCATAACTGACTGCACTAAATGGAAAAATCATTTTTCTAAATTGTTTTCAAATAACAGTAATGATGACAACGACATTTTAAGTAGCTTGAAAAAACTAGAAAACGAGCCTAATTTTGACGAACTTAGTTACAAGATAACATATGAAGAGATTAATATGGTAGTAAACCAGCTTAAAAATAAAAAGGCTGTAGGAAAAAGTGGAATATCTAATGAATGGGTAAAGGCAGGAGGGCAAATCTTAATTCCTCGCATTTGCAAGATATTTAATGAGATATTAACTAATAATCAATACCCAGTAACGTGGATTGAGTCCTATATTGTTACAATTTATAAGAAAAATGACCCTCGAGTACCAGGTAATTATCGTGGTATATTTATTTCGGGATGCTTATCGAAAATTTTCTCTAATGTGCTATACAATCTTGTCAAATCAAATAATATCATTTCACAAAACCAGGCAGATTTTATAAAGAAAGCAAGAACGACAGACCAGATATTTATAATTCGTTCGACAAACATGTTCATCAAAATAATGCCTGCTTTGTGGACCTAAAGAAGGCATTCGATTCGATATGGCATACAGACCTTAAGTACAAGTTAAAAAAATCGGGAATAAAAGGTCACTACTATAGAATCATTAAAACAATGTATGAAAATGGCAGGGCGTGTGTGAAAATTAATCACTCAAATTATACAGAATATTTTTCATGTGCCAGGGGTGTAAAACAGGAAGACTCACTCAGTCCATTATTATTTAACATATATGTATATGATATTATAAAAAAGTTTGATAATGTTGGGAAATCTCCATTCCTTGAAACTCAACATGTTAGCAGTTTGCTGTTTGCAGACGATTAAGTTACATTTGATACAAGTAAAGAAGGAATGCAACTAAAACTTAACACTCTTGAATCTTTCTGTAATGACTGGAAACTTGAAATCAACATTGATAAAACAAAAATCATGGAATTCTGGAAATGTGGCAAAGTTTGTCAAGAACGATTTCAAATAAATGGTAAGAATATACAAAATGCTCAAAAGCACTTATTTAGGAATTGTCTTAAGTGCTTCGGGATCTTTTAAACCAGCCCAGCAAAACATAAAAGAAAAAGAAAATAATGCAAATAAAGCCATGTTTAAAGTTTATCAATTGACAAGCGGCACATAGATGAAATCTTCACTGAAATTTACATTTTATGATCAACTTATCAAACCCGTCGCTTTATACGGTTCGGAAATATGGTGCAATGATATACATACCAAGCGTGACTGCCTAACTAATCGAGATATTGAACAAAAATAAAAATTTAATTGCTTTAATTGAAAACAATCATACTCGATTCCAAAAATATGTTCTCTGGGTTCATAGAAAAGCCACAACATGGCAGTAAGAGGAGAATTGGGAAGCTTTTGGTAGTTGATATTATAAAAAGGCAAATTAAATACCTCGGTCATTTAGAGTTGAGTACAAATGGGAGTTTACTAAACGATTCATTAATTATAAGTAATACATTTGATTCAACAAACAACACATTTATATGCCACAAACAACTCAAAAATATACTGTGTCATATTAAAATAAAAATGTCTGATGAATTAAATCTTACACAGAGAAGAGTTCTAATGAGGTATCAAGTAATATTGGAAGAATCTTATAAGTATGAATGAGGGGAAACTTAGATTATTAAAACAACTAAAAACGCACTTTGGATTTGAACAATACCTTTCAGAAACGACATTTTCAAATGCTAAACATCTCACTAGATTACGTATAAGCGCCCACAATCTAGGGATTGAGAGGGGCCGATATACAAGACCCATTACTGATCAAAATAGTCGATTTTGTAAAATATGTAAGGACTCGGTTTTAGAAGATGAAACACACTTTTTATTCAAATGTAAACAATTAGAGTATATCAGAAAATCTCATTTTGAAAAACTTGAAATCCTGTGTAGTAACTTTAAAGATATAAATGACCATCAAAAGACAATTTTTCTATTGACGAGTTTTTTTTGTTTTGTTTTTTATTCATAGAATTTATTTTACAAACACATAAAGTACATAAACATTATACACTTGTAGTGGCTTTGCTGAAGGCATTATCACCCACTTGATATATTGACGAGTGAGGGGAACATATTAAAATAATCTGCTGACATGATAAATTATCTAATGATTGGTAGAAATATTGATAGATTGATAGATTCTTATATCAAAGTAACATTTTATATGTCATTTGAAGAATGTAATCCTATTTTCTTTACTTTATTGCTATTTTTACTGTTGATGAAAATTGTATGCTGGATGTGCGTTTGGCCCTAAAAGGGCATCAGTACAAATAAATCCTATTACATATATATTCATATCGATATCTCATTTTTCTAAAGTTTATATTTTACTTATAATCACCAACTTACCCGGTTCTGTACCAACCACGTTCGTCCTTCACAGATCTAGTTTTCTCGGATTCACCAACGTATTCTAAAAACATCAGTGGCGTTTTCACGCACACTTCTCCAATCTTACCAATACGAACAACGTTGTCTTGGTCATCTATTAGTTTTATCTATAAGGAAAGGCATAACTACAAGTATAACAATTTTGAGCACGAAATCTCACCGAACAAAACATGTATTCAAACCACTCGTCATTTGTTATATATCAGATGCTTCAACTTTTAAATATCTTATGTACTATATGCACAAAACACCAACGATCGAATTCAACCGTAAATATGAAAGAACATAAATGATATCCCTCTTACTTCAACATGTGCTAATGGAAATCCAACAGATTCTAACCTTCTGTTGACTACAGGATCATCTACAAAGTTACTCGTTGTAGCCACCGCCTCTGATGTGCTATAGAAATTCTAGTAAATCAAAACAAAATAGAATGAACTTTGAATATTGCAGCACTGTCTACCATTTGCTTTCATTTGATTGAAAATATAACTTCGTCTAAAAACTTCGTCTATGAATTATTACAACCTTGAGGCTTATTTAGATTATTGTTTAAAAATGAAACTGATTTTAACAGTTTGATGGTATATGTGGGGAATGTGAGTGAATGGGTAATGGAGTGACTTACAGGGTGGTCAAAAAACGGCAACCCTAATTTTTCCTCATATCTTTGTCATTTGAGGAAATTACTCTCTGATATTTAGCACATTTGTACATCATTCGATTTCCTACCAGCCCACCATATTTCACGACGATCAGACTGACAGTCACAATATCATAGCATTTTAAACAACGAACCCCAGATACCCACTTTCGGGCTGTCTGAACTGGTCTGGTAATCGGATGAACTCTATTTCCAACTTGATAATCTGGTAAGTATGTTTTCTTGCGGAGCCAAGCCCATGATGAAGTAGTAGAGAGGCACATTCACACAGTCAGATGCACAGTTTAGTGTATACTAGGTACGTAGGGATAGGGTCCTTTACCTTTGAAGATCCCAGTGAAAATGCAATAACTGTCAACATCGAACGCTATATTGTGATTCTCAGTAAGTTCTGGAAGGGGTGGGGTGGGGGGTTTAGGTAAACTCAAGGGGATTGATAAGTAGCAACAGTTTTTCTAACACAACAGAGCCATGCCCCATACAGCCAATGATGCACTAGAATCGTTTTGGCACAACTTCAATGACCTCATTATCAGCAGGATGACAGATAATGAATAAGCGCCCCATAGCCCAGATATAGCCCCGTTTAACTTTTACCAGTGGGGATACCCCTAGTAAAGAGTATAGGAGAATAACAGCAGAACAACATAAGAAATCAAAAGTGAGATCACAAGTGTCATTCAGGCCATACACGATGAGGAATGCAATTAGATCTTTGACAGATTTGGAATGAATGATGATTGATTGAATGATGTACATGTGTGTAAAGTATCAGGAACAAACTCCATAAAATGACAAAGATATGGGGAAAAACAGGGTTGCCGCTTTTTGACTACCCTGTATATGATTTTTCGCATATCTGTACACATTTTAAATTTGATGAATAATAAAAAAAACTTCGTATAAAGAAAACCCAGCCTTCAAATTACACGCGTTAATATTTACGTTCCTTCAATTTCGCATCGAAAAATTGAAGGACCTCAATATTTGATCAGATATCTAAATTATTTTTTCAGATAATAAAATTAAGATGGTGGAGGAAACATTGGTATGTTTTCATAATATAGTTTCCAATATCTATACTTTGCTGCCAGTTTGACAACGTTTACTTCATTTAAATAAGTATACAGGGTGGTCCAAAAATTGAACCCTGCAACAGGCTATATTTTCCTAAATACATGCATGAATTTTCTCATATTATCACATCTTGTAGAAAAAGGTCTAAAATTTATGTTGACACCAGTATTTATTCTCAGTCTTGAATTTCGAAGAAATTACAAGATTTAAACAAATATGCCTCAAATTAGATTTTTTGCAAAATTTTACCGATGTGATTGACGGAAATTGTTGATACACATAAGTTGATCTTAAAAAAGCTTTCAGTGAGAGATTATAAGTTTAAACCCTACCATATGTCAAATGGGACACTATCTGAACAGAAAACACATTTCACACTTTTATTGACCATTTTGAAGCTGTTTTAACCATTCAACAGTTTAGAGGCATGTTACCTACACAAGTTACACAAGTCACCCCTTGTGACCCAAAATCTGAGAAGCCCTTCATATAAAATCTTACAAAAATCAAAAGGAAATGTAATATTCAGTGTTTTGAGCCATATTTCATTAGAATTGGTCCACGATTAATGAAGATATTGACATTTTAAGACCATATAGGGTTATGTTGCGATTTCACTGGAAGATGTTCTCGTCTTTGGAAACATTGAACATTTCTTTTGAGCACAATAACTTTGCAACTAACAGAGGTAGGATGCCAATTTTTACATCATATTGTGTGGGATTCGAAACCAAACAAAGTCAGAAAACATTAGGTTTCCCAGACTCCGGCTTAAAAGATATCCATGGGAAGATTGTTGAAGGGTTGAAGAATCGCAGATATTGAAGTTCACATTTTACACATTTCCAGCGATGTTTCGTTAGGGCTTATAATTTCTGCAAATCTCAATACTAAGAAAAATGTTTAGTACCAACAAAAAATTTAGACCTTCCTCTACAACATGTGAAACTATGAAAGGATTCCTGTAGGTAATAAGGGAAACATAGCCGGTTGCAAGGGTTCACTTTTTTGGACCACCCTGTAAATATACAGATATTATTAAATAAATGTATTACCACAAATTCAGGAGCGAGACTTATGAATTCCTTTACGGTATCAACTGCTAGTGGCTGCGATGACGTTATTCCTCAAAACAAAATGCGTTAGGGAAAAATCAGGGCATGGTACTGACGGGGTACTGACAATTCAAAGGCTGAATACATGTGTTTTAAATAGACCTACATCCCTGCCAACTTTTTCATGATCATATTGTTAACATATATTATTCATGGGAAAGGGGTTAGTAATAATGAATTAATTTACTCTATCCAACAGTTTCTTTATTATGTTAATTCAGTCGTTCTGTTTCTTTTTGCTCCTTAGCTAGTGTAACTTGTATTATGGTCGAAGTAAACAAGCGAAGACAAATTCAACTATATAACCAGAATAATTTTATAGATCTGAAGAAATATATCAAAACGCCTCTACGGCATTAAACTCATTCCTTACATGTACCAACTAACTATATAATGCATAAGTATTACCTCCTTTGAGTTTTGCGAGAGTACTCCCATTTTTTGTACCATATAATATTATGTCTCGCCAAACATACGGCCAAATATGAGCATGGGTTACACCATATGTCTCCATGGCACCAACAATGACGTCACTAAAACCAGCCCGAGGAACGTGGTCGGGAGTAATCACGCATGTTATATCGGTAAATTCGCTTACAATCACCGCTGCGAGTATAGCCTCTATACAAAACACGTCTTCACATGTTGGATTCTCAACAGCTAATATCATGTCCTTAAAATTGAAAAACCACCCACAGGTTAGCTACATGCTTGTCAAAATAAAATGAAAAAGAGATTTTAAATCCAAATGGTGACATACTTTTCCATGTCGGTTTGTTCGGCATAGTGTGAGATATATTTCATTCATCATGCTGCTCTGGTGTGACAAGATTGCCTTTGGTTCTCCAGTTGTTCCCTATAAAATAACGTATTTTTAAAGTGATTAGAAAGCGAATGTTCCGACAAATTATTCAATGTAATGTATTTAGCCACCAAGTGAGTTTGTTCTGATTTGCACATAAGATCATTGTCTGGGATACTTGGGGTTTGATTCCTTAAGTCTTGTACGTTGTTGAGTATTTTCACTGAGCAAAAGTTATTTCATTTGATAGTTCAGTAAATGTTGTCGCCTCGTTTTGGCCTGTGCGTTTGGACGTGTAACGCCTCGTTTTGGTTTGCGTGGACTTAGACTGTATGAGCCTTTAGATCAGTAATAATATATGATTGATTTCGCCTCACCTATTTCACGACGTGTCGCAAAAAGGTCGCGCACGCATTGTTACACATTTTCGCTTTTTAACACCACAGAATGTGACGTTTTTGGGAAAAATGTACACATATGGAAATCCTTTCGTCCTCCACATTTGCCTCTATATCTCAAAATGTTTAAGTCGAATAACTCTGATATCGTACATGTATTAACAATGGGATGGGAGCATCATGAAACACGAATCAAATGATATTTTAGGTGAAATAAATATACGTGTTGCTGTGCTTGAAAATAGGCGAATGGCGTAAATTAGCCCTATTTTAATGAATTTTGAAAACCTTTCGTCCCCCACTTTTCCACATACAACAGAAAACACATACTTTTGCAAACAAAATCAACTATTTATTAATAAAATAGAGTTTAGGAGCAAAATAATCATGTAAGATTTATTAAAAATTGTTCTCGTATTTTTTGTTTAATGTACACCTGAAAAGCTGAAGGTAACAAAAAATGAGCAAAAAAGGTCGCTGTCAACAGATTCTATTTTTCAAACTCTATGACGTCACAATAAGGGACGCTTACTAAAATTCATCCTTTGAAATAAAACGTCCATCTACCTTTATAAAGACGAAAAATAAGTATAATAGTCATATATTGTTTGAGTTATGAGCGTTTAAAGACGAAAAATAATTCAAAATGTAACGTGTCAACAGGGGATATTTGCCAGATGTTTTGGTAAAAAACTCTTTTTTAAAAAAGAACGCACAAGAATCGTGAACGGAGTGTAGTTGATCTAAAAACTTCATCGAAACAGCTTTAAAATGATATATAACTTTAATTAGAATATTATCTTATAATCCGGCGAATCAAAGTTACATTCACGCGATACCCTTAAAAAACAAACGCGCCACCTTTTTTGCGACACGTCCACGCATTTAATCACTGACAGTTCACATGCATATTATTATTTATTTATTTAACTTACTGTAGACAAGAAAACAAATCCAGGATCGTCTGAAGTGACCATACTCTGTGTTTCTATCAATTGTTCATCCGATATCATGGGGTTTGGAAGTATACCCATCATACCGTTATCATCCCCAACAACAATCGCCTTAAGTGAAGGAAACTCGGAAACGTTAACCCATCTGTTGACGTGTCCACTTTTTACCACAGCATCTGGATCTATTTTCTTCAATGCATCAATCATCGAGGAATCACGTTCATTTGTTATAAGCATCTTGACGTTTATTTTATTTATCATAGTTTTTAAATGATAATGTTTTGGCTCGTAAATGTAAGGCTGAAAATATCAAATATTGTGATGATGTTTGGGTTTGTTATTGACTGACTTTATAGAATATTGTAATTATATACACTTAAAGAGCTATTATTCCATAACTTTCACATGTATGTGAGATATTATGATATACAGGGTGGTCAAAAACGGAACCCCTGCATTTTCCTCATATCTTCTTCATTTTTGGAGATTTCACCCTAATATTTGACTCATCTGTATATCATTCGCTCTCCTACCAACCTACTATATTTCATGAGCAATCATGACCATCAGACTGATAGTCACAATTTTACAGAACAACATACTCCAGATGTGGCCATCATCGCGCTGTAGGCAAACTTGAGCATTTGGCAATGACCCGAATGCATTCCTCAGCTATGGCCTGAATGACACAGATGACCTCATTTTTGAGGTCTGCGATTGTTCTGAGGTCATTCTCATACACTCTTTCTTTGGCGATTCCCCACAGGTAGTAGTCAGATAGGAATTTTTCGGACGACGTGTGCAGGTTTGCCTACAGCGCAAAAGTGACCACTACCTACAGAATGATGTACAGATGTCTAAAATATCAGGGTGTTTTTCTCTAAAATGACAAAGATATGAAGAAAATAGCGGAAGGATTTCCATTTTTTGATCACCCTGTAGATATCATAATCATACCAGGGCTTATCAAAATTCGAATCATAGAAAAAAATGTCATCGTCAAGGAAGAACATACTTTGTCGTCCAGCGCACACGCTTCTCCCTGAATTTTGATTAAGATCTACCCAGCATATATGCAAGCGTTCTTACCATGAAAAATATAGCCCCGATACTGGTAATGGCGTATAATAGAGTAGCGAAATTTTCACCGTGATCACCACTGACGAGAATGACATCACCCTTGGTGACACCCAGTCCTAACAATCCTTTGGCTAATATGTTCACCTATGGAGCATTGACAAAGTAAACAGATGAAATCAAATTATGAATTAAGAGTTTGAGAAATGAGAAATCTAAAAGAAATCTCAAAAAATGATTTGTTCAATAGGTAAAGGAAAGCTATCCACGTGCCATTCATGTGAAACAGATTTTATACTTTGTCATTTTTTATTTCATGATGTAATTGTAAAATGTATATGCGATGGTTGTTCAGAAAATAAGATAGCTATTGCTTTAAAGTGTGCGCCAAAGTTTAAAACTGCGCAGGCGCACCGCTCTCGCTAAACTATATAAAGAGATTACCGGGTACACGATTCAGAGGTAAGCCAGGAAGGCGAACGATCTTCGTCTCGTGATGATTTCCCATATAATCGTAACCAGGGAAGTTTCACCATTGAAATTGAAAATTACTATTAGATATATTTTGTAGATGTTATTTATGAAGCTATTTAGTGTTTGCATCAATCAAATGGCTCATTTTGAACATATAAAAAGTATTTGTGTTTTGTTTCCCAGGGAATTGTATTGTATATAGTACACACATAAATAGAGTACATTATACAGTACTTGAATAGCCTGGTTTACATAATATTGAAGGGTATGCTGATTACATGCACACGAGTACATGAATGAAGGCCTAATATTGATATACGTAGCTTGCATACCTAAATAAAAAATAAACTCTTCTAATCCCCTAATGTAAACACGGCGGTATACGTAGCCCGATTTATCGGGGACTTTAAGATGGAAGAAACATTGTTACCTGTTGTAATAGTTGAATACACGTGACGTGTACATCACCTTCTGCATATATGACTGCAACATGGTCGGGCTTCTTCTCTGCGGCTATTTTCAGTGACTCTCCAATACTATGCTTATACAAGGGCACTTTACTCTCTCCCTTCACGTAACTTTCTACAAGTTGACAGGGCAGTACCACATCCCTTTAAAAGTAATTTTGAAAATGACATACCGATGATGCTGCGTATCACTACACTTGGAGGAAGTGTAAGTCAATTTTTCAATGCAGCAAGATTTGCCCTGTAGCGGGATATTGCGGGGGATATGAACGTTCTGGATATGGAAATCTCAAAATCAGGATACGGGATATATCTTACCAACTTATCTCCCTAACACTCTACTGGCCATAGGATAACTGTTGTTATATTATATCAATGTCTTCAAATATAAGCGAACCCCCTCCCAATATTTCACGTGTTAAAGTCCCATTGACCATGTCATCTAGGAAAATTGATCGGCTTTTTGTCACCAGACATGTCTAGAGATGGATCTAGCTATTTACTACATTTTCAAGTACAATCATACATTACATATATCTCTAATATGTAAGATTTCATTTTGATTAGAGTAAATATCAATAACGCAGATGCGAGTAGGTAGTTACCAGTTTCACCACCAGGTGGCTCGTTCGGGTCAGATAGCATGGCGGGTATAGAAGAAAGTTCCCTTTAACTTAAATTTCATCTGTTTTAGTTGATCAATTTTTATATAACCCTTATGTATCGAATAGTTATATGCAAATTAAAATATGTTCAGTAAAAGAAAATGTTATCTGTCCAATACAAGAAAAGATATTTCACTTTTGTGATTTTGTAACATGGGGTCTATGGGGAATCAACCCGAACAAGAAGTCACATTATCAAAACAAAAAAATTTCAAAGTTGATAAACAAGTTTCGAAACCATATTTTTAGATGCACTTTTACATGTAGATTTCAAATATGACATCACTTTGACTGAATTTTGAACATTTAATGACGTAAATCAAGATTATTTCTACTCGCATCTTGTCTATTTCAATAGCCCTCTGTCTTTAATAACGACGGTTGGAATATTTGTTTTATGAAAGAAATAAAAATATAACCATAAATAAATCTTAAATATTCAAAAGATCACATTTAACTCTACACTACATGTATGTACAAATCAAAATTGTTGGCGACATTGATAAAGTCGAAATAAGCCGATGAACATCTCAAAACCGAGAATTGTCCTGTTACAAGAATAATTTGAATACACTGGTTTCTGATTTGAACTTGGATGATACTTACTAAATCAAATTACATTTTTGGCAGTGATGAAACGGGGATGATACTTTTAGAAGACTATTTTTGAGATATCACAGTTCATGCCTGCATTAGCGCTTTTGAACATTGTATGTACCGTTTTATTGTACTCTCATTTATTTGAGCTATGTTCATTCTGTTCTTGACTGCCTCTGGAGCACTGTTCATAGTGGAACAAGTGCGCGGTTGTTTTTTAATTACGTAACTACATATACACTTATTATATAATCTTTAGGTAGTTAGTCAATTAGTCATGGTATAATCATTTATTTCAATTAGTATTTAGAAATATATTATGTAACATTATGTAATATCGCCAAACAAAACTCATTCTTGTTTGTTATTTGTTTATCAACGTAATTAAGTTAATTTCATCAATGGCGAATATAAATGACTATCATCTTCAATTTGAGTAAGTATTTTCTGTTCATTTAGTACATCTAATGACCTATTAGTCATTTTTAAGACGGATAAGTACTTTTTTAAAGTGTTGGTCATTTTGACCACCATGTTTAGATACGGGCCACCAGCTAAGTTGAATGGTCAACAGGTCCGTTTGCCCAGCGTGTACTTTCCCTAAGTGAATACACTGCTTGCAACCGTAGCTTTTATCTGGAATCCCGATTTTACTTGGTTTAGTTGAAAGCGAATGTTGTGGACCAGTGCTGATGGCACGTTGTACGTTATTGTTTAAAAACATACACCCTTTTCAATTGAACTTCTCTGTCAACGGATCTATCGTTCCCATGTTAAGCGCTTTAAGAATGTCGACATCGGTGCCTTTTGTTAAATGTGAATACCTATAGAGAAATAATCCGAAGTAGATACGAAAATATAACATGGATTAGGGTTTTATTGTTGATAAAGTGAAAGTCAAGTTATCAGATTTTGAGGCTTTACATATGTTTTTATTTTACTGGTCCCGTAACAACAATCTACTCATTAGCACTCAACTTGACCATTTTAAATAGAATAATAAACATTTCTTTGTAAATTAAAAATTAAGCATAAAACTACATATTAGTTTTTACTTTGTTAATAAAACTTTACTATTTCTATTATTGTATGTATTATATGAAATAAACGGCCTTCCTAGTTTGTTAAATATTGTTATATAAAATTATGCAAAAGAAATAAAACTTAACCTCAAAAAAATATAACAAACGATTATAAATAACTGAACGCTTAACGAACTACACAAGAAAAATAACATCTATTTGTGTGTCATCTGTACATGATAAATATCTCAGAAACATTTCGCAAATACAAATGCACTCAAAAATCAAGTCACAACAAATGTAATTCTATACAAGGGAATGACATGCAAAATGTCACCACCTGCCATTTGTTACCGATGCGGAACGCCAGCCACCGACCGGCATTCACAAAAATCCTGGAGACTATAACAATGTGTCACCACTCCTGTGGTTACATAAAAGTTATGATTTCATGTTGAAGCATACAGGGATATAATTTTGCATGGTATATGCTAATTTCTGGAAGGCAAATAGCCTTTGCATTTAATAATAATGCCCAACTTTTGAATTTGAATTTCTGCTCAATGCCCTATCTTGACTCTCAAGGTTTTAGTTGCTCTAACTGTTATAACCACTTGGAATTCGAAGATATCTATTATTAAAACCCACCCAAATCACTAAAAACGATGAAAACGATCATGGAATACAAAATATAGTTTTAAACATGTAACTTACTGGCAGTCAATCCAATCCATCCTTTATCTGTTGAGCAATGACCGGTTATTGTCATCAGATGTATCCTGTCGAGATTGATTGTATATCGAGTGTCCTAAAAAATGTAAGCCGCTTTTGAAAGGTGTTTTCTCAGCAATGGATTAATCAAATTCATTGAAATTTTGTACCAAAGTGTTGTAAAAGCATTATCAGCATGTTGAAAATCCAGTAACAGAGCTGCGCAACGAGGCGCAAATAAGTCCAGCCCCCCCCCCCCCCCCCCCCATGCTACAGCAAAAACCTCAATATTATAATATATGGTATCTAGTGCGATACGCCATTGGAAAGATCATCTTAAGTTACGTTAACAATTGAATAACAAACAGCTATAGCCATTTACTTATTATCCACGACGATGAACTTAAGAATCCATGGAGTGAATCTTTGAACAATTACTGTAGACACTCATAATATACTGAAACATAAAAAATGATTTATTAATTGATTGTTCCCAAAGAAAGGTGATAGTCCATGGTATGAAATTCCTAGGAGGCCTAATAAAGGAGCTGGTACCCAATATAATCCAGCGATATTTGACCTAACTGATATTAGATACCTACACATGTCCAGTATTGTTTTTATTACAGTCGTTCAATATTCTTCGGGCTTTTGGGCTGAATTATGCGTGTCATTAGCAGGGGTCAAAAATGTTAGTTAAAACGAAATCCCCCTTTCACAATTTGGAGTACATACAGAAATTTTTATGAAATTAATTTTGGGTGTATGTTTTGGGTTTCTCAACCATAAATTTGACTTAATTTTCTTTAGAAATACAAACAAATTACGTAATCAGCACATCAACACTTTGAATTGTTTCTGCAATATTGGTGATGTAAATGGTATTAATGAATTGTTTTTATATAAGAATGAAATATGCTAAAATTATTGTAGTTTTTTTAATAATGGGTCTTACCCTTAATACGTCAGGGGTCAACTATCAATAAAGGAGGACGTATTGCTCTTCATTGACTTACTGTGACTTATTTTGCCCCTAGTTAGATATTGCTCAGAATTCACGAAGCTTTGAGAAAAAGTGGTTTTGATTTTCACCAAAAATGTGATGATAACCAGCAGTTATGTCTAAGAATATTTTACCATCATAAAATGTGATGATATGCAGCAGTAACGTCGAAAGAGAAATGTAAGGCGTTTGATTGCATATGTCTCTTATAATTAAACAATACTTTGAAATAGTAAAAACCTAATATATTTGAAATTATGAATTTTCTAGACAATTCATACAATTTTGTTGAATTTGCTTGACCAATATTTGAAAAACAAATAATAATAAGCACATTTATGTAATCACACTTATTGACCTATGGAAATTATATTGAAATATAATATAATATACATAATTATATTAAATTAATTTTGACAAAATGATAATCCAATGTATTGTAAATATGACTACATTAACTTCTCGAGCCTTATAAAATATGTAAAGATTCAAATGAAAATATTTTCGTTTTTGACCCCTTGTAATGAGAGGCATATTTCGACCCAAAAGCCCAAAGTTTTTTCAACAAACAATATTTTAACTGAATCAAGACATATGGACCTCCTTAAATATACGTTCAAATGTTGCTGCACTGTATTGTGTTACGGATTCTTCATATTCCGGAGGCATACCATTGACTATGATGCCAACATGGCCAAGTAAATAAATAACATTGTCCCATTTGTATACGTTTCATATATATCATACGTTATGTTTTATGTATGCATGTTTCTTTATTGTAATTGACCAATACTCCAGAGGGAGATACGGGACAATAAAGAAATATCTTATCTTGTTAACTCACCAACTCTCAAGTACTTGATGAAATTTTGGATATTTTATGATGTCCTAATAGCAGTCAAACGAAATTATACGAAAATCATACGAAAACACGGCCAAAGAAAAAAAGAAACTTACTTATACAAAATAAGCAGGCATGCGGAATGAGGGTAATTGTTTTTGTTTCTATCCTGGCCTCTATAAAGCATTATGAGTAAGCTGCTTATATTAATTAATTTTCACGTGATGCTAGTTATCCACTACGGATAAGGTTAGATACAAGAGTGAGACACCATTGACCGACCTTATCCCCCTATCACACCAAACTAGTTCTTACCCGTTCTTGCCAGTCCTAAAACGGGCTCAATCTGACTGTGGTCGGGAAATATAACGCGTCCTTTAGTCTAGAAGGTCATCATGACCTGATTACAGAACTAAATTAACTCGTCATTTTGAAGTTGTGAACAGCGATCATTGATCATATGACTTTTATGCCAATGAAACGATCGATTTTAATAAAGCCACTCGGTCGACAATTGACAATGAACATAGGTCATTGTTACATGCTGCTAAATAGGCAGTTTATGATTCACAACAACACAGGAATTAAATTATATTACATTTATTTACTAAAGTTTGGCTTGGGGTTCCCTGAAAGAAAGTCATTTGATTATACATTAATAATATACAGTTGTTAAGGCAATCCACCTCACCAAGCTATCTATTTTGATTTCAAATTCATATATGTTCGAGTGATTGATTGATTGATTGAATTTTTGATTGATTGGATTACTTGATTGAGAGCTTGTGTGATCCCGCGACATGTCGCTTGATATGATGGACGAAGTCTTGGGTACAAGCTAGATTGGAGAATTGAAGCGACCAACTGCATATGTGTACTTGTGGTCGGGGAGTACAAGTATGCAAGTCTACCTCCAACAACACATTGAACGGAAGCCGAAGGCACACGAAAGCTACATCGTTGGCAGCAAACGTGGGCTGCATCGTTGGCAGCCGAAGCCAAAGGCAAACGTGAGCTGCATCGTTGGCAGAGCTGCGCTGTGATCCCTGAATATTGGGAACGCACCAATGCATTGTTGGAACCCATGTACATCTTTGAATAGTGAAATGATGATAATCACGAGATGCACAATCGGCAAACAAACATGTCTTGTACTGATCTAAACCTAAATATCGGCCAATAGGCCTATCTCTTAAGATAAATGGCGTTCAGAAGAATTGGTGAGTGGTGGGGTGGATGGCGGATAACTTGTTATCGCAAAGCGCACCTTAAAATGAATCAAGCAATGGTTACGTGTTACAATAACATAAGAATTAGCCAACCGGTTCGTTGCACATGATATTTGCCTTGAGGGGTGGAGATTGTTGTAAATCATAAACCCGACTCATACTTAAAGTATAAGTCAAACATTTATGATTCACAACAACACAGGAATTAAATTATATTACATTTATTTACTAAAGTTTGGCTTGGGGTTCCCTGAAAGAAAGTCATTTGATTATACATTAATAATATACAGTTGTTAAGGCAATCCACCTCACCAAGCTATCTATTTTGATTTCAAATTCATATATGTTCGAGTGATTGATTGATTGATTGAATTTTTGATTGATTGGATTACTTGATTGAGAGCTTGTGTGATCCCGCGACATGTCGCTTGATATGATGGACGAAGTCTTGGGTACAAGCTAGATTGGAGAATTGAAGCGACCAACTGCATATGTGTACTTGTGGTCGGGGAGTACAACAGTGGCGTAGCGTCGTTTACGCAAAGTACGCAAATGCGTCCACTGGAACAATCCAATGTTTATCTGAATATTTGGAAATTCTAAATTTCTCAAGTTTTAATAAGCAAAGCCATTGTTCAACCTTATCATTTCGTATCTTTGAACAGGGTTCAACCATAGAAATTAGGTGTTTATTTTAGTCCCGACATGTCATTAATGATTCTTTCAAATTATACTCTCATAATTTCGTGAATACTCTTATATAATCCATATGACCCCCCCCCCCGTATTAAGTACATAATGGCTGCTCATGTGCCGAATCCAGTGGAAATGAATGCGTATCGGGTAAACCCCCCCCCCCCCATCCCAATTTTGGAATTTTGCGTCCCCTAGTAAAATTGCCACGCTACGCCACTGTACAAGTATGCAAGTCTACCTCCAACAACACATTGAACGGAAGCCGAAGGCACACGAAAGCTACATCGTTGGCAGCAAACGTGGGCTGCATCGTTGGTAGCCGAAGCCAAAGGCAAACGTGAGCTGCATCGTTGGCAGAGCTGCGCTGTGATCCCTGAATATTGGGAACGCACCAATGCATTGTTGGAACCCATGTACATCTTTGAATAGTGAAATGATGATAATCACGAGATGCACAATCGGCAAACAAACATGTCTTGTACTGATCTAAACCTAAATATCGGCCAATAGGCCTATCTCTTAAGATAAATGGCCAAACCGGCAGATTATTAACCGTTTTTTAGGCCTGTGACTGGGTGTGAAGTGAGAGATGGTAGCTAACGGGAAGCACGGCAGGCACTATTCATATTTAAATGAGTTTGCCCTCAAACTACAATCAACCCGATAGCCCTGTAGCCGTAAATTGCATTCGCGAATACAAGCTCAGATTCATCGGCCGGAGCCCTTACGATCGAGATTTTGTTCAGAATTTCAATCATATTTTAACAAAATATTGAATCGTACGGGCGCCGTCTGATGAATCGGAGCTTGTGTGAGCTAGGCATTAAATACATCACATTTACTGGGTTCAGTGAACATTGAATGAAGCCCACCGGCGGATCTGGGGGCCAGGGGCCCGGGGCCCACCCACCCCAAAAATTTGGGCCCACTTTTTGGTTTTAGGGGCCCAAATTTTTTTGATCAGATTTAGAATTTGCTCCCCCCTTGTTAGTTCCCAGATCCGCCCCTGAAGCCATTGACCGTGATGTACTAAGTGTTCTGAATGAGAATGAATTTGGCCCATTATAAGTTCAGACTTTTCATTTTTTCTATTTTTTGGAATGAATTCAAATTTCCAAAGCTCCTATCCTATGAGATTGGCGCCAAAGACATCTTGTATGCTTTCCTTAACACTCATGGTCATATTCCAGACATATGCACTCTATATGAAATAAAATCAATGTAAAAGAAGTCTTGATTAGACTATACAAATGAGACTGATTTGCCAAATAAAACATTTCTTCTGAAAATTGGAAAGTTTGCTGCTCAAATGATATTATACCATTTGGAGTCAGTGGTTCACATCTATTAGTCCCTAACCTGCTCAAAAAAATTTAGAACAAAGTTACTAGGTAGGCGTGAGACCAAGTTGTATTGCCAATATTTCGCAAAATATGACGCTAATTTCAAAAAATCAAAAATTGAGAGTTGTATTTCCTGGGGTTAATGGTTTCTCGTGATAATCATGCAAGAGAAATCAAAATTTAAAACCAGACCCTATATGATGGTGGGTAGGTGGAAATCCACCCACGTATAAGTAGAGAATTACAGAATCCCGAATTCTGGGAGTTTCCATCAAAAAATGTCGAAGACCGAGCCGACTTCATTTCTTCTATATTACAGACTTTGGATAGATGTTGCTGACTCTAATGATTGATCATCTGTTTTTTGGTATTCTTATATAAATAGATAGCTTGGAGTTTGTAACTCTTACCCCATTATGGCTGAAATTGATTATCTTTGTTCACGATCTCTATCCGGCTTTATGGTAGGCAGATTTAAAACGCTGCTATTTTTCTTTATGAATATGTAATCAATATTCTATGGATTTCCTAAATTGGTTAGAGAAGGTCGATATATCAGTAAGAAGCAATTACCATTTAATTGTGTGATAATATTTAGAAATTCAGAGAGAGAAACATTGCTGAGCAGTCTTAGGACAAGATATCTGATATATTTTTCTTTGCTTCTCGAAAAAGGCAAAGAAAAGGCAAAGTACGTGTTATTGAGAAAACCAAATGATTTGTTTTTTAAAAATGCAAGATGCGTGATATGGAAATGGCATAAAAAGGGGTATTGCAAAGGCAAAGTTTGTGTTATGAAACTTGCCATTACAAAAGTACTTGCCATTAAAAAAGCATAGTACGTGTTATTGATAATAGTCAAAGTACAAGTTGTTGAAAAAGGCAAAATACATGTTATTGAAAAGGTATGTGTGATGATTAAAACGGCAAAGTAATTGGGACTGAAAAAGGCAAATTATGTCATATGAAAAGGGGTACAGACAGCAAAATACTTTTCCATTGAAATATATCACGGAATAAAAAAAGTAGATATACAATTGATTAAGTTTTTAATCAAGAGTTTAGTTCAAAAAATGAACTCCTTGGTGATATTCATGAACTGCTTTCTTTTAAGCCACTGCTCGCAAACGTTTCAACAAATTTGCGAAAGTAACCAAATAATGTCAACCGGCGAAATATCTATATTTTTGGATAGAAGTCGTATTTCTTGTGCAGTTCAGTGTGTTCAGAAAGGTGAATGCACATCTTTCAACTACAACAAAATAACAAAGAAATGTACATTAGTAGCTGGATATATATTAGAAACTCAGTGCGACACACTACCTATCCAAGATGGTAACATTTACTACCAAATTAATGAGGTGAGTTGGCATATTACTAGTAAAGTAAAAGTTTTTAGAAAATACAAAATTACTAAGGAGCGTATTAGTAATTGGATATTTATTTATTTATTTACTTACTCACAGTAGCAGCAGTCTAACAAATGCCAACCTGAAAGTTTATTCTTATGTATAATATATTTGAAATGGTAAATCCTAAGAGGGGGAAAACCCCAGGGTTTAGAGAAAACATATGTCAGCTATAATGTGAATGTGTATTGAGAAGACATCGTCGCTGATTGGTCAAATTGACAGACAAATGACGTCATTCAATGGCGGTTTCAAAATTTTCTAAAAACGCTTCAAAAATTGTTATGTTAATTTCTAGCACATTAATATCACACGACAAAAAGCAAGCTGAATGTAGCACAATTTATTTTTCAACTTGAAATCTAAGCGTAATCTTAATACTAATGAAAACTTCTGCCATTTCTAATTTACGCGTCTCTATTTTGTTTAATTTAAAAATTATATATTCAAAAATATTACTCGCCAATTTGCCAGAGCTGGGAATGCAACCGGAGGAGATCAGTTGCATCAAATAATCTGCTCCGGTTAACGTTCACTGTGTATAACCCTTGAGGGGGATCCTCGGCTCACATGGGGTACCTTTTTGGACATTTGGTATGGGAATGGACCCAAATTTTAGGATCTGGTATGAGAATGCCAACCCCCCCCCCCCCCAAATTATGACTTTTGAGGTATGGCAATGGTCAGATTTTTCAACTTTCTGGTATGAGAATGGTCGGAGTGCTCCGCTACATGTTATGCTCCGGTGATGGTATGTTTATTAAATTAAATCAAATTGAAAAATATGATTTAATAATACCAAGGCTGGTTAACATGTATTTTATATAATAAAGTAAAGATTTCATTCAATTTTCGGTAGTACTTTCGCATGATGATATTCCACTTTTCTCTGAGCTTCGTGGAATACCACTCGTTAAGGATGCACGGGTATTCACCTCAAAAAATTGAAAATATTTGTATGGTATTATATATTTTATTCCACAAGGAATTTATGTGGAAAATTATTTTTATGTTTTTGTTTTAAAAAGATATCAATCGACTGTAAAATTCTGCTTGGTCAATGTAGTTCTAAAATGATTTCACTCGACAGAATGCTCATTGGGTAGTATCGGCTGTTACCTTCTTTCAAAATGGTGGACGGTAAGTGTCTATTTCGATGTTTAGTAATAATCGACTTTATATACTTTGCCGTGAATATAAATTTCCTTGTAATTTCGGCGATATCAAGCTTGTTTGACACAGAGACTTCACTGTATGAAAAATTTCCCATTTTTATCTGTAGATGTCAAAATCAAATAATATATATTTTACCGCTTATGGTACGGTAATGTGAATTGCATGCTAGCGAACGAAGAATTCACGAAACCGTGGCCTAAGCGGTAAATATATCATTGGATATTGGAACAACTTAATTCGATGAAAACTAAAAATGTCAGAATTGGCATTTACCATCCGCCATTTTGAAAGAGAATATAACGGTCGTTACCGTCACCGGATACTAACCAGTGACACTGGTCACTTCTCGAAAAATTATTATATTTCTTTATTGCTACGCTTGAAGTCTAGAATGAAAATATAAATATGACCATACTAATGAGTACAGTTGAGCAATTATCAAATCATGGAACTTATTGATCCTTGAAATCTGTGAAAAAATCATAAAACTGCCACAGCTCACTGGAATATAGCAAACCCAATGATTGGTACATTGACAAATATATATACATAAACGAATAGTATACGTATTTTTAGATTCCCAATTTGGCACTTGGCAAACCTGCCTCACAATCTTCGGAGACCAATGCTGATCTTGCTGTTGACGGTAATGAAGATGGTGACTATGACCATGGGTCGTGTACACACACAGGCTCTCAGGCCATGCCCTGGTGGATGGTTGACCTACAGATGGAATATCCCATTGGATCTGTCGAGTTGTTTAACAGGAAGTCTGAAGCTTTCGTCGAAGGTATCATTATTATTGATCAATAATGTAAAAAACTCATAAATGTTTAAGCACAAGTGCCAAAGGAAAAGACTGAAAAGTGTAACGCAACAGAGCAGGAAAATGAAACATCTCAAGAGTACAGTCCACCAGAGGGGACAAATCCCAAATATCCCAAACTATGATCCAATATGTAAATAAATAATGTCCAATAACTCTTCCACCACCATTTCAGAACCATAATCACAATCCACGACCACGAGATCATGAGACGTTTCATTCATACTAAATATTTTACAGTACATGTTGGAGAGTAAATTAAATGATAACCAATGCTATTGAGATAAAAAAAAAAAAGTTAGTAGATAACTAGTTTTCATCTTAGTTAGCCTAGAACATTCAGTCTAAAATGATTTGGGGCATATTTAGTTTGATTCGAATGTGGTTAACCCCAAAAAAATCTGAAAATAGTATTACAGTGCGACCCCATATTGTTTTTAACAGCTTGAAACCATAGAGTTATTAATCCAGCAATCTGTTTTGGACCTTTTTGTTGAACAAACTCTAGAACCAGTAATTTATCTAACTTCATAAGGATCTTTATGTAATTTAGATATCCAATATTTTAAGGCAGTTATTTTTGGTTCTCTGGTAGTTTAATCTTCTGTTTTGTCTTGCTGATCCCTCACTATTTCTTGATGATCCCTCACTATTTCTTGATGATCCCTCACTATTTCAAGTTCGTTCGCATTTACCTTAGTCCACCTTTTTTGAAGTTGTATGTTTTATGACAATCAGTTCAGGACTTTGGGTGGTTTATTGTATCATGTCTTTATAAAAACCTTTCACTCGGCTTTTTTGTATAATGTTTTCCCATGGAAGATTGCCACATATGAAGATGCCGTGATTACAAAATTCGAATTCAAAAGGCCGCTATTACGTTTACTTCAAAATTAGAATCGCGAGTTTTGGTCTTATTTCCAAACAATTAATTCCAGAACACACACAAAGTGATCGAGGTATTGGTTCAAATCTTTTGAACTGGTAGTGTTCATTATTAATTTATATAGTTTCAGCAGAAAATAACGACATTCTGACATTGTTGGAAAATATCAAGTTGCGTCCCTTGAAGCCAATTTCCCTTGATATTTACTTAATTGACTGTTTTATCATTTATAGAGCGCCTGTCAAATTTCAAAATTGAAACGAGCACGGACTCTGTGAATTGGGAGTTGTGTACCTTCTTCATGAGTACAATTGAGCCTTGCAAGAATGGCCGCCAGGTTTTCCATTGCCCTAGTGGACTGATCGGGCGCTACGTTAGGGTTCAGCTTCAATATACTGAATATCTCACACTCTGTGAAGTTGCTGTTTATCCACCATGGAGTAAGTAGTACTATCAACATTCAACTCTTGGTCATAACTTCAAAAGTGTTCAATTATCCTATACTCGAAATTGTACAGCTATCTTATTTTTAAGTCTACAATAACGTCTGTAAGTTTAACATATAATTCATCCCTGAAAATATGTACACAGAAAAAGAAGAGGAATAACACTTGATTGGTATACAATCACATTTTTTGGAGTATTTCATTTTTCCTGTTATCAATAATTGAGCCTCAACATAGGAAAACCGGTCTTATCACAAAAACTAAAACTATGCTACTGAGCCAAAAATGTGCCCAAGTAAAGGAAAATATGCTAAATTCTTTTTTGGTCTTTTTTCATAGATATGATATCATCAAGGAAAAATTGGTAAGACATGAGCCATTGCCCATGTGAAAGTTCTCTTTGTGCTTTTTAAGATGAACAAAAAATCATATTATTGAAAATATGTGACCTGGCTAAATTGCTATTGTAACTTTCATTAATGTCTGTTAACATAATTACAAGGAATGTAAAACATGACAAAGATTATCTTTGGGAATATTGATACAACACAATAGTTATGAAATAGAAAATCAACAGTAAAGGAAAAATATTTTTGTGTCAATACTCGATATAGGAACAATTCATCATGTTTAACTCAATGAAAATAAAAATATCGAAATCGGTATTGATATAACTCCCTCCATTTTGAAAGAGATGTAAAGGTCGTTGCCTTCTTCTTATATATACTCGTATAATCGACGTTTTAAAGCAAATGGATCTTCGGCGACCCCCGGGGGGTTCACTTCAAATATTTTGGGTAGGTATGTGCAGAACGGCCAATTTTGGCTTTGAGCGTCAAACATGGAAATTGGCGAATCTGAGAGGGAAAAAACATGGCAAATTGTCTAAGAAAGTACCCTTTTTAAGTCAAAATTCAGTTTTTCTCTAGAAAATTGTATTAAATTTGTTAAATCTGTTGCTGAGGCCTGGAAAAAATTATTAGAAAAGTTGATTTTTAGTCATTTATAGGTCTCAGAGGAATTAAACATAGAAACCTTCAATCTTGAGAGGAAATTGACATGGAAAAATGCTCAAAGGGGGGTCTTTGGGGTGGCACATATGTATTAAGAAGTATATTGGAGTGAAACCTCCGGGGGCGAACCGAGAGAACGATATAATCTATATTTTGTGTTACCATGAACATTTCATAACTTATTTTATTGATCGGAAAAATTGGATTAAAAAATTACTTTCCTTGATATCGATTGTCTATATTTTCTATCAATAAGTTTAGTAAACGATGCGATGAAAATTTTTTATTCAAGGTATACATTTCGCAGCATTGTCATTCTCTTAAGCATTGTAAGTGAACTAGCTCCAATGACAATTTTCCTTATTTTTCGGTTGCTTGTAGCATTGCTCAAGCAGAATCTAAAGAATTTCTATTCCAATTTACTTTCTCAACTATGTCCTTAAAGCTGATTAGATCTATCACCTCTCCCCGAGTTCGTTTTTAAACACAATTAAAGGTAGGTTTATGGTCGGACAACTGTAGATCTATAAATCGTTCGATCTCATAATCTAGTGCTGTCTTGGGCTCAAAAACATATGGAGATTTTTGTCTGTAAGCGTTTTTTAACTTGTTCAAAAAAGGGTTGTGCATGGCCCTACTGTTTTATAAGGGCCTTGAAATTTTGTGATTGAGGGATCTCAAGATTTAAAACTAATCGATAATGAATAGTATCTAATCAAAACATATATTGTTAAATATACTGAATATTGTTAAACAAAGTTATTGCTAAACTAAGTTAAACAATATTGCGATATTGAAATACATCTAATTATCTGTTTTTATGGCAGAATTAGATTTCAAATCAAAATGCTGGTAATAGGACATATGTTAATGATAATGCTAGCAAAAGTTGAAATAGTCAAGAACCATCTAGACGTTTTGTATATTGCAGAATTGAACAACATTGCACTTGATAAGGTTGCCACACAATCAACAACTAATTCGTATCATGTCGCTGCTAATGCGGTTGATGGCAATATAGATGGCGATGGTGCGCATGCGTCCTGCACGCATAATAATGGCGGGGATGCTGACCCATGGTGGAAAGTCGACCTACTTTCTGAGTACGACATTGGGGCTGTGGCATTGTATAATAGAGAGTGCCGTGGAAGTGACAATTGTGGTGGTGATCCCGGTGCTGTAGAAGGTCTGTAGATAACACTTTCTAAAAATTTGATAAATGTGATTAAAGTTATTTGTGCTACAATTATATTATAGTAAACAAGAATCACTGTAAAATATGTTCCAATCCATATGAATATATGACGCATTGATATTCATCGGAATAAGTAGAAGAGAGAGAGAACGAGAACAAATGTCAAGAGTATTTCAAAACCATGTGAACATGTAAGGTTTATATTATGTCTCATAAATTTGCATAAAGCTTAGATCGAAAAACGAAAACAATTAGTCATAGTAACGTATAACTGTATAGTCTCCCCTCGCATTCCTTTTTTAGATCGGCTTCAAGATTTCAAAATCGAAGTGAGTAAAGACGACGCAAATTGGGATCTATGCGTGTACCACACTGGGCCATTGACAACATGTGGGAAAGATTGGCAGATGTTTAATTGTCCGCTTGGACTGTCTGGCCGTTATGTAAGGGTACAACAGCAACCTAATACAATCATGACACTTTGTGAAGTAGCTATTTACGAACCACACTAAAGTGAGAGCCAGAGTGAGAGATTTTTCAGGGAAGGGAGCAGGAAGGGGAGGACTGGAAGAAGAGAATGGGGAAGTCAAGATGAGGATGGGACAAGAGGAAGAAATGGGAAGGATATGGGAGATGGAGAGACGGTCACGTTGACGTTTTCTCTGGAAAATAAAGAATTAGAGTTGTTATTATTATTTTTTCATAGTGGTGTCAATTTACAGCTTAAGCATTGACTGACTATTGGAGGGTTTTACCGGTTAAAGTCAGTTAACCAGCTGGAGGTTTAGCTTGATGATTTCAGAGGTCTTGAAAGTTGAACATATACATTTTATGGATCAATTATATTCCTGCGTTTATTTTTAACATCCGTCAAGCTTTGCCGTCTTGGTTAAACCAGGTGTACTATAGTGTGTATTATTTATTTCCTGGACCATAATTGTTTGGCAATGAACGTCTAAAGACTTTATTTGCTTGAACTTGATAGAACTAAATGGCTTTATATTGTTTTAAAGAGATGTTATTGATTAGATATCTGCTTTCACGTTAGTCTAATAATAGGAGTTTAAGCTTGCATATAAAATCGAAACGCCTAATAATAGGGAGTTTAGCTTTCATATAAAATCGAAACGCCAACCTATACGTATGACCACTCGCTCATTTAAACGCATCGCTTAAATATTTTCCGTTCACGTTTAGGTTGTGAAAAACATTGCAAGCTTGAACTCCCTATCGAGAGATAACAATAAACAGGAAACAACCTCGCGCTATTTTATTCTCTAAGTAATCGAATACATCAATACATTAATCTGAATAACGATTGACGTATGGTGATAATAGAACAGAATTGCACTAGCAGAGGGGTTAGTTGTCAGAATAAGACCAACCTTAAATTAATTGACGATAATGATTTGATGGAAATCCTTGTATAGAAAAGGGTCTCATTTTTCATGATGAAAGGTGTAGCTCGATTAGTCGAATTGATTATGTATTTTCAAAGACAGATGGTGTAGAACTTGAGAAGTTATACAATACGCAGGTACTTCAAGCAGATCACAAAAGTATTTGTCTACATCCGACATCAAAATATTACGAAATATAAGAGGTTATTGGGAAAATGGAAGTTTGATTCATGATAACAATATCACAAATGCCCCCAAAGATTATGTTTATTTATTTTCTATTCTATTTAATTACATATTAATTTATTATTTTTATTGTGTAAATATGGACATATAGAAACTGAGAAACATTTTCTTCTAGAATGCTATTGTTACAAAAATTTGAGAAAAACGATAATCAGACCCCCTATGGTTCATGATAATCAAGATTTATTGAAACATCTTCTTTCAAATAAAAATTGTGTAAAACTTTATTTATAATGTCAGCACTTGAAAAACAACAAAAATTGTATAAATAGCACCCTGTAATTATATGTATATGTATTTGTATAGTGCCTCATACGCCTGATAAGGCTGGGTGCCGATTAAGGTGCGTGGCACTTAAATAAAGACACAAGAGGATAAAAAGAAATATCACCAACAAGACTATTTGTGTAGTTAGAAAAAACAAGAATATCAAAATGGAATTACAGGAACAATATTATTCTTAGATGGAATCAGCACATAGATGTGCGTAAAAGAAAATACCGCTTATTTAACTGATAAACTAGATAAAGAAATTGAAAACTAAGAAATGCACGTAACCTTGCATTAACATGAGAAATGTCACCACTAAGTTAGTAATGGCAAATGGTTACAAAAGATGTAAAAGAAACAAACGTTGGCCACCCTCAACAGTAACAAAAACTCTGTTTCCATGGTAAAGGACCGGATTTAACATGGCAAGAGATTTTGGACAGCTGTATTTTGGTCACGGGTATTTCCGACCATACAATGATCATTTATATTAAAACAATATGTTGACTTCAACAAAAGTCAAGAAAAAATAAAAATCTCATTTTAATAATGAGATTGGCCATGGATTAGTAGCCCACCTTCAATAATATTGACCTTATTACTGAAAAAGATGACCATGATTTTTCATATATTTTTGCAATATAAGATTACACTGTAAGGTAGCATTCACTTCATATAAGGGCATATGGATTGAAAAGTTAATATGAAAGTTACATGGGAATTAGGATTATCCAATGGGAAATCCCATGTTATGGAGTTCGCCCTGTCCATCTTAGAAAGTTCTGTTTACCAATGTGCCATCTTTGAGAAAATCGATGCATTAATGAAGGAACATCAAGTAAATGTATATGTGTTGACACCTTATGAATGCATTACAGTTTGGCAGATCTGAATATAATAACATTGACTGACTTATACTGGACCTATGAAAAATTGATGTAGAGTAAAGCTATGTATGAATGTGAAAATGTATGAAAAGGGGATGGATTGTGAAACTGATCTTGGTAACAGTTCCACAATCGTTCATCCATTTTTCAATCTCTGACAATACCGCATGTGCTATTATGACATTACGATACCACAATTGTTACTCTGACATTGCAATACCACATGAATTCCTCTACATTGTTATATCACAAGATCTACTCTGACATTGCACTACCACATGAGTAACTCTCACATTGTAATACCACAAGAGCTACTCTGGGGGAAGTTCAATTGAGTATCATTAGGTACCAATGAAAATAAAATGACCCATTGAACTTTACTAGATATAGTATGTGATTCTGTTGTCCTGTCGAAGTTTTCAAGACTCAGTCAGATTTTGTAGTACTGAGACTCCACTGACAAATATATACACTTAAGTTACGTCCCACAGAAATAAGGAGCATTTTCCCTTATTTCCATGGTTTTATTTTTCAATATACTTCACAAAAGTATCTTACATCAGTGGAGACGCTTCCTAGTCGACTCGTACCCAAGACAACTCGTACCCAAGACAACTCGTACCCAAGCTTATTTTCAGTATTATGGGTGCATATTAGGGAAGAAATTTGAGTTTGTAATGCTTTCATGTTATAAGGTGAATCAAATAAGCCTCAATATTTTTTTGAATTTAGACGACATTTTTTCTCAATGGATCAGTAAAGCATTTTTTTTATTAAATAAAAGAAGTGCTTGAAGCGCTTGTTCTCAACATTTTTTTGTCAAACATATATATAAATAAATATGATTACAACATTAGATCTGACACTTGTTCCAAACACTCATAAACATATAATATTTTGAAAAATGATTATAAACATATGTCTCTTCACTTGAACATCCTGAATCTGTGACCAATATAAAATAATAGTCAATATAAATTGACACTCAGCTCAAAATGTCATAAAATTAAATCAATTTCTTCCGAAAATTCTTCTTCAAACTTTAAACTATTCTGAACAGTATGTTACAATTATAATATGTATATCTATTCACATTCCCAGTCCAATGCTTGATTCAAAACAAAATATATACTTGGGTACGAGTTGTCTTGGGTACGAGTTGTCTTGGGTACGACTTGTCTTGGGTACGAGTTGACCAGTTACCGTGGAGACGATAACCCCATTTAACGTGTAACACGGAGATTGCCATTTTGCACGTCAATCATGGTATTGTACATTGACATAATCATTGACCTTGTTATGTTGCTGATAATTGTTAATTGTATGTACAGGGTGAGCCAAAAAAGGTAATCCTAACAAATATTAATAACTCAGGTTTAGTGTAACATTTGGCACAATTAGGCCTTGTCCAATATATTGTCATTCGACCAAGTTTTAATGATCTATCTCTAGTGGTTACGATTTTATGGCCATTTAACAAAACATGCCATAAAATATGGAAGTCATGCCTGGAGGCCAACTTGAACGTTTTGGGCTTAGTTGTACACAACACGCTCATAAACATCTTGTGTTATGGCTCTTATCTTCCTTCTCATCTCTTGCTTCAATGTTTCAAGGGTTGTTAGTGAAGAAAATAGGCCCAAAGATAAAACTCTGGTGGGAATTATGTCCAGTCAGTGAGACCCATTTCAGCATTTTGACCATGTTTTGTAAATAACCATAAAATAGATAGATAGACCACTGATACTTAGGAGAATGAAAGAACATTGAACAAGATTTAAATCAATTTTATCCTGATTTACTTTTCACCACTAGGTGTAGGCAACCAGTTAGCACATTTGTATGTACAAGTATAACTCACTCAATTTATTAAATTAATTTGATCTATGTTCATTTCAAAATGCTAGCCTGTAATCCACATTGCTCAAGGCATTGACCTATGAAACTTTTTACTGCAATATAATTGAAATAAATGTATAGTGAACTGAAATTGAACAAGGTTTAATTGTGCCGAATATGATTTTAAACCCATGCTGAATGACTGAGTTATTAACATACAGGTGTAAAAGGGTAGGTGGTCCTATCCATTTATGGTCCTACTCTCCATTGATTTATATGGTGACCTCTTTGTGCTCTTTCTCTTATTATCTTATACACAATCAGGGCCAGTAAGGGCCTTTAAAAGAGGGGAATATAATCCCTGGGGGACCATAATTTCTTTCACACCGGTACATTTTTTCGGTTACCTTTTTTGGCTCGCCCTGTATCTTTGCCTCTTACACTGTTTCATCTAATTGTGTATAGTTTTAATTTATATTCTTAACATTTACAGAAAGATTTTGTATTTTGATTAGAAAATAGAAATAAAAAAGCTTATAAAATGGGATTAGTACAAAACATGGCACTGTGCTGTGGCATACTCTATGGCACCCTTGTGTCATAGGCTCTTGGATACTAATCCAGACTTATTTAGATTATTTTTGTTCTTGATCCTCTTACTAAAGTTTTGTTTTTGACACAGAGAATGGATCCTTGCGTACGTACGTCTGTAACTTGATTCAGATTGACAAATGTTCATTCATGGCAAACTATGCCAAGAAAGATAATATAACTTTACTAAGAGGCTCAAGAACAATGTTTGTAAGGGTAGGCATTTGTAAGGGCATTCATAATCTACATGAATATGCAAGAGTTTGACTCGAAATAGTGTTTTAGAGCCTACAGTATGGCATAGGGGTGCCATAGCCTATGCCATAGGGTGCACCTGTGTCATGACACAGTGCCATGTTTTGTACTAACCCATTTTGAATGGAATTGATAATTACCAATTCTACCTCACCATATTTATATAATTATATGGAATAAGACTGGAGTAATCTTACACTGTTTCATCTAATTGTGTATAGTTTTAATTTATATTCTTAACATTAACAGAAAGATTTTGTATTTTGATTAGAAAATAGAAATTAAAAAGCTTATAAAATGGGATTAGTACAAAACATGGCACTGTGTTGTGGCATACTCTATGGCACCCTTGTGCCATAGGCTCTTGGATACTAATCCAGACTTATTTAGATTATTTTTGTTCTTGATCCTCTTACTAAAGTTTTGTTTTTGACACAGAGAATGGATCCTTGCGTACGTACGTCTGTAACTTGATGCAGATTGACAAATGTTCATTCATGGCATACTATGCCAAGAAAGATAATATAACTTTACTAAGAGGCTCAAGAACAATGTTTGTAAGGGTAGGCATTTGTAAGGGCATTCATAATCTACATGAATATGCAAGAGTTTGACTCGAAATAGTGTTTTAGAGCCTACAGTATGGCATAGGGGTGCCATAGCCTATGCCATAGGGTGCACCTGTGTCATGACACAGTGCCATGTTTGTACTAACCCATTTTGAATGGAATTGATAATTACCAATTCTACCTCACCATATTTATATAATTATATGGAATAAGACTGGAGTAATCTTACACTGTTTCATCTAATTGTGTATAGTTTTAATTTATATTCTTAACATTAACAGAAAGATTTTGTATTTTGATTAGAAAATAGAAATAAAAAAGCTTATAAAATGGGATTAGTACAAAACATGGCACTGTGTTGTAGCATACTCTATGGCACCCTTGTGCCATAGGCTCTTGGATACTAATCCAGACTTATTTAGATTATTTTTGTTCTTGATCCTCTTACTTAAGTTTTGTTTTTGACACAGAGAATGGATCCTTGCGTACGTACGTCTGTAACTTGATGCAGATTGACAAATGTTCATTCATGGCATACTATGCCAAGAAAGATAATATAACTTTACTAAGAGGCTCAAGAACAATGTTTGTAAGGGTAGGCATTTGTAAGGGCATTCATAATCTACATGAATATGCAAGAGTTTGACTCGAAATAGTGTTTTAGAGCCTACAGTATGGCATAGGGGTGCCATAGCCTATGTCATAGGGTGCACCTGTGTCATGACACAGTGCTATGTTTTGTACTAACCCATTTTGAATGGAATTGATAATTACCAATTCTACCTATATTATACCATATTTATATAATTATATGGAATAAGACTTGAGTAATAAAAAGCTCCCTATATCCCAACCAAATGAAAGTGTAATGAAGTTTGCCAGATTCTTGAATTTATACACCCCTCTTTTGGGAGTGGGTTATCTAAAGGATATAATGTCAAGGCAATGTGAAGTGACAGAATAAAAAATACATACAAACATCAGCCATTACTAAAATTACTATGAGCATGACTTTTATTGGCATGAATCCTTCAAACGTTTTCTTTTACCTTCTATATAAATGCTGTGGAATATAATACTACTCAAGTGTTTGCAAGTAACAATGCCATATAATCCTGTATGAATAAACCACATTCAGCTGCTGACACTTTGAGTATAGTAAGTTCCAAATATAACACCAGATATTATGACACTGTGTTGCCATCTATTTGTGTTGAATATATTATAATTATCACATAGCAATTATTTCAGCACTTCTTGCAGAGAGAGAGACCAAAATTCTTAAAAAATAGAAATTCAATCCAATTTTCATATATATGAGATTACTGATAACTTATATTACAATCTAATTTTGCACAGAAACTTTGAAAATCACGCTCCTCTTTTTCAATATAAGGTCAATATTATTGAAAAAGTGAGGAGGTGGGTTACTAATCCATGGCTAATCGGTATAATCCAAATGAGGTTTTTATTATTTTATGCACTTTTGTTGAAGTCAAGATATTGTTTTTATATAAAATGTTCAATGCATAGTTGGGAAGTACCCACGACCAAAAATACAGCTGTCCAAAATCACTTGCCATGTTAAACCTGACTCTTTCTGGTCATTTTGAACAGTACAGGGCGTCCACAAAAAAGTATATCCAACTTCAAAGCCAGGATTCTAGAATTCTGAGCAATTTTTAAAAAATACAGAGATTGAAATAACGGCCTGGTTTGTCCTCCATCAAATGGTACTTAGATCATTATGAAACAGTCATGGATGACTGAGCAATTATGACCATTATGAAAGGTAAAATCAGCACTGTGCCAAGTTAGCATTCAAGTAGGTTCAAAACATCATTAATGTTCAAATTCAAACGTGTTCCATGTTCTTCACACTTTTGCATAACTTTCCATAATTTTTTTATGGTACCTCCCTCTAGGAATATTGGATCCGAGGAGCCTCTTGATCAGCAATGAAACTTCTACTTGATGTTATGCAGCTTTGAAGTCAATTGTAATAAACCTTGCTGAAATCCTCCTTTTCTCGGAAGAACTCGAGTTTATTGAGTCTGAACAAGTAGATTCACGTGGGACAGTATTGCTTGAATCCATTTCAAAAGTAAGAATTGGGGTTCTATAAACATGACTTGCTTTTTAGAACTTTTTGTTGACTCTATACTTCTCAGTTTTCAGTTGAACCATTTTTGCAGGACTGTTTTAGAATAAGTTAAGCTTTTTGTCAAACCTTTTTTCATAAGAGAGTTACTCAGTCCCCAGTCCAGTTCAGTATAAAAGGCGTGTCCTCTAACATAATGTAACAGAGAAAAAGAACACTAAGCCAATTACATATAAATTGCCACACATGAAGGTAACTTGGCACAGTGCTAATTTTACCACCTCTCATAATGGTCAAGATTGCTCAGTCATACATGACAGTTACTTAATGATCTAGGTATCATTTGATGGAGAATAAATCAGGCTTTTTACTGCTACCTTTGCGTTTTTAAAAATAAGCTCAAGATTCTTGTGATTTGGTTTTTAAGTTGGGTATAATTTTTGTGGAAGTATTATTTCTTAAATTGTTGCAAATGGTTAAAAAATGTCCACTTATTTATTTATTGCCATATAACAAATATTGGCAGGAATGTGTTGGAACGCACGGCATATTTATACAGGGTGTTTCACATATATGGAACCCCCATTACAACCGAGACCTATTGTAATGTATATGCTTATACAAGGGGTACGAGGTACCAAAGATACGCGGGGTAAGGTTTTCATGATAGAGTTTGACAAACCGTCATTACCAGTGGAATATTCTACTTGCTAACGATAGGAAGAAAAACACCTTATACCACTTGAGGCCACACTTGCTTCACTCAACAGTTTGATTTCCAAACTTCATACCTTGGTTACCCAATATGACTTGAGGCAGGTTTACAATTCTCTCCAGGTTAATGGTGACGACCTGGAGTAAAAGAAATTAGGGTCCCCTGGGGATTATAGTCACCTTTCCTTACGGCCCTTACTGGCCCTGACTGTGTATAGATAATAAGGAAAATAATTGTAATTAGGTCACCATATAAATCAACAGAAAGTGAGACCAACATTTTATAGGACCACCTCCCCTTTTACACCGGTATTGTCGATTATGTCACCTCTAGAACGTCAAGTGCAGAACAACTGGCACACACGAATCTATGACGATGCAAAACATCAACAAGGCCAAGGAAATACCCAAAGGAACTTATAAACATGCTCGATAAAAACTGAAAGATGTATTACTTTCCATTTCTCACGGAAAGTCATTTGCTTCAATTAGATGATTAGATTTAAGTAGCACCAATCAGAACAGATGGTCAGGATTAGGATGGGATTGGGCCAATTGTCATTTGTTCGAGATTGTCGATATATTAGACTATGTTGCAATGACCATTGTGTTATACCTGTTGTACAAATTTACAAAGATCTACAAAGTGTAACGTTTTTAATCAATGATTCAGTTCAAAAAGATGCACTCCTTAGTGATATTCATTAACTTCTTTCTATTAAGTCACTGCTCGCAAATATTCCAACGGTTTTGTGAAAGTGACAAAATAATGTCAACCGACAAAATAATTACATTTTCGGATAGAAGTCGTATTTCTTGTGCAGTTCAGTGTGTTCAGAAAGACGGTTGTACATCTTTTAACTACAACAAAATAACGAAGACATGTACATTAGTAACTGGATATTTATCTCCAATGACCCAGTGTGATACACTTCCGATCCAAGATGGTAACATTTACTACCAAGTTAATGAGGTGAGTTGGCAATAATGGTAAATATTTTAGAAAATACAAAAAGTTCTATGAAATGTACGTTGGTAGTACTGTAGTATTAGTTGGATCTTTGCTTACTCACCCCACTCTGGTTATATAACCGTCAAAAAAAGTCCCAAGATTTAAATATTTTGACTTCTAAATGAGTTTAGTAGATCTGAATTATCATTGAATCCCTGTAAAGCTTGCAAAAGTAATGGTATGCTCATTAAATCAAATCAAGAGGATGGTGAATATGAATGTTTTCAGAGCACTTTGAAACCCTAGGAAACCCTATGATCGGTAATATTGCATATTATTACCACCTTAATACCGGGCCAGTTCTAGGGGTTTAGTGCTAGTTTACTGTTAGAAGGTGTTCATTTTACTATATCGACCTGAGCAATATGTGACGTCATAGTGGTGGTCAAGAATGCATTTCAGACCGGTCGAGAATGCATTTAACGACCGGCAATTTTCCCCGGGAAACTAGATATCGTTCAGTGCGTAAGATTTTCTTGGTGTTTCAGTCCTGGTCATTAATAATACTAATAACGTCATTTCTGCGGACAATTTAGTGAAATATTGCCCGCAGAAATGACGTTATTGTACTATTACGACGGTGTACATGTTGTTTAGATTCCTAATTTGGCACTTGGTAAACCCACCTCACAATCTTCGCTATTCAATGCTGGTCTTGCTGTTGACGGTAATGCAGATGGTGACTATAACCATGGTTCCTGTACACTTACAGACCTTCAGAACATGCCGTGGTGGATGGTTGACCTGCAGATGGAACACCTTATTGGATCTGTCGAGTTGTTTAACAGGCAGTGTGGGGATGATAATTGTGGGATTGCACTCGACGACATCGTTGAAGGTAGACTATTTATAGATTGATAACATTTTCATGAACGCCGTTTAGACACGAGGGCCAAAGGGAAATCTAAAAAGAAAATGAAATATTTAAGAGCACAACCAGTCATAATGAAAACAAACCCCAGCTGTCCCAAAGAGAATGTTTTAACATGTAAAGAAACTGCAATTCATGAACCATTTTAACAATCAAAGAACACAAGACCATGGGACATTGCAATATTGTTATCTTGACATATAGTTCTAAATACTAGATACATCAATTCATAGAAGAATAAACACAAGGAGCACACGCGTCTCGAACTCGCAACCTCGTGGTTACGGCGCCCAATCGCCAAGATAGACCATTCAGTTTAAAATGATGTTGGGCATATTTAGTTTAAGGATCATTACAGTTAACAGTATGTGTTCCCATATGCATTATCTTAAACAGCTAGAAGATATACAGTTAATAATCCAGCTTAATAAAAAATCTTTTTAGGGCCCTTTTCTGTTGTACCGGCAATGAATCGAACTTAATGATCTGTCAACATTTTAAGTTCGTTGGCATTGGTATTGAACCAATATTATCTTGAAGTTGTAATTTTTTATGACAATCAGTTCAGATAGCCTATTTATAATGTCTTTATACCAAATCTTTCCCCGCCTTTTTGTATACTGGTTTCCTTAATTGACTATTTTATAGATCGTCTGTCAAATTTCAAAATTGAAACGAGCAAGAACTCTCTGAATTGGGATTTGTGTACCTTCTTCATGAATACGCTCGAGCCCTGCAAGAATGGCCACCAGGTTTTCCATTGCCCTCGTGGACTGATCGGGCGCTACGTAAGGGTTCAGCTTCAATATACTAACTACCTTACACTCTGTGAAGTTGCTGTTTATCCACCATCGAGTAAGTAGAGGTTATTTACTGGAAGGGATTGAATATGGATTGTGTACCGAGGGCAATATGATTTAAACTCTGTGTCATCTATTATTTCATACCAGCTAAAATAACCATAAGTCTCATTAAAAACAAGCCTTTTGCTAATATCTTGTTTGACCATAAGTATTTTAAAAACTGTTAAATTGCTTTAAAATTTGGATTCCAGCATGGCCTTTCTAGATATTGATTGTCTCTTATCAAATATACTTAAACCTAGATCCTTCATCCTAAGTCTACGTTTCTTAGCATTGCTATTGAATAAAGCATTGCAAGTGATCCAGCTCTAAGATTATATCCAGTTTTTCTTATTGTTTCCTTTGCTTACAAGTAGTGCTTTGTTCAAAAAGACTCTAAAGAATCTATTATTCTAAGGTATTACAACTATGTCTTTAAGCTGACTAGGGAAAATTCATTTTGAATTAAGCACTCACATATAGCTAATCAAGGTGTGTCCCAATTCCAGCCAATCAGAACGCGCTATTTCAATCTTGCATTTGTATGGTTGTCAAGGAGATTGAAATTGGTGCTTTGAGGAGATTGAAATTGATACTTTGCCAACTTGAGCCTTGCAAAAGGTTTCATTGAAAATATGTTCTTTTAGTTTCATTTTCATTTTATGACACAAACCATGAACAAAATAAACCTTGACTTATTTGAACACCGATTACTCATATTATATATTAATAATATATAAACGTATAAAAATTGTCCGTTTTATGGCAGAATTGGATTTCAAATATGTACCTAATAATACTGGTATTAAGACGTATGTAGGGGTAATGCTTGAGAGAAGACGAAATAGTCAAGAATCATTTAGACGTTTTGTATATATTGAGAGAAGTCGAAATAGTCAAGAACCATTTAGACGTTTTGTATAATATATTGAGAGAAGTCGAAATAGTCAAGAACCATTTAGACGTTTTGTATATTGCAGAGTTAAACAACATTGCACTTGGTAAGATTGCCACACAATCAACAACTGATTCGCATCATGTCGCTACCAATGCAATTGATGGCATCATAGATGGCAATATGGCGCATGCGTCCTGCACGCATAATATTGGAGGAGATGCCGACCCATGGTGGAAAGTCGACCTACTTTCTGAGTACGACATTGGGGCCGTGGCATTGTATAATAGACAGTGTCGTGGAAGTGACAATTGTGGCGGTAATCCCGGTGCTGTAGAAGGTCTGTATATATAACATTTTCTAAAAATTTGAAAAAATGTGATTTAAGTTAATTGCGCTTAAATTATACATGTATTGCTTCCCTATCGGAGTGAACGACAAACGAGAATTGGTGTGAAATGTCTTCCAAGAATATATGACGCATTGACATCCATTGAAAAGTAAATAAATAAAAAATGAGAGGATGGGTATCAGACACTATCAGTGTCAAATGTATTTCAAAATCATGTGAACTTAAGACGGGTTTAAAAAGTTCTCATAAACACTGTGATAAAATTCTATCGAAACGCTACTAACTATTAAAGGCTACTCGTTTTATTTTTTAGACCGTCTTCATAATTTCAAAATCGAGGTGAGTAAAGACAACGCATATTGGGATCTATGCGTGTACCATCCTAACACCTTGACAACATGTGGGAAAGATTGGCAGATGTTTAATTGTCCGCTTGGACTGTCTGGCCGTTATGTAAGGGTACAACAGCAACCTAATACAATCATAACACTTTGTGAAGTAGCTATTTACGAACCAAAGTAGAGGGCGAGATTTGACCAGACATAAATCAGGGAAGGAGCAGTGACAGTGGGGCCAGGAGAGAAAGAGGATATGAGTGAGAGGAGAATGGTACAAGAGGTAGATAAGGGAGATGGGGAGGCCACGTTGACGTTTCCGCTTAATCTACATAAATCAGGGAGGGAGCGGTGACAATAGGACTAGAAGAGGAAATGAAGGGGGGAGAATGGTACAAGAGGAAGATGATTTAGATGTAGAAGTTGGGGAGGAGGAGACCACGTTGGCATTTATTAAACTATTTGGAAAACAGAAAGGGATTAGATTTGTTATTTCGATTATTTTTCCGTACTCGACATCTTGATCCATCAAGGTATTACATTTGATCTAATTCTTAAAATCGCGGATTCGGTAGTATTGAATCTCTAATAAAGATGGCGCGAAAGTTTTTCCTTATAAGGTCAAAATATTTCCCATGATGCAGTTCGCGGGGGAACAAAATTTTTCTACCTTGTTTTTCCCCGTTGGTTTAACATGGGGATTTTCATACCCATTTTTCAAGCGATATTTTCGATCGAATCTCCATGCGATCGGAGAAAACAAACTATCAGAAACAATTAGTCTTTTAATAATCTTTATATAACATATATTTTTTTTCATTTTATTGGCTCCTAACGGGGTGAAAACAATGATTGAAAATGGGAGTATATTCCGGAAGAGAAGAAGTCACGTGACTAGTCGCCATATTGGAAAAAGCAATTCCATTCGACTTTCAACACGTTCATGCCAATATTACCGCACTACAAACTGTAACATCGATGCAACAACTGAATAAAAGTACTCATCTTCATATTACATTATAGAGTTACGTTGAAAACCCACAAACAACTGAGCATTTGACCAAAGAAGACACGTCGCTATTATCTAGGTCAAGTTTAGTGGTTCGAAAGCAAATCTTACATACTCGTTTCCGAATTTTGTTGTTAATTGTATAATCTTTTATTGATTAAATCTGGTATACTGACTATTAATTCAATGACAAAGAAGAAGAATTCCGATGGTGTCATTTTTTTATTTAGCTTGCGGGTGTAAAAACAAAATTGCGTAATTAATTTGATTTAGAACTTTCGGGTCTCACAAATAGCTACACGAAATGCATCGTTGAAAAATATTGACCAATCAAATTTTGTCCTTTTTGAGTACATATATGCACCATATATGCGAACGTTCTGATTCAAAGAGCGAACAGCGAAATGGAGAATTGAAAGCCCATGATTTGACTGAAGGAATACACTGGTTTAACACTATCACACTACCCTACCACGTGACCACGTTTAAAAGGGAAACAGGGTACAGCTAAGTTGCAAATGGAGGACGTGGGTTTAATTCCATATTTCTGAACGTAAAATACATTTTACATTTATTTTTAGTGTTCTACCAGACATAGAATTGATTCATCAAGCAGTTTGTAGAATATTGTTGGCAAAAAACCACTATAGGCAAAGATGATAATAGTGGGCGCAGTTAAGCAAAACTCAATGCAATACACGATACATTTCAGTAAATCTGTCAACGTACAGGGAGCATGTAAGTTTCCCTTCGAAAATGTTACATTGATATGTAACAAAACCCCAGCAAACTGTTATTTAAACTGCGTGTCATCGTGTTATATGTGTATACATTTTCCAGTATGTTATTCAACTGTACTTTTGTGAATTAATTGTTTTTCTAAAATCTTAAGATGCAAAAAAGTCGTCCCAGAAATGTATCTTTACTTTGCCGTTAGGTATAACATATCTTGTCACAAGGAGGATAATGTTTGTTTTGAGGTGTCTTGTGATGAGCGTTTCATGATTAAATGCAAAATTACTGGAGCAGATACCATCCAAAACATCTGACATTCAACACGTCATATAAGAATACATATGCATCGATCTGGTATTAGTTTTTTTTACAATAATAGAGAAATACGACGTCATATCACCTCTACAGCAAATCGTGAAGAACAAAATGTCGTGGCATGATGGTATTTTGAACAAACTATTTTAAATGATCGGTTTTTTAGGACGGTAGTGAATTAGACCATTCAAGGGGTTATATAGAAAGATTCTTTACATGTAGTTCACGCAATTTTAATTATTCTGAATAGCGGATAGTCATTAATCCTGATAGCCGATAGTCATTTATCACTTACGTGTTTATATTTAATTTCGTTATTTTATTTCAATGTGATACCCTAGTAACACGTATAATCTAGCGTTCTTAATTTAATGACTAAAATGCATACACGACCTGAAAGCCCGTGTCTAAATCTACAAAATAATGTTTACTTTATTTGGATTAAATAACAATTGATGACACCTCAAAGCATCAACAGGCGGCCTTTTTAGCATTATTTTCACTGTTTGCAACGTAAATATACATGAGATCGGGACATAGTATGTCTGTATAATCAGCTTACTTTCTCGCTCCCTGTACTATTGAACAATTTACATTCCTTGTACCCTGTATTGATCAACTTTTGCAGCTGTGTACCGTGTACTATGACATATCAAATATTTTAAAATTTAAAACGATATTATTTACAATCTTTCTTCAACTATCATATAACTTGGAACATGGACTTCACTATTGCACCACTGAAGTTCAGCGAATAGCAATATTGACTCACTCCGAGCACCAAACGTATTATACTTTTCACTAAGCAGTCGATATACTCAAAAGCGACCTGATTGAAAGCCCAAAAATTCGCGCATGCGCTATCGAGGTAGGGTAGTGTGACTATGCGTACTCGGTGTATATCATCTATTGATTGAGCCTATTGTTTGGCGATAAAATCAAAGTCAAGTTGCTTAGTTGCTTAGTTCACTTAGTTGCTTGAAATTCAAAGAACTACTGATTATCCACTAATTGTTTTTAAAAGATGTTATTGATCAGATATCTTCTTTGGTCTGATAATGAGAAATAGCAATAAACCGGAATTAAGCTCACGCTATTTCATTCCGTAATCAAATGCATGAAATACATTGCTGTCAATGACAATTGACGTTTGGTGATAATAAATTTCCAATTGAATTGCACTATTAGAAGGGTAAATTCTCAGGATTAGACCAACCTTAAATTAATTGACGATGTTGAAAGATTTGATGGAAACGGAATAAAGAGGGTTTCATCTTTCTTGATAAAAGGTGTAGCTCGATGAGCCGAATAGACTAGATGCGAGTAGAAATAATCTTGGTTTACGTCATTAAATAATCAAAATTCAGTCAAAGTGATGTCATATTTGAAATCTACATGTAAAAGTACATCTAGAAATATGGTTTCGAAAATTGATTATCAACTTTGAAAATTTAATTTTTTGGGGAAATGTAACTTCTAGTTCGGGTTGATTCCCCATAGACCCCATGTTACAAAATCACAAAAAAGTGAAATATCTTTTCTTGAGTTGGACAGATAACATTTTCTTTTACTGGACATATTTTAATTTGCATAACTATTAGATACATAAGGGTTATATGAAGATTGAACCACTAAAACAGATGTAATTTAAGTTAAAGGGAACTTTCTACTATACCCGCCATGCTATCTGACCCGAACGAGCCACCTGGTGGTGAAACTGGTAACTACTTACTCGCATCTGCGTTATTGATTATGTATTTATTTCAGACAAATGATATAGAACTTAAGAAGTTGTGCACTATATCACGCCCGGTGATCGTACGAAAATGGGCGATCACCGGGCGTGTATATGCACGAGCAGATTTCTCCTCTTTTTGATAGTATGTCCTCTACATGGCATCGAGGTTGGCTGAATAATCATTGTTTTGCACAATGGGGCAAAATTCGGTTTTGGACCAAGTTTTAGACACTGGAGAATTTCAGAACAAAAAATTTCGGTGAATATTTTTGACAAAAAAATATATCAACCTCTAGTCAGCAAGGGGATCCTAATTGGGACCGATATGTCTGCAATTCTTTGTTTTTATGAGATTAAAAGCTGATTCCAAGTGTGGCGATGCAAACAGTATAACAGCAAAAAACATAGACACATATACACAAACCAAATATGAATTTCATTATATATTAATCAATGGCACTGTATTTCAATTTTAGTACGTGTTTATTTTTGTAAACATTAATAAAAGATTACAAGTCATAATTTATTATTACTCAATTGAAGACATCAGAATTATCATCAGAGTACAATAATGCTCAAGGCCTTTGGTGTAATATAACATACATGTAGGAAGAACATAACATCATGCAGCACTTTGGCAATTTATATCATTACATCAAATAAGGTGAAGATGCATAAAAACCTTCTTTATTCAGTTCTACTTATCTTCCTTTGCAAGCAGTAAGTAGAAAATATTTTATGCCTTCACCAAAGACATTCAGATTTGTTTTTGACAATAATTTTGTACTATTTAGCAAGGCTTTCAAGATTTCACACAAGATTTTCTAACAAATTATTTATGGATTGGTATTAATTTGTTCATTTTAAGTTTTAACAAGTTTGTATGATTTACTAAGCCTTTCATAGATACATGCATACATCGTTTTAACAATTATGTTTGATTTACCAAGCCTTCATGAATACATGCTTAGTTTTAACAATTTTGTATGGTTTACCAAGCCCTTCATGAATACCTGGTACATACTTAATTTTAACAATTTTGGATGAATTATGAAGCCTTTCATGAATACAAAGTTTTAACAATTTTGTATGGTTTACCAAGCCCTTCATGAATACCTGGTACATACTTAATTTTAACAATTTTGGATGAATTATGAAGCCTTTCATGAATACATGCATAGTTTTAACAATTTTATATGATTTACCAATACTCGGGGTGGAAAATTTTCTAAGAGGCTCCGTTAAGGAAAAAATGACTTTTTGAGCTGGATGGAATTTCTGTGTATTTTTTATTCTATTAGGGTGTCCTGCATAAGGGATTTCGCCTGCGAAGCATACAACTCTTGCGAACATATCTAAATACTGGTCCGAAGAAGACATACCTTGAATTTTTTAGAAAAGAATTGGCTAAAAATTGAAACTACAAAAAGTCAAAATGTTCAACTCAAACAAAGTTGTAGCTATTCTATACCAATATTATGTGTTATGTAAGGTTTCTCAAATGTTTCAGGACCTTCATTAGTATACTTGTGTCTAGAAATGTGACATTTAAGGACAAAATTTGGCATTTTTTAATCATTTTCGCTTTCAGCATTAACCTATAGTTTCTTATATCTTGAGTTTAATGCTTACTGGTTGTTGCAATTTTGATTAAATGTGTGCGTGTACATGTGTTCTTCCATTTAAGGTATAGAAATTGTATAGTGGACAACCAATGTTCGTACGAGAGCTTTCAGATCTCCCCTACCCCATTTATTATGCAAAATTACCGAAAAATATGAAAAAATAGAATAACTTGAAATTATAAACTTTAACAAAGTTGTAGCTATTCTATATCAATATTATGTGTTATTTAATGTTTTTAAGATATTTTAGAACCTTTATCTGTATACAAGTGGCTAGAAACCATGTTGAAATGGACCATGGCCATACCATGGTATACCATGGTATGACCATGGTATACCATGGTATATGGCCATGAAATGCAATAAAATACCATGGTAATACCATGGCTGATCATGATCGTTAAATGGCACCATTGCATTTCATGGTTAACAGCGTGTTTTTAACATGGAGTTTTCCATTGAAAAAATACTGCCGTTTCGCAGTATTTCATGGTCAGAAACCATCAAATGCAATGATATCATGGTCAAGTTCTCGACCATGATATCATTGCATTTGATGGTTTCTTGACCATGATATCATTGCATTTAATGGTTTCTGATCATGAAATACTGTGAAACGGCAGTATTTTTTCAATGGGAAACTCCATGTTAAAAAAGTGCTCCCGACCACGAAATGCAATGGTGCCATTTAACGATCATGATATACCATGGTATACCATGGTCAATTAACATGTAATTTTGTATCTAAAAAATACCACCGTTTCACAGTACTACATGGTCAAGTACCATCAAATGCAGTGATATCATGGTCTAGACATTCAACCATGATATGCAGTGGAGCCATTTAATTACCATGATCTACCATGGTATACCATGGTCACTATACTTAAAATTTTGCATTCAAAAATACTGTTATGTTGCAGTAGTTCATGGTTGCAAACCATCAAATGCAATGATGGATGCAAACCATCAAATGCAATGATGGATGCAAACCATCAAATGCAATGATGGTTGCAAACCATCAAATGCAATGAAGTACAGTCAAGATGTTTAATCAAAGACTGGAGGTTGGACTTACAAATTATTAAGTTTATCTCCTATTTTACCGACAAAAGTCAAATAAAAGTAAAGCATATTTGTTTAACAAAAAAAAATTGTTTCTAGGGTTATTAATTTAATTATTCATCATAGAAATTAATTTATTAAATAAATGAACAAAAGTATATAAGGTTGTGATTTTGATGAATATCAGAATCACTAATTATAATAATTTGGTTATCTAATTAACATTTATTAATAAAGATATTTCATGTAAAAATACTTTTTGAACATGGTCTTTCATTGTATTTCACTGCATTGCAAGAAAGACCATTGCATTTCATTGCATATCATGATCAATCATTGTATTTCATTGCATTTCATGGTTAAATGTGGTATTTCATTGCATTTCATGATCCATTTCAACTCTGACCAATTTTAGATTTCACACTCTTCTTAGAGTTCTTTTTAGCAATGAAAAACCATGGTATTTGATGGTCAAGTTTGACAATGAAATGGTATGAAATACAATTAACCACGAAATGCAATGATATGCCATGATAAATGATAGTTATGATTTTGGCAATGAAATACCATGGTATAACCATAGTATTTGATGGTCAGGTTTGACAATAAAATGCCATGAAATACCACCAACCATGAAATGCAATGATAAAACCATGATAAATGAGAGTTATGATTTTGGCAATGAAATGACATGGTATGACCATGGTAATTGATAGTCACATGGTATAATGAAATGCCATGAAATGTCATCAACCATGATATACCATGGTAATACCATGGTAAATGATGGTCAGGTACATAACAATAAAATATCATGGTATGACCAAGGCATTTGATTGTCACATCGTCCAATGAAATACCATCAACCATGATATACAATGGTAATACCATGGTAAATGATGGTCAGGAACATGGCAATGAAATACCATGGTATGACCATGGTATTTGATTGTCACATCTTATAATGAAATGCCATCAACCATGATATACCATGGTAAATTATAGTCAGGAACATGGCATTGAAATACCATGGTATTTGATTGTCACACCTTACAATGAAATGCCATGAAATGCAATCAACAATGATATACCATGGTAATAACATGGTAAATGATGGTCAGGAACATGGCAATGAAATACCATGATAATACCATGGCATTTGATGGTTAACTTTGAACATGAAATACCATGAAACATGGTATAACATGATATACCATGGTATACCATGGTCAAAAATTGACCAAAAAACATCATTGCCACCATGGTCAGAGTTGATGGTAATTTCATGGCCGATCATGATAGACCATGGTAAACCATGGTATACCATGGTATCATGGTTTACGTTTAAACATGGTATGAGACATTTAAGGACAAAACTTTGCATTTTTTTTATCATTTTTGCTTTCAGCAGTAATATATACTTCCTCATATATACAGCTTTATGCTTACTCGTTGCTGCAATTTTAATCAAATCTGTTCTTGTACATGTCTTCCTCCATTTAAGATATAGAAAATGTATAGTGGACAAACAATGTTCATATTAGAGCTTACAGATATCCCCTACCCCATCTATTATGGAAAATAAACAAGAAATATGAAAAAATAAAATAACTTGAAATCATAAACTTTAATAAAGTTGTAGCTGTTCTATATCAATATTATGTGTTATTTAATGTTTTTAAGATTTTTAAAAACCTTTATTGGTATTCAAGTGGCTAGAAATGAGACATTTAAGGACAAAACTTGGCATTTTTTAATCAATGCTGCTTTCAGCAATAACATATAGATCCTTATATCTTGAGTTTTATGCTGACTGGTTGATGCATTTTTGATTAAATCTGTTCTTGTACATGTCTTCTTCCATTTAAGGTATTGATAATGTATAGTGGACAAACAATGTTCATATTAGAGCTTTCAGATCTCCCCTACCCCATTTATTAGGGAAGATGACCGGAAAATATAAAAAAATAACTTCAAATTACCAGTATAAACTTTAACAAAGATGAAGCCATTCTTTATATGTTATTGAATGGTACAATTACTGTTTCAGGACCTTCATTAACATACTAGTGTCTAGAAATTAGACATTTAATAACAAAATTTGGCATTTTTCATCAATTGATCATCATTTTCACTTTTATCAACAACATATACTGTATTTCCTTTTATCTTGAGTTTTATGCTGATTGGTTGATGGATTCTTGAACAAATCTGTTCTTTTGCCTGCCTACTTTGATTTTAGGTATTTAAAATGTATATTGGAAAGCCTGTCATTATATTAGAGCTTATATATCTCCCCTACCCCATTTATTTTGAAAAAATAACCAGAAATATAAAAACCAAACAATTTCAAAGTATGGACTTTAACAAAGTTGTCGCTATTCTAGATCAATACTTTGTATTATTTGATATTTTTCAGATGTTTCACGAACTTTATGAGTATACAAGTCCAAAAATTAGACATTTAAAGTTGAGTTGCAAATGGGACGGGTATTCTCTATATTTGTCTATTTGGGCTTTCTGGTAATAATACGTTGCAAACTGCTCATGAATCTATGCAATGTATAGTAGAACACTTGGAATATATTCAAATGCAATGGGGTATAGTAGTGTGATAATTATAACCAGTGATCAAGCCATATTGGTTGAATTCCCTCATATCAATTGCAATGTTGTCAAAGGCTTGGTGATTTTCATATTACACCTATGGGTGGTGTAATTAGGAAGTTCATGAAGGATATTGGGCTTGGGGGTATTTTGGTAAATGCAAACATTGTGAAATGAAGAACAGCCAACAAGGTGATTTTGGAAAGGATTACAAAATGGTAAGCTGTCTTTGGTTTGTGAAGGAATGTTACTGTATCTCTAAAATGGGATGAATTTCACTTATGGCAGAGCTGCTATTAAAGTTTGCAAAACCGATAGTTGCAACAATCTAGCTATCAAATACTGATCATGAAGAAGTTGACACTCTCCTTATGGCCAATGTCTACTACAGTGCTGCAGACAAGACAAAGGAATTCAATGTTGAGCGAATTTGTATTCAGTCTGATGATACAGAATGTTGCTTGCAAAGAAGGATGAGAGTTAAAATGAGCTCTTCAAGTTTCTTATGTCCTTCAAGTAAGCATTCTAAATTACTATGAATCTCAAAGTGCAATACCTATTTGAAGATATATCAAAGATGGATGTCTTGTACCAGTACTCACAAACAAACCCTCGTAGCAATGCAAGAAACATATGTCCTTGGCAATTCGAAAATGTAAAAAGGCAAAAGGCAAAAAAAATTGCAAATACAAAGTTTCTAGTCAAGGGTGTAGTATTGCTACCTGTCCATGTGGCAATAAACAACACAAGTGCACATCGTTGGACAATATTTTAGGATGAGTTTCTCAGAACTATAAAAATTATTTAGAGATCATACATATCTGAATATATAGCTTGTGGTGTTATGAGCAACTTAGACATTTAAAATGACTGAAATGCAGCTCTAACATAGAACCAGGGAGATATGAAAATCAGGCTGTTGCTGGATTAAGTTCGAGAGTTGTGAACAATCATGTTTATATATAGACATATTCTTTTATTCATATCAGATTAAAATGTGAAATTACAAAATTATTTCACACTATTCTATTTTTGAGCAATCTTTTAAAAATATGGTAGTGTAGTAATTTTATCTTTAATATGTACATTTGTGTTTAAAACACATTGTCTATGCTTTGAAGATAACAAGACACATAATTGAATATATATGATCTAAAATATATCAACTAATCACCATTCAACTAAAAATATAAACAATTATTGCTGAAAGTAAAAAATTTGTCAGGTTGCCCATTTATGTGTCATTTTTGATAATAGTGTGCTTATAAATGTGCTAAACTTTTGAAAAGCTTAAAGAGTCACTATACCATATGATAGCACAATCAAGACCCCTCTGGACTTTTTTGCATATTGAGTTTCACCACATATTCACTTACCAAAGAAGAAGTCCCAAATCGCCAACTTTCATTGTAAATTTTTGCGATTGTGCTGGCCAATCTAATTATTTTCGCAGAAATTAATTTTAAAGTAGAAGTAGAGGTCTTGGGTTCAAACCCAGGTCACAGCACTTCTTGTGATTGTTCTTTGACCTATGACTGCTGACCTATACCGGCGATTACTAGAGTGCTGCTAACTCGATAAAAGGCTGGCGCTGGCTAGAAATGTCTATGGTTCTAGCCAGGATAAAGATACCAGTTCTTCAACTCGACAATGGGAAGAACTGCTCTACCTTAGTGACTAATATGTCATGATATGACATCTAAAAACTCAATAAAAGATATATAATTCAATCTGAAGATTGAATATACCGGGAAAGTCCTCCTGTTATCTGATTGGTCGTTGGATTCGTTTATCATGAACCCGATTGGCTGCCTGGTTCAAGGCGCTTGTGGGCGCGTGTGTGACTCAATGGGGATTCCCCTCGCTAGCCGAGGAATCGATTGTGTTTAATTCTGGAGGTTGGTTGTTCTGTTGATTATTTCAATATTTCGGCAATAATATGCCCAAAAGTTATTCTCAAGATATATCCATGGTATGTTAGATATTATATGAGCAAGAACAATAGGACACCATGGATTGTCTGGGGGAGAAACCTTTGGTGTAATGCACCTTTAAGAATATTAACATGCAATAATAATAACATTTTTGTTGGTTTTCTTATTAAATGGTGGAGGGGAGATCTTATACATACATTTTCTATAACTTAAATCAAAGAAGACAGATTCAATAAAAAAAACATATATCAACTATCATCAAAGAATTATAATTGTGGAAAATTATATGCTACTGTTAAAAGCAGAATGCTAAAAATGCCAAATTTTGTCTATAAACTTTAGACTGTAATTCATTTGGTTACATTAAATAATACATAGTATTGATAGAGAATAGCTACACTTTTGCTAAAGTTTATGTTTTGAAATTACTTTTTCATTTACATTATAAATGGGGTAGGGGAGATATGAAAGCTCTAATATGAACATTGATTGTCCAATATATATTTTTTATATCCTAAATGGAAGAAGACATGTACAAGAACAGATTTGACCACGAATGCACCAACCTGTCAGCATGAAACTCAAGATATAAGGACCTATACGTTATTGCTGAGAGCGAAAATGGTAAAAAATGCCACGATTTGTCCTTAAATGTCTCATTTCTAGGCATTAGTTTACCAATAAAGGTTCTGAAATATCTTAAAAGCATTAAATAACACATAATATTGATATAGAACAGCTACAACTTTGTAAAACTTGTTTATAATTTCAAGTTATTTTATATTTTCATATTTTTCTTTAATTTTTCATGACAAATGGGGTAGGGGAGATCTGGAAGCTCTAATATGACCATCGGTGGTCCACTATACATTTTCTATACCTTAAATAGAAGAAGACATGCACAAGAACAGATTTGATTAAAATTGCAACAACGAGTAAGCATAAAATCTATATATGAGGAACTATATGTTAGTGCTGAAAGCTAAAATGATTAAAAACTGCAAAGTTTTGTCCTTAAATGTCTCATTTCTAGGCACTAGTATACCAATAAAGGTTCTGATATATTTGAAAAACACTAAATAACACATAATATTGATATAGAATAGCTAAAAGATTGTTAAAGTTTATAAATTCAAGTTATTTTACTTTTTCATATGTTTCGGTAATTATTTATAATAAATGGGGTAGGGGAGATCTGAAAGCTCTAATATGACCATTGGTGGTCCAATATACATTTTTTGTATCTTAAATGGAAGAATACATGTTCAAGAACAGATTTGATCAAAATTGCAACAACCAGTCAGCATTAAACCCAAGATATAAGGAACTATATGTTACTGCTGAAAGCAAAAATGATCAAAAATGCCAAATTTTATCCTTAATTATCTTATTTCTAGACACTAGTTCACTAATGAAGGTCCTGAAACATTTGAGAAACCTTACATAACACATAATATTGGTATAGAATAGCTACAACTTTGTTTGAGTTGAACATTTTGACTTTTTGTAATTTCCATTTTTAGCCATTTTTTCTAAAAAATTTAAGGTATGTCTTCTTTGGACCAGTATTTAGATATGTTCGCAAGAGTTGTATGCTTCGCAGGCGAAATCCCTTATGCAGGAAACCCTAATAGAATGAAAAATACAGAGAAACTCCATCCAGCTCACAAAGTCATTTCTTGCACTATTCTCACACCTTCCACCCCGAGTACAAGCCTTCATGAATACATACTAAGTTTTAACAATTTTCGATGAATTATAGCCTTTCATGAATACAAAGTTTTTACAATTTTGTATGATTTAACAAACCTTTCATGAATGCATACTTAGTTCTACGATTTTGGATGAATTATGAAGCCTTTCTTGAATACATACTTAAAATTTAACGATTCTGTACGATTTGCCAAGCCTTCATGTATACATGTACATACTAAGTTTTAACAATTTCGGATGAATTATGAAGCCTTTCATGAATACAAAGTTTTAACAATTTTGTATGATTTACCAAGCCTTCATGATTACAAACTAAGTTATAACAATTTTGGATGAATTATGAAGCTTTTCATGAAAACACTTAGTTTTTAACATTATGTATGATTGACCAAGAATATCAAGAATACAGTGAATTGATTTATGGAGTCTCTCATAATTACTAAATTTGCATGTATCATACATAAACAGCGATCCCAATTTGTATATAAATTACTACAGTGTATAACAATACAAATACATAAAACTATGTAAATGAAAACTTTTTGAATAAAAAATATTTTCTATATATATGCATGAGAAAATTGTCAACATTCTCTAATATGAAAAACCATGGATCAACATGAAACATTTTGTATGAAGCTATGCGGGAAATTTTTCCATATCTGTACAAAATGTTCAATAACAGATACAAAGCATGTGGCCAGCATTCTAACTTTCACTGGGAAATACATTTTTATGTGTCCATGCTACTTCAATGTATCTCAAGAGGATTTCAGGATTACTGCTACAGTTTAACATACAGTGCCATCTATCATCAGAAAATGTAACCAGTTTCAGATGACTTAAAAAGTCTATACAACTAAAGGTGTTAACTCTATGGAAATCTAGAATATCAAAAAAACTAAAATGATGAACTTCCGACTAGTTTAAATAATTATGATGTTATATTTATGCTATGTCAATATACAGTGTTCAATGTACACTATGTACATTGTGCATTTCAATGCCTATCTTTCCATGATAGGGGTATACTAGAGGCATTATCAGACATTATCAGACATTTCAATGCCTATCTTTCCATGATAGGGGTATACTGGAGGCATTATCAGACATTTCAATGCCTATCTTTCCATGATAGAGGTATACTGGAGGCATTATCAGACATTTCAATGCCTATCTTTCCATGATAGGGGTATACTAGAGGCATTATCAGACATAGTCAATGCTGTACAAACTCTACATATGGGTTGAAATGAATGAGCTGCATTACAACCTCTCCCGTAATCAAAAATGTAAATCATGCAGTTTTCACCATTTTGAGCTCTTTTCAAGTGATTTTGGGCTACAATTGTCAAATTTGAAGCCCCTGTGGAAAATATTGATGTAGATGCAAAGAACTGGTTGAAAGTTGGGAGAAAATGCGTAAAAGATGCCAATTTTTTGGTACTAGTTTCAATGTTTATTAAAATGGAAACTTATTTTGCAATGACCCCTTTTTCAGTAACTAAGGGGCAAATGGACAGTAGATGTAACAAATGCTTACATTTTACATGCAAAATCTCTTGGCATGTCCCATGGGTGACAATACCCCTAGTATATTTGAACCTATTATAGGCCCGTGTGTCATATATACAGGTGCAAACTGCAAATGTGTATTAGAAAGCTATGTTAGCACCAATTTCTAATTGTTGTGTCATACTTGTGGAGTTCATAAGGTGAAGACAAGGAGGATTGGAAGCCAGGGTTCCAACTCGATATTCTTTAATCTCCACGCATGCGTCATTTGCTATTCGTGTCTGTATAATTTGTACGACTGCATGGAGAATGACCCGATACTCTCCAACAAAGCTATCGCTAGGTGATTGTTTTGCAGAATATCGGTGTTGCATTCTGGGAGCCAATCCTCCTTGAGGTGAAGATTACCCTACATGTACTTTATGAAGAATAGAATTTTTCAATTTCTTTATGGTTGAAAATAAGTCACTATAATTCAGTTATCCAATGAACATAGCACCGTTTCCATTCAGTGTTTTTGCCCATTTAATATGTCATTGCCAGAAGTTTTGGCAATGATTTGCATGGGTCAGGTCACAATTTATACATGTACATGTTTTGTTCGAATATGGACAATGCAAATTCCTAAGTTATGACTAAAAATAAGAACTAATTCTTCAGAGCTCTGTAAAACGTTCGATGTTTTGGCAAAAATTCAGATAAGTCCTCAATGCTCTAAATTCCTTAGTTTTGATAAAATCAGAATTGTTCCTCGAAACTCTGTACATGTTCTTGTTGTTCGACCTGCTCTTCTGAACTCATGGATTTTATTGTCCCTAATGTATGAAACCTTCCTCCTGGTCCAGCAATTCCTTCCTGATTGGTCATCGCCTTGGAAACCTGGACACGCCTCACCTGCTGTGCAGATTGCATCGATCGTACATTGCGAGATCCAGTTGTCGCAAATCCAGATCCCATTGGTCCGAAAGACCCAAATTCTGAACCCATTCCAGGGTGAGCAAAATTGGAACCCATTGATCCAAATTTAGAATCCATGACTCCAAAGTTTGATCGTGGCATCATTGCTGTACTGTTTGGGTGTTTAGTGGCTAAACTGCTGAAGCCCATTGGGATTGGACCTCTTGTGGAACCATTAAGAGGCTCTCCGCCAACGAATATTTCCTCGGAACTGGCACTTGCGTGCATCCGTGTACTGTGCATTATTGTGGCTGAAAGTACAATAAAATATCATTTACTCTCAAGATCACAACATTAATTTAGTATACACACTCTGTTGAATATTCAATACATGTTCTCAAATACTGTCAAACTTTCAAAAATAACTGACACATTTTTAGATGAGCTTACTTTTGTTAATTAAACATGCAGAAACCTCAACATTAGCCTAATTTAAAAATTAATTGTCTTCATGATGAAATGAAATGCTAATTGATACACATTTTATTGTATAGAGAATCAACTGTTGTATTGTATAGAGAATTGACTGTGGTATTGTATAGGGAATTGACTGTTGTATTGTATAGAGAATTGACTGTTTCATGAACATGATCAAATGACTGTATCAAGAAACATAATCTGATTACTATACTAATTCTTACTAGTAACCAGTTCCCAAAGACCTTTCCAAGACAGAAAGATCTTCCTACAAGAAAAACTGGTTCTCTCACAGAAGTCAATTTAACTATTGGTACTACCAAAGGAAAAAGAGAGAAACATGAAAAAGGATTTGTATTTGTTCAACAAGTGTCAAAGAAATGTCATACACTTCTAGAATTAGCCCACCACAAACTTATTCAATGTGATAACACAGACCAATGTATAGTGAATAACAATCACACTGCAGTAACCAATGAATCACACATGTACAGCCAATCGACAATGTTACCATTCAATATAAGCAAATTGTTGTGTTCCAAAACATTACATACTATTCATAACCAAGAATGGTAGACATTTAAATGTGGATTATTATTAAGTTCTTGATCTACAGTTGAATACTGATAAAAAGTTATCACTGATCAAATCCACATTTAATGTTGACCCCTAAAGAAATATCTTAAGAGAGAATACACATCTAGTAATCTAGCTCTGAAAATGCAACCTCATACCCCTGTTATAAATACAGATTTTTTAAAAAACAACATCAACATGAAACTGATATCAGAGATTTTACACTTCTGCTGAATTTGAATTAAATGAGGGGCTCTAAAGCTAAGTTCACTCCAACGGCGCTTTGATGGCGCTTTAAAGTGACGTGCAAAGCTGCTAAATGTCTCAATATATAGCCATATTTTATTTCATGGACAAGTTTGGCTAGAGCCCCTTTCTTTAGCAACAGACAGTGTACAAACTCTACCAAGCATTAATAAAGCATGCTGCCTCACTCTATGTGATAGCTTACCACGAGTTATAGATGAACTAAATTATCTGGAAATCAACAAGCAATGTTACAGAACTAAATTTAGCATATGAAAGGAAGGTGGTCTGAAATTCAGCACACATTCATGGTACATTCCACTGTCATGAATGAACAACAATGTTGGAGCTTGAGCACAATTAACATGCCATAAAATAAAATGGTTGAAATTCAGTAATCTCCCCAGCAACTCAGCAGTGCCAAGTTTAGAATTTGAAAGTTGTCTTGCACCTAAAAGTCAATTTGGACTCAGGGTCTAAAATTCATTTGGACTCCTATGAGAATTTGAAAGTTGCAGTAAGTTAAAAATTCATTTGCACTTTTTTTGAGAACTTGAAAGTTGCAGCAAGTTAAAAATTCATTTGCACTTTTTTTGAGAACTTGAAAGTTGCAGCAAGTTAAAAAATTCATTTGCACTTTTTTTGAGAACTTGAAAGTTGCAGCAAGTTAAAAAATTCATTTGCACTTTTTTTGAGAACTTGAAAGTTGCAGCAAGTTTAAAATCCATTTGCACTCCTTTGAGAATTTGAAAGTTGCAATGTCCTCAATTGAAAATCATTTAGCACAAAGGACAAAATCATGATTAGAATTCATAATTCTTTAATCAAATTAAACAAAAACCTGAATTTTGCTGCAAGTTACATCCAGAAAATTATAGGGAGAAAACTGATATCGCATAATAAGAAATATACAGCACATCAACATCTGCGCATCTAAAATAATTTCTCAAGCAACCTGAAATATCATCATTGGAACAATGACTGTTCGACACTGTTGAAGCAAAAGAATTAGGATACTGTAAATCTATAAGTCTCTAATTATAATCAATAATGGTTACAGTATCAAAGCTGGACAGGCAAAATGGGTGGGGGCTGTTCTATATAGCGTCCCTACATTTGATACAAAATACAACATGCATACATGAATATAGTCAATACATTTTATATGTCATGTATGCATTTGCATTTAATAGCTGGTGCATATCATGTGTGCTGAATGTAATCCACAAAATATCCTCCTTTAAAATGCAAAGGCACAAAATTCACACAAAACAAGTTTAAGAGACTTTCAATTATATCTAGACATGCGTATTATAGAACATAGGTTCAGGGGTACAGAACACAAGTTCAGGGGTAAAGTATGGATGTCCAGGGGAACAGAACCACCCTTGGTGTACGCAGCTAACGAAAATTGACCGGTACAGGTCAAAAGCTGGACCAGTACGGGTTAACGGTTTTATTTGAATTTAAAACAGCCATAACTTGCTCAATATTGACTTCCTCGTGTCTAATTTGAAATATATGATGCCTCCCGATGCTTTTAAGTACCCCAATTTTTTACAGATTTTTAAACGGACCACAACTCTCTAAATGCGCATTTATGCTCTTTTCTCTCGAGAACGACTGTCTCATTTTCACGATAACTTTTATTTAGTTCTTCTAACATATAAGATCTATTTTCCCCATCAAGGTATGATGTAAATGACCGAACCGGTCCATCTTCTCGCTGCAAGCAGATTGCCCCGAACCGGTCCGTCTTCTCGCTGCAAGCAGGATGAAATTCTTTGTCACAAAGTTTGGCATCTTTTATAAAATCAAACGCGCGTCATTGAAACTCACAAGATGTAAATAGCATGTAATTTACATCATACCTTGATGGGGAAAAATAGATCTTATATGTTAGAAGTACTAAATAAAAGTTATCGTGAAAATGAGACAGTCGTTCTCGAGAGAAAAGAGCATAAATGCGCATTTAGAGAGTTTTGGTACGTTTAAAAATCTGTAAAAAATTGGGGTACTTAAAAGCATCGGGAGGCATCATATATTTCAAATTAGACACGAGGAAGTCAATATTGAGCAAGTTATGGCTATTTTAAATTCAAATAAAACCGTTAACCCGTACCGGTCCAGCTTTTGACCCGTACCGGTCAATTTTCGTTAGCTGCGTATACCAAGGGTGAGAACACAAATTAGATAAGGTGTACAGTATATGAGTTCAGGAGTATATAACACAAGTTCAGGGTTTTTAAGTACACTGCAAGTACAGGGAAACAGAACATAAGTTAAGGGGTACATAAGAAAGGCTTGATTTATCAGTATATGTTAAAACCCTGAATTTAGAGGATAAGGTGTAGAGTTCTCAATACACATGAATGAAGCAAATACATTAGTCAAGGAAAACACTCATATTAAACTGTGCATTCAGGTATACAGGTACATGTATACAGAAGTAATTTATAGTACCTGCTGAAAAACCCTTTCAGCCCCATTGCCACAATAAATTATGCTTGTGATACAAACATGTATGGTAAGGTACTGAAAGGGTTAAAATGACAACAGTTCTGTCATTTGAGGGGTCCAAGATTGCGTCATGCCTGCTGGGTAATCTTCCGCGTGCCACGTTGAGAGCGGAGATGGATTTGATTGGTACATTGATCCTGTTGGAAGAAAACATGCAATGCTGTCAGTGATGTGATTAGTAAAAATATAATACCGGATATGGAGAGAGATTTTACAATTCATGGCTCTACTCAGCAGGAGTTCAATAAAGGGGCTCAGGCAGGATGTAAGCAAAGCATGGTGGTAAGGCATGGTGGTAAGGCATGCCGTGGTCACATTTGCTTTGATTTTCAATACCATTGCCTGGCCAATGAGTATTTTGTTCAAAATTGCATTCAGTTTTGAACAATATATTCATCATTTTTCATTTAGTATTTGTTCACTTTCCTCAACCGATCCATGACCCAATAAAATGACAGTTACATTGCAAAATCTCTCTTTTCTTTTTCTAGTTTCTAGTAACTCTGACAATCTGAGAACATATCTTTTTGTTGAGTGTAGGACAAGTAAAACCAAATAAAAGACCTTTGCAAGTATGTTTGTACAAGGTCATTCAATAAGTTCATAGAAAAATGTATTTTTCTATGAACTTAGTGAACCACCTGGTGCATTATCTAGCAGGTCCTACCTGTATGTATTTCAGGGGAAAATCTTTAAAAAGATATGTTCTTTAGGGAAAGTATCAAGATAACAATTTATGTCAAAAAACTGTTTTGAAATGACCCCTTTCCCACTCAAAATGTAATGATAAATTGAGTGTTCAAATATAATACTTTCAATATCGAATACTTTGAATTTGTTTAAAATCTATTCCCACCAAGCATACAAAACTAACCCTTTCCTTACTTCTGTTTACATCTTGATTTTTATTGTGATACTTTCCCTAAATTGTATTAAAATGGCTAGTAAAAATGTGGACAGTGAAAGCCTAAAATAGAAGCTGGATGAGATTAACACATGCAAAATTGAAATAATCTTTTAGCAACTACAGGTTTCAAGTATAACAAACCATGCAAATGGTCAGTGACTTATTGGCAACATATCAAATGCTACTTTTTTATTGTTTGAGTATGATATTTTGTACTACAGAAGGTCTATATTTGTTAGAGCAACTAAGTGAATAAATTAGATATGAGACTACATAACTTTGAATGTAAGAAACTGATTGTTAGATCTTGGGATGGTTTTTTTACCATCAACCAGTATAGTTTTTTGTGATATGAAAATAACTAGACCCAGAAAACTAATATTTTTTAACAACGATAAACATCCAGTCATACTTCAGTTTTTTTTGTGAAAATATTAGAATCTGAATTCTCAAGACCTAACAATCTGCATTTGGAGTAAAAAAGTTGTCAAACATATAAAGCACTTAAATATGCCCTAAATCATGTGACACTAATATGGCACGGAATCCTACCAATATAGTGCCTAATGGCCAGACCTTTGCATTCTTCACCTCATTTTTGCAAGCAAGTCCTTTTTGCATGTACATTCTTGTACATGTAAATCTTCAGACACATGTAAATCATCTGAATCATGTTAATTACCAGACACATGTTTTTACCTGTAGATCTAGTTTTACTTGTCTGCTTTCTTGCCTCATATCTCAGCGTCTTGGCTCTCCTTACATAAGCCTTCCGAGTGTTAAGGGCATTCTTCATAAGTACTGGTTTCTTGGCATCAAGCTGGGCTTCAAATGCTACATTCTCAAAGAACCCTGGAATACAAAAGTCGAACCCATGCTTAATAAATATCCGGCTGCATTTATGAAACTAATGTTAATAAGATTAAAGTAAACTGTCACCATTTTTACTGACTTAAAACCTGTTTGATTAATTCCTTGCTGGTTCCACTCTTTCGTCAAGTAAAAAGACAATCATTACAGATGCTTACACCTAGTTACACCAACACTGAACTGGGAATACAAAAAATACAGTGGGTATAATATTTCACTTCTCATTGAAACCCACAATATCCAGACAAAACTATTGCTTACTTTTTAGATTCTTTACACTTTGCGACATTTCTTCCTGAGCATTTTCGGAGTATGAGTATGTTTTGTTTCCATCTGACTGTGTAGTACCTGCCACCATTAGGGTTTTGTCAAGTTTTGATAGAGATTCATTGGCAACTTTTAACCTATTTTCAGCCTCATATCTGGCTTTTACTTCTTCCTGTAATAATAAAAATGTTACAATTGTAATACCATTTTATAAATCGATGAACAAGTTCATTGGAATTGATAACCCAAATTTCTGAGAGTTTTTTTTCGAATACTGGAATAAGAATTGTAATTTAATAAATTTTCACCAAACCAAATAATGGTTAGCTGAAAATTCAACTTGGTACAAATGGAATTCAAACTAGCTGTAAGGTAATTTTCAACTGGGTGCAACACCTTGCTGATCCAATGCTAGGAATATCACTGGTGGATATTAATTACCTTGAACTTTTCTGTTGATTTAATACATAACGAATATTAGAGCATCTCCAATCGTATAGAAGAGAGACAAATTAAATTGAGGAAAATGTAAAGAAATTGTTCCATGGGGGTGGGGGTGGGGGTGTGAGTGTATTTCTGCTTACCTTGAGTTCATTTTCTGTGATTTGTTTCTGAGTTGTGAGTTCCTTTATAGACTCTTCTAGTTCAGTTGCATGGTCAGATATGGAATTCTTCTCTTCCTGTAGCACTACTGATTGTTCTTCATTCTCTCGTAACCTGAATTAGTATAATGCAAACAAGGTAAACAAGATACAATACAACACATGTGTGGTATTATTCTATAAACAGTTTTTGGTGTTAAAAGCAGATATCAATCAGAAGATATTATGCTGAATTTCTTTGGATAAGGGGTTCCAGAATTCACAAATTTATTCAATCTTTTTAATTTTCAATAAAAGCAACTATCTGACAATATCCAAAAATCTCCTTGGTTTTTTCAGAAGTCATAATATGGAGGATTGGAGAGTTTAATATGCCAGCTTACTAAATATTTCTTGTATGTTTGGCCCTTTTCACCTCAATTATCAATTTATAAAAAATGATCTTCATAATGTTCTTTCTTTGGTATTTACCGATTTTCAGCTTGCATTCGGTCATCATGTAACCTCTGCATTTGATCCTCAATCTTTTTTAACATTTCTTTTAACTCATCTGTGTTCTTTGAAAGATCTTCCTTTTCTTGAGATAACTTATTTGCAACATTCTGCCTTTCCCTCAATTCTCCTAAAGTCTTCTCTTTTTCTTTAGCAAGAGCCTGAAATTCAAGACACCTAATTTTAAGCCTTGTCTGTGTTTATAGTCATGGCTACAACTTGTCTAATTTCGATGGCAACTATAGAATTGAAAAGAGTAACGCTGTATTATAATTTCCATGGCGACCCTACAGCCTGTAAAAACTGGGATATGTTATAGAGCGACCTTGATGCAACCATATATTTTCGATGACTGTCAAAGTTATTTCTTAATTTTTAAGAAAGATCTCTAACTTTATTCTATATTAAATTATAAATAAAAAACGTTTTGGGTTTATGCTGTATCAGAATCACAGACACTGCACTAAAAGACAATGCACTTTAAGACACTGCACTTTAAGAGACATTGCACTTAAAGACAATGCACTTTAAGACACTGCACTTTAAGAGACACAGCACTTAAAGACAATGCACTTTAAGACACTGCACTTTAAGAGACACTGCACTTAAAGACAATGCACTTTAAAACAAGAGGATCTCTAACTTACCTCTATATTAGCTTGCAGGTTAGACGTAGTGTTCATTAACTCATGTTTATCCTCTTCGATGTTTTGCATCGCTTCAGCTGTCAGTTTCATCTCTCTGCAAACAACAGGTTTTTATAAATTATCATGGTTTTTAGGGCTTTAACCCAATGCATTGCGACCTTTCACCTACTATTCATTGGATTTCCACTACAGTAGGGCCAAGTAATTTTTAAACAATTAACATGACAAGATGTCACTACCCTGTGAGTAATTGCAAATTGTTACAGACACCAAACTCTGAACACCGACAGCCAAACACCGCAACAAGAAAGGTGGTGACATCATATATGTGCTTTTGACAAGTATACAGATCCTCAGCCTGGAGACATGGAGACATGAGTCCATTTCAACTTAATATTGTTCTTAGATTTCTAAATGTGATCTGTTCCAGTGAGAGGCATTCCTTGTCATATGGGGATGTGCCTGTAAAGTTTGTTACCCTTGATCTTAGTGCTCAAAAGAATATTTCCCCAAGATAAGATTCATGCAGATTTGTATTATCCATATCGAATTTCTATTCTTCTATACAAAGCTGACCCTTTGTAAGATAATTTTTAAATTTGAATAACTACACTCTGTGTGAAGAAAACAATTGCTGAAACACTCTGTATGGAAGCTGAGCTGAAATTGTACACCTCATGTATGAAAAAAATTCTTTCCAGCACCACTAAATTCTTTTCTAGTCTCAAATGGATCATAAGTAATTAACTCACTCTTTTAATTTATCATATTCAGATCGCAGATCTTCCGACAGTTGTTCCATTTCTTCTTTCTCCTTCTCCATTTCAGCTTGAATTCTTTCCAACTCCTGTAACATGTAAATATATTAACTCTTTTGATGGGGACATTGACTAATTCATCCTATCGGTAAGTGCGGGACGTCGACTAGAGTCGACTTTTATGCACGTACTACGCTAATAAGTTTTTCGTTGTATTTATAGATGTCAGGCTATGTCTAACCTTGTGGATTATGTTTGTACAGGACAAAACATAAAAGTAACAGGAAGTTAATGATATTTCGTGACTTTTTCATAGAATAAACCGATGTTTTCTCTAATATTATTTGAAATAAAGAAAAGAGGATTCAAAATGGCTGCTGCTAGAGCTCGAACTCTCATATGTATTAGGGCTACTGATGACAATTTTGATCAAATATTCAATGATTTGGACAATAAAAACGATACTTGATGAAATGAGGTGAAAATTATGATTTAATTTGGATTTTTGGATGGTATTATTTTATTTTTATTATCACATAGAATATTATTTAAATTTATTCTATTTTTCTCATTGATATCATGATCAATGATGTAATTGCTAATCTATACGCTAGAATTTGTATGTTATGATGGTTTAAAATGTTAGAACAATATATTGACAGCATGTACTGAAAATGTCATCAACATCTGATTGCTAGATAAAAAGTTATGACTGTTTGAATAAAATCGGTCAAAAGTAGACAATTTTCAGGAAATTAATTACCGACCTTAGCAATGTAGCAAATTTGCTAATTACCAGTCGAAAGAGTTAATCTAATTTAATCTGCAATAATTCAGTCCTTGCTTAGTCTCTGGGTTATGTTATAGACACTCTCAAGATTCCTGGACTTATTTGTCAGCAAAAAGGCCCCATAAAATATGATTATTTTACTTATCTGCATTATATTTTATGTCAATAATGTTATTTGTTATATCTTCTGCCACAATGTACCACTGTTTAAAAAGTGTATAGCAAATAAATAAAAAAAAAACAAAAAAAAAACATGTGCACCAAATTGCCAGTACATTGCATCTTGCATGTTGAAAATACATCAGTAACAGTTCAGAATAGTAACCCATGACATCCAGCCTATAATATGGTGGAAGGTAGCTAAATTAGATCCTAGAATTTTGAAGTGTTGCAGGACGGTGGTTAAACTACTGTTGGGAGAAGGAAACATAATGATTAATGTCAATAGGTGGTCTAACGGAAAAATTTCTGTATTATGTAAAATGTGCTATAAAGAACCAGAAACACTATCACACATGATACTGGACTGTGAAGGTCATGATGCTTTAAGATCTAATATTTTGGAAATTGTACATAATATCTTCAAACCAGCACGAAATTATCCAAAAGAGATGATTCTTGGAGCAATTTTTGGTGCAGGGGAGATATTTGATGTCGAGGAATATAAGCAAATTGCTGTTTACATCCATAAAATGTACATACATAGACCAGAGTCTGGTCTGTAACTATAATTAAATTGCATATCATATACATATGTTATAATTGTAACTAAATAATGTAAAATTTATTTAAACACATCAAATATGGTGGATAAAATAAATAAATAAAAAAAAAAAAACACATCAGCAGGCATAAATTCTGCCACACTGAGTGTTTTCCATTGTACCACTGTTTAAAAAGTGTATGGCAAATAAACAAATAAAAAACAAAAAAAAACATGTGCACCAAATTGCCAGTACATTGCATCTTGCATGTTGAAAATACATCAGTAACACATCAGCAGGCATAAATTGGCAATTTATAAGTAATTTACCAGCAATTTGTGATGCAATTATGACATTATTTTGATGAACATGTCATGCAAAATATCCCAGACTCATAACAAAGCAATGAAGCGATTTGCTTTCAACAGTCAACTTTACTGGTGAGAGGCTTAACCAAAAACTCCAAATTTTCAATTTTGTTTTAACAGTGACAATCAATTTTATGCTCATTTTGCTGGTATTTCTATTCTAAAGTTAAGTTTCCCCAAAATGTCAGAAAGTTTAATTTACCTCAGTTTTTTCTTTCTCTGCCTGCAGAGCTGTAGCCTCTGTCTGAAGCTGGCCTAAAACAAATATTCATTTGAGATTAGGAGACTTTGATCGTGCTAACACTAATGCATATCAATATATTACTGCACTTTTTTTAATTCAATGCTACAGTTTTATCGTTAAATTAGAGTGATTCCTACCGAAACTGACCCTGTGAAGGATTTTATAGAAAATTGCATCATTCGGTAAGCTCCCATGGTGAAAAAAGTTGATTTGTCTTTTTAATGTTATATTTTTTCATTAAGAAATATAGACTGAAGAGCGGGGGTAATATTGTCAAATACACCCCGCAGGGCTCGGCACAAACTGTTTCTGTACCCCGAATGAGCGAAGAAAGTGAGGGGTTTGAAAGCTTTTGTGCCTAGCCCTAAGGGGTGTATTCAAAATATTACCACTGCTCTGAGGTCTATATTACGATTCGAACATCATGAAAACTCACCAAAATGTTTCGAATATTCATTATGGTCCGCCATTACTTCAACCCGCTGTTATGACATCACACATTACACATATTACCAGGGGTATTCTTTGCGAATATACGCCGGGTGAAATGTTGACTTTGTTTACAGTTTATAGAAGGCGTGAATAATGCATAAAGTTTCAACAATTCTGAATAAACCAGCAGTTGCTCAAGTAGGTGCCTTGACCAAAAGAGTAGAAAAAAATTTTACCAGCAAGGACCTTCCTCCAGAAAATGGAAATAGGAATATGTTAAAAAAAAGTGAAGTTTTTTATTTGATGGACAGATGGACAGCAGCACAGACAGATGAGCAGATAATTCCATAGGGTTACAATGTTAACATAATACTTGAAAACATCCAGAAACATGTTTCTCCCCATGCCTATTACTTACAATAGCAACTTAGTGTATTTAGACAAGAAGCCAACTATAGCTCAGCTCACAGAATTCAGGTTTCATAATATTTATATTTTAATCCCCCATTATCTTAAATGTTTACTCGGTGTCGGTTTATGGTAATCAAACCACAAGAGTTCTACTTTATGTTTTCTGCAAGACCTGATTTTTAAAATCTCCTATGAGAACTTGCCATTTATGTATCACATTAGCTCCATGTCCATGCTTATTCCATGCTTTTCCCATAAAATGTGAATGGAGGGACTGATTTCCTTGCATTTCTATACAATTTAAAGTATTGACTACATGTCTGTTTAGTGTTTACTCTATTCCTTGCTAATTCCACTCATTTCCTCTTTTCAGTTTCAAACCATGATCCCTCGGCTTCAAACCCACCCATTGATTTATTTCATGAACTTACCATATAAGTCATGTTTATCTTGAGCCATTTGTAGTCCCTGGTCTTCTAACTGTTGGATCATGGCCTCCCCTAGCTGTGAATTCTTGAATGTTCTACAACAAAATTAAATAATTTACAACGAATTGAATGTTCTACAACATTTTTTCAATTTCAGATTTTATTTTGACATATTCAGAGCATATACCCCTATTCCGTGGATTTCATGAATAAGGCACTAACATGTAATATGTCACTACCTGCCATTTGGTACAGATCCTGACCACCAAACGCCAATCGCCAGACTGCCATCCACGTAAAAGTTGGTGACTATATAACAATGGTGACAAAAAAATGTTTACTTACACCCTGCTTGATATGCGTAGCATGTTGACCCACTTGTCTCTCTCAAACCCTGTATCTGTTGAAAGTGCCACGACACCCTGCAATGAATGACATCACAATTGAATATATATGACATCAGGATTTTGAATATAAATGTTACATGATTATGATACAGCATTTCCATGAGAATCTTTCATTACAATACAGGAATGTATGACATTCAAGGGTAACATTTGAAATCAAAATGATTTGAAATACTATGCGAATATATATGACATCAAACAGAACATGAATACTTGACACCAAACAGGTTTCTATCACATTTGACATCACTTGATTCTGTCATCTAATGCAGATCAGATGGGGTATAAATCCAGCGCTTACTCACATGTAAAGAATTCTAAGAACATGGGAAAGATTGTAAATGTTCCAGTTTATCAATGGGATAAGTGTTATGGCCTAAAAGTACTTGGTAAGTAGTGTCTTATCTCAGTGGGATATACAGAGCAGCTGCCGTATTAATGGACCATATACATTTTCTATACCCTCCTACAGATGGATACATATCTTTGTTCGGAGTCCAGAAAGGTGTTTATTACTTTTAGTATATTGATCTCCCCAGATTTTTGTGTGAAGAGTTTATTTTCGTGAAACTTTTTTATTTTTGTAATTTTTAAGTGTAACATTGGGAGACTTTTGTGATTTTTTTCTATTGGTAGATTTTGTAATCTTTTGTAGCATATTTTAGTGTTTTTGAAATCCATTGTAGGAGTAAGTAATTATTTAGTTTATACATAATTTATTTCTGTTTCACAAGCATTTGTATAAAATAGGCCTCTGGTTGGCCCATATACCCCCTGAGGAGTCTCCCATACCACTGAAGTCTAATGCCTCAGACACATTTAATCTATGGCAACTGTACAGTGGCCATGGTTTCCGAGAGAGAAATATGCCAAAAAATATATATGATGTCGATTTTCTATATCAATTTTTAAAAGCTACAGCCGCCATACGCTCACCATAGAGCAAATGTAACTGAGACCTTACAGTTGCAACAGTCTTATTAAGTGGTTATTTAATTAAAGTGGAGTTAAATCACTGAAAACAATTAAAAGGAGTGGCACCTGACAATTACTCATGTACAGTTTAACAAGAGGTAAATAACTGTTAAATTACAGGATAATAGGGAGGTACTTTGAAGAGCTGTTCGCCTCATAAAAAGTGTTGAAACAAAAGCAGCTGGGGGCCATTCAACTAACATCAAAACATCAAAGCAATAAGTGGTAGTACTTCTGCTGGAAAATACATTTCACACTTTGTTATGATTCTCCCAGGATTCTGACACTGGGTGTTGTATTGATGAAGATGGGGTCAGCGAGATCCTAGGGATGGATCATTATACCTTGAGGAGGAGAAAATTTAACATGTTGCCCTTTGTCTGTCTCTATACATCAAAGCAATAAGTGGTAGTACTTCTGCTGGAAAATATATATCACACTTTGTTATGATTTTCCCAGGAGTCTGACACTGGGTATTGTATTTATGAAGATGGGGTCAGCTAGATCCTAGGGATGAATCATTATACCTTAAGGTGGGAAAATTTAACATGTTGCCCTTTGTCTGTCTCTGTACATCAAAGCAATAAGTGGAAGTACTTCTGCTGGAAAATACATTTCACATTTTGTTATGATTTTCCCAGGATTCTGACACTGGGTGTTGTATTTATGAAGATGGGGTCAGCTAGATCCTAGGGATGAATCATTATACCTTGAGGAGGGGCAACTTAACATGTTGCCCTTTGTCTGTCTCTGTACATATTTTTCTCAAAAAATACTCATCAAACTTTTCAAACTGCTTCAAACTTGACTTTACTTGTTCATCTGTATTCAAAATTAGAGATAGTCTTTCAATCAAGTCAAGTCTTACCAAATAAGAATAAGTCCATACAGCTGCCCATACAGCTGTACAGAGTTGCTCAGTCACAAAATTATATGCATTCATCATAGGTAGCTACTATTTATTTTCATATTTTAGAATTATTAGTTCTGACTCGGTCTCTAAAATGTAAAATTGTCAATCCTAACCAAAGGATAGCAATTACTCCTAGCTATCTGGCTTTGAGGGAAGTATAGCCACTGCAGCCTAGAAATATTCAACTGCATTTGTGAAGGGATGCAGTTAACCCTCAGTTTCTTCAATGTTGTAAAATGAAACAACACCAAAGCAACATGTCAAAGTTATCTCTGGAAAACACATTTCAATCTTGAGTTAAACAACCATCCAAATGTTCCTTTATTATTAAGATCCTTTAAGCAAAATAAATCTTGAGCTTATTCCCAGACATATGAGGGAATTGGGGATTGAATACATGGTTGGAGATGATGATTTATATGGAGATTGGGACACATTTTATGACAAAATGGACTTAGTATGATGCCTGCACTGACTCTATATTGACATATATCGGTATTAAGGAGGTATGAGATATTATGTCTGTTTGAGGCTACACCAATAAAAAAACATGTTTTGCCTCTTTTTTGGAAAATGATTAGATAATGAGGACTTTTCTTATACAGCATTAGTAACAGGCAATTTTTCAGGTGGTGTCTACAAAATTCGATTTGAGGACTATTTTGACTGTTTTGATGTTAATTTGCAATTTTTCCTTTCTTCATTTGTCTACTGTCACGAATTCTAATGAAATTCCTGCTTATGATCAAAGTTGGCTTGAAAAAACAGTAGTTTTACCAATATTGAATAAGATAATTCAATATGATAGAAAGTTTATAATCAGAATGCGATCTTGAGAACTAACTTTGAAATAGATGTGCGAGGTGATGCTAAACATTTTATTTATTTCTCCTTGCCTTTTTAGGTTAAGTATTAGGCCTAAAGAACAAATTGTTATTCAATGCCACACTATCTCTGAAAATAATCAGGAAAGTAGATTGGAAAAATTAAGTTTAACTCTATATCTGAATGTCAAGGTAATAAATATCTTCTTCTTGATAGCTTCAGTTTCTTGCTTGCAGATTAACAAACTCCCAGTGGTAATTGGCAGTGCCATACTTTCCCTGGACATGATGCTCATATTGACTAGCCTCTATACAAAATAACTTCTCTCTTGTACACAGGTACTAACCAGATCTCAACCAGTAGCGTAGCATAGGCATTTTGTGAGTGTACGCCACGAGTGAGCGAAGCGAACAAGCTTTGAGGATTGAAACCCCCGGCCCCTAAGAAAATGTGAAAATGAGATTACATTTGAAGAGTTCTAGGGCGGTTTAAAATACGAAATTCCGACCAATAAGACTAACAAAATGTAAAAATACAATTCATAAAAAAATGAATTTTGAGAGTATGCCATGGCGTTTTATGCCTATATGACACCAGTGGGTCAACAGTATATACCGTGACCATTTGAGGATCCAAGTTGACCTGAACATACCGCTGAGCTTGCAAATACATACAGCCTGTACCTTAGCCATGATACCTCCGAACAAGCTTACGAAATCATGAGGTCTGCTTAATACCCGTGTTATAGACACCTATATACACTGAGCACTTATTGTGGCTCTAAAGGTGTTCACTACGCACAGGTTTTACTGTACAGGTAATTTTAAAAGTATGTAAATGCCAGAACACCAGCAGGCAATTCATTCAAATTAAAGACAGAAAAGTGTAGCATGGAGTCACAGCGGTCAGCAAGAATAAGAAAATTGATAAAGACAGTACTGTATCAGTAAAACAGCTTACTCCTAATTAGAAGAATTAACCCTAATTCACTTTGAATGCACTTTACAAATTGATATGGCATATGGCACAGAATGTTGCTATAATGTAGTTTACAGAGCTGCGACTGAAGGACATTATCGAAATAGTTAGTTTCAGACACCCAACCTCCTCTGTTAACTATATCCTATTCAAGCCTCCTACACTTCGACTCAAGCGGCCGTCAATTCGACCTCGGTAACTTTGTTCCTTCAGTCCGAACCATATTTTCACAATGTGAATATTGGTTCTTTATAGTCACAAACCACCAGTTTCTCTCTCCCAAACTTATTTCTCCATTTGCGCATCAAGTTTTCAGATCACGAACCACGCCACGTCAGTCGAAGTCTACGAGACCTGATATTGGAAATGTTGAAACCATTGCAGCATTAATACTGAAGTGTCTATGTTTAGCATTGTTTTGACATTCATAGTGTTGAAATATCCAGATTAGCACAATTGGCAAAACCATCTATTTTGATCACACAATCCATTTCCAGATTTAACTCTATCAGTATGTAGTCTGGCAATTTGTTCATAGATGCAAAGATTCTAAATATAAGAAATAATGTTGGATATTATTTTTATGCTCGGGGTATTTAGTTACTGAACAAAGTGCTGAAAAACACCGTGATAAAAATTATCAAATGAAGTAAGGCTTGAATAGATAGATAAACACTACCATCTGACTATTACTCAGGTATGTTGCCCCCCCCCCCCCCCCATAGCAAAACATGTTTTCAAAATCATGCAGTTTTCACCATTTTGAGCACTTTTCAAATGAGTTTGGGCCAAAATTGTCAAATTTGGACACCCCTGGAATTAGGGTAGTTTAATACACTTGGTATTTCACAAATTCTGAATTTACTGTATGTTTCTAATCTAAACCATGTATGTTTTCTAGTTTCCTAGATGAGGGTCTGAATGCTTACTTTGATTCTTCAAGCAATGTGTAAATATTAGGTCAGGAAACATTCTCTACTTAGAGTGTTTCTGTAGCAAATTCTCCCTGTAGACATTTTTATTTACTTAGTTCAAAAATCTCATTTCATTTTGCCTATAAAATATCGAAAGGCCTACATGTCCAGTAAACACTTATACAGGCTTTACGTAACTTAAATTTCCAATATCCAACAGGGTGTAAAGTGATGTTCAACTGGTTTCAAATTTATTTTCACTTCCTCAAGTGGGTGCACTAATATAATATCCTGTTGTTTCAATTCTGAAACACCTCCAAAAGTAGAACATTTTTCAGAATCTCATGACCAATTGACCTAAGGTTTAATGAACCTCTATAAGTAGAACAGCTCTTAATGGAACACTTTAAGTTGTACTGAAGGTGTACTGCTTAAACAGGTTTTCTGTTTATATTGCCTAGAACTGTAGAGATCTAGAAATAGGAGATACTTTGAAGTAAGTCTCATTATGCATACCATGGCAATTTCTTCTTTTATAATTAAAGATCATCTGCTTTAGGAAATGAGATCTGATGAATATTGGAATGCCTAAAATGGTATTTTCATTTCTTGTTGTCTTTCAAAACTACATTCATTCAATATGCAACGTTTATGTTAACCCGGCCAAAATGGTTTAGGTTAAAATATGAAGCTTACTCACTGAGAGCCAAGTATTCAATTAGTACCAAACAGAGGCAAATATGACAAGTACAGATCAACAAGTGCAATATCCTGACTTATTATCCTGAATTAGCTAATTGTAGCATGGCTGGGATGTGGTGGAAAATGAGTATTCCAATTACAGTAATTCTAAAATTAAATGGGATAATATGACTCAATATATGGTTGGATTTGCAGGCCATTAATCTTCATTTTTTGTCCTGTCAGACCAATGAGTGGGCATTTGAGATCATAAGTGTTGTGCTTTAAACAAATAAAATATCATAATGATTGAATCGCTCATATTTTCCCAATTTACTACGTGAAAAATTGAGTATTAAGTTAGTAAATATATCAATGTAAACAGTATACTCACTGGGGTTTTATAAATCATAAAAAGCATCGAGATAATTCCTCTTTTTTATGTTATGAGTAAATAATGAAATAAAGACACTTTCTTCAAGGGAGAGATTTATTGTTTTTTATTAACAACACACGCTTTAATGATTGAAATAACTGCTCATAACTTGAGAAAAATTTGCTTCAGGAAATGCCTTGTAGTGATATATGGTTACTTAATTAAAAGGCAGGACAAACTTTAGGTCCTTTGGATTAGAGAAGGACAGACTCTGGGTCTTCTTAATAAGAGGAGGTCCTTTTAATTACAGAACAATTTTTAGATCCTCTCAGTCAGTTCTGTCTTAATTCTACTGTTGCCCCCCCCCCCCAATTCTCTCATCATGCAAAATCTAGCAGTAGGTGACTTCTTACTTTCATGGATTTAAACCTCCAAGAAAATGCTATAGGAGTTAAATCTGACATTGATAATTCTAGATCCCCAGAAGACAGAATAACCAGAGACATATATATGTCTCTGTTATATGGGTAATAGACAATTTAACTTAAGTATTCTTTAAATGAGTTGGTCAAAAAAGTACATGTAGGTTAATCAGGTACAAAGGGCTTAAATTCACATAAGTTAGATCTGTACTTTTTAATCCACATGCTCTTGAATTCTTTCTAAACACCCAGACGTGAATATAGCGGAAATTAGGGCACCTTGTTGGGTATTTGGGCTTTACAGTAACTATTTTGAATACCAATGTATCTTGTTGAACAACATTTCAGTGACATTTTACAGGCCTAGCCACATTAATCTTTTCATAGCTGTTTTGTAGATTTTGTGTCTTTAGTAAGACTTCTCAAAAAGTTATACAATCAAAACACTTCAACCTTGAACTTGTTTTTGAATCTCCAAAGGCGTAAACTCAGCTAGACATTGTATTGTATACATGTATACAAAAACAGCAATAAGGAAATCTAAAGATTCATGATACATAGAAAATAGATTTATATCTTGAAATTTTATCTAATAAACGGCATTTAATTTTACTTCCTTATTAACTCATAAATCTCGATGTCACTAGTTGTGTAAATTTTTGTACTTCCTGATTAATTCAATTTTTTATCATAGGAAAGTAAGTAAGCGATTTGGCTATAGGAAATACACTGTATGAAAAAGCAATGTTGTATTTCTATATAATATACCACTATATGATCTCTGTAATTCTCCTCTGAGAGAGAAACTGGATTATCAAACATACTGAATCGTCTAAGCATTACACGATTTAAAAGTACCCCCTTTCTTTGTAGGTAAGGTTTGGAACAACTGAACCCTTGTGAACCAAAATAAGGTTCAAAGGGAAAGGGTTTGAAAAAATTGCTAATGGCTTCCTCTTTGGGGACAATGGTGTAAATGACTTATCCTTTATTGTCATCAAATATCATTAAGACCAAGACTTGCTGAAGGCTGGTCATCTTGTTATGTCTTTATCAAACTGTGAATAAGAAGATTAGATCTCATTACCTAATAATAACCAATTAATAACAAAGCCCTCAACAAAAACAACAAACAACACCAAACAAACTCATTTTATCTTAATTGTTATCATCTAACTGTGAAAATACTTATCTCATTATCTAATAACTAATTAATAAATATAGTTGTGGTTTCAGTAATTAATTTAGTGGCTTCCTTTTTACTTACACTCGAAGCAAACATTCAAGCCACAAACAAAATCATTAGCCTAGTAATCATTTTGTTTGTTGTTATTCCGTTGTTTACCTAGTTGAGAAAAAGGTCATGATTTTCTTGCCTATTTCATTTTATTTCACTCTAAAATTTGAATGAACTGTCTGATTTTCTTGCATTTCTGTACAATTTAGAGTATTGACTACATGTCTGTTTACTTTATTCCTTGCTGATTCCTCTTTTATATACTTTATTTCTTGTTTCAAAACATGACCATTGTGAATTTCTCCTTGAGGATGAACTTATAAAAGTGGTTTCTGACAAGATGCCAGTAGTTTGACTTCAAAAAGCAAATGGCAACCTTTAAAAATGTCAATATCATATCTAATTATGTTTTTGAAATTCAAATGTCATTTCGACAATTAACAAAAGCTTGTATAGCTCAAGGCATGAACATGTATTGCATGCTAAAAAGGCAAGATGAACTGTTTCAAAGGGAGATACATGTACCTTATAATGATTTATAATGGTTAAAATAGTTATGAAAGGGTTTATGAAGATTAGTGGGGTTCTCGGTGTTCGGTTCCAACATACTTTTTTAATGAAGCTACTCCTCTCATTACAAGTTAGACTCTCTTCTTGAATGTAGTACAGTATTTCTTATATTCTCGGAAAGGCAAAATTTGAGTTTGTAGCATCAGCAGAGTGCCTCAATCAGGGCATAGCTTTACTAGATACCTAACCTGTACTTGTATACTTCACATGGGGCCATCACGGTGCACTAATACTATAACATCAACGTAATAATGAGTCTCAAAAAATTCTAGAACCCCTAAAAGGGTGACCTAATCCACTGACAGACGACCCCTAGGTGGTTTTTTTCATTTTGGCCTAAAATGAGCAAATGGGCCTAAAATCCTCTGCAAATCCTCTTGAACAAAGAGCAATTTTCGGGCAAATACAGTGTCATGCCATTTCCTGGTGTAGTAAATTATCAAGATTAACTTGTTTATTAGTGAATCTAAATCAAGCAATGTAAACAACATATTCAAGAGCCACAGAGCTCTATACAAACAGTGGCCTGATCAACACACTACTTGAGATTAACAAAACAGAACAAGTCAAAACTAAACAGATAACATATATGCAGCTGGTATGGCTGACACAGATGAGAAATAAAATCCAAACTGCTTCATTTTATCTAATCAGCAACTTTAATATTTGAACAACTTTTGTACCTTTATTTAGTTTTTGAAGAATTTTTTGAGTCAACACAAGGCCTTCTCACTAAAATGCCTCAGTTTTGACATCATGATAAACCATGACATCTCATTTCTTCTCAGCCCTGAGATGTTTCAGGTGAAACAGAAGGATGCTATGAGTATCAGAATGCAGTTTTGAGGATTTAGTCAACACATTTTATATACTGAAATCCTATAGAAGCCCTTGCCATACAAAGGCCCTTATATTGATTTAAGTATTTGTTCTTCAATTCATATAGGAAATAGGAAATATATCATTTTGGATTGGACTTAACAATATCTGTATAATTTAAAATTGAGGATATCCTCTCTTCTTCTGTATTTATTTAGTACATATGGCCGATGTTCAGATTGTCATTTTTCTTGGGACTGTGTTTTATGGTAACCAAAGGTGTACCTGGGCAGAAGGCATTTGTCTTGCAAAAACCTTGAAAAAATATATTTATCACTATATCAAAAATAATCATTATAAGTGCATACTATTATACTATTTATTCATTTCTTTTGACAGTTAAAAAGTGTGAAAACAAATTATATTTTGTTCCACTTTCCTAGATTTGCCACACTTATTCAATTTTGCCTCATCTATCTTTAAATCCTGGATACACCCCTGGGAACAAAGTTCATGTCATGACTGGCAGACAACACATTGATAATGGGCCCATGATATATTGTGTTGTAGTGGAACTTTAGAAGGTACAGTAAAACGGGTATAAGTGGACCGACTTTGGGACAGCAAAATAGCATTAAACTTGGGAGGTGTTCAGTTCCAGAGGTTAATTTTCATAGGTTAAGTTTAAATCAAATTAATTAGTAAAATGACTATTAAAGGTTTTTCTCTTTTGGAGGTGTTCTATTTGTAGTTTTGCTTTAAGACTGTGGACCCCCCCCCCCTTTCTACTTCACCAACATAACACATGTTGTTGGAAGGGTTGGGGGCTCCAAGGACTTGTGGCTCAGTTATTCTAAAGCCATGTTAAGGATGTTCCCTGGACGAAGTTGAAAACGATGAACACCAACCCCTAATTTTTCTTTTAAAAATGTGAAGTACATAGCATAACTAAGTGTTTCTGTGAGTTTAAGAAAAAGTTAAATATTCAAAAGTGTGTTTTGGGGTGAAAACCTGATTTTTAACATGGGTTTCAATGAGAAAGTGCCACGCCCACTTTTGTCAAATATTGACACTTTAGAGGCCTCTTGCTCAGAAAAAAGCACACTAACATATGGTTTTTAAAGTTTTAATATTCTTTGTTGCCCGTGAGAATCCCAGAAAACCATTTTGAGAAAAAGTTAAATACTATTGAATATTTTCCTATCTGACCAGGGAACATCCTTAAAGGTTTTACTGCAGTTGTAAACATTTCCTGTTGGAAATATTCCAGCTCAGATGAATAATACAGAGCATGTAGCAATCATAAACATGTTACCCCACCTAGACATACCCTGAATCCCTAACATCTAGTCACCCTTCCCTCTAACTATAATAGAGCATGTAGCAATCATAAACATGTTACCCCACCTAGACATACCCTGAATCCCTAACATCTAGTCACCCTTCCCTCTAACTATAATAGAGCATGTAGCAATCATAAACATGTTACCCCACCTAGACATACCCTGAATCCCTAACATCTAGTCACCCTTCCCTCTAACTACAATAGAGCATGTAGCAATCATAAACATGTTACCCCACCTAGACATACACTGAATCCCCAACATCTAGTCACCCCACCCGCTAACTATTATAGTTGATGTTTGATCAAACTGTTAGAGATCTCTAACATTCAAAGAGGGTATTCAAGGCCAAGCTCTTATCAAGGGTACTCAATGAACAACAGAAATATCAAAATTAAAAACATATTTTTGTCTATAGAATTCTATACAGCTTTGATAATTTGAGAACTTCTGTTATATATACTGAATTTCAATGTCAGTTCTCTTCAAGAAATTACCCCTTGCCAATGTCAATCACTCTTTTAAAAACAGTAAAACTGTTCACAAAACTGTTAAAAAAAATAACTTTGAGTCTAATGGTTTTCAACTTCTATAAATTCAATCTTTTTTTAGTGCGTCAATAGTGAACTTTCAAATCCGCCTGTATGCTTTTGATACTTATTGAATTAAAATTCCCCTCCCTGTTTAAATAATTTGATAACTATAAGTACTCTGAATCGGAACTCTGTAACTTGCAGATAATATTACAGTTTTGATGCTGAAGAGATCTCAATGGTCTCAAATGTTGATTTCTAACTATCAGTATGCCTTCAGAAAGGAACTGATCATGATGTCTATTATCTTTCAGGATCTCTATATCAATGACAAGGATGTAAGTCACACATTCTGATACTCATAGCATCTTTCTGTTTAACCTGAAACATGGGCTGAGAAGAAATGAGATGTCACACAATATTTCAGAAAAAGAAGTGGGAGGACGAGGATAAGATTATTGAAATGAATTCTATCGATCTGTCTGGAACTTAATCAAGAAAGTGGGTGTGCATGACCAAATCTATATCTCAATGTCATTTGTTAATAACAGAGGTGTCAGTAGAAACAAAATGTAATCTTCATGCTTTTTATATACGTTTGTTCAGAGAGTAATTTTATTTGAATTTTACTGTATATTGTCCTGCATATAAAATAGGTTTCTGACTTGTATATAGGACTTTATCCTATGCCCAGTAGAGTTTTAGAGCTTTTAGGGAGATAAGTTGATAATATATATCCCATGTCTTGATTTTGAGGTTTCCATATCCAGAACCTCCATATCTCCTGCCATAACTCCCGATCCAGGGCATATCTTTCGGGTTTGAAAATTTTTTTAAAAATAATTTTGGAGAAAACACCACTGAGTATCGCATAAAGTAGTAATGTACAGTCGGTTTGAATATGGGGTTTATCCCTCGTGAGATATGCACATCTACCCTCTGGATAAACCCCATATCCAAAACCTCAAAGTACATTACCCTTATATACCTAGGTCTGATTCAACAGAAGGCCAAAGTGTATTCAGGGAATATCATAACCATAATTACATTAGTATATTGTGTTAATCTGAACCATATGAATCAGTAGTTAAATAAACAGTCTCAATCCCAGGTGCATTATCTAGCTCAGTATTTGTTATTGTTACCCTGAGTGCAGGGGTAAGTCCTAAAATAACCTCAGTTTTACAGTTACAGTTGGAAGCCCACTCATATTGAAAATTGATAGCCCATTTTCTTGAAGATTTGGCTTAAATTTTTAAGGTAAGGGGCAAAAGACCAAGTAATGCCCAAAAAACACTAATTCATATTGGAGCCCTAAAAAAATTTTGGGCTCAGAAAAAATCTTAATCCGCCAATGGTGTGTTGTATTAGAGAGTTTATATTGGTAGATTTACACTTGAGATATAAGATTACTTGCATATCAAAGTTATTTTTATATTGTTTGAATAAACTTCAACATGTTTCTTTTTAATCGAGCTTGAAATAATATGTTGACATAAAGATTTTTTAACATCTCAAACGTTTGTACATTACATTATATGGTGTCAGATGGTTCAAAAAGTAAAAGATATCACACTTCAACTTATATTTTCAAAAGTAGATATCTGATCAGGCCCATAATAGTGGTTGGAAGACTGACTCGTGTACTCGAGTTTTACTCGCATTTGTCCTAAAAATCAATTGATCGAGTTGAAAACTTGAACTCAAGATTTGAAATTTTTACCAAAAAAATATTTTTCACTCGTTTTCACCTTACCTTGACTCGCGATTCGTCTCTCCTATTCGCAATTTCCATGCTTATAGTTGTAATGTTCTGCTTAATCTGTATAGAATACAACTTATTTTCTATTTAATGCCATGTGCGGAAGACAAACATACTTGGATTTTATTCTGCGTTTGTTATTTTTATGCAAAAGTTTCATTTCCGGTTTGATGCATTCTGGGAATATCCAACATATACGATTTAGACAATAAAAAGTATAGAGGCACTTGAAAGACTTAATCAAATTGATGAATTCTGCCGCTACTTGGGAAACTGAAACCAGAAGTAACTCAACTAAGTCAAATCGCGAATATAATCATGGTTTTTCATGGCCCACTCGAGTGAAGATTTTCAGGCGAGTCCGACCACTAGCCCATAGACAGCATTTGCCACATTTCTTGGCCTAAAATCACTCGAAAAATGTCAGTTGTTAGACCTCCATATTTATAAGGCTACACTATTAGGATGAAATATGCAATTGCAGATGCTTTAAGGGTAAAGGCCAAAAAGTATTAAAAACACATAGCAGATATAGACATAATAGATAGGAAAGAATTATTTCAGAATAAAACTGGTCATGAGACAAATCTCAAGCAAACATTTATTTAACATAAAAAGAACAGTGTCTTACACCCCCAGATCTTAACATATTCTAAATTCATAATGATATGTCCCTTACATAATTATTAGACTTGGACGTGGACCTTATTTTCTGAAAAATGTAAAGCTTCAATAAAATTACTACCAAGTAAACAGTACAAGTCCAAAATTGAAGAAACCACATTTGCCTTTTCCAATTTTAAAAGGCAATTAAACTTACATGTATTCCCACTCAATTTCTACAATTTTCATGCTTCAATAATTGATAGAAAAGGTTTACTTCAAATTCAATGAATCAATTAAGTTACAAATCTATATAAGGCATGCAATGACCTACTAATACTAAAATGACTGACACCTACAAAATGTGCCTGTACACAACTAATGCTGAAGATTAAGGATAAAGAAAACAAGGGAGGGGTTGGCAGGGGTTTCATTAAGAAAGGCAACAGGCGATTTTTGCCGGTTGTTTTCACCAAAATGGCCTGTTGTATTGAGGAATTATGAAAAAGTTAAAATTATAATTTCTAATATAATATTACCTGTTATCAGAAATTCTGATGAAATCTCTGGGTTGGTGTTCTTCATGATTGACCCTTCTATCAGGGGTTTTATTAGCAGGAGGCAACAGGCGATTTTCATCGGTTGTTTTCGCAAAATCGCCTGTTCTTTAGGGGCTTTTCAACTTCTCCATGTTAAATTTATGCTTTCCATTAATTTTGCCAGTTGTTTTCATTTATTTAGCCTGTTGTGAGAAATTCTAGTGAAACCCCTGCTTCTATACACCAACCTCTAGTGTCAATGAAAGTCATCAAGGAGGCAATGTGAAATTGTGAATTCCATAAACATGATTGACACCTCTCGATTATCACCTCTAGTGTCAATGAAATACTACCGGTTAAGTAAACAAGGAGGTGTTGTGACTTCCCAAAGTGATTAACACCTCTCAGGCTTTAACCTCATCCTCTTGGAAACAATATTTCAAACTATAAACAAGGCATTAACATGCAAAATGTCACAACCTGCCATTTATTACAGATGTCGACCATCGAAACACTGACCATCGAACACTGTCCACAAAAATGAAAATGTGAGACAATTTCTCACTACTTTTCAAAATACAGAGGGTTATTCGCTAATTAGAGACACTTTCAATTCTATAGCTATGTTAGGTAGACACCCTACATGAAGTGATTTAACAAGTATCAACCCAAATTAGTTTAGGAAAAGACAATCAGACCAAAAACAAAAAATATTAGTACCACTACTTTTGTAATGTGGTATTTGTAAAGAACTAGATATGAACTAAATATAATATGCTTTACTTAGATTAGATAGATTGTTAGATATCGATCAATGTATGTCATGTGGCATGTCTCATTGGAAGCAAACACATAATTAGTGATGGAACAGTAGACTAAAGTTACAACTTCAATTCACTGCAATAAATCATGGCCAAATATTGTTGAAATGTTAGTAATTCTGGATCACTGATCAATGCATATTAATGTATGTAAACTGAAATGACTTGTGTCTTGATATGTGTGCAGTTATTTCCACCCGATGCAAATTCTATGTTTTATTCCCCATGATGCAAGAGTTGTGGAAAAGGACCAGTAATGGATTCTAAATAAAGACTTGACTACTCTCTAGAGCGTCATCAATAATTTTCTGTACAGTGTACTTACATTAAAGTTGTCATTTGTGATATGTATGGAGAAAGGATGTCCGTTTTCTTCTACGGGTTGTATGTCACAGCCTCCAAGTGGTATGGCACCCTAAAATGAAATTATTTATTATTTCAAAAAATTTAAAATGTTTTGTGAAGATACCAATATGGCTAATAGTTATAATGGCCTGCCCTAGCATATTAATTTAATTGAATTTCAAGTAATTGTTCTTAATTTAACACATCCAGAAAGTTTTCAATTCATGACTTTTTTTATTAATGGGTTAGATATTGGTGACACCATATCTAGTGAGTAAGCAAATAGGACTAAGAATTAACGAAGTTAATCAACATTTTCAAAATCACCATTAAACCATTATCATAACTGACCACTGCTCAATCAAAATATTAAGAACAAAGCATTAACCACATAACGCTGAACACAAACCATCATCCATAAAAATAGTTGGAGAATGTCACTTCTGGTGATATAATCATAAAGCATGAAGTTTTGCATCACTTACTTTTGGATGTATATTAAAGAATCTCTTCTTTTCAAATTCTTTCTTTTCTCCATCAGAGTAATACAGAAGAAAACCATCTTTAATTATGAAGAACCTAAAAAAATCATATTTTATGTTTACAAATTTTTATATTTCATGATACAATGTAAAGAATGGATAGAACGTTTGGGGAAAGCGGGGCTGGAATCTAATGACAATATCACCGGGAAATGATTAAAAGGTACGCAAGCATTTTTTCTGTCCAGGATTATTGGTTTCGGGAGAAGATTCCCGGGGATTTAGTAGGATAATGATTGTGAATATCAGCAGAAATTTGGTAGGTTCGGGGGTTTTCTTGGTAGCTAATGAAAAAAGATGTTAGCCTTGATGAAATACCCAAACTTCGATATATTTTGACACCAGGTCCATGATCGTTGGATACGTCTCTGCACTATTTATCCAACCTTTAATATGTCTGGGGTAAAATCATTTGTTCTATAATCCTACACTACACTTTGGCCATGAATTACTAAAATTAGGCTAGATTAGATCAGAGGACTCCACAGTTCGAACATGACTTCAACATGAATTCATATACAGTTGGGGACATAAATAAATGACAGGTGGATTTGCTGAAGTGAGGATTTCCCATGTTAAAAATAAGAGAATTTACAAGAGGCCATAAATCAGTGGATGAGATTATACAAAATGTAAAATATACAAATTTTAAGGGATATGTATCTAGACAATATTGGAAATTATGGGCTTTCAGACCACCATAATTAGGAAATGGTGATCGAAAATCGACCTGTCATTTATTTTTGTCCCCAACTGTAGAGATGACTCTAAACACTGATTGGTCAAATGACATTAGACCTAACGAAAATAAAATGGCAGATTCAAAATTACTCCAAATAAAATAGATTTAGAAACCCTAGGCATAGATTGTAGGCTAGCCTACGCTGCTAAGTAAAAAAAAAATAGAAAATATTTTCAGAAAAAATAATAACCCACCTTTTAGACCATTTGCTAGACTGGTGTGCAAATGGTTTCTTCATCAAAACTCCATATAATTGGACATTATGATATTGCTCACCATTTCCTAAATTGGGAGGCATTATATTGATATTTCGGTGTGAATAAATCCTAATATCTCAAGCTCATTTAAATTTTGAGAATCTGGAAATAATCCAACTTCCTGCTTTAAAGAAATCTCATATTTTCTCGCGGGATTTCGACAAATCTAGTCTGACGTCATTGATCTATAAATAGGCCGTCGGGACTACATTTTCCTTTGAGGAAACAAAATCAACAAACCAACCAAGGCCAAGAAAAATAATATATTCATCAGAAGGATTAACAAACATCTACTGGAAATTACATGTCTGTGCACACAAGCCATTGAATTTCCCCTGATATGAACAGAAGCAAAATACATACATCTTTTCAGGATTTTGTATGATAACAATTAAATTGTGACACAGTCACACAGTGAGCACTATCAATCTTCAGATAAAGTGCGGTTACTCTTTGACTTCCGGTTTGGACTCCCGTTTTTGTTTGGTCATAATCACTGAGTTGGTGTATATTTTACCTTATTTTTTAACTTCAATTGAGTCTCAATACTGGTCGTTGGCATGAGATATTGAGCTTGAAGCACAAATTTCTTACTTTTTTTGGGCCAAAACTCTGCTCATGGACATGACATCATATCTATTTATAGATCGTCAAGAAATCTGTAAAAAAAGATTCTGACAAGTTACAAATATATGAAAGTTGAATAAACATAAGATATCACTGAGCATCTGGCATGAGAAAAAATATTTAGAATTTTCTTTTTTCTAAGTTACCGGACTTCATTCTATTTTATTAGATATTAGATAGATGGTGCTGACTGTGCACATTCACCATGTCGAGTTATTTTACAATAGTTCAACCCAGAGATTTATTATATGTCTGTTCAACCCTGAGTCTCAGATTTCAACAAAATTATAATTCATATCAGTGACAAACCCACTGCTGACGGATCTGGGGGTGGTGGGGTTCGGAGGCAGGGGCACACCCCCCCCCCCCATTTTTTGAGGACCAAAATCTAGTTTTGCCCCACATGAAATTGAGTAAGCAATTTAGGTAACAAACAAGCTGTTTTCCTAGGGCTTACAAAGGCTTGTAGCTAGACTACCAGGAGGCCACAGTAGCTCCCAAAATGCCTTTAGATCCTCATAGCATCACCTCCGGTCCATCAACTCCAACTGATTCAGGCTGGGTGGAGTTGGCAATATTGTAGACAACAGCAGGGGCGTAGCCAGCTTTCAGTCAACGGGGGGGGGGGTGCCATCGCCAAAGAATTTCGGTTTTCAGTCAGTGGAGTGCGATTGTACACTCCCCTCCATAAGTTTGGCAACCCTAGCTGAATTTTTATTTACTTAACCGGCGATAAAATAACTAATCATATTGATGGAGAAGTAACTAGACTTCATTTTCAATACCTCCAAATTTTCTCAATTTTTTTCCTCAATTACAATAGGTCGAAAATTGATGATAAATTTGATGATTTTTTTATAATCGACATTCCCAATTCCCATGTAATCCAATGGGAAATGAAGGGTTCGGGGCAAATCAGAAATCAGGATATCCTTTCAGTAAAAGATTGGGCAAAAAATATTTTTATATAGAAAATCGAATTGTCTCACCTTTTTGTACACTAAGTATTTAGTTTATTTGATGAATACTAAAGTTACAGCGCTTCAAAGTCATTTTTGAAAATAATTTTTCGCCTCCTGTGTTATTTAAATGGGAGAGGTTTTTTGAAAAACAATTTTGACTTTAAAGCCCTATAACTTTGTTGAACCTGAAGAAACATATCAATTTTTTGATAAATAAAGTTAGTAAATTCAATTACCTGCCTAACTAGTATTTTTTGCAAGGAATCGGATGGATGGATATTCTGTCATATGATTTGCGGCAAACCTTCCATTTCCCATTGGTTAACATGGGAATGTCGATTTTCAAAAATTCATCAAATTTATCATCAATTTTCGACTTATTGTAATTGAGGAAAAAATTTAAGAAAAATTGGAGGTATTGGAAATAAAGTCAAATTCCGTTTCCATCAATAGTGTAAGTATTTTCATCGCAGGTTAAGTAAATAAAAATTCAAAGGTAAAGAGGCTTTAACACGTAGTTCAATGGGCGAACTAAGGATGCCAAACATATGGAGGGGAGTGTAGCATAAACAAGCCAAAAATCTTGAATTTTACAAAAATTGATGCAACTAGAGCTAGAAGCTTCAAATTAAAAGCATTTTAAAGCTTTTTTCTTCTCTTATCTCATGGTTATATTTTTTATTAGTTATGGGGGCGGGGGTGCTACGCCTACGGTAACAATGTTCAAATCCATTGACATTATGCTTCACAAACTCAAATATATTATCTCCCAAAGGGTTCATGATAAAGGATTAAAAATGTAATGTATTATTCTACAAAGATGTAAACGTTTCCCTGACATATGAAAGGTATGATTGTACTGTTCTTTGTTATTGATTAAAAGCAAAAGTAATATGTGCATCATACCATGTACGCCATGATCAGAACAATTTATGTGGTTAACCAACAGCGATCAATATCAGGGGCCAATGCAGTGTTGTATACAAGCTAGAAAAAATTGTAAAACGTATAGCTATAGAGCTCTATAGGCTTGTATTCGCGAATGTAATTTTCGGCTGGCTGTTGACTACAGACCCCGGGCTACAGACCAACTATTTAGTGGCAGGTTCTATTCATACCAAAATGAAATGCCAATAAAACAGTAGGTATCCGGTAGCCGACAACCGAAAGTTGCATTCGCGAATACAAGCTTATAATAGCTTCATCATAAATGGACATATCTGACCTCTTCGTTCTTCCTAGTTGCAGGCAAGTTTGATTGCAAAACTAGACATATTAATTTGCGTGGCCTAAATATTTCTCTGACGTCACTATCCATCTTGGCGGTGATTACTCGATTTATTTTGTAGCCTTACGCGTCTGTTGGCGATATCATTAAGACATAATTCTAATCAAATTATAAATCGATTGATATTTTGAGAAAAACTAATTAACGTTTTGATCACAATGCAATTAGATAAAAAAATCACGTGTAAAATATGAACATATAGGTGAAAATCACAAATAAGAGTCGATCTATTTTCTTGTTAAATCGCGCATGACTACAGTGATTGGCCCATATAAAAACACAACTGGATGTAAACAACGTCAGTGCGGCGTAGGCAACATCTATAGGAGCTGGTCTCGCGGTGGACTTCATTTCAGGACATCTGATTTCGTTTATATTTGGGTTTAGGAGCTCTATTTCTTCAGCTAGCTATTGGATTTTAACCATTTGTTGAATGTATCAATATATTGGTGTCTTTAGTTGGAAGAAAGTTGAGAAAATGCTGTTTGAACTGAAAAAGGAAATGGCGCAATTGAACCCGCCATCTTGAATTGAGAAATATTCCAGAATATTGAGTCATATAATGTTGAATATTAGGCATGATGATGTCAATTCTTTTTAATTAACTGATTCAAGGAATAGAAATGAATTAAACGCTTGAAAAACATTCATGAAAAGTTAGCTCAAGTATCTTGATTGTCTGATTTTCAAGGTGGAAAGTTCCCAGACAGGAATCCAGACAAAGGACGATGCGACCTTCATAATCAGGTAAGTTTTACTTCTAGATAGACATTTAATTATTATCATGTTTCATAAAAACTTGGAACTATTCTCAGCTTTCGATTCACAGGCCCAGGAAGATTTAAATCCCCCCGTCACTGTATCGCTTATGTAAAAAATACAAACCTTTTTTCTAAGTAATACATAGTGAGGGGGATGAACTCTAGTTGTCTGTGTTTCGATTATATTAACCTTCCAATGGATCTATCGAAAGCCCATGTTTTAACCATATTCTCCATAATTGTAAGTATCCCTTGGCCAATTTTTGATATGCTAATTTCCATATGGTAATGGGATTTGTGAGTTGACCCTGCACATTTTATTGGGTATTTTGTCTTCCTACTGTATTCTTCACGAAGGAATAGTTTGCGTGATGAAAACTTAGTACATGAATTGAAGTTTCAGGATTATTTTTCTACATTCAATGAACAAAGACTTTGGCCTTTTAGGCTAGTATTTTGTATGCTGGATCATCCAGCTCAGTTAGTATGCTATGGTTAGACTATATCCTATTTAGTCTGAATTATATTCAGACTATAAGGCACCTATGTTAAAGATTGGTAATTTGTAATATTTGTTTACATAGGAAGTGCTATTCAAAATGGCCGATTTGGTAAAATTAATTTGCACATTTTTACTTCAACTAGCCTTATTTCCACTTGACAATATGCTGTGTTACTTTTTATTGCATTTAATTGTACCTTACTACTTAATTGAAATTTTGTAATGCTTATTTTATTGAAGAAATGGTTCCTCTAATTGATAATTTTGTGCAAAAAATTTCACTGCAATTTCCACAGGAAAGTAGTATATCATAACAGACTGACTTCTGTCAGTCTGTTGGATACATACTAATGCTATGGTGGATTTATTATTACATTTACATATTAATATTATATATTTATGGATATGACGCATGAATATGTTTGTGTGACTACTCATACTCAAAATATGTTGAGGTGTTGCCCGTACTTAATATTCTTCATTTTTTTAGGTCCAGCTAAAGGAGTGCATCGGGCATCTCCAAGGCATCAGTCTGGTCATCTGGTATCGTGAGTCATTTAGTTTTGGCAATTATGTTTATTAATTGACTTTTGTTGTTATATATGGTCTGTCTCTTGGTTATTAATAAAGTTATGATAAGTACTATGATTACAAATCATTTATAAATGTAATAAACACTTAGTTAATTGTTATATATATGTATGGGGAAATGGGGGGTTATGATGACTTGCTATTTACAGTATTTCACAGTAGAGTGTCGCCCCAGTGCAGTGACTGCGGGAAGTACAGGTTAACTGAAACAGCTCAGATGTGTGGCCTTTGTGGCGGAAGCAGTTTTTCCTGTTAAGATACGACTAGTTTTCTATTGATAATTTATGTTTATCATTGAATTTGATTGATTCAATCATTTCTTTAAATAGTTGATAAATAGCCTTAATTTAAGAATTCTTGAGTGAATTAAGGTAATGATTACATGTCTAGTTGCATGACAAACGTTTTGCAGGGTTTAAAGGACCAGCTTATCAGTATTGTACAGTGGTGTTAAGAAAAACTGCTTCAAAGTCTGCCTAATATCATCTGCTGCCCTTCAAGTTCCTGGTTAATATCAAGTCCTCATTACCATAGCGGTGTAACACCAGTGACTGGGATAGAGTCTGGTCCAAAATAAGTGGTGAAACCTACTGTCAAGATAGCTGATAAAGAAGTAACATTGTGCCCATGTGATTTTATAGCGTAACTATGTTGACCTTTCAATACTTTGTCTTAAGACTAACTAATGATTGCATTAAAGTCAGGTATCGAATCTAAGAATTTTATAACTTGCCTCAAAGGCATGGCACCTGTTTGCTTTGTTGGTATTTCTTATGACAGGGTTTCAGCAGTCTTCTGACCTTCATTAAACCACACATTCGTTTTCCTGGTACCAGTTGCAACACCATCAGGCTAGTTTGAAATTGAAGTAGAGGTTCCTCCAACTGTAACATCAAATCCAACTACCATCACAATCAAACAACTAGGTATTGTTGTTGTTGTATTCACAGCTCTTCATACATGTCATATCATGTTTGATTATTGTTGAATTACTGACACATATTTCTAGTTTTTCTAAAAAGTAATGAATGGTAATAATAACCTTCAAACATTTTAGTATTCATTGTAGCTAGAAGTATTCAGCCATAACCATTCCATGTTTGTTTTTTTACAATTGTTTTGAGGCACAAGTCAAGATATTCAAGATCTTCAATTTAAATCTGAAGAAGTTCTACCCGACCCATATAATAGATGATGGATGTTTGTGAAAGTGGTATTTATGATGGTTTTAAAGTTTTAACATTTGAACATATTGTTTCCCTTTCTATATCAATTTTAGAAATTGAGATGCCCATGATGAAGCACTGAAATGAACCAATAGAAGATCATTATTAAAGTAAACTAATAATAGATTTCTCATACGTGAAATACTACACACACATTGTCTAAATAATTTTTTAAAAGAAAAATACACTTTTTTAGGAGTAGATCTAAAAGCTACATCAAAGTTCTAATTTTTGTACATTCAGTTCTTAACAGCTTTTACTGTCTGAAATTATTTTTTTATTAGGAATGACAGCTATTAAAGCTCATATCTGCTGATGTTTTATATTTTTATTTAATAATAATCTCTTATTTGACAACCCCTTTTTGAGAGCAATGATTGAAGGGAGTTTATAGGAGTCAAGAAATTGTCAACAATTGACTTGGGGCCTAAAATTGAGTCGCTGGATCTGAATCTTAAAGCTGAATCTGATATACCAGTAATCTGGATGCCTGCTGCCACTTTTGATGTCCTTCGAGTTTGTACTGATTTATACATTTTTAGAATTCAGGTTGCGTGATTTATTGCTATTGCTGTTCATTTATTAAGATTTTTATCTCGGAAAATGAGTCCACATGTACATATCGTATCATACAAATCTGGAGTACATCTAATTTTATCATAATTTTATTTTAAGGTAAAACAGTAAAAGCTTTAATTCAAAATTAAGAATGTCTCATTTCATGTAACTCATGAACAAGCTGTGTAATTATTCTTGCCATGCCTTTCTTTACCTCTTAAAACAGGAAGATGAAATGCAATGAAGCCAAAGCACATCGGCAATTCGTGAACGTGTCTATGTTTGTTCTTATCGTTTGATTAATAATCCACATTCGACTTACTAGGACTATATTTTGCCAGAATTTGATAATATTACCACAATGTTCCCTCTCGCTCCTAACGACTGACCCATTTGATTGGTGCGGATGGCCATATGAATAATAATCTGGATGAAGGAAACTGGAAAGTTTTGATTTGGTGAATTAACAAACATTCTCTTTAGGAACTTTTAATTCAAAATGCAGAGACCCATTGCTGAATTGTAAACTGTCTCCACAGATCGAATGTTCGTAGATACTACTCAAGTAACAGCTCAAATGGTAGATGTTGGCCAGCAATTCAAAATGTTCAGCACCTTCGATAAGATTCTGCTATCCATCGAGATGCCACTTGAATAACCACAATAATAACCACAAAGTCGATTCATTACTTAATCCAATCAGTACCACAGCTCTTCGGGTAACAACACATAGCCCTGAAAAAGTAATTAAAAAGATAAGTCTGATCTCAATCAGAAGGTAAAGTCTAAATCAGTTGCTGTGTTTGAACATTATCAAAAGAGTTAAAATACAAGTAAACAATCGAGCAAAACAAATAAGCTTAATAATTAATCAATAGAATACATTTGACTAATAAATAATTATGTACTTCAATGCATAGTGATTAGGGTACCAGTATCACACACATAACATTAAAATTTTATCTAGCATGTGAACTACCTGTATAATCATTTTGCCATGCTTTTCTTACCTCTCAAAACAGGACAAGATTGAAATTCAAGAGAGCTCAGTACTTCGGCAAAGCGTGAACTTACTACATTTTGATCTAATCATTTGATTAATAATCCACTACATTCGCCTCATTAGGACTAGATTTCGCCAGAATTTGATCAAAGTAACATGATGTTCCCCTTTCGCTCATAAGGACTGGCCCATTTGATCAGTGCGGATGACCATGTGAATAATCTGGATGAAAGAAATGAATTAACATTCTCTTTAGGGACTTTTATTCAAAATGTAGAGGGCCATTGCTGAATTGTAAACTGTCACTATAGACCGGATATTCGTAGATGTTGCGTCCTCGATGTCGAGATGCCACTTGATGTACTACAATAATAACCCCAAAGTCGATTCATTACTTAATCCAATCATAGCAACAGCTCTTCCAAGTTCCAACACATTGTCCTGACATGGTAATTAACTAGGTGTATCTGACCTCAATCAGAAGGTAAAGTCTGAATCGGTTGCAGTGTTTGACCATTATCAGAATAGTTCTAAAGTAAGCTATTGGGCAAAACATCAAAGCTCACTTATCCAATGAATACATTTAAGTAAATAAATTATGTATTTGAATGCATAGTCAATTTTCATTTTCAAAATTTCATCTATTTTGTGAACAACTTGTATAATCATCTTGCCATGCTTTTCTTACCTCTTAAAACAGGTCGGTTGAAATTCAACAGTGCTCAGGACTTTGGTAATTCATGAACTGATCCCTGTATGTGCTGACCTAATCATTTGATTTTAATTATCCACAATATTCACCTCATTAGGACTAGATTTCGCAATAATTTGATATTAGAACCACATCATTCGTCCCTTGCTTGTAAGTGATTTGATTGTTGCGGATGGCCGTATGAATAATAATCTGGATGAAGAAGTGAAAAGCTTCAAAGTTACATCACATAAACTGACGTGGTATTTAACTAGGTACACCTGGCCTCAATCGGAAGGTAAAGTTTGAATCGGCTGCACTGTTTGACCCATATCGGAATATTTGTAATATTAACTATTTACAAAACCTTAAAAATCTCAATCAATATAAGTAAAACGTTAAAATGAGTTAAATAATATCAATTTTGGGAACCATTTTCACACATATTTAAGAATTTTTAGCCTGCGAAAAGCCTGTATAATCATCTTGCTATGCTTTTCTCTACCTCTTATAAAACAGGACATGTGATGCTCAGTACTTCAGGAATTTGTAAACCAGTCTCCGTTTGCTACCAAATGTTTTGATTTAATCATTTGATTAATAATCAACATTTGACATCAAAAGTTCATCTCGTTAGGACTAGATTACTCCAGAATTTAATAATAGTATGACAGCATTCAACTCTCACTCGAAAGGACTGGCCCATTTGATCAGTGCGGATGACTAGGATTAATCTGGATGACGGAAAGTGAAAAGCTTTAATTTGGTGAATTAGAAACGTTCTCCAAGGGACTTTATCCAAAAATACCGAGGGCCATTGCTGAATTGTAATGTTGATTGATGCTACTTCAAATTACAGCTCAAACATAATAAGCGTCTTCGATAAGTTTCTGCAATCAGTTGAGATGCCCCATGATGTTCTACAATAATAGCACCTAGGTCGGTTCATCATTTAATTCTTTCATAGTGAGGGCTCTTCCAAGTTACAACGCATATAATCTGACGTGGTTATTATCAAGGTATATCTGAGCTCAATCCGAAGGTAAAGTTTGCATCAGTTGCTGTGTTTGACCAGTATTAGAATATTTTATCCTCAATCGAAAGGTTAAGTTGCAGTTTTGACCAGTATCAGAATCGATCTAAAATGAACAATTAGGCAAAACCTTAAAATCTCAACAATGGAAGTAAAACCTTAAACTAATTAAATCATGCATTTTGATGCTTCTCAATTTTGGGAACCATTTTTACAGGCATAATCCAAAATTTCTGGCCTGCACATAACATGTACAATCTTCTTGCCATGCTTTTCTTTCTCTTAAACAGGACAAGAGATACTTCGGAAAATTGTGAACGAAACTGTTTGCTACCCAATGTTTTGATTTAATCATTTTTTTGATTAATAATCAACATTTGACCTCAAGAGTTCAGTTCACCTCATTATTAGGACTACATTTCTCAAGAAGTTGATAATAGTATGACCACATTCGCCCCTCGTAAGGACTGGCCCATTTGAACAGTGCAGATGACCGTGTGAAAAATCCGGATGAAGAAAACGGGAAAGCTTTAATTTGGTGAAATTATCAAACATTCATAGTGACTTGTATCAAAAATACCGAGGGCCATTGCTGAATTGTAAACCGTCGCCAGAGATCGAATATTCGTAGATGTTACTTTTAAGTCTCAGCTCAAATATGTTAGATGTTAATCAGCGATTCCAAAAGTTGAGCGCCTTCGACAAGTTTCTGCGAAATGTTGAGATGCCACTTGACGTACCACAATTATGACCCCAAAGTCGATTCATTATTAAATGTCTGTTCTCAAAGGGACTTTTATCCAAAATACCGAGGGCCATTGCTGAATTGTAAACCGTCACCAGAGATCGAATGTTCGTAGATGTTACTTTTAGTCTCGGCTCAAACATGTCAAATGGTAGATGTTGATCAGCGATTCCAAAAGTTGAGCACCTTCGACAAGTTCCTGCGATATGTTGAGATACCGCTTGATGTACTACCCCTAAGTCGATTCATTATTAAATGTCAGTACAATACAACCCTGATGAGGTAATTAATTAACAAAGTACCCCTCAATCGTAAGGTAAAGTTCCATCAGTTCCAGTCTTCAGAATAGTTTCTAAAAATAAGCAATTAGGCAGAAACGCACTTAATACATTAACTTAATACAGAAACATACTTAATACATTTAATTAATAATTATATAATGTATTTGAATGCATAGCCCATTTGGAAACAGTTTTTAAGAGGAGTTTTACAGGATTCAAAGAAAATTGTCAGCATTTGACTTCAGCTACAAAAACAATAACCATCCTTTGATCAAATGCACAGCTTTGACCTACGAAGATGTCTCTCACTCCACTTATGATGATGCTATAAAACGTCTAAATCACAGGATCACAGAATCTGCTACAATTGATTTAAAGAATAACAAAAGGCCATAAGTATTACATCCTACAAAATACATCTACTCTCAAATACTAATATCTTATAACTAAGGCATAAACTGAAACATAATTACATAATTTATTTAATTTATTAATAACCAACTGTGTTATAATCACCCTGGCATGCTTTTCTCTACCTATTCAAAACAGGACATGAAATATGATAGGTGTCGGTGTATCTCATTCTACACCAGTTCCTCAACACGGCACGTTTGATTTCACAGGGACATAACTTGGAAGTATTCCATAGTAGAGGTGAATAGTAAAGAAGAATACTCGAACAATCTAGGAACAAATCCTATGCTATGAGTAAGAAAGAGGTTCCTTAAACTTATGCGTAACCTCAATATTGGAATGTTTGAAGGTGACAAGTTAAATTCTCTTGTATACGTAGAAGATGCTCTAAATCCTAAAGATATTATTTTGGACAGAGATGATTTGCATTGTTTGGAATGTTGTTTTGAGATAGAACTATCTTAGGAGTCCACTGAAGTTTGCTGATCCCAATGGCAGTTCCTCTTCCACCGATGGTGTCCAAGGTTTTGTGTCTGCCTAAGCCCGCCTTTAACGTCCAGATATCCCCTGTTGCATTAAGTGCATCTTGGTCAGCTTCTGCAACATGAGAAAATGTCCAAAGCAGCTTCGTAAGTTCACAGCATTTATCCATTTAATGTCAATATCATCACCACTGATCTGGAAGGATTTTTAGTTCAGGGAAGTTACAGTTTACAATATCATGTTCATATATATCTCATTATGAGACATGTTAGATGTGGATAATTCAAGGAAATTCAAAATTAAGGCAAACATTTCACATAACCATGCATGCTTTACGTGTTATGGGTATAGGATGGATATTTGCATCTATGGCTCCTAGAAATCCAGAAAAGAATTGCGTTAAACCGGGCAAGAAAGTAGATCTACTCCTTTGGCTTTGATGTTCTGCCAAGTTATCAGTGTTGTCGATGGCAAGTTGCGAAATTCCCGTATATATGGTAACCGTAAGAGACCTCTAGTACTAGACAAGACGTCTTCACCGTAGCTAATTCTTCTATGCCTCGTGTTAACATATCACCACCTGCTTTGTCCCCCACACCAGCGTGTTTAGTTTGAAGTCGTATGTATCACCTGCCTTCAGCGGGATATTGTAAGTGATTTTATTTTCCTACTTTCATGAGAATAGGTCTGAAATTTCACAAGTTTGTTTGTTGAAATCATTGTTATAATTGTTGATTTATTGTTAATTTTTACACCTGAATTTGGGTTGTAACCAGACCTCTTCTTCTGATTGGCATGTATGCCTTCTTGACTTGGTTCTCAGTTAGACCTTTGAGGTAGTTAACATTTTATAATCAAAACATTTGTAAGTATATGTTGTAAAATTTGATAAGCTTTTCACCATTGTATATTACTAACATAGCAACATAGCAGTGCTAACCGCTAAAAACTGTGATTTTTGAAAAAAATTAAATATGTTGAAAGTGAATTTGTTTTCTATTAAAAGTATAATTGGGATGGGGCAATTGATTTATTTTGCTTTTAAAAGGTCTGCGGCTTAGAAAGCACAATTGTAACTGTTACACTAAATAATTATTTAAATTTTATATCTTTAAAATGTTATTGTTATTCTGAACACTAAGTTAGCCAGTTAGTCTCATTTTTTATAAATGCAAGGGATATGGTATGGTATTGGGGAGATATTTTCAGGTTGTGTAGTAAGAGCTTTTTAAGAGTAGCACATCTACAAAGTTAAAGAGGTGTTGTAGCAGTAGCAGTAAGCTATTTTATATATTTAATGCATGTTTATTCGCTAACACCCTGGACAGTTTGTGAATCTAATGTGACACAAATGTATAAATATCAATTATATCATATCGCTTTTCTCTGATGCTTCTGTATAAATGTATAAAAATGTTTTTTCTTTTAAATACCTTTTTGGGTTTTTGTAAAAAAGAATTTCACAAAGAGCTAATGATAAAACTACTGAATCATGAAGAATTGTGTATTGTTTAAAAGGATCAATTTGGATTATAATTATTCTTTTAAAATCATCATCTTTTGCAAATCATTTGTAGTGTGACATGTGTGATGTATTCATGTAAAATTTTTATTGCATTGTAATAAAAGATAAGCACAAAAGATCTTCAATGCTTTGAAAATTTTCATAATCATCGAATCAAAAGAATTACTGATTTTCTTGAAATAATTTTTTCTAGTGTTCATTAGAAGATAACAAAAAGCTAATAATCTGCATATTTTAAGTGCATTTCTAATGTGATGTATTCATGTAAAAATGTTATGGCATTGTAATACAAGGAATATTTACTTGATATTAGTAAAAAAAGATTATATTTAAAACACTTGATAATAAGCAAAATGTAACAAGGGGCAAGAGGGCCAGGGAAATTGATTTTAAAGTGAGTTGCAGGTGAATAATTCCTATACTGGAGAAGTAACCGAAAGAGAAATGAGGATGGTGCTTAAAAAGCCTTCATTTGGTCAAAATCAGGTTGTACATCAGTTATTTTGAATAATGCTTTCACTTTTGTTACATTGTGTAAATCTTGCATCTTCATTATTTTTATTTGTTTATGTGTAAATAGTCCTAAGATGTAAATACAATTGATAATTTTGTTAATAACACTCAGTTTTCAAAATGAATTTAGTTCATATGTATCATAGTAGAAAAACAAAATAATGAGATAAATCAACTTACATTTTACAAGTTGAATTATGTTGGGGGGTGGGAACTTGATTGTGCATTTGCATAATTACAGATCGAGGGATAACCTAGATTTAAAAGCCCACGATACGAGGCACTAGTAAAATCAGTAGATGTAGAAGTCCCGAAAGGAGACAGGTACCATTTTATTACATTTTTATATCGCACATGAGATTGGTTTGATAATATTGGACACTTGTATCTTGAACATGCCTTAAACAAAATTGTAAGTAAATGATAAGTCTCTAATTTTCATCTAAGATATAAAACTACTCTAAAATTGTATATAAAACTATTCTAAATTGTTAATTTTTTATATTATGTATCATGTGGGGGTGGGTCTAATTGTGCTATTGAACAGTTACAGATCACAAATCAACAGGTGCAAGTGATGCATTTGAAAACTGTAGTGAGGTATGTCAATTTTAGAGTGGTAATTTCACAAAATTTGTCAGATGTATGTACATTTATTTAGTTCATTGTATTGGGGAGTTCGGGGTTGTTAGTACTATTGCATAGTTACAGATTGAAAGATGATGTCCAAAGGTAAATCATGTAGGTAAAGACCTGCCACAGCTGTATATAGGGGCGAATCAACATGAGGAGTTAAAACACGTATCAAGGAATGTAAAAGTTGCAAGTAAAGGGTTTTACTAGTTTTTGGATTATTTTGAAAATGTAGTATGAGGAAATCTCATGTTTTGTAATTACATCAAGAACTAGATGTATAGAAATGTTTTTTTAGTAGCAAAGGCTTCATTTTAAGTTACCTTTTTATTGAAATTAGGTCTTGATTGTAGAATTGAACAATTAAAGAAAAGTTAGTTATGAATTTTATAAACAGGAAACTGTAAATCATATTTTAATTGAAACTTTCAAAACATGGGAAGGCATATCTATTTTTATATTTAACTTATTTTTATGAATCTTGATCGCAACATTTAATGATTTAATATTGTATATCAAACCTAGAGTTAATGCATATTCATAATTCATGGTCTCAATCAGATGGGGGGAGGGTTGTATAACTGGTGTGCCATTGCATAGTTACAGATCAAACTAAAGGCTGCCGCCTAAAGCCTACTCAGTAAAGAATACTTCCACTCAAGTAGGGAAAGGTAAAGATTAAAAGACGAAGGATGTAAGGAATAAACAGATGTAAGGAATAAACCTATCTACTGTTTGTATATCATTTTCAATAAATAAATGATGTGATTGTTTCATAACTTGCACAGTGCATGCAATTAATTATTTGTAAAAGGCCTTAAAACTAGTATTGAACCATGAGGGGTGGGGATATTAATCCTAATGTAATTCCAGTTAACTGGTAAAGTCGTCTTGCTTCATCAAGCATGTAAAGACAAACAACAAAAGGTAATGAATATATATTATTTATATGGCTGTGTATAAGTGTTATTTGACATAAGTTACCAAGTCTTGATTGTACAATTGAACAATGAAAAGATAAGTTGGTTATGAAGTTCATGAACAGGGAATCTTAAAACATATTTTAATGGAAACTGAAAACATGGCAGGCAAATCCTTTTTATATTTTAACTTATTTATATGAAACTTAATTTATTTGATCTAATTGCAACATTTAGTGATTTAATATTGGATATCAAGCATTATGTTAATGCTAATTCAAATTCAGTTGGGTGGGGGGGTAGTATAACTGGTGTGTCATTGCATAGTTACAGATCAAACGAAAGGCTGCTGTCTTAAGTGTACTAGGTAAAGAATACCTCCCCTCAAGTAGGGAAAGATTAAAAGGCCAAGGATGTAAGGAATAACCAGATGTAAGGAATAAAACTACGGTCTCTTTTTCATTTTTACAGCTACCAATAATTGGTTATTTAATGAATAATAACGTGATTTTGGTTCATAACTTACACAGTGCATGCAATCATTTTTAAAAACCTTAAAACTAGTATACAACCATGAGGGGTGGGGATATTAATCTTAATGTAATTCCAGTTAACTAGTCAAGTCATCTTGCTTCATCAAGCATGTAAAGACAAACAACAAAAGGTAATGAATATGTATATTTTTGATTTTTATATTCTAAATTCATAAATCTATCTGAAAATTGTAACAAAAGAATCTTTTGGGGCATGTATGGGGGGGATTGTTGTTATACCTCTGCTTGCTTTCAGTTAAGACCACACACTAAAGATCACCTGGTGGTGATGGACACATTTTGAGAATAGTGAATGAAGCGATATGCTGGTACTAATTGTAATTGTATTTTACACTGCTTTTTATCTTAATCTTTTGTGTTCAAGTAATGTACATGTATCTATAGAATAGTCTGATGATAGATCTAGTAAATTTGTAATTTGCTGTGGGGTTGGGTATCTCTACCTTGATTTTTTCAGTTTACTTCTCATGACACCTGCATCTACATGTAAAACTTCAAACACGACTTTTACCAATCTGGATTGGACTCACTGAATCAACACTTGTGTGACAAGGTTTATCCTGTTTTATATTATAATTTCAATGCAATGTTATGCTCATTACCAATGCCATTTCTACTATCTAGATATAGCCTAGTGCCTGCTTTACTAAGTAATGTATGGTTTAATTGTTTGAGGAGATGAATAAATCAAGTATTTTTTGAAAATATATTGTCTATAACCATGCATGTGGATTTTCCTGTGTTGCTTATTTAGGAAAGAGATATAAGACATTTTCAACCGTGCCTTCTAATGGCTAATGCAGCGTAAACACCTTTCCCGCTTCTTGCGTCTCTTTAATGAAATGAATGTACAACATGCGTGCAGTAAAACTTAAGTATTACTAATATGTATATATTACAGTTTTGGTGATACACCTATATTATTTAACGTTAAACCTTCAACCTCTAATATTTTTTTTCTGTAATCCTAATAATGTGGCTACATATCATTATTTAAAGTGATATTTGTTGTTATAATGGTGCACATGTGTTTTGGGGTATTGTGTTTTCAGGCATTGCATACATACATTATCCCACACTTATTAGATAAGATGCTTTTCTGATGTTGACCAAGTATTTCAACACATTACTTGAGATTCCAACATTTTCCCTGCTGATTACTCTAAGACTAAGAGCTTGAAAAGAACTAACTTGGGTGGCATGGCTGTATTTACATGATTTATGGTAATTTTAATCGTCTGAACATGATCTTTGTGTAACATTGTTTTGGTTTTATTATTGCATAATTAGATATTTCTGAATGTAAACAAAACATAAGTTTTTTTATCTTTATTGCTTGAAAGTATATCAACAAATAAATGCATGTTAAGTTACTCTGAGTATTGTACAAAATAACAACCCTTTTACATGTTATTACTATTAAATCTAATCAATCATATTGTTGATGAATGTGGCGTGTTTTCTTGTTACCTGTTTTGCAGTAATCGGCCAAAAGGTGCCGCTTGATTATTTACCAAGCCTTAATCTACTATTATCCAAGCGTGTTGCAACTTGCAGTATTAACTGGTGTTAGGTGGTGGTAAAAAGAATGTATTTGTCGCATATTCATTTTTATATTTCACCATTATGTAATTTGTGCTGAAAATGTTGTAACCGATTAGTAATAGAAGTGTAATAATTAGTTGAAATAATAGTTGTATATCACTGCATTATTTTGAGGGCAAGTGGGATACTAAATATTTTCCAGGTGTGTTTGCCATGACTTAAGAGCTTTCTGTTAGAAAATGCAAACTATCTTGTTCAAGTACAGCTTCCAAGTAATACGTACACTAGGCCCCTATCCTAATATTGTGGTAATGTTTATCTCTACACTATTAATTGATCAACCTTACATATGCATTTTCCATACATATAGTTATTAAGTTACTACACAAGTATTCAGTTATGAGTTCTAAAATCCTTATTGATTTAACTTTCCTTAGCTTCTACAATAAAATTTCTTGTGTAATTAGTCACTGTGATATATGTAGGGGGGTAAATGGGCTGTTGGCAATTTTTTTTCCAGCACACCATTTCCTTGCGTGATAGTGTTGCCTATGTCTGCTCTCTTATTGGTAATGTTGTGAATGTAGTGGGCGCTGTAATCATCGACTAGTTTGTTATTGTTCTTCAGAATATCAATTTTCACCATTTTTACACGACTTAATAATCAGATGCTAAATTTAATTAAATCGGCTTTCTGTCTAGTAATGATCAAGTCTCTTGTTTTGATAACTGCATGAGAAAATTCACAGCTTTCCTAAGTCGAACTTAAAACAATATGAAATTGTGTTCATGTTTATAGTTATACGTTCTGTTGGAACTTGCTACATGAATTTCTTAGTATCACATTATGGTCATAGATAAGTGATGCACTTTCCTCTTGTATGTCGAGGCATTCTTTTTTATTTCTTATAGATTAAGATCATATAAATTGCAAACTTACCTCTTAGTATCTGCTTTAATTATATTAAAACCATATGTTTTCTTAACGTAGTCTAATCAATTGTGAGGAAATTGTTATATTTTTTCATTAGATAGAAGTATGTGCATTTTAATGTTTTGGGGGGTCGATATACTAACTTCATTCCAGATGTCTGTGTAGACTGGCTAAGGCGCTTTTGTAAAGCACGGTATAGGATCTACCAATTCAGCTTTGTGTATTTACCTAAGAAACACTATGAACCCTTTGGTAATGGTATTGTTTGATTCTACAATTTGAACAACACATTCAACAACCTCATCTGTAAGGTAGACTAATTTTTAAAATGCATAAAATAGTCATGCTGGTATATCAATATATTTATTAACTATGAGTGTTGGAGACCTTATGTTTGCTTGTTTTTTTGTTGATTGAGTTGTATGTTTAATGGTATGGGTGGGCTGTTTTATGTTCTTTTTGCAGTGCAGTATAGATTGGTTAAATATTCTAACTGAACCTGATGGGTCTACATGTAATATAGTCCTTCCTAGAATCCTAGAAGTCTGCACACATAGTGGTGGTAACACATATCATAGGCCATAAAATTGTTTTACGCTTGTTTAATTTAATATTTACGAATCTTATCCTAATCATTTATTTCATTTTTTCTAGATCAAAATGATGTTAATACTAAATTTAATTTATCTTGTAATTGAGATTGACATTGTGTGGATATTTGTCTCTATTCTTTCAGTAAACCTAGCATGAGATATTTTATGGCTTCATCAAAACTGGAAACCATTTATCAACGTTTATAGTTTATCTAGCGTGTTCTGCCGACTTCATTGTCTGTCTTCATCTTGGGTGGTGATATCTTGTGTCTGCATCGTTGGATTAAGTACAGAAGTATTGCATTTGCATTTGATGTTTCTCTATGAAATTTTTAAATTTTATGTTTAGAATTATGGGTCCTAGTATAGATTAATAATACTTTCTTATGAAATTTTAAAATACTAAGATCAATCATTCTAGTTGATGCACATTTTATTGTGAGATATGTAGCTTTATCTTGAATTTGATTCATTTACATGTCAGTTTCAGTCTAATATTACTAATAATTAGAAAACAACATTGTTCTTAATTCCATTTTTGCCAACTTGAGTAATCTTTGTAAAGATAATTTTATATTTATACATTCGATGTTTAGAACAGAATTGTGTGTCCTTTTTCTTGTTCTCTTGTTTAGGTTAAGTGCCTGTTTGCTGTTCGTTATGACATCCACATTTTTCTACTATCACAGTCATAATAGGGTGCATGAGTAGTTCAGCGATGTTGAAGATGAAATGAGTAGGCAAAGCTTGAAGTACTGCTAGTTATATATATTTTCTCTCAGTATTTGCTATCTAACACATAAAATTATTCTTTAAGTGTAGAAATGATGCTTTCTGAACATACACCAATTTGCCAATAGATACTTAGTTTTGTGGACTTAAAGTTTGATATGCATCCTTGAGTATGTTTTTATTTATTAAACTTCATTGTATATGGGCTTCTTAGTGCGGTTGGGGTGGTTTATCTTCTATTTTGTAGGTATCCTCGTGTATCTTCCACTGGTATTCAATATGGTGTTGCACCACAATTATCATCCGCATCATCTTATAGTACGGAGCTTCAAAATGAACATGCTCATGGGCAGCCACATACCCTGCATCTTTGGCTCTTCATAACCCAGCTTATTTGCACATCCATAAGATAGCCTACATAATGTTTGACATCGATGGAATTTTCCTGGTATTTGTGGTTTGATTTTATTCTGTACACCTTTTGTAAGATAACAACTATGTCTCTGTTTAATTATGGTCTTTAGATGATTATCTTTACCCTAGATTTTGATAATACAGGAAATATATTATAACATTTGTCGTATGCATGTTGTTTTTCTCTGTATGGAAAATAGGTTTCTCCTGAACATTTTCTACCCTCGGCATTCAACTAGCTGCGATGAAAAGCCCTGGCATAAGAAATCATCCATTTGCACATGTTAACTTCAGAGATATTGCTCATACATTAATAATCATGCCCGGCACAATGGTAAAAGGGAAACCACCCAGTATACTGGTAATTAGTATCTAAACCTTATGTATCTTTGATCATTCTTAAATCATGCAATTTATTTACAATATAGGGAACAACTTCTAGAAATAGAAATATTGATTATGATAAATGTAATTGTATATAGCATGCCATAATATTGTGTCTATGCTTTTCTCTCCCTTAATGTGTACTATAGGATTGGATGTAGCTAAATGTAATAATCTGCGATACTGCAGTTACGGAAAAATAAGAACTAATCAAGGAAATCCTCTGGATCATCAAGGGTGAAATTCAGTGGTAGATAAAATGTACTTGGAAAACTACACATTCGAGCAATTTTGCTTACGGTGCCCTTAGTCCAGCTGATCCAACGATGATCTGTTCCTTAGGTTCAACAAGCTTAAACTTCACTGCGCTGCAAACAGCACATATTAAAATGGGGTATTGTACTTTATATCTGTACTTGTACCTTCTTATGATTGATAAATTTCTGTTTCCTATTATATAATCTTACTAAATATAAGTTGTCTAACTGTAAACCTTAACGGCATCCCATGCTTTTCTTCCTCTTTGTGTATAATGTAGAAACAATAGAGTGATCGCTGTAGGGACCTAAACGGCCATGAATATCGGGTGAAACATAAGAGCTCGGATTAAACCTCACTGCGCTGCAAACATCACATTAAAATGCGGTATTGTGACTTATTGTATCAGTACTTGCATCTAATTCATGATTGATAATTGATATTTTTCTATTTCATATTTAATAATTTTGCTATATATAGATTGTTAACTGTTAAACCTTAGGCCTAATGGCATCCCATGCTTTTCTTCCTCTTTGTGTATAATGTAGAAACAATAGAGTGATCGCTGTAGGGACCTAAGCAACTATGAATATCAGGTGAAATAGAGCTCGGATTAAACCACACTGCGCAGCAAACATCACATTAAAATGCGGTATTGTGACTTATTGTATCAGTACTTGCATCTAATTCATGATTGATAATTGATATTTTTTCTGTTATCTATTAAACTTTATGGCATCCCATGCTTTTCTTCCTCTTTTGTGTATAATGTAGAAACAATAGAGCGATCGCTGTAGGGACTTAAGCAGCTATGAATATCAGGTGAAATAGAGCTCGGATTAAAGACTGCGGATAGTTCAAAATGAAGTGGAGAAAGTAACAAAAACTAGCAACTAGAGGTCTAATGAAGTCGGATTGTGAATTTTGCAGATCAATTGATTTGTGCGTAGAAAGTGCAGTTATTGCAAAGAATTCTCTCGCTGGTGACTACTGTCTACTCTAAATCTTGTGACAAAGGCTTTATATACCTTAAATCGCTGTTTAATCATGAATTACTGAGTAATATTTCTGTATCAATTTATATCATTTAACTACTAGTATGTAATATCTAATCTCGTCTTTATTATAGAAAATAAGTGCGTCAATCTAAAAATTTTGATCTGTTGTAACATTACCCTATGCTCTTCTCTCCAATATTATTAATAGGTTAAGAGTGAATTCCTCCATTAGTCTTTCACCAGTAGATATTTCACCATTTCTACATTAGAAAACTTCACATTAAATGAGAGAAATGCAACACAAAAAGATGGTGAGGTTGAAGTGAAGTGTGTTAAGAGGTCCTCTTCAAGTGATCTGCCAGCTTGCGGTCTAAAGAAAACCTGTCTGAATCTTAAAAGTTAAAGCAGGAGTTTGACATCACAAGAATGAAAAAAGTGGTATTCTGTATCAGCTTTCTTTGTTGTTTTATATTTAGATTGTGCAGTTTTATTGCAATAAATCTTCTCAACAAAAAGTTGTACTAGTATATAAGTATGATAGTGTCACCTATTTATTAAATATCTATTACTATCACTTCTTGTTTTATAATGTTTTGTTTTGGATGTGTGTAATATAGGGCTTCTTGGGTGGAGTTTTCAAGACCAAACCAGCAAACAAAAACTAGGTTGAGAAATTCATCTTCAACTGCTTGTCTACTTTTTGTCGGTATTGTCAAGAAGGATTAATCATACGTTCGCAGCAGTTAAAAGTGGTATTTTTATCATCAATTTTTAATTTTCTTGTTTCTCAGGTGCTTACATAAGTGAGTGTATTTATATAATAAATAAGTATACATTAAAGTAGTATTTCATCTTTAGATTTTTGAAAATTAGTAACATGATCCATGCTCTGTTCTTTCAATATGTAAATACTATAGGGTGAAAACATTAGGCAGCTGGGTACTTCACATCAAGATCTGACTTAAACCAGGTATGCTGAAGCAAGTTACAAGACTGAAATTGAAGTCAAGTTATAAATCTCCAGTGACCTTTCTAACTAAGTCTTGTCCAGTCCTGGTAGATCGCAAAGTCGACTGCATCTGCGCCTAAAGCTACTAAGCCCTCCAAGGCTCCTGGTTTGACGTGGTATTATTTGTTGTATGAGACCTTTCATTGTATTGTAATTCTAATTTTTTTGGATAATAACATTTACATCTCAATAACATTTGTAGAAGTTTATCATGCGAATTCAGTTATATTAATAGAGTGAGTATTTAACATGTGTCTCGTTCCATGCTCTTCTTGATGTGTGTAGGAAATGAAGTTGGAGAAAGGCAGTGTATGTCATCGTAAATTAGGTGAAGAGCAAGGTAGAGCAGCCAGTCTACATTGTGGTAGTAACTGTCAAGCCTGTAGTCAACTATGAAGATAGTGTGAAGGATGCCCACTTAAGTATAAGGCAGATTTTTTTGTAGATCAGTTATGTACTTGTACAACTTTAATTATTTGACAAAGCCTAGTTTATAAACATTGAAAAAGTAACCATTGCCATGCTTTGCTTAGGTTTCAGTTTCAGGTATAGGAGGGAGGTTTTCTATGCAAGTCTGTGCACGACCAGAAAGAAGCATTCGATGTTTATACAATTTTGTAATATGCAGAAAGGTTATATTAAGTCGGAGACAGTTGACGTAACATAGATGGGTGATTGGATAGTGTCTTGTGTATACAATGTGGTTTGAATGATATTCAGTGCTTTGGACGGGTCCCTTAGTTCTAGGTGTACAGGCTGTTTCGAAAGAACCGACTCCGCATGAAGAAATGATTAATCAATGAACTTATAAATGTATGGTACTACTAGAATGTATTTATGTCTTAACTGATGAACAATTCTGAATGATGTTGTGAAATCTTTAGAGAGCATGGTACCTGGGTACATGAACTTTTTAAGCTATCAAATGATGTCGAGATGTGGAGATGAAGTGGTTCCTGCTTTGTGTCCCAATTCCAACTGTCCCATTCCCCTCCAATAAGTCCACTTAAAGTCCATAGTCCATTTCTCTACGTGTCACAGGGTGGGGCTCCTAGGGTAAACGTTTGATCCACCATATCCCATCCCCTTCCCTAAGTGCCATCCAATGTCCCTTCCAATGTCCTTCCAAAGTTCTGCTACTACAAGTCCTTCCACCAGTGTATTCCACATGTGTCATATTGAGATGTGCTGTCCATGCTATTGGCTAGTCTAATCGCAGTTGTCCAGTCCAAGGTTCTGACAAACACCATCGTCCAGTAGGAGTTTATTCGTTCCAGTCTAGCGTGTTGAAGTGCTCAAGTCTTCTATCCAACAGTGTTCCAAGCCTCAACAGTTCTTTGGTCTTATTTCCATGTTACCGATCCAGTCAAGGTTTCCAGGTCCATTCCAACAGGGGTTCTAGGGGCATTCCAGCCGAGGTTTCCAGGTCCGTTCCAACAAGGGTTCTACGACCATACCATCGGAGGTTTGAAGGTCCATTCCAACAAGGGTTCTACGTCCATACCAGCTGAGGTTTCCAGGTCCATTCCAACAAGGATTCTAGGTCCATACATATCTAGAGGGGATTTTCAGGTCCGTTCCAGAGGGATTCCAGGTCGGTTCCATCAGGGAATTTTCAGGTCCGTTCCAGAGGGGGGTTCCAAGGTCTGTTCCAGAGGGGTGTTCCAAGGTCTGTTCCAGCGGTGGTTTCCAAGGTCTGTTCCAGAGGGGTGTTCCAAGGTCTGTTCCAGCGGTGGTTTCCAAGGTCTGTTCAAGCGGTGGTTTCAAAGTCCGTTCCAGCGGTGGTTTCAAAGTTCGTTCCAGCGGGGTTTCAAAGTCTGTTCCAGCGGGAGTTTCCAGGTCCGTTCCAGCGGGGTTTCCAGGTCCGTTCCAGCGGGGTTTCCAGGTCCGTTCAAGCGGGGTTTCCAGGTCCGTTCAAGCGGGGTTTCCAGGTCCGTTCCAGCGGGGTTTCCAGGTCCGTTCCAGCGGGGTTTCCAGGTCCGTTCCAGCGGGGTTTCCAGGTCCGTTCCAGCGGGGTTTCCAGGTCCGTTCCAGCGGGGTTTCCAGGTCCGTTCCAGCGAGGGTTTCCAGGTTCGTTCCAGCGAGGGTTTCCAGGTCAATTCCAGAGGATGTTTCTGTGTCTGTTCCAGCGAGAGTTCTAGGTCCATTCAGTGAGAATTTTAATGTCCGTATGGGTTCCAAGTCAATTGTTCAAGGTTCCATTCCATGAGGTTTCAGTTCAGGTCTGTCGGGTTGCTGCACCTAGTACTGTTCAAGGTTCCAGCCAGGATTCTCATTTGACTGGTAAGTTGACTTAATAATTTTGTTGTTAACTCAAAAATTATAGAGGGACTGAAATAGTTATTTTCTATCTACCAATAATTGTTGTTCTGATCTTCCAGTCGTGTGGAAACGTTTTATTGCAACTGTGCTTGCATATTTACAATCAATTTTTGAAGCAACTAACTTTGAAGCCCAAAAGCAGATTAGCAAACTCTTTATTAAATTTTGTAGTCAGTGTTTTATTAACCATTATCCTATCTTTCTCGGCTATAGCCCTATTCTAGTACATGTATAGTTCTGTCAGTCTGTAGTTCTATAAACTTGTATTTTCATTTTCAGGCTTTTCCAGTGGGGGATATCCTGAGGTTACAACTAGGCCTAGTGGATAAACAAGGATCTACTGCAGGTTCAGAAAACGAGTGCTATATGATATTATAATAGTGTCCATTGTGAATTTGAGTAGACTATATATTAACCAGTGATATCTGAATTGAAAGTTATCCGAATTTCAAACTAGAAAGACTAAGGATTTGAAGTTGAGACCGTATGTCTGCAAAAATAATGATGTGGAGATTGAGTTCCTTAGTGCTTCAGAATTTATCGCTGAGCAGTTGACTTTATATTCTCCAAATATAGAGTGTGTTTGATTTCCCTTGACTTTGCGGTGAAGCTCGATGCAAGTTATTCAAACAAGTGAAACGTCCACATGATTCTTGCGTGAGGTTGAAATTGACTGTGTCCTGCAATGATAATGAAGATTGATACAAGAGTTTATGGTCCTCAAAAGTTACCAGTGACTTTGAATCAATTTGCAAAATCAGTTACCTATTTTTGAACGTAAACTTTGTGAAGTGAAGTATGATTGAAGCTAAAAAATTGAGTTTGGCAGAAGCCATAAAATTTCTGAATATATTTCTCAAAAGAATTTAAATTTTTACATTGATTTGTGCTCCAAAGATTATTTTGTAACCAGTTACTATTGATCGAATTTGTTTTACACAAAAGTAAGAATTTAGCATATTTGATATATCACTTTGTTAAAAACTAATCAGTGGACTGGACTCAATTTTGTTGTCATATAACAGTGTGATTATGTCTGACTATCTTGAAGTCAACTTTGAATCAGTTGTATTACCATGACATTTGTTTACAGGCGCAGCAACAGATAAAATAAGTACTTGTAGGTTGTACTTAGTAGCAGATAGATAAGTGTATGCAAGTAAATATGTATAAGGTTATTCATTATCAAAAATAGTCATGAAACATTTTGGCTCAAAAATGATTAATGTAGGGAGGTTGAGACAACAACTGGCTGGCCTTGAGCATGGAAAATCGTACCTCCCCCTCCTACAGGGAGTTAGGGTTGGGTATCCCGCTCGCAGCATTATCCCTACTCTTGGACTCAAAATTCATTAAAGAATTTGAAATAAAATAAAATTTAAAATTATATTTACAAGATCAATTTATAAAGTTATTCAGTTATTAGCTGTAGTGTAAAACTTAACATTTATGTGATATTGAAACTCAAATACAATTTTAATTGTAAAAACTAAGTGAATTATAATTTTGTAGTTCTGAAATTAAATTTTTACTTGTATTATTTAATTAAATTATAATATAGTTCAATTAGATTTTAACTTGTATAGTTTAATTAAATTATAATATATTTACTCATCAATGTTATGACATTATGGTAAGCATGAATAATTCGTATATCTTGCAATTTGTTTTGCTTCATTTTTTGTATATTTTGGGAGTTTTGTTCTTATTGCAATCTATTTAAAATATATTAGTGAAATATCATTGTATTAAGTTATTTTATGATTATGAACTGCTTAGAACTGGAAACGTATAGTAAAAATCAATTCAGTTATATTTTATATTTTAATAGAAATCAATATAGATTGTATAATAAGTTGAATATATGTTTTATTCTTTTTTTATTAGGCCTATTGCCTAAATCAAGATAAAATAACTTATTTCATTATAAATCAAGAATACTATTTTTTTGTTATGTACATTGTCATTCTTTTATACATTTCACAAAATCAAGATAAAATAACTTATTTCATTGTAAATCAAGAATAATATTTTTTTGGTTATGTACATTGTCATTCTTTTATACATTTCACAAAATCAAGATAAAATAACTTATTTCATTATAAATCAAGAATACTATTTTTTGGTTATGTACATTGTCATTCTTTTATACATTTCACAAAATCAAGATAAAATAACTTATTTCATTGTAAATCAAGAATAATATTTTTTGGTTATGTACATTGCCATTCTTTTATAAAGATGAGACTTGTGTAAGATAATCTAGTTAAATATGTACATTGTATAAATACTGAAGTTAACTGCTAGCCTATATTATAAATCATAGTGAATGTTTGATTTTATTTTGAAGTTATTGAAAATGATTTAATAAGTCTACACTAAAGTTAAATGTTGAAATTCACTCATTTCACTAAGACCTCATGTAGTCCTATTAATAATTTCCTCATTATTGTCAAAGTTTTTAATCTAAAATAATAGCTTTTAAGGGACCATAAGAAGCTCTAGTAATTTAGAACATATTTACATTGTGCATCAATTCAATTTTCTATTTTTTGTAACTATAATTTCTGAATTGATTGTTTTGCCTATAATTATATAATATTTGAAAGATGTGAAGTAACCCTTTTGTCAAACTGTCATTAGAATCATAACTTTGTGTACTTAAATAAAAATAATATTAATATGAAGATAAAAAGTTTTAAAATAAATTATATAACATATATCTGGTGTTAGTTATTTTTGTGTGATGGGATTGCATCTGAATTGTGTAGAGTTGGAGGGCTCGGATTGTATTGTTTTCTGTGGAATATGCATATTGCCCCAAATACATGAAATAGGAATCGAGAACCCTAGGTCTACACAACCAGGAGTGAAATAATGACTTTACAATGCTCAAATTTTTGTGATTGAACTTGCAATGGCAAATGGACTTATGCCTGACAAGAAGTTTGAGCCTTGTCAAGTTATTAAAGTTCAAATGTGTCATCCTTTGCCTTTGGCCTTTCTTCATACATGTCATATTCTTCAATCAATAGCCCATCAGAATAAAGTTGTCCCCCTAACATGCCCGATAGCCTTTAATGCCGTGGTCACATTTGCTCAGATTTTTACAACGGTGCCCTGCTGATTGAGCATTTTGTTCAAAATTGTATTGAATGTTGAACAAAATACTCATCCGCCAGGCACCGATGCTGAAAATCGGAGCACATGTGACCATGGCATTAGATATAAAAATTCCAGTTGTCTTCCTCAACATCAACAATGAGTTAGTGCTTGATCACATAAAACCAATCCGATAAATCCTAACAATTAACAGAACTTCTCAAATTGCTGCCAATGAAATTGGACATATACTAGCCCTGTTTTTTGTTGAGATGGGATCTGTATTTACATGATTTGTTGTTATTGGAAAGGCCTAATTTGTGAACCTTGTCTGCCAGCTCAATTCAATTGCCCATTTTATATACAATGGTAGGTGGCAGCACTGTCACATGTAAACTTTCTTCAAGAAATTGGAAATTATCCATGTATCATGACTATTCATGCCTTGGAGCTCATAATCAATTTGAGCCTTGTAAATAATAAAGAACTGGGCATTCTTTTGGCCTATCTGCCTGGTAATTTTTGTGTGCTACTATATTTTGTGAGTTTTGGAAAATTCCCAAAATATGATAACTGCGAAATTTTGGAAAATCCCCCGGGAATTTGTAATTTGCAATTATTTCACTTGTGTAAGTATCTCAATTTGGATGTCAGTACTGTAACTAAGACTTACTGTGAGAAGAATACATGAATCTGAAATGCTTATTTCCAAATCAATGATAAAACGTGAGCTCAGTCCTAATTCCGCCAAATTAAAAAGCCGCCAAAATTTGAAATTGAGCAAATCCGCCAAATTAAGTAACGTCAAATTAAGTGTATCTACTAGTTGTGAATTTCGAATGAAATCAATTCTCACTCATTGTTGACAATTTTATCATCCAGTGAAAGGTGACAGAAGGTAGGAAGGTTTTTTGAATTAATTTTGGGTTCTAGGTTTAAAGATTTTTATCAAAGAAATAAAAAATATGCAGGAAAATATCTGAGTCGCATTCTTGTCCTTCATGTCCTTATGATAGCCGAATTGTACATGTTCACAAACACCTCCAACCACATCACAATGACACAAAATTGAACCTGGACTTTCTATGTTGTCATTTTATTTTATTGTATAATCATTGCTACATTACACAGTGCCATTATCTGAATATGGATAAAATCAATATCTCACACGCCACTTTTTTATACAGGGTGAGCCAAAAGGTGCTAGAATATTAACCCAAACAAATGTCAATAGCTCAGTCATTCAGCATGAGTTTAAAGTCATTTGGCACAACCAAAACTTGTTGAATGTGCTTTCATTCTACTAAGTTTCAATTTCACTGAATTAGTGAGTTATTAACATCTGTTTGGATTACCTTTTTGGGTAAAGTGAAGGCCTACGAGTGCATTAGTGCATCTACAATTCAGCATAGACGGAGATAGAATAATCTTAACATTTTAAAAATTGAACCCTTCAAACATGTCAAAGACTATCATATCCCATGTACGTGGGTACATGGGATATGTACATTTATCCCATACTTGGACGTGTTATAGGTACATAAAGCCGGTTTGTAAAAACTTATATTTTCGTCAGCGGGCAGATATAGCTTTACGTCCCGCTCCGAGCGGGCAGATATAGTATATCTGCCCGCTACGTCATAATCGCCGCTCGCATATATTTGTTCATAATTTGTAACATTCGCGTAATGACTGTAAACGACAATGGAGAAAACACAGATAATCGGATCTGTTTGATGGTTTAAAAAAAGGGAAGGAACATCCACTTAATCAATCAGAAATTCGAGAAAATAAATGTGGGAATATTTGAGAGAACAGGAAAATCGGCCACGGCCAAGAAAACAAAACTGGACATAAATATTCTAAAATATTTCCACGATTGAACAATGAGTACCGGATGACCAAGATTGGTATGGGATAAACATATTATCCTATAGTTGGTTCAGGATATTGGGATTATCCCTTGGCCAATATAATATATTTTCCCTCGGGACCTGCGGCCCTCGGGCAAATATATTATATTTGCCTTGGGATAATCCCAATATCCTGAACCTCATATAGGATAATCTCTATTTATATAATAAATATTCTAAAATATTTCCACGATTGAACAATGTTGGTTCAGGATATTGGGATTATCCCTTGGCCAATATAATATATTTTCCCTCGGGACCTGCGGCCCTCGGGCAAATATATTATATTTGCCTTGGGATAATCCCAATATCCTGAACCTCATATAGGATAATCTCTATATATGTGCATCATCGGGTCTGCTTTACCCCCGTGACATAGCTATGCAAGGTATGTCAGATTCCAGCAATCCCATTACAGTATTTCACATAACTGCACTGCATTATACAGTTATATAACTAACCAACCATCCAAGGTCATTCATTCAATGTATTTCAAATTGAAGTTGAAGATTGAAGTTTCATTGAAAGCATTTTCTTTTGGTGATTTCATATCTTTTAGGTCATTTCGTAGAAAACATTTTCCAAATGATGCATTGTAGCTGATTCATTCCATTAAAGAGTTAACTCCTAAACTTCACACTCAATGCTGCACATCTCGTGCAAAGGTCGAAGTATCACTTTTGAATCAGATCGCAATGCACTGAGTCCAGGGCTTAAATCTTTTAACCATTTCATCTACACTGACTTCATCTGTACATACTGACATAGGCCAGCTAGGTTGTGTAATGTGTCATTAGGATTTCACACCCAAATAGGGAAAATCATCTGGCCATTATCAAAACTTATCAGTTTTGGGCCCCATGACAGTTCTTGTATCACACCCTGGTCTGATCCTGTCTCAATCTCTTGATAATGTTATAAAGATAGATGGCGCAATTATCAAAAGAATCATACACCTCACTTTAATTGGGTAATCCATGTGACATGGGTGATCAATAAAAGATACAAAGCAATGTCTTTAGTATATCTAGTATGGTCATGGTTATTAGTATTTCCCTTGTCCCAGCAAGTTAGCATTAACAAGCTGCTATGAAGAGATAAAGCCCCATACAGTCTCATAGTATGTTGGCTTATTGCAGTATTGTGGAACAGTTGCATTTAGGTCTAGTTTAAGTCCAATATTGACATGCCTGAATCTCAGGCTATGGCTTTTGACATGATCAAATCCTGAAAATAGAAGAAAGACTATAAATTATTGTTGTTCAAGGTTTCACCTTCCATTTAATTTGTGTACATGTAGGCCTATATTGTGACACATTTACATCTGTTACCATACTTTATACCTAATCAATGTTGTGAGTTGTGTAGACAATAATCACTGAAACCACTGTTCTATAGCCTAGTTACCAAAATTGGTATGAAGTATTAGTGTGGATTCATACTGGTTCCTTTCGACACAAAGATTACAAGAAATGTCAAAATTAAGTATGAGGTTATCAATGGATTTTAAACTAATTATGCAACTTATTGTAAAATTTTGTTACATGTGAGAGATCACCTGATATCAGGAATTTATGAATTCAAATCTCAACGAACAAAACATGTTTTAAAATTCAGCTGTCATCTTGAAAATTTCTTTTAAGCAGAGTTTATCTCTAAACATCAACATACAAATTAACCAAATCTGTCCACTGGTATTGAGTTATCAAAGATTAGGTTTTTGCAAATTCCTTTGCCCTTATGCATCATGAATCAAATCTGTCTACTGGTATTTGAGTTATCAAAGATTAGGCTACATTTTTCACAAAAAAATGGTGGCCATTTTGAGATTCTGTGGCCATCTTGAAAATGTCTGGTAATTTTGATCAGACCTCCTTTGTCTCTGGGCATCAGCATAAAAAAATTGAACCAAATCCGTTCACTAGTGAGTTACCAAAGATTACTTTCTTTTTATGAAGATGGCGGCCATTTTGGAATTCAGGTGCCTTCTTGACCCAACTCCGTTGAACCAAGGCATCAGCATATAAAATATGAACCAAATCCGACGACAAATATTATCAAAGATTATATTTTTTACGAAAAATGGCGGACATTTTGAATTGAGTGGCCATATTCAGATATTGAAAATTATTTCTCGAGCAGAGGTCCCTAAGGCAAAATAAGGCATGCATGTAAGCCTATTATATAATTTGAATCAATTCCGTCAACTGGTATTTGAGATACTAGTATCACCTGGACGAACAAACAGTTAGACAAATGAATGGACAGATGGATGGCTTCTCTATATCCCTCTCAAACTTCGTTCGGTGGGATAAAACAAAATTGAACAAGGCATTAACATGACAAAATGTCACCACCTAGTTGCTCACAATATTTGATTTGAATTTCAAACTTGAACTTGAAAAAAGACCTCTTTGACCTTTTTTGACCTTGAGAAGGTCAAATGTCATCTAAAGTCAAATCTAAAGTCATATTTGAATTTCTGAGAACATGTAGATGATTTTGAAAAAAAATTTAGTCAATTTGAAGCAAGATGAAAAAATACCTTTTTGACCTTTTTTGACATTGAGAAGGTCATTGAAGGTCAAATGTCAAATCTAAAGTCAGATTTGAATTTCTGAGAACATGTAGATGATTTTGAAAAAAAAATTTAGTCAATTTGAAGCAAGTTGAAAAAAGACCTTTTTGACCTTTTTTGACTTTGAGAAGGTCATTGCAGGTCAAATGTCAAATCTTAAGTCAAATCTAAAGTCAGATTTGAATTTTTGAGAACACGTAGATGATTTTGAAAATTTTTTTTAGTCAATTTGAAGCAAGTTGAAAACAGACCTTTTTGACCTTTTTTGACCTTGAGAAGGTCATTGAAGGTCAAATGTCAAATCTTAAGTCAAATCTTAAGTCAGATTTGAATTTCTGAGAACACGTAGATGATTTTGAAAAAAAATTTTAGTCAATTTGAAGCAAGTTGAAAACAGACCTTTTTGACCTTTTTTGACCTTGAGAAGGTCATTGAAGGTCAAATGTCAAATCTAAAGTCAGATTTGAAGGTCAAATGTCAAATCTAAAGTCAGATTTGAATTTCTGAGAACATGTAGATGATTTTGAAAAAAAATTTAGTCAATGTGAAGCAAGTTGAAAAAAGACCTTTTTGACCTTGAGAAGGTCATTGAAGGTCAAATGTCAAATCTAAAGTCAGATTTGAACTTCTGAGAACATGTAGATGATTTAGAAAAAATTGAAGTCAGTCTAAAGTCATATTTGAATTTCTGAGAACATGTAGATGATTTTGAAAATTTTTTTTAATTAAAAGCAAGATGAAAAAATACCTTTTTGACCTTTTTTGACATTGAGAAGGTCATTGAAGGTCAAATGTCAAATCTAAAGTCAGATTTGCATTTCTGAGAACATGTAGATGATTTTGAAAAAAAAATTTAGTCAATTTGAAGCAAGTTGAAAAAAGACCTTTTTGACCTTTTTTGACTTTGAGAAGGTCATTGAAGGTCAAATGTCAAATCTTAAGTCAAATCTAAAGTCAGATTTGAATTTCTGAGAACACGTAGATGATTTTGAAAATTTTTTTTAGTCAATTTGAAGCAAGTTAAAAACAGACCTTTTTGACCTTTTTTGACCTTGAGAAGGTCATTGAAGGTCAAATGTCAAATCTTAAGTCAGATTTGAATTTCTGAGAACACGTAGATGATTTTGAAAAAAAAATTTAGTCAATTTGAAGCAAGTTGAAAACAGACCTTTTTGACCTTTTTTGACCTCGAGAAGGTCATTGAAGGTCAAATGTCAAATCTAAAGTCAGATTTGAAGGTCAAATGTCAAATCTAAAGTCAGATTTGAGTTTCTGAGAACATGTAGATGATTTTGAAAAAAAATTTAGTCAATGTGAAGCAAGTTGAAAAAAGACCTTTTTGACCTTGAGAAGGTCATTGAAGGTCAAATGTAAAATCTAAAGTCAGATTTGAACTTCTGAGAACATGTAGATGATTTAGAAAAAAATTGAAGTCAGTCTAAACAGTATTTGTTAAGTTATAGGAAGTTGTAAGAAATTGTTACAGACGCCGGACGCCAACCTCCAACCGCCGGACGCCAACCGCCGTCGCAAAAAAAACGGAGACCATAACAATATGTCACCACTTTTTGGTGGTGACATAAAAATCATACCAATTCAGCATGAAAACAATGGTGAACATTCCAGAATCTGTTAAGATATTATCAGATAGTTCGAGTGCAAGTTTTGGAGGATGTTTTGAAAAAGTGAGCCTAATGTCAAGGAGAATGTTGTCTCTGTTTGATCTATTTCATCAAAAATATTTGCCTGTAGGCAGCGACCCCACCCCCTGGCCAGAATTTCTTTCAAAATCATGTAGGCCTAGTTTTTACAATTCTGGGCACCTTTCAGGTGTTTTTGGGCCAAATTTTTCAAATATGAAAAAGCTGACTACGGGTCTGAAAGGCTTACCTTCAATGGATTCAAAGCGTTAGTGGTTTGTAAACCAAGGCTCCTCAGGAGAACCAAAGGTGACATTTTGTTCCTATATAGTCTGTTCAGTCCATCAACAGTAGCCATCACTGGTATAATCTGCCTCTGTCTCTGCCTTTCATAATCACTCAGGTGAAGGATTGAACCTGGAATAGATAGGCAATACTGTACTTCTACTTAATTTGATGCTACTTATTTTGGTGGATTTGCTGTTATGAACATTTGGCTACTACATGTACCGCATGTACTTAATTTGGCAGACCTGCAATATTGATTTGTATATTTTGGCGGCTATTTAATTTGGCAGACTTAACAATTTGGAAAAATTAAGATGGCCACCAAATTAAGTAGAAGAACAGTAGAGGTTATTCACAGGGAAGATTGTACAATGGTTTTACCATGATATGACTGACATACTGAAGGAAGATATCGTATCATCCAGAGGATAAAATTTAAATCCCAATACAATTTCAACTGTAAATGTGTATTACTTTTGTATTACTTTTGCATTATTCATTACATTATCATAACCATTTATTACAGACACCAAGCACTACATGCCAAACACCAACCACAATCAACAAAAAATTTGGAGACTAACAACATCAGACTTGCCAACCTAAAATGAAAAATTTTCGGGAGATTTAAAAAAAATTGCGGTACTTTTACGGGAGTTTTTTTCAAAATCCAGTAGTTTTTGCGGGAGTTTTTTGAAAAAAGGCGGGAGTTTTTACGGGAGATTTTTGAAAAAAACAGTAGTTTTTACGGGAGATTTAAAAAAACGGGAGTTTTTGCGGTAAATTTTGAAAAAGACAGGAGTTTTTACGGGAGATTTTGAAAAAACGGGAGTTTTTACGGGAGATTTAAAAAAAAGGTATTTTCGCGGTAGATTTTAAAAAACGTGACTTTTTTGACGGAAGATTTCAGAAAAAACAGGAGTTTTTACGGGAGATTAAAAAAAAAGGTATTTTCGCGGTAGATTTTAAAAAACGTGACTTTTTTAACGGAAGATTTCAGAAAAAACAGGAGTTTTTACGGTAGGTTTTGAAAAAAACGATAGTTTTTGCAGTAAATTTTTAAAAAAAACGGGAAGTTTTACGGTAGATTTCTGAAAAACGGGAGTTTTTACGGTAGATTTCTGAAAAAAACGGGAGTTTTTACGGTAGATTTCTGAAAAAAACGGGAGTTTTTACGGCAGATTTTGGAAAAAACAGGAGTTTTTACGGTAGATTTCGAAAAAACTGGAGTTTTTACGGTAGATTTCGGAAGAAACTGGAGTTTTTACTTTAGATTTTGAAAGAATGGGAGTTTTTACGGTAGATTTCGGAAAAAACGGGAGTTTTTACGGTGGGTTTCTGAAAAAACTGGTGTTTTTACGGTAGATTTTGAAAAACGTGAGTTTTTACGATAGATTTCTGAAAAAACGGGAGTTTTTAACGATAGATTTTGAAAAAACGGGAGTTTTTACGGTAGATTTTGATCTGTTTTTGATTTGATCTGTTTAGATTATAGATACAACATTTTATTACTTTGGAAACGAATTGATCAAAGCTAAGTAAAATGTATATGTGGCGTTCACTATATGCTAAGGGCAATCTGCGTGAGGTTCCATTTTTAGGTTCGTTTTTTCGCGCATGAGCATTAAATCCAGCGATTTAATTGGTTTAAATTATTATGACGTATGCGCAGTTAATAAACACTTACGTTCATTATTTTACAGCAGTCCCTACCCATAATGCGCCTTTTATTGCGGGAATATTTTGTTTAGCGCCATATAAAAACAAAATGTATTCTCCCGACAGAAGTATGACAGAATATGAACTGGCCCCCGTTTGTGGACATTTGGTGTGCAAACTTATACCGAACTGATCGCAGAAAAGCAATTTGAATCATGGGAATGAAGTACTTTTAAGTTATTTATGAAAGTATCGATAGTGAACCATGGGAGCCAATCGTTCTTGGAGTAAAAGAAAGAAGCGTGGCTGCAATAATCAAGGTCACAAATTTGTCAAATTCCTTTTAAATACGGTAGATTTCGACAGCAAAAAAATGGGAGATTTTACGGGAGTTATACCAAGAATACGGGAGATTTTACGGGAGTTATACCAGAATATGGGAGATTTTACGGGAGATTTCAGCAAAAATACGGGAGATTTTACGGCCATATTTTTAAAAAAAATTACGGGAGATTTTAGTAGAAATACGGTACGGGAGTTTACGGGAGTTTTTACGGGAGAAAACGGTACGGGAGTTTGGTATTTTTTACGGAAAAACAAAAAAATTACGGGAGATTCCCTTAAAAAAATGGGAGGTTGGCAAGTCTGAATATATTAACACTAGGGACTTGTGGCGATGACATAAAAATTATGATTAACTTAATCTGTATAACTGCTGTCTCCAATTACCCGCATGAGAACATCTCTACAATACACAGGTAGAGGCCACATCTTACTAAGAAATCACAAATACACCTATCTATGCAATACTATTACCTAAACCGGCACCGTCTTTGACTGCCTGGGTGAGTATATTTTTAAGACATGCTACATCTCCAAAGCCTAGGTTGACTCCTTGACCAGCTAGAGGATGGATTCTGTGTGCAGCATCACTGGAATTATTAAAACATTAAATATTGAGTAGGCTACTGTATAAATTGAACACTTTTGGGCATACCGGCATAGTAAGAAGAGTAAATCACAACTGTTCAAGCAAAACAAAAACAAGACACAGCGATAAATATCACACTTTTATCGAAAAAATTGAAAATAGGTGATCAAAATCTAATCTGCTTGGCACAAGTCTGCTTTTTCAATCTGTAAAAATTTCAAATGGAAATGGTAGGCCGAAGCAGTTTTCCTGGAATTTTGAAGACAAGATTTACTTGGCCCCCACCCTGATGCACTCAGACACACCCAGTATAGCAGTGGCACTGAAAAAATGTGATAAAAACTTTGGATGGAGACATGATATCACTGCCTCATGAAACTTACCCAATTAAAGCTACCCCAGACTTCACATAATTAGTAGCATGGCAAAGACCCAATGGAAATGCACCTCTATTGTCATCCACTCCAGTTATATGTGGGGGAAGTTGCCTCCCTGCTGTGCTGGTTCCAGCTGGACTGATACTCCTTATAAGCTGGTCCAATAATTGACCTGCATACACTGCAGTCGAGTCTTTCTGTGAGTTTTCCCACTGAAATTATCAATAAACATAAATCATACAGGGTGACCTAAAAAACAGAACGCACAAATCTGTTCAAATAAATAAATGGTCCTGGTTTCTTGGGGCACCCTGTACATGTTGACCCTTAAACATGTTAAAACACAACATTGTAATAAGTTTTGGGTGATTCTGTTTTTTGGGAGTCACCTTATATATATCCCTTATTGTGTTGCAGGCCCGTAGCCAGGGGGAGCGAGGGGAGCAGCCGCTCCAACCCCCCCTCCCCTGCCAGAAATTATTTCAAAATCATGCAGTTTTTCACTATTCTGAGCACTTTCACATGATGTTTTGCCAAAAACTGTCAAAAAGCTCCCCCCTTGTCAAAAGCTCTCCTTTGGTAAAACCGCTCCCCCCCCCCAGGTAAATCCTGGCTACGGGCCTGTGTTGAAAATATTAATGAAATTAAATCAGTGTTAACTAGAAAAAATTGACTACTTATCATTAATGGTCCTCTTTAATCATTCAGAATTCTAGAAAAAACTGATTTGATACCAATATCATTTTTATAAAACCTTTTTGTTGACCGATACTGTAATGTATCTCAAAAGTTACACATACTGATTATTCTGATTATCACAAGTTATTTACAATAAATTGCAAAATTATTTTTTTACTTTTTAATAATCGAATTTACAATCCTCTTAAGTGTATCATACCTAGATTTTCAATTAAAATTGTAATAATGAATAATCGTAAACAACAAACATAGATAAAGATAACACAAAAACATACTTATAGCAGTTGTGCAGGAAAACATTATTCGGAATCACACTTTACTTGTAATACCAGAGGAATGGAGAAATGAATGATTGCAGAGTAAATACAAAGATCTGGACATTGTGAGTGGTACATGTACCCTACAAACTGACAAACAGGGGGTTTGGGGTGGTTCTGAAAATTGGCAGATTTGGTCTAATTCGTTAGAAAATGGGCTTTTTTGAGGAAAAACAGGCATCAATATTTTAAAGAATGTGTATTTTCAAAAGCATGGCTAAAAACTTTCTCAGATGGGCCAGGAAATGAAAATATGACATCCAAATAAGCTTTTACTTCGTACAGGCAGAATGATAATCCATATTTTTTTAATATAAGAGGATCACACAGGAACACCCTGAAAACAGTTAATACATGCACAAATTTGCTACGATAAAGTTCCATGAAATGAGAACCAAGTGATTAAAGAGTTGAAGTGACATAGTTAAATCCACCATTTGTGACAATGGTATGTGACTTTACCGTTGTCAGGGTGTTCCAGTGTGAGGTGCATATTTTTTTTACTCCTCTGTCCTCTAGACGTATACTGGCTATGAACATTCATTAATTTTGCATAGATAAAGAGTAATAGTCTCATGAACAATATTATTTGCATACTTTTAAAATCTAAAGGGCCGCAAATGTTATGTTAGTTATGGTGCTACAAATTGAAATTCAGCGTAATTCAAATAATTAATTCTTAATTTATTCTATTGTATATGTGAATAAAATAAACGATGTGTGTTCTATAAAAGAGAATACGTAGCACAGCTTTTGATTAAGTAAAGAATTTTTCTGGGACCAAAATGAATACATATAACTTGAAGATATCTGTCATAGCATGCATTTTTGTTGTTGTATCAGCGCAGGAGCTTTACCAAGGAGATGACATTAAACAGGTTGTGTTTAATATCAACGCATGTGAGAAAAAGAAAGGCAAGTAAATACTAACTAAGTTTGGTTAGGTTTCTGAATAATTCTAGGTGTCGGACATTTTGACAATTTATTGTTTTTATTACTATTTCAAAAATGATAAGTACCCAAAGGTCTAATTAATTCAAGGGTAATTTCAAGAACTGATTTAAATATGACTTGACTAAATCAAAATTACTTCCAAGATTTAAATCAACAAGGGTCTCAGTTTACTGGAGCCTGAGTTGACTAGAAACTGTCACTGTCAGGCATGTTTAAGTTCTGTACTTCTACTTAATTTGGCAGCCATTTTAATTCGATAAATCTGCCTTTTTAAAGTCCACCAAATTCACCGGTAATTTAGTACCATGTAAATTAGTACCATTCGTACATTGTAATATTGCAAGTCCGCCAAATGTTCAAAACAGCAAATCCGCGAAATTGCCTAATCAAGTAGAAGTTCTGAGTACTTCAGTTTGTTTGCAGAATACCTTGAAGATTGTGGCTCAGACCCTTCATACGTTGGAGTGAGAAACATCAAAACAAAGGAAGGTAGAATCTTTAGTGTATACTGTGACCAAGGGTGGACGTATCTGTTTAAACGCTTTGATGGCAGTGAAGATTTTTACCGTACATGGGTTGAATATCAACATGGTTTCGGTAATGTGGATCGAGAACACTTCATCGGACTGGACAACCTGGCTAGCATTTTAAAACAACGGATGTTTAAAGCACGGATCGATTTATCACTATGGAATGGTAAAACTGGATTTGCAGAATATTCGACATTTAATGTCACTGACAAAACTGATAAATACCGCCTTACCATTGGAGGATATAGAGGAACGGCAGGGGATTCAATGTCAGCACGTCACAATGGGCAACAGTTTTCTACACATGATCAAGACAATGATATCTACACTCACAACTGTGCTTTGAATTACAAGGGGGCATGGTGGTACGACAAATGCCATACATCTAACTTATTTGGTTTGTATGCTAATGGACCAGCCTGCCCCCAATACGCCACATGCATGACATGGAAACTCTGGCCAACTTCGATATCATCAGGTGACAACCAGCTTTATTCTTTTAAGGAGGCATCTATGAAGATATATCGTCTTTAATTCTGAGCACAATGCACTGAATTATGAAAAACATTTTATTATCTTGAAAATGATATTCAAAGATTTATTATAATGCAATATAACTATCTAAAAGCAGTCATAATTTTAGTTTTGTATAAATCATGATGGCTTAAGTATTCAGGTAATTAAACCTTAATTAACTGTTGCAAGGACCTAATGAGAACTTTAATGTGAATTTTATAGTTTAATTGATGCAAACTTAACACTTAGTCATAGTAGATAATTGTCTTGAATGTTGACTGTAAAAAATATTTTATATTTTCAACTAAACCTGATGAGTTATGATTCATGAATATAACATATTTTAACAATTCCTATGTAAACTTAAAATGATGGAATACACTGTATGTGATTTATTAACAAGAAGGACGGCAATATAGAACTTTTTCAAAGTGTGATAAAAATGGAATCTCAATGAGAGCCAAGTTCTAATTTCTTAATATTTTCAGAGCAATACATAACAGCATTGAGTTTTACCATCAAAATATGTGAATATTGAACATTGAAATAATGTTCACATAAGTACATTGTATTAAATTAATTGCCTTTTAGAAAATAAGAGATGCATGCACACTTTATAATTTGAAGGTTTCACATCGTCACAACCCGACCTAACCGCCTTATATTCAGAAAAAAGCTTTGTATTAAAGTCTGTTGGTGGCATATTTTTGCAGACTATTACAATTTAATGAAAACATTAAGATAGGGCCTACCTTAAGGTTGAGGTAAATTTGATTTTAATTTGAGGTAGGCCTACTTTAGAGATTTAATATGATGTACATTTGTATTTGTATCTTTAATCTTTTATCTTTAATCACTTACTAAAGCATCATTAAGGGCATCAACAAAGCTGTCATTCGGCAAGGCTAAAAGATGTTTGGCATCTTCAGGTGTTGTTGACCATACAAGTGAACTATGTTCATCATCAAGCTAAAACAACAAGCACATAACTTTTATAGCAATCTTAGAACTGAAGGTTTATCAATCTAGCTCATTTAAGAAATCTTATTTAAATCAGATATATAAATAGGTCAGTATCACCTTTCTTGAAAATTAGGTAAACAACAATATACATATGTACATAGATTACAGGCCTGTAGCCAGGTTTTGCCAAGGGGGGTTCAGTTTCATAAATTTCCAGGGGGGTTCACATTAGACAATTTTGGCCCAAATATGGCTGAAATAACTTGAAAAGTGCTCAAAATGGTGAAAAACTCATGATTTTGAAAGAATTTTTGGCCGGGGGGGGTTGCCTGTACCCTGCAAACCCCCCTAGCTACGGGCTTGATTGGTTCAATAAAATGTACCAGCTGATAAGCAAACAATAACAAACAGGTAAAGGGTAAACAAAATGTCCATATACAGTAAATACATGTAGGTAAACCATAACCTACATGAAAATAGGTCAATACAACCTACATACTGTACAGTATATTCAAGATGGGTCAAGAAAAACTTACGGGTAATATTGCTATTGGTCCAGTAGGGGTGAATCTCTGCCATGCTACATTGTTCTCAGTCTGAAATAGTGATTCAAAATACAGCATCCAATAATCCTATGTAATTTGTATGCATGCAAACTTCAATTGTAAAGATGAAAGCATGACTGAGATATGGTTCACAACATTAAACTAGCTGATATGAGTAGTCATAAGAATGTTGGCATATCAACACAATCGAGTACTCTGAAAGATATTCGTGGTTTTGGCATTTTTGGGTATCCTATATGTGTGCAGAAGAGATGAGCCTTTAGGGAAAGGGTATGTACCTGTGTGGGAAGCTGTAACGTGCAGACAATGGCTCGCTGGTTGTAGTCCCAGGACATGTTATGTATATTGCAACTTTCCCTTACCAGAGACCGGAACCCATCTGCGCCAATCTACAATGAATACATTCAAGTTATAACGTCACATTCAGGCTATAGATCACACATTCCTCAGAGTAAACTAAAATGACACAAAATGGCTGCCATTTTTCATTATGTGTCATGCAATTACAAAATTAAATATCTGTTCAAAGGACTTCTAGATACATACATACATGTAGATAAGGAACTACTTTTTTATTTACTTGTTTTTGCTAATATTCAAAGATATGAATGACCACTGAACATGCTTATGAAACATGTTATCGACAAAACCTAAGCACCTAACTGGCTTGAAGAAAATCAAATTTAAAAACACATACCAAAAGCCGCGTTTGAAGAGCATCCCCATTCTCAAGACGTAATTTCACCCATGGACTATCAAGTTTTGTCATATTGGACATAGGCTTAGGCATCTTGTATTTCTTCACTTTAGTCTCATAACGGATCTCGACCCTATCTTTAACTTTGTTGAGCTGTCGTGTTATTGCGTCCTGTGTGACATCATTTTCGACAATATGAGCTAAAGTGCCCTGCATGTTGTCTTTGTTAAATGTGATCATTGAATCCGAGCAGGATTCCCAAACCTAAAAACACATAAAATCTATTATTTTAGCACAGAGATGCATGTGTTACTGATAATGTATGATTCCTTTGGATTATTTATTATGGGCTCAGTCTCTAATTCTGGTTCTAAAATTCACTGGCAGATCCAGGGGTCTCCACCCACCCCCCACCCCCCACCCCCCCCCCCCCTAGGATGAGCCCACAAATAATATGGACCCAAAAATTGTTGGGATAAATAATTTTGTATAACCTCAATTAATGGGCCTCTTTTTCAAATTTGCTGAAACTTCCTTGTAAAATCTAGGTTCACTTCTGCATTGAAAGGTAATAAAAATATATTCAAGTCACCTGCATCCTCTTTACTGGCTGGGCTCGCATTCCAACAATATGTTCCCATGCTCCAAAACCTGAAATTATTTCATTGTACAGGATGTCAAATAAACACATTCTCCTTATTTCAAAAAGTGACCAGTATGCAATTTTCACATGTTTTGAATAATGAGTTGTTACTTTTTAAGTTAGGCTATTAACTTTTTTCGAACTTTCAATTATATGATTATATCAACGGTTTACTGACCATTGTGACAGAGGGGTTACAACTTATATTGTTAGTACCTCAATTCAGTTCTGATTGGTTGATGAGCGGTCAACAATATGTACTGTTGACCACTACTCAGTACTGTTGACCGCTACTTTTGAAAAAAAGTTGAAATTTTTTTAATTTTGAAAAAAATTGAAAAAATAAAGTTGCGAAAAAAATTACAAATATTCTACAGTTTGGGGACTTTTTTGCTAAAATATGATACCTACACTTATCAAATATGTTTATGTGATATTCGATAATACATCCTTCCAATTATTATATTCTTCAGACTAACAAAACAATTGTTAACCTCTCTATTCGGTCAACTGGCATAAGTGTATACCTCAACAGTAAAGCTTCAAGGTTTACAGTATTGGTATACAACTTTGCCAGTTGACGTCAAGAGAGGTCTACAATTGTATACTGTTCACAAAGCTCAAAAGGTCTTTCATACAAACACTAACAGGGAGTATGGAAACTATTAAACTTACTGTCCAGTAGGGCAGTAGAAGCAGGACTTAGCGCACATACTCTGTTCGCATATGTTGGCAGAAGTTTCAATTCTCCTTTATCAGGTGCAGCCTCTAGCAAGAGGATCTTTTTACCTTCAAATAGTGCTTCATGGCCTGAAAATAAAAATGTAGGTAAATATTATATAAATTTTAGTCTAGCCTGAAGCACAGAGCCTGATAACAGTTACTTCCCTCTGTCTCTGTTATATTATTTTAAGTTATAATGCTGAAAAGATCTCACTGACCCATAATTAGCTACAAACATTCATAAGAGTCTGCCATTCAAAAAACAACAATTTTATTGAATCTAGTTTTATTAGCCCATTTCAAAATCAGATTTCACTATGCTTTTTGACTTCAACTGATTCGTTTAAACCTAAAACATATTTTTGATTTTAATAACACTTGAATTATACCATTTCCCAAAACCCAATCTCGCATGACATGCTTCTAAGTTTATCAGTATTCAAAATGGTGCGCCTGTAGCCAGGGGAGTTCGATGGGTTTGAGCAACCCCCCCCCCCTGGCCAAAAATTATTTCAAAATCATGCAGTTTTTCATCATTCTGAACAAATTTTAAGTGATTTTGGCCATTTTTAGACCAAAATTGTCAAAAGTGACCCCCCGTGGAAATTTTCAAAAAGTGAATTATTGTGAGATATCGATACCTAATATATACAACTACTACCCCTCTAATATGTGAAACTCTTCACCTTGACTGAACATATGGATATCAAGGCTGCGATTAGTTCATAAATAGATATACTGTGACGTTGCATGGTCATCGCAGTGCTTGATAAATGACCCCTCGTGACTATAGTTACACCCTCCCTGGTGTATCAATCGAATAAGTCAGATCTCTATGCATACAATGAATACATGCAGAACTACATGTATATCACACTGCGCTGTGATCTCTATACATGTGGTCCTGCATGCATTTATTTTATTCATTAGTACATGAATTATGACAATTATTTGGGTAGAAAAATCAATTGATTCTTGTCTTCGATCCATTTTTCAAGTCTCTTGAAAGCGCATGACTTACCCAAGGCACATGCCATTGCACAGCCGACCATTCCGCCACCAGAAATGACAACATCATACAGTGGACCAGAGTCATCGCCAGTGGCATGATTATCAGTTGAAAGCAATCTCTGAGATGCAACACATGTAGAGCAACGTCCCCGAGCAACTATATTGCGCAGGGCTGTAACAGTTATGCTAAGAAGTGACATTTTGTAAGATTTTATTTTTTTCTGTTTCAACCGGAAGTACAACTTTCGCCCGATGTGAATTATAATTTTGATTTTAAGATGCCCATGCCCTTTAAGAACTCAAGTAGGAATATTAAATAATAAATTTGACATTTAATATAGGCTATAAAATGTTTTATTGTTTTATATTGTTATCATTTAGCGAAATAAAATATTACCTTCTAAAAATACCGGCCAATCAAATTGCAAGAAATCCTTCACCTTATTTATTTTGGAATTTCAAACATGGCAACCGATCATAGTTTATCTATGGTCACAAATTCATGTATTAAACAGCCCGTTAATCCAGATACTGGATTAAGAACATCGTTACACGAAAGGACATTATCTGGGGAACGTGTAGGATCCAGAAATGTGGAAACCTGGGTCCAAAATGACAGCGAAAATCGTCGCCGACAAAAATCTAAATCCAAAGATAAGCAAGAAAAATTCAACATGCATATTGAGACACAAGATCAAATGATTCAAGACATCGCGACAGAACTTGGTGATCTTGACGATGATAATTTTTACGAAAGATTGGTCCAACTCAAAAATGACCATAAAAAGACATTGAGTCTCTGCGAGGAATTGTACAATGAAAAGGTAAATGGACATCATAACGACTCAAATGAAGAAAATTATGACCCAACCTATTCGACAACATCATTTGATCGGCATTTAAGTGGAAGCTTAAATCATGGTGTGAGGGATAGTGTACGAGATATGTCTGCATCAAAACCACCACGTCCACCATCCGCTCACAGCCGGCCAAAATCAAGATCAGGTGTACGCTCATCTAAAGAGGCGTGGCTGAATAGCAGTCAAGAATATGATTCCGGAAGTGACATACCACTTCACGAATCTTTCAGATCTGAACAGAGTTATTTGAGTGATCGTTATGTTCCATCGGCCATGGCTCGCATAGATGATATGTGGGAAAATTTTTCAGTTGAAGATTATGCTCCAAGAGAAAGACAGGCAAAGCCTAAGCAGAGAAGGAATTCAGTAACCTCCTCTACATCATCAACACATTCTAGAAGAAAAGAGGATGCTGGTCGTGAATCATTGACAGACACTTCAAGATGGCGACACAGAATCACAATTCCAGAGCCATTTAAGATGACTGTAAGAGATGTTCAGAAATCCAAATCTAAAAGTAAATCTGTCCAGGAATTTGAAAAGGAACGTGAAGAGAAGGAGAGACTTGAAGAAGAAGAATGCCAAAAGAAATTCAAAGCACAGCCTGTACCAGCTAATGTGTAAGTAAAGATGACCCAGAAAATATATGCTTAGGCCTATCACTAGAAACAGACAAAATAGAGACCAGCTAATCAAGAATACCCTTTGCATTTGTTTGACTTCACTTCTTAAAAGAGAGCTTCGTCTTCACTCTTTCAAACTAAAATAAACCTGTGAACTCACCGCGCCAATCAGTGTTCGTCGGCCAAAATTGACCGACGTTCTATATATGGTCATTCCTTCTGACGTCATCGTTGAGCCCGGAATTGACCAATGACATGCGCATATTTAATTAGAACGCATTTGGTGTGTGTTTCTTCAAGCTCGCTGATTGGTTGAAGAAAGGTCAGCGCGTAGGTCAAAAGTTACTTATTACGCAAACTGTCACCGGTACCCGTCGTGGGGGCGGGGCTACTAAACTGTAATATGGTCTCTACTAGGCAGAGTGTAGTTTAACTAGACTCTGCACGCAGGGTAAATCAAGAAGTATTATTTTACATAATTTAAGCATTCTAGGCCCAAAGGCTGCTTCAGTCACACATTGGCTTCACTTTGGCCCAATTATATTTTACTGACTACCATCATGGGCTTTCTCTTGAAAGTCCAGTGGTAGTACTAGTCATTTCTGAATGGGATAATGTATTGAAATTTATCTAATCAGCATGATTAGTCAGGCTTGTGGTGAACAAATCACATCAACAGTCAAAATGGAAAATTAAGCTACATTTAGTTTTAACTAAGAAAATGTTGATTTGCCTTTTACTAGAATTTTCAAAGAATCAACATTCTTCACATTTACCCCTTTTAATCAACTTTCCACAACTATTGTCTAATTGTTTATTTTAAATTATATTTACAACAAATGTGACTAAATATGATACAAATTGAATCAAATTATAATTATAGAATTTCTGATTTACAGGTATGTACCAATGTATGATGAGCTTCAAGAAAAACAAGAATCAAGACGTCAGTTTATCCGAGAAATGAGTCAAGAAATTCTTCTTTCTACGCAAAAACCTTTCAAATTCAGTAAACGGGAAGATGACAAAAAGAGGATACGACAACGCACAAGCTCTGCCCCATATGCAATCCAGGACACCAACAAAAAAACTTCAAAAGAGTTCAAAGCAAAACCAGCCCCCAGTGCAATTCTTGACGATTCTATCACCGAACGGATTCAAGAGGAAGAGGAGTATAGAAAAATCCGCGTAAAAATGAGGGCGGAAGAGATGCTTCGTGCATCTAAATTACCACCAAATATGGAAGCAAGATCAAAAGAAATCACAGTTGGGAAATTGAGAAAGAAACTTTATGCTGAGCGTGCTAAAAAGGCTCATATGACAACTGAGCATAAATTCCGTCCAAAAATCAATCCCGATATCCCTGATTTTGAGGAACAACATAGACGAATGCAATATGACATTGCATATCAAAAACAGCAGAAGGAAGCAACAGTCTGTAAACCATTTAAACTCAGGACTTCTCAAATTCCGTCCAAAAAGGACAAAATTTATGAGGATATGATGCGTGATGAAGAAACACTACGGGAAAATAGATGGCCATACCAGAACCCCAGGGCTCGGCCATCAACATCACAAGGTAAGATCTAAGTAAATTAACGTCATAGAGAAATAAATATAGCCTAAGTGTTGGTTATCCATAATAACTACAACGTTTTGAATTTGACGATTTTGTGGCAGTTAAATTTTATGGATTTCACAAGTTTAAAATTCATTATTCTATGAATCCTACCTTTTCTCTGAATCCTTTGTAACTAAATTAACTAAGTTACCTTTTGTAACACCTACCTAATTTCATATTTGGATAAGATTGACAATTACTAGATCGTTCGGCACCTCAACCTCTATTACATGATATTTTATTTGACCTAATAAGCTCTGTAAGAGACGAATGTTTTACGCAAATAATTAAGAATTAAAGTGAGTGATAAGTCAACAGTCTTGGAGGAATAAAGTTAATTTCATTTTGAGATGTAGTTAACAATAGCTCCCCTCCCATATCATTCAAATACAAAAAAACATTGTTATATTCATGTAATTTTTCATTATTTCTTTTCTAGAATGGAGCCCTGCATCCATGATGAGTACTTCCCTAGATTCCATACCTGCCAAATTTACACACACGGCTGAGTTACGAGCTAGCCATAGCAAGTAAGTCCAGGTCCAGTCAGATGGGGTCACCCATCCCCCTCCAAATTTCGATTGACTCAAAAACATCAAAAGTCTCAATCTGGAGAAAGGTTGCTCATTTCATGTTTGGGAGAAAATCAGCACCCCTTGAAAAAATGTTTCTTACTATCTGTGTTCCCACATATTATTCTACCCAGAGTGAATTCACAGATTTGGACCCAAAATTAGATAGATAACTTGCCAGAATAACTGGTACTCAGGTACTACTATAAAATTATGAGCCACCCGAGTCAGAGGATGATTGCCTTTAGATGATCATTGATAATTCAAAGTTGCACCCAATTGAAAAGCATTTGCACCCAACTGTAAAAACAATTGTGCCAAATTGAAGAAAAATACAACCTGCTCGAAAAAATTTGAATCCAGCTGAAGAACAAACATTTGTACCTAGTTTAGAATTTTGATGTTTTAATAGAAACTTGCTCCAGATTTAAGTATTATTTTTCTTTTAGTGTTATTGCCTTAGACTTAATGTCAGTTTTTCTCTTATGGTCACATATTTGAAATATCCAAGAAGTAATTTCTGATGATATTGTATTTGATTTCAATATTTTGCTTTATTTTCAGGGGGATTCTAAAAAAGACAGTAGATAAAGAAATTGAAGAATTGGAACGGGAAAGAAAACGACGCCATAAAGAGGCTAAGTTGCGACGACAAGTGGCAGAAAAAGCAATTGCAAATGACACAACTGTCCCCCGTAAACAGCAATCTAAGGAAAAACTTAGAGCTTTCAGGTATAAATTAAATTATCATGAATACTGTAAAACGGGTATTGTTAGCCAGGGGTAATTGTTAGCGATTGTTTGCGATCGCTATAGTTTCGCTAAAAATTCAATTCGCTAAAATAAACCGGGGTTAAAATAAACCGGGCGCTAAAATTTGCAAATTCCCAGGAAAACTACATGAATACTAGTATTTAAGGAGCTTTTCGTTCAGTGCTCGACTTCCGGTTTGTAATTTGAAAAAGGTAAATATTTTTAAATCGTATGTTTTTTTCAATAATCTTCATTTCGCTAAAATTTCCCGCACTAAAACCCCCTAAAATTGAAAAATTGCTTAAATTTCCCGGTGTCAAAATTACCCGTTTTACAGTATACATCTTTGAGGTAAAACTATCAAATTATCTAATACTGTACTCCCGATCCCATTGATCGCCTAAAAACATTTGACAAAACACGAAATGCGATGGAATCCCAGGAAACAAGAAATTCCACAAATCCCCAGGGATTTAATTGACAATTTCACGAAGATTAATTTTCACGAATTTACCGCAATCGCGAAAAGCGCGAAACTAAATTGCAGATAAAAATACTGGGAGTACAGTATGTAAAACAGTTCAAGCTGAGACTCAGTGAGACTTATTTCCCCTAACTGGTAAGAGGCACAATTGTATGTGATTGTTCCTTTGACCCCCACTTTTTATATTTAGGCTAAAAATATAACAATGATCCTGCATGGTCTTAACGCCTTCAAAGAAAAAAAAATTTAATGAAAGAGCTGATGCTCAATACATGCATCTCTTTATGAGCCCTCCCCACCACTAAAATTTCAGGCTAGGTTGAAAAAAAGAACAGGAAGTGTCATCAGACGAACAATATCTCTGTTAGAGCCCCCTGTATTACTAAATATACCAGGATACCCTACTCTCTTGTTTTACCAACTACTAATGTAACATATTTTCCTCTAGGGAGGCAGAGAGAGCAAGGCAGGAGGAATACAGACAACAGTTGAATGAGATGAAAGAAAGAGTGGACTCGCAACCCCTGCTGTTTGAGAGACAATCCCAAGTAAGATCATGTACACTACTTCAATATTGAAGCCAATTTTCTCATATGTTTGAAAAATGTTGAAGTTTGAAAAACTCATTTAACATTGGAAAAAATGTTCTGTATTATGGTTATGGTATCTCATGAACTAATGACTAATAAAAAGGAATACAAATGAAAAAATCAGATATGCAAAACCTATTTGATTATAAAATAAAGTACTCACAAAAACATACTTATTTAGCTCACCAAAGAACAAAAATACAAATACACTTACATTATGTTTAACATTATCTTTGAAATCTTCAGGTGAATGCCCGTAAAGTTGCTGAGAGAAAGTACCAGGAAACCCTGCTGAATGCTGGGATTGATGAGGATTTTATTCGCAGGAAAGGATCAGGTGTTGATAGCGCTGATTTCCCTCTTAGTGATGATGATGCAGATAATGCCTCTGACAAAGAGCAGTCATACACTGCTAATTATGATGATGACTATGATGACGGACTTTCTGAGAATGATAAAACACCACGACCAGGAGAAATTGATGATTACACGGATGAAAGCGACGGTTAGAATATAAGTGAAGCTCATACAGTTGATTCTCTTGTGAGATTAATGACTGGACACATAAAAGTAATGATTGGTCCAGTTAGAAAAAAAATTGTGAGGATATATTTTTCCGATGCTTTCTTATATTTGTAAGCTTGGCAGTTATTAGACATGGTATTTCAATCTTTACTCTGAGTTAGCATAGCTGAGCTAGCAAAGTTGACATCACATCTTGTTGCATAGGGAATGCGTGCATGGTATAACTGTCTAAGGAAATTCTTGCTATCTTTTTGTGGTTTTCTTGCTCTTTCTGTGTCATTGATGATAAAGAGAGACGAGCGTAAATAGATTCAAATTGCACTGAATGTGATGTATACCCTATCAGCCAACAAAGAATTAAAAATGGCAAATACCGATATATGATTGGCATCATTCCAGGAAATGAATAGCATGTCACAGTGACCTTCATGGAATTATTTCTAAAAAAACAGGGTGCAAAACTCTTAATTTCACCCATTTTAGTCAAAGTATGTCAATGTTTCATGAATTTGACAGTGTGACATGTAATTGTCATATTTTCAACAGATCCCATTCGCTCTTATGGTTGGAGATTACTCTGTCATTTGGTCTTCTATTTAATCTGAAAAAATCACCAAGACCTATGTGTGTTGGAGTAATACTTGTAAAACAGTTGGAAAAGGGGATTGCTAATGGGTAGAGAGTCTAAAATGTTGAAAGCATATTTTTAAAATCATGACAATGTTTAACTAAACAATCTTAATTTATTTTATGAAAAAAAAGAATTGAGATATCTTATCATACAAAAGTACTCATTGAAGATTTAAGCTGCAGAAATGTCCTCGAAAAAACGACCCAATGATTTCCACTTGTTCAGTTTTTTTGCCATATAACAATAAAATTGAAGGATTGTCATTAAATGAAGTCAGAACTGTTGGAAATGTTTTTAGAAATGGACATGACATGAAATCAGACGAAGGCAAAAAAATATTATGACATTTTTCAAAACTAATACTCTCAACTCTTGCTTTTCCATCTACATTATTGTGTTTAGTAACCTTGAGCATAATATAAATGTACGTATACAGGGTGTCCACGATATAAGCACCCCTTTAAAGTGGGCACCCTGTATAGGGTTCTGGGGAATTAAACTCAACTGAATGCTTTCAAGAATTAACATTTTAATTATAAATTATTTTATCATTTATAGTGATAAAAATAATTTATTTTTTGTGTTTATGATGTACATGCATATTAGCGGCAATACTTATTAAATAATTGTTTAACTTCAAATCTTTGTCCGCCCATCCCATTTTGACTCCAATCTCGCTGTGAACAACCTAGACCAAGACTAAGTGTTGGGCTTTCAAGAGAAAGGCCATGACTTGATATACCATTAGATAGTTTTTAGATTTAGATATTCAACATAATGTAAATATTTATGCCGTATCTACATATTGTACAATAAAATGAAATACGATTATACAAATAGTCTAGTTTATTATTTATTAATGGGAAAGCTCCTGTGTGGGATCACCGGAGCACATTAAGAATGGGGGAGATTTATTAATCCAAGCTCTAACATTTAAAATAGTTTAAATGGTTGAACTTTAGTATGTTTATGATTATTGCATTGTCTGTCAGATGATCAAGCACATGTTCCCACATCACTCAAAAGTTAATCCGTGTATATCTAGGTACACATTTTCTGGTCACCTTGTAAAATCAATGTACTATATTTATTCATGCATTCGTTCTTCTATATCTGGTTGTTACGTAATGTAACATGGTCATTTTCACATTGTTTATATTTCTACTATTCATATTGACCAATCCCCCATGTCATTTTAATGGGTCCCTTCATTACTTTACACCAGTTTCAAATATTTAATTCCAATGTTTTCAATTGTTTTGTATACTTTCTACTTTAGCTTCTTTTGTTTAAACCAGTTTTTTTTAGCTTTTCATGGTGTGATGGTTTCATACTGTTTTTGTATTCCATATAATAGCATTCACTCACATGTAGCTGAGTTGGGGTGTTGTCTCTTTACTTGTTAGTGTTGCCTAGAGTGTGACTGGACATACACAGAGAATTTCAAATAGATATTTTAGAGAACATTTTAACTACATCTACTGTTTTTGATTGCCACCCAAGGGCCTTCCACTCGCCCCGTTACATTTGGTACCAGGAGTGGGGTAGGCAAGGATCTAAAGTGGGGTAGGCAATGTTGTAGCAGTAAAGACAGTAGGCTAAGCAAGCTTTGAAAACATTTACATATACAAATGGATTACTATTCGACAATGATAACCTGTTGTAAGTCTCCCGGGCATACTAAAAGATGTTGTAAACTGTTCAAACAAGCGAAGTACTTTTGTTCGATGTGCAGCTGTTATGGACACCGTGATCGAGACCACAGTCAGCCAGACAGGTATGTTAGGACTGTTTCCATACAGCCTGTGAATGTGAAATCTGTGTCAATTCAGACGAAGAAGTGCAAGGACACTGATAAACCGAAAAGTCACAACAAATATACCCAAGCAGAAACTGTTGACATGAATGAATACAGTTCCAATATGGCCAATTTTAAGCGTATTCAAAGTGAATTGTTTGGTCAGAAGAAAGGAAATGATATCTACAAAGCTCAACTTAAGTCATATATGAAAACTATTAAATTATTGGAACAAGATGTTGCAGAATACAAAGCAAACAATGATCGGGATTTTTCACATATTAATGCATCACAACAACGGATTGATGATCTACGGTCTCAAAACAACGAATTTTCTAAATTGATCAAAGATCTTACCCGCAAACTAGAAGATCAACATCAACAAATATGTGCGTATCAGGATAAAATCAAGAATTATGTGAACATGTTGCCAAATACAGTTAACACCTCTGGATATATGGAGTTTCTTGGAATGCGCAATCAATTCAAAATAACTACTTCGCCACAATGTAAATCTAAGTCAGATGTACCACCAGAGGAGAATTCGATCAGCAGATATTAAGCCTAGTGCTAAATAATGTAGGAATCTAAAAATTCTCATCTTCCATATAGTCTAATATGATGACACCACACAATCTATATCTGCCATATTACAATGATATGATGCCGACTTTTGATGTGCAATAATTATGCCTGTTATTGATAATAATGTGGTATATAATTGATGCTGATTGCCATATAATTATGCTGGGATACTGATTCTGATGCTGATTCATGAAATTAAAGCATTGACTTTTAAATGACTGTATTTTAATCATGTCTTTAACAATTCTGGTTGCAACCATATGTTTTATATTCTAACACATTCTTATATTTTAATTGAATGACATTATGCTATTCATGCAAGTGATAAAGTTTGTTTCTCTGCTGCATTTAAAACTGTTTGTAGGTTAATTTGTTATGCTCGTAATATTTGCATTTAATGTTCATATTGTCTAAAATCCCCAATGGTGTAATATTTAATCTAAAATGGTGTATGACCGTCTATATTGATGTATTATTGCCTAAAATGGTGTATAAGTTAACTGCCTAAAATGGTGTATTGCTGCCTATAAAATGGTGTATAATGGCCCATCATGGTGTATTAACTGCCTAAGTGGTGTATTACTTGCCTATGAATTGGTGTACTACTTTGCCTTGAATGGTGTATATTTAGCCTTTAATGGTGTATCACAGCCTACCATGGTGTAATATTTTGTCTATAATGATGTAGATTAGGCCTATGTAAGCCTACAATGGTGTTGCCAAGGGATACTTGTTTGATTATAAACATTTTGCCTTTATTTCTCAGGTATACAATTAAGCCTATTTTAACATTTAAGGTGTAGCATTGATTCAATATGTCATTTAAATATCATCGTAAAATGTAATTCAGTTAATTTTGTTTGATTCAACAATCCACTATATTCTTTATGGTGTTATTTATACTATATTTTGTTCTGGTAGTGGATGTTAAAAGGGGAGGTTTAAACCATTACTTAATATTTTATTGTAAACCATTTTGAATAGTGAAGTTTTATATTTCCCATATTTTGTGGCCGTGTAAGGCTTAATGCGGGACGCATTAGGACGTGTCCGCGTGGATGTAACATGGTCATTTTCACATTGTTTATATTTCTACTATTCATATTGACCAATCCCCATCCATGTCATTTTAACGGGTCCCTTCATTACTTTACACCAGTTTCAAATATTTAATTCCAATGTTTTCAATTCTTTTGTATACTTTCTACTTTAGCTTCTTTTGTTTAAACCAGTTTTTTTAGCTTTTCATGGTGTGATGGTTTCATACTGTTTTTGTATTCCATATAATAGCATTCACTCACATGTAGCTGAGTTGGGGTGTTGTCTCTTTACTTGTTAGTGTTGCCTAGAGTGTGACTGGACATACACAGAGAATTTCAAATAGATATTTTAGAGAACATTTTAACTACATCTACTGTTTTTGATTGCCACCCAAGGGCCTTCCACTCGCCCCGTTACAGTAAGATAAATAGCTTTGTTTTCTCTGGATCAGTCTGTAGGCTACATCCTTGTAGATACATCATATTTTCAGATAAGAACTAAACATCTCATATTTCCTTTGGAATCATTATTACATTACTCAAAACACAATAAAACAACACAATGCGATGTATTCAAATATAACTCGCTATGTGAAGATAAAAATTGAATTTCCGGTTTGTTGTGTTCTCTGTTCATTTTATCATTTCTATAGGTTTGTACTGTCTGATAACAGTTAAATATCTCGCAATGGAAAGTTAGTAGTTGAAAAAGTGAGGCTTTTCACACACCAAGGCAAGTAAAGAAAGGCAAGGTAAATATCTAAATTGCATTTTACTAATTTTTTATTTGTATATTTATTTACTGTTAAGCTATTATATATTGAAAATCTGTCTCATTGAAAAAGATGCATGGATTGATGTTTATTATCAGGGAGAACTGTTAGGGAGTTTAAGTATTTTAAGAGATCCTGTACGTGAGCGTGTAATATTTCGATCCCCGGGGATAACTCTACCGCTTTCAATTCACTTTTCCATGTCCAGGGACGTTGAATTATAGTTATTTTCCGTCTTTATACTCAATCGGCCGAGTGGCAGTAGAAATGGGAGAACTAATCCAGAAGAGGACTATAGTCCTACACGTTCACGTACAAGTCTAAAAAACGTGTATCTTGACCTCCCTTTTGACGAGTTAAATCGCCCTTAAACATTCATGATAAACCATGACATCTCATTTCATCTCAGTATTGATATTAATAGTGAAACCAAAATATATAAATTATCAGCAGGTTCTTACACATAACTACATTAGAAAACATAACTACAGTTTTATCAAATTCTTGTGTGAGTGTGTGTTATAGACGTCGACAGATGGGACCATATTTAAGCAAATCTGGCAGAACCTTTTATATCCAATGTTTATTAAATGTTTTGAAAGCTTCTACAGTTTTCTTGGCCTTCAGAGGCCCTTTCCTATAGTCGTTTACCAGTTTGATTATCAATCAATATCAAAACTTCATACCTTGGTTATCTAAAATGGCTCTTTCCATCAATAACTGATCCTGCATTAATTTTTGTATTAAAAACTATGAGAACGTGGCTAGCTAGCTATACCATAGCATCCATGTATTTTTATTCATTTTTTGACTGTAACTCATATGTTTAATATATTTCAGGCTTTGAGAAAGGAGTATATAGCATGTATTATGTATGGTTGCCATGTACCTACTTTTTACTGCAAGGAACTCTAGCTGTTTACAATTGTGATTACGATCCGCCTCCAAACTGCCCATGTGACCCATGCAAACCCTGCCCCGAGAACCTAATGGAGATGCAGCTCTGTTATTTCCTGGATACAGCCGAATGCGGCATGCCAGCAGCTCTTAATTTACTCACCTTTCCATGTGATAAGCCTGGCAAAGTCCGCAACAAGAAACATCAGTTCCACGAAAGATGGTGCAAGTAGGAAATTTTTCCATTTCGGGAAATTATCATACATCAGATTTCCTATCTACCACGCGGTACTCACTTCGACCGTTAATTTGAATTTTTGACCTACCAGATGCTTAAAAATCAAGGATTGCAAGTCTCATACTGCACCGTTTTCCTTCAAACTTATACCATTAAAAGCAAAACAAAATTGCCTTTCTGTCGGTGCATTACTTTATTGTATAGAGTCCCTCGTTCTAGCAGCGTTTTGGTCCCCGGCTGTTAGAAGGCCTTCTTACAGCTGGGGACCAAAATGCCGCTGGAAGTAGGGACTCTGTTTAAGAGAATAATGTACCATCAGAAAGGGATTTTGTTATGATTTGAATGGAACAAGTTTGAAAAACGGTGCAGTATGAGACTCGTAATCCTTGATTTTCAAACATCCGGTACGTCAAAAATTCAAATTAACGGTCAGTTAGGACCGCGTGTATACACATATGTGAATTGAACGAAGCATTAACGAACAAAATGTCACTATCTGTCATTTGTAACAGACGCCGAACTTGAACCGCCGAACATCGTCCCCAAAAAAGTTTGTTATTAAAGGTTATAACAATGGCACCACTTTTGGGGTCTCAAATGATGTTTCTATTTTCAGGGCCCATGAAAATACACTATTTGGCCCCCACCCTATATGTAAATCTTCTCATACAAGATCTCGAAAGAAAACGAATAAAGTTGGAAAGTGTCCCCAAGGGGAGAATACCAGCAAATTGAGGATTGACGTCATGACCGGATTCTACAAAGAAACAAGTACGTCAAAATGCAACGAGTTGTACTGTATTTCTAAATAGTTTCTATATTTCGTAATCAGCTCCGTACTGCAAAGTGATGTATCTGGTCTAGTCTGTGTTTATGATCTGTTATCAAGCATATCCGAGGACTACTTTTCATAGTTTTCCCCCTAGTCGACGACTGACTGTTGTGTCGTCTGCAAATAATAAGGTACTTGAGCATATTTAAGGGGGCCCAAAATGGTACCCTGTGGAACTCCGCATGAAATTAATTTCTGTTACGATAACACAACATGATCTCTAATCACAGTATGATGTTTCCGTTTATAACTTCTAAAAAGGCGTTCACATTATCTTTATTTTCATGAAAATCTAGTTTAGATTGTATAATTTCATTTTCGACTGTGTCAGAAGCTCTCGCAAGGTCCAATGATACCCATTTCCTTAAACATTAAATTTTCTAATCTTATAAAAGCGAGTTTGTCAAGATAGGTTAATTGGTTTTCGAGATTGACACAATCATAAAGATTGCATTTCTCAATTCGTAATATGTGTATCCTCCGACACACTGGTTCTCAAGTTAGTCTTTTTGCCATGCGTAACCCGTCTAAATTAAATTGTAAATAGGGTCCAAAGGTATAAGTCAGTGGTAACTAAAAATCATTTTACATAAGGAAGTTCCTATGGCAACGTTTAAATCGTCAGGAAAACTCCTGTTTTAAAACTGAGATAGTTAAGTGAGGAAAATAGATTTGTAAAAATAGCACCACGATTTTAAAATGATTTTTTTAATATTATTTTTACCTGGAGAATTTTTATTAGATAAAAATTAATAAAAATTAATTTTGCTTTACACCATAGAAGATACTGACAGGTTTGAGGTAATGGACATTTTTATCAAACAATACATTGAAAGTAGTATTTTGTATGCATTTCATAATACGCTAGGACACGTCGCGTAAGGATTGAAGGAAGCGCATGTGTGTTTAGGGTACCACATACATGTATCCTTCATTCATATTGCCATAAAATAGTGTTTCAAAATATATGTTGATTTTAAAACCAGCCAACAAGTTGAAATTATAATTTTTCAGAAGATTTTCAGAAAGTGAGTTTACTGAAGAAGAAAGTTGACTTTTGTTATAAATATTTTTTTGTTTTCAGAGAACATTCGAAAAGAAACTTTACCCCAGCGCGATGCTGTGCCAACAGGATGGTGGGCACAATTGAACGAAGGCAGGAATACAGGCTAAACCACAATGGTGTCAGTCCTTTTCAGCTCTGTCAACCTATTTGTTCTGGACTTACTAATATTGAAAAGACGCCAACTCGAATTGCAGTTCATCAATTAATACCTGGTGTTTAGCCTTGCCCAAGTCTGTATTATCTTTTTTTATTTTTATTTTCAATTATATACAAAAATAGAATAAAATAAATAAAAAGGCACAGCCTTGGGTAAGGCTACTTGGATAAGTTTAATGGATTGCTCGATTCTATTGTATTGTATTGTTTATTTATTAAAATGCCACGGACATATCGCACATATCATACCATCATATAAAACTTCTTGGACAACCTGTATATATATTCCGATACAAAACTTCTTGGACAACCTGTATATACATACCGATACTGCAGTTCAACAGAAGTGTAACAAACAACAGTCTAATTATGACAATGTCTATAGAAAAATGGGACATCTTATCATGTTGTTTAATAATTGACAATGCGTTAATAAGTTTAGTTAGCCCATATCTACAACTCCTGAAAAACACAATGCATTCTATTTCGAATTCTAAATGCATAAGTTCCCCAAGTATGTATTCTTGCATTTTCTTTTATACCTGCAATGCTACAGAAATTTGTTTAATAGACATTTGGAATCGAAAGTAGGTTAATTTGACCCTCATCGTTTTACCGGATTTTCTCGCATATACGCCCCCCCCCTAAATTTAGGCCCATGGGCCAAAAATCGAATGTAGTACGCTTATACGCACATGGGCTTATAAAAATGGCTATTTATTCATTTTTTTCAATAAATTCAAGAGTATTTTGTCACTGGCAGATCGTTCTGTCGTTCCTTTGTTTCAACATTAAGTTCAACGCTGTGCCGTAAGTGGCAGTGGTGGATCGTTCTGTTGTTACTTTGTTTCAACATTAAGTCCAAGGTTGTAGGTGACATTTCCTTTATAATTCTTACAAAACATGCGGTATGACTACAACAGTAGGTACGGTAGTCTTTGTATTCATCAGCTCTTCTCACCTTTACGCCCACTGGGCCAAAAATCGAAAGTAGTACACTTATACGCCCATGGGCGAAAAATAAGAGGTAAAATAACAGACGAAATTACCCCTTCTTTCAGTTATACGCCCAGGGCTTATATGCGAGAAAATCCGCTAAGCCCATTTTTATGTGGGCTTTTTAGATATTCAAGATCTTTTATTCTACCAAGGCCTGAGCCATGTACCTTGATATCACTGATATTTAATATGTGCTCTCTTTTGATGACATCACAACGGGTAATCATGACCACGAGGTATTTAAAATGAGCTTTGATAATGGAATTTTTGAAAAAAAGTTTGGGTTTTTGCGGCTAATATGAACTCGGATTACAGTACAGGCTTTTGATTGCGTTTGTATTTTCCAACCTGTAAATACTTTATGTTTGCGATCGGCTCCCAAATGGGCGACGATAGATACGTTTTACCCATGAAATGAAATGCTTTTACCATACATGTACGATTTGTAAAATATGTGTATCCTCCGACATATTGGTTGAATATAAACATTGTTGATGTGCCCTTAAAGTGCCCTTAAGTAATACATTTTAAATGACAGACAACGAATATCAACAAAATATTGTTACTTACTTACTGTAACTTACTATTTTTGAAAAATCATTTTAGATCATTTTAGCCGCATAAAAATAAAACTTTTTTTCTGTCAAACAAAAGATATTTTGAAGAAAAGGTGAGCCAACTTTTGAACATACGATGGCCATGATTACCTGTTGTGCTGGCAACAAAATGGTAAACTTTAATTGTTGACAAAAATCGTGAAAGACAATTTTTCCACTTGTATGACAAAGTAGATAGCCTAGAATATAAATACTGATGTACGATTGACGTGTTTTTGTTACTAGTTATGGATCATATGCACTTTTATATCATCGCTGCATTTTGAAAAAACAGAGATATGTACAAATAAGCGATGACTCTGGAAGAATGGAGAATACGATTAAGGGATGTATCAGGAGGCATACATGTATCTACAATAGAAAGAGTGGTATGTCACAAGAGTATGTGTTGAGTTATGAGGGACTCTATTCCAGAAAGATAAGTGTAATGAGGGGGCTCTACCACACGAAGGCGTATTTAATGGGGACGGGGAAGTGGGCGTTTACAGATATCGCGTTCAGGTTTAGTTCCCCAATTGCTGGTGTACTATGATATATATGATATACCCCCTCTAATGCAAGTAAATCTGTAGTGCATGAATTATGCATCCATGAGCGATGAATCTAAATAGAAATAGTTATTAATCAATCTCAAAATCAGCTATAAATAAATTCTTTATAATTACTGCTCATTTGCTTTATAATTTATTCGTAAAAGTTATCATTTAATTACAATCAGTGGTGTTTTATAAAAAATAAATACAATTAAGATTAAAGGTAATTTCCTGCGAGTGGGATGTTATAAGGAATATGTAACTCCAAGCGTCACAGTAACGTCCACAATGACGAAGTGAGTAGTAAGAGAAAATAGCATTTTGGGACACGACATCAAGACGGGAAAGCGAAAGGAGGTAACCACATTTATTCTGAGTTTCATTTTTGTTAACTCGTTTCAAGATTAAATTTGAAACGAGTTGACATATTGGGTTTGATGCAAGCACTAATTAAATATATTTTGCTGGGTATCCTGGTTATTAATCAATGATGAATTTAAATGAAAGTATAATTGTTTATTATTTATATCTACGTATAGATTACACAATGCAAATTGTAAGCGTTCAGTAGACCTATATGCATATGACACCTCATATTTGTGCAATGGTAATTTAAATGATTTACAAAGGTAATCCTCGTGAGTGTAAAACATGTAAAATGGTGAATTTAGTTGAAATGGAGCAAGATGATTGACCGAAAATTACAGAGGGGAAACTTTGAAACTAGAAAACATGGAAACTAAAAAATGTATATTACCTACGTTAATTTAGCATATATTTTAGTTCACGCTCTCACGCATGTTTGAGTCTTTTAAGTGTTCGACATTATACTGTACTCTTTTCTTATCGCTAGGATATGATCTGGTGCGTGTTGTTTGTTACACTTGGTGTTGGTGTCGGGGTGTCTGGTTACATATGTCCCGACGATCCACCCCCAAACTGCCCCTGTGACCCCTGCTCTCCCTGCCCAGAAAATTTGATGGAAACCCAACTATGTTACATAATGGACACGCCGGGATGTGGAATGCGAGAAGCTCTGATCAAACTTGCTGCATATTTCAATTGCACGGTGGATAACTCTTATAAGACTCAAATCGTGACACCGTCACAGCATAGATACAACAAGCAGTGGTGTAGGTAGGTCAGAATGGAAAAACGGGTTTATATTTCCTTCAAACATTGTCAAACAGTTTGACAAAAGGAAGTCTCTTTCTGACCTCGTGTTAAAACTTGTTTGTGTTTAGCAAATTTAACAAATTCATAAAATGTGTCAAAATGTCCGATCCATACTCAAACATAAATCAGGCTTTAATATGGTTTATCATCCAATGTGGACATCCGACTGTGAAACGTGAGGACTGGAGGAAGTAAACCCTAACAATATAGTACATGGACATCAGATGATGCATTACGCACAAAGTTCACACTAGTATTGGATCATTGGTTCGAAATTCAGCCAATACAAAGAATGGACCCCAAAAATTCAGCTGTCTGTTCAGAGCGGATTGCATTCCACAACCCACTGACTACAATCTCCACTACATCCTACCAAAATACCCCCCCCCCCTGCACTCCTATTACGACCCCCATACCCTCACAGAAGACTCCACATCATGCAAAATTGACGGATATTATCTTCTGGTTTCAGTCCTCCAATCAGAGGTGCAACAACGAGACAAAATGTCGATACTGCTTTTAGTGGGAGTAATGATACTCCCCGGTGTTTCTGGGTTGTACAACTGCCCCACGGATCCTCCACCCAATTGCCCCTGCAACCCTTGTGAACCCTGCCCTAGCAACCTCATGGAGATGCAGCTTTGTTATCTCCTAGATGAAGTGGGATGTGGAATGCAACCAGCTCTGGATCTACTCAACTTTACATGTGACCAACCAGGGAAAATTTTTAACTTCAATCATAGATTTCATGATAAATGGTGTAGGTAGGCAAACGATATATCTTATTTTTATATACAGGGTGACACAAAAAATAACACACATCTTATGTTGTATAACATGTTTGACTATTGACATATAGACTTGTCCTTTAACACATTTAAAGTAGACATAATGAGAAAGCACCTCCAAAGCCAGTGTAGCTCAAGAGGGTCAACTTTTATGAGCGTTACAACATTTGCTCTAAATGCCATCCATTCCTTTGCAGACACACATGGATCCTACACAAAAATGCAACCAAACTTTTTTAGCATAGCTTTGTAAATACTAATGAGTTTGGCTTGTACTTTCAGGGAAATGAAGTCCATTCAATTGAACACAAAATAATGTAGTTTTTGTTGATAAAATCATTATAGATTATTTCCAAAATTATGCTACAAAGGGTGGGTGTCATTTTTTGTGTAAGATCAAGTTGTGCCAGCAAAGGAATAGACGACACATGTTGTAACGCTCATAAATGTGCATCTAGGTGAGCTAGTCCTTTGAAACTTCTTGTAGAGTTGCAAATTGGAGTGACGTTTTAATGTGCGGAAAACAAGTCAGAATTTCTTCAGACAAAAAAGTTATGAAACATAATGGGGATGGGTGTCATTTTTCGTGTCACGCGGTAGCTACAGCTTTTAAAACAAATGGTGTATCAAGATTAGCAAGCTAAAGCAAATGGTGTGGGTGGGTAAAGGTTATATCTTTAACAAGGCTATGTATAGCTACAGATTTTAAAACAAATGGTGTATCAAAATTAGCAAGCAAAACAATGAATATCATGACAAGTGGTGTAGGTAGACAAACGATATATCTTTAACTATGTATAGCTACAGATTTTAAAACAAATGGTGTTTCAAAATTAGCAAGCAAAAGCAATGGGTTTCATGACTACTGTTGTAGAAGGCAAACGTGGTGACAGATATATTTTAATAATGGTTTTAAAAATAGCAAGAAACAATGGGTTTCATGACAAATGCTTAAGGTAGGCAACATCTATAATTTTACAATGAGTTTCATGACAAATGGAGTAAGGTAAATACTATAAGTTCAACAATGGGTTTCATGACAAATAGAATAGGTATAGGTAAATATATACATGATATAAGCACTAGTGCCAAAGGGAAATGACCAAAAGTTGTAATGGAACTTAGCAAGAAAAGCAAACTCTAAGTGCATACCAGTCAAGAAAAACAAACCCCATATAGCCAAAAACCACGATCTAACTTGAAAAGAAACAATGTCTAATACCCCCTTTCCCCCACCATTCAAGAACCAATATCACAATCCAAGACCAGAAGACCAAGGGATATTTCATTCATACTGAAGTCATTACAATACATGTTGAAGAAAAAATTAGAAATTGATAGCCAATACTCATAACCTCAAAAATAGTTGTAGATACAAGTACGCATACAAGATAGGGCATTCAGTCTCAAATGATGTGGGATAGATAAAATCCAGTCTCCAAGTCCATAGGCGTTTCAAAGGGTCAACATCCGATAACTTTTAGGATGGGTTTCCTCACAAATGTTGTAGGTAGGCAAACATCTATTTTAACAATGGGCTTCCTGACAAATATTTTAGGTAGGCAAAATCATGAACTTAAATCATGTAATCACATAGATTTCGTGGCAAATAATGTATGCAACATGGTAGGCAAAATCTAACGTTAACAATGGATTTCCCAAATGCTGTAGGTAGGCAAAAAACTATAACTCAACAATGGGTTTCCTAACAAATATTGTAGGTAGGCAAAATCTATTACTTTAAAAATAGATTTCCTTACAGCTGCTGCATCATGGATAGGCAAAATCATTAACTGTAACCATATACTGATATATCCCTGTAGATTTCATGACAAAGGATGTATGAAAAATGGTAGGCAAAATCTGTAACTTTAACAATGAACTTCCCGACACAATGCTAAATATTTCAGTTATTTAAAAAACTTGCTTAGAGGAAAATTCTGAAGGAAAACTAGTAAGGTCATGGGCTTGGATTTGATAAAAGTAAATTTTGGTGATTCTCAAAAAACAAAAATGTTAAAGTGATTGTTACTCCAGTACTCACATAAAAGTAATTTAAGAACAATGTCCATTCCACAAACAAAGTAATCCGAACACATGTACAAGCCTAGTAAAATGCACAATTACAAAGTAATTCGAGCTCAGGGCTAAGACTTGTCAAAAGCACATTGTCGTCGAGGTGTAAATCTGTATTTTAACATACTTCAATTTTGAAATTATATTTCAGTGCTCATACAAATGTTTTATTTGGTCCTCATCCGGTGCTATGTTACAACGCTTCTGATGATGCTACTTCTAACGATGCCCAGGACAGCCTTGCTGCGCCAAGAAGGCATCCGCCAACTGTAAGCATTGGCGCGTGCCCTAAAGATAAATCAACAAATGACAATAGGATAAACATAATTACTAATTTCTACAAAAATACAAGTAAGGAATAGTATACTTAAGTATATAAAACGGCAGTTCAGTCCAGTCTTTGAGGGTATGGTTTTATCTTTCGTCCAATCATGTCAAGATGGGACATGGATAAACAAAAAGAAAAACGATGAACTTTATTCCATAATTGTTGATAGCTAGACACGTCATTTAGAACAACATGATTCTTATAAAGTTTTTGCCAATAACACATGGTGAAAATAAAATTATTTGATATAATACAACTTAAAGGTCTTTGAAATTCTGCCATTTATGAAATTCTGTCTTTACAATCGAATGGGCTTTTCAGATCAAAATATAGAGGGTTGATCTGGTGTGTGTACAAACATTATTTTTGGAAAGAAATAGCTTGCTCAGTTTAGCAAAATGGCAAGTTTCAAAATGAATCATACGTTGTACAACCCTGTACTCATCGTTTTCAATTCTAAAAAGGCATTTTCTACATGAACGGTGATAATTTCACAAAACAATTTTTAGCAAAGCATAATGTTGATGCATGTTCATGTTGGTGCATATTTATCATGATAAATTAAAAATTGGGTAGATAAGATGCCGGCCCTTTAACACGGGCCTATTATAATGGTCTACATTAAAATTGTACTTTCTGTCTGTCTCCTACAATTCATAATTAAGTAATATTGGTTTCAGAAAAAATGAGTAAAGAAGACTTAAAGCAGCGGCGAAAATCGCAGAGAAAAGCTAATAAAAAAGAAAAGAAAGGCTATAGTAAAGAAAATGATGGTAAAAGTAATGAAAATGGAGATAAAAGTAAAGCTGAAAAAGGAGGTAAATCTAAAGAAGAAACAAAGTCAAAAGGGAAAGGATAATCCAACTGCAAAACATAACAAAATATTGGAACTCAGTAATCGCAAATAAGACTTATAACATACTACCGTCCGTGTCTCTTTAACATTTGTGATTTATTACAATGATGCGGTTAGCAGTTCACAGATGGATATTTCCTTTCATATAGTATGGGCTCCAATGAAAAAAGGAAAACTATGCTCATGTGTAATAATCAATATTAACAGTGATAACCACCAGTCTCATAATAACAGTAATCTCATATTATCAATGTATCCATGACAATTATGTAAAATAGATCAATGTACAAAATCTCAAATGGACATGCAATTATTTTTTATCTCGTTTCAATATTCATATTGTGGTATATCATTGTGTTTCTTGTATAATTCTCGATCAATCAGATTGTATCGTTGTATTTATGCGTATCTTTGAATAAAAGATTACATGTGCAATCAGAAGTGATCATCATTTTTGTACTCAAACGTTTGTTAACGACGCATTACATCTCTGGGATAATAGGGACGTTGCTGGGATAAAACGAATGGGGAGGGGTGCATTTTATAAGCAGAAACAGTCTATTTCAAGAAGGGGGTGAAACATGGGGTATATTTGTCTATCCCCATGCATGCTGACACGGTGAGATATATCCTAGGGCTAATATTCACGGGATCAAATGCGAACAAAAAATCTTGAATGTTGCTCTTGAATTTGTCAAAGTGGTATTTTTTGGGAATCTGGGCATTTAGTTTTTATTTGGCACTGCCTTGTCATAAATGGACAAGACAGAACTGAAATTATAAATGGCCACCAATCAATGCATCAACAACTTTGTAACACCAAGAAACACATTCTTTAATTGTTATCAAAAATTAAAACATTTATTTAATAACAGGTACACTTTTTATGTATCTAAAGTAATAAAAACGTAATAAAAACTAATTACTAGTATTTATTTAATGACATATAAGTGAATACACATTTGCCAGTGGAATCCCAGAAATTAGCCAGGATGTTTATGTTTAATATGATAATTTAAACTCTTGTTTCTTTTGAATACTTTACCGCAATTTGGGCAAACAAATGAAGTACACGTATATCTATGAGCGAGCCTTTTGTGCTGAGCTAAATATCTTTTAGTTTTATACCATCTTGGAACTTCGAGTTGAAGGCCCTCTTTTTGACAGATGTCACAATAATACTTTGTGTCCATATGAATATGTTCGTGTCTGCGCAAAGCACGTTTACATATAAACTGTTTTTCACATTTACTGCAAATGAACTTCTCAGTTTCATCATTGGACGTATGCCTCTTCTTCACATGGTCGATAAAGCTGTCCTTTCTTTTGAATGTTTTCTCACAATGATGACAAGTAAATGGATTATCCCCCAAATGTCTACTTCTTATATGTCGTTTCTTGTTGAAATTCGTCGCAAAGTTTGCTCCACAAAAATGACACTTGTACGCCATACTGAAAGCAAAAACAAGGCAAAAAGTAAACAATATTGTACTTTAAAATGACACCCATACGCCATACTGAAAGTAAAAACAAGGCAAATAGTAAACAATAGTGTACCTTAAAACAAACACCATTTTATACGATTAATGACACTCACATGGCGTACTGAAGGCATAAACAAGGCACAGAAAGACCAATATTGCTCCTAAAATCAAGAATGACTTCCTTAAAATTTTCCGAGCACAACAAAAACTACACTACAGTTCAAAAGACATACATGTAAGTGAACCTTCCTAGTGTACTTGTCTGAAAATTACCAAAAATGAGATGACGCCATCTACTTAGTGCATGAAAATATCAAATCTATTGATAACTTGTTTTTGAATTATGGCCCCTTTGCTGCTCCCTCCATATCAAATGCTAACAAATGCAAAAATATTACGTTCTTCAAGCAGATTCTATGAAAAGCACAGCATTGACCTAGTTTAACACTTTTAAAATTCTTTATATATAATATTCGTTCATTAGTCAACTATTATTATTTTGGGGTAAAACGAGCTCATTAGAGTGCATACAATTAATAAACCCCATCCAATTTTGTCTTCATAAATATGTTTTATGAGCGTTCCGAAGAATAAAATTGCTTTGAAACATTCCAAAAATATGCAATCAATACCTTACAGTCTATATTAACACTGTGACTTAGTGTTAGCCATCTTCTCAGTTGCAGCCACTTGGAAATTACGACAAGGCAAAATGTGATACAAATAACTTCGCCATCTTTCTTTGAAATGGGTAAAATCTTATAAAATATATAAAACTTGACACGTCAAGAATAGTTTTCAATAGTCTCCAACTTTTTGTGATCGGATTTGGCGTCTGTAACAGAGTTCTGCGGTCGGCATGTCAAAGAAAGATGGCGAAGTTATTTGTATCACGTGTTTCATTCATTTGTGATGTTGCCATCCTTTCAATCAAGAATTATTTACCAACAATGCTCTTTGTCAAACGTGTTCATGTACGACTAACGATCTCTGGTTCTCATGGTTTATTTTTCTAACTTTACTATCAATGCAAATTAGTGTGTAACGTGTTTCAGTGATTATTTGATCCTTTTTCTACCAAACTATACATGCATGTAGAGCCCCTTAAAATTGAAGTTGAATATTTCTATCATGAAAGTGTCAAGATTATACAGACAACAAACTGAACACAAAAGCAATATGAATTACTTCTTCCTTCCTAATTGTTTGAAGGTTAAACCTTATAATATTATCCTGAAAGTGTCAAGATTAAAGCTGACAAAAGTAGTATATATTACTTCTCATTGTACACAGGTAAAACAGATAATTGTTTTAAAAGTGTCAAGATTATACAGATAACAAAAGTGATTAGAATTGCTTATTCTTTCTAATTGTTCACGGGTAAACTGGAAAAAATTGAGACTATATAGATAACAAAAGTAACTTTAAATTATTTTCACTAATTTTATTTTACACTGGTGAAGCTAGATTAACCCTTAAACGGTTAGGGGGTCTGAGCTTTCTGAAACTGAATTAGGCATGTTTTAGCGCAAGAATTATTGTGACTGTACCCCCCCCCCCCCCCTAGGATGTTACAGCTGATCGAAGTTCGTAAAATACCCAAATTGTCAGTTTTTTGATACGAAATCCCCCTTTGTTCTTAGAATATGAATTTCTTAATTAATAAAAAGCTCAATATACTTATAAGTAAGTTCAAAATACTGCAGGGAATTGAATAACCTTCAATGATACCTAATACACCTTCATACAATGTCATATGATTGTCCGTTTCAGATCTGCCCCCCCCCCCCCTAACCGTTGGTGTAATTCTCTATAGCATAACCGTTTAAGAGTTAAAGAGTATAACTAATCAAAAAGGTAAAATTAGTTGAGAGCCAACTATAGTTTATAATTGTTTCAAAATAGTATAAATATGTAAAAACAGGTAAAAATGGAAAAAGACCACTACTTGTTTCTAATTCTACGCTCGTAAATTAAAATAAACTCATATCTTAACTGTTTGGTGAACACTGTTTCATATAATTGTTGCAAATATATTTCTGTTTTGTGACCTTGTTTTCCATAATGTTTGTTTACTCAGTTTGCTATTTGAGCACATGTGGTATTTTGCTTTTATTTGGTAGCTTTATTTTAAAACCAGGACCTTGGTAGCACGTCACTGCTTTGTCTGAATCAAGCGATGAATTCAGTTTTTGACGTTTGCGTTTTCGAGTTTGTCTCTTGAATGTTCGATCGCGTTCTCTCGTGGCTTTGAGCTCCTTCGCAGAAAGTTGACAATGCGGGATGTAGGTTACTCACTTCGAGAGCCATGTTAGATTTTGAAACTTATGTCAAAATCCAATAGCTTTCGCAGGAAGTAAGATGTAGGTACGTTTGTACCTTTCTTGGCGTTTCTGACGATATTCTGCTGCATTATGAAGATTTTGCTTCTGTCGTCACCGCTTGGATCGTTCAGCATTTGTCATAGGCATTCTCTTCCTTTTGCCAGCAATACGCAGTCCACTTGCACAACTGGCCATGGAATATTTCAATTTTCATTTGAATTCACTTAATTAGGAAAACCATATGAAAATTAAAGCACAGGGCCATTTGACATGATGCTATGCCATTTATATAGCATATGATCAGACAGAACCAGGAACAGGTCATTTTCAGTGCACCTCTCATAAGTCAGATTCACAAAAGAATCAAAGCAAATGTACTCCATCAAAAACATTCAGGATATGACATTGATTAGATGCATTTTATGAGTTAAGTGACAATCAATTTTATTTTATATCATACAAAACAAGATATGGGTTTTAATGCTATTTTATTGAGACAAAGTTAGTACACATGTATTCTGTAAATCACTATTATTCATGCATATGTGAATGAGTTGCCTTATCAAAATTTAATTCAAAATTGACAAACCCTGATCCAAAATAATAAAGATTTGTTTGCCTTAAACAAAAAGTGCATGTTCATGCTGATTACTCTGAAATCATCAGACTTGAATTTAATTTCAGTCATTTAAGTATTGCAACATTATAAACAAATAAAGGCATTGTACCAGTTGTAACAGTGTTTGGAAAACCTAAACATTTTGTGCTCACAAAGATCAATTGCTTTAAGTGGAAGTAAATTACTGAATTTATTATTTCATATTACAGTGAGGAAGCACAAAGGGGAACATTTGAAAACACATGAAAAATAACAATTTCTCAAAGGTTACTCTGGACTTTACATAACTGTTGTTCTTCAATCTTCAAAAGTGTAGATGAGCACATTTATATGTCGTCGCGTGAGAATAACTTTGTACTAACTGCCATTTTCAAAAAAATTGAGATAGACATGGAATTTTACTATTTGAAACACAGGCTTTCATCTCAGATACATGCCCCATCTCAATTCCCTCTCATTAAGCTAGAATTCAGTGTGAAATTGTACCATCTCCAGACAAACAGCTTATTTCTTATTTCAAATTGTCATATCTGATATCAACTGTTTCAACCAATCAACTCTCTAAGAATTGGTCATGTGACTTGCAAAACTTGGAGTTATAACAATCTTATATTAAAACGAAGTATGCCAATATGCATGTTATTGTATCTAGAATGAAATAATGTTTTGTAACACAATACCATGCCAGTTTGCATGCCTGGCCTTTCATGTTTTAGTTTTAGAACTATTACAAGTAGAGTCAAAAAAATAAAATGATACAGTATGTGTAATCCCATGCATATTCAAATTATATGCCCTCAATTACTCTTTGTATTATGGATGCTCATTGGATTATTCATGGCCACATGATATGAAATAGAATTACTAATTTCCTCGAAAACCTAAATCCTTGCTACCAGGGAAGATGAAAAGTACAAATGACCAGTTAATTAGATCATGTGAGCAGTCAAAAGTACCCTTTATCTTCACTGCTACCAGGTCTTATAGGGGTTTGAATGGCCAAATGCAATAGAAATGCATATACGAAGCTGTCATCATTAAATGTTGAAAATGAAAGACTACTTATTTGTTTCTTCAAATAGAGTACATAATAATAGGTTATATACTAGATATAGTAATCAAAACAAATAGTAACTGTCATATTTTGCACTACATTGCTCAAAGGCAATCACTGTCTGTATACTATTGAAATCTCTTTCAAAATGATGTTTTATAGTTTGTGGAAAAAAGCTAAATCTATTTAAACTAGCTTTAACTTTTACTGATCATACACTATATCAATAAGGAGTTATCTTTATGTTAGTATAGTCCCTTAAAACACCTATTTTATTTTCTCTTCATCTATGATTTACTTTGCGCTTTTCACTGAACATCTAAGATCTTTTTAGTTATTTTATTACTAGTATGTTTTTCAGACTTGTCCTTTCTTTTGCATTTTGGGGACCATTGTTTTTAGATCATCTAGATTTTATTTTGGAAAAGTAACAAATTGGTTCAATTTCTTTACAAAGAGCCACTCTTAGTCTCCACTTCTACAATTGCTTCAATTCTCAATTGTACTCCACAGAGTAGCAAACAACAGAAAATGAATGGATAATGATAGCTGCATCCCAATGAACAAAATGTGATTACCTAAATCGAGGTTTCATCACTTTCATTAATCTAAAATGAATTAGAAATTATTTTTCTATTTTCAAATTTCTTCCATGTGCATGTAATAAAAATTGGTTATGTCTTAGGCCCTAAGGATCTGAAACCTGCTGGTCAAAATGGAATTACGGACCAGTTGCAATGTTATTCTCCAATACCCAGTGAAAAAATCAACTGGTCTGTATCAAAAATAACCTGATAATGACCAGCGGACCGGCCCTTAGGGGCTACATTGTAATGTGCTGGGAGGTTTAGGCTACAGGGTTTATACCGAGGGAAATATGTGGGGGACCGTATTGGCATCATTGGATTCAATGCATTGTACTTCTGCCTTAATTTCAAAGGCAATAAATTCTTTTTGAAGGGTGTCCTGAGATTCCAAAATTAAGAAATAATTGTACTTATTTGAGAAATTGATTTTAAAGTTTTATAAATTGAATTTCCTTATTTTATTAAATAATATTCTTTGGTTTTTGAAGATTTTTTTACAAAGCAAAACATTATTTTTCATTCTCGATACAATAACATGCATATTGGCATACTTTGTTTTAATATAAGATTGTTATAACTCCAAGTTTTGCAAGTCGCATGACCAATTCTTAGAGAGTTGATTGGTTGAAACAGTTAATATCAGATATGACAATTTGAAATTAGAAATTAGAAATAAGCTGTTATTCCGGTGGGAAATTGTATCAACTCCATTTCCATAGTTTTAAAACAGGATCTTGTAAATTGTTTCAAGGTATGATATTTCATATAAGATATCTCTAGGGTGAGACCAGGTGACATACAAAACATCAAGTTTCACATAGCAATACTAAGTAAGATACAGACCTCTAAACTTTCAAACCTTGATTTCTCAGTTCCGTAAAAATGTGAGATAGTACAAAGTTATTCTCATGCGACGATGTTTGTTCATTATAAGACTCTTATGACATCATCATCTTCTTCAGATGACAACATTTCTCAGGCATATCTTTTGAATTTAAAATGTAATTTAAAATGCTTTGGCACCTCCTGATTGTGACTTATATTTCTTCTGCACAATAAAGTTGAGCTTGACTTTTTAAATATGAACATTGGTAGGATCAGCCAATGAACTGTGATAATATAAAACTATTATTCATTGACAAAAAGACACCTGTCACGTGAGGATTACATGATTGTTTAACAACTATCTTAATTTTGCAATTATATGAATGTATAGAAAGGAATTACATGTTATTATGTTGTTTAGAGCCATGGTAAAATATATGATTCTCTAGAGGTCATGCTTCAGTGCAAGCATACATATTGGTTCATGAAATGATCATATGAAATAAGAAAATAAACTTGAATATATAAAACACAATTGTTACAATCATTCTAAGGATTTTCAAAATGGCTCACATTTTATTTCATGCTGAAAATTGCATAAAAGTTCCATTTTTGCACAACACCTGGTCTTTACCTAGATTTTACATATCTCAAGATGTACCTTAGAGGTGCACCATTCCCTCACTTCATATAACTTTCTAGGACAGAACCATGCGTTATATGAACAAAGCAAGAGTTTATCATGACCTTCCTCTCTCTAAAAATAAGTAGGTCAACATATAATCGCAAACATAACTAATACCCACTCAATGACTATTGAAATATGACTGTTTATTTGTATGAAATATGGGTGTATAGAGAGATACAATTAAACAATTTGACATCTGCCAAGTTTGGTTTATACATTCTGGAGACATTTTTTGAAACTGATAAAAATGCCTACTATATTTTCACAGGAAGTGATACATACTTGCAAAATCGACCAAAATATACTTATATCAGGAATATTGCTTTTATTGCTATTTCTTAAATAATGCATATTTATCTACAATTTGATCCTAGATATCAAGGATATTAACGACAAAGCATTTTTTTAAAATGTTAAGTGACCCCAGGGGTGTCTATCGCCATTTGTGAGATTTCCTCTTGAGGTATGTGGAAGTGTTGTACTAGTGTATGCCCCCCCCCCCCAAATACTCATACATGTAGCAACGCTACCCTATCATTTCATATATCATTTATCATTTTGTTCATCATAGAAAGTCGAAATTGCAAAGCTCCAGAATCCAGGGGCGACCCTGAAAAAAGATACAATTTATCAAAGTTTTTGGATACGGGGTCACTTCTGGTCATTTTTGGACTCAGACAATTGTGCACAGCTTGTATCATTTAGAGCAATATATTGGGCATATTTTCTGAAAAATTCAAAAGATTCTGTTTAGTGACCTTTCCCAGGGTGCTACTTTTAGCTAGTTTTCAGTCACATTTTCAAAGGACTGAAAAAGTTATTTCTTCATGTTTTGGCTTTATGATATGTTGAACTAGTTATACTAACTCTGTTATCTTAGTTAAAATAATATTCAATGATATTTTGTCACTTGCTGTTTTGTCATTTCCTGTTAAGTACCATAAATTGTACTCTTTAATGACAGAAAACTTATACAATAACTGTGTTGAACACAGTGTTTAAATTTCTACATAAAATAAATTATTGTATAGAGTGTAATGTAATTCTCTTTAAATAGCACGTATATGTTATGAAAAACTTCAACTTCAATAACCTTTTTTTCAATACAAACTTGTGTCCAACACTCAGCCTATGACTACTAACTTCTTAATGTCCCTCTGACATCCTATGTTTAGCTAATGAAGATCGCCAAGAAAATTTCTTTTCGCACTTGTCACATTTATAAGGAAAGTCTCTACTGTGTTTTGCGCGTTCATGATCATTCATTCCAGCTCTTGTTTCAAAGACCTTTTGACATTGGTCAACTCTACATTGGAACCTTCTCATCCCTTGACAGGTTACCTATAAAACAATACAACACATAATATAACACCTTTCCAGCCAAGTATTTCATCCCTATATGGAGCAATACATTGGGGATTTTACCCAAGTTTCCTTATTCTAAAAAATATGCGTGAATGATTCAAAGCTTCAGTATTATCAATGAAATTTATCTTGAAAAATATTGTTTTTAGTAATTTTGACATGCCTCAAAAGTACTGACAACTATGGCAAAATTAAAGTAGGCAATACATTAGGTTAACTTTTATTCGATATACAGAAGATAATTTGTGAGATAAAGTTTGTCATTAAAAATCACCTTGTGTTCAGATAATGATTTTCTATGGTGATACATTTTGTTGCATTTACCACAGGAAAACGGTGCATATTTTCTGTGTATGTTGTTGATATGTCCCTCTAAGTCTTGCATATCTCTGAACTTTTTGTCACACAACACACACGTATGAGGCATGCTTCCATTGTGAATGAACTCCTCGTGTCTCCTGAGTCCACTAGCTGTACATAGTGCTTTTGGACACTGGCTGCACCTGTACCTCTTCTCGTGTACGCCCCTTATATGTTCTTGCAATAGCATCTTCGAGCGATAAACCTTCGGACAAATATCACATGCATACGTTATGTCCTTTTCCTCATGTGCTGTTCGCATGTGGCGTATCAAACTAGATTTATGGAATGTAGAGAAAACATCACAGAGTCCACAACGAAAAAGATTTGATTTTGATTTTTTGCTTTTTCCAACTGTGTTTTCTGCTCCCACGCTTTTAGGTGTAGCATTGTCATGTGTGTCCACATATGACTGATTTCCCCCAATTCCAATCGGCTCGAAAGACATGCTTCTGAAACGGATAAAGACTAATAAAACTTATGTGACATTTCCAGATTCATTAATCATCCGGTCTCTTGTAAAATTCTAAAACTGATTTAAGATTCAAGTATTTAAGTATTGGCTTGTCAGAGGCTTACCTCTATTCAAATAATATTAGTTGTCAGCACATCGTAATATATCAAGGCATTTAAGATATGAACGCACAAAAGCAAAAGGGAAAGGACCAAAATGGTTCCATAATCCAGCAAGAAAAAGCAAACGTCATCGAGCACACAGTCACAAAGAAAAATGAACCCAAACAAGGCATTAACATGACGAAATGTCTTGAATTGTTGAGAACTTGTAGATGATTTTGAAATTGGTCGATTTGAAATAAAGACCTTTTGACCTTTTTGGCCTTAAGAAGGTCATTGAAGGTCAAATCATAAGTCAGATTTGAACTTCTGATAACTTATAGATAATTTTGAAAAAATGGTCAATTTGAAGCAAGTTGAAACAATACTTTTTTGACCGTGAAAAGGTCATTGACGGTCAAATCTTAAATATAAAATCAGATTTGAACTTCTGAAATCATATGGATGATTTTGAAATACAACTGAAGTCAGTCTCTACAGTATATTTGTTAAATTATTGGAAGTTCTAACAGACTCCGATCGTCAACCACCAACCGCCGAATGTCGTCAAAAACGAAGACCATAACAATATGTCACCACTTTTTAATGGTGAAATAGTTAAAGTCCAATGTGAAAATATCTCCCCAAGTGGAAATACATTTTTGGAGAATGATATTAAATGATTTAATGTTGATAAATTATCTTTGGATTAACCCCAGAGTTCTGAAACATAGACTATTATTTTTAACAGCTTAAGGAAATCTAGTGTATAACCAAAACAATTTGGTATTGGAACAGACTTAGAACCAGCAATAACTCTAGCTTTATAAGGGTATTTATGTAATTAGATGTCAAGTAAATAAAAGGAAAGATTATTGTATTTATTCAAAAAATCTATATGGCTTTTGACGATTTCTACTTTAAAAGCATTAACCTTAATAAGAAAGTGTAACAAAATGTAACATGCTTCTAAGTAGGCACATATAAAATTTCAACAAATGTACAATTCATATGTTTGCAACAAAATTGCACACACATACATGGTGGACATTTTTCAAAATGACCGCCTACTCCCCAAAGTGTCATTAGACAGTATGCCATGCTTATATTCACATGTCAAATATTAACCCTAGAAGCTCTGAGGTAAAAATAGTCACACGAACACCCAAGGGGGGAGGTCAAAAGGGCAGCCCCCTTGTAAATGTTTAATGATTAGAGCTAGGATGTTCAAACTTTCCCCACATATACTTCATTCAATTATCGACAACTTGATGTAATAACTTTAACAACTTCGATGGTGTAAGATTGCGTAATTTAATTCTTAAGACAACATGTATGGTAGAAATAGTGCTAGCTTTTTCCGATTTGGTCAATTGAAGCTGATGATTACATCATAATAAATTAATTAGTAAAGTTAGGATGTTCAAACTTTTCCAAAATTTACTTCATTCAATTATCTACAACTTGGTGTAAAAACTTTAACAATGATGATGTTGTAAGATTGCGTAATTTTATTCTTAAGACAACATGTATGGTAGAAATAGTGCTAGCTTTTTCCGATTTGGTCAATTGAAGCTGATGATTACATCATAATAAATCAATTATCCTATGTACAATTTTGCTGATTTTTTTCAGAAAACATTCACCACTGTTGGCTGAATAACTTTATGCCATAGTTTTATTCTAAGTCCAATGGCAATACACTACTATTTAAGCTAAAATGGCTAAGCTATTATACTCTAAAAAATGCTTTCGTTATATAGAAGTAATTGCGAGACTCAGTTATAGGATCCTTTACATGTATTTAACATATCCTGTTCACTATGGGGACTGAGTGCTCCTGGGGATCAGATTCAAATGTGAAATAAATTTCGATTCTTTTATTTCTTGCTATAATGTTACATGCTTGAACATAAATTGTCTTTGTGCAGTTGTTGTGGTCTAATGTTTTCTTTTCATATGTCTTTGAAGAGAATTCCTTTTGTAAAATGTTTTACCACATTGGGGGCAAGGCATTAACACCAATTCCACTCCTCCATGTGCGACATTTTTATGCCTATTGAGGTTAGCCTTGGTCGTATAACAATGAACACCAACATCAAATCCCTTTTCTGCAAGACATATATCACAATAAAAAGTGACATCACTATGGGTCTCCTCGTGTCGTTTTAGCAACCTTTTGTAGGCAAATGTTTTACTGCATTCGTTACATGTAAAAACAGGACTACTGTCTGAAGGATGTTTCGAGTTAACGTGTTCTTCAAGTTTTTCTTTTCTTGTGTATATTGCCGGACATTGATCGCATATAAATGATAAATTGTGATGTAAATTCAGCTGATGAACGCTTCTTAAATGCCGCTGCATATTGTATTTTGTTGTGAAGCCAGCTCCGCAAAAATGACAAATATGCGCCATACTGAAAGTATATATATTTCGAAGATTTAAAAAATATGAATTGTACATATCGTATATTTTATCTTATTTCATTCTATGACTAACTATTCATGTTATTTTGATCTTGATCACTGCCTGTGAATCTTGTTACTTACAACCACTATTTGTTAATGCTTTAATTAATCATGATCACTGATTTTGTTAAAATTATCACTACCAAGTCAGGCCTGTTCTAGGGGTATAAGTGCTATTTTAGAAGACTTTTATTCTACTATATTGACCTGAACAATATGTGACGTCATAGTGTTGGCCTCGTATTTTCTATAAAATCACCTAAAAGATACAAAATCACTGAAAGAACATACTTTCAATGAAACTTTATGCAATGGTCAAGTACTGGCAAAACATCTCCTCACATTAGTAACCATACATAACAAATGCGTTATTGATTATTTCATGCACTGCTGTCACTCAGAATTTAGCAGTACACGTAGCAGTACTCTGTTCTGATTCGCTGGAATCGGACACACCTTGCCCAGCCATGCGTGAATTATACATCATAATCGCTTCAGGTTAATGCTGTTGTTGTTATGTTGTCATGTTGATGACATTTTTAATGATGATCACTACTGTTAATGTTGATTTAATCATGATCACTACTGTTAATGTTGATTTAATCATGACCACTTCCTTTTACTGCTGGTGATAATCATGATCACTTACGGTTAATGCTGTTATTATAAGACCTGTTAATACTTTTATTTATAAGGATCACAGTCTAATGATTAATGCCATTATTGATCAGGATCACTTCCTGTAAATATCGCTTAATGTTAGTGTTGTTAGAAATATGTTTATACACTTCATGTATGACACTGATACCCAATGCAGACTTCTCCGAATAGCTGATAGGAAATTTGAACATTATTTATAGTTACGATGAAGCGAGTCAATTTCTTAGGATTTGCTTATTTAACTGACTACAAATACAGTAAAGTATCCGTATCAAAAATAACCTGCAAATGACCAGCGGACTGGCTCTTAAGGCCTTAACTGGGTGAATGCACAATTTAAAAATCACTAAATCAATTATAAATTTTAATTATGAGTCATAGATATATGTCAGTTATGAGTAAAATAGATAGGAAGCAGTGCTGTAAAACCTCCATAGATTAGACACTTCTGGGACCAAGCAAAAATTGTTTGAGTTTAAGAATGTTCAACTCAGACAGGTGTTTAAGTTCTATGACCTGTTACATGTACGAGTGCCAAAGGGATACACCCTAGGATTAGTGAGCGGAGCTAATTTCAAGGGTGATGGTAAAGACGAGGCATGGCGCCCAAAAACCAAAGAATATTAGTACCATAATCTTTTAAGTCGTATTATTGCAGCATAAGGTGACGATATTGTGATATTTTATGCTGTTTTAGAAGTGAAAGATGTTAAACTATGCATACCGTTTGTTTTACATGCAATAAAACGAATAGTTAAGATGAAACAGTCGTTTAAAGATACAATTTGAATTTACCGCAAGAAATTACAACCTAATATTGTCAATATGTCAATAATTCCTGATTGATGTCACATATAAAGATATGTGTACCCGGATGTTTTATTTTTTCATATATGCGAAATAAGTCGGTCTCTAGTTATGTTCATCCAATACAAAATGAATCTTTACTATTCGGCGATCAGAATTCCGATGACGAGCAATGGCGATGTAATTTGTGAAGAGGAGTGGCTATGGGAAAGCACTTAGCTGCTACGTGTACTGCTAAATTCAGCTAAAATGTACATTGTCAATTAATAAATTAATGAATTTGGGCAAGGTTGTCATAGGCTTCAATCAATGGTAAAAACTTGCAAAACATGTAGTCACTTGATTTTATGATTTATCAAAAAGTGTTGGTTGTTGAACGAATAAATAGAATAACTTAAAAGAATTTTAAAATTGTATAAATGGTAACTGGCCAACACTTTTTAACAAATGTTGACAAAGTCATAAAAAATCAGACGCATGACAGATGTAGTCAGCGATTGTTGATGTCAAAGGTTGTTAACATGGCAGGTGTATTCAGAAATTGTTAACATAATTAATGAAGTCAGACTTTATTTACATGACAAGTGTAGTCAAAGGCTGTTAACATGGCAGATAGAGTCAGAGATTGTTAACATGACAGATGTAGTCAGAGGTTGTTAATATGACAGTTGTAGTCAGAGATTGTTAACATGACAGATGTAGTCAGAGGTTGTTCATATGACAGATGAAGTGAGAGGTTGTTAACATGGTAGATGTAATCAGAGGTTGTTAACACATCAGATGTAGTCAGAGGTTGTTACCATGGCAGATGTAGTTAGAGGTTGTTTACATAACAGATGTAGTCAGAGGTTGTCACCATGACAGATGTAGTGAGAGGTTGTTAACATGACAGTTGTAGTCAGAGGTTTTTAACATGGCAGATGTAGTTAGAGGTTGTTAACATAACAGATGTAGTGAGAGGTTGTTACCATGACAGATGTAGTGAGAGGTTGTTACCATGACAGATGTAGTGAGAGGTTGTTACCATGACAGATGTAGTGAGAGGTTGTTACCATGACAGATGTAATCAGAGGTTTTTAACATGGCAGATGTAGTTAGAGGTTGTTAACATAACAGATGTAGTCAGAGGTTGTTACCATGACAGATGTAGTCAGAGGTTGTTAACGTGGCAGATGTAGTCAGAGGTTGTTAACATCCATGGCAGATGTAGTCACAAGTTTTTGCACTGTGGGATAAACTTTTGTCAGATTAATTTTTTCTGAGACAACATAATCACTGTTAACACATTGAGTAAATTGTTAATGATTGACTGAAGTGGCCATGACACTTATCCATTGGATCCTAAGTAAATAATGAGAAAATAAACATTTTTATGATGAAACAATTAAAAACAATTAGTGTCAAGCTTAGTGTAAATTATGGTACACTTTGTCAGGGGACATCCTAAAATGGCTTTCTTCCATTCTTATTTTATCAAAAACATGACAAGTGACTTAAAAATAGAAACATTTATTAACTTATTCTAAAAAGGGTCATGAAATGTGCAATACCCAAACAAGGTTATAATAAACAACATTTAAACTATCAAATATTCTATGATGAATGCCTGTGACACTTTCACTTGAGATGATGTTCCACTGTCCATCCATCTGAAGTACCATGCACAGTGTATGAGCAAAACTTTTACAAATAACATCTGCTTCAATATAAAAATAAACCTTTATAAACATAAATAAGCACTTTACCTCTGATAGATCTACTACAGAGGGCTACTCAATATTTCCTCTAAAAATAGCTATTGCTCTATCATTGGTCACATGATATGAAAGATACATACATGGAATAGACTAATAATTACCTCAACATTTTAAATTATATGACTGATTTCTTATACAGTGTATGTTTAAACAAAATATCTAATCTAATTACAAACAGGGTAATAACATCCCTTGAGAATATACTCTCTTCCTGCTAATAGCACTCTTAAGCAATTGAACATTTTATATAGACCAAAGTTTCAAACTTCAAAAATATAAAAACGCTACTCCACCGGGTAGCATGTTTTTAACACTAAAATTTATTGTAGGCTATACATAAACATAAAGTCCACATTTAGTGTGTTTTATCTAATATGAACACAATACTTAAAATCTGTAGTAACCATCACCAGATGAGATTTAAAACACAGCCTTATGTATTATCTTAACATGTCTTTTAAGATTTGATTTAGAACTAAATGATTTTGTACACATTGAGCACTTTGTTTTTGGTTGATTTGTATCATGTAGCTTTACATGGGTTTTGAGATATCTTTGTAGAGAAAAACTTTTTTTGCATAAGAGACAGCTGTACTTCTTTGTTATAGGCTTATTTTCTTGTTTTGCCTTACAGACAGACTCATGGTTACTTAAACTACCTGTCCAAAAGTAAGACTTTTGGCAATATTTACATTTGTATTTCTTAACTCCATTATGCCAATCTATGTGGTCTTGATAGTGAGAATATCTCAAACAGTCTTTACCACATTTTTCACACCTATAGTTTAAGCCTTCCCCATGTATTTCTGTTACATGTCTGGGTATTGAATTTTGAGACTTAAAAGACTTTCCACAGTGTTCACATATATACGTTTCATGCTGGTGTTTAGATCTGATATGCTTTCCAACTGCGTATTTATCAGCAAAAGACTTTTGACAAATATGACATTTCACTGCGAACTCATCATTATGAGTTTTCATATGACGTTTCAAATGGTAGTGCCATTTGGTTGTATATCCACACAAATTGCATACTCTTTTCTTTTCACTGTTTTTAAGAGGCGTCCTTGTTTTACATCCAATGTTACTCTTAGTAGGTGTAGTATCATCATCCAATGGTTCATTAATTGACATGACAGAGATGTTCAATGATATACAACTCTCATCACATGCTTCGACTGGCTCATCATCTACATTTATAGTCGAATAGTTTGCTGGATGAATGTCATCAATGGATTCATTGGCTACATGCATCTGTCCATCTTGTTCCGCAGGGCCAGGGGCTTCATCAATATTTCGCATTTCATCATTAGATGAACTGTCGGTGTCACTTGGACTTTCTTGCATCTCATGCATCTCACAAGGGATAGTAGTAGGGCACAAAACTCTGAAATATACAAAATGTAATATTTAAATCGATGTCATCGAAATCGTTAGCCACAATGATTAGGAAATTTTTTGTCTTGATTTGTTTTTTTCTCTAAAACATGGGTTGATTTGAGATGTCGATCTCACCTGAGATTAGCCTAATTCATTAATACACTCAGACCTTTTTTCCTGTACATATGTTAGCATGTTCATGGAAAGAATTTGTATGAGAAATCAAAGCATGATAGCTTTCTTGGTTGAGTGGGACACGGCTCTATAGCCAGGGGGTACAGGCAAAAAATTCTTTCAAAATCATTTGATTTTACCCAGGAGTTGTGAAATGATGTTTTGGTCAGAAAATTGTCAAATGTGAAACCCCCTGAAATTTTTTAAAAGTGAACTACTTGTCAAATGGATATGGATATAATGGATAGCACGAGCTTTACCTTTGGAAAAATTAAATGGGATTTGTGGATTTTAACTTTATGACATTTCAATCCACATCCCCTTTTCAGAAGTTGTAAATATAGTGTAGAAGAAGCTTTTGATATGTTTAAATTGAGAAAAACAAAATCTTCTTTTTAGAAAATTGGCCTGACATTTTACAAAAAGTGACACGGTGGGGTCATAATCAATATAATTTTTCATGGAGTTGCATTGATATTTTTATTATCAAGTATTTATGGCCAGAAAGTACTAATGAAGAAAGATCATGACTGTCCAAACTCTATACGGTCCTTTACTTAGCTTGTATTAGCGAATGTAACTAACGGCTGTCGGCTGCCGGATTAACCTACTATTTATGACCAGCTCATCCAAATATGAATGGAATTGTGGAATATACTATTCAAATGAGTTGCCAACAAAAAGTAGGTTAATCCGATAGCCGACAGCCGTTAGTTGCATTCGTGAATACAAGGTTATATAATGGAATTTTGACATTAATTAGTTAATTTATGGAATGATATAATTAAATTTTACTGCCTCTGAGGTTTTGTTCCTAGGCATTCTCTTCATGTCAAAATCTTCCCTAAATTCTCAAAGTCTCAAATGTTCAAGCGAACCCTTGTCAATAGCATCTGGGCAGAAAATCATCACTATTTCTTATTTTTGTTTTAATAAATGTTGCTAATCAATAACATAAAAAAGGTAACTAGTAGCCCCTCCCCCGGGCCATGATCCATGTAAACTTGAACCAGATTACTATTGGCTAAATAAAAACAAATTGTAAACAATAAGAGTTACTGGGAGCCTGGTTGCAGTTTGCAAGCTTGGACCAGGCCATACATGCAATAAATTATTCCAATATCCCAAAGCTACATTAAAATTCTGGCAGAACTGATGCTTACTTCAAATGTTATCCAAATAACATACTGAGGTGAAGGCCCCTGGGATATTTAGGGTTAATGGACATGTATTAATTTTTTTAAATATGTCATAGCATATCAAGATAATGTATTTATTCCCTACTATACATGTAGTACTGAAGAACATTACAAGCATATTTATACAGTACTAACCACAATTTTTCTTGTTTTCATAGAACCACGATCTTTCTCAGCAATATCATCAATTGCTAAACTGTTTATGCCAGGCATAGCGTCCTCTTTTATCTCGCTGTTCTTTTTCAGAACAGCCTTAGTTGGAACAATAAAGTTGGATATACCACCATCGTTGACCCCATTCATATATCTCAGGAATTTACCCTTGAAAAGGCGGTAACCAATCCTCCAGAAGCGTATTGTATCGGGGAATCTATAACGAAATTGTGTGCTAGCACCGCACCCCATCCACTCAAGAACATCCAGAAAACATCTATAGGCAATGTTGTCTAACGGGAACACGTCAGTTGTGATTAGGTGAAAGAATTGACGTATAGTTGTCAAAGATCCATCATCTGACAGTCTATTGATGACTTGAGGCATCATGTTAGCAAATTCTCTTAACAACTCGTCGTTGTTTTCATCTGTAGCTCCATCATTATTGCTATTGTTATCATTAGATGTCATATTTATACTATCACTCATTTCATTTCTATTTTCTATTTCATTGTCATTGTCCATTTCATTACATTCAATTTCATTGTTAAATGTTGCATTGTGCTTAACTGGTGTAGTGTCAACTAATTTAGAGCATTTCGAGACAACATGAGAATCACTTGAGGATTGGGTTATAGAAATTGTCATTGACTCCTTGTCTTGTACCACAATCCTCTTGCCACTTGCTTTAATTTCTTCAGGAACCACATGAGAAAAATTTCTTGTAATTAATTTTATTATTCTGTTGACATATAACGATTTTTCGAATTTTCATTTCATTTGTAGGGTGTTTATTGATCAGGTGGTGTATTATTTCATCAAAGTCTTTTGATTTTCCGTGACAGTAGTAACACTGGAATCCCACATATCTGAAAATAAACAGGATAAATGTAATCCCTATTCCACGGCTCGTCCAAACATGCTTTTATTACCATAACCATTGCTCTTCCTTTCGAGGAATCAAAATCTCCTGATTTGACTGCAAATGGATGGGTTTACGATATAAATATGTTCATCAACAATAATTACATAATTACATAATTGCAATATCAAGGAATTCTATGCAGGATAAGTATCATTATTTTGAAAAATTTTCTTTTCACATCACTTCGTATCCGTTTCAAATATAAGTATGAATCTTTTTACATTACAAATCTAATTATGGGCATCTGAAGGATCAGTGCACCTAGTTACAGGCCAGCACAAGGCCAATAAAGAGTAGAACTTAGAGAAATAAACTTACTGCTGGTCCGCCATAGTTAGGTGTGGGCGCCATGCCTCGTCTTTACCATCACCCTTGAAATTAGCTCCGCTCACTAATCATGGGGTGGGATAGAAATGTCTGGTGTGTTCGAGCGTTAACTTCAACTGCCTCTAGTCAGATCGACTGACAAAACAACCTTTTTTTGGGGTTGTCGAGTTGGCCGAGAGTGCTTAAGCGCCGGCACGATCAAGCTAGGCGATTGGGCGCCGTAACCACGAGGTTGCGAGTTCGAGACACGTGTGCTCCTTGCTTGTGTTTATTCATATATAATAGACAAGGCATTATAATGACAACATGTCACCACCTGGTGAGTTATTACAAATCATTACAAGAGTAACATGTGTATTATCCCCAAATACACAATTTATGATTTTACATGTCTCATTCATTCATTATCAAGGAGTTCACATACAAAATGTCACGACCCGCCATTTGTTTCAGTCACTGAAAACTGACCACAGAACACCAACTGCCAAACACCAGCCACCAACCTCAAAAAAAGTTTGAGACTATAACTGATGCCTTGTATTGATATATTCTACATACTATAAAATCAGTTCCTACTTGCGTGGTTAAAACTTTACATGTTAGAGCTTCGATATCCGAGCAATTACTCTTACTTTGAACTGAAAATAGCATTGTCTCCATGTGAATGTGTTGGCTTTCGGGTAAGTTTATTAACATTTATACTAAACAGAAAGAGCAGTGGTGTAACAGTTTGATTAATTCATATGTGTGTGTATTTATAATATGATATGCTAGTACTACCGTGTTCTTAGAACAACTGCTAGATATCAAATTGATGGCCTGAAATTACATTATTGGATGGATCACTCATCTGATATCACTTGATTCATTTGCATTAAATCTGATACTAACTTGCAATCCCTTATCCTGACTATACATTTGAATGATAACACAGCTTCATACCCTAATTAAGAAATATAGACCAAAGAGCAGGGGTTATATCGTCGAATACACCCCACAGGGCTAGGCACAAAAGTTTTCTGAAAGCTTTTGTGCCATAGCCCTAAGGGGTGTATTCGACGATATTGTCCCTGCTCTGAGGTCTATATCACGATTCGAACATGAAAACTCACCAAAAGGTTTCGAATATTCATTATGGTCCGCCATTACTACGGCCCGCTGTTATGACGTCACACATTACACATATTACCAGGGGTTTTGTTCGCGAATATACCCCGGGTGAAATGTTGACTTTGTTTACAGTTTATAGAAGGCGTGAATACAGTCATGTTCGAATTCATGATACGTCCATTGCAGGCCAAAAATGTTTTAATGTGGATATTATAACACGAGTCATGAGGATACCTTCGACTCATATATTGATCATACATCACTTGAACATGGAGACTCTCCTGTACAATTTTCACAAACAATATTATATGTAAGATGATGGCAATACAAGACGCACATTCAGCAAAGAGGTGGGTAATTCATGTTTGCAACTGGATATGAAGTGAAAGGAACATAATGTAGACTTATTTGAGGCTGGTGAGTGCAGCAATTGCACACAAGGCATTAACATGACAAAATGTCACCACCTAAAACAATTTGGTCAATTTAAAGCAAGTTGGAAAATACCTTTTGACCTTGAGAAGGTCATTGAAGGTCAAAGGTCAAATCTAAAGTCAGATTTGAACTTCTGAGAACTTGTAAAGTCAAATTTGAACTTCTGAAAAGATGTAGATGATTTTGAAAAAAAAATTTGGTCAATTTGAAGCAAGTTGAAAATAGACCTTTTTGACCTTTTTTGACCTTGAGAAGGTCATTAAAGGTCAAATGTCAAATCTAAAGTCAGATTTGAATTTCTGAGAACATGAAGATGATTTTGAAAAAAAAATTAGTCAATTTGAAGCAAGTTGAAAAAGACCTTTTTTGACCTTGAGAAGGTCATTGAAGGTCAAATGTCAAATCTAAAGTCAGATTTGAATTTCTGAGAACATGTAGATGATTTTGAAAAATTTTTTTAGTTAATTTGAAGCAAGATGAAAAAAGACCTTTTTGACCTTTTTTGACATTGAGAAGGTCATTGAAGGTCAAATGTCAAATCTAAAGTCAGATTTGAATTTCTGAGAACATGTAGATGATTTTTAAAAATAAATTTAGTCAATTTGAAGCAAGTTGAAAAAAGACCTTTTTGACCTTTTTTGACTTTGAGAAGGTCATTGAAGGTCAAATGTCAAATCTAAAGTCAGATTTGAATTTCTGAGAACATGTAGATTTTGAAAAAAAAAGTTAAGTCAATTTGAAGCAAGTTGAAAAAAGACCTTTTTGACCTTTTTTGACTTTGAGAAGGTCATTGAAGGTCAAATGTCAAATCTAAAGTCAGATTTGAATTTCTGAGAACATGTAGATTTTGAAAAAAAAAGTTTAGTCAATTTGAAGCAAGTTGAAAAAAGACCTTTTTGACCTTTTTTGACTTTGAAAAGGTCATTGAAGGTCAAATGTCAAATCTTAAGTCAAATCTAAAGTCAGATTTGAATTTCTGAGAACACTTAGATGATTTTGAAAAATTTTTTTAGTCAATTTGAAGCAAGTTGAAAACAGACCTTTTTGACCTTTTTTGACCTTGAGAAGGTCAAATGTCAAATCTTAAGTCAGATTTGAATTTCTGAGAACACGTAGATGATTTTGAAAAAAAAATTTAGTCAATTTGAAGCAAGTTGAAAACAGACCTTTTTGACCTTTTTTGACCTTGAGAAGGTCATTGAAGGTCAAATGTCAAATCTAAAGTCAGATTTGAATTTCTGAGAACATGTAGATGATTTTGAAAAATTTTTTTAGTTAATTTGAAGCAAGATGAAAAAAGACCTTTTTGACCTTTTTTGACATTGAGAAGGTCATTGAAGGTCAAATGTCAAATCTAAAGTCAGATTTGAATTTCTGAGAACATGTAGATGATTTTTAAAAATAAATTTAGTCAATTTGAAGCAAGTTGAAAAAAGACCTTTTTGACCTTTTTTGACTTTGAGAAGGTCATTGAAGGTCAAATGTCAAATCTAAAGTCAGATTTGAATTTCTGAGAACATGTAGATTTTGAAAAAAAAAGTTAAGTCAATTTGAAGCAAGTTGAAAAAAGACCTTTTTTGACTTTGAGAAGGTCATTGAAGGTCAAATGTCAAATCTAAAGTCAGATTTGAATTTCTGAGAACATGTAGATTTTGAAAAAAAAAGTTTAGTCAATTTGAAGCAAGTTGAAAAAAGACCTTTTTGACCTTTTTTGACTTTGAAAAGGTCATTGAAGGTCAAATGTCAAATCTTAAGTCAAATCTAAAGTCAGATTTGAATTTCTGAGAACACTTAGATGATTTTGAAAATTTTTTTTAGTCAATTTGAAGCAAGTTGAAAACAGACCTTTTTGACCTTTTTTGACCTTGAGAAGGTCAAATGTCAAATCTTAAGTCAGATTTGAATTTCTGAGAACACGTAGATGATTTTGAAAAAAAAATTTAGTCAATTTGAAGCAAGTTGAAAACAGACCTTTTTGACCTTTTTTGACCTTGAGAAGGTCATTGAAGGTCAAATGTCAAATCTAAAGTCAGATTTGAAGGTCAAATGTCAAATCTAAAGTCAGATTTGAATTTCTGAGAACATGTAGATGATTTTGAAAAAAAAATTAGTCAATGTGAAGCAAGTTGAAAAAAGACCTTTTTGACCTTGAGAAGGTCATTGAAGGTCAAATGTCAAATCTAAAGTCAGATTTGAACTTCTGAGAACATGTAGATGATTTAGAAAAAAATTGAAGTCAGTCTAAACAGTATTTGTTAAGTTATAGGAAGTTGTAAGAAATTGTTACAGACGCCGGACGCCAACCTCCAACCACAAACCGCCAACCACCAACCGCCGTCGCAAAAAAACGGAGACCATAACAATATGTCACCACTTTTGGTGGTGACATAAAAAAACGGAGACCATAACAATATGTCACCACTTTTGGTGGTGACATAATTAATACTGAAAAGAAAATTGCTTTTGGGGGTAGAATCATGGGTGAAACAAAATCTCAATATGTATAGGAAATAATTTTCTTTAACAATTTACTATTTCATTTAAATGCCTTTTTGTTAACGATACTTCATCAAAAGTAATGTGAATACTTCATATTTTATATTTTAGGCATGAAGCTGAGGATGAACCAGACATCCCTGCATATTCCAAAGAACTTTGCTAAAGCTGGAACTTCGCTAATGGTTTCTATCAAAGCTTGACGTAGGAAAATTCCCTCAACCTGGAAGCCACTTAACACTGGTCAGTATCAAGCAAAGGTAACGGCCGTCACCTTTGTATCAAAGATGGTGGACGGGAAGTGTCCGTTTTGATATTTTTAGTTTTCATCGAATTTAACTACTTTATAGTTGACGAATGCTTTGATATTTGAAGCAAATCAGACTCATATGACAAGGGGACCATGGAATATGATAATTTGTTCATATAGCATGCGTCGGCGCCACAGTTCAAGGATATCTTCTAGCGCTTAAGGGAAGATAACTAGAAATGTAAGATACAGTAAAGATTATGTCAGTTTTCAATACACAGTATAATGTATCATCTTAGCTCTCCATTATAAACTCTCATAACGTTACCGCATCACCGCATATCAGTTATCTTATCTGTAAAACCAAAATCAGAGTTGCCTTACCTTAAGCGGAGGAAGATATCGTAAACAGTGTCGCCCACGAATGATATATGTAGCAATAGAGGAATACAGACTGAATAAGTCAATACATAGTTTGTTCCCAATCAATGATTGTTTTTAATGTAATTAGTGATAATAGTATTGTTAATATAGAGAGTTAGTGTGATAGTTCCAAGACAAAGCAGGTTGTGGTCCATAGAATATCTCATTTCATGAGGAATGTTTTTAATATAAAAATATATAAAATATATGAGGCATTTTTTTAAAGAAGATCGAATCAAATTTTAATATTAGTATTTTAATATTCATCACTTGTGAAACACACAACGTTTGCCCTCATTTATAAGGCTACACACTAGATAGACCGAAATGGCCCAGGTTACAATTGCAGTGATTCGGAAGAGATTGAGCAAAACCATAATTTCCCATCTCAAGTTGAACACATAATTATATGATAATGATTTCAACCATTAACATTTATTTGAACATATGACAAGGTTTAAATACAATTAAAGTGGTAAAATTGTCTAATTGCTTTTAGAAGGAATTCAAAGCGTTTGTACTTGATAACATGGGAATGAAAGATAAAGTAACAAAAACAACATATGATTTCAGAGATTGTATGTTTGGCACACAGCAGAGAATACGTAGGCAGTTCAGGAACAGAAAATCAGGAAATTTTAACCCCCATCAAAGTGTGCTAGAAGAGAAAGGCTCATTCGCCAATACCATACAACTGACAAAAGCAAATTGTTGCCCCACATACGTGCAAACCTTGGTGAAATTCTGGAATGAAGCCTATAGTATTTCTTTATGTGAATACATGACAATTCTATTTTAACAACATATTGTGGTCATTTAACAAAACTATTTTCTATACGTTAAACATGTTTAATTACAATCTATATTAGGTGATGACAAGCGATTTTATATAATTTATTATCTGCACCTGGTATTTAACATAGCCTGATATTCTGGAAAAGAATCAACCATAAACTTGTTCTATTCAGAGTTCGATAGCAGTTTAGCAAGACACTCATCATTATCTTACTCAATAAAATGAAATCAGTTTATAGTCCATACTCTCAAGTGAATAGTGAAGTGAATGGTAGAGTGCTAAATATTTAAAAAGTATGCCATTGCAGGTTATCATACGAACAAATGTGCATCATTTATTTGTCAATATGCTGGTTTGATTTTAAATGACGTTTGTAAGATCTTGGATATTTATATGTTTTCCCACAACACTGGAATAAATTAATTTGTCGATGTTGAAACTTGATATGCTCACTAAGAGACCGGTTTGTAGAAAAGTACTTTTGGCATTCTTCACATTTGTATTTATCTTCGGACTTTCTGCCACAATCTACCTGGTGATTCCTGAATGAATTGCGTATCTGAAACTCCTTCTTACACAGTTTACATTGATATGGAGTCACTTTTGAATGATTGTTCATGTGACTTTCATAATCGTTTTTATGAAAATATCCCTTTTTACAAATGCAACAGGTGAAATGTTTAACCATCTCATGCTTATATTTCACATGTGTGGTTAAGCTTGACATTGAGCTATACGCCTTGCTACATAATTGGCAAAGAAACGATTGAATTTTCAAATGAACCACATTGATGTGATCTTCCAATATATGTTTTCTCGTAAATCGTTTAGAACATTTTTCACAATGATACCTCAGGCCATCATGTGTGATTTTCTTGTGCTGGTTAACAAGGTATCTGAAAAATAGACAATAAGCATCAACATATGATGTCATAACAAAATATATTTTGTAAAATTTAAAGGTCCATGTGCAGTATGGCTAGTGGTCGTATCTTTCACCATGAGTATTTTCTGGGTATAAATACATATAGTAGTGGTGTTTATTAAAACAACATGTTTTCTTTAATGTGAAGTCTCCATGATAGTAAAATATCGATCCCACTCTCTGAAAAATTATGGATTAGGACCCCACCTTGTCACTTTTTTTAAAAATGCAAGGCTCATTTTCTAAAAAGAGGATCTTGTTTTTCTCAATTTAAATGTTTGAAAAGTTTCTTCTTCACTATATTAATAACTTTTGAATTGGGTATTGAAATGCGATAAAATTAAAAACCACATTTCCCATGTTATTTTCTTATCGATCAAAGGGAAAACTCATGCTATCCATTGTTTTCAGCATGATTTTGGTTATCGAAAATTGATACCTTCAATACTAAACTTTCAATACCATTCTACTTTTGAAGATGTTTTAGACCCCTTGTTGAATAATGTTTTCATGCAATAGAAATCAGAAAAAGATCCTCTTTTGAGCAAATAAGTTCAACAATAAATAGACCTAGAAGCGCAATGGAAAAATACATTTTACTTTTTCATTTCAAAAAGTTTCTTTTTTTCTAGTTGTGCCTGTGTCAACACTAGAAGTGATGACATATTATAGTCTCCTACTTTTTATAACTACGGTTGGTGTTTGGTGTATCAAATGACAGAATGCAGATTTCAGGTATAATTGTGCAGAAATTTAGAGTTTTCGCAAATTGGATATTTTGAGATCATGCATCAAAAATAACATGTCGAAAAACCATCGAAACATCAAAGGACTGGGATTTTCAAAATAACATTTTACTGTGGTCATGTTATTAGCTTAGGTTTGATTTAAAATGTTTAAATTATCCCAAATAAAAAGAATGGTACAAGAAATAGTCCAAAATAAAAATGAATGTATTATGAAATATTATCAAATACAGTATATGGGCATAATGAGGAATGATATGAGCCCAAAATATTCTAAAACTAATTGAAACTAATTTTGTTAAGGGTACTCATCTAGATCTTGGCAGATGTGATTCTGGCTTTAAATAATAATATTTACCATCTAAAGTAAATTGATGACTTTTATGGCATACTCACTTATATTTTGCAGTATAGGTACATTGATTTATGTCGCATCTGTGGCGAATTTCGGCAACTTTATTACTTTCTACATTTTCTGTATTCTTTTCTTCTGTTGTCTCTCTTGCATGTTTTTCATCTTCTTCTTGTTCCCATTGAGAGGTTTTGTATTTCGTGTCCATGCTATTATATAAAAAAGAAATAAACAATCAATGTTCAATTCTTTATCACGCTATTTCTAGATTATATATTCATAGTATTAGAATTAAAATAAGATGTTGTAATGCTGAAAGATACAAACATATTCCCAGGAAAACATAAATCCTTCATGTACTATCACAACATTTCCAAATTCATGTAAAATTGAAATTCTACTTCTCAAAATTATACTTAGATAGGGATGAGCTTTAACAATAGCGTATTCTATATGTTCAGATAATAGTAGAGCAAACTAGATGATATAAATGACCACCTTTGAACGAAGGTTCCAATCACCAATGGAGAGCTGAAATGGTCAGCTTTAAGAATCTGACTTCCATTTGAATTTCTAGTGAAAGCAAAATTACAAATTAACCCTTTCATCTCCAAGGGGTCATTTATTAATATTATGAAAATCAATTGCCAGAATGGATTATATTTAGATTTACAATAATTAATTCAATGTCAAATTATACTTTGGAGAATACTTAACCCAGATTAGCTGAGATAGGGGTCATTAAGTGCATTGACATCATAATGCTATAAAATGCGTAATTATTTCGTTTTCAGTAGAAATGAGATTTAATATTTCAAAATAATAAGTACTTTGATGTGTAATTTGGGTATTTAGAAATGTACAATACAAATTACTTATCTTCTCCTGAGAATATTAAGATTGCAGCAAGCATGAATTGACTTAACATATATTTGACTTTTAACCTCTATTGCCACACCTATTTTTTCATACAGCATCTTTTTTCACTCTAGTGTAGAATTCCATCTCAAACATGCATAATCTCTAATATGGAGTGATTCCAATGAATAGTTTCCTAGACATAACACCTGGGGGGTTCACTCTAAATAATTTGGGTAGGCATGTGCAGCAGGGGCAATTTTGGCTTATGGCATAAACCATGGAAGCTGGCCAATCTAAGAGGAAAAAACATGGAAGATTTGTCGAAGAGAGAGAATTTCATCCTGCTTGCAGCGAAAAGACGGACCGGTTCGGGGCAATCTGCTTGCAACGAGAAGACGGACCGGTTCGGGGCAATAGCTGATGAAATTCTTTGTCACAAAGTTTGGCATTTTTTATAAAATCAAACGCCCGTCATTGAAACTCACAAGATGTAAATAGCATGTCATTTACATCATACCTTGATGGGGAAAAATAGATCTTATATGTTAGAAGTACTAAATAAAAGTTATCGTGAAAATGAGACAGTCGTTCTCGAGAGAAAAGAGCATAAATGCGCATTTAGAGAGTTTTGGTCCGTTTAAAAATCTGTAAAAAATTGGGGTACTTAAAAGCATCGGGAGGCATCATATATTTCAAATTAGACACGAGGAAGTCAATATTGAGCAACTTATGGCTAATTTAAATTCAAATAAAACCGTTAACCTGTACCGGTCCAGCTTTTGACCCGTACCGGTCAATTTTCGTTAGCTGCGTATACCTAGGGTGGGTAATAAATCGGTAAAATCAGTTGGCGAGGTCTGGGATAAATCACCTAAAAAGTTTTTATAGTTATACACCAATATTTCAGGAAATTTACTCCTATTATAAATCCGAGAGGAAGTATATATGGAAACTTTAAATCTTGAGAAGAAATTGACATGGAAAAAATGCTCAAAAAGGGGTCTTTGGCGTGGCACATAGGTATTAAGAAGTATACTGGAGTGAACCCCCCGGGACATAACAGTCAATATAGGCATTCTGAAATCATATATTTTCACATACAACCACCCTCCCACCCTCATATAAACTAAGGAGAGGAGCAAAATCACACAACTGATCATGAAGAGTGACACAAATATATCCTTTATGCAATTGAAGTACATTCTCCTGTTTTCTATGGCAATCAATGAAAAATTATGATGTAAAAAGAAACTTGACATCGTTTTCATGGATATTTGGGTGGTAATTTCAAAGAGAAATTGTAATCCTAACCATACAGTGTAAACAACATAATTATATACTGTTGTGTTTCCCAGACCACAAACTTTGTTGTTTTGAACCTTTAGATTGAAAATAGAAACCCATTGTCAAAATATATTTTGATTGGAAGAGCATAATTGATTTCTTAAGTTTACACCTTGGTGATGAAAGGGTTAATATCTAATTTTGCATCCAGTCAAAATTCAAATGGAGGTTAGATTCTTAAAGCTGACACTTTCAGCTTTCCAACGGTGTATTGGAACCTTAGTGTAGAAGAGGAAATTTAAAAATCACTTAGGATAGCACTTCGAGGCTCTATTTTGCTCAAGTATGATCCAAACCCTAAATATTAAAACTAATGACTTGAGTTGAGAATATGTATAAGAGAAATACGTACATTCTGCTTACAGCTACTCTCCTTTCTACAAATAAGGTTCGATTCGCAACACTGAATAGACTCCAGGGGGTTTTCGGAAAAGACCGACCCCACCGACCACAGACCGGTCGGTGTTTTCCACTGGTAGCCTCAAAACAGGGTTTGAAGAAAATGTGTAAAAGACCGACCATATCATGTAAAAGACCGAACATATTTGTAGCCTTAGAATATTAATAATTTGATTTTGAATGTCAATCGTTGGACTAGGCAACGTTTTTTACAGATTTTGTACCTTGCAACGAATGGCAAGCAAACAAATTGGTCATGACCGTCTCCTCTCGATTAATTGCCCTGCCTTAGGTCCTAACCTATCATTAACCAACCTATCGTTTCTACGGGAATCTATCCTAATTTTTTACTGAAATTTAACAATTTCGAAACAAAAATGATTTGTTATCGTCATAGCCTACTGAATACTGAACACGATATAATGTTACATGCGTTCTCTTATCGGGATTAAAAGTGACTTACCATTTCAGTACACCGTTAGAAAGCTTTTTTTGTCATATCAAATGTAGTTTTTACCAGTTGACGTTTAACAACTGAGAAATCAAACATAACGTTACGACGTCAACATCGACGATGTTTGTGTGTTTTATTGCGTTTCATATGAATGAAGAATGAACTTAATGCAATGTTACGTGCGTTTTTTTCCAAAGTGACTAACCAGGATGAAATTGGTCTTCTAACAACTGAAACATCACTTAAAAATATGACATTACACACCACGACGATGTAACGTTTTCATCGTGATTTGAAATGATAATTATACGTTTTTTAAATCACGACCTAGTAAAGGTACTATAGTCATTGGATTCCCAGTTTTAGTTTTACTTCTAATTTTGCATTTTTTCATCTTTATGTAAAAGACCGTCAGCCGACCACCGACCACATGTACCCAACTGTGGAGAGTGACTGGTCGGTGGTCCGTGGTCGGCGGTCGGTGTTTTACGAAAACCCGACTCCAGGCATAGCTTAGTTGTATGACATACATAAGAAGTTGGGACGTGGTCATGTTTGAATACGATTTTAAATATATATCGCTGTTATTTATTTTAACAGGTGATCGGTGTACAGGGGCATATATATTGAGTTATTGATTTAATGATAAATGTGAGTCTTGAATGGGTAATGTTTTACGTATTCTTGAAACAAATACTCCAATGGCCTAATCTCAATTTTCCTGCATAAACTAGAACATTGAAATGATGGTCATCTGTTCTATAAATTCCATAGCACATATGTAACTTCATAACAATTCAATAAGGCATTTCAGGATCGCTATAATCGCTACATGCCAGTGATAACGATGTCACCACTTGTGGCGATGACATTAAAATCATATATATACAGTATTGCACCATAAATGAGAGATTCTTTAAGTTTGATTCCCTTATGATAGGGGGGGGGTTGTTTGGGGATAAGATATCCCTAAATATATGTAAGACCCCTAAACTGTATAAGGGTCTATAAGGTATTAGACCTTCATTTATGCTTTAATTTATGGAAAGAAGTGAAATACCCTTGGACTAAGGATGTATTAGAGGCTTAGAATGCATTACAGATTACACAGACTCCAACAACCAAAATAACACGCAATGACAAGCTCTATCTAATCTTCACCGTGCTACAATACTATCAAAACATAAATTTACTCCTTGATATATTTTAAAACATGAAAAATTGTGTTAATAAATCTTCAACTTTGACCACTTTACTCTCAAATTATGAGGTGATATAGAGATGTTTTAGCTACTGTTCTAAATAGGGGTCTACAGGATGGGCCAAAAAACGGTTTTAAATAGGGGTCTACAGGATGAGCTAAAAAACAGTTCTAAATAGGGGTCTACAGGATGGGCCAAAAAACCCAATATCCAAGCTTACAGATGAATGATTCATGATATCACTAGTTAAGCTTTTCAATAATTTTTTACAGAATAATTTCTTCCCATATTCTTCGAAAGATGTTAATGTATCAGTCATTTACAAAAAAGGAAACGATCAGATTGTTCAAATTATAGACCAATTACATTACACGACTGTATCTCCAAAGTGTACGAAAGAGTTATATATGACAATTTAAGTAATTTCCTTTTATCAAGAAATTTACTCTTTAAATTACAGTCAGGCCAATAACGCAGATGCGAGTAGGTAGTTACCAGATTCACCGCCAGGTGGCTCGTTCGGGTCAGATAGCATGGCGGGTATAGGAGAAAGTTCCCTTAAACTTAAATCACATCTGTTTTAATGATTCAATTTTCATATAACCCTTATGTATCTAATAGTTATGCAAACTGAAATATGTCCAGTAAAAGAAAATGTTATCTATCCAATACAAGAAAAGATATTTCACATTTTGTGATTTTGTATCATGGGGTCTATGGGGAATCAACCCGAACAAGAAGTCACATTTTCAAAAAAAATTAAATTTTCAAAGTTGATAAAAAAATTTCGAAACCATATTTATAGATGTACTTTTACATGCAGATTTCAAATATGACATCACTTTGACTGAATTATGAATATTTAATGACGTAAATAAGGATTATTTCTACTCGCACCTAGTCTATTGATTTCCATAAAACATAAGATAAACGAGGATCTTGAAAATGATAATCATGTGCTTACAATATTTCTTGACCTAACGGCGGCTTTTGATTCAGTCCCTCATTACTTACTTCTTCACAAATTATTGCGATATGGATTTGCGATAGCATATTGATATTACAGTTTAAAGCAGATATGAAATGGTATTTTTGACCTAAAGGAATCAATATAATGTTTTGATAAATGTATTTGGACATTTTTTGTCATCAGTATTGTGAAAACTTTTTCACTCTAACGATCATTATAGCTGCTTAATAAGCAATATTCGAATAGGTTGTGATGTTAAAACTATATATCATGTATGACGTTACTAATCACGTAGAGCCAATCTGATTGATCAGTTAATTTTATTACCTTATTAATGACCATTAACAGTTATCTAACATTTCTTTTTATGGCTAGTGCAAGAACTCTACATGGGGCTTACAATGAAGAAAACCACATTTTTGTAGCTGCAAGTTCATTCTTGTTCATATGCTGTTCATGTCATCTTCATTCAGTCCAGCTTGAAAATCTATTTGTAGTTGCTGTTTGTTTCTTCTTACTTCTTCTTATTTTATTGGTCTTTTTCTTTCACTTGTTGTCTTCTTAGTTTCTTCTTTGTTTCTGTTGTTATTTCCTTGCCCTCTTTAGTTTCTTCTTTCTTGCTCTTCTTTTTCTCTTTGGTCTTGTTTGGTGTCGGGTCTGCAGACTTGTGACTACACATCAGTGGGTTAAAGCTTTTTCTACCAGTAACACTCCCCTTCCCCCTTGTCTTTATTAAAGTTTGTTTTTGTTGCTGTTTTTCTTCTATAGTTTATAAGTTAGTTATAACCCTCCGTACTTTGTTTGATGGGATAATCACTAGTTTGGGAATAACTAATCAAGCGACGAAAATCCCACATATCAGCATTTATGTATAAATTATCTATAGGCCAAATGCCGCTTTACATTTAAAGAACATACAAGATCAAATATAGGGTTCATATGTATCGATGGAAATATGATTCATCCTTCATTGTAGGGAAGGTATATACCATTAATAATCTATTTGTTTTACTCAAAAAGGTATCTGACATTCTTAATCCTCCTCATTCTGCCAGAAATGTTTTCTGACATTCTTAATCCTCCTCATTCTGCCAGTCTCAGGTACAAAGATTTGGCAATTAAGTTTTAATTTTAAAGACTTGTTCCTACTTTTAATAATTTAATTGTTTTTAACTGACATTCTTAATCTTACTTATCAAGTTTAACAAACAGCAAGAGGTATTAATTAGTGGTAGCATCACATGTCCATCTCTACATGATGTTAATCCAATTTTCTGAATGATAATCTTATGAAATCCTAATTTGCTGATAATCAAATTAATTAGTGGTTGCATCACATGTTGAGATGTTCAATTAACAATGGGTAAGGGTTAGTTTTTAAAATGGGACTTTGAAAAGCGTTCCACTTGCGAGGTGTTCCACTTACGGAGGTGTTCCACTTAGCAGGTTCTACTGTATTATTGGTGAATTTTGCACTTTTCTTGTATTAATGTACCTCTTTTTAGGTGCCAAAGTTAAAGTTTACCTCCATTTTCCACAATTTGGAAATCGGCAGTGGATAATTTTTTGGTTGCTCATGACACCCCTGGTGTCAACGTTATATGTTTAACTTATATCATATGATATTCATCCTTAAACCTGGGTATTGGCTTTTAGGCCCACCCTGTATATTGGTACCATTGTTTCAAATGTTACTATTACTGTTACTGATATTTGCAATGAAATGTGACATAATCACGAAATGGTAATTACATTAAAAACTGACCTTGATTAAACCCAATATGTTGATAACTGTGCTTTCCAAATGTTGCCCTTATGCTCTAGTATAGTAACAAGTTCTGGATTGTTTGCACATGTGTCCTATGTAATTAATATGCTACAAATTTTGAGTATTTCAATATTTTTTATACTTTCACTTACATTTTTTTTGATATTTGTCCTGGCAATTCTGCTTACATTAATACAAAATCTAAAATCTCGAAATAAAAGAAATAAAGTTTTAAAGTAAGTGTGAGACACTTTTCCGCAAACACTTAGTTACTTAGTTAAGTAGTTACTTTGAGGTCACCTACAGGTAGAAAAATGGAGGAAATGCCTGTGTTAAGTTTCAGTAATTCTTTTTTACTCTTTAAGTTACAGTTGCAGATTATAATTTGGCTCAAATTAAGAGAGTTTAATCTTGTTTCATTGAACAAATGATAAAAGTAAAATAGCTCTTATACAAAAATTATTGACACTTTAGCTGAAATGTTTATGGTTTTGTTGATGTACTCGTAGTCAGAACAAATAAAGCATTAAAGTGTCTTACATATTCAATCAAAATTTGTCATGCAAACATGTTAGTCTACTTTACTGGCCCCCCTTGCTGTAACAAGGAACACAAAATACATTAAAGCGTAAACATAAACCAATTAGTCACTTCACTATGAAAATGAGGGGTGTTGAGATATATTGAATATTTGATGCATCGGGTTATCAAGTAATATTGCAATGCTGCTTCGAAGGGAAGCTGCACAATTGACTCCTGAATCAAATAGAGAAATCTTCTGATTACAGTGCTAAATTCAGAATGTCTTTGCAAAATGAAAAATGGCCCACCCTGTATATAAGATGATTTAGTCGCTGCTCACCATTTGGAATTGATGCCATACTATAAAATGGTAGGGTTTATATTATTGTAATATCATATATTTCAAGAATATACGTGTGTACTAGACGTTATTTTTATAGTTATTTGGAAAGTTGAATGAAGAATGTCATTGGGTGTCTATTATCCATTATTATAACATGGCATATATCTTTAGATGGAAAGGTGCGATCAATGCTTCTTATCTCGGTGCATCTCTGTTGACGTACAATGCCAGCACTGGATGTCAGGTCCAGATAAAAAAAAACAGTCTAAAGAACAGAGTAAAAAGACGGAGAATCCATAGACGTATATGGTCTATGCTGAACAACAGAGGGGCCTGGGCTCTTCCAGAGTACCTAGCAAAGAGAAGAGAAATGAGGCCCGGGGAGCACGTTTCCATGAGGAGGGATATGATGCCGCTCTGTGTGATAAATGTAAGACGTACTAAATTTGAAATATTACACTACTTTTATTCACTTTAATAAAATATTATATTTTTATGCATATTTACAAATTTGTATAACATTATTTGCCTGCTGGTAACCATCGCACCATTATCACCAAATATACAATTCACCCTGTCCAAACCTACGTTATATTTTCTTTCCAGATGGTGAGACACAAATACCCAAACCAAGATGGAGTGCCATATATGGGACACAAATGGATTTAAGATTTTGATAGTAATACTGATTTGATTACAAAAGCATAAAATTATTTTGAAATACATCTTAGTTGTCGTGGTTTTGTAAATGTGTTATCTCTGTGATGAGCGCCAAATTACGTGACGCCGAGTTCATGTAAAATGATGCAAACAATTCACCACAGTGCTGCTAATTGCAATGAGGTAACACTAAGTAGCCATCAAACATTATTTTTAGTACTTGCAGTATTTCATTATTGATACATCAAAGAACATAGTATGTTAGTAGTAACAAAGCATGGACAGTATTTTGAATGTAACAAAATGTAATTAATTTGGAACTTCGAGTAAAAACTGTTCCCATATCTTTTGAGTATATTCATAAGACTTTCTTGTTGAGTATTTCCTTCCACTATTCTCACGTGGTGTTCCATCCAGGGCAGGGTCAGTTTTTCTTATAAATGGTCTATTGATGTTTTCATTCCAATCTAAGATGAACAAATTGGTTCGAAGCTGGAAGGCAATGTCACCAAATGTTTGCCGCTTTGGTAAAAACGAACGAAGTGCATTGTTTGCAGCCTCTACATAACTCGTTGTAAGTCCTTCCAATACAAAAGTGGGCTTTTTATAGATTGAGGTGCTTGTTATGAAGTCTGCGAGGAGTTTTACTGCTACAGGATCGGTTAGCAGGACCCTAGATGGTACGTAGCGAGGGTTCCGGACACATGGAGACGAAAGACGGCAATTTTCATGTTCTCCCTGATAGTGCAAGACAATAGCATCTTAACTGTCAATGAGAATATCTGCGTCGTTTCCACAATTCATTATAGAATACCAGAAATGATTTTTTACGCCTTCGTACTTATCTATGAGCTGTGAATGCCACGTTATGTTTTCAGTTTCCTTGGTGCCCTTGGTTAATTTCAAGAAACCAGACATCGCGCTCTTTATTTTATGCCATACGCCATTTTGGTCATTGACATCAGGAAAATTTTCATGAATAATCTTTGATACAGAATTGTTGGAATCATGGACAATACATCGGACCTGTTTACCTTGGTCGTGCAAATCTTGCAAAATCTCGTCAGTGGATATTGTCTCATGTTGCTGAACATTTGGGCATTCTGGATCTTTAGTTGATTTGACCTTGTTAGCGACGATCGTGTGAGTGTTATTACATAAGGCAAATGTTATGCTTCTTTGAGCGTTTCTGAATGCTGAGAAACAAGCATCTGTTTCAAGTGTTAGTTTGTTGTCAGCTGAGCGTACTTCACTCGCGTCAATGGCTTCTCTCATTGATAATGAAGCTTGTATTGACACTGCTGGTGAAATCCTCTTTAGAACATCTATTATAAAAGTTGTGGAAGTGTTTCCAAGTTTAGATGCCCTTGTAAATCTCTGGAAATGGGAGTCCAGAATCCCACTGCATATTGTACCGCATGCTATTTTTTCATTTACAAAAAACTTTGTACCACCTTTTACATATGGGGATGACTTCCATGTAAAAGTACAATGGTTGTTACTAATGGTAAAGGTGGCAACAACGTTGCTGAATTGTTCGATTTGTGAAGTGACACCATCTCTCTTGAAATAATATAGTTGGCCGAGTCTATAAACTGCTTCTATGAGAGACTGTATAGACTGAGGGCAGCATACAAATAGTGGTTCGGCTTTGCTTCTTTCCTTGTCAATAGTTTTAAAATTGTTATAATTGAAGCTATCTTCACTGGTCTGCTCATAGTTCCCAAAATCCTGTTTTTCACAGCTCAACAAATATGACATGGCCGATGCCGAGTTCTTGAGAGCAGGATGTCTTTTTCGGAATTTGTTCCACCTCTGAAAGAAATCTTCTTTTTCATCTAAGTTGCTGAATGCTATGTCGATGACTTTGCGAATTCTCTTTGATGACATCTTTCTGAAAATACAAGAGTGGATTATATTTTCAAATGTTTTTATTCGAAATTTAAATTATTTTAGGGAATTTACTAGATTATGTTTGTTTTATTGTGCCAAACTTATTTACAAAGCATAGTTTACATGGCAATTCAAGTTGTAAATTGATTCTAAAAGATTTCAGCTTGTCATTGTCTTGGAATCAAATCATTTATTGCAGGGAATAAACATTTTTTTGATAATAGCCAAATAGAATATTTAGGAGCAAGGTCAGCAGTATACTAAATGTTCGTAAATATCACATTGAATCTGTATTATCGCAGAATTATAAAGTCACTTTGAATAACATAATTTTGACCGTTAGAACAAAGCCCACGTTTACTTAGTTCAAGAATGATATCATATACACTGTTGCTCATATATTGGAATATTTTACAGATACGAACTGTTCGATGGAATTTCTACAAAATGGTAACATTTTGATGAAAATTTGTAATGTGTTCTCATTCCCTCATCAGTTTTGTATATAAAACTGATTGGTATGAAAAATTAAAACATTTATGGTTGATTAAACTTGTATTCACTCAGTTGACCCCATGACCTCATTATATCAGTAACTTGAAAGAGATGTCCAAATCTTAGTTGTAATCATTATGCCCAATTTATAAAAATTTAATTTAGAGTTGGAAGAGTTTTTAGAAGGCATGCCCCATAGAGTGAGCGAAGAAGAGCATGGCAGGTCATAGGGATGGCGCTCTCTGGCATGAAACAAACTGCCATTGCCCGGACCCTAAAGGTGTGTCAGGAACAGTCTCTAAAATTTTGCAGTGGTACCAAAGCCACTGGAATATGACTCCAGGTCACAGCAATAGTAGCCCTAGAGAGAAAAATGTAAGAAAAGACCACCACCTGCTGCATTTATGTCATCAAAGTCAACCAGTAGTCTACGAGATGAATGGCTGTCTCACCTAAAAACCAGTGTTCCAGAGCTATAGACAACCAGTGATTTGTTTATAATGGATGCAAGGCCATGAGACCTTTAAAGAGTCCACAGCTGACTGATCAAAACAATTCATTGGCCTTCATTGGGCAGGAAAGCACCAAAACGTTTGACCTAATCTTTGGTGTCATATGACAGCATGTGAAGAAATAAGATGTGTCCTTCACAAAGTTGATAATTGTGTTCGTTTCTGTCGTAGACCCGGGGAAAGAGACAATAAGGACACTTACTGATGTGGCAGTCCATGAAGGCGACCCTATTTATATTTGGAGCAGTATTACAGAGGTTGTTTGGAGCAGTACTACAGAAATTGCACCCCCTTGGTGATTACCAAACATTATTTCAGTGTAAATTGACTTTTTGGACCTCCATCAAGTACCACATGTAAACAGAGTGTTTTGGGGCAACATTCAACTGCAGAGTGATCATGCTGTTGCATATGCTAGTGGCATTGTGTTGGATTACACCAGGGCAAGCAATGTGGACCAGCTACCATGGGCACAAAAGTCAGCCAATCAGGCTAATGCAGAGCAAATGTGGGACGACCTTGGTAATGAGATTCGTGACTTGGACCCCAACCTCAAAATTAAGACACGTTACACACTGCCCAGATTGAGGAATGGGGCCTTATTTCTCTTTGAAAGGTCAGATGTTTCATTCAATGCTGGTCCCGTAGGGTTGATGCTCTGATTGCAACACAAAGAGGACATAACATATATTAGTGCTATCATTGGATAGAGGACACTTCAATCTTCATGACCAGATGTTTATTTTGATTGATCTGTTTACATGACGATTTGGATCGGGGTGTTTTGAAAATGCAAAAATTCTTAGCGTACCCCTGTTTAAGTAACAGTTATTTTCTAAACTTAAATGTTAATATTCTTTCTCTAAAAAATGTTGATTTGTAGGTGAAATATGTGGTTATGATTTGCCAAAAAATAAATGTCTGAGCCAACTCCAAATAAATGTTCTCTTTCTCCAAACTTTGAATTCTGAGCTGCCAAATCTAATATTCCATATTTATGAGCAACAGTGTATCACATAAATGGCAGAATACGCTATGTGCACGGACTAACTCAATATCAGTGGTCATTAACTGTGTCAACTTGTGTATTTTTTATTTTTATTTTTTATTTATTTCATTAAAACATGATAACATTTTTACATATTCGTGGTCGTGCTCACTCAAGTATTTATAATCTAAATGTTTGTGGTTTCTAAATGAGTGATTGCAAAAGCTCACCATGTGAGCTAAAAAATGAGATATATTTTAGTTAGAAATACATTCATAAATATATTCATCCAAATAGCACTAGAATGCGGGAAGAAAGAGCAATGGTGACAAAATGCAGACAGAATTTCCATAAGGGTTTCAAACATTTCTGGACACAATCATGCATGTACTTCATGTGTACTGCTATTTTCAGTGCTGTATTTATAGATACTGAGATATAATTTCACGTATTAAAATCATATCTTCCAGCAATGACTTCAAGTTCGGAACCACCCCCATATCACATTTTCTTCAATAAATCGAAACATTTCTAAACACTTACCATGTGCATGTTACTTCAGATTTCACGAGCCCTTTCCGATTCGAGTACTGTAGATTGGGTTAATTTGGCGCCCGCTTTAATTTGGCGAATTTGGCGAAATTGAAAAATTCGCCAATATAAATCTTCGCCAAAATTTAGAATGAATCCCCAGGAATTATCTAGGGTATTTCGTCCAGTGTATCTAGGTCACTTCCGGTTTAGTTTTTTCCAAAAATAAGAAAAAATGTCTCATAAATTGGCTCAGAACTGGTCAGTCACTCCTTAATACTCAGGGAAAACTAGAAAGAAAAAGCGCGGTATAGGAGCAGCATTATCTCATTCCAAGACTATCTCTACGTTCTACTTGTAGTCTTGCGAATATCTTATTCTTTTGCCTCTGTGTGGGTTTATCGGCAGAACAAAGAAACAAATATACCCAAACAATTGTGGATTCAACTACACGAAAAGAATGCTAAAATACCCAGGAATCTATTGAAGTAGGTATCTTAAGTGTAAGGGGCGTAGATAATTCTCCCAAGTTGTAATCGTACAGGCAAAAGAATAAGACGTTCGCAGGACTATAGTCCTGGCACGGGATAAGGAGCAGCATCGATCGAGGGGCAAAATGTAGAGAATGATCTCACAAATATGTACAAACGTGGTGAATATCGCCATTGGTCCTCAAAAGATAAAATGAACATAGCCAAACATGCCCATTTACATGATAATTCGCAAACAGCGGGTAAGCTTAACAATTTTTTTTGCATATCCGCCAAATTAAATAGCCGCCAATATGCCAAAAATGGCAAAATCGCCAAATTAAGTAGCACCAAATTAACCCAATCTACAGTACCTCATACACCCCTGCATGGATCTGGAGTTGGATTCGCCTTTTATGCGTGAGCCGATTCACAATGCAAACGCTGATTGGATAAAGATTGTGCGACTCTTTAAAGGCCCAGAGATTTGGACCTGGGTGAAGCTATTAATCAAGCTGTCACAGTTCAGCCAATCAGTGCTAATGTGGCCAGTTTAAATGTCCAGCATATAGAGAAACTCATGGTCTGCTACTAGACGGTGAACACCGCCTCTAATGCGTTGGATTGTCGTAAGGAGACCCAGAGGGTGAATGAATGCACCTAGGTCTGCTACAAGAGAGATACAGCCTAGTGCTAGGTTTGTTTACTTCTTAACAGATAAGAGATGGCCATTGGTTGAAATTTAAAATTTCAGTTATACTAATGAGCATATTTCCGAAAAGGATAATTAGGATATTGTCTTATTTCACAAAAACTAAAAAACATTTTCAGAATTTGATTTCACATTTTTAGTCATGGTAACAATCTTGTTATAGTACACGGTGTTATAGCATGACAGTTACGACACCTCTGAAAACGAGATTAGACGACTACGATCACTGATTTATCCAATAAAATGGCCGCGATGGAACAGAAAACTAAGGTTGGTGTAGTATTTTCTTCTACTATGTATCAATGAAAGGATGAACGATTTTTGTAGACATCGCATTCGGTGATACATTTAGTAATGTGTATTTTGAACGTATTCTTTGCAAATTGATGCCCGGGGATTACAAGATATAAGCGAAAAACTGTTGAGTTTGAAATTCAAAACTACACAAAATTTAGTAATTTGTTTATTTTTGTCGTTAGGGCATGGTCTACATTGCCTAACGACCTCGGGGTATAAAGATGTAACCTACAAACGATCATAAAAAGCCAATTGAGCATTGGAAATCACCTAATATGTTCTACTTAAGCCATAGTATTGTATTTTTAATTTGCGGTTACGCCAAAAAATGATTGACAGTTAAGCGAACCTCTTTCAAATATGTATCCCAGATGCATTGTTATTAATTTTGTCATATTCATCAGTACTTGATGCTAATTCTTCTTTTGCCTCTTCATTGCTTTCTTTTTGACTTAAATTGGTTTCATTAATAAAGCAAGACACAATTTTTTCCTTGCCCTATAGAGGCTCAAACAAGAGCGTCTCTTTCGAGTCGTGAAAACAAATATAAGCAATTCAATATTCCATTTCTTACCCATTATAACAATTACATGGAAAGAGGCTATCAGAACTAGCAACATTAACTTGAAAGATGTGCATGCACGTAACCGTCCGCTAAATATCTAATGTACATCTAATACAATACGTTACTGTCCATAGAATTCATACGTACTCGTCTAACGACATTGCGTTTGAAACCTTATTATTTACATTATGACCACGTTCCTGTTCTGGATTTGTCATTTTATGGCTTGTTTATACACAGTTTACTTACTGTTAATAAGTTGAGAGGCTCTGAGGCACATATGCTGAGAAATCACTAAAAAATATGAACTTGGACATCTCAGTCGGTAAGTTTACACCTTATATTCCGCTTCTAGTAAACCACCTGGCAGATTTGACCCAGTCTTTATAACCATCCATATATACATCACCGAACGGAACTAGTTAAAAAGGAAATCTTATCCGTGAATCTTGCCTACAGGCGAGAAAGAGGACATGCTGTCTTTCCCATCCGCCATTTTTTGTTATCGTTACCGCAAAATTTTGCAAATCGCCTTGTCGTAACTGTCATGCTATAACACCGTGTAGTAGAAAGTTTGAAAATTTTCTAATTTTGTTTGAACTGGACATTTAAAGATATGCTAGGCAGATAAGTAGGTCAGTATTACATAATCATGAAATGAATAAGTCTGAAAATACAATTGGTCAGAATGTACTAAAACCTGCTTGAAACTGAAAAACATTGCATGCTCTATTCCACACAATTTGGAGGCTTTTGAAATTCGCAGTAACAATGAATAAGTGCCTGTGTATATAATCATTGCATAGAAAAGACTTCATGTAGTGTTTATCAGATGTATTGAGTTGACCAAAATACTCCTTTGTTTACTAAATACTGGACTACATACTGGTACCCTTACATTTATGTTACAGTACATATTGTAGAATGAGCCCATAAGAGCTTTTCAAAATCAACATCTTATACAATCAACGTAAAAGACGGCTTGCCCAACCTTACAGGCAAACTATTATAGACAAATTTGAAGATAAGACTGATATTGTCACATTAAATTATGATAATAAGTAAATAATATTTTTGTAATATTTTGCACCGGTATAACCAGTCCCAGTAGAATAAAACACAGGGTCACCCTAAATGGTAGAAACATGAATAAGTTTTGTATAATTATTAATTAATTCATGTATCCCAAGGATTTCACCTGTTCCCTTCCTGCCCAAACCTTATTTTATTTTTGATTTCTTACAATAAAGTAAACTACTCTTTTTGACATCTTATCATTTTTATTTCCACATAATATTGACGTGAGAACTCAAATGATCAATGGGAAAACAATGCTAAACTTGCACACTGAAATAGGTTTTCCAGCTAGCAGGCCTAGGAAAATATGGCTAGAAAAAGATGCTACACGCCTACAGGTGGACAAACTATTCCCCCTTAAAAGTATTTTAAGGGTCAGATCACTAAATTCATGATTGTGTTGAAAAGCTGTTGAAAATGATTGTGTTGAAGAATTCATATTGCTTATTACCAGTGATTATTTAGCATGTTACTGAATATCTCATCAAGTGACCTAAACTACAGCAGCTAAAATAAGCACATCGAAATATTATAATTCAGTATGATTCCGAGAAGGGGATTATACAGTTATAATAGACCGGGTGCTTTTCTGCAAAAGGTCTCTCTGTAAAATGTGGTAGGCGTTTAGTGTTAAAAGTGTTCTGACAAGTGTTTCTTATGTAACTTTTTATGCTGAATCCAAAAAACCATGTTGGCAACCCTTAAAATACCATGTTAGTCCCCCTACCCCCAAAACTCACCCCTATCAGGGGGAAAAAATTCTTCAACCTAAAATAACTTTGATTTTATGGTTTTTGCAAGTGAAATACATGGACATTGTATAAAATAAACATTTGAAGTATGAATGATACGGATTATAAGGGATAAGCAATTTATTATCTTACAATTTAGCTCAATTCTTGAATTTGAAGATCTATTCCCATATTGTTTAAAATGCATTATAATCGATCGATCTGATGGTAAGAACTAGTATGTGATATGATCGCTTTTACCTTTTTGTCGTCATTGCTTAGGAATACAATAATACCATTCCAATTAATGATAACTCACTTATATATTATTGTATTACTTGTGCTTGATACACATGCTGGAAGATATGCTTTTAAGATTAGTAAACCATTACCAAAACTATGGTTACCCTGTAGTAGTGTGAGGCACATTAAAAATGGAAATCACCCCCTTCAATCTATTTTTACAGGTTTTTATGATTATTTCACATTTTTCTATATTTTGCGTAACCAGGATGGTGAATTTTCTTCATTTTTCTTCAAACATTTCACCTTACCAATATTTATTATATCTGTCAATTTCAAGAAAATCGCACCGCTACGTTTGAAAATAATTCAAATTGTGTCGTTTTTCCCATTGAGCTCCATTATAAAAATGGAATGTTCAAACTTAATATTTTAAGATTCTACGTGCTGAAAAGTTGCATATTGATTAGTTAGTTAATGTTATGGTGTTAAAAATTCAAAACAAAAAGGAAGAAAGAAAAAATGCCACAGAGAAGTCTCAATAGAGTCTCTTTAAACTCCCATATTTGGCTGTTGTGGGCTGTTCCATCTGCCTTTTATACCCACTCTCAATATATATGTTATGACTGACAGGGTTCTTTGACTTAATGTAACACAAACAAGTATCCATGCGATTTCAATCTGATTTGCTTTATCAGAAAGATAATTGATTATGTGAGGACTCAATGAAGATTACATAATTATTTCTGATATTTAACTATTGCAAGTTATGTGGTGTGAGGTCCTAATGGATATGGAAAACCATGATTAAATGAGCATAATGTTGTGAGGGTGTATTCACATTATTAATTATATGATGGTTAAATTAAGATAATAAAAAGGCCCAAATGCAATGAAAAAACATATTCAACAAATTATCTATAAAACCCCGATTTTCTACCGATTTTTTAGCAGTCCCAATTTTCTTCCGATTTATTTTTAGTAATCCTGATATTTTCCTGATTTTTTTGAATTGCTGATATAGTTTTTGAAACCCAATTTTTCTCCCGATTTCATTCTAGAAGTCCTGATTATTTTTTCAGAGAAATCAAGATTTTCTCCCGATTTTTCAGGAAAAATCTCAATTTTCACCCCGATAATTCTGATTCTCCCGAATTTCAAAAATATTGCTAAACAAGAGACACATGTGCAAGAATCTGACAATCCAGAAGATGTTAATCTGCAAAGAAAAAATATACTCACTGCTGTTTGGTGTCATCTTCAACTTGATCTGCATTCGCTGAAGTGCTAGGCTCAGCTACTTGTTCTGAAAAACAGTACCAAAATATGAGTTTCATCAATATCTTTTGAACTCTTTTAGTCAGTAATTTGAAAAAAAATAAAGCCAAAGTTACTTGACTCACACAAAGAGGCACTTGAGTACTTCAAAAACTCACAGCATGTCATTTACTTATGGCCAACGCCAAAAAAGAAATTTCCCAACAACAAAACTGAGAAGCATTTCTAAATTATAACCTGACTGTTAATTTAATAAATGCTATATTGTATGTTAAACATGGAAAATATACACCCCTCGGGGTGTCTTTTCATGTCAATGTAAAACACTGTATTTGAAACATTTGAAATAAAGTGAATTAAATTAAAATTAAATATTGTTCTTCATATAAAACAGACTTGTTAAGAACCATATGAGAAGATCGGGGAATCAATTACTTCCAAAAGTATGCAATTGGCAAAAAATCTTTTGTGTAATATTTTATGATTTTGTATTTTTGTGCAACATTTTTGGTTCTTTGTAATTTTTTGTGCATAACTTTACTATTTCTTAAACTGTTAAAAGAGGGGGAGAAACCCCAGGGTTCAAAGATGACATACACTTCTAATGTAAATCTGTATTGAGATGACATCATCGCTATTGGTTTAGCGAGTCGATCATTGATTGGTTTAAAACTAGGTCAATTATTTTTCCTTAATGAAAGTCGCCATCTTGTAAACAAATATACGTACTTCTGGGAAAGGAGGTGCGTGAAAGAGGAAATTGTATGTCATCAATTGAATCATGGGGTTTTCCTCCTCTTACTGTTAAGGACAAGGCGTAGTATGGCAAGTGATTTTGAACATTGATATATTTCTCCATGAGTCCTTTCTCGCCATAAATACAGTGTTTTTTATTAAAACAATATGTTTTCTGTCATGGTCCTTTTAGAAGGTACATTGAATTGAGGAGCATTTTGGTGTTATGAACAACATTGAGGTGTTGTACCTCAGTGATGTGGGGAGAACATTGGTGCAAGTTTCAAAGGGTTTTTCAATAAAATTATATCATATTGATAAAACTGTCTTATAGATTTAGATGATTGATTTTTACTGTCCCACAACATTTAAGAAACAATGATCTTGGGGACTACTAATATTTATAACTATTTTCAATGTTATCAGTTTATGTCAAGCTTATTCTTCAACATCCCACTTGATTATGCTGGTTACAGCAATGAGCTGTAGGCAGATTTCCCATGACATTTTCATCATAAATGCGTCGTGTCAGTATCATATGTTTAAGAAAATGTACATGTTTGCGAACAAATAGTTCAGAAGACAGCAGAATCATCGATTTAATACCTCACTATTGTTACATAAACAGAATGGGTGACAAGTGCAGATTTTAAGCATTTTAGTAGTTCTGTTTTTGCATGAGCTTTTTGGCCTTGGTCAGTAAAATCATTCCTTTAAGGTTCTGACATTTTGTTACCGAAATGCCCGCCTTTCCAAGTGGATAACCAGTGACAGATTTCTAATGATGGTTACTAAAGGTTTTACTGTATATCATGATCATTGGAAACCAGCTATCATTTTAACAGAGCTCAGCAGTATAAATTCTGATCGATCCCATTAAAAAACTCATATACATGACAGATTGTTTTTTATTAAATCTATATTTCATATTTGTACTCATTTGAAACAAAGTAATGACTAAAAGACAATTTAAGGCCAAAACTATCCACAGTTTATGTACATTTTCACAGCTTGCCGAGTTTTATGAATGTAAACATATTTTCACAGAATTTGCAAATATGTCCATGTTCATGAGACTAGTGTTTCTTTACGTTTTAATACATTTTCTAAAGCAAGTTTTTTAGCATAGGTTAACGTTCCTTTATGACAGCAAGACGTTTTCTGACATATAGCACAAGTCAATGGTAGTATTCATGTATGGCTTTCAATGTGCGTATGGCTTTCATGTGCGTAGGTCGTTTCATAGGATTTATCACACAACTTACTTAACACTACTTCACACATTTTACTCAACATCAGCAGCAGTTATTTCAGGTTCCTCTTCTTTTTTTACAGCCTCAGAATATTCATCTATATCATGAATACCATGTTGATTTCTTTGGTGGCGGTTTAAATTAAACCTAGTACTGAAGCTTTTCCCACAGCTAAGTGCTGCACAGTGAAAAGGTGTATCGGAGCACTCATCATACAGAGAATGATATCTTTTTTGGTGTCGCTTCAAAGAGAACTCGTTACTGAAGCACTTCCCACAGTCAGGTTGTTCACACAGGAAAGGGTCAACTCCCACATGAACAAGAGATATATGCTCTGATAATGCACCTTTCCCTACAAATTGTCTCTTACATATATCACAGGTAAATAAGCCCATCCCATGCTTGGATTTCATATGTTTCCTATATCCTGACATTTGTGAAATTGGTGTGGCGCACAATTCACAGAGTATTTTATCAGACTTTTTGATTGTTAATTCTTGTCTACTCCCCATAATTTCATCACAAACAGGAAATCCTTTTTGGTGTTTATTCAAATTGAACTTGGAACTGGATTTCCTTTCAGACTCAGGATGAAAGCCATCAACAGAAACATGGAATCTTTTTTGGTGCCGCTTTAAATTAAACTTTGAACTGAATTTCTTTCCACACTCTGGATTTGCACATCTCAAAATTATTTTTCCAGAATTCAAAGTGTTTTGGAATAATTTTTGAGTATCCCCTGAAGACTTTTTTGAAGTTGTGGTGTTTTGGAATAATTCTTGCTTGATTTCTTTTAGTTCAGGATGAAATCTTTTTAGGTGTCGCTTTAAATTAAACTTTGAACTGAATTTTTTTTCACACTTTGGATTTGCACATTTCAAAATCCCCTTTCTTCTAGATTTCCCAGTGTTTTGGAATAACTTTTGTTTACCACCTGAAAGTTCAGACTTTTTTGGGGTTAAGGTATTTGGAAATAGTTCCTGACTGTCCTTCACAAGTTCAGGAAGATCTGCTGAGGTGTTTTCAGATAATTCTTGTTTAAAAGTCTTTATTCTTCCAGATTTTGTGGTGTTTTGGAATAATTCTTGATTGATTTCCTTAAGTTCAGAATGAAATCTTTTTAGATGTCGTTTTAAATTAAACTTTGAACTGAATATCTTTCCACACTCAGGATTTAAACATCTCAAAATCTTTCTTCCTCCAGATATTGGAGTGTTTTGGAGTAATTCTTGCTTAATTTCAAGATGACATTTTTTATGGTGGCGGTTTAAATTAAACTTTCGACTAAATTTCATTCCACACTCTGGATATGCACATCTGAATTGCTTTATATCACCAGATTTGGAGGTGTTTTGGAGTAATTCTTGTGAATACCCTGAATGTTTGAACGTTTCTGGAACTGGGGTGCTTTGGAGTAATTCTGGACTGTCCTCCATACGTTCAGGAAACGCTGGTGAGGTGTTCTTGAATAGTTCTTGTTTATTCCCTTTAAGTTCAGACACATCCCCTGTAGATTCAGACACATCCCCTGTAAGTTCAGACACATCCCCTGTACGTTCAGACACATCCCCTGTACGTTCAGATACATCCCCTGTAAGTTCAGACACATCCCCTGTAAGTTCAGACATTTCCAATGTTGGTGTGGGGTCAGATGGTTCTTTCTTGATTTCCACAAGCTCATCCGCATAATGCACAGTATCATCTAATGGATTTTTTGTTTCCACGCAGGGAGCTTCTGAACCTGAAATATGAACTGAGTATGGAATTTGAACATAACTTGAAATTATTGATTGCTAAAGAGGTTCATTAAAGATGTGAATTTTGTTTAAAAATTCATTTCGTTTTGATGTGATATTTTGATTTCATTGACGAATCTTTTTCAAGCATCTTGCATAAATCAAACGTTCTGCATAAAATTGTGAAATTATTCAAAATGATTGGAAACACCAAATCAATTTTTGGTAAAAACATAAAAACAAAAAACTCTTCGGGATTAAAGTTGAAAATCAAACTGATGTCACCACCAATCTTAATAATATGTCATTTGCTTCTCTTAAAATACAGTAGCTCAAATCCTTGGTTTCATTCAAATGTATAACAATGAACACACATATAATATTCATCATACAAAAGCAGGTCCAAGTTGATACTTGAAATTTATCCTATTCATTTTTTCTTCTTTTTTGCATTGCTTGATGAGACACATTCTGATAAGAACATATTAAGAGTACCCCCTTTGATATTTTTACATTTGGAGATGTTAAACAGGTTCATCTATCTTCTTGTCAACTGACAAATAATGACTCCTACATTTAGGATGTCAATTTCAGGATTGTATGCATGAAAAATTCATTTTTAACTGCACCATTGAAAGTTTCTAAAGGCACCACTGAATCACGGAATTCTAGTATCTGTGAATATTACAATTTTCATATTGATAATTTTACAAAACCTAAAACTTGCATTAAAATGGGTCTAAACAAAAGTAAGTAGTGCAGTGCTCTCCTTATGCGTCAGACCATGGAACAAATCCAACTAATCATGCTCTGGGCTCCCATGAATATGAATGAATTAAAAAAACTTAACAAAACCATTTGACAATTTACATTTCCCGCTGGTGTTGTTTTTGTTTCCTTTTTTTAGAAAAATGATTACGTTAAATATCTGGCATTAATTCAATGCAGGAATACTTGATAATCAGGTAAGGCATTGATATATCATGGATATAAATGGCATTTTTATGAAAAGGGACCCCCAAAGTTCATAACACAATCGAATTCCTGGGTGGCCCCAGTGTTTTTAGATTTGTTGTAAAGCATGTTTTTTTCACAATCATCTTAATTTTGCAAAAAACACATGCAAACAAATCCAGTCTTGTCTATTCGGATCACTCAGAATGAGGGAGATACAACAGCATGAACATGTATATAAAATTGAATCTTGTTAATCGCGTATTTCATTTTTTCCTGGACTGACAAGAACCAGTCTGGACTGGCTACAAATTAGAAGTACTAATTACAGTAGTCAGTCCAGGGACTGGCTACTTTTGGTCTGGACTGGTGAGCTCTTCCAACTTGTCAGTCCGTTAGTCCTGTAAGTAATTTTGACTTAAGGAGAGCACTGAAGAAGTGTGCATAGTATTAATGGGTCTTAACATAAGCAAGTAGTGTGCATAGTATTAATGGGTCTAAACATTAGCAGATATACATCAGCAGTGTGCATAGTAATGGGCTATAGCAGTATAAAATAAATATGGTGAAGCTAAGAATGGGAATAGGTGATAGGGGTTAGAATTTAGAATGAAAGTATAGGCATAAATCAGGTACGATTCAGAATGAAGGGGTGGACAGTATTCAGATCATTAGCACATTCATCTGGTCTTTCATAATGGTCAATCTACAAAAATAGCATTATTTCAATGAATTGGCAGCTCAAAGTTAAGGGTAACAAATGACATTCCAGAATGATTATCAATTATCGGAATGACACACTACAAAACTAACATTAAAGGACTTGGCTTCTGTGATATCCTAAATTATGTAGCTTATACCATATACATTTCGAAATAAACCTTTGATTCTGTAGTGATTAATGTTTGAAAGAATGTGTCAGACTTTAACATAAAGGGTTTCTTTGCCTTGTGGCAATTATGCTAATGAGGCTATTTTGACATTTGCTCATAATTTTAAATTGAATCAGTAGCCATGGTGGAAATAACACCATGGTCTAAGTAGCCCCATCCATCAAAATTCGATGAATCTCCCCTATGTACCAGTAGAAAGAGAATAATATGTATATTTAAACTGAAAGGTGCAAGTTAAAGTTTGTATAGTTCCTTTATTGCAACAACAATGCATACATTATACTTATAGGATCTCGGCATAATTGGCCCTGTTTTAATTTATGTTTACAGACAATATATTTTCTATTTTTTCTTGTATTAGAGGAAAATTTCATTCACATTTTCCACAGGTTTTTCACTATGGTAATTCTTCTATATTCAGGTTTGAATTCTTAGTAAAATTGCTGTTCTATCAACCATCTTTTTATTGAACGTTTTTGCATTTCTTTCAATGAGAAAAAACACTCAGATTTTAATAAATCAAATCAATACCCAAAACAATCAATTTTACATGTCATTGAGGGGAGACACATGATTAATCATAATTATGATTTTTCCTTTACAACTGATAATGTTTAAATCTTGCTACAAGTTTTAATATGCCTTATAAGGGTATTTTTGTATGAATAGTCTCTATGACACAATGGGCATCTGTATCTTATACCCTCATGTACTGCCATAACATGTCTCTTCATATTTCCAGGGTGGATGCACTCTGAACAACTGCTGCACTTATGTAATAATGTGTGCTTGGTTGCTATGTGATTGTCTAAGTTGCTCTTCGTTGTATATTTTTTCTCGCAGGAGTCACATTTGAAGATTTTGAAGTTCTTCTGTAAAAAAAGAAACCCTCAGAAGTATAAAATGATGATAAATTTTGAGTGGCAGATTGGCTATTTGACAATTCTTTAGCGAAGTTAAAGGAATACATGTATCGTGCAAGCCATAATCTGGGGAGTTATGGGTAGGAGGATAAATTCATATTCTAAAAAAGCATTACGGTCACAAACTTCCGTGCAATGCTACAAATTTGTTTGCATCATGTACTGTCAAAAGGATGAAATTTTGAGATTTTGAATTTTTAACCAAAGCAGTTAAAATTAGGATTGGGCACCTGTTGAGAAAATTGGGAAGATGCACTGACAACTGATGTGTTAAGGCATAGACTATGTATATTTTTATTAAGTGTCAATACTTACCTCTATATGAATTAGTTTGTGAGCCTTGAATTTAGTTTTGCTCTGGTAAGCTTTGTTGCATCCATCTATTGGACATATGTACCTAGGCTCTCCATGTTTAATGGCTACATGGTCCTTGAATCCTGATATTGATTTAATTCTGACTCCACAAATAGTGCATACTACAATATTAGATGAATTAAAAATCAGAACAATATTGCTATATAAAGTAAGTTGAGGAAAGACATTATATCCATTCTTTACATATCAGATTATAGTTTGGGATATTAGGGTTTGTTTTCCTTACTGGTTTCACTTTTTAATGTTTCATTTTCTTGCTCAGTGTATATGTAGTCTATATGCTTTTCTAATCTTTGTATTGTATTATAGACTCCTAGAAGATTGTAATACTGTAAATTGAAACCAAATAATGCATAATGCTTGTCTTTCCTTGTATTTTAAAAGCTCTAAAAATCTTTGTGTACTCACATCTTCCAAGTACTGAAGAGGGTTGGGTACTTTTAGAGAGAGATTCATGACCAATTCCTTGCTCAGTTCCCTCCACAGGCAATAGGATCTGAGACTCTGCAATAAAAAGGAAGAAATGCTACTTTTAGGATTATTGTGTCACACCTTTAGCAGCAGAAAATGTTTTAACAGGTTTTTGAGTTAATTTATTGACAATATTTTTTTGATTGTCAGACATGATTTAATACAATTTGATATTATTTTGACTTTATAATTCCTAAATTTATGAATTAAATAGAATGAGGAATCTGGTCTACTCACATTCCTGACAGGATTTTCAGAGGCAACTCCAGCTAGTCTGTATGTCTCGAATCTCGATTTTTCTATGTGAGGACAAAAGGATTGGGGTGAGGGGCCATAAAATCTATGCCAGTTGTGGAATCTGATTTCAACCATTAAATTTTACTCAAAGACTCAGGCATATTCATGACAGCATTGTCTCCTGTCTGTTCCCCTATTAACTCTCTCAAACACCAGATCCTGCCGAGGTGATGCAATCAAATTTAGACAGAAGAAACTGGAACTGCCCCTCCCCCCATCAGGAGAGAGAGTATGACCATCACCTTATTTATCATATAATATAATTTATCCAAAACATTTACACACTTCTTGTGCTTTTTGATAAGTTATAACATGCTGTATACATGTTATAACATGTACATTCTATATACATGTACAACTTAATGTAGCAAAGTGCTGACCTGGGAACGTTATCAATAACATATAAGAAATAAACTACTAATGCCATTCTTGTAAACGAGGTAAACAACTATTCTGATGAAAATCAGATTGAGAACTACACAAAAGAACGCAAAAGTTTCACAATAATCTTTAATCACGCGGTTCATCATACTGTTACAAGGACATGGTGTCCTTGTAACATATTTAACCTAATGAGAATGAGGTGCAAAGAGTTTTTGACAGTCACTAAAATAAAACTACTAAAGCTATAAAGCGAGAATATTAAAGAATTTGATTGTCCAGCCCTGTATGTTTTGGCTCAAGCTGATTGCGTAAGATTCAGACATTGAGTATTATTATATCACTATCTAGCTAGCGACAGTATGATTGGTCAAAACCAGGTCACATGTCGTGGGATATCTGGCGATATTCAATGGCAATGCTAATTAGATAAGACAACCGTGAGATATCTAGCGATATCCCACGCTCCCGGGAATTTTCAAAGAATTTGTTTTCGTTCAGTGTAAATAATTTAGTTCAGTTTAAGTCAAAATGGCAGACGAACCGAGTAGATTCGTAAAAATATCTGAAGACTTAATTACTTAATAATATTAGGGATGTTAAGCTAGACAGTGATATAATAAAACAAATATTTCACTCTATTTTTGGTGAATACCTGTAGCACTTTCACAAGGTGATATTCCACTTGCCCTTCGGGCTTCATGGAATATCACTTGTGAAAGATGTAAAGGTATTCACCTCAAAAGAGTGAAATATTTGTTCAATATTGTCTTTTTGCATAAATCACTGTGCAACAGGATGGCCTGCTTTCCTGTGGTAGACTTTTGTAAGTTGTTTCATTTTCTCCATAACAACCCATTTGCCCATAATCGTATGCAAGCAGTTAGTACATGATCTCTAATTTCAGAAAGTGCTATTAGTGTTCATCCAGCATCATCACGAAGTGAGACATTTTGTATCAGACACCACTCTCAAGATACAGAGACACCAACTAGTTTTGAGTAGAGATGACCATATATGGCATACTGTTAAACCAGTTTATCAATCGTATTGATTCAGAACTCATAAATCTATAGAGGCAACCAATTTGAATGTTACTATTGTAACAAGGGAGGATATGAGGCAATATATATTAAGAACCATTGTGGACTGACATGAGTTGGATTAATTCAACTTAATTGTGAGATGCACTTTAATCAATTTTATGCGTTTTACAGTAAACTAGTGAGACGCGTATAAGTTGGGTAATGTGCATATCTATTAAAATTACTTTGCCGATATTAAAAACATTAAAATGGTGCTAGAAAATTACAGTAATCTTGAAAATCAGTTTCTGTGTTATTTTTACTTGGGTACACTTTTGGATACAAGTGCATGATATTGATATCTGCACTCTCTTGCAAAGCTCACCTGTGCAGATATTGATATACATGTACATTCATATCAATCATATCCCTGAGTGTCAGTAATCAAGAGGATAGTTATCATAAGAGCATCAAATTCAAAACAGCATGTTTTCACTATGATCATCATAGTGTATTGAAGTGAGTAATAGAAACATTAGCTAATAAGTAAAAGAAAACATGGTATTTGACAAATTAAGTTTATTTGTGTCTGTTAATTTCAAAAACGGATGTAGCTGCAGAAATAATTACAATTACAAAATTAACTTTTTTAATTTGTAAATTCCATCAGGGTTAATTTCTTTGTCAGTTGTACTCAGATTACACTGTATGTAAAAAAAGCATTACTGCACAATTATTTTATATGTACATGTATGTTTATTGTATTGAATTGTAATTAGTTATGGTCAGTTTGTTATTTTTGTTCTTCATATTTTCAATTATTGCGGCATCATTGCCAAACAAGTTGACACCAACAGCCAGGTGACATTCAATGAAATTGCCAGGAACGTTCAATTCACTTCATACTTCAATTAGTGTTTCAGCCAGTATTGCACATAGATTAACATCTGACAAGAATACTTGTTTTCTAGAAATGTGCATTTCATTTGTCAACTATATATGGATTGCAGTGAAGTGTCTGCTTGAGTGTAGTACTCTTAAGTCTTTGCTGGGCTCACTATTCAAACCAAAAAAACATACCATATCTATTCTCTATTATCATGAGTAGCAAGATGTCTCTTAAGAGAAGTTTTATAGTTGGTTTGGAATGAACAGTCATCCTTGGTACACTTAAAAAATACACTGTTATGTGTCCTCATGTGATCTTTTAAGTGTGCTTTGGTCGAGTACTTTTTGAAGCAAATGTCACAAGTATGGATCACTGAATGAGTGATAATGTGTCTTTGAAGGTAATGGCGAGCATTAAATTTTTTATCACACTGGGGACATGCAAAAACCTCACTTGAATGGAGATCAACATGCTGCTTTTTTCCATAGTTTGAGCATATTGTTTTGCTGCAGCAGGGGCAAAAGAACCGACGAGCACCATGGAGAATCCTGTTATGATCTTCGAGCTTCACTTTGGAATTGAAACCTTTACTACACTCGACACAGGAATAGGGGTATATATTTGTATGTTTTCTGTTGTGTCGCAGTAAACCACTTCTGGTTTGGAATGTCTTCGGACACTTGCCACAAGTCCATGTTGCTGCAACCAGAAAGAAATATTATTACAATTCAAGAGAGTACTGTTTTTGATTCCTTTGCATCACTTTTTTTGTTTTTTTCTGATAAATTTGTGGTAGTTTATTATTTTTTTCTCAAGCCTATACTTAACTTGAAATAATAGAACGGGCAATGTTGAAGAAAAAAACTAGCTTGATTTTTAAAAACTTCTGATTCATAAAAGACTGAAGGGGCCTGAAGAATGTGCAAGGGGTCTTTGGTGTTACATTATGTCACACAGTTTTGAGAGAGTGAAATGTGGTATAAATGTATACAAACAAATGAAACAAACTATCAAAATCCTTGCATTTTTACCTAATAATATTTTCTCTTGCCTTTACTTGAAATAACAGAACAGTATAGGACAATGTCAAGGAAAAAATTAGCTTGATTTCAAAAAGCTTTAAAAACTTGTGATTCATATTAGACTGAAGAATGTGCAAGGGATCTTTGGTGTTACATTATGCCACACAGTATTGAAAGAGTGAAATGTAACAAATTAAATTGCATTTTTACCTAAGCCGTGATTTTGTGAAAGGGTGGAATGATCATTTGTATGAGCCCCTGACTTATCACAAGTGTTGTCATTGGCGTAATCAGATGAAGCACCACTATAATCTGTGGGGTCATCACCATTATTATCTGTACCATTGGTGTCATTTTCTTCTGGTGGTGCATCCAGTGAAGTTACTTCACTGTAATTAGTGAAATCTACAAAATATTTAGTAAAACGGACATGAATTACAACACGATGATACAAAGTTAGAGGGCCCTATTTGAAAGCAGTCTTGGCTGAATTAGGTTACACTCAATGAATTAATTGAATAAATAAGCAAGGCATTGTTTCCTAAACTTTGCAAAGATTTAGAAACAACACCTCCATGGTATGATTCAGCAAACAATGCAGTGAGTCCAGGGCTTAAATCCTTAAGTAACATATATGCTATTTTCATTGAACCTTAATTGTTTAATCCTGGAAAATATGTACCTTCAACTGTTGTTTTGAGGCTAATAGTGTACAAATAGTGACTGCAATTGAGGGAAATAGTGCAAAATATTTTCCTCAAAGGAATATCCTGTCCACTGACATGTTCCCGAGGCTGCAGGCCGAGGGAACAAGTCAGTGGACAGGATATTCCAGAGAGGAACATTTTTACACTATTTCCCGAAAATGTGGCAGTCACTATTTGTTTTATTATATACCTGATAAGTACTCTGTAAACAAAAACAAAATGAGAAGTCTTTTCATTTCAATATCAAATGTTCACAGGTTCTTATTGGCATTGAAAGGCATTTTACCTTTCAACTCCTATAATCTCAGATTTGGGGGAAGATAAAATGTACTATTGACTGGTCACATGACCTAACTGGTGATTAGTACAATTCATCTTCCCTGAAAGCAGGGATTTAGGACTTTCCAGGGAATTAGTTCATCTATTCCATGTCATGTGACCATGAATAAGCCAAAGAGCATCTAGAATACATTTGAGGTATATAATAATTACATTTAGATCCCCACCATGTGAAAATTGACAGAAATAAACCTGAGGATATTGTGGGAATTGAATGTGCATACCTGTATTTACATCAGCAACCTGTGTGACAGATGTCAATCGATATGTGACACAAATGCCTTGACCTTCATTCACTGCAAAAATAAAATTAAAGAAATAAACAATGATGAAAGTGCAACACATGGATTTAAAGGCCTTTTCGGTGAAAAGGGTGAGAAATGGAAATGAATAGCACCCAGAGGAACAGCATGTGTCATTGCATGCTCATAGATCCCCACCAGTCCGTTCAGTCTTTTATAAAGCAATTATAATGTTGAAACATCTCACTTGTACAATATGTTCTGTATTTTAAATTGAAATTTCACAGCACCCAAGGAAACTGACACGTAGGACTTGGAAAATTGAGGTCTGAAGGTATGTAACGTGAGGGTCTCCTCCCATTGAGCATTTTGAATCTATTGTTTTTCATGATTGAAGTCAAACAGTTTGACGGAGAACTGTTCAGATAGTTTTATAGGCTCGACTAGTTCTAATAATAATAATAAGTCTGAATTACGTACCTTCTTAAAACAGAGTCAAAAATCCACAGAGTAGCCATTATCAAAAGTACTTGCATCTGTCATATTTGTTTATGACTCAGCCCTCTCACTGAAGATGTCAGTGCACGGGAATTTTTAATAAGTTAACATAAATGAAAGTTTGATAAAGTATTTCTTTTGAATTCCAAAGAAACACTCCATTGGAATTTCAGTACAACGCAATAATACCAACAAAGTTGCATACTTATTGATCAGCTATGTGGTTTGCGATATGAGGTGCACGAGTACGAGTGGATAAAATAAGTTCAAGATAGAGGAACTGGTGAATCACGACTAAAGAATTGAGTTGTGAGAATGAGGTTCCAGTTGAAGGAACAACAAGGTCAGCGTGGTCGGAACTGACGACCCAAGAGTCAAAGTCTAGAGGACCTCTAGTTTTCTAAAGATGATTCAGATATTACAATTTGGTGATCTTAAGTAAATATATAAAAAAATATTTAACTTGTATACTTACATTCTTGACATGCAACAAGTTGTCTAATACCATAATGTCCTCTTTGGAAAAAATATACATTTCAGTCTAGTCGCATTTTTCTCAATATTCAATAATAACCTTTAAATTTAAAAAAGAGGGCCAAATTTTCAAAAAGGGCCTCTTCGGGGCGGGGTTAAAACATTGATGTCTGTCAAAAAACTTAATTAATTAGGTTAGGGGGAGGGGGGGTTAAACGCTATTCAATTAGGTGACAGACATCGATTTTCAGTTTCCCAGGATTTCGTCTTTCGCGATTTCCACATTCACTTTTCGTCCATTGCATGAAGTACATCCTGGCACTTTCACAATGGCGTCGTCCAATGAAAAACTCAGTTGAATCTCTTTGGAAACAAAACCAAACGATTCATTTGCATTAACAAAAAAACCACAAGCATACCAATTATGAGAACTTTGCAGATGCTTATTTGCAGAGATCAGAGGGTGATACTGATAGGAAATTACAAGGAAAGTGGGTGGAAAGTTCATAAGGAAGTCGAGACTTTTACTTTAGATAAATTATTGATCGATGTGAAATGATCCAGTGAAAAAATCTTAGGGAAGAAAACTCGGACATACCTGTAAATATCAACAAAGAGAAATATTTTAAAACTGTACAGGCAGACACTGCTATGTCTTCAACATCTGATGATAAATCTGTGAACAATACATGTAATTTGAAGCCACTATTTTAGCGCACAATTTCTAAGCTTAAATACAAACGTTAGCCATCATTTTGACTTGTGTACACCACGTGAGAATCAACATTTAGAAGGGGGTGGGGGGGTTAAGACCTAACTAAATTAATTACATTTTTTGATGGACATTGAAATATTCACCCGGCCCCTTATGTATTTCTAATACATTTTTGCCTCTCCTTTGTCAATTTTCCGAACCGCTTCGATCATTACTGCAAGCTAAATCTGTCCCTCTCTGAACTCGGCCCTGGTGGGTTTCAATGGACCATCTATACCCTAGACCATTTTGAAAATCTGTTAGTCGATGTAACATTTTGATATGAAACAACCGACTTATACACCAGTTAAAAAAATATGTTTAACTTTTAATTCCATAATACATTACGTTGGTGTCTCAGTTACAACATATTGTGTCTCTGTAGCATTATAAAAAACAGTGGTGTCTGATACAAAAGTGGGGAACTCAAAATATAAATATGTCACTATGTGATGATGCTGAGGCAATACTAATATCACTCATTAAAACTAGAGATCATACGCTAACTGCCAACACTGTAATGGAGAAAACAAAGCAGATATGCATCGAATTCAAAAAACTGAATCCAAGATCCATAGAATGCAAAAAATGAAATTACATGGTTGAGATTATGCAGGAAAGGAATGTGCTCTATGGTATACTATAGTACTTTATTTGATTATCTTAAAACCTCAACTTTTCATACTAATATGGCGGGAAACTCAATTATTAGAAAATAAAGAGACCAACAACTTTTTACACTCTATATACACTCTACTTTACCTAAACCCTAGAAATGCATGATATACTCTGTTAGTCTAATTGTATTGTTTAGTATATTTTTGAAAGTACTTATTAACATCTAACAGTCATCCGATAAACCATTATAAGGAACAAAATAAAAACAAATAACATAAACATAATTACTAATAAGCCAAATGGGCTGCTCATGAACACCAAATGCAAGGATATTAGAATGATATTAGAGCTTGAAAATAGCATGCTAAAGTAAGCAGGGTGAGATGGAGAGTAAATCTGTAAAGTTCAAGAATCATCCAACTGAACATTTTTGTCAAGATTCAATAATAAATATTCATATACAAAGTGAGCAGAGATAAACCAGATGTAAAATATGGTAAATGGTTATATATGGTGATGAAAAATCAAATAACAATAGCACCACTTCATACATATGGCAATTTATCACCACATCTTGATTCATCGCGAGAGGTTTACAAAATTTGAAAATGTTGTTTTAAGACAGCAAACTGTACATGTATATTGTAATATCATAATCATTGTCATTATAATATAGTACAAATGCAATTGTAATACAACTTGCATATAAATTGTGATGCTATTTTATTTTCGTCATCTTCATCATGTTCCCAGTATCCATTTTTGCTCACTTTGTATAGGGTAACATTTATTGAAAAGAAGAATTGATGCACTTGCTGGTGGATACAGGGGGCCATGGCCCAGGCATAATTATCCAAAGTTGACCTTAAATTTTCAAACTCTGGACCCAATTTTTGGTTTTAGAGGCCCAAATTTTTTTCCTCACAAGCACGGGATTTTTTTCCCGACTTGAAATGAGGTGCATCCCCCCTTGTTAGCTTCTGGATCCATCAGTGTGATGAAGGGAGTATGTTAAAATCAGATGTCAAAAGCCACAATGAAACAATGATTGTAAATATGTTGCAAGAATAAGTATTTAACATACCTGAATCTGCAGGTTCTTGCTTTGTGGTCACATTTTCTAAATTGTCATTAATTTCATTGGTATTACTTTCGCCAGTGTCCATTTCATCATTCATATCATCTTCGTTATCAATGTCAGTATCATCATTTTCATCATCAGCTAATTTTTTTATTTGCATTGTCAGATTTTATCATTGAAGTGTCATCAGTTTTTCTCTTTTTTGAGCTCTTAGTCTTAGCTTTTCCTTTGGATGTCTTGTGACGTTTTTGCCTCTGTTTTGTTAATATTGCTGAGTGTTCATTGTCTTCATCTTTGATATCATTATCATCTGCATATGTGTCACTAAAGACAGCATTGTGAAGCATTGCACTTGTACTTTCCTGAACATCCAATTCATCATTGAGTTCAATAGGTTCTTCCTTTATCTCGATACAGACATCACTGTTAGAGGTCAAACTTTTAAATGGCACAAGTACCTTTGACAAATCCTCTATTCCAAGGTAGTTCGCTAACCATTCCAACTGTTTCATATACGTGTCTTTCACAACAATACTTTGCCCATATATAAAATTGAGCACAATTTGGAAAATATCTCTTGTGATGTCATGTCGGGGAATAACAACTTGGCCTGTTTCATCGCACAGCATCAGTGCAGTTGTACTGAATGCAGCTACAACTGCCTTATGGGTGCTGAATTGTGTACTATCATGTAATTTGAAAGTGAAGTCACATAATGCTGTATTACTTTGAAGTGCTACGAGTCTGTGCCGAAGGTTATCATTGCAGAAGGTGTGTAACTTCATTTTAGTCAATGAAGATATCTGCTTTATGGATGCCTGGAAATATATTTAGAAATTTTATAGAGAAAGTAAGCATAGTTATACAAAGTTTGGAAGTGATTAGCATATGATATAAATTGTTTCAAAGTGAACGTTTGTAATACAATGTTTGAAAGTGAAGGCAAGTGGTACAATTTCTGAAAGTGAGGGCAAGTGAAACAATATTTGAAAGTGAAGGCAAGTGGTACAATATTTGAAAGTGAAAGCTTGTAATACAATGTTTGAAAGTGAAAGCTTGTAATACAATGTTTGAAAGTGAAAGCTTGTAATACAATGTTTGAAAGTGAAAGCTTGTAATACAATGTTTGAAAGTGAAGGCAAGTGGTACAATATTTGAAAGTGAAAGCTTGTAATACAATGTTTGAAAGTGAAAGCTTGTAATACAATGTTTGAAAGTGAAGGCAAGTGGTACAATATTTGAAAGTGAAGGCAAGTGATACAATGTTTGAAAGTGAAAGCTTGTAATATATATATATCTTTTATTGACTCTTTAGATGTCATGACCTGACATATTAGTCATTACAAAATGAAATTTTACAAAACTACACTACACTACACTAATATATACAATTTATACAAAGAACTTGTTATTTACATATGTTATAATATACTTTAGGTGTGATGCATCCAAAATGTTAATCTCCAGGCAAGTTTAAGTTTTTGAATGATTTTGTAATAAAACTTCCAACTTGCTTTTGCACATATTTATCTTTTGAAGATATTAACATAATGAATGTATTTTCAGGATCATGTTGATCAACATTAATTTTGCTAGTGATGTTGTCAAACAATTTTCTATTTTCTCTATGTAAATGGCATTTAATCATGAAATGAACCTCATCTTCTATTTCCCCACAAAAGTTACATAATCTTTCATATTCAGGTCTTGGCCGTGGTTTTACATGTCTACCCAGTTCTATTTGTAATTTATGTGAACTTAATCTCAGCTGTGAAATTGATTGCCTGTGATTTTTGTTTTGAAGGCTTAAATATTGTTCTCTTTCAAAAGTTGTTTTGAATTTAATGTATGTTCTTAAAACTGGGTATAATTGTAAATCACACTTCCATTTCTCCTTATAATGTTGGTACAATGTTTTAGTCAGGTTCTTTTTAAATACATAGTCATCCTCAACAACTTGTTCATTCCAAGTGCTTTGGAGATTACAATCTTTTAAAATATTATGAACCTTACTTGACCAAGTATTTTTAAATCCTAATACAATGTTTGAAAGTGAAAGCTTGTAATACAATGTTTGAAAGTGAAAGCTTGTAATACAATATTTGAAAGTGAAAGCTTGTAATACAATGTTTGAAAGTGAAAGCTTGTAATACAATGTTTGAAAGTGAAGGCAAGTGGTACAGTATTTGAAAGTGAAGGCAAGTGATATAATGTTTGAAAGTGAAAGCTTGTAATACAATGTTTGAAAGTGAAAGCTTGTAATACAATGTTTGAAAGTGAAGGCAAGTGGTACAATATTTGAAAGTGAAGGCAAGTGATACAATGTTTGAAAGTGAAGGCAAGTGGTACAATGTTTGAAAGTGAAGGCAAGTGATACAATGTTTGAAAGTGAAGGCAAGTGGTACAATATTTGAAAGTGAAGGCAAGTGATACAATGTTTGAAAGTGAAGGCAAGTGGTACAATATTTGAAAGTGAAGGCAAGTGATACAATGTTTGAAAATGAAGGCAAGTGGTACAATATTTGAAAGTGAAGGCAAAGTGGTACAATGTTTGAAATAAAAGCATGTGATACAATGTTTGACGTGTGTCAGGTTTTCCTGTGTCAGGCTTTCCTGTTAGTCTCCCTGGGTATTAGGCGTGTCAAGCTTCCCTTCCCTGGGTAATAAGAGTGTCAGGCTTCCTGGAAGCCTGACACTTATTACCCTGGGAAGGGAAGCCTGACACTCTTATTACCAAGGGAAGCCTAAAATCTGAACACAAATTCTCGGTATAAGTTCACATGATGAAAATAACGAAATAATGAAATGTTAGTGTCTCTACTTAGCAGTTTGTTCTATGTCATCCATCCTGATAGGTTACATTGTGGAAGGCAGCCAAACACGACAATGAAGGCAACAACATGTCGATGTTCATCTTAGCAGAATTTTGGGAAATTTAGATCGTCCATTTTGCAAGCTCACATGACTGACACGTGTCTGATCACGTGACTAGTTACTGTATCGATCATGTGACTTAATGACGTGTCAATAACGTGTCACCCGACCATGTCTTCAAGGAAAACGAAAGTAAATATTTTGGAAAATGTTTTCTGAGCATTTGTTACTGATTATAGAAGGCCCAATTACGCAACGAACGAAACTGCTAAATTGTATTTCGTGCCTAACAGGCCCAGTACGCAATGAAAGAAACTGCTAAATTGTATTTTTAGTCTGCTTATTGATCTATTGATTCATAAAGACCTGAAATGATGCATTCAAATAAGACCGCCTCCTAAATGAAAACACTACACATAAAGTGGTGAAAAACAACGAACTAAAGTTGAAAGATCGCAACGTTCGCTACTTTTTTCAATTCCGGAAGTCTCCAAAGGGCTGCAGAAGAAGAAGAAATGGGAAATTTTTACGATTTAGATTTTATAACCTCAGAATACTGCCTTCAGTGTCGTGTTTGGCTAAGTTCCACAATGTAGAATCTGAACACAAATTCTTTAGATAAGTTCATGTGGTGAAAATAACAAAATAATGAAATGTTACCGTGTGTCTACTTAGCATTTTGTTCTAAAGTGGGGGACAAAAATAAAACTCAACGTTCACAAGTTGTCACAATGAGCTAATTTCAAAGTTTCATGTCTCAAACTCTCCCAAGCGGTAGAAAAATAATTCCCGTTCACTTAAGTAGCACAATAAATGAATCCAAAGCTTCATACCTGCAAATAATGGATAAAATCCCTACCAAATCAAATGAATGTTTTCATGAATCGCCATGTTTGTTATCCAAGGACGGTTGACTCCCAGAATGCAACATCAGTTAACCGTATTTACTCATGACAGGTTTCAAAATGGCGGAACAGCATTTTGAAAGCTGGCACGTGTCATGTTGCATTCTGGGAGCCAATCCTCCGTTCCGGCGCAATCTGGCGACAAAATCACCTCAATATTTGAAGAGTCGGCATAACATGTGAATATCCACTTCAACTTTTGAAGTTCTTATTTGTCATTAGGGACACAAATTCCACTATATTTGGACTTACTAAGATGGAGAAAATAGAGCACTGAATACACTGAGGTAGGAATTTATTACATGTGCGACAGCATGTAATTTTCATAGCTTTTGCAATTCTTTATGATCCCCACTGTATGTCATCCATCCTGCTAGGTTACATTGTGGAACGCAGCCATCAGGATGGATGACATAGAACAAACTGCTAAGTAGACACACGGTAACATTTCATTATTTCGTTATTTTCACCACATGAACTTATCTAGAGAATTTGTGTTCAGATTCTAACCTAGCAGGATGGATGACATAGAACAAACTGCTAAGTAGACACACGGTAACATTTCATTATTTCATTATTTTCACCATATGAACTTAAACTGAGAATTTGTGTTCAGATTCTAGTCTAAAGGGAAGCCTGACACTAAAGGTCAGGGTGCATGATGGGAAATTTTCTGCATTCCTCAATTGAGTCACATGTTATTTTTCAAATAAGAATCACTCCTTCCCCACATTGTCTATATCTTCCAGTTTTGCACAAAGAGTGTACTTATGTGCCTACAAAAGACTTGTGAGAAGGATGTTTTGATAAAGTGTATAAACAAGGCACAGACGTGAACAATATCGTACCTAAAACACAGCATTGTGGTCTTGTTGACCAAGAAAGCAAGATGGCCGCAGAAAAGTTAATCAGCTCTAGAACTTATCACTGTGTAAAATATGTAAAAATTTGAACGGTTTGGCTGGAAACCTGTAGACAAGTCTTGAAAGTGAAGATTTGAGGACGGAAAATCCAAAATGGCCACCTTAAAATTTACCTAGAATGCCCAAAAACCAATCAGTTCTTGACGTTGATATGTAGAAACATCCCTGAAAATTTCAGATGAATCCCTCAAATGGTTTGGCTGTAAATCTGTAGAAAAGTCTTAAAAGTGAAGATTTTAGGACAGAAAATCCAATATGGCCAACTTAAAATTTAACCAGAATGCCCAAAAACTAATCAGTTCTTGACGTTGCTTTGTAGAAACATGCCTGAAAATTTCAGATGAATCCCTCAAAAGGTTTGGCTGGAAACCTGTAGACAAGTCTTGAAAGTAAAGATTTTAGGACGGAAAATCCAAAATGGCCACCTTAAAATCTACCTAGAATACCCAAAAACTAATCAGTTCTTGACGTTGATATGTAGAAACATCCCTGAAAATTTCAGATGAATCCCTCAAATGGTTTGGCTGAAAACCTGTAGACAAGTCTTGAAAGTGAAGATTTTAGGACGGAAAATCCAAAATGGCCACCTTAAAATTTACCCAGAATGCCCAAAAACTAATCAGTTCTTGACGTTGATATGTAGAAACATCCCTGAAAATTTCAGATGAATCCCTCAAATGGTTTGGCTGGAAACCTGTAGACAAGTCTTGAAAGTGAAGATTTTAGGACGGAAAATCCAAAATGGCCACCTTAAGATTTACCCAGAATGCCCAAAAACTAATCAGTTCTTGATGTTGATATGTAGAAACATCCCTGAAAATTTCAGATGAATCCCTCAAATAGTTTGGCTGGAAACCTGTAGACAAGTCTTGAAAGTGAAGATTTTAGGACGGAAAATCCAAAATGGCCACCTTAAGATTTACCCAGAATGCCCAAAAACTAATCAGTTCTTGACGTTGATATGTAGAAACATCCCTGAAAATTTCAGATGAATCCCTCAAATGGTTTGGCTGGAAACCTGTAGACAAGTCTTGAAAGTGAAGATTTTAGGACGGGAAATCCAAAATGGCCACCTTAAGATTTACCCAGAATACCCAAAAACTAATCAGTTCTTGATGTTGATATGTAGAAACATCCCTGAAAATTTCAGATGAATCCCTCAAATGGTTTTGCTGGAAACCTGTAGACAAGCTGAAAAGTGAGACGCCGCCCGCCGCCCGCCTGTCAAGCTGACTACAATATTGTACCTTTTGTTAGGTACGATAACAAGCTGACTACAATATCGTACCTTTTGTTAGGTACAATAAAAACAAGAAAATTCAGTGAAAAAAATCAGAAAATTTTCAGAAATTTTTTTCACTGAATTTTCTCATTTTTTATACATTTTACAAAACAAACCTTCTCACAAGGCTTTTCTAGGCACATAAGTGCACTCTTTGTGCAAACTTGGAAGATGTAGACAATGTGGGGAAGGAGTTATTCTTGTTTGAAAAATAACATGTGACTCAATTGAGGAATGCAGAAAATTTCCCAACATGCACCCTGTCCTTAATACCCAGGGAGGGTGGATTTTAGGGAGGGGGGATTCTGCAGATTTATCAAAAGATGAGACTAAAGCAAAGTTTTCACTCTCAACCACTCAGTTTGAATTTTAAAATGAATATCAACTTCAAAGAAGTGAAAAATTGAAAAAAAATTAATGTTTATTTCATTCATATTCCGTTCTAAACACTTTCGATGTGCGCATACCCATCTAAACATACATTTATACATACATACCTTATTTAACTATATACTGCACTTCTGAACATGAGAGTAGCATGTAGGAAACCACCACAAATCAAGAATAATCGATGAGAAAGAAAGAACTAAATTCACAACAAAATGGTGGCACGGCATATGCGCATGCGTAATTGCTGTAAACAAACGCACGTGGACTTTCACTTTCACTTTGTACTAGACTATAGACAAACCCCGGGAAACAAACCTACAGTGATGGACAGTGTATGTACTTTCTCAGGTCCCGTAATATATACTTATTTTTGAAGTTTATATTCATAAAACAGGGTAGATCTCGGTCCAATTTGTATCAAATGGGGTAAGGAATGGCCATTTTTGATCCCTTGGTGTTCAGATCAATAGCCTTACTGTGTGTGGGATAGGCTTACTACTTTGTCTATGCCTGTGATAGTTACAGATCCAGTACGTGGGGAGATGGATGGAAGTTCCCGAGATTTAATCTGAGATGGCATGATAACATCAAGCAAACAAAACATTTTTGTATATATTATTTATATTGTATATGTACATTTATTTACAATTTTATTTTACAACCTATAGTGATTCCAATTACTTGCATAAGAGTCATGCATTTTATAATTTCTGTATACAGTATCATAATCCCGGGGTTCACTGTATATAAAACACGACGGGGGGTCCTAGGCTGAAGCCTCAAATATCAAAATGTTCCCATACCAATCTGTCAAATTTCAATATGTTCCCATACCAACCAAAATAACGCCCAAAGGCCATACCAAATGTCCAAATATAGGACCAATGCCATACCAAATGTCCAAATATAGGACCAATGCCATACCAAATACCCAATCATGGGACCAATGCCATACCAAATGTCAAAATGTAGGACCAATGCCATACCAAATGTCCAAATATGGGACCAATGCCAAACCTTAATTCAAAGTAAATGAAATATAGGATCAATGTCATACAAATTTGGAACTACTGGACCAATGTCATACCACAAATGTTAGGTAACGTATCTACAACGACCATTCTCATACCAGAAGAGCAAAAGTCCGACCATTGCCATAGCTCAGAAGTCAGAAATTTCCGGGCATTCCCATATCAAATCCTAAAATATGGGTCCATTGCCATACCAAACGTTGAAAAAGGTACCCCACATGCGCCGAGGATCCCCGTCAAGGTTTATATATAGTGAACCCCCCGGGATCATAATACACATATAATTATTGAATGCATCTGAGCACTTTATCTTCTCTAGTATTGCACATGTTCATATTTACAAATGCACATTCAGTACAATGCACAGCTCTATAGAATGGCTAAAACTAAACTATAAATACAACTATATATACTGTATCTGATTTTTTGATGCTGGGCATCAGACAGAGTTCAAGAGTCTACTACATACATGTATATTTCAGCTATATAATAATAATATCAAACGGTAATCTCACAAAGCCCTGGTGATTCTTGATAAGGGAAGAACCAGCCAAAGGTAATCTCATGTGGTAATTCATTGATGCATAAAAGCACATATTACAAACATTTATAACGTGACAAAACACTGCTTTAAATCAATCTAGTGCACAACTCTCCAAAAAAAACAATTATCTATAATTTTGACCTAAGTCATTTCATTTTTTAATCTCCGCAGAATGAATTTGGTTTTAGAATTTCAATATTTGAGGTTTAAAAATACAAAATTCCAAGTAGACCAAGAACTTTATCCAAGGTGACCAACTCAAGGGTCAAGGTCACAATGAATAAGCCCAAAGATGAAAGAGCCTAAAGAAAAAATAACTCCAGAGGTTGAAATAAGACTGATATGATATCCCTTATAAATTTTGTATTAGGATATAAATAAATCCAGAAATAGCTAATTTTGAACTACAATAAAACCTGTGTAAGTGAAGCACATTTTGCACATCTAAAAGTGTTCCACTTATAGAGGTCCATTTAACAATGAGTTAATAGGTTGTGGGACTTTGAAAAGCATTTCACTTATGGAGGTGTTCCTTTTTACAGGTTTTACTGTATACGAGTTGTGCTATAGACTTAAGTATTGAGATTCTGGTACATATAAAAGCTACCAATATCACATTTTACAGTAATTAAATTGAGTATAATAGTTAATAATCAGCAACCATCTATCTTACAGCTGAATAGATCAATTGGCAATGTCTTGAATATGCAAATTGATACAAAATATTGTATATTTAGATGTGTATAAAATTGAGTATTTTTCTTATAATTTCTTAAATAGTGCAACATCTCATATAAAACAGACATCATTTACAATATTAAATTAAGCCATTTGTAAAGCCTGAATATATAACAATACTGCATGTAAAATATAAAAAATGCTTTCCAAGATTGAGTTATTATATAATTATAACATGAAAGACACATTCCAGGCCCGTAGCCAGATTTTGTCAAGGTAACTGGTAGATCTAGGGGGGGGGGGCATGCATGATACATGACTATGAGGAATTTTTGGCCTAGGGGAGGGGAGCCTCGCACCCGGAACCCCCTGGCTATGGGCCTGCATTCATACAAAACATATATATAAACACACATGTTACACACAGTTTCACCCAAGGCACAACAATTGAAATACTTCATAATGTATTATCAAAATATGTCAGCGAAGCTAAGTCTTCATAGCTCTATTGGCTTTATGTAAAATGGATATGATTATTTACAATCACATATATCTTGAATAAAGAATGTACCCTCTTCAGCAACATATCATCTTCTTCCCCCTGTGATTATGTGGCAAATTTGGAAAATAAAACCTAATGAAGTTCTTTATGCAAGACTGACAATAGCTGGAGGACTGAAATATTTTCATCTGGTATGGTTTGAGACTACTATCATTGCTATGGAAACAATCGGATATATGTGTGTCATATTCAATTCCCTAACCATGCATTTAATTAACTGCATGAAGATTTTGTCCAAAATTGTGTAACTCTGCATGGTCTGGATCGACTAAGCCAATATTTGATGATTAAATCTGCTGTACTTTATTGTTTACTCTGCATGTTCTGATCTAACTCGAAACATCAGGGAGACCCTGACCTCCAGATTGAGCAGTAGAGGGGAGGGTAACGGATCGGCTAGCACTGGAGGCAGAAGTTTTCGTAGATTTCTTATTTCCATTGTTTGTTTTGTTGTTTAGGTACTCATTGCCATAGTGATGAAGCAGATCTTTCACTTTATCCTCAGACATCTGACTCCACACAAAACTACCATGTCTCTGGAAAAAATAATTCAGAACATCATCGAAGTGCACAAAGGGCAACATAAAAATCATAAAATACAAATAATAGCTTTGGACAAAATTAAAGTAAAATTTATTCAAATTCAATACTTTTAAATATCATCTCATGATCGCACCCATCGCACCCCCCCCCCCCCTTGGCTACGCGCATATATACAAAATAGTTGAAGGCAGTTTCTGAATTACTGAAGTCACTTGATAATTAATGACTTATATGAAATCAATAATAATATTGATTACGTAGCTCCCGTCAACAATTATTTGTGGTAAGCCATTGAAAGTAGAATAATGCGCTCAACAGAATTACAATCAATAAAGATGTTGAACCATAGGTATAATTACTATAGACACATGATATATGAATTAGGAATTAATTCTTACATATTTATACTTGCTCTTGAATTGCATTCAGTCAAAATTGGTTTAATATTTTTCGATTGTTTATGCTGCTGTTATTCATTGGATGAAGTGTATTAATAAGCAAAATTTCACCACATCACCTGCCATTTGTTACAGACACCGAATGCCAACTGCCAAATGCCAACCATGGAATGCCAAACACTGTACAGTGTACACAAACAATTGGAGATTATAACAATGTCTGGTGGTGACATAATAAAAAAAAATATAAAAAAATAAAAAATGTATGAACTTACTTTTCCTCTAATGGGGTACTGAGGGTCCAGGCGGCTGTTGTACTGGTGTTCATAGGAAATCCCTTCTTTGATAAACCTCTGTTTGCCATCCCTTTCTCTCATGAAATTGACTGGAACTGTAACAAATATACCCAATATCAAAACTGCATCCAATTAGCTAACTTGTTTAAAAAAGGTCAAGTTGCAGTTCATTTCATTCTACATGTATATTGTAGTGACTGAAAGCTGGCATGTCCAATGTCTGTGATTCGTTTTAAATGTGTCCATCTTCAATATCAACATTGTGCATTCTGTGTAGATACTCGAAATGAACATCTGATTAATCAGTTGAAATATTACTCCTACAAATTAAATTGATCTTCTTTCATTCTAGCACTGACAAATGGGTGGTTGTATGTCCAATATTTCAATATTAGCAAGTTTGTCCGTCTATACAGTGTGTATGCAGTTCATATATTAAAATCAACACCATTTGAAGTATGATAAGACTGACAAAGCAACCTACTTGAGAAAGTCCTACAAGACTAAAGTATGATGCCCGAAAGCCCATAATGCAGGCTCAAAGGACTTTGTGTGTCTGATTTGAGACTATCTGAAGGTGCTTACAGACAATGGTGACAGAAAATCGACAGATATAAGTTTGCTTTTCAAGATAAGGTCATATTGTGTTAACATCAAAAGAAAATAGAAGATAAGTGATATCTTAATCGTGTTGAATTTAGGTAAGATAATTCGGTAATGAATTTTTAAAAATATTGCTTTGATTATCTAATGAATTAGTCTGATGTATATGTACGTATATTATATGGTATATGCAAGTAAATTGAATTTGCTTCAGGATTGTGTACCCCCCCCCATGTATTTCATCTTTCCAACACAAGTGTTAAGAAGGTGAAGTAAAGACTTAAACTACATGTATAAAAGAAACTATCTAATGAGAAACAAGAATCTGGAATCATTGTTTCTATATATTTTGTATTTACCTCCACCCAAAGCAGCATTCTTTTCAGGATTACAATGTTTTGAGGCTTGGGGTTTTCCATCTCCACGATATTGAAAGTCTTTTCTGGCTGTTGTATCTAGTGTATGATCTGGCACTTTGAGCTTTGATTGTGATTCCCTGTGTGGCCACCAGGAGTCCTGTTCATGTTGAGTAGTTATTGTGTGAACATCACACACCGGGTCCATCAGAAGTTTGACATTTGAGCGCAAAAATCCACAACTTGTGGGGTGAGGATTATTTAGTCTATGATCTTCTCTGGGTCGCGTTTCTGCGACTGGACCGCCAATATATGGGGATTTTTCAAAACATTTCATGTAATGACTTACAACCTCTGGTCGATTGTCTAATTCTGCATCCATGCTAATAACTCGGAAAGTGTCTGGTCTGAAACAGAAAAATCATTTTATTAGAGCCATCAACAAAAATTTCAAAAATTCTAATTTTTTTGAAAGTTTCAAACTTTTTTAAACTTCAATCAATTCAATCCCCTTCAATTACTTACTCATATTTGTTGTCAACTGGTTTCTTACGGTCAATAGGTGGCATATAAACCGACATGGTTACAGATTTGTAGTCTTGCGCCACTTAGAAATCAAATTAAAGTATTTTATCAGCTACTTGAGTAGTTTATTGCTCCTTGTCCTACATGTGTTTGTTGTAGCTAGGCAAGGGGTCATGGGGTCAAGGTCACAAAATTGACCTTTCTTTATTTACGCTAATTTAAGGTATTTTAATCATAAATGATACAAGCGAAACATAGTAAAAGTTCATCAGATACTGGAATTTCAATTATATTCATTTTAAATTGGAGGAAGTGCCTGTTTTTCACAAAATACAAATTGATGACGTCAGACCTTGACAACAAAAAGTTTCAAAATGGCGACGATGGTTCGCTTGAAAAAGGATGTACCTCCTATCGTTGATGAGTGCTATGAGAGGAAAAAGTGAGTAAACCAAATGTATTTTTTTGAAACAATGTATATTTATCTTTTATGTAACGAGGTTTGATCAGTAACTGTCCACAAGATCGTGAATAAATCGATCAAATGAAAAAAATGTATTTTTTTCAATTATTTTTTTCAATTTTTTTGTTTTGCTTTGGTCACCCAGCCTTGGCCTAGTAAGCTAGTAAGCCTCCTGCCTAAGTTCCGTACCTATATGCCAATTATTCGTGTATAAGGTTAATGCCATTTTCTATATCAATCCAGATCTTTATTAGTTCTGGGTATGTCAATGTGGTAGCTACGGCGTCATCTCCAGTGTCTCAACATATAGGGACTGTAATGACCCTCAATAGCAAGTCGCTACCATAGTCCACGTCTCTTCTGTAGTGGCTAGCCCATTGAGTGCCCAAGGGTCGTTACAGTGGTATCAGATGTTGGATTGACCTTATGAATCAGTTACGACGGGACATCGTCTGATCAGGGGGATGGTATAATGACCCTCATAGCAAGTCGCAACTACAGTCTCTACTGTAGTGGCTAGCCCTTATGGCTGAATCGGTAGAGTGTCTGGCTTTGAAGCAAAAGGTCCTGGGTTCCATTCCCCTACTTGGAATTGAATTTAACACACTCCCTTTCAGGTCTAGTATCTGGCTCGTTACACAATTGCTTCCCAGATGAGCGATCGAGTGCACATGGGTAGTTATTAGTTACATGATTTTCTAGGGGGTACATTTGCCAACAGAACCTGGAAGTTTCTTTTCAATTTTGAAATGAGTTGAATTTAAACTATACATGTAGATTTATTTTTAAACTATATTCAAATTCTATCACTGTTAACTAAGTAGACTTTTTGTAGATTATTGATTTAGATGAAGGTATTCAAAAGTCTTTGTTTTACACTTGAAATGAGCTTGAAGTAATGTGTAAGTGGTAATTTTGCCTAATCATTCAATTTGCCTTTTGCCTAATGTTTTGTAGGTTCGGAAAATTAAATGTCTGAAATATTGTCTTCATAATGTTATCCAATAGGAAGTTTCTTGTCATTGGGAAAATTAAAATGAGGAAAAAGATAAAATTTGGCCATTCCGCAAATTAGGCACTCGGATTAAATACCACTTAGTAGTATATCTATTGTTTACATTTGTACACATACAGGCCAGGTTGTAGAACACGTAAATTTAAGCATTAGCACTTCAGGGCATACATGTAGTAGTGACAAATGTAGTGTTTCCATGTCAGAGGCTGTTCCCCCAATCGTTGACAATTCTGTTGCCAAAGACATTTGTTCTGTTACCTTGGGCTCACTCTCTAGCTCTATTCTTCAAATGTAGTGCAAGTATTCGAAGCACAAGTACACAATTTATAGAGTTTGGGCAGTTTTGTTTTGCTTACAAGAACATGTAGATTCTAGGTGTGAGTGCACAAGTGATTTTGTCGAGTAGAGAAAGTTTTGTTTTAAGTCTACAAGTATATGTAGGTGAGAAAACATTCTCTATATCACTCTTAGGATACTGTTAGCCTAGTTTGATACTTCAGTTTTGAAAAGATTGTTAAGTATATTACATATGTTTTATTACTTTTTCCAGTGAAGCGGAAGCAGCAAGGGCCAATGAATTCAGAGCAATTGTGAGGATACAAGCCTGGTTTAGGGGCCAGAGGGTCAGGGCATACATTCGGTAAGTAAATCATGGTATCATCAGTTTATACTTCACCAGAGCTGATATTGAGTTACACTCACATTTTGAGGAAGCATATGTTCAGAATATAAATTTATACATCTTCTGGCTTATAGTTTAAACTATTGTTCAGAAAATCAGTACATGTACACTCCTCAGGCCCAAATCCCAAATGTTTCCCTTTTTTAATTCTAATTTTTTTAAATTCTAACATCTGAAAAATTTAATGAAATGTCCAAATTCATTAAAATTGAAAAAAGGCCCCCTGGTGCATGCCAGTCAAAATTAGTTAATCAAAATTATTGCCAAATAAGCACTCTCAACTGTTTTCTCCCCCTTTTGCATGTATAAACATAATTCATATCTCTTATCATTTCAGCCATTTAAACTATTGTGCAAGCAAAATGCAAGCCAGATTTAGAGGATTTCTGGGCAGAAAGTTTTCTAGATTACTTGTTAAAGTAAGTGCAGTGGATTCGACTACACTGCACCCATGGATTGCACCTTTCATGAATTAATACTTTGGAGTGGTCATATATCCCATACTGCATTTGGGCAAATGGATGTCAAACCTACTTGAGATGCTGACAATTAATTTTCTCCCACTGAAACCCCTTTTTGCACACACATTAAATATGAAAATTATTTTGAATTTTTGAAATAAATTTTGAGTCACTTTTGGCGAAAATTTTTTCCACCTGCTTGAAAAAATTGTGGGAATGACAATGCATTGTTATTTTCTGTATCTCATCCCTGGACTAAACCTTACATTACATTTGTGCTAACACATTTTTGAATTTATTTCAGATTAGCCTATAAAATATTCTGATAGGGACAAATAGCACTGTGTGTGATAATATCTAACATGAAGATTCTAACATTCAGTGGTTACATTTTTCTTTCAAAATGTAAAACAGTTTAATTCATGAAATACCTTTATCAACTATTTGGAAGAAAGGTGTAACCATCGTCGTGTCTTATTTTTCAGATTTATTTCCACTATCACCATCCCAAATCATTTTTGATCTAGATGTTTTGTGATGCTCACATATTTGCTGCACCACATCTTATAGATCCATATAACCATAATTTAGATTTGCTGTGTAACTTTTAGACACCTTCATAAGTGTGCTGGGTTCATACAAGCCCGATGGAGAGGCTACTTGGGTAGAATCTATTATAGAATATGTGTACAGGTGAGTTTGCCATGTGATTACCCTTGCAAAAATCTAGACTTTGTCTGCACTCTTTAAACAAGACAACATTCTACCATTTAAGGTTTTTTGCCAATCGCTAATATTTATTTCAAAGATATATGACTTTATCAACACAAATTATCAACACCAAAACTTTAAAATCCTCTGTTATAGTCAGAGAGAGTTGTTGCAAATTTATGGGAATTCAGGGTACTCCATATTATGATGTTTAGTAAGGAAGCACATCTATGATGTTTAGTAAGGAGGCACAAAATATAACATTTAAAAACAGAATATAGCACTGTATTTTGAAACTGAATTCCTACATGTACCTACTCAAAAGTTATATTTTGGTAATAAATATTGCCATTGAGTTTTGTAAATGGTTTTCATGATAAGATTGTTTAAAAATGATCGTTTAAAAACTTATAATTATTATTTTCATATATTTTGAATTATCATCCTTTGTATGCTTTGTATGAAGCAAAACTTCCATAGTACTATGTTTAAGTTAAAATGTGATTTGGATGTTGTAAACTTTTGCAAGAATTTCAGTGATTTTGCAATTGTTTTAGTGTGTAAGTTAGCCTTTTGGGTGAGTAATATGTTTTTATTTGTTTTCAGAATAGCGTATTTATCATGAAGATGAACCACTACAATGCCATGGCAACCAAGGTAAGAGAAAAAATATAGTGATATTATGTAGGAAATGTTAATTCACATTGTTTTACATATAGCTCAATGAAGGTTGGTTTATGTCCTCATACACGAAGTGAAACCTGTAAAGTGAAAAACCTCTAGAAGGGAACCACCTGTTTGTGGAAAACTTCAGAATCCCTAGACATACTGACTTAATGTTAAATGAACCTCTTTAAGCGGAACACCTCTCAAGTGGAATACTTTTTAAAGTAATCAAAGGTGTTATTCTGAGACAGGTTTTACAGTACTTTTAATATATTCTGCTACCATACAGGATTCATACAAAATAACAGAATAAATGAAACGTCAAAAATACTGTATGTTATGAATAAATTACTTTTAAAATTACATAAAGAAACATATGCATTACTACATACAAAGCAGATGACTTTTAAATGTTAATTTATTTATTGCTAATATTCAATCATTACTACTCATTGTTCTGGAAAAAATAAAATTCAACATGGAAAATTGAAAATCATCATTCACATGGAGGAATTTTTCAGACAGCTCCCCTCCCCCTATTGGTACGCTAAATACACCCCTCCCCCTTTCTAGATTTTGCAATTAAAATGCTGAATTGTGATTGTAGGTACAAAAGATCTGGCGGGGATACTACACTAGAAAGTATATATCTAATTACTATAGTAGGAAGAGATACTTAGAGGGACTACAAGTCAAGAATGAAATTGTCAGGTCAGTACAGTCTATAAGTACTCAATACTTAGCAGTTATGTCCCTATCATTGAATATATGCCTGAGGTCTGTCACCAATATAGCCCGAGCTTGCGAGGGTTATATTACGACAGACCGAAGGCATATATTCAATGATGCGGACATAACTGTTGTATTACATACTTTTATATCATGGCTACGTTATATCAATGACGCCACGTGTCTGTGTGCGAGTGAAATTAGGAAGAAATGAAACATGACGTCCCGATGACGTCATAAGATTGTCATGGTAAAAGGTTTGGCGGCTATACAGGAATATATAGCCGACCTTCAGCTCCATTGACTTCAATCCAAATGCTTCGCTGGGTATGTAATACACTTCAGTATAGTCTATATGATATGAATTTTTATGTCATTAAATTTCATATTCGTATTGGCACACAAATTGAAGACTAGCACAAGAGCATATAAAATGCTGGAGGTGATCAAATATTTTAAAATCATCTTTTAAAAATTAGGTTGAGAGACAAAAATATGAAATCATTAAAAAATAGTTAATTTGTTAAGTGTGCGGCATACCTTGTTGTTAAGTTGTGATAATTTAGAAAATTATTAATTAATCAAGATGGGTGAATCACTTCCTTTGGTTCATGCATTGTTCATAAATTAAAAATTGCCATTTTAGTTTTATTAAGTATGTTCTGTTGTGTCCAGAAATGAGTTGGAGGAATATGCAGAACAACAAGAAATGATAGAGCAGAGAAAGAGAGAGATGGCTGAGAAGAAACTAAAGGATGACCATGCAGCAAAAACACATTATCTTGTCAGTACTGAAGTTATACCAGGCATATACAACTCTCCATTTTTACCGTAAGTTCAGCAATTTTATCATGGTATACAGGCAGTCTCAGGCAGTCCCATGGTGTAACCAGTCTCAAACAGCACTGCACATCACTGTGTATCTGTTTGTCTAAACAATACTGTACAGAACACCATTTGCAAAACAGTGCTCTCTTTTCTTACCATTAGTTCAACAATTTCACCATGGTGTAACCGGTCTCAAACAGCACTGCACAGCACTGTGTATCTGTTTGTCTAAACAGTACTGTACAGTACACCATTTGCAAAACAGTGCTCTCCTTTCTTACCATAAGTTCAACAATTTTACTATGGTGTAACCGGTCTCAAACAGCACTGCACAGCGTAGTGTATCTGTTTGTCTAAACAGTACTGTGCAGTACACCATTTGCTAAACAGTGCTCTCCTTTCTTACCATAAGTTCAACAATTTTACCATGGTGTAACCAGTCTCAAACAGCACTGCACAGCGTAGTGTATCTGTTTGTCTAAACAGTACTGTGCAGTACACCATTTGCTAAACAGTGCTCTCCTTTCTTACCATAAGTTCAATAATTTTACCATGGTACACAACCAGTGTCAAAAAGCACTGCACAGCGCTGTGTATCTGTTTGTCTAAACAGTACTGTGCAGTACACCATTTACAAAACAATGCTCTCCTTTCTTACCATAAGTTCAACAATTTTACCATGGTACACAACCAGTCTCAAACAGCACTGCACAGCGCTGTGTATCTGTTTGTCTAAACAGTACTGTGCAGTACACCATTTACAAAACAGTGCTCTCCTTTCTTACCATAAGTTCAACAGTTTTACCATGGTACACAACCAGTGTCAAAAAGCACTGCACAGCGCTGTGTATCTGTTTGTCTAAACAGTACTGTGCAGTACACCATTTGCTAAACAGTGCTCTCCATTCTTACCGTAAGTTCAACAATTTTACCATGGTGTATTTACCGGTCTCAAACAGCACTGCACAGCAGTGTGTATCTGTTTGTCTAAACAGTACTGTACAGTACACCATTTACAAAACAGTGCTCTCCATTCTTACCGTAAGTTCAACAATTTTACCATAGTGTATTTACCGGTCTCAAACAGCACTGCACAGCAGTGTGTATCTGTTTGTCTAAACAGTACTGTACAGTACACCATTTACAAAACAGTGCTCTACATTCTTACCGTAAGTTCAGTAATTTTACCATGGTGTAACCGGTCTCAAACAGCACTGTACAGCAGTGTGTATCTGTTTGTCTAAACAGTACTGTACAGTACACCATTTACAAAACAGTGCTCTCCATTCTTACCGTAAGTTCAACAATTTTACCATGGTGTATTTACCGGTCTCAAACAGCACTGCACAGCACTGTGTATCTGTTTGTCTAAACAGTACTGTACAGTACACCATTTGCAAAACAGTGCTCTCCTTTCTTACCATAAGTTCAACAATTTTACCATGGTACACAACCAGTCGCAAAAAGCACTGCACAGCTCTGTGTATCTGTTTGTCTAAACAGTACTGTACAGTACACCATTTGTAAAACGGTGCTGTAAAAATGTCTGTAAAGTGCTGTACATGTACTTGGTCAATGCCGAGTGCTGGTACTGTACAGTACTGTTTGCTGATTGGGGATAGCCCAATGAGACCTGAAGTATGGAATACAATATGTTCAAGATAAGCTTAGGTTTCTTATGTTGCATCTTACAAAGCATTTTCAAATCATGTTTTTTAACAAATATTCAAATTAATAACATTATTCTTATAATAAATGCAGCCATAGCAGGCATTTTCAACACTGCTTTTTAAGTTAAAAAAATATTTGGTGAAAAATAAAAAATATTATGAAATATAAACAGATCGATGAGATAAAACTACATGCAGCCCACACTCGCTAAATTGTCTAGTTACACCTATTTAAATATGAATTCCAAGTACATATGTTGCTTGCTTGTGTGATGGCTAGTACTAACTTTAAATATGATAATTTTTTTCTCATTAAAATACTAAACTCTGTTCTTTGCTTTCATGCAAAGAATAGTAGAATGACCCAGTGATATGTATTCTGTGCCACACCAAATTTTTCAAAAAATGTGCACCACTCTTAGTAGAATGACATTCTGAGGCAGATTTCTAACATTTAATTTAGACCATTTTTGAACCAATTCCGGACAAAATGTTTGGGAAAAGTTTCATAAGTTTGGTTGTCTTAGAATTAGCATGCTTAGTTATTGCTTATTCATTTGATTAAATGTTGCTAATAACTGGCTGTAACACTATAGCATATTAGTTGTACTAATCATGGTTTAATGAGTAATTAGTAATGGGAGGTACTCTATTCAGTTTATTATGTCACCACCAGAAGTGGTGGTTATGGTCCCCAACATTTTTGTCAAATGCGGTTGATGTTGGTGGATTGGTGCTCAGTGATTGGCATTCAGCATCTGTAACAAATGGCAAATGGGAACATTTTGCATTGCATGTTCATGCCTTTTACTACTTTTTGACATTGGATGAGAATTATGCTTGACGTAATGCATCATATCTGACAAACTGTATCTGGCTTTATCATTTTTGAAAAAATGAAAAAACAGATATAAAAAATATAGCTTTATCAATCGCCCCCTTATGCAATCCTATGGTTGGATAAATCTTGCTTGTGAGGTAGTGGTACTTATTTTATAGCTTTATAATGCTTTTGCATGATCACATAGACCAGCTTGATCTCTAATTTGATTAAGAAGAACATGAAGACCTGATCGTTTTTTGTTTTTTTTTTCTAGTTTTGACCGCAGACATCTTTATGCCAGATTGTAAGCAAAATATTATACATTTAATGAAAAATGTAATGATTTTGAAATCAAACATAAATAATCAAACATATGATATAATAAGTTTGGAAAATGTTGTTTTAGCTGTTAAGAAAATGATATCGAAAATGAACATAGATGCTCAACACCTTACAAATAAATACAATAAATATTATATTTTTACAATAAATACAAAAAAGCCAGAAGTGGAGTTAAATGTGTGTAAGTGTGACTTAGAGACAAAAGATATGTCAGGCTTTGATTTTCAAATCAATTACCCTCTGTGGAACCCGTGTTACAAAATATCTTGTAAAGTTCATCGATATCTGATTTAGTATGATGTCCAGAAGTAGACAGAAGTGGAAGAATGAACTTTCTTTCATTATGGTTTAACTCCTTCTCACTTCATATAATAAATTTTGAAAATGTTGAATTACCATTTCACTTCAATTTTGATTTACCCCCTCCAAAAAAATGAACTTCATTTTTGACACATGTCGACAACTGAACTACCATCCATGAGTTTAACAAACTACATTTTATGCTATCACATATACATATATCTAACTTTTGTAACTTTTAGGTACCCTTCAGAAAAAGAATATCTCCTAAGATCAACTCGTCCAAGATCCCATAAAATAGTCGAGCCCAAAGAACCAGAGTTTGACGCAACTTCTAAAAGTTATTCTTTACCGAAACATAAGCCTTTGCCTCCTATTGGACCAAAGCCCCAGGTATGTGGTCTTTTTGTATACATGTACACCTTACATCATGCAGTCCTGTATCCAAATTAAGGGCTGCCCTGGATTCTAGACATTGGACAAAAGCTTTGTGTTAAATCAATGCTGAATCAAACCTGAAAATACAAGTCTGAATCAGTTAGACTAAGGTGTACTTTTGTGAATCATTTTTGTGAATTTTTAGGCTGTATAATTTTAGTCTTTCGAGAAAATTCATTACAATACATTTATGTTTTACTTTCATCATATTATGGTAAACATTGCCCATTCCGTTACCTAGCAAAGGTGCAAGCCCAGCACTACAAGCCATTCCAACCTGCATTGGCTTATACATAAATCATGTATAAAATGTATATTGAATATATCCCTTATTAACATGTATGTATTGCTACTCCAGGCCCATTCCGTGATGCTGTCGAGGTGCAAGCCCAACGCTACAAACCTTTCCAACCTTCATTGGCGTATACAAAAAATCATGGATAAAATGTATATCTGACATATCCCTTGTTAACATGTTAGCATTGCTACTCCAGGGCCCATTCCGTGATGCTGTCGAGGTGCAAGCCCAGCGCTACAAACCATTCCAACCTTCCCTGGCTTATATTACATAAATCATACAAAATGTATATTTGATATATCCCATATTACCATGTAAGCATTGCTATCCAGGGCCCATTCCGTGATGCTGCTGAGGTGCAAGCCCAGCGCTACAAGCCATTCCAACCGTCACTACGGGTCGCCACAAATTATCTCTCTGTAGAAGAGGCACGAGAGGCTATGAAAGCAGAGGAGTGGGTCAACAGAATAAATGACAACACGTATGTATACATTGCTATTACCTGTGTACCTGGGTTATTTACTGAATGGGACTGAAGATGGGATTATTCATTGGGAGAGTATGCTATCTAGGTATCTGATAATACAATATCTTCCTTGGATTTTTCTCAATCTGGTGCTTTTGATCAAAATATGTTCAACCTTTAGTGCAAACAGATTTTGAGCAGGATGGCATGTACATGTAATCTTTAGATTTTCAACAAGGGGTGCAGCACCCAAAAAGTAACTCTAATGCTTGGAAGATTACTTTGCAACAGTGTTGTCTATTCCTTTTTTGGACATAAACATCAAAAACTATAAATTTGAACAGACAACATTCTGCTGTTATGTTTATTCTACTTCGGAAAAATAAGTTGGAACACGTCATTACCATATTTCTTTTCTACAGATTCCAGCCATTTTCACGGCGAGACCGAGACTACGAACCACTCTTGCACACGACATCACAGTTCGGCCACTTGCCGTATGGTACTAATTACTTCAGAGAAGAAAAGATAGACAAGCATGTAGTACAACAGGTGAGTAGTTATGCTATACAATATATCTGTTATACAATACTTCATTGTACATATTTGTAATATCTTTGTATACATGTGATTTCATTCACTATTTCAGTTCCGACTTAGTTTTTATTTTTATGCATTATACCCACTAACTCGTACACTTTGTTGCTTAAAGGTATAGTGTCATATCAAGTGAGCAACCTAACAAAATTAGTTTCAATTTTAGAATATATTGGCTCATATCATTCCTCGTCATATATATTTTTTAAATCCCAAAAGTGCATACTTCATTTTAGGAAGACAAAAGACTTATAATAATGTATCATTTTCACAATGTATCATGCATCTTTTGGGAATTGTCATACTTGAGATCATTAGAAATACATTGCCACTTTGTACTTTCATCACCCCATAGATCTGATTCTACCTTTAAGTACCCACATCACCTCCAATATTGCCACTACAATGAACTAAAACATGCTATTGGGTTCAGAGGTACAATCCTCATTTTAGGATAAAGTGACTCCAAACCAGTTACAGATGCACCCATATATTAACCAGGAGGCCATTAACAGAAACTTCGTAAAATGTTAAGAATTTGTAAAACCCATTGTTCTCTAACTGTGACATCATCATATCAATGGTTACAACACTTGATTTATGAATTCTTAACTTTACGAAGTTAATGACCCCCAGATCATTGTTTGAAATAATATATTAATTATTGTAATTGAATTATTGAAATATAGCGAAGCAGAGGTAAGACTGAATTGTGCTTTGTATATTGTGCTACAATGTTTGCATAGAGATATACAAGTAGATAGATGTCTTAATTTATTCTGAGATTTCTACAAGGGTTGTTCCAAAATGTCCACTCTTATTGCTGGAAAATTAATAGAATTTATTATATGCTGTACTGTCGGGTTGTTGATATGATTGTAAAATGATGTGATGTATTATCCTCTTATTACATTTTTCAGAAAATGTTTATTCAAAATTGGAAAAATGTTTAAGTGATCAGTTCAACACTTTTGGAACAACCCTCTAAGATGATTGAATATGGAATACTTTCCTATTTATTTCATGTATTGACTAGAGAGTTTATTCTCGCAGTGCTTTTGAGATGCAGTTCTATGTTAGAGGTGGACCGGATGCTGGTCTGGTTGATTTTTGGGCTGGTGAAATCTTATGAAATGGTGTTACGCATGTAAAAGAAACAGCCTATGGATTTGACATGATTTCTAATTAAAAGATTGCAATTATGTAGATACTTGAATTAAATAAATGACTCAGAACAGCCTATAATTGGCCATGACAATTATAATACCATCCAATGGCCCACTTAGACTCATGCCAGCTAGGAAAATGAAGAGTTGCTTGAATTACAATTCGCCCACCTCATGATACTTCCAGCAGCATGGCTTATAGTACATGTATATATAGCTTGAACAATAGTTTAGGATTTGCATCAGTTGGATACATTTTGCCTTCCCTTCTTGGGTCCAAAAATGATTTGCCTTTATGTAGTGACAATATGCTTCAACAAACAGATGATTGGATACTTTTATTTGAATTTCAATTATTTTTAGTATTCTAGCTTGATTTAGAATATATTTCAAATATCAAATCTTGAATGCCATTCTCTCTATATGAAATTTGTCTTTGATTGAGTGTGCATCATTTTAGAAATTTAGAATAGCCTACTTGTGTGTGGTGATATGGCCTACGTGGTGACATCTTGTAGATTTAAAATCTCATGTTTTTCAGCTCTTTTCTAGATGAATAGATTAGAAGTGTGCAATCAAGTAGAGGGGTTAAACTTACTCTGCATTTCCCACAAAAATGTCAATACTTTAGATTCAATAGATTTTGATACAGAGATGTTGGATATTTAAAAGTACAGGATTCAATTGAAATTAGCTGGTGAAGATCAATTATATAAGCAAAACTGATTGATGGATTTGGGTATGATAAAGAAATCATGGGTGTGTCTATTTATTTAACCTTTGTTTCTATTTTCAGTCCTTCCAATCCGTGGTGGCGCCTATTCCAATTCTAGAGAAACTCAACGACACATACTCTCAGGGTCAAGTATAGATGGCTCTGGTATGGAAACAGAGACACCTATTAGTGGAATACTGAGTACCCAATCTGCCAGCTCTAATAGACTTTTAGAGTCAGTGTAAATGATTGAGTCTTCCATCAAGCCCTTGTAAATGCCTCATAAGAGGTTGTTAAAGTGTCCAGTAAATTCTACACCTAATCTATATCATTGTTTCTTGACCACCTGCCCAACCCTGTCAACTAATCAGCTTTGATATGGAATGATTTTTTAGTTGAGATAAAAATGCTGTGCTAAAACATAAATTTTGAAGAAACTTTTTATTCATTTAAGAAGCAATATTTTTGTATTTGCCTTTCTGTAAACATAAGAAATTACATGTAGAATTTAATGTGAAACATTTATGGCATCTAAAAGACACCTTTGATGTTTGACACAAGTGATTTGATGGAAGATGGATGATTTCCTATAAAATATATGAGAATAATGAAATCGAAAGAAATATGGAAAATACAGGGTACATTATTTGATTTTGAACTTTCTAAAAATATTACTTAAATAGTTAAACCTCAAAAAGTACCATAAACCTAGAATATCCTTTTTGGTCCAATTTTGGATGACTCCAAACACCATCAAAATAAAGACAATCAGTAGTTAAGTTTCCATGTGCTACATTCTCCAGATTATTGGCATTTTTAAAATAACCAATTCGCCAAATTAAATGTCGACCAAAATCTTCAATGTTCATATTATATGTTTTAAGATTTGATACTCATCTGTATTTCATTCATCAGATGTTAAAAATATATTGTCATTTGTAAATATTGTACAGTTTGTATATATTGTAAATATGTATATAAATCTTATGAATCTGTATTTATTTGTATTTTCGTAAAGCAAATATAACTGAGAAATAAATTAAATATAGAAAATGCCAATCATAATATGTTATTCATTAGTTTTATTTTTCTGTTGTGGGGCGTGGAACAATTGAGTAAAATATTTCTATAAGGTTCTCTTTGAACCAAGTGAAGTACTTTGTGGAAAGATGGACATTACCAATATTATGGTTTTATATTGAAGCTTCCTTCATATCCTTGGCAGCTCTAGTCTTCAAAATATGAGTACTATTGTTACCGATCTATGTCATACAACGGAGAATCAAGTTTGAATAACAGCTTCCAGTCCACCTGTATAAAAAAAATGGCATATGGCGGATTTGCAAGACTTTTTCGGATTCAACGATTTTAAAATCAACCCATTGTTATAATCATGGTATTTTTACGGCATTGAACTTGAGATTTGCTCAATTGATATGAATATCTATAAGTGGGACTCCCTTTATAGAAGCTTTGAACTGAATTCACACTTCTTATGCTGAAATTGACAGTTTATCCATACATTTTAAGAAAATAGGTATGTCAAAGGAGATCTTAATCCAAATATGACCTGACAGCTCAGAAAAAATAAAAAATTTCGAATTTTCTCTCTACAGTCCTTGTTGCCCCTTTAACCATACATGACTATAGTTGCACAAAATTGGACAGGGTTAATCTATTCAATCCCCATATTTCTTTCAAGGAGGTAAATGACAAAACATATATTCACATCTTATATATACATATATTTCAAATATACAAACAATAATATATTACTATGATAAAATACAGTCAATATGTATGTCATCGGATCATACCTATACACAAAAGTACAACAATACAACAAATGGAGGGATTTCTGATCATTTTAAATATAACCTATGCAAATCAGTATCAAACGATAATATTCTTCAATATAATTTCATAATCATAATTTTGCTTTCCAATGATATGTTCTTGGTGTTGGTATGACAGATTATTTTTGATGAGCTTTTCAATTTTTTTAACTTTTAAATACCAGAGCATATCTTTTGCCATATTTCTATCTTAATATGCAATGTTTGTTGTTCATTTTGGCAACATTACTGAACATTGAAAAAATTACACACATTTTCATCCATATTTTGTGAAAATTGAACTATTTTAGTGAGAAGTCACTCTGAGTATTCAAGCCTTTTTAAGTTTTGCAACAAGCTTCTGTGTCCCATTCTCCCTTAAAACAAGATCGTAGAATATTATATACAATGGGGACAAGAGACTCAGTTTGATGTTTAACTAATTATAATTTTCAATATGAGTTGTTCCAACAGCAATTTCTGAATCCGTGAAAGAAGTATTTGATAATATTGAGTATCATGAACTCAACAAGTGAGAGAGAAGTCCTCTTGTTTGAGAGAAAAGTCCTCTTGTTGGAGGGTAAGGTCCTCTTGTTTGAGAATGAGAACCTCTTGCGAGTGAACAAAGTCCTCCAATGTACTTATGATTTTGTGTCCTGTTCCTCCGTGGCTTCATTGGCTTCCCATTCAGTTGTGAGATCATATGATACCTCAGTAAAAAGTCGGTCCCAATCCCATGGCTTGTCCTCCTGAAAAGTAAAATAAAGACAAAGTGCATTATCAGTCAATAATGGTGAAATTTCTAATGATCTAAAGTGACATAAAAACATCCTTTGTTTTTGTATCATACAGAATCCATATTACACTCTGATATTCTTGTATCCCACGCTTTAACATCTAACTCTGTTTCTGTTGAATAACAATTTAAAGCACCATATATCCTGGCGGCACCTTGTGAAATAAGACTATCTTGGGCCCAATGTTTTCTGTATTTCATCTGAATCAATGTCAAGTTTGCCTTTTCTTAGCATTTTTGTCAAAATATGTTTTATTGCACTTGAAATGTAAAGAACATAACATCTTATAGCTCACCTCCGTGACATCAGCCTCGGACGATAAACACTGTGCTAGAATCTTGAGATCTATTTCATTATCCTACAACACAAAACTAGATGGTTAAGATATATGTATCAAAAATACAGTAGAATAAAATCACTGGTTGACAGTTCATTCCGATTCAAATCACACAAAATTGTTCTCATGATGAAATAACATATTGACAATGATAAAAGGTGATGGGGTCCAGACACAAGCCTACTATAGAGCAACTCATGTTGGCAGTAAGTTTTTTATTCCTGACAACTATTTGTTTAAAATGTGGTATTACTTACTTAGTATAAGATGTTAAAGAAAGCATATTTACATTATATGCAGTATCAGAACCATAAGAAAGTTAAGTAAATACATATTGCATGCACAGATAGATATTTGCGAAGTTCGACAATTTGATGAGCATTCCTCATGAAACTTCTGAATTCTGAAACTTTGAGTGTATCAGCTTATTATATTTAAATCAACTGTGTTATAGTCTGAAACTTACCAGAGTTAGAAAAGCTGCATGCTTGAGGAGATCATTGTCAAGTTCCCGAAATGTGGAGACTCTGTTCACAAGCATGCTACAAAAAATAGGAATATTTGCATCTTTTAGTTTCTGATTTCACAATGTACAAGTACACACTTTAGAACATAATATCACAAACTGATTCTCACAACAATGCCCGATGGGCACTAAACTGAGATATATTTTTAAAGAATACTAATGGGGATCTCTTCAAATCACTTATGCTAATGACATAATTCTTTTGAAATACATTAAATCCTGTGTTTAAATTAAATGTCTTTTAATCCTTAAAATAGTGTTCTACTCTGGAGGTGTTCCACTTACCAGCTTACAGAGATTTTGTTTACATTGATAACAAGATTTTGCCACATTGATTCACACTGTACAGGGATATAGCTAGCTGGGTATAGCAACATAATGTCATATATTTGAAGTTAATATTTGTAAATTCATTATATAATACATGTAATACATGTACTGAAATTGGAGCTACTAGGTGAGGATGAGGAATTTCAAGCTCTTTTGCTTTTTCAGAAAATAAAATGTGATTGTCTATTGATTGTGTTAGTTTACTTACATATAATTATGAATTCAAAATATATGCCTTGTCCAATGGCCAACTGCAGAGGTTACATGTTAACACTATTAAACAAATTATTTTAGGTTTATTTAGGACAAGAATCACAGCTATTGGCACTTTAATGGTTTCTTTATGCTACTTACGTTGGAGCTTGGGCCACTTGGTTGCTCATATCTTCTTCTTGAACATCATCAAGGTCTGGTATAACAGGGATATCTGAAACATTCATTATTAAATACATATAGGTCATGTATTATTTCTCACAAACGTTGTAATATTGTAACCTGTTGTACATGTAGTTATAAAATTAGAAATACATACTACAGGGTGATCCTGAAGTAATTTTTCAGTTCAATGTCTATCCTTCTAATTCCTTTAAGCCCAGTTTCTGTCATAAAAAAAGTTAAGAAGAAAATAATAAACGTAAAAATAATGACGTTTTTAGCTCACAGCTTAGCTCTTTTTCATTAAGCTTACCATTGTCTGAGTTGTCATCATCTGATATCGCAGTGGGCTTTAATCTTTCACTGAAAGAAAAAAAAAATCAAATCAGAACACAAATTGAAGTCTTAGGAACGTGAAACACTGTACCTAATAGAGCAATGGTTAGCATTTGGATTTTGATGTATTATTTAATGCGAACAAAATTTTATCATTGTGTTTCATTGGCCTTGGCGTTCTCCAATCACATGGATCCACAACTCATCCATGAGTCTTCTGAGAATTTATTTGGAACATTATCATCATTGTAGCCCTATGGGTAGGCTATTAGATATATTTAAAATATAGAATTACATATTTGTATGTATATTTTTGGTATTCCATATTCTAATGTGATTTCTTTGTGTGTACATGTATATATTTTAGAATATGTTAATTTTTGTTTATTTAAACTATGAGCTTCAATAAAACATTTTCTCTGAGTTTGAGAAGAAAATGGTATAATTAAGGGGGGGGGGGGTGTTTAAGGTGTTATTAAGATTAGATGTAGTAAGATTTTTCAATTAACACACTAACACACCAAAGTGAAAGATACACATATTTTATATCAATACCAGTTAATAACACATGTGCATATTACTAAAATTGAGGGGTTTCAAAAATGGATCTTGGTAAATCTTCACAGTGACAGGTATTGTTTATTATAAAAGTGAATAATTTTGTAAAATTTTGATGCTGGAAATCTAGCTCCATCTATGCAGCAATCTTTGTCAAAGATCCCGCATTGGTATACATACAAAAATACAAAAAGTCATATTATATAAGATACATAACATTTAAGATGTACATATAGTACAAAGGTATACAATGCTGTTATTGGAGTTAGTGAAATATATCTTCACAGATGAAATAAATTACATTTCTTCAACTATGAGATCCTTCATTGAATATTACTTTCAGACAGAATTACACATAACAGCTAGTGACACCAATAGGACATTGTATCAGTACCATAATGCACAGTATGAATTGACTGAAAGGAAGACAACATGACAGATCAGTTGATTAAAAGTTTAACAAGAACTTCACAAAAAGTTCCAGAAGTACATTGGGTTATTGTTATGTATCAGTTCTACAGTACATGTGTTTACCCATTTGCCAGGAACCTTTCACTGAAACAGAGATACATGCAAGTTTAGTCTTATGTACAGTTTCCAGAACCCTCCCTCACTCCTCCTATCAACTAGTCTACTACACCTTCCTATAGAGGTGAGGAGTGTAGGGGAGGGGCCACAAGGGCTTGAGGAAGTCAAGTACATTTACAATTAACAAAAATGGTCAGTTCATGCAATTATTTTTAGTGTTGGCATGGCTAAAATAAAGAAGCACTGATACCAAATGATTCAGTGAATTCCCAGCACTGAAGCAGCTAGGCCCTACACCAAGTTGAAAACGGATTTGCATTCAATTGAAAATTTGAAAACATAGTATATAGTAGGTAATAGTACAATCTTGCAATAAATGGGAAAAAGTTCCAAAAATGGGGAAGACAGTGTCCTTGTTGGAAATATGTTCTTAATTGACACAAATCAAAACAGAACACTTTTATATTTGATTTACTTACAAGTTTTAACATGCACAATTGCCTTTGAAGTGTTCAGTTCCATTAAGATCTAATTTGATTATCTGGTATTTAGATGCCCTATTATATGTTTTGTCACCCTTTAACACATGTAATACTCTATTGGATATTTAGATGCCCTTTCAATGTCAGGTATATAGTGGCTTTATTGCGTTAAGTAGACAAAAAGTGCATGTTTAGTTTAGTTGTCCTATAAAATGTTTTAGTTGCCATGTAAAATGTTTAGTTGCGATATGGGATGCTACATTGTCCAACAATGTATTTAGTTGCCAGGATGTTAACAAACCCTTTAAGGTACTCAGTAACCATTAAGTGTTTAGTAGCCCTGAGCTGTAAAGTATTTAATAGCCATATAAAGTGTTTAATAGGAATATAAATATTTTAGATGCCTTCATGCATTTGCGTATGTTCTCTTAAATGTGTTGAGTAGCTATAGAAGGTAACATGCCATACAAGTTGTTTAGCTGCCATATAACCAACAATACATACTACCTTCTATGCAACCTGCGAGCTTGACGTTTCCTATGAAATATATAAATATACATATACATGATTTGAAGACTCAAGTCTTAAAGCATCATATTTCTTTAGATAATCTGTTACACAGTTTGGCATGTTTGGGGTCAAATGGAAAAGATATTTAAATGTAAAAGATGGTGGCCATTTTGAATTGAGTGATTAATTAGAAATTCAGTTTCGAGCAGATGTATTGAATTGTATTGTATTGTATTGCATTGCATTGCATTGTATTGCATTGTATTGTATTGTATTGTATTGTATTGTGTTTACCACCAATGAAGGTGAGCAATACCTTTTTGGTATATCCCGTATAAACATGGTCATAATTAACACATGTAATCATGGAAGGCAGACCTTGGAGCAGCCTTTGTTATTTTATGTGCACTTATACTATTAAATATCAGCCCATAAAATTTTAATCAAATCTGTCATTAGTATGTGTCAAAACCTGTAAACTATTATCTGATCAAAGAATGTCTTATCACTCGTCTATTGACCATTAAAATTATGGGCTGGGTCAACATTTCAATGTACCTCAAAAAATGAAATCGCACTAGGGGAGGGGGTTAAACATTATTTAATTAGGTGACAGACATTGAATTTTAGTTACTGCAGCTATAGTATCATAATATACTGTAGTTTGTACTTGTAGATGCTTTCAAACATTAAAATACATTGTATTGCTATACTTTTCTATTTAATAATATTTAATATATAACAATGTCGCACAACTTAGTGACGGATGTTTTAAGAAGATAAAGATGTTCTTCATGAATATGCACTGAAGGGATCACAATGGGATTGGCAATAAAATAATTTATTTTTAATTTTCTGCATTTTACATGCAAACTGCATTTCTCATATTAAAATTTCAAATTTAAGGATCTAATTAATCATACTTCTAGCATCATATGATCTGAAAATCATAACTATCGCTCCTCCTACAAATGAGATATTTAATACATTTTCAATATACTGTCATCAGCAGTCTCAGGTAATTTTGATAATAAAAATAATCAAAACACAATATGTTTATAAATGCCACTCATCATCACTCAATATATATACATTCAGTTGTTGTTATCATAAAACAATCACTCCAGTTATGTGCACGATGAATTATCGTAAATCTAAAATCCCTAAACATTTTTACAACAGAGGGTTTCAAAACTCTGCAAAACATTAAAAGTATTCAGGAAAAGCAAGTGCTTAAATTTCTAAAAAGTGACAAACTCTAGAAAATTCCCAAAGATTGCATTCAGGTAATATGCAGGAGTCTTATCCTGACTTATACCTCATTCACATTTGTTCTATGGCAACGGTACAAAGGACATAGCTTCCCAAAATCGACAAAAATATGCAGCATTAAATACAGTAGAACCTGTATATCTGAACACTTTTTTTCGGTCCCATTTTTTCCTCACATTGACTCCCATGTTAAAAAAAACAAGAAATGTGAACACCTCCCAATTTGAACAGTGAACAGTCATATATGAAAAATTCACCTGTCTAATCTGAACACTTTTCATAAAATTTCTGATGTTTCATACAAAATTGCTCAAATATTGTCATTATATCAAAACTTTGGGAAAAAATCTTGAATGGTCTCTCTTTCCAGCATGACTAGATTCATTTAAATCGAGTTTTCAAATTTCTGGAATGCCATACAGCTATGTTGTCAAAAGAACTATAAATATTTACCGAGAATGTATTCATAATTCTTCAGAATCCGGAATATTGCGAATGCAAAAACCATGAAATGTGAATACCTCCTAATCTGAATGCTTTTATCCGGTCCCAATGGTGTTCGGATTAGACAGGTTTTACTGTATGGGGATAAGCAGTTTGATGCAGATTTTCTATATCGATTTTGTGAAGCTACAGTCGCAAGCCTTCACTTTGATAATTAGGCCGTCAATCTCCCTCCCACACACTGCTCCAAAGAGCACATTCTACACCATTGAAAAATCGCAATTAGAAGTGATAAAATACATATAGTCTTTTGTCATATAAGATCACAACAAATGACTCTGGTCTTGTTCTATACACATTCAAAATTGTACACATATTATGCACGCTATTTTAAGTAACACTAAAATACAATAGTTAGATATCTAGATCACATCAAAAAAATAAATCAGTAACATTAGTACCCATCTTCCAAATCCTCATCCAAGAAATCCATACTACTGAAATAAAATGTTTAATTTAATTTATCTAAATATATAAAGAGGGTACATTATAAAACAAACCTAGTTCATTAGACATCTATCTCTCTAATATGGAATATTTACCATGTTTTTCATTAACGACATTAAATTGATTTACCAGTCTATTATGGGGTAACTTCACCATTTGATTATAGACCAAGATAAATGCAAAAAGCTTTCTGGTTTGTTTATCCAATTAGAAAACTGATTTTCGGTCTTTTAACAATGATCGAAAAAAAATTGGTCATTGGTCATATATTGTGCCATAAATCACAGAATTACAGTCTTTACTCCCCAAAAAAAAAAAAAATTGAACTCACTCTTCCTCCACATCTCCTCCCCTCCTCCTAAAAATAAATAAATAAGAATGTATAAATAATTTATAAACAGAGGATATCCTATTATTTTTTAGGGATATCTTTTTATCCATACAAGGAGATGGTTGACATCCATGAGTGGATAAAAATGATAGCTGAAGAAAATCATAGGATCTCATATCTACTCATATAGATAAGTTTTTGCATTCTACAAATAGCTCAAATATTACATGTCCTTCAAATCAAAATAAAATAACTTAATATTTAAATCCAAAAAGTCAAATATCTTCTCAAATTAAATAGGTGTTTGCTGAAGGATGCTCCGTGAAACATTTAAACCACCACTTTTGGTGTTTGAAATTCTGAAATGAAAAAATATATCCATTGGAAAATAAATTTAACATCACGTCATATCAGTTGGATATTATTTTATTTGGGTACTAAAATTGACTGTTCCTTCAGATATTGACCATTGAGTGTTTTTTCTTGACATTTATCTGATTGTTTTCACCTTTTAGAACTGTCATCTCCCCATCCTCCTGTGCGACGTTGTGGTTTCGGTGGCCCATCACTCTGTAATATAATATTTGAATTGAGGAAGATAACGATGCAGGATATAAAGCGTGTAATCTCATTCTGACAGATTGAATAACTAAATAAAGTTATCGTCAAATAAACATTAAAAAAATTTGAAGAAATAAAATCAGAATTCTTGGGACTTTTTTTAGAAAATGGAGACAATAACATGATTGCTGTTACCTCAAGCTTATTCCTGTTCTTTCCCGCTAAAATCCTGTCTCAAAAATTACCATACATACTGTACATTTTATCCATATCACTACATGTATGTGAGATAAAATTTGAAGAAAAGGATATTCAGAAAATAGTTACATCAATATTGCTGTTTTCTATGTTTCTAGTCTCTCTTTAAAACCCTACCTCAAAAATTACCTTGTAGAGTCGACATTATCCATACAGCTGTTTATAGATAGCTTACAACCAAGTATGGGCGATAAAACCCTAAATCTCATACTTACACGATTCTTACTAGAGTTTGATGTTGTTGGGGTGGTCTCTGCAATCATATCATCTTCAGCTACACCAACGTCATCATCAACAGGAGGACGTCGCGATCTACGTCCTTGCTTTGCGCTCTGTAATTAGCAATATTTTAATCAGTTTTGAAAATAAACTTATGAAAGATATTGTGTCACTTAATTGTTATTAGGGTGAAAGTACAGTTCTACTTCACTTATTAACTTTTATCCAATGGATACTAAATATATATGGGGATACCAACACAAGATAATTTTCGTATACGCCACTAAAATCGTATCTGATCCATATGACGTGATACCCAATCGTATCCTACAGATACTATTTTTAAAAATATTTTGAAAAAAAGATATTTGAAAAATTTGAAAAAAATTTTTGAAAAATTGACAAAAAAATTTTGAAAAAAAATTGAAAATTAATTCGGAAAAATTTGAAAAAAAATTGAAAAGTTCCAAGGTTATATGCTCAGTAAAAATGAACTACATTTTTTCATGCAATCATTTTATAAAAATAAGGTCACAGAAATTAAAATGAAAAAATAGAATAGAATTAGAAAACAACAACTTTAGGTCAAATTATTTGAAGTCCATAATAAAACAGCAACCCGAGGGACCGTTCAATATATAGTTGTCTAACCAAAATATTCAGGCAAAATGATTAGCCTCAAAGAACTTGTATTAGCAGTTACTTTGAAATTAGGGAAATAAATTCCTAAAATTACAGATAATCCCAAGATCTTGTAGTAATGCCTTGGTCACATTTGCTCCGATCTTCACTATGGTGCCAGGCCGATTGAGTATTTTGTTCAAAATTGAATACAATATTGAGCAAAACACTCAATCAGCCGGGCACCGGCTGATTGATCAGCAAATGTGACCCAGGCATTAACACCATAGTAGAGTATAGCTTTAACAATACAATTTCAACAATTACAACATAATAAATAAAATATTTCATTCTATGACATGCAAAGCATTCCACCAAAGGGGGTTGGGTCTGGCATGCAGGATGACTGTTGGGGGATATATCCCATAATTCATGGATGAACCTATTTCCATGTGAAGATGTACACCTAGAGGATTATTTTATATGGAGGTTCATATTCTGGGGAACTTCCTCTGTTTCAGCCTGATATCATTATACAATATTAGGTCGTCTTTGATTTGCTTTCAGTCTGAGGTATAGCATCACACAATTATTTACTCATAAGTCTTTTGCCTTGACTATTTTAGTCAATAGTCTAAAATCGTATAATTAAGCCTTTAAAGGTGGAGATTTGAACTAAAAGAATTGAGAATTTCTTTGAATACAGGATTTTGAATGATTTCAATCAAAATTTCAAATCCTCATTTAAGTTAACAAATGACCTGTCAGAGAATCCTGAATCTATTTACATGTGTACTACTGTACATGTATTCACCTTTCCCCAAAGTCCAAAGTGTACTCATTTGACCGCTGCGCTGATTGGTCGATGAAAATCAATGACGTCAAAGCAGGGCACATTTCGCGCCAAAACTTCAATTACTATTAGATCGCCCAATGAGTGAAATAAATCTCATTATAAATTAAATGATAACAAAACTAAGTGAAATATATTTTTCTGACTATTTTGCCTTAAGCTGTGTCTTAAATACACCATCCGGTAAATCAAACCATAGAAATAATTGTGATACGAGTGCTAGTCTTTTAACAAAGTGAATCCAATTACGCAAACCAAAAATTGACAATTATTCAAACAATAAGACTGTATGGATTAGCAGTATACATTTATCATGATTATTTAATTAAATAGTTCATTATGTTTCTAATAAAAATATATGAACAACAGTTTTAAATGTCAGAGTCCACTTGCATTTTTCTCATCGGGTTGCCCAAATAATTTGGGATTGGTCATGTATTTTTGCAGGTCTGGTCAGATACTCTTTCAAAATTATGCAGCTTTTTACCATTCTGAGCACTTTTTGCATGATTTTTTGCCAAAACTGTCATAAAGCTCCCCCTTGGTAAACCGCCGGAGTTTCTCTCTTGTACGTCTACGTCCAAAAATATCCTAAAAGTTCTCTAAAAAGTTCGATATTTAAAAGAACGCCCATGGGCTTTTCAAGAGATAAATCTCTTCAAATAGACGATTGTCGGTAAAACAAGCAACTCTGGTACATTGTCTCAATAAGCATACATGAACGGCCTTAACATTCAATGAAATTAGTCATCACTCATGTAACCATTGTCAAATTCTTCGGCAGACATAAAAGTAACATTGTTTCATGTGGTATAATAAGTAGCTGATTGTAAGTGAAAGTAACGCTTTGGCCCAGATTTGAGAGTCGAATAGTTTTTTTTCAAGGTTAAGCCGTACCCCCTTCTTCACTCCCCATGAGAAAATATTACACAAACTTAAGATTACCATGGGATGTTAACATTTTGACAGTCAAGAATTAACATGGGGTTTTATACAGTCGGCATTCTAGATATAGTGAAAATGTACAGGGAACATTGGACTCTTCACATCAATATTTCTCTATTCATTTGATTCCCCAGAACAATATAACAAGAAGGGGGAATATAGACGGGAGTATAATTAATTAAATTCCATTACATTTATCATAAATATTATCACTACTCAACATAATTTGACAATAAAATTAACCCGTTTCCGTCATGATTCCCATTGACTTCTAATGTGTTAGGATTTTCCCGCGAAAATCTGCCCTACTCTGACGTCAGAGTTTTGAGATTTGCTAATTATAATATTCATGAGCTGACTTTGGGGAAAGGTGAATAAGATCATTTCTTATTGGGCCTGATAGAAGATAAGGATTCCAACAATAATGTCTATAAAATTTAAATCTGGGTATGGAATCTTTATGTTCAACTAAGTCAATGATGTTTTTTTTCTTATATCATGGCCTCTTATTTTATTTCAAATATAAATGGTTTTGAAACAATATGCAAAATAGCTTAATACTTTTAATAGATTGATTCATTTATGAAACATGCAAAGAGAAAGAGGCGGGTATTGCACTGCAAGGGAGGGTATTACACAGCAAGGAAGGGTATTGCAGAGCAAGGAAGTTTATTCTGACCTTCTGTAAGAAAAACAGACTTCAGACTTTTTTTATGTTACCTCATTTTTGTATTCAGTTTATTTGATTTAGTTCCACTAAACACTATATTTGGTTTAAATTCTAAACATAGTTTACTATAAAGATTTCCATTTTTTTAAATTTTAAAAACCAAAGCAAACATCAAAGACAAATTAGGCTGAATTATGTACTTTAAAACTGAACTGGCCAAAAATAGCCAATCTGACTGGCGGAAAAAAAGAAAGGGGTTGCATTATCAAAAAAGGGTTCCGCATACACTAAGCATACAACAGTAAATATCCACGATTGATCACCATCACCATGCATTACATTGCCATGTACCATTAATCACAAGAAGCAAAAAATTGATCTACAAGGCAATACATGTCCTTAATGTTAAATCTATGTTTTATCATAGTGTAATATACAGTACCCGCTTCAGCTTTAGGAAACCCTGAAAGATACAACAAGGTTACAAGATAGACATTCAGGTACAATACATGGACTCATTCGGGAAGTCATACACTAACCAGTGATCTCCCCAGCATTAAAGCAAGTGGGCGCAGCACCCACCTGAGATTTTGAAAATAGGCTTGCAGCCATCTGAAATCCATCTGCACCCACTTAAAATGAGAAAAATCATGAAAAATATCCATATTTTGACCAATTATAGTGTGCATTGAGAATATAAGAATTTTGCCCCCACTTGAGAAAAATTCCTAGGGAGATCACTGCATTTTTACACTTGGCAAATATGACAATTCATGCATCATTGTGGTCTAGATTGTGATAAAAATCCATTCTGATGATTAACTTTGACAGCCACACAAAAGTCACTTGTTCACTCGTGGGCTTTCCTGTACTTGAACTTGAATTTATGAAAAAAAACTTGCCTTAGTGAACACCTCTCTATAGTGAACACCTGTGTTTAGCAAACATCACTTCAAGATATATTTTCTATTGAGTCCTGTATAAAATCCCATCTCTGTAGTGAACACATACCTACAGTGAACACTTTTTTGGCTCCATAGGTGTTCACCATACACAGGTTTTACTCTATTCAATCTGTCAAGTTATGTAATTCTTTAAGCTTGTGAACCAACAGTATAATAGTTTATACTAGCATGTGTCGATTGAAGAGAATATTAAATTGAATAGTGACGTTATTTTGATGAAGTACCTGGGAATCCCTTTAATAGAAAATCCACATGCTCTTGATCTATATTTTTTTGTAAAATACATTTTCTTGGAAAGCAGAATAGAAATACTTAAAATTATCAGAATTTTCTGATTTTTTCAATGGTGATACTGGGAGGACTCTAGTGAATGTTTATTTAAATTTCAAGTTGCTATGGTGTCAACTTTTTCCGTCATCTTTCTGTAAACAACCTTGAAACCATTGCTATTGCAAACTTGTTGCATCAAACAGACATATTAAGGTTGGTCACGGGAGACGTCGTTTTACACCACTGAAATTGACTGTACATCCGCTCGATTAACCAATAGGTAGAATTCTGGAGTAATATCCATGTTTTATGAAATCTGACTTTAACATAAAATCATAAATAGATAAATAGAACAGAATTTGAATTTTAAAGCCAGAACAAGATAATCAGCAAATTCCCGGTTGTCAAGATCTCATGTAATCTCTGGCAAAGAAAACATAGATGACGGCATGATTCTATTGCTGAATAGGATCAGTAGCTCAAGAGAAACCTCTTGATCAGCTTTGAGAAAATATTCATAATTTCAGAATGACAACTGTGCAGCCATTTCAGAAATATATGAGATACCTCATACCTCATTCGAAGCTTCTTGTTATTTTTTATTTTCTGGTCACAATGAATGATCACAATGATAATGAATGGTAATCCTGCATTGATAGGAGGCCAAAATAGTGATATTTTATTGGAGGGGCAATGTCCGTCCTCAAATCCACTGTTTCGTGTCATATCTTGAATTTCAGGAAATTTGACACCAGCTTTACAATGAGGTTCAAAGAATTGAAGACAATGTGCAATGAATTGAAATGTGATGGAGTGACATGATCCCGAAACAACTCTTTGACATAAAAAGTTGAACTGCAGCGTCCATAGCTCATTTACTTGAACCAAACAAGTGTAGAAAGATGAAGATCTCAGCAACAGATTAAACCCAAGATCTGTCATGGCACAGTCAGTCTGCAGTTATGTCTACCTTTCTTGATAAAGATCTTGATTTAGGCACTGCATACTGACTGTGTATCAAGGGGAAGCGGGTAGTATGTATCCAACAGACCAACAGAGTTAGTACTCAGTCTTAATCCTCGTGTTCTGTCGATCAGCCATTTTTAATCAAAATTTATTTTTAAACAAATGTGTTCGAACACCAATATTTTCATAGGACACTTATGGTCAGAATATTTATTTCAACCAAATGAAAATATCAGACAAGAGGAGTCTTGGGAGGCAGGTACCACTTTGTATGAGGAACGTTTAAAAGGGCCGAAATATGTGACACAGACTGAGTCTTGTGTGTGATAAAATCTCAGATCTGAAATAAATCTAAAAAATATCATCCTGCTTCCGATCTTTGAACTGTTCAAAATCTAACATCGATTAACTATTTCAATGCATTAATTAATCATATACATACCCCTTTCTTTTTAGGCTGGTCGAATTCTAAATCATCTTCGTCCATCGCGGAGTATATAAGAGATTATTAAAATAAATATTTCAGAATTTGTTTGATTTTGGTATGTAGGTCAAAATTCATAGCAGCTGAATGATCTCTTGTGTCGCTATTGGTTGAAATAATAAAAATATCCATGACGCACCACGTATATGATTATATTTGATTATTTTCGTCCAGTACGCTTAACTTTCCTCGGGAAAAGCTATTCTATGATGTCTTCTATGGAGTAAAATGTCTTTAGTATATGTATCCGATAATAATTTATTAATGATCTCTCAGAGGAATGCATTTTACTTTTTAATTAATGTTGACAGCTACTGACATAATGTTGAAATTATATTATACCAGTATTCTATGATAGAGTATTGTACAAGGACGGGACTTATAACGGCTAGTTATGTGCCACGCCCATTTTCTCTCTTGAAGTTCAAGCTTCAGAGAAAGTGGACTGCTGGACTGGGGAAGACTTATTCTCCCAAAAGGACCTCATGTTACATGAAAACTAGAAACAAGTTACTTTCTAATATTTTTTGCTTACAAAAATTCTTTGTCATTCCGATACTCTAAAAACCAACAAAAAACAAGGAATGTGTAGTTGACTGCACTGAGCTGACTCGAATTCAACCTTTTCTGGCTATAATGTGGCAATAAATCCTGGATCACAGGCACGGTTTCAAAGATTTGGACAGTGCAGTAATTTATGAAAAATCGTTCATTATTGTTTAGTAATGAACAGGTAATATGTAATTTGATTGGCTGACTCTTTGACAATGGTTGAATTCATGGTAATACTTTGATTTTTAGGATGTTTGGCAATTATTTTAATTCCAATAGATATTTGACATTTGTATCTTCGAGAGTGTCCATTTGTTCAAATATCTCTATTTCTTTTTCTGGTAGTAACATTTTACACCTTCTATTCTTATTTGCCACTATGAATAATATATCAGTGACTTTGAACACAACAATTATATTTGAATTGCTTTATAACAATTATATAATTTATTTAATTATATATAATATCTTACAATTAACAAAGGTTAGCATTGCTAAAAGTTGGTCAACCTGACACATTAATTACAGTACAACAAAAAACTAACCACGATGCAATTTCTCAGAAAATTTGTGAATTACGTGTACATACGATTCATAAATCTCGAATGTCTCACAATCTTACGACAACAAAGAGACAATTTCTCGTATTGTTACTCACCATATTTTCAAGAAAGGTCACACAGACACTAAACTCCCAGAAATACATTAGAAGTCCCACGATACATTATGCTAATGAGCCGAATATTTCATATTTGATGTATTGCAGGACCCTTCAAGTAAATCTTTTAAGAAATCCTTTATAATGTACATTTAGTAAAGGTTTTTTCTCATTAGAGTGCTTTGTACTGTACTTCATATGTAACAACCAAATTGCAAGTACTTAATATCAGAAATCAAACCCTATCTAAAGAAATGTCAGTCAATACGTATGATATCCTCTTACATTTTATAGCCACATGAGAATAAATTAGAACAAACGCAGGATTTCATATCAGTATTATCCCTCATATATGTTTGTTGCATTTTGATTTCAATCGAGGTTCAAAAGTGGAACACAAAGCTTAATGCTTCAATGTTAAATGAATGCATTAATCTAGCAGATTTTCGGGCTAGTTCAATATGGCAATTTTCATGTATATCTATGATTCTGAGATGTGGTACACATTTTGTGAGTCAATATTGATTTCTACAAGGAATAAATCAATAGTAATATTCAATTACTTTTTGGGGAAGAGGGAATTTTAAATATATTTTTTGTGTTTTTGGACAACATCGGTACATTGACCCGATTCTTTGTGAATTAAAACACTATGAGGAATAATACTGGTATGCTCCTAGAATCAGGACATGTTTTAAACAATTATCAACTTCTGATAATGTTCATAATTCAATTGAAATGGAACATGCACAAATTGAGGGTTTTACATAGCTATACCTCTGTACAGATAAACTTGATGAGAATTAATGACCTCATTAAAGTACTACTAAGAGTTTTGAACACTTTAAAACAAAAACTGCAATATATTTTCAGAAACCTTTATTTATGTCCAATGGACAGATAATGTTCAGATAATTTGACACTTGAAATGTTTTGATAATAATCAGCCCCCATGTATTTACATATAGTTGTCAATTGCGATGTCAAAGGCAAAGTTGTTTTTGTTGAAATATCAAAGCTCATGTACTAATGTTAGTCATGTAAGCGTTGTAATATTAATAGCATTTTTCACAATGAAGTTCTGCAAGTCTCCAAGTAGTACTTTAATTTATTGAAGAACCCTGTATGCAAATACAATGTAAACTTATAATACATAACACCGCAAATATTTATCATAAGAATCAATTGTCATTAGAAAAATTACAATTCATTCCAAGAATATATAGAGTGAGTTACACATAACTTGGATATTTGAATTTAATGACACTAAAATTATTATTCCATAGTTCTTATATTTTATAGTAATCATATCTCTACATAAAATAAAATCTATAAGGCTTTTAAAATTAGAATTGCACAAAAAGGAAAATCAGTGTCATAATGTTGGATTTTAATATGGTCTTTGTCAGATAATTGCATACATGTATATTCAATTATACACAGATTCCGAAGTTGATGCTCGCGAGGTATACATACAGAAGTAATTAGCAATATTTTAATCAGTTTTGAAAATAAACTTATGAAAGATATTGTGTCACTTAATTGTTATTAGGGTGAAAGTACAGTTCTACTTCACTTATTAACTTTTATCCAATGGATACTAAATATATATGGGGATACCAACACAAGATAATTTTCGTATACGCCACTAAAATCGTATCTGATCCATATGACGTGATACCCAATCGTATCCTACAGATACTATCTTTAAAAATATTTTGAAAAAAAGATATTTGAAAAATTTGAAAAAAATTTTTGAAAAATTGACAAAAAAATTTTGAAAAAAAATTGAAAATTAATTCGGAAAAATTTGAAAAAAAATTGAAAAGTTCCAAGGTTATATGCTCAGTAAAAATGAACTACATTTTTTCATGCAATCATTTTATAAAAATAAGGTCACAGAAATTAAAATGAAAAAATAGAATAGAATTAGAAAACAACAACTTTAGGTCAAATTATTTGAAGTCCATAATAAAACAGCAACCCGAGGGACCGTTCAATATATAGTTGTCTAACCAAAATATTCAGGCAAAATGATTAGCCTCAAAGAACTTGTATTAGCAGTTACTTTGAAATTAGGGAAATAAATTCCTAAAATTACAGATAATCCCAAGATCTTGTAGTAATGCCTTGGTCACATTTGCTCCGATCTTCACTATGGTGCCAGGCCGATTGAGTATTTTGTTCAAAATTGAATACAATATTGAGCAAAACACTCAATCAGCCGGGCACCGGCTGATTGATCAGCAAATGTGACCCAGGCATTAACACCATAGTAGAGTATAGCTTTAACAATACAATTTCAACAATTACAACATAATAAATAAAATATTTCATTCTATGACATGCAAAGCATTCCACCAAAGGGGGTTGGGTCTGGCATGCAGGATGACTGTAGGGGGATATATCCCATAATTCATGGATGAACCTATTTCCATGTGAAGATGTACACCTAGAGGATTATTTTATATGGAGGTTCATATTCTGGGGAACTTCCTCTGTTTCAGCCTGATATCATTATACAATATTAGGTCGTCTTTGATTTGCTTTCAGTCTGAGGTATAGCATCACACAATTATTTACTCATAAGTCTTTTGCCTTGACTATTTTAGTCAATAGTCTAAAATCGTATAATTAAGCCTTTAAAGGTGGAGATTTGAACTAAAAGAATTGAGAATTTCTTTGAATACAGGATTTTGAATGATTTCAATCAAAATTTCAAATCCTCATTTAAGTTAACAAATGACCTGTCAGAGAATCCTGAATCTATTTACATGTGTACTACTGTACATGTATTCACCTTTCCCCAAAGTCCAAAGTGTACTCATTTGACCGCTGCGCTGATTGGTCGATGAAAATCAATGACGTCAAAGCAGGGCACATTTCGCGCCAAAACTTCAATTACTATTAGATCGCCCAATGAGTGAAATAAATCTCATTATAAATTAAATGATAACAAAACTAAGTGAAATATATTTTTCTGACTATTTTGCCTTAAGCTGTGTCTTAAATACACCATCCGGTAAATCAAACCATAGAAATAATTGTGATACGAGTGCTAGTCTTTTAACAAAGTGAATCCAATTACGCAAACCAAAAATTGACAATTATTCAAACAATAAGACTGTATGGATTAGCAGTATACATTTATCATGATTATTTAATTAAATAGTTCATTATGTTTCTAATAAAAATATATGAACAACAGTTTTAAATGTCAGAGTCCACTTGCATTTTTCTCATCGGGTTGCCCAAATAATTTGGGATTGGTCATGTATTTTTGCAGGTCTGGTCAGATACTCTTTCAAAATTATGCAGCTTTTTACCATTCTGAGCACTTTTTGCATGATTTTTTGCCAAAACTGTCATAAAGCTCCCCCTTGGTAAACCGCCGGAGTTTCTCTCTTGTACGTCTACGTCCAAAAATATCCTAAAAGTTCTCTAAAAAGTTCGATATTTAAAAGAACGCCCATGGGCTTTTCAAGAGATAAATCTCTTCAAATAGACGATTGTCGGTAAAACAAGCAACTCTGGTACATTGTCTCAATAAGCATACATGAACGGCCTTAACATTCAATGAAATTAGTCATCACTCATGTAACCATTGTCAAATTCTTCGGCAGACATAAAAGTAACATTGTTTCATGTGGTATAATAAGTAGCTGATTGTAAGTGAAAGTAACGCTTTGGCCCAGATTTGAGAGTCGAATAGTTTTTTTTCAAGGTTAAGCCGTACCCCCTTCTTCACTCCCCATGAGAAAATATTACACAAACTTAAGATTACCATGGGATGTTAACATTTTGACAGTCAAGAATTAACATGGGGTTTTATACAGTCGGCATTCTAGATATAGTGAAAATGTACAGGGAACATTGGACTCTTCACATCAATATTTCTCTATTCATTTGATTCCCCAGAACAATATAACAAGAAGGGGGAATATAGACGGGAGTATAATTAATTAAATTCCATTACATTTATCATAAATATTATCACTACTCAACATAATTTGACAATAAAATTAACCCGTTTCCGTCATGATTCCCATTGACTTCTAATGTGTTAGGATTTTCCCGCGAAAATCTGCCCTACTCTGACGTCAGAGTTTTGAGATTTGCTAATTATAATATTCATGAGCTGACTTTGGGGAAAGGTGAATAAGATCATTTCTTATTGGGCCTGATAGAAGATAAGGATTCCAACAATAATGTCTATAAAATTTAAATCTGGGTATGGAATCTTTATGTTCAACTAAGTCAATGATGTTTTTTTTCTTATATCATGGCCTCTTATTTTATTTCAAATATAAATGGTTTTGAAACAATATGCAAAATAGCTTAATACTTTTAATAGATTGATTCATTTATGAAACATGCAAAGAGAAAGAGGCGGGTATTGCACTGCAAGGGAGGGTATTACACAGCAAGGAAGGGTATTGCAGAGCAAGGAAGTTTATTCTGACCTTCTGTAAGAAAAACAGACTTCAGACTTTTTTTATGTTACCTCATTTTTGTATTCAGTTTATTTGATTTAGTTCCACTAAACACTATATTTGGTTTAAATTCTAAACATAGTTTACTATAAAGATTTCCATTTTTTTAAATTTTAAAAACCAAAGCAAACATCAAAGACAAATTAGGCTGAATTATGTACTTTAAAACTGAACTGGCCAAAAATAGCCAATCTGACTGGCGGAAAAAAAGAAAGGGGTTGCATTATCAAAAAAGGGTTCCGCATACACTAAGCATACAACAGTAAATATCCACGATTGATCACCATCACCATGCATTACATTGCCATGTACCATTAATCACAAGAAGCAAAAAATTGATCTACAAGGCAATACATGTCCTTAATGTTAAATCTATGTTTTATCATAGTGTAATATACAGTACCCGCTTCAGCTTTAGGAAACCCTGAAAGATACAACAAGGTTACAAGATAGACATTCAGGTACAATACATGGACTCATTCGGGAAGTCATACACTAACCAGTGATCTCCCCAGCATTAAAGCAAGTGGGCGCAGCACCCACCTGAGATTTTGAAAATAGGCTTGCAGCCATCTGAAATCCATCTGCACCCACTTAAAATGAGAAAAATCATGAAAAATATCCATATTTTGACCAATTATAGTGTGCATTGAGAATATAAGAATTTTGCCCCCACTTGAGAAAAATTCCTAGGGAGATCACTGCATTTTTACACTTGGCAAATATGACAATTCATGCATCATTGTGGTCTAGATTGTGATAAAAATCCATTCTGATGATTAACTTTGACAGCCACACAAAAGTCACTTGTTCACTCGTGGGCTTTCCTGTACTTGAACTTGAATTTATGAAAAAAAACTTGCCTTAGTGAACACCTCTCTATAGTGAACACCTGTGTTTAGCAAACATCACTTCAAGATATATTTTCTATTGAGTCCTGTATAAAATCCCATCTCTGTAGTGAACACATACCTACAGTGAACACTTTTTTGGCTCCATAGGTGTTCACCATACACAGGTTTTACTCTATTCAATCTGTCAAGTTATGTAATTCTTTAAGCTTGTGAACCAACAGTATAATAGTTTATACTAGCATGTGTCGATTGAAGAGAATATTAAATTGAATAGTGACGTTATTTTGATGAAGTACCTGGGAATCCCTTTAATAGAAAATCCACATGCTCTTGATCTATATTTTTTTGTAAAATACATTTTCTTGGAAAGCAGAATAGAAATACTTAAAATTATCAGAATTTTCTGATTTTTTCAATGGTGATACTGGGAGGACTCTAGTGAATGTTTATTTAAATTTCAAGTTGCTATGGTGTCAACTTTTTCCGTCATCTTTCTGTAAACAACCTTGAAACCATTGCTATTGCAAACTTGTTGCATCAAACAGACATATTAAGGTTGGTCACGGGAGACGTCGTTTTACACCACTGAAATTGACTGTACATCCGCTCGATTAACCAATAGGTAGAATTCTGGAGTAATATCCATGTTTTATGAAATCTGACTTTAACATAAAATCATAAATAGATAAATAGAACAGAATTTGAATTTTAAAGCCAGAACAAGATAATCAGCAAATTCCCGGTTGTCAAGATCTCATGTAATCTCTGGCAAAGAAAACATAGATGACGGCATGATTCTATTGCTGAATAGGATCAGTAGCTCAAGAGAAACCTCTTGATCAGCTTTGAGAAAATATTCATAATTTCAGAATGACAACTGTGCAGCCATTTCAGAAATATATGAGATACCTCATACCTCATTCGAAGCTTCTTGTTATTTTTTATTTTCTGGTCACAATGAATGATCACAATGATAATGAATGGTAATCCTGCATTGATAGGAGGCCAAAATAGTGATATTTTATTGGAGGGGCAATGTCCGTCCTCAAATCCACTGTTTCGTGTCATATCTTGAATTTCAGGAAATTTGACACCAGCTTTACAATGAGGTTCAAAGAATTGAAGACAATGTGCAATGAATTGAAATGTGATGGAGTGACATGATCCCGAAACAACTCTTTGACATAAAAAGTTGAACTGCAGCGTCCATAGCTCATTTACTTGAACCAAACAAGTGTAGAAAGATGAAGATCTCAGCAACAGATTAAACCCAAGATCTGTCATGGCACAGTCAGTCTGCAGTTATGTCTACCTTTCTTGATAAAGATCTTGATTTAGGCACTGCATACTGACTGTGTATCAAGGGGAAGCGGGTAGTATGTATCCAACAGACCAACAGAGTTAGTACTCAGTCTTAATCCTCGTGTTCTGTCGATCAGCCATTTTTAATCAAAATTTATTTTTAAACAAATGTGTTCGAACACCAATATTTTCATAGGACACTTATGGTCAGAATATTTATTTCAACCAAATGAAAATATCAGACAAGAGGAGTCTTGGGAGGCAGGTACCACTTTGTATGAGGAACGTTTAAAAGGGCCGAAATATGTGACACAGACTGAGTCTTGTGTGTGATAAAATCTCAGATCTGAAATAAATCTAAAAAATATCATCCTGCTTCCGATCTTTGAACTGTTCAAAATCTAACATCGATTTACTATTTCAATGCATTAATTAATCATATACATACCCCTTTCTTTTTAGGCTGGTCGAATTCTAAATCATCTTCGTCCATCGCGGAGTATATAAGAGATTATTAAAATAAATATTTCAGAATTTGTTTGATTTTGGTATGTAGGTCAAAATTCATAGCAGCTGAATGATCTCTTGTGTCGCTATTGGTTGAAATAATAAAAATATCCATGACGCACCACGTATATGATTATATTTGATTATTTTCGTCCAGTACGCTTAACTTTCCTCGGGAAAAGCTATTCTATGATGTCTTCTATGGAGTAAAATGTCTTTAGTATATGTATCCGATAATAATTTATTAATGATCTCTCAGAGGAATGCATTTTACTTTTTAATTAATGTTGACAGCTACTGACATAATGTTGAAATTATATTATACCAGTATTCTATGATAGAGTATTGTACAAGGACGGGACTTATAACGGCTAGTTATGTGCCACGCCCATTTTCTCTCTTGAAGTTCAAGCTTCAGAGAAAGTGGACTGCTGGACTGGGGAAGACTTATTCTCCCAAAAGGACCTCATGTTACATGAAAACTAGAAACAAGTTACTTTCTAATATTTTTTGCTTACAAAAATTCTTTGTCATTCCGATACTCTAAAAACCAACAAAAAACAAGGAATGTGTAGTTGACTGCACTGAGCTGACTCGAATTCAACCTTTTCTGGCTATAATGTGGCAATAAATCCTGGATCACAGGCACGGTTTCAAAGATTTGGACAGTGCAGTAATTTATGAAAAATCGTTCATTATTGTTTAGTAATGAACAGGTAATATGTAATTTGATTGGCTGACTCTTTGACAATGGTTGAATTCATGGTAATACTTTGATTTTTAGGATGTCTGGCAATTATTTTAATTCCAATAGATATTTGACATTTGTATCTTCGAGAGTGTCCATTTGTTCAAATATCTCTATTTCTTTTTCTGGTAGTAACATTTTACACCTTCTATTCTTATTTGCCACTATGAATAATATATCAGTGACTTTGAACACAACAATTATATTTGAATTGCTTTATAACAATTATATAATTTATTTAATTATATATAATATCTTACAATTAACAAAGGTTAGCATTGCTAAAAGTTGGTCAACCTGACACATTAATTACAGTACAACAAAAAACTAACCACGATGCAATTTCTCAGAAAATTTGTGAATTACGTGTACATACGATTCATAAATCTCGAATGTCTCACAATCTTACGACAACAAAGAGACAATTTCTCGTATTGTTACTCACCATATTTTCAAGAAAGGTCACACAGACACTAAACTCCCAGAAATACATTAGAAGTCCCACGATACATTATGCTAATGAGCCGAATATTTCATATTTGATGTATTGCGGGACCCTTCAAGTAAATCTTTTAAGAAATCCTTTATAATGTACATTTAGTAAAGGTTTTTTCTCATTAGAGTGCTTTGTACTGTACTTCATATGTAACAACCAAATTGCAAGTACTTAATATCAGAAATCAAACCCTATCTAAAGAAATGTCAGTCAATACGTATGATATCCTCTTACATTTTATAGCCACATGAGAATAAATTAGAACAAACGCAGGATTTCATATCAGTATTATCCCTCATATATGTTTGTTGCATTTTGATTTCAATCGAGGTTCAAAAGTGGAACACAAAGCTTAATGCTTCAATGTTAAATGAATGCATTAATCTAGCAGATTTTCGGGCTAGTTCAATATGGCAATTTTCATGTATATCTATGATTCTGAGATGTGGTACACATTTTGTGAGTCAATATTGATTTCTACAAGGAATAAATCAATAGTAATATTCAATTACTTTTTGGGGAAGAGGGAATTTTAAATATATTTTTTGTGTTTTTGGACAACATCGGTACATTGACCCGATTCTTTGTGAATTAAAACACTATGAGGAATAATACTGGTATGCTCCTAGAATCAGGACATGTTTTAAACAATTATCAACTTCTGATAATGTTCATAATTCAATTGAAATGGAACATGCACAAATTGAGGGTTTTACATAGCTATACCTCTGTACAGATAAACTTGATGAGAATTAATGACCTCATTAAAGTACTACTAAGAGTTTTGAACACTTTAAAACAAAAACTGCAATATATTTTCAGAAACCTTTATTTATGTCCAATGGACAGATAATGTTCAGATAATTTGACACTTGAAATGTTTTGATAATAATCAGCCCCCATGTATTTACATATAGTTGTCAATTGCGATGTCAAAGGCAAAGTTGTTTTTGTTGAAATATCAAAGCTCATGTACTAATGTTAGTCATGTAAGCGTTGTAATATTAATAGCATTTTTCACAATGAAGTTCTGCAAGTCTCCAAGTAGTACTTTAATTTATTGAAGAACCCTGTATGCAAATACAATGTAAACTTATAATACATAACACCGCAAATATTTATCATAAGAATCAATTGTCATTAGAAAAATTACAATTCATTCCAAGAATATATAGAGTGAGTTACACATAACTTGGATATTTGAATTTAATGACACTAAAATTATTATTCCATAGTTCTTATATTTTATAGTAATCATATCTCTACATAAAATAAAATCTATAAGGCTTTTAAAATTAGAATTGCACAAAAAGGAAAATCAGTGTCATAATGTTGGATTTTAATATGGTCTTTGTCAGATAATTGCATACATGTATATTCAATTATACACAGATTCCGAAGTTGATGCTCGCGAGGTATACATACAGAAGGGACATTTCATCTACAATGTGACAATATACGAGATACAAAATCAACCCTTGCCTTGGTGGTTATAACATATAATCAAAATAATATTGCAACACTCTAATCTACAGTGAATTTAATACATTTTGGTATGCTCCAACTAGATCGAACATTTAATTACTAAAATCACCACGCTTTATATAAACAAAATATCTTTGTTCACTGGATTAAAAAATGACTAACTACTAACGTATGTATGCGTCACATTTTGTTCATTTTTAACTTAAAGTCACACCACCCTCGCTAATCTATATGTTCATTACTGCATAAATATTTACATATAACTGTGCTAAACAAGTTCAGAATGAGGTGTCTAAGAGAAGTTGTCTAAAAGTTTTCAGTTGTGAAAAAAAACCAAGTCAAAATTGTTACGGCCTAATGGAATTAACAAGGCGAGATATATGGGAATTCATCTTAATAAGTACATTGAACATAAGCTTATCTTTATTGAACTTTGATCAATTTACAAATAGAATGCTGGTATACTCCTTCAACCTCTTCTGCATGGTTTGTTAAGAGATATACCATTTGCAATTTGAATTTTACAAAGAGAGATTGTAGAAATAGGGGTCCAGCTAAAGCCTTCATATTTCTCAGTCAATGCCGAATGTACAGTTAAAAACAAATTACATTTAGATTAATACAAAAAATTTTGAAAACGATTAGAACTGGCCATGTTAAGAGATCAATATATTCACATTTTATAATAAACTTAACTTTGAAGAAATTTATTGCATTTCTTTTACAACATATTACGATGTCATCAAACACTTCCGATCCTATCAAAAGCAAGTTGCATATAAGGATACCTTACATTTAGACTAGTATACTGATACTAATAGGAAACATTTTCAGTTAAGAAATATGTCTACTTATAATTATATGTGTACATCTTTTTCAATACAGGCTTGTCCATACAAATATACTGGATGCAAAAATGGCATTCGCAAGAATAGTCAGAAAGAAGATCAGATGTAATCATGAACAGCCACAAAATTGTTCATAAATCAGATTCCATGAACAGCCAAAAATTAATTCTTATAAATCATTAAGAATATCACACTTCTGGAAACACATCACTGTATATAATGAAAAATATGTACAGATATAAATCTTAGAGAGGCAATCTCATTGTTAAGTTTGTGCATATGACATCACCTCATTTTAATATTTTATTACAAGACACTATGTAAACGCACACGTGTATGGCACTGTTACACTACACTCACACATATATCCTACTATGGACACCCATTACATCAAAATATGCGTGGAATCTGTTTTGATCAAACTGGCATTTTGATATGAACCATATCCTCAAAAATGCTTTTCACAAAACAGACAGAACGCCCATTTAGAGGTCAAATATCTCAGTTGGGAAAAATGTAATTATTAATTACCTTTAGCGCTGTGGGAAAGGGGAACATTTTCTATTTAAAAGTATATCAAAACACTGTGAATTTAAAGCAATGAAAAATCAATGTTTATGAATCTATGTGGGACGGGAAAGGGATAGGTTGATAGAGGCAAATATAAGGTGACCTAGGCAAATATAAGGTGATAGAGGCAAATATAAGGTGACAGAGGCAAATATAAATTACTTTTCCCCCAACTGTTGACACTTTGAAATGAACCCCTTGACAGTTTGTATATTTTTCGAAAGTCACATAACACACTTGTATACAGTTCTTATAAATTACTGCCCAACTTTCTACTCTTTGTTTAAACTGTACAATGAAAGTGGGAGAGTAATTTATGCACTATAAAATGATGTAAAATATTTGATAAATATTTGAAATGCTACAGGCACTGCACATGTATTTTTGGTTAAGCAATGCTAAATCACACCAAAACCACTTCCTAGACTAAATAAATAAGTTTCTGTACAATTTTAGCGATTTTCAATCTGTTAAATACAAGTCTATACATCTTAATTTGAATTGATTGGTTTCACTCACTACTAGTTTTAAATTGAACCTAAACGTACAGTTCGAACAGGGGGCCATTACTAAAAATACAAAACCATATTGAACTGATATAAATACATTGACCTAGTTGCCATATCAGAAATATATTTTTTTCTAATCTAGAATTAATATCTATATTACACAATGCAAATTCTTCTGGGGGTTGTTTCTCAAAAATAATTTAAATTTTCATGAAATGAATCCTTTCTTTTATCTCTATCGGTCTAAACCAAAATAACATCACAATCACAGTCCATTTTTAGGTATAATTATACATCTACAATATTTTATAGAAACTGGCCCCTGTTTACAAATTAAATTGTATTTTTTTAGTCATGGCCCCCTGCTTTTAGTGTAAAATGAGCATGAGATGGGTGGAATGCAGACACATAACTCAGACATTTTGTTTGGGTGTAACCCTGAATGAGACCATGCCTATATATGGTAATACTGACAACTTTAGTAATGCATAAATCGAATGCGTTATTAGTGCGGAAGCAGCCTGATGAACGTCATGAAACTTGAAAGGACTGAGGTAAATATACAATATGTGTATGAAATATACATTCAAAATCTACAAAAATTGATTTTCACCAATGTACAATAGACATTACCTATAAGATTATATGGACAATAGCAAATTTTTTATCAAAAATGTAAACGATGCATCTGATTTCAAACAAGACCCCTTGGCATTGTTACCAGTGAAAGGGGCTCCTTGTAGACATTACAAATTAGACTGCAATTCTTCTTTCTTTGACACATGTTAATTTGGATAATTGGATGTCAGTTGACCATCAATGTGTGTGACTCCATGGGTGCAGCAGAGTCATATAATGTGTCTGTATCTTGGGTGGGTTCACCCTGTAACTGACACCCATTACTTAATGTACCCGCACCACAATCGCAGAAAAATCTACAAAAGAAAATTATAAGTGAGGTTAATACAACATTAGAAGAGATTTCATCAATTTGATTGTTCAATCCTGACAATGCAAATGAATCAATCCTGAGCCACCAAGAGCCCTTTAAATTGAGGAGCACATAGCCCTATAAATAAGTTAATAATACACAGTCGCATACACCCCCAAAATGCAATCTGATTTTCGACACCGTTTTGGTGCCAAATTTCGGTGCCCTTTCGGCACCAAATGGACTGACTAGTCCGGTGCCAAATTTTGGTGTCGAATGGTTTCGGTGCCGGAGCAGTGCCAAGTTTTTTTTATGCTGCAAGGGCGCAGAATTATATTGGCTGTGTAAAACAAGTTTATCCACAATTCCTATTAAAAACACTGTACCCAATGCCCTATGAAGTCAATGCAAATTCATATTAACCAGTTTCAGTTTAGACACAAATAATCACCTGTCATGTCTGATGAACTCCACCTCATGACCTTTATGACACGTCTTTATGCAGTTGACACAGATGGCGTTACGATCGGTTGTGTTGCACGTGCGGCATCTGTAAAAACTAAACAATTTAAAACTCACAGCCTACTTTGAGCGTGAATCATTCTTATTTTATAAATTTAGAGAAGGTGATGCCATCTTTACACTCCGCTTCCCTATTCATTCATTTAGCTTAATGATTTTTGATTCTGTGAGACTCTACCTAGATCTTTATTTAATGTACGAACAGTTTGGAAATGGGGTTTATCCTTCGGGAGATATGCATATTCCCTCCCCATATCCAAAACCTCCCAGTACATAACCCTTATTGATGTGGCTACGTGAATCAAGTAAAACAAATGCAAGTAAGACAGACAGATCTGGAGACAGATACTCAAGAAATATAATGATGAAATACAATCATCTTTTCTGATATTTCAAGGATATTTCTAAGTCAATTGAAAATAAGATTTGTAATGTATGATATTTTCGGCAAATGGAATTTCAAATATACAATTTATATTCTCTTGAAACTAGTCCCTAAAGCATATTTTACACCACAGTCATTTTATTAACTTACTTAATAAATCAACAAATAACAATTAACAATGGTAACTTCTAAAAATGAATTAACTAAATTATCTATCTAGATTTCTATCAGGTGTCTTGAATTCTTTTAATTTAAGAATTTTACTATGAGGTCATTTTAGGAAATTGATCCAAATTTAGTTTCCACTGTCAAGTGTGAACATTGCATGCTCCCAAAATTTACTTCATTTTTCAACAAATAATTAACAGTTTCAACAAACTTACACTATGGAAATACATATGCATGCATGCCAATCCTTTCTAATGGCTAAATAGTTTAAAACGGAAGTTTTCTAAAGTTATAAAAAGAGAAAATTGAGATTTTTTAATCAAACATAGAACACTGGTAAATTCTTTACAAATATAAGAAAATACATACAAGGTGTTTTCACTATTCAGTAAGATTTTAAGGCCTAATAAAAAGGGGTTGGCATGTATTAATTTGAAGTAACTTTGGGATTTTGCAAGTATTCACAAACTGGACAATAGGTGTCTCTGATCTTTACCTGTAGAAATCGTGCATTGGAAAACTGGTATAACTGGAAATCTTATATAAACACTGACCATTTCCTACAGCTTTTTCTACCATGTTGTGATTGTCATAGATTTTATTATCTAAAAGAAAACAAAAAATAGTTGTTTTTATGTTATAATTAATTAGTTACAGCAACAATTTTCAGTTGCTTGAAAAACATTTATAGAATAAATAGAAATACATGTATTGCTAAACTAAATCATTTTGTTAAAAGAAAACATACATTTACAGCAAAACATCAGTTGTTTCAAGTTTGCTAAGATCTTCATAACTAATCAACAGGGCAAAGATGAAGGTACCTTTCTCGGGATCATTTGATGCCAAATTGGAACTGGGAATATATTTGTGATAAAATTACTTAATCCGTGCAAAAATTCAATACCAAATTAGTGTCAAATTAACAAAATTAACATGAAATAACTATTTGCATATTGGATATGCCTGATTTACACACCTTTGAGTACAGGATTGACACCACTGGCCAAACAAAGACCACCAAATTTATTGTTGAAGATTCGATTCCCTTCTAATGTAGCAGTTGCATTGTTGGTAATTTCAATGCCGGCTGCCTGACCATCAAAGATTCTGTTTTTACGCAAAGTAGGGTGACTTTGCGTGCTAATGAGTACGCCTGCCTGGGCATTACGGAAGATATCATTTTCTTCTAAGACACCTGAAAACAACCACAGAATCATGACAGCTTTTAGATATGATATGCATAGGGAAAATAAGGTGGACTTTTTAGTATGGAAGAGTATTATCTTCTACCAAGTCCCCTGAAATAACTCAAGATCAAATGAAGATAATATGTTGAATGTCTTTAAAAAGCACATTGCCCAAATCAGTCTTTTTCACATTGCAAAATAAGGCATTGTACAATAGAGATATGGATCTAAAATTTGTCAAAGGCTTTGACAATGACCAACTCAACCTACCTTTGCCTCCATTGAATATACAGATGCCTCCGTCACGACCATCATGAATTTTATTCTGCCTTAAGGAAGGATTGCTATCGGTTTTAATCCACACACCAGCCATTGCATTATCAAATATTTCATTCTGTTCAATGACACCAAGTCCACCATTATACACTAATATACCGCCATTTTGGCCACCCCATATTTTATTTTTCCGTATTAGAGGATTGCTACCAGTCCGTATCTGTACCCCAGAATAGAGGTGGTTAAATATGTCATTGTCCTCGAGGGTGCCGTGCCCGTTGTCATAGAAGTAAACACCGACCTGGAAATGAGAAATCAAATTCATTAAGGTGACTCCAGTAGGATGACTTTTGAACCTAATACTTGATATCAGAACAAAAGCCTCTTTTATTCTACCTCTTTGGCCTACCTAAATTGATATTTGGAACTTATCCCACTCATTATCAATTATTATTCGGCTGGTAATAACTGTGGTTTGCATTCAATCGTTTGTAAAAGATCTGAATTGGTGCATAAAATAAGCTTTTACAGAACATACCATTTTTAGTTTTAATTTCACAAAAAAATATCACATTTACAGAAAAAACTATGGTAAAGACAAAATCATCTTGAACATTTGTAATATCTATTAAAAACAAGAAATCAATTGAAAATGCAATTTCAAGGAACCATGGACTATGATCCTTCTGTTATAACTTATACCTGTTTGCCACTATGTATTCTATTGCGTCTAAGTACGGGTGTACTGCCTGTTGTGATCCACACTCCAGCCAATGTGTTTGAGTAAACTTCATTCTCCTCAATGAGGCCTTGCCCCTTTTCATGCTGAAATAAAAGAAAAAACAAAGTTAGAGGCAGTTAAATAGCAAATAAGTTTTACAGAACATAATTCCCCTCCATCTTCTTTATTGAAACACATGGAACTCATTTTCATCTTTATGTGGCTTAAGACTTAGCCTGTGTTGTCGTCTTATTCAAATAATATTGTGTACTTCAAAAGTGCCAAAAAATAATTGCTTTTAAGAAATGAACACACTTGCCAAAGAAACATGATTCATGCCTAATGATGTCATAATGAAAACAAAACAACAAAAATCAACCAATCTTCATAGCAACAGTAACCGTGTAGAGCAGCATCCTTATGGTGATGTCAGAAACATAGAACAACATATTTCTAATATTGTCATAAAGTTTAATAGTTTAGAAATTGGAGTTCACTATGACATCACACTTGATGGGACCATAACTACAACTTTTGTTATTGATACGATTATCTGTAACTATTTGGATCATTCTGAAACTTGACTTGAAACTGGAAACAGCTCTGAAGAAGTAGAGGAAAATCAAACAAGAAAAGGACTATCAACAATAGCGAAATTCATAAACTATCTAAGATGCTTTTTGGTCTCGTAATAGTGGTCCATGTGGCCCATATGCTGTTTGGAGAGAAGAAAGAGGACTCCAAACCAAAGAAACTGAAGAAACGAGGTAAATTAAAAACTTTAGACAAAAATCTTGGTGATTCAAAAACCCTGGCATTATAGTTTTACAATATGAAAAGTATATCAGCACAGTTTCACTAGCATTGAATGACAACTTGAATGTTTCCTTGCACTCAATGTAAAAGCCTGACATTGATCCAGTTGAGAACATTGTATATCAACTGATCTCTGACATCAATTATTCAGTAAAGGTAAAGAAAAATCCAAAACATTGAAAATATTTTTTCCCAAGTGGGCAAAATTTCTGGATATCAATGAGCCCCAATGAAATCTCATTCCTGCAAGACTTATCCTTAAAACTTGACAATTTATTGAATTTGCTCAATTATAACTTATCTTTTTTATTTTCCAGACAATATCAAACACCAACTAATGAAAAGTAAACAAAGGTTAGCCAAGATGACAGAAGTCAACAAAGTCTACGATGAACAAATCAACAAGCTAAAAGGAGAGATTAACGATCTTAGAGAATGCATTGATTTCCAAAAGAATCTGATCAACGATAGACAACGAGAATTTGAGCATTTAGAGTCTGTAAATGGAGTGTGCCACTGCAACGAGTGTATAGAAGCTGACATTAAAGCCAATATAAGAGCCGATAGAAGATCTGGGAAGAAGGATAATGCAACAGAAGAACTCTGGATAGAATAATGACTCCGGCTATTAATGAAACACTCAACCTTGATCAACCACTGAAGCAGTTATGTTTAACAACTCACACTCTGCAAAATAGAATAGACTCAGATGACCTATTTATAGGCATCATTTACGAGCAGAGATAGACTCAGGTGACCTATTTATAGGCATCATTTACGAGCAGATATAGACTCAGATGACCTATTTATAGGCATCATATACGAGCAGAGATAGACTCAGGTGACCTATTTATAGGCATCATATACGAGCAGAGATAGACTCAGGTGACCTATTTATAGGCATCATTTACGAGCAGTGATAGACTCAGGTGACCTATTTATAGGCATCATATACGAGCAGATATAGACTCAGGTGACCTATTTATAGGCATCATATACGAGCAGAGATAGACTCAGGTGACCTATTTATAGGCATCATATACGAGCAGTGATATACTCAGGTGACCTATTTATAGGCATCATATACGAGCAGTGATATACTCAGGTGACCTATTTATAGGCATCATATACGAGCAGTGATATACTCAGGTGACCTATTTATAGGCATCAGTTACAAGCATATATAGACTCAGGTGACCTATTTATAGGCATCATTCACTAGCAGAGATAGATCAGATGACCTATTTATAGGCATCATATAATAGTTCTTGTAACCACATTGCTTATAAATATAATTATCTTTCAATAAATGCGTATAATGTGAGAACACTTTATGTGAGAAAATCTCCTTAAACATAATGCACATATAATAGTCTCGGTAATATTCCAAATTTTTTTCTCAGCAGAGACTAACCTAGTTTTTTGCAAAACATTTCTCAATATTTCATTCTTTTGACAGGCAGACAGATTTTTAATATAGCCTTTACGAAATCAAAGATGAAATAATACCTACAAATGATTAAAAATACCAATGATTTGAATCCAAACTTGGGACTACTCAGACATAAACCTATAACACTTTAAATTATACACCTTTGTGTTATTCTGTTATTCTATTATGATAAAAAGTATACTACTTACGACATAGACTCCTCCATGTTGACCATGGTGTATTTTATTATGCCGAACAATTGGATTGCTATTGGTGCGAATCTGTATGCCAGCTAATGCATTGCCTGTAAACATAGAACATGTTTATGTGTAGATTCATCTGGTAATATATCAAATAACTCAAGTTCATTTACTTCAAAACGTCGAAAAGAAACAGAAAATAAATCATTATTCTCTGAAGTAAATGGATGATTAAACTTGAGTTATTTCAGAGGACATGATAATGACATAACCTCTATATATTTAGTCATATGATTGAGATCAGATGAACTGAAGTCTTTCACCAAACTAAGATTCTCCTAAAGTTTATGTTATGAAGTGCTTATGTTAAAATAGGGATGGGGGAATATGAAGGAATTGATGCATCTCTTCATTTCTAAAAATTTGATCAAAACAAACAGTTTTGGATGATCAGCAGCATTTTATCGATGAAGAGTATAAATATTCAATTACAGCAAGAAGTTCAAATTTTCATTTTTCATTTGTTGGATCAGCAAGATGGTGAACTTATATTGGAACAATCTTTCTTTTTTTCAAACTTTTACATAAAAGAGAAAAAAACTTTTTGACATTTTAACTTACCATAAATATTATTGTATTCTATCAGTCCCCTTCCCTCCCCAAATATGTACACACCACCCTGGTGGCCATTATAGATCTCATTTTTCCTGGAAATAAAAATCAACATGCTTTCAACGTAAACTGACACAAAGCATTTTTGTGAAAAAATTAAGCTATTCAAAGAGGAGTATCTTTTTTGGTAACTTTGTGTTTCTGGGATCACGCCCCTCTATACATTCAGATTTTGTTTTTTCAATAAGTTTGCAAATGTGTGGTAATAATCTTCAGGAAAAGAAAATCGAAATTTTCGAAGTGTTTTGAAGTATTTAATGCTGATTTACAGAAATGAGTCGGAACCTTAAGCGAAGAATTTGTGTTCAGCAAGGCATTATTTCTAAAACCATAAAACAGCAAACATACCTTATAGTTGGATCACTGTTCGAGGTCACCCAAACACCAGCAAAGTTATTGGAGTGAATTTTATTCTCGATAAATTGTCCTCTGCCATTTTCGTGAACGTAAACACCACCTGTTTGACCATGATGCACCTCACATTTAACAACAGTGGGATTGGCTCCCGCCTTTACTTCAAATCCAGCTATTCTGTTATTGTGAATATCGTTTGATTCAAAGTAGCCCTGAAATAATAGTGTAATATTTACAATTAAACACACTCTCAGTGAGTTGAGATTAAAGTGTTGAATGAATGCTTAACTGCATACAACGAACAAATATAGGCCTAGATTCAACACGTATGCCTAAATTGTATTCTTATGAGGCTATGTTCAATTCATGAGGCTACATTTCATACAAGTTCTTATGGATGATTCATAACGGAATAACTTGTAATTTTTTCTTTCTACATGACTATAACAGTCACTTTATGAATGTTAATAATTACTCTTACCATGCCATTATCAAAGGTGAATATACCAACATCCCGACCGTGATGTATATGGTTGCGTCTCATGATGGGATTAGCATGGTTTTTCACCCAGATACCTGCCAGTGCATTGCGACTGATCTCGTTGTCTTCGTAGCAACCCTACAGAAAGAGTTAAATAAAATTTAATTAATCTTTTATTTTAAGAGTTATTTTGTAATATTGTGTTACTAGTATTTTTCCATGGTCAAAAGGTTCACAATGATTTTTTCCTAAAATCTCAGCTGATTTATCTAAAGGTGGCAGATTACAAATTTGACCACTTATGAAGCAAAACCTGAGTGCCAATTCTTACAAATACACCAATTCATTACGCTTTTTCTCTTCAAAAACTGAAACAAAATTGAATAGTTTTGAAACAAAACTGAAAAGCATTTTCCTCACCTGGGCAAAGTCTGTAACGTAAAGGCCAACATTTTCACAATCACTGATATCACAATTTTTTATATGAGGTTCCGCGCCAGCCCCAGACACACAGACAGCTGCGCCAACTGGAAAAATTCAAATAAAATAGAAGCTTAGTTAATTAATTTACCATGTGAAAAATATAAAGTAAATGCTTTTGTTAAAACCACTTTAAGACCCAATATCAGGCACAAATAAACTGAAAATATGATTTTGATTCTGAAATGAAATCATAGGTGTTAGCCTAATTTGTATACCTAAGTTTCATTACTCCATCAATGTTTTCTGCATTGTCTATATCTTCTGCAAGCTTGATTAGTTTGTTTGCAACTTTTTATATACATTATTAATGGCTGTACCAAATGAAATAGACTAGATGCGAGTAGAAATAATCTTGATTTACATCATTAAAAATTCACAATTCAGTCAAACTGATGTCATATTTGGAATCTACATGTAAAATTACATCTAGAAATGTGGTTTTGGAAAGAGTTTATTAACTTTGAAAAATTGATTTTCTTTGAAAATGTGACTTCTAGGTCGGGAAAATATCTTTTCTTGTGTTGGGCAGATAATATTTTCTTTTACTGGACATATTTTCATTTGTATAACTATCACATACATAAGGGTATTGTGAAAAGCAAACCACTAAAACTAATGAATATTCAAGTTTGAGGGAATTTTGTAATACCCTGCCATGTTATTTTCCCTGAATAAGCCACCTGGTGGCGAAACGGTTAACTACCTTCTCGCATCTGAGTAATTGCATAACAATAACTAGAAAGTTATTTGAAATTGCAATAAGAAGCTGAACCTACCAACAGATGAGCTTCGAACAACACAATGATCTACAATTGGTGAGCAGTTTTCTGTGACCTCTAAGGCATAATGCTTATGGTGTGGAACTGACGATCCGTGATCGGGAGTGAACTTTAATGTAACATAGCCGAGATAGGCCTCCCTGGCACCCTCAACAAACATGATAGTAGACTCGCTTTGTCGTTCAATAAATACATGGTCAACAACAGAACCCGGTGCTGAAAAATATACAAGTTCACAGCTATCATATTTTATTAAACTTTACTTCTTTGACATTGGCTGTCCATTTTGAGTTTGGCTACACTACTAACTATACATTTTGAATAAGCCTTCAGTTTTTCATTTTAAATTTTACCTATAGTTTTGCCTTAGTTATCAGTATCAGTTATCATAAATAAATATCATATATGGCCTTTGTATTTTTTCAGAGCAATTTTCAATGAATTATCACGTTTCTTAAATCATCATTTAAGCCTTTAATGATATGATGTAAATATTATTTACCTGCCCCAATGAGGTTGATATTAGTGTCAATCACTAGGAACTCTCCCTGGTACATCCCACTGTGTACCAGAATGAGGGCATTCTCCATTTCCTCTGTGTCAGCATAATTGTAGGCCTGCTCTATGGTATCAAAGAACTGGAGAGAAACAACATCTCATTAGACTCATATGAGTAGCCCAAGGAATATATAGGCTCTTGCGAGAGAAAAATGTTAATATTCACTCCCTCAGACACTTAACTAGAAATCCTCTGATTTGAAAGTGGATTTTATAAATAAAATGATTGTAGAGAAGAATTATATCTCCATATTATGAAGAAAATACTACATTGTTAGAATGCGAACTCTTCTTTGCTTCATACAAAATAGCCAGAGGGACTTGTGGGCTCTTGGGAGGCCCCCTAAATACTTCATTCAAAAAATATTAATTCACATTTTCTTCGAAAATTATTAGTCTCACTCAGACACCCAGCTAGAATTCTTCTGATTTGTAAGTACATAAATGAAATGATTTTAGAGAAAACCCATATCTCCATAGTAGGAAGACAATACTGCATTGTATATTAATAAAAATCTAGGTCAAAGGAATTTGCACACTAATTTGAATATTCACTCACCAAGATAGTTCTTCCTCTATACCTCTCTGGAAAATTCTCATACTGGTCATGATAGCCAGGCCTCACATGTAGACCACGATACTGGAAATGCAAAGATTTAATCACATTATTGAATGTCACTTCATCCATGAACGATCCAATGCTTACTTAAATTTTCCAGATTTTTTCTGCCAAAAGTGATGAATTTGGTTTTCCATGATCTTTTACTAGGAACTGGGAACCTTATAATTTTTCATGAATTTTTGTTAAAATAAATTGTATTAACCTTAAATAAGTCATTCCCTATCCAACTTCCAAGTGCAAATCAACATCAATTCAGCATTTCAACCTGTACTTAAATCATTCAAAAGGTGCACTTACTAATTTTTTAAAGCTTTCCCTCCATGGGTTTGTGTATTCTGATTCGTTAGGTTGAATAAACTCAAACACCTTTGGTTCTGGGTTCAGAAGAGGCATGTCATATTCATAGACACTCTGATAAAGGGTTTTCCTGAAAATGAAAATTGATTAAAATTTATACACAAAAGGATTTCCTAAAATGGACATGTGACTTAGAGCTAAATCTGGTTTTGTTTAATAAGCAAAATTTGCTTATCTATTTCTAAAATAAATAGTTTTTTCAACAAATACACTTAAATTCTTTGCAACAATGACAAAGTCCCTGCAGGTAAAACCTACCATAGCCCTGTCCCATTGGTAATCACACAAAATCTCTTCCTCTCATAATTTCATTCTTTGCAACAATGCCAAATTCCCTACACCCCAAACCTACCATAGCCCTGTCCCATTGGTAATCAATAAAAATCTCTTCCTCTCATATTTCCATTCTTTGCAACAATGCCAAATTCCCTACACCCCAAACCTACCATATCCCTGTCCCATTGGTAATCACACAAAATCTCTTCCTCTCATATTTCCATTCTTTGCAACAATGCCAAATTCCCTACACCTCAAACCTACCATATCCCTGTCCCATTGGTAATCACACAAAATCTCTTCCTCTCACATTTCCATTCTTTGCAACAATGCCAAATTCCCTACACCCCAAACCTACCATAGCCCTGTCCCATTGGTAATCACACAAAATCTCTTCCTCTCATATTTCCATTCTTTGCAACAATGCCAAATTCCCTACACCCCAAACCTACCATAGCCCTGTCTTATTGGCAAAGTATCTTGCACTCCCATTCTTTGCAACCATGCAAAATCTCTTGCACACTCTGACTTACCATAGCTCTGTATCATTGGCAATTGTGCCAAATCTCTTGCACACTCGAGAGGCATTGCACAGGTCAAACTCAAGGAGGTAGGAGAATATATTCAAGAGCACCTCATCTGGCATCTCATACTGCAAGTAATGGGCACCAACTGAACCTAAAACAGGAAAAGGAATTTGTTTTAAGGTCAATTGTGCCACGAAAGATGTAGGTAAGAAATAATCAATTTCATTATTTTGCCAAATTACATTTTCAAAATCAATTCTTAAAGTAAAAATAATTATTCAAGCTTTCTGTGAAATTCACTATTTACGATACAAAGAAAATCTTATGAAAGCTGCGTGTACCTTTTGTTAAAGCACCATTGATAGATCGTGATCTACGTGCCCGCTTTCCAGGAAGTACACCACTCATTAGATCGGCATCTTGGGACTGTGACGAGGCAGTTTTGCGGCGGAGATGGTAGGGATGGGCAACTGTGGCCGGGTTCTCCCCATCAGAACAGGAGGGTTTGTCTGTAAACTCTGCAAATAAAATACAAGTAGATAAGTTGAACTTATGTACATATGTACTTATTTTGTAATCTTGAGAATTAGTTGGGGACTTGGCATCTTTTTCATGTCAGCTATCATAAAAAAAGATTTTATCCTTGACGTAAGATCGGCACCTTAAATTTGCCAAATTTATATATTCCTAGTCTTAGATATAATGACACGTATCTCCTAAGCCCCGTTTACACCGACCGGTCTTTTTCACCTGACTTTTGAAGTCCTCTAGAGACCTGTGATGACCAGAAGTCTATTTCAACAATACCCCAATGTTTTTTAAAAGACCAATCAAGACTGGTAAAAGTCCTGTGAACTCTGACCTAAAAATCATGTCAAGACCAACGGTCTTTTCTCCTATGGCTTTATTTAATGACATGTGTCTATTACAGCAGGAATAAGGAAGTGACCCCTTCAATGCACAGGTCATCATTATTATTCCCAAAAAGGTCACATGTGTTTCTAGCTATATTTCAATCATTTCACTCATTATTTTTCAGAATATTCGCTTTTATATTCAAAATCAAATGAACTAATGTTCTAGTAGACTAAGATTTTCGACATCTAAAATGTCACTCGACTTTTTTGTGATTTTGAATCACAGATAGCATTCTGAAGTTTCAAATTGGCGCCACGTTTAATTTTTTGCATCCGCCTAATGTATACCACTTACCTTTTATTGATTCTTTCATAAGTTTCGTCATAAACTCAGTTTGACCAGAAGTATCTTTATTGCCGCTCGATTTAAAAAAAAAAATGTCCCTTTTCTAATCACCCGGATGTGCGGTTTACTTGGACTCGCCAAAAACGAGGGGTGTCAAGTCAAACGCAAGATGATAGAGATGCAGACATGTCACCACTCTCAGAGAATCTATTCCATAATTTCAACATTACTACGCGGTTTTACAAGCGAAAAAGGATAAGGGCAGGTTGTATATAGGACTGGACAAGATGAATATAAATATTCTCAATAGATGACACCTTTCGAAATAAGATGAACTGAACCTATCACGTCACCGATTTCTTAGAAGAAATTACGTCAGAAAAACAAAAGCTCCATAGAGAATTTTCGCTTGAAATGTTGAAAAGCAAGCCCAGTTTTCTATGGGAATATGCGGTAATTAATAGTTACATGTACAATATTACCGAGTTCGATGGTGCATAAGTTAGGCGGTGGATCATTTTGTGAGAACGACAATGTGATTCATTCGACTGTTACTTTTTGGAAGTTTTTTTGCAAAAAGTCGAGTGACATTTTAGATGTCAAAAATCTTAGTGTATTTTTACTTTTTCAGACAATTGGAGAAAATTAGAACTATTTCCTCGCCATTTCCCAGAGTTGTAAAACATTTTCCTTTCCGGTGTTTTCAGATTTATTCTTTGAAGGAAAGAAGACAGAAGTCCATCTATTTTTTAACTTCTGTTTGAATAAATGAATGTAAATTGGTAGAGCTTGTCCAGGTTTGTAATCAGGAGATATTATGTACTTCCAAGGCTGTTTCTGTATTTTAAACTTGCGCAAAATAGAAAGTCCTGATGTTTTCATTCATCTATAATTTTGCTTTCACTCACTTCCTGTTTATTATCTGGATTTTATCATGGGCTTTCAATTAGATTCTAGTTGAAAGCCCATGATTTTATCAAACATAACTTTGAATCTCTTTGCAGAATGTGAGTTTATTTCCCATTTACATAAGCTGATTTTCATTGTTTTTTGAAGTTTCACTACTTCAGCAGAAAGAGGATACTTTTTAACCGATATAGCGAAATCAAATGTTTCTCATGCAATAGCGAAATAAAGTTTTGCACATTTTATTGTTTATAGGACAGACCCGTTGATTTATCCCGGACACAGACACAATTGGAATTTCAACAAAATGTTCATTCTCTGACATATTTAAAATAAATTAATATTAAAATCAGCACTCATTGGGGACATACCACCCTCTAGAGTACAAAGAGAACACAAATTTGTAGTGAAACTTGGCTAGAGTCGAGGAAGGGAGCATCTCGTGTGATAATTTTACTGAACTTGGGCACGTGTGGTCCTATATTGGGCATGTCCTATGTCCTTAGTACATATGAAATGGTCTGATCAATCTATAAATCAACCAGTGGTTTTGTGTATTGATTTATGTGGTGTCACAGCCTTGGCTAATCTATAGATTGGCTTTGATTGACAAAGTCAGTGATGGTTGTTGGTTTTACAATTTTTTTCAGGAGCGTATGTTGTTATATGTGGACCTAAAATTATGGTATATTGTGTGTATTGATGAAACAGTATCTAGTCCAGGAAGTATAAATTGCTACTATATTGTAGAAACTCCCCATTTCGCCAAATTCACTTTGGGACTTCGATGAATTTTTTTTACAAAAACTCGGTCGTTGAAAACAAAGACCATAAACTCACCGATTAATTCACGTTCAGGAGAGGTTGAACACTTCCTAACTATCCTCCTTGATCGCCTGGCACGTAACCTTGTTGTCCGTGTGGTTACGGAAGACATAACTGTCTTTATATCGACAATATTACACAAAACATTCGGCCTAATTTCAAGAGTTCAATCTTCGGCCATATTGAAATATGATAATGACCTAAAATTAGAATACGAAAACGCTTTATTGTCCCGACGTTTGCCGTTAGATGGCATGCCCATTATCTACGAAAACTGTTCCTGGAGTAAAAAACATCGAAATTTAATGACAAAATACGATTATTCAATTTTTTGACTATAACTAGCATGTAGTTTTCAACATAGACTTAGTTTGACGTGAATATGTGAAACTAAAACAGGGTGTGTTGTGTTTTATCATGAAGGAATCACCCCCACGTGATAATTATTGACCAATCACAGCCCATTAATTGGGAAACCCCTTTTGCCGCGAAAGCAAAATAAAATGTTTTCCAATAATATTTTGATAAAAATGCGCTATACATGCACATATGGTGAAGCTATTGTTGATTAGATGGCGGCGTTATTTGGAAAAGTATTTGGGGGCATGTTTAAACTGACACATACCAAACAAGTGAGCGAAGAAGAAACAAGATTGATTTCAAATGTAAGTTCGCCTCAGACCTCGAGTGCAGGTTTTTAATTTTTGAGGTTAGCCTAGATTCTAAAACATCATTCTAGCTCTTGGCTTATCCATATTTTTAGATTCTAAAAACCAGTGTTGAATTTGACTCTATGTCATTCTATGGTGTAGGACCGTTATCTCAAATTTATTATAATGGACGATACAGAATGTACATCGCACCTCAGTATGTAAAGTTGTCTCTTAGGGCTGCCATCGAACTCAAATGTCAGTGTCGACAGTCGAACTCTGCTGTCGAAAATATTGTCGAAAAAAAATTGTTCATTAACACACTTTATACACTATCGGGGAAAAGCTTCATATAACTTATATTCATATTGGTATGTAATTGCCTAATATTGTTACTAAATGCCAAGTTAATAGAATATTATAGACGAAAATGGGACAAATACCTGCAATGTTTCGACCGGGATTTATTTCGACTGCTCGGGCGAAATCTCGTACAACGTCTCGCAAGAGAGAAGAGAAGTCATGAAGGGAACTTCCGGGTGAATTTATTTTTTGAAAATGAAATGAATGTGAACAATATTTCCGCAGAATACGCGCACATAACACGTTGAAATGTGTATTGAAATGTATTGGGGCCATTTGGATATTTTCAAGTAAGTATTGATATCGTTTGCTGTCGACATGACGGGAATTTTGTCGACTTCGTTGTCGAACTTGCATTTTGACTGACAAGTCGACGTTCCGACTAATGATGGCAGCCCTAGGGAGACATTAATAAACCTCAACCATCAAAAGTTGTCACAATGAGCTAAATTCTAAGTTTCATGTCTCAAACTCTCCCAAGCGGTAGAAAAATAATTCCCGTTCACTTTAAGTAGCACAATAAATGAATCCAAAGCTTCATACCTGCAAATGATGGATAAATTCCTACCAAATCGAACAAATGTTTTCATGGATCGCCATGTTTGTGATCCAAGGTGGATTGATTCCCAGAATGCAACATCAGTTAACCTTATTTACTCGTGAAAGGTTTCAAAATGGTGGAACAGCATTTTGAAAGCTGGCCAGTGTCATGTTGCATTCTGGGAGCCAATCCTCCTTGCGGCGTAATCGGGCTCCAAAATCACCTCAACATTTGAAGTGTCGGCATTAACATGTGAATATCACTTCAAATTTTTAAGTTCCTATTTGTCATTATGGACACAAATTCCACTATACTATCATTCTGGGACGGAGAAAATAGAGCATTCAATTCACTGAGGTAAGGATTTATGACATATGTGACAGAATTTCTTTTTCATATTGTTAGTAATTATTTATGTTCACCACTGTATGTATCCAACAGACTGAATTTATTCAGATGAAGGATACAGTCTACACTGCACCTACATGCACTTATTAGTACTCAAGAAAACAGTTCACTGGCGACTGAGACTAACAGAAGGTGATGCATACTAATTTCACTGGTATCAGAATAGATGTTAATTGTGCTTAAAAATAGGCGGAAAAAACTCCAATCTGTGTACCAAGGAAAAAAGACAAACAGAGACATATACAACATTACGCTTAATTATATGTCTCTGACATGATGTATCCTTTATCCATCGAACCTTTTTTTGATAAACTGCTCCTAAAGAATGGGTATCGATATGGCGAACTTTTTGAACACACGTTTCTCTTAAACCAGTCATCAAAAATTTCTGAAAATCTTACAAATTTTCAATTTAATGGCCATCCTTTGAATGGTAACAATATAATTTGAAATAGATATACATAATTTCATCTACATTGTTTTAAAAAACACATCAAACACTTGTTTTGTTCTTGGTATCATGTTTCCAGAGTGAAATTAAACACCTTTCCGAACCTCATTGGAACAAAATGACATAAACACAACATGTTTAGGTCTCTCAATATTGTAATTGTACAAAGGAAATTTTGGTTAATTTTAAAAAAGTATCTTGTTAATGAAATAAAAGGTTTTTCTTGATTTTTATCTATTTTGGGGGGATTTTGTTTTAATTTTTTGAATAGTTTTTTAAAATCAACCAAAATTCCTTTGTATAACTTCAATATTGAGAGATCTAAAAACATGTTGTATATGCTATTTTGTTCCAAGACATTTTATTTCATTCTCAAGAATTGGTAGAAAGGAGCAAAAACAATTGCACTAAAAAAACTAAAAATGTTAACAAAAACATTTCTAAATAATTTTCGCTTTGAGGTCGAGGAAGCATCAAAAGATCAAAGTCTGATAGGATACTAAATAAATCTAGTTTGGGGGGGGGGGGGGGTCAAAGCCATTTTAGTCTGCTATCCGACAAATTACAATTTTTGCCAAGGAATAGCTTAAAAATAAAGATTTTTCCTGATAATTCTTTGTCAAGATGCATGCAATATGGAATATTATGCCTATTGTTATTGTCAGATGTTTTAAGAATTCTAAAGTTATAATGCCCCCATGAAAGTCCCAAAGTCAAAGAAAACACACAAAAGTCTGCGATCAACTTTCATGGAATTTAGTTTTTGGGGGAGGAGCCCAAAGTCAAAACTAGATTTATTTAGTTTCCTATCGGACATTGAACTTTTGATGCCTCCCCTTAATTACCAAGGGTTGGTAGGGTTTATTGGAACGCTCTATTTACTATTTTCTTCTACTACTTTTTAAATTACATCAATATAATATGAATTTTTAATGACTGATTTGAATAATAATTTCTGGTAGAAGATTCTTCTGTCTTTTACCCTTGATGTACAGAGACTCAGAGAGTGGGGATGAATTATCTTTTGGGACAATTCTTCCATTTGTTTCGGTGCTTGACTCATTTTAGAATTAATTCCAGATGATTGGGAAAGTTGGAATTGTATTGAAAAAATTGAAACACAATATGTCTTAAGTGAGGCATTGCATTATATCAGTCTCCATATTTAAAAACGTCCCAGTTCCTTCATATTTCCATTATATAAAGATGGCATCTGTGTATATTTCTATTGTAAATTAACCAGAATTTATGCTGCCACCTTTTTATTTCACCACAAGAAGTGGTGACATATTGTTGTAGTCTCTAACATTTTTATTGATGGTGTTTGGCATTTGTAACAAATCTGTAACAAAGTTGGAGTCGGTAACAAATTTTTACAACTTCTAATAACTTAGCAAGTACTGTTTAGAATTGGCTTCAAATTTTTACTGTCAACATTTATAAACATGTTATAGGTAACAACACGTAACCACTACTTATTTATTGGCGGATTTGCTGTTTTGAACATTTGGTGGCTACTTAATTTGTTGGACTTGCAATATTACAATGTACGAATGGTACTAATTTATATGGTACTAAAATTACCGGAGAATTTGGCAGCTACTTAATTTGGCGGACTTTTGGCAGATCCGCCAAACTAAAACGGCCTCCAAATTAAGTAGAAGTACAGTTTATGACATGCATAGCTCAAGTGGTACACCTTTCGTCATGTAATCAGGAGGTTGTGGGTTTCAATTCCCACCAAGGTGGATGGACTCTTTAACACCATTTTCTTTTGCAGATATTCCATCAGTATGATGAGACACAGAAGGGATATCTCACTCGCGGGGAATTGAAGTTCGCAGTTGCTTCACTGTTTGGTTACAAACCTTCAAAGGTAAGGTTTATTTTATATTTTATCTACATATCAATTAAGCAGTACATGGAAATTTAGACTTGGATTTCTTAAGATTTGAGTTAAGTTATGCCAAATTTTACATAATATCTTCAAAATATCAATATGCTGTAGAATTAGAATTTGAATTCTGAGAATTGAATTTTGAGATTAGAGTTAATGTACTTTTTGTATAATTTCAATCAAAACCTTCACTACTTCACTATTTCAGTTTGAAGTTGATCAAATGATGGAAAATAACACAAACAAAGGCCAAGAAGAACAAGGTAGTTATATTTTATCCCATGGATATTTTTCAAGTCCATTTCATATTCATTGGTTGTATGGATGAAATAAAACAAAAATAAACTGTACTACAATGGCATTAATGGGGATCAAAATAGCATACTTTCACAAAGTATCCAACATCATCAATAACACTTTAAAGTGACAGCCAACATCATGTGCATAGATATCCCACCGAATGAAGTGTGAGAGGGATAAAGAGAAGCCGTCCATCCATCTGTCCGTTTGTCTGTTTGTTCATTTGTCTGTTTGTCCAGGCAATAACTCAAATAGCGGTTGACAGATTTGATTCGGACTTTATAGGCTTATGCCTTATGGATGTAGGACCTCTGATGGAGAAGTAATTTCAAGATGAATGCTCAATTCAAAATGGCCGCCACATTTTGTTAAGAATGTAATCTTTGATAACTTAAATACTAGTGAATGGATTTGGTTCCAAATTTGTATGCTTATGCGTCAGGGCAAAGGGGCTTTGCTCAAGAAGAAATTTTTAAGATGGCTGCAGAATTTTAAAATGGCCTCCATTTTTGAAGATGACAATTTTCAAGATGACAACTGTATTTCAAAACGGCTGCCATTTTTCTTAGAAAGAAGTAATCTTGTGTAACTCAAATACCAGTAGACAGTTATGGTTCAAATTTCATATGTTAATGCCTAGGGACAAACAAGTTCTGCTCAAGAAGGGATTTTGAAGACGGCAGCTGAATTTCAAAATGGCTGTCATTTACATATGCATATTTGCAGGCTAACTATGTCTACAAATGCAACACATTGATTCATAAAACCTTGAAAAACATAAGTGGAAGGGGATGAAAATCAGAAAAACATTTTGATCATCTCTTTGAGTACTTTTCCTTTAGATAATGCATTTGCCTAACATATGCACCTTTTTAAATCTTCAGAAAATGGCCACAATCCAACATATTACTGTCTAAAATCTGTTGCGATACCTTCCATGATCCTTTGACATCAAAACATGGTTAAAATAGGTTATTTTTCAACATGCTTCAATTTGACCAAATTTTCTTTAAAAAAATCATCTTCCAGTTCCCAGGAGTTCAAATCTGACTGAAGTTTTGATATTTGACCTTTACTTTACCTTCAGTGACCCTTGAAAGTCAAAAATGTTGCTTTTTCTAATTGATTTTTTGATTCAAATTTTGGTGAGCTTAAAGGACAACTGAAATAGCTTTTCTCAACTTGCAGCTACAAAAATGCGGTTTTCTCCATTGTAAGCCCACCGTAGAGTTCTTGTGATAGCCTTTATAAAATAAATGTTAGATAACTGCTAACAGTTATAGATAACGAAATAAAACTAACTGATGAATCAAATTGGCCCCCACGTGATTAGTAACGTCATATACAAAATATAGCTTTGGTTTATTGGTTCCATTGTAATCACAACGTCACGGCAACCATAGTATTGTTGTGTAAACAAATAACAAAACATTTTGGCATTATGACGTCATGATCTAATGGACCAAAACGGGCCACGTTGGGACCAGTGAGAGATCACGTGGGGCCAATAACGTCACAACCAATTCGAATATTGCTTATTAAGCAGCTATAACGATCGTTAGAGTGAAATAGTTTTCACACTACTGATGATAAAACATGTCCAAATACATCTATCAAAAAATTATATTGATTCCTTTAGGTTAAAAATACCATTTCATGTCTGCTTTAATCACAAAAAAACTACTGAGCTCTGAAAAAGTAAAATTTTCAAGGTCAATGTCATCACACTAGGTCACTACATGCTATCTAAATTTGATAGTAAGGATATACATTCATCTAAAGGTTCTACACTGTGAGCCCAGGGTCGTGAGTCCTTCCTTGATGAATTAAGGATTCGGTTAAAATTTTATATGCTGATGTAAATTACGTACAAATAAGAGAAAACTTACTTAAAGGCCCGCTTTGCGTATTTTCAACGTTTTTGGGTTTACATTTGAATTTCATAGTAAGTCCAATGTATTGATAAGAGCCTTATCTTTCATTTGACACCAACAACAGCTCAAACAGACCACATCAAAGCTTACAATAAATTATCAAAAAATATTTTCCATCTGTCAAGCTTTATATATCAAGTTTTTATCGTGGCATTGAAAGATAGCGAAGTTGTTTGTTTTACATGATACATTTATTTTTATAGAAGTGTCACCATCTTTTAAAATCAACAGTAATTTAAAATATGCACTTTGTTTAACATGTGCATGCATGTCTAATGATCTCTGAACTTCAAATGCTTTTTTCTATGTGAGTTCTTTTTTTCTTGGTTCAATATTAAAGCAAATCAAACTTTGTGTCATATTTGAGCAAGTATGTGAGTAACAGGTTTCAATTTTTTTTTTTTTTTCTTCTAAATTAAATATAGTGTGCCTTTAAAGGAATATTCTTTGTCAGACAAGAGGAGGGAAAGCCCCAGAGTTTAAAGATGACACTATTAATTACGTCTCTTGCTTACCACCTTCGTTTGTTCGAATTTCCATCGGCTAATTATCAAATACTACACTTCGATGGGATGTTTTAATTGATGTAGGCATATTCCGTACACCTTTCTTTATCTTGATGTGTAATGAGAAGCTATGATATTGGTTAACACACCAGAAATGAACATAATATTATTCGAAGCGTAATTTGAAAATTTTTAAACCGCCATTGATGACGTCATTTGTTCGTCGACTTTTGACCAATCAGCGACGATGTCATCTCAATACAGATTTACATTATAAGCGTATGTCATCTATGAAACCCTGGTGTTTCTCCCCCTCTGTTGCCAGACCATTTCTCTAACTCCCTCCCCCTGATTAAAATTTCTCTAACTCCCTCCCCCTGATTAAAGTTCATCCTCAAACAAACAAGATATAATAAAAAGCAGTAGAAATGGATATTTCCACCAAATCATGTTTCTTATCTCATCCAGTTATGGCATTGAATAAAGTAAATGTTCAATTAATGTTTCATGTAAAATTCATTTTGTGTATTTAATTTCTATTGTCAAAGTTGCATCCGATCTGGTAAAACAAATAACCATGGCTTTAGTTTCCAATAAAACTACTTCACTTGACAATAGCGTGATTATTTGTAGTCATTTGATCAATGAGGGGCGGGAGAAAACTGTATTACTACATTCACTGGGTATATGTATTTTTTAATTTTAATTGGTTGGAATAGCAGCTCTTAAATAGGTTTTAGCCTAACCGAGGCCTTTCTGAAAATTTTGGTTGCCTGTTCAATGCATGGACAATTATGAAAAGTAAACAATGATGATTTCAGAGAGTAGTTTCATTTCGTTCAGTGGATGAGTTGCGTGTGCACTCATAACTGATTATAGAATATAATTATGGGGAGCGATATTTAAAACAATTTGTCACAGGCAACTTCAACTAAAGACATTTTATTGAAAATGAGCCCTTTGCCGGATAATTGGTAAGCAGTTGCGATCTTATATTGCAAAACCTGACATATATTGATAAAAGATTTTGCGGGAAATAAGCTGTGAAATGAGAGATATTGACGATTGATCAGATTTTTTAATTGTTCCATTGATTTTGTATTGGAAAACGCACTGTACAATCCATGTTGTATTAAGAAAACTGATAAATGTGGATTGTTTTACCTTCATTAAATGCTGCAGAGACTTCATATCAGTCTAAGAACTACCACTTTGTGCCCTAATTTGTGTTATTTTCAACAGGGAGCCTGAGTGTACCAGGCTAAGTATGCTTGTCACAACTGGTAGGGGGTGTGTGGCAATGTTATGCATTATTCTGTTGAAGAATAAATGAGTCCCATGAATACCCTTTTAGAGAGCGATAGTTGCATCAAATTCCTGCCCCTTACCAAGGCCATTGATTCATCTGGATTAGTTCCTGGGTAGAAATGGTTTCAGTGGACTCATGGTCTCCACCACTCAGATTCAAAGTACAGCAAAGCATGTATATGTGAACACCTCTTTAATCAAAACACTTCTCAATGTAAATAAAACCTCAACTGCCTCATCCTGGCTAGACTACATTTCCATTATTTAGATTCTAAACTAGCTAACTAGCTCAGTCAGAAATATGTATGTTTCAAACATATGTTTGTCATCAAAAATATGAATGCAAAGTTATGCTTATAGAAAATATTAAAATTTGAACTAGTTTGATGATGGCAATTAGATGATATTACCCTTACATCATGAGGTTGTTTAAAATTTAATCAAAATTGATGATTTAAGATTAAAAATCTATAAGAGTTAAACAAGTAATTTACAACTCATCATTGAGGAATATTTATCAGCAGAGGATGTTAAAAAAGTGACATTTCAAGATTAACGTAACATGGGAGTCAATGGGAGGAAAAAGTGGTTTTTAGGAATAGCCAGGTGATCGGATATACAGATTTTACCAATCTCAACAAATGAATAAATATTAGTCCATTAGATAATTGCTTATTATGGTGTAAATACCATTAAAAGTGTCACTTGTTTTGTTTGATTTCATTTCATCCAAATGCAATACAAGCATCTGTATATTTACAAGCAAATAAGAGAACTCGGGGTTCCTTCGCAGAGGGGTTCCTGGCTCTGTCTTTCATTGTAACATTAAAACATGACTGCAGGGGCTATACTCATGGCAGGCCCATAGCCAGGGTATTTTTCAATCAAATTGTATTAATTGTTGTTTCACCCAGGGTATTTTTCAGTGAATTTGTATTGTTTTCACCCAGGGCATCTTCAGTCAAATTGTATTGCTTTTTGACCCAGGATTTGAGGGTATTTTCAGTCATATTGATTGTATTGCTTTTTCACCAAAGGTATTTTTCAGTCAAATTGTATTGCTTTTTTCCCAAAGATATTTTTCAGTCAATTTGTATTGTTTTTTCACCTAAGGTAACCTCACACACACAGCATAATAATTGCATTGCCATGGATTGCACGTAAATGAAGGTACCATCGAATTGTAGTGTTGACTCCCTGCACTGCAGCAGTCTGGTATTGCGTCCTGCCAATGGCCATGTGCTGGCTCCATTCCCCACTCTGGTGTAACTCCCCGCCAACAGCCAAAATTTCCACCCGCATCCAGAAGCTCATTTGCTCCTCCATTTCCTCCGATCCCTGGAAAACCATCGAATAAATCGCGGCAGTCGGAAAAGTAATAGTTGGTATCACGGCCATCTATGTAGCAAAGACGCCATCCGTCTGGAATCGTGTCATTCGTGGAGAGGTTGATTGTGATTTTCGCTTCACGCATGATCCTTCCACACGCTGCAAATTATATTGCAAAGGAAAATTATCATTGGGGTCACATTTTGGAATTTAAAATATATGTGAAATAAAAATAATCCTAATTATATGAGATAGAAATATTAATACACCATAATTTATCTCATTATTAACTTTGAATCTCAAATGAATACTTATAACATGAATTTAATCTTTTAATTTTTTGTTATTGATTATATGTAATTTATGTTAAACTGAAGTTAGTTTTATATGTAAACCCAGCTTGACCTTGTCCCGACTGAATCATATTTTTTTATCATATAGATTTTGATTCATTAGCCATTGATTATTTTAGTTTGATTAACTTAAAGGTGCAATAATTAGTGCAGAGGGGTCATTCAACGATCATGGACCAGTGTCAAAATATATTTAAGTTTGGATATTTCATCAAGACTTACATCTATTTTTATTATCTACAAAGAAACCCCCTAGATAAACATTATTTTAGCTGATATTCCTCTTGAAACATGGTGGATCTTAAAAATATAAAAGTGGAAGTCCCCTTTTTGAAGCTTTGAACTGAATTTACACTTCCTAATGCTAAAATTGATAATTTATCCATACATTTTAAGAAAATAGGTATGTCAAAGAAGATGTTAAACCAAATGTTGCCTTGATAGCTCAGAAAAAATGAAAAAACTTTCCTATTTTCCCTACAGTCCTTATTGCCCCTTTAATCACGCCCGGTGATCGTGAATATGGGACGGAGGGGGAGCAGGCAATTTCTGCTAGGAAATTCAACAAATCTGGAAGATTTATTTTTTCAAGAAAAAGTTAACAATTGAATTTCTAAATGGATAGGCGCACGGTATGGTAGAATATGTTAGGTTTTCTGGGATTTTTTCTGAAACGATACGCATCTAAGGTATGAGATCTATTAAAAAAGGCGCAAGGCCATCAACAGGCACAAATCAACGTTTTTACTATAAATCAAGCAACAATGGTCTGGACGACCTGTAATAAATACTTGTAAGGGATGTTATCATAACTAAATTAATGTCATTGCTGAATTTATAAAATAAGTTCCCATATGTGAAATAAAATATCGAATTTGGGACGGAGGGGGGGGAGCAATATGTATATAAGACATGATTAGAGATGTTTCGCAACTTTAAGTCCTTTTACTCCAAATGTCCCAATTTTTCAGTCTCCGGGGGTATATCATCCAGTTTCTTACTAAGTTAATGAGTTCATTTTTCAAATACAAGAATTTGTGTGAAGTTGTTTCACTTTATAGAATTATTACTCCCCCCCTCCGTCCCCTCCCCCCCTCCGTCCCATTTTAATTATTTTCGATTATTTTTTATTTTACGTATGGAAACTTATTTTATAAATTCAGCAATGACATTAATTTAGTTATGATAACATCACTTACAAGTATTTATTACAGGTCGTGTAGTCCATTGTTGCTTGATTTATAGCAAAAACGTTGATTTGTGCCTGTTGATGGCCTTGCGCCTTTTTTAATAGATCTCATACCTTAGATGCGTATCGTTTCAGAAAAAATCCCAGAAAACCTAACATATTCTACCATACCGTGCGCCTATCCATTTAGCAATTCAATAGTAAACATTTTCTTGAAAAAATAAATCTTCCAGATTTGTTGAATTTCCTAGCAGAAATTGCCTGCTCCCCCCCTCCGTCCCATATTCACGATCACCGGGCGTGTTAATTATCTTTTGATATATCTTTCCCAAGAGACATTGGCCTAATTTGCATTTTTCATGATGACAAATGAACAGTAAAATAAAATAAAACATTTATTAATTGTAGAATATTGAATTTCATACATCGAGCTTACATAGTGATTATATTTTAACTCAGCCTTGTCATGAATTGCACCATGACAGAATCACAAATCTTGCAAAAAATCAACGTTGTAAAAAATCAACTTCGTAAAAAATCAGCTTTCTAAAAATTCACCTTATATGCCTGCTTTCTTGTCAAAAATGAGTATTCATTAAAATAGTTATTTTAACTTCCAATTCCATCTCCTCCCTCCCCTGCTTTTGAAATAATACAAGATATATGAATGGGGAGGGAATTCACATTCAAATACTAAATACAGCACAGTAAGTTACATAATGCATAATGTCAAATCGATATGTATAATATGTCTTGTTTATTCTAATGCAAACTAATATGCTATCATACTATAATTATCCCAACGAACGAAGTTCGGTAGGGATATAGTGAAGCCCTCCGTCCGTCCGTCAGTCCGTCCTTCCGTCCGTCTGTCCGTCCGGAAGATAACTCAAATATTAGTTGACAGATTTTCTTCATATTTGGTTGAAAGATGTATATTGATGAATAGTTTTACGCAAAAAAAAAATTTTTCAAGATGGCCGCCGCTTTAAAAATGACGGGACTTTTTCGCAAAAATCATAAATTTTTCATTCTAAACCAAAGTAATTAATATTATTGTTTGAAATTTTGGTAGTATATTCGCAACATCTATCTTTTTCACATATATTCCGTGTTTTTCATCCTGACCCCCAGGGGCCGTGTATGGGGGGGTCAGGAAAACAGAAATTTTCGCTAATTTTTAGATCTTTCTGGAGTATAGCTTTATTATACTCAAATGAAAGGCAATGAAGAGTAGATTGCAAATATTGTATCTTTTTTCTGATTCGAGCCTCATAAAATTCAAAATGGCCGTCTAATGTACGATTTCGCAACAATTTTTCGATCCCTTCAACGTATGGCTATATAATACTCAAATTGAAGGAATTTTGGAGTAGATTACAATTATGGTATTATTTATCAGATATGCACCTCAGAAAATTCAAAATGGCTGCTTTGCAGGAATTCGCAATTCTTAAATCTAAATTTTTCAATTTTAACCAAAGTAGTGAGTATAATTGATTGGAATTCGGTAATTGATATTTTGTTCGTTGGGATTTGCTACTCCGCGGAGTTGCCATTATCTAGTATTTATTCAGATTAACAATGCCAAAGTTGCTTTTACATTAATGATGCTTGAAACTGGACTGTTAAAATTATATACTAGACTATACTTTTTCTGTGCATCTGAATTTATTACAGACTTATCTTACAAAATCCTAGCAAAATGCCTAGCATTTTTTAAAAAGTGCCAGCCATAGTATTTTGGAGAGTTTGTTTAATGCTTTACTATCATGGGGATTTCACTTGAAAGAAAATATATTATTTTAATAAATAAAATCTTACAAAAATCTTTTGGAGCCAGAAAAAAAGAAAATTATGAAAATGAATATGAATTCAGTCATCATCAGATTTTTTTAATTTATGCCTAGTTTAGAAAAAATGAGCATGAACTAATTACTAATACAAATAAATAAAAAGAAAAAAACTCACTTAAGTTTCGATCTGACATTGGTATCTCAATATACACAGAACCTGTCTCGTTGTAAGTATTTGTAGAGTTTACCACTGTATCAAGATATCTGTTGTATAATCTGCATATACTTGAGTCATCTGAGAAATGTGCGGAGAGACAGTCTTCGTTTTCCTTACACATAAATGCACAGGTTGTTGGACTTGTTGCGCTGAAATCATCAATTGTATGCCAGGAGCTGTTAAGCATAATGTTCATGTAATTCTTGTTAGATTTAAAATAATCAGTTTTTGTCACACTTCCCTCCACCTGATTAAAGTTTGTCCACGAACAAGATATAAAAAATAGTAGCAATGGACATTGCCACCAAATCATGTTTCTAATCTCCAGTCGTGGTGATTTTTAAAACAAATGTTCAATTCAAGTTTGATTAAAAATTCATTTGGCACATCTATTTTCTTCTAGCAAACTCCCATCTGGTAAAACAAATAGCCAATGCTTGAGATCCTTTCCAATAAAACTACTCCACTTAACTACAGCATGTTTATATCAAAGAGTTGATCATTTGATCAATGGGGGATCTTGACATTTTACCCCTAACAAAATTTTTCCCTAAATTTTTCCAAATCGACAAAAAATCCCTGATCAAGCCTAAATGTGTGCATGTACTGTATGTCACATATTAATATTTTTTCAGGATATTTTTTCTAAATTGACAGTAATTTTTTTACTGAGGCTAATGTTTTCTAAAACATGATAGGTCCCCAAATATAAGTATCTATTTATTCAACCTATAAGCCATTTCATCATATATCTGGTTTCCAGCGTCATATATCCCTGCTAAGATGAAGTAGAGGTCTTGTGACTTTCAACTTCATGTTCATGCCTTAAAGTTTACGTAAATATATATATTCAATTAATCAAACAGAATGTTGTCTCATTTATTGACAAAATAGTCAATTTTCAGATTAATTGGATGCTGTATAATTAAACACATCTGTGAAGTATACACTCACATCAATTGTTATGAAAAAATAATACTGATTTTGAATGGCTGTCAATAACAATAACAGTTTCCTCAAAAAGTTATTGTTCCATCTTGTTATACTGTAAACTTGAATTACTGGTAACTTGGCAGTCTTTAAAGGAGTGGTATCGATATGGAGAACTGAATTCAACATTGTTTTTCTCTTAAACCAATCATTGAAAACATTCTGTAAAAAAACACGATATTTTATGTAATGTTGACTGATTGACAACAATTAATGCGATATTTATTTAGAAATACATTATATTACTGTTTTGTTAACATTTTTGTTTTTTTAGTGCAATTGTTTTTGCTCCTTTCTACCAATACTTGAGAATGAAAAAATGTCTTTCCGAACCTTGTTGGAACAAGATACAAGATGTTTTTAGACCTCTCAATATTATAGTTTTACAAAGGAATTTTTGGTTGATTTTCAAAAAATTAAAACAAAATCCCCCAAAATAGATAAAAATCAAGATAAACCTTTTATTTCATTAACAAGATACTTTTTTAAAAACAACCAAAATTTCCTTTGTACAATACAATATTGAGAGACCTAAACATGTTGTGTTTACCGTATTATCTCTATTAAACGCACACTCTCTAATAAACGCACACCCGACTTTTTGTCCCAGGGTTGAAAGTCCTGTCCAGATAATATTGAGATCTGACGAAGCTCCATTGTGGGCGATAATAGAGCATTTTCACCGTTCGTTAAAATAATGCATCATGATTCATGACGTCACGATTTTCCATCATGCAACGTAAGAAATTTCTTCAGGTGTTCGTGTAAATAACACACAATAGTGTATTTATATACTAAATTTGTCGTCTAGGAGCTCACAATTCAAGGTAAAAACATAACATATAGCATATTCTCTCTAATAAACGCACATATCTACTATATTTGATCGATTTAAGGTATAGAAGTAAATTTTCACCCATTATCGCCCACCATCATAATTTTTTAGAATTCCCGGGGATTTAGCTGCTTGAAACCTCTCCCCAACGGGAATTTGCTAAGCGCACTGTGCGTTTAATAGAGATAATACGGTATGTCATTTTGTTCCAATGAGGTTCGGAAAGATGTTTCATTTCACTCTGGAAATGTGATACCAAGAACAAAACAAGTGTTTGATGTGTTTTCTAAAACAATATACCCTCTGTATCAAAAGTCTTTTCCTATTGAGAAAACCCTTAAATAACTTTTGTGTAAGGCAAGTAAACTTAATGAAACTTTTAACGCATTATTTGAGGCATATAATACACCCTCTGTGAAAATTTGGAGACAATTGATTGATTTTTACTCAAAATATCACATATAGAACATAGTATCTACCAAAAACACCAATGTGACTTTTTCCAAGTTTGTGACGTCAAACTTACCTAAGATTGTCAAACTGACCAAAATCAGATTGCTCTGTAAAAGTATGCAGACAAAGTCTTTATATATAAAATGCTAATTATGAGCAGTTTGTGTTATTAAATATACAAAAAATGTACTCTGAATGTCCTCATAAATATTAACAGCCCTGGACCATGTTGTACTCCACTTTACCCTTTCCTGACTAAAATTATTTGAGGAATTCAGAAATATGTTGTCACAATAAGCACTGCTATTCTTAATATATCAATGTTCGGTGCATTATGATTCAGAATTATTGCAATAAAATGGAAATATGATAGAATCTTTTGAATTAAATACCAAAAGTACATCAAGAATATTTAGAAGATAAACCCCTGAGAAAATCATATTGACACATTAATCACAAAATTATACTTATTGATGTCATTGGGCAGGAAAGGGGTAAATATTAAGGAAATATGGCATAACAATGAACAGTTAGGCAATACTGTTCTAAGACCCAAGTGTAAGGACTTTTGCATTGTTATTATACAGCTTTCAGTGACACCTTTATTTTATGAAATTTACAACTCTCATGAACAGGATCATTTGTAAAGTCTATAACATATTCTGATTGCTCATATTAGCATATTATATATAATTACCTTTGTCCACTTAGTTTTGCAGAGCAGCCTGGCTTTGGTCAGTTTGGCAATCTTAGGTAAGTTTGATGTCACAAACTTGGAAAAAGTCACATTGGTGTTTTTGGTATATGCTCTGTATGTAATATTTTGAGTAAAGATTAATCAATCGTCTTCAAAATTTTGGATAATGTGTATCATATGCCTCAAACTTTGTGTGGAAAGTTTCATTAAGTTTACTGGTCATTTACTAAAGTTCTTTGAAGTTTTCCTTAATAGGAAAAGACTTTTGATACAGAGGGTAGATGAAAGTATATATACATTTTTCAAATTATATTGTTACCATTCAAAAGATGACCATTAAATTGATGATGTGTTAAATTTTTAGATTTTTTATGACTGGTTTAAGAGAAAAATGTGTTCAAAAAGTTCTCCATATTGATACCACTCCTTTGAATTTTCTGAGTATTGATGACTATTTATGTGCCAAATTTTTGAGAAAATCCCTTAAGATTTACATTGTAAGAATGGGAGATTAAAGGTTGTATGTAAAGCAAATTAAATTAATGGACATCTTGAATTTCAAAAAACAAACAAAAATGTGTATAAAGCTTTGATATCTTTTACTGCACCATCAATTTGGAATTCATTACCTATTGAAATTACATCATCTGGAAGTATTTATATTATGGAAAAAGAATTTAAAAAATATTTTATCAATCAATAATACCAATTTTAAATAACCATAGTGGGCATTAATATGATACATAATTAGTCAGACATAGATAGTAGCATTCATCACACAAGCAGATCCCCAATCTGTACATTCCATGTTTGATTATAAACACAGGAATATACACAAGAAGTGTCACCCGTTTACTACATACATTTGATGTTGAAATATATATGAATAAATAAAATAAAAAAAGTAAAAAAAAATCATTAAAACAAGGTAAAATAGAGTAGATCAACAGAAATGATCAGTACCTGAGCATATGGAACAAATCGTTGATGCACCCACTTGAGATTTGGAAATCAGACCATCCTAGCACCAGTTTCTATAAAACTCATTTGAACTCACTTGAAAATGAAAAAATCAGAGCTTTAAGGGGTGCTAGGAAAATGTACAATTGACCAAGCAATGTCTTTACCATCTCAAATGCAATATCCTCAAAATAACCATGGTATGTTATCCATTGTTGGTGAAGTTATTTAAGATTCAAAGTGCATGATTTGCCAGCACATTTTTAGAGAAATGAACAGATGATTATAGTAAAAATCGTTAGTTTTCCTCAAATAAAATATGAGAATTTTTTAGTTATTAGGCATGATATTGAGAAATGATATTACCCTAAAATGTTCTAAAATTGAGACAATTTTTTGTTAAGGCTTCTCACTAGATCTGATACTCCCTTTATGGTACATGTATACTCCCTTTTTTCTGTATTTAAGTTCTTACAACCATTATTGGGTATTTTCTTACAATTTTCGCTCTATTTTTTAAGTTTGTCAGGATGTGAACCAAGGTCATGTCCTATGTGTTGAAATCCATAGTTATTGTCTTGACACACTGGGAGTTAAATGTAGTCTCATCAAACATGTATAGAGCAAACAAGGAGAAAATGTTTTACGATTTATTGACTGAAACCAGATCACCATTGTAGTTGAAGACAAGTAAAATCAATTAGAGTTAAAAAATGAACATAAGAAAACAATTAATGACGCAGACTTGTCCCAGTTTCTAATAATGAAAATAAAATAACACTGTCAATTATTGACTAAGATGGAAAACTATAATCAACTAGAAAACGACAACTCCACGGAGTAGCATATCCCAACGAACACTTTAACATATATGAATCTCACAATGTAATATTTACCAACTACTCTTCCCTTGAAATTTAATCGGTAGATATCAAAATACATACATTAGAGATATATCAGAATTTCCACTGATTAAAGCATTTTGGTGACCATTTAGGAATTTCTGTTAGGCAGCCATTTTGAATATAGCCATACTTTGAAGAGAAAAAAATTATTGCAAAATCCCACATAAGTTGGCCATTTTGAATTATACGAATCAGAAAAATGATACTATATTTGCATTCTACTCTAAATTACCTTTCATTTGAGTACAAAGCTATATTTCAGAAAGGTCTCAATATTGACACAAATTCCTGTTGTCAGCCATTTTGAATTATCTGAGGCACAAATTGGAAAAATAATACCATATTTGGGATCTACCTTAAATTGCCTTCAATTCGAGTATAATATAGCCATACTTTGAAAAGATAAGAAAATTATTGCAAAATTCCAACATAAGGAGGCCATTTTGAATTTTACAAGTCCCAAATTAGAAAAACAATACAACAGTTGCAATCTACTCTAAATTGGCTTTCATTTGAGTATAATAAAGCTATACTTACGAAAGATCTCAAAATTAACTCAAATTCCTGTATTCCCGACCCCCCATACACAGCCCCTGGGGGTCAGGCTGAAAAACTCAGAATACATATGTTACATAGATAGATGTTGTGAAACAATAATATTTATTTCTTTGGTTTAAAATGAAAAACTAAAGATTTTCACCAAATATTATCGCCATTTCTAAAGTGGTGGCCATCTTGAAAAAAAAAATTTTGCGTAAAATTATTCACCAATATACATCTTTCTACCAATTTTGAAGCAAATCCATCCACTAGTATTTGAGTTATCTTGCAGATGGATGGACGGAGGGCTTCACTTTATCCCTATCGAACTTCGTTCATTGGGATAATTATGGGCTCAAAAATATTGGATGAAATAATACTGTATTTGTCTTTAATTTGGTGAGTGTTTTAAATTGGCTAACCATGAAATGGTCGCCAAAATCCCCGGGTTTATGATATGTTTATCGTACAGTGCACTTCCAGTTATAAGAAAGATACCAAGATGGCCGGGCCGATTAAAATAGAACCAAAGAGAAATATTGAAGAAATTTATATAAACAACGCTGACAATGAGTATCGTGAATTCGATTGGATGAGAGGATGTCTTGGATGCTTGAAAATCTGCCAATTTAAATAAACGCCAATAGCCCAAAAACACAAAATCGCCAAATAAAGTAGCGCCAAATTAAAGACAAATACAGTATGATGTACGCATATAAGAATTGCAGATAATGATTGAGTTCAATTCGCTTTTTAAAAGAAATGGTATTTAACCTTTACCATGCTGCCTTATTTCAGCAAAAAGGCTTGAGATATTTCAACAATAAAAAGATTAATGTAGCTGATATTTTCATAACTTTCTGAAAATTGAGCATTGAAATGTTTAATGCATAGGACATCCACTCCCCTCCATAAGTTTGACAACCCTAACTCCCACATTGGATTACATGCTAAAACCTATTTTTGTTTGAATTTTATTTCCATAATCTGTAAAGAAAACTTTTAGGGCTTTTTAAAGTGACATCATTTCGAAAACCTCCAATTTTTATTTCACCACCAAAAAGGTGACATACTGTACTCCAGGTATTGTTCGCGTGCGATTTAATTTCGCTTTGTTCACGAATGTAGTAAAATCGCGAACATTTATCATCCTGAAATTTGTGTTTTAAATCCCCGGAGATTTGACCCAGTTTCGTCCAGTGTTGTTGGGTGATAATTCAAAAAAGGCCTAAAATGTCTAACATTTTGAATTGGCTTATTAGGCCAACAAAGGCAAGAACTGTTGACGACAATGATATCCTACAAATTTAAGTTGAAAAAGCTATTCAAAAATATTCAAATAAATGCCCTAGACGTGGGAAATATACAAACATGATTCGGATTCTGAACAGGCTAAAATTACCGGCGAAATGTCATCAACTCAAATCCGCGAAATTAAATAGCCGCGAAATTGCAATTTTGAAAAATCGCGAAATTTTATAGCGTCAAAATTTACCCGGAGTACAGTATTGTTATGGTCTCCGTTTTTTTCTGATGGCGGTTGCAGGCCTGTCAACTTGGGAACACCTAACATGAGTGACTTGGAAATGTTGAACACCTCCCCTCAAAATGTGGACACCTTGGTCCAAATCTGAACACCTTGATCCAAATTTTGAACACCTTGGTTTAAATTTTAGGACATCTTGCCAAATTTTGAACACCTCAAATTTTTCGCGCTCGCTACGCTCGCGTTTCAAACATCCGTCAACGGGGGGGGGTGGGGGGGGGGGGGGGGGGGGTAGGTACGAAAAATTTCGAATGGAATGCGTGACATATACAAAATTTCGAACGGAATGCGTGACATATACGTAATTCGCGTGAAAAGTCCGAACGAAATGCGTACATTTTTTTTCCGGCGTTCGTATTTTTGCTGTGTAGACGATCTATTTTAGAAATTTTTCTACAGAAATATTTTTGCGTGACAATTACCAGGTAAAATGCGTATTTGCGTGACATTTTCTGTCACGCAAAAATAACTGGCGTGACTTCAAATTCTTCAGCAAATGCGTGACAAATACGCAAATTGCGGGACAGTTGACAGGCCTGCGGTTGGCAATAGGTGGTTGGCAATCGGCAGTTGGCCTCTGTAACAAATTCTTACAACTTCCAATAGATCTAACTTAACAAATACTGTTTAGACTGACTTCAATTTTTTTCAAAATCATCTACAAAATATCAAGAGTTCAAATCTGACTTTAGATTCAAGATTTGACTCTCAGATTGACCAATTTTTTTCAAAATTGTCTACGAGTTCTCAGAAGTTCAAATCTGAATCTAGATTTGAGATTTCACCATCAATGACCTTCTCGGGGTCAAAAAGGTCTTTTTTTCAACATAACAAATTTTTTCAAAATCATCTACAAGTTCTCAGAATTTCAAAGATGACTTAAAGGCTCACTTTGCACATTTTTTGGGCAAAATAAAGACTTACATTTGAATTTCATAATATGTCCAATTGATTGATAAGGACTCTATCTTTCATTCAACACCAAAAACAGCTCAAACGAACCACATCAAAGCTTACAATAAATTATCAAAAAATATTTTCGATATTTTGGGTCAAGCTTTGAATATCAAGTTTTTATCAATGTCATTGAAAGATGGCGCAGTTGTTTGTATTACATGATACATTAATTTTTATAGAAGTGTCACCATCTTTTGAATCAAATGTAATTAAAAACATGCATCACTTTGTTTAACATGTGCGTGCAGTACTAATGATCTCTGAACTTCAAATGCTGTTTTCTATGTGAGTTATTATCCCATCGAACGAAGTTCGGAGGGATATAGGGAATGCCTACATCCGTCCGTCTGTCCGTACGTCTGTCCGTCCGGGCAATAACTCAAATACCGTACAGCCGTAAGCCCGATTTTGTTCATATTTTGTACACATATACCTAATGGGGGTAGAAGTTCTGCCCGAAAACTGATTTTAAAATGGCCGCTCATTTAAAAATGGCGGCCATTTTAGTGCCGATTTTACAGTAATTTAGGTACTGCATATAAAACTGTAATAGCAATTTGTTTTAAATGTAAAAATAGTTTTAAAGGACATTGATTAAGCTAGAAATGTAAATAGAGAAGACGTACCTGGCAGCCATCTTGAAAAATGACTGCCTTTGCACGTCTTTTTACAATTTTTGCTGTAACTTGAAAAGTAGTAGAGCGATTTTGTTCATATTTGGTATGTGAATACTCTAAGCATGGCACAATGTCTGATGACATTTGGGTAGAAGGCGGCCATTTTGAGAAATGGCCGCCATTTTTACGTGTGTTATTTAACATTTTTTACTGTAAGTCAAAAAGTAGTAGAGCCATTTTGTTCATATTTTATATGTGAATACTATAAGCATGACACACTGACACACTGTTTAATGACACTTTGGGTAGTAGGCGGCCATTTTGAAAAATGGCCACCATTTCTTACGTTTTTTACGATAACTTTAAAAGTAGTAGAGCGATTTTGTTCATATTTGATATGTGAATACTCATGACACTTCGCGTAGTAGGTGGCCATTTTAAAAATGGCTGTAATTTTTACATTTTTTACTATAACTCAAAAAGTATTGGAGCAATTTTGTTCATATTTGATATGTGAATACTGGTAAGGATTGCATACTGTCTTATGACATTTTGGGTAGTAGGCGGCCATTTTAGAAAATGGCCAGCATTTAAATGTATGCGTTGGCGATTTTTTTAAAATTTTATATGTGGCTACTTAAAAGCATATTACTTCTGCTGATGACAACTTGTCTAGTGAGCAACCATTTTGAAAATGGTGGCCTTTCTTATGGGTATTATTTTATGATATTTGCTATATATTTCGTTTGTAAAAATGCCAGCCATTTCTGTTCGATGGAATTCGCTACGCTTTGGCGTTGCCGTTGTTCTGTTTTTTTCTTGGTTCAGTATTAAACCAAATCAAGATTTATGTCATTTTTGAGTGAGTGTGTGAGTAACATGTTTCAATGATTATTTTTTCTTTTTTATTTCTTTTCTTTTAATTAAGTATAGTGGGCCTTTAAGACTGAACTCATAATTTTGTGAGCAGCTACATGAACTAGGTGGTGACATTTTGTTAATACCTTGTCTTTTTTCAACTTGCTTCAAATTGACGAATTTTTTTAAATCATCTACAAGAAGGTCTCAAAAGTTAAAATATGACTATAGATATGAGATTTGACCCCTCACTCCCTTCGGTTGTTTTGGGTACAGAAAACATTTGTGCCTAGCCCTGTGGTATGTATTCGTCGATATAAAACCTGCACTGAGGTCTATATTTTTAAGTGAGACTCTGATTAGATCTCAATTTCTTTCTTACAGGTGTAGGGCTGCAAAGGTTTACAGAGCTGATGTCTGCTAAGTTAAGTAGCAGGGATGAGGATGATGAAATTAGACAGATTTTCCTAGCATTGGATTTGCAATGTAAGTACATGTAATACACAGGCACTGACCAGACATAATCAAGCTGAATAAGCAGTGATACCACTAATGCCAAGGTCACATTTGCTCCCGATTCTTCAGTGCCCGGCCGATTGAGTATTTTGTTCAAAAATGAATGCAATTTTGAACATTAAATCATCAGCTAGGTGCCAGTACTGAAAATCAGAGCAAATGTGACCATGCCATAAGCGGACTCAAAAGCTGTTTTTATGTCAGCACCAGAAGTGGTGATATTTTTGTAGTCTCCAACTCTTTTGTGGATGGCATTTGACAGTTGGTGTTAAGCAGGTGGTATTCGGCATCTGTAACAAATGGCAGGTAGTGACATTTTGGCCTTGGTCAATTATTTCAGATTTCGAATATATGTTTTGGTACCCATACCATTGAATTTAGAGAACTTTTGATATGTTTATTTCTGAATACCATATCTCAAAATCGGCAAAAGCTATAAAATTGTGCATTCTCAAATTCTGTGTTTCATAGTGACATCGTGCAAAAATTTGAAGAAGAAATATTGCACAATGGCAATGATAATTGGCAAAATATTGAAAATACAATATTTGACCTAGATTTCAACTTTTGACCTAAATAATAATTTGACGATCTTCCCACCAACTTGATCACATTTCTTAGCTAACCATACTAATTTTGAAAAACAAAGCTGAGAAACATTCGGAGGAATGGAAGATAAAACACTGATGACTAAAAAAGACAAATGACTCCAGATTTCCAGAATTCATCTGGAGTCTGTTCAAGAGATTTTGTTACATTTTTTAAAATGCAACAAAAATTCATGGGAGCATGACACATGACATCTTGACTAGCCATGATGAAGAACGAAAAATAATTGAGTATTCAAATGGTCCAAAACCTTGAAAATGGTTGCCAGTTCATATCTGCCACTTGACGTGACATTCATCTTTAGATTAAAATTTTTAATCTATTTTTAAATTCAGGTAGAGGCTTTCTGACTGTTGAAGATTTGAGACGTGCCATATCTGAGTGTGCTCCACACATGCCCCCATGTACAGCTCTCACAGCCTTTAGGTAAGTTATATAGTAAATGCATATGTAAAGTCCTGTGAATTTGTGAAACTCAAGTGAAATGAAAATTGTCATATTGAGCAATTTTTGATTCCAAATTGGGACTCAAAAAGCTTCTTTTATTATTAAGTATAGAAAAAATGTCAGATATCATACTACACATTCCCTTTTGGTAGGGGAGGGGCTCAAAAAAATCGTGGGCCTAAATTTTGAAAAACAATGCCCAAATATCACCTTCTATGTCGATAAAGAAAGAAAATTCTTCAAGAAAGCAAAAATATCAGCCCTGAATGAGATAGAAAATACATGTTTGAAACATAATTTTATACCTTATGAAATACTCGATGAACATGATCTCTATCAACTTAATAGACTCCATTGCGATGTAATGAGGATCTTCTTAATAAAGCTGAAAAATTACTTTGGAAACGTATCCCAGTAATGCAAAATATTATATTCAAATATTTGATTGTAAAAATGTTAATCTGTAATTTAAATACCACATATTTTTTTCCTTTTACTTTTTTAGAGAGCTCGATCAAGACTGTGATGGCAGGATAAGTTACAAAGACTTTGAGTTTATCATGAAATATGATCTTGATGACTAGAATCCTCAGAATCATCAAAGACTGCGATGGCAGGATAAGTTACAAAGACTTTGAGTTCATCATGAAATATGATCTTGATGACTAGAATCCTCTGAATCTTCTCATCCACTGCACTGAATGTTAGAGCCTAGGACAGTGCACTATTGCAAAAGGGTAACAAAGAAAGAGAACCAAAGATGTTGCATCTATAACTGTGATAGGAAAATGAGACATTTTACATTGATAGTTACTATATTTGTTTTATTGTGTATTTCGGAAAAATAACAAAGAGTATTGATGAGATTTTGAAAATTTGTGTCATTTTGGTTTGATTTTGGAAAGATGTTAGATTGAAAATATGCATTTTATAATTGAACTGCAAAGCATTTAAATTCAACCATGAGATGAATAGAATATGTTCTCTATGACCAAATCTTTATTCAGTATAATGAAATAATGTATTGATAGATGGCATACTAGGTCTAATGTCTATATACCAGTGACCTCTCAGCTCATTAAAGCATCAGTCACATTTGGCGGCCGTAGCTTTAAAAAATTGATATTGGATACAGTAAAGAAAATCCACACTCTGCTGCTTATCCCTATATTTCATGCTGCATATTTCTTTTGACTTTGGGAAGCTATGACTGCTGTACGGTTGCCGTAGAACAGATGTGACTGAGGCATTTTCAGGATCACATGTTCTTCTTGGATAAAATCAACTACCTGGTTATTTTCATCATGAAATGCTCAGTTCTTGTTTAACAACTATATCAGTATTAACAAGTAACATGCTATTTTTATGATACCACCAAAAAGTGTTGACGCTTCTATTTTCATGTTATTCAAAAATCCCCCCCCCCCTCTTCATTTGGGTTCCTCAAATAAAAACCTTTTTGTGCAATTTGTACAATTACACTCACTCCAAAAGTTTGGCAATCCTAACTCAGCCATTGGATTATGTATTAAAGCATCTTTAAGTTTGAATTCTTATATGCATAATTTGTTACGAAAAAACTTTGGGAGGGGAAATATAATTCATTTTAATACCTTCATTAAGTTAAGTAGACAATTGAATTTGAATTTTATCAATCAAAATGATGTCTTTATTTACGTTAAGCAAAGTCTGAAAGTGATAGGCTTTATCAAGAAACCTCTCTCATTGAAATAACACAGGACGTAAAAATGATTTTCAAAAATGACCGTGTAGCTTTGTAACTTTAATGTTCACAAAGTAAAATAAACAGGCAACGTGCAAAAAAGTCAGACAACTTATAATTAATTTTCTGCCTCAAAATATGTTTCGGTGAATCTTTTACTAAATACACCCTTGGTATACGCAGCTAACGAAAATTGACCGGTATGGGTCAAAAGCTGGACCGGTACGGGTTAACGGTTTTATTTGAATTTAAAACAGCCATAACTTGCTCAATATTGACTTCCTCGTGTCTAATTTGAAATACTAGTATATGATGCCCCCCGATGCTTTTAAGTACCCCAATTTTTTACAGATTTTTAAACGGACCAAAACTCTCTAAATGCGCATTTATGCTCTTTTCTCTCGAGAACGACTGTCTCATTTTCACGATAACTTTTATTTAGTACTTCTAACATATAAGATCTATTTTTCCCCATCAAGGTATGATGTAAATGACATGCTATTTACATCTTGTGAGTTTCAATGACGCGCGTTTGATTTTACAAAAAATGCCAAACTTTGTGACAAAGAATTTCATCAGCTATTGCCCCGAACCGCTCCGTCTTCTCGCTGCAAGCAGATTGCCCCGAACCGGTCCGTCTTCTCGCTGCACGCAGGATGAAATTCTTTGTCACAAAGTTTGGCATTTTTTATAAAATCAAACGCACGTCATTGAAACTCACAAGATGTAAATAGCATGGAGATCTTATATGTTAGAAGTACTAAATAAAAGTTATCGTGAAAATGAGACAGTCGTTCTCGAGAGAAAAGAGCATAAATGCGCATTTAGAGAGTTTTGGTCCGTTTAAAAATCTGTAAAAAATTGGGGTACTTAAAAGCATCGGGAGGCATCATATATTTCAAATTAGACACGAGGAAGTCAATATTGAGCAACTAATGGCTATTTTAAATTCAAATAAAACCGTTAACCCGTACCGGTCCAGCTTTTGACCCGTACCGGTCAATTTTCGTTAGCTGCGTATACCAAGGGTGAAATATATATCCTGAAATCTGATTCGCCTCGAATCCACCATTATTTCGTCTGATTTCTGGAAGACCCTTGAGCATGTTTTGTTACCAAGGGATATCAACTATTTCGCACAATTTATTCTTTAACTTAAGCTACTTCATCTAGGACAAAATAAATCACCTCATGCAATGGCTTATCATTATTTTGCAGGAATTTTGTTGGAAGCCAGTTCGGATCAAATGCAAGGCAAGCGGCAAACACCCTATAAATTCCGAAAGAACGTTTACGCGAATGATTTTTAAACTATCCGGGGTAGTCGTACTAATGATGAAAACATCTGTCATTAAAATTAGTGGGTCTCCGTTATGCTTTGTTTTAAAAAGTTTAAAATATTTCTTTGGACGTCCCCGGAGCTCAGTGGCACGTCCCCTGGAGCAGATCAACTGCAACTGATGATAAAAACGTTTTGGTGGATATAAATCATATACAAGCGACTGTTCGAATATAAAACGTATTTTGTTAAGTTCAGACGGCTTGATAATAAATTAGGCCTTCATTATTTGAAGATTAATAGTCCATATGATTTTTCAATGTTTTTTATTATGTAATTTATTCGCTAAACATATCATGACATTAACATGAAAATGGAGAGCAAGTAAAATGGAACGATAACAATTTGAATTCTATACAATATCTTAGATGAGTGGAGTGTATCTGAAAAAATCATTTTTTGCAATGATTGATTTTTCTTTGAAAAAGTGATGGATAAATTAATACTGAACAAATGAAAGAATGAATAAATTTGAACAAATGCTTGAATTTATAAATGATATACGCTTTTAAATAATTCATTTCACAACGTTTTTAATTAATTTTCTGCAATTGGTTTGGGGTACTTGCCAGCCCCAGGGGCTGTTCCAAGAAATATTTTAAATTGTAATTGAAATAAAACAAAACAGAGATGTACACATTTGAAAGAACATTTGTTTCATCAATATTACGACTATTCCAGATATTTATTCGTAAATGTTGTAAAAATCATTCGGAGTATGGGACGTCTGCATTGTTTTCAATAACTTTCAATAACTTCGTATTGGACCAGAACTGGCTTAAAACAAAATTCCTACAGAGGACTGATTTAGCTATTGCCCAAGATGGGTTATTTTGTCCGAGAAAAAGCAGCTTTTAAGTTAATTGTGCGAAATTATTGTTATTTCTAAATACCATGCTCTGGGGCCCAAAATTTAATCTCACCCCGTATGCCTAAGGTTGCAAAACGTTTTAAAGGAAGTGTAACTTCACTATGACATGTGTTTTAACAAAATAAGGCTCTCGTGTTCACCATAACAAATATCAATTTATTTACTGGTCATATAAACCTATGCCTAGTTTTCAAATAGCATGTAGTAATTTAATGTTTCTGGTTATATGCATTTTTCCACAAAATGATATTTTGGGAAATCCTGACCGGGGGTTCGTTCGAACCCACCGAACCCCCGCTGCCTACGGCTATGCGCCAGACATATTGTTACGGTCTCCGTTTTTGTGACGAGGTTGGCGATCCGTGGTTGGCCATCGGCGTCTGTAACAATATTGTGAGCAACTTGGTGGTGACATTTTGTATTACTATTATTTCGCTAGCATCTGCTGAGACTAACATAAAATTATGATGGTCTCAAGCATCTGTAATCTGTAATTCACTAATGAGTCTATTCAATATATCAGCATGTGGCAAATGATTGATTTTATTGTTCCAACATGTCCAATGATTGGGAACTAAAGTCAATTGGTAATTCCCAAACATTTGAATATTGCATGCTTTACAGTACATTTTTGTAGATATAAAAAAATCTGATCACTTCAAAATCTGCCTATCGTTCAAATTTTATATCTCATAAAATACTGGCAATTAAAGTTAAGCTTGATCAATGAACATCAATTTAAAGCCCATTGAAAATCTAAGTAAGAAAATAATATCTATTGCTATAGCTATACGTACAGTTACCATTTGCATTCGTCGACTCCGCTTCTCAAAAGAAAGCTTCGTAGTTTATAACTAGATTCTGCGCGCAGCGTAATATACAGTGTGTCCCAGAAGCTAGGTAAATGGGCACTGGCGGATCTGGGGGTGGGGGCCTTGGGGCCCAGAAAAAAATGGTCCCAAAATTTTTTTTCACCAAAACCCATTATTGAGCCTTTTAAGGCCTTATTTTTTAATTTCAGGCCAAATTTTGAAGAAAATGGGCCTCAAAATTTCAAAATTTGGGCCCACTTTGGGGTTTGAGGGGCCCAAAACATTTTTCCGCGCAAGCGCTAAATTTTTTTCTCGGACCTCAAATTTGGGCCCCTCCCCCCTTGTTGGTTCATGATATTATATGAGGGGTGTCTTTGATAAAGATTGATATTAAAATATAGATTTATAGTTTTTAGGCATGATGATGGAAGTTGGCCTTTCTTGAATCATACATACATGTAGGATGAAGAAAAGAACATAGGCGTAGCCAGGGGGCAATGGGTGCGATCTCCCCCCCCCCCATAACCAACAAATATAAAACCATGCGAAAGAAGAGCTTCAAAATGCTTTTTATTTGAAGCTTCTAGCTCAGTTTAGAAGGAAGTTCCATCACTTTTTGTAAATCTCATTTTTTGGCTTGTTTATGGCACAATCGCACCCCCTGACTGAAAACCGAAATCGATCGCAACCCCGCTGACTGAAAGCTGTCTACGCCCCTGCGTATATATTGTCCCCACTACGTGCCTTGTCCAAAATTTCTCTCATTTACTTTGTTACCAGACAAGTCAGGTAAATCCAGGGGTAAATCCTTTATGTTTATGTAATTTTCAAATATTTTATCACTGGCAAAATTTTGATTAAATCTTAAAAGTTTGTTTCTGTTGGCATTCAGTCAATGTCACCACGCAATGTTTATGTTATCACACGCAATGCTTATGTGATCACGCTGTTAAATATTAATATCGTTAAAATACAATTCTCGCTTGTGGATTTTGGTTAAACATCATGTAGTTTGATTTATATACATATATCAGGGGCGCATCTGGGAACCAACAAGGGGGGGGGCAAATTTCAGGTCTGAGAAAAAACTTGTGGCCCCTAAAACCCAAAAATTGGGACCTGCCCCCCCCCCAGATCCGCCAGTGTATATGTATACGTGTATAGGGCTAACCAGAGAACGGTATATCAAAATGTATGATGCGTCATATACAACTACACGCAATCCCTTATCTGTTACACGGTATCAAGCACACGCGCAATTATACATGGATGTGTAACTGTTTCACAATGTATAAATGTTAAGTCGTGTATGCACAAGTGATTTTTCTGATTTATAGTATTCAAAATATTTCGCGGTAGGTGGTTTCTCCTGAGTTCTACCATGGGCTTTTAATTAAGTTAGTTGAAAGCTCATGGTTCTCCAGCTACCCCGAGACCATCATAGAGCATAGGCTAATCCCGGGGGCTAATCATAGTCATTGTCATAGCAATTGCATCTTCGTTCACCTGGCTCCCGTCCGTGAGAACACCGATCGTGCAAAGATGAAGCAATTCAAATCAGAAACTGAATTAATGGAGGAGGGGTGTTACACAGTCATGTATCGTGTGGCCCTAATGATGAAGTACAATGCCAATTCGTCTACCTTGCAATGCCACCTACACTATTAGAAAAAAATATGTTGGTACAATGGTCAGTTTTAAGAAACATTCAAACAACAAATATTATTTCCTATCTATTCAGAAAATAAAACGCTTTTACACATGGTTTGAGTTGGGGCTGGGTTTGTACTATTCATATTTAGGTTTCGTTTATCCATTTCAAAAATAAGCAGCTTCCATATGGCAAGCTGCAAATCCTTAACACAGTTATTGTTTGGGATTAACGGAATGCACGTTGTATGCGTTGATTGAGTACCGGGATTGAGTGGGAGATGACGGCGTTTCCTAATCTCGGGAGTAATCTGTAAAACACACAAAGTAAGAAGCCTTGACATGACTGTCGCATGACTGACACGTAAGGACATGGCCCAACCGACCAAATCTCCCCATCGGGAGATTGGTCACTTACCGTTCCTTTACAGTGTGTACTACTACATGACTGTGGAATGTGGCTCAATGAATAGTATGGCCTTTAACATTATGTTTAACTATTTGATTCTTATCCAGATAGACGTAATTATCGGGACACGGTCGCGAGCCAATGTCCACGAAGTAAAGGTCTCCCTGTTGCCGAAACCAGTGATTTAAAAATGATTCAAGTAATACATGTACACGAGGGTTGTCCAAAAATTCTCACTTTGTACGAATTTGATAAAAATACACCAGGCCCGTAGCCAGGATTTGCCAAGGTGGGGGGTTCAGTTTGACAATTTTGACACAAATATGGCTAAAATCACTTGAGAAGTGCTCAAAATGGTGAAAAACTGCATGATTTTGAAAGAATTTTTGGCCAAGGGGGGGGGGGGGTGCCCGATCCCTGCGAACCCCCCACCCCCCCCCCTGGCTACGGTCCTGTACACCTTGCAAGGCCATGGAAGGTGTATAAAAAATCGAGTCGAATACACCAAGTAAAAGGGTGTAGAAGCATACAGCTTTAAATGTGCACAGTTTATTAATGAGCACGCCTTAATTAAAAGTATTTGTAAATGAACAATTTTCCTACAATTTTGGGGTTTCGTCTTAAAATCGTGTATGTAAAGTTGTCTACGCATTAATCTCTGCAAAATGATTACTTTATCCCTTATAATAATAACATACAGTACCATACACAATCATCATAATATTGCTCAACTTTTGATATGCTATTACCCCGTCTACAATGCAGTTGTCTCTTGATTCCTTATTTTTTAGATTCTAATGTCATATTGACGAAAACAAAACATTGAAATTGTCTTTAGTATAGTAGTTTTAGGACAGTTTTCAAGAGAGTGAAGCTGACGGGGGGGGGGTGTATACAGTCTTTGAGCAAGACTAGAAAAAGTTAAGATTTCATGATTTATGAACTTGAAGGCAAGCGAGCCACATGCCAACGAGTGAATTTTTGCGCCAGTCTTCCATGTTCAAAGCTCTTAGGTTTAATCATTGTATGCCTCTTTTAAATACTGTAAGATTTCATTCATGAAAATACGTATTTTTATTGGGTCAAATTTTACTATATTTTCTCAATGTTTGTGCAACCTCCTTTTTGATCGATGCATTTTTCATTCATACCAGCTTCAGGTTTGCAATGAGCTCGCAGGCGCCGTGTATCATCCTTCTTCAAAGGACTTCATTTATGCTTAAATTCAGCCCTTCACTCAAGCCCAGGTAGTTTCATTCTTGGGGCCTTATATAAGCTGAGTTTCCTAGTGGTCAACGCAGAATATGCGTTGTGCAAATTGTCCAATTACATGTCTCATTTCCTGGAACTTATGAATAATCTTACCATTTGTGTCTCTTCAAACCACCTTATTTTTGCAGTATTCTTTTTCTTTTTCGTGAAATTGTTAAATATTTTAATTTTGGACATACTATAGAATGTTCTACGGATGATGTTTTATTCTTAAGCTAATATTTTTATAGATCCTAAGATTTTTGTGGTAAAGATTACAAACTTCTAAGTCATAAGATATGTAAGGGCATACCACTATAGTATAAAGACAGCTTTGTGGACCATTCAACAGGATTTTAATTACCCTTGTACACTGTGTGTAGTAGTTCTCTTAGGGTATGTGGTGTAGGCTTATATTGTTTAATGTCCAGTTTGTTTGCTCAAGCCCAACAATTGAATAGAGAGAAGCAAGGGTATATACTTGTAAAATACCCTTGCAGCAAGGATGCCGTGTATGTAAATACAGGGTTATTATAAACCTACGCGGTCATCCGGTACCCAAACAATAAGGCTTATAGAAATACACGCAACCTCCTTTGTGATTGGTCTTCGAAGCGGGCCACAAATTCATGAAATTATAAAAGCCATACTTGTATTTCTAATTTTAATACACATGCTACCCAACCTAGTAAGCACTGGAGCAATTCGTATTTACACTGGGAATTTAATGCAGTAGGGGCTTAGCGCAGTCTTGCATTTTCAACGATAGCGTACACAGCCTGCTGAATACATTCCGCATATAAGATATTGGAGTGGGCGATACAGGTTGGACATTCAATCGATTGGATATAGTTTCAGGATCAGGGTTCTGACTGTAGTGACATATTGATTTCTTACATTTTCGACATATTTCACACGACGATGGCTGCTTTTCAAAATGGTTTGCTCGGTTGTTTCGGCGACTTCAAGCTTTGCCTCTTGACCTTTTGCTGCCCCGCTTATACCGTTGGCAAAAATGCAGAGTATCTCGGAGAAAGCTGCCTCATCATGGGAGCCCTATTTTGTGTTGGATTCACCGCGATTGCCCCCATTAACCGATGGAGACTACGAGAACGACTAGGCATCGAGGGGAGTTTGCTCGAAGATGTCATATTCTCCACCGTATTACCCTGTTGTTCCATCATTCAAGAAGCGAGAGAGATAGAGGCGAAGGGAGGCGCTAACGTTGTTGGATCCATGAAAAAAGATCTCCAAATAAAAGAAGGAACCGAACAGGCCCAGGAAATGACGAGAACATAGGGTCTGTAGTCTTGAATTGAACTTTTACCTCGTACGAAACAGAATCAAAGACACAGTGTAATATATATTGGAATGTACATATACAATCAGATCCAATGCAAAGGTGTGCCTGGGAATTCTCATGTATATGTTCTAAAGCTCCACAGATGGTCAACAGACGGTGTGGGGCTTTTGCTCGAATGCTAGATGGTACTTTAAATCTGCTGAGGCTATCTGCAAACGTTTCCAAAAGCATAAGATGGACTGTATTTCGAACAAGAAATATTTATCACAATCAACGCTTTTCCGCAGATGCTGGTAACGGAATATGACAGGCATATCGATTAAATATGATTATTAAGACCCGTATGATGTAATTAAGACCCGTATGATGTAAGGGCATATTCAGCGGGAAATATGACTGCAGTGACCACTGCCCTAAAAACTACACGTTGAATAGTTCGTCGTTAAATGACCTTTCGTGTACCAGTAAGTCGCATGTTATTCGAGCACTGTTCAAATATGCCATTCAATACTAAAGAATGTATTGAATTTGAATACATTAACGCTCAATAGGATTTAACCACAATGAGCTACAACCATATTGAAATTCCTGCTATGCTCATGTGTATTTATGAACCACATCGAACTTTATGATCTAGACCATTAGCTGTAGAAACATTATGTTGAAACTTTCTTGGGACTCCGCATCATGATACACCATGGCATCATCTTAGTTCTTTTCAGCCCTTTCGGGTGAAACAGAAAGATGCTATGAGTATCAGAATGACGACATCGTGGCAGCTAAAACTTTTCTTCAGTGTCCAATTTTATTATACGTGTACATGTATAGTGAAAAAACGTTAAAATACATCCACCTGTCATGATTTCGCTTTCGACCCACATACTGGGGGTGACATGAACTGAAACAAGTGGCTAAATGGGAAAAACGATGCAACCGCAGCGGCAAAAAGCAATCAGTATTTGATGTGCGTATAATCCTATTAATGGACAACGACCCCCATGACCAAATCCATAAGCAGACGCTGTGAATGTTAACATTATAAGATTACGACGCCATTAGTGAAATTAAACATCTCACCGGGTAGATGCTAATCCAGCTAAACACGGTGTCAGAAACACTGTAACTATAATTACGTAATCAAATAAGTATATGGGATATAGTAATTAACGTTCGCAGTTTTCCAATTCGTTAATGCTATTAAGTCTTAATTTTAAGATGGCTGATTTATTCATTCACTCGTACCTAAATATTTTTCTCTCACGTCTTTATATTATTTACTAGCTTTGTTGTGAAGTTTAATACTGCGTTAAAGTGAATTTAGCAAGTAATTTAGGTTAACATTTGACAGTTTGATAAAGTTGCTGATGTTCAAAATTGAAATGTGCAGAATTTCAACTGCAATAATCTGCTCAAAGTGCATCATATCCTGTAAAGGCGGAAATAGTGGTCCCATATGGATTATTGTATCCCAAGTTGTACACGGCTCAAACTGGTTTTGATTCAGAATTTGATTAAGTTCTGAATCTGTATAATTATTTAAATGAAGTTGGACATTTATACCAGTTTATAATACACTTCCCTCTATAATTTTGGCAACAATCAGTTAAAATTTGATAACATACTAAACACATGGGAGTAAGTCACCCCCCCCCCCCCTCTGCTCTTATATTCTATAGCCTTTATTTTAATATAGAGGGATATAAGGGGGGTGACTTATTCCTCGCGACTAAACCTGGTCAGTATCAATCTTAAATCGTGTTCTTTTATATCAGTGTAGTTCGGAAATGTATGACTTAATGAATTGATTTAAATCAAACATCAACAGGCCCTTATAAGTTATCCAAATGGGGACCTCTAGTCGCCAATCTTATGGAGGGGAGTGTAAGTAAAACGTTACATCAGGATAAATATAAATGTACTCTAGTAAGTTCATGTGCACAGCGGCACGTCCACAATTCTTCCGATTGACCATTTATCCACGATAGGGCCAAAATGGACTATGGTACATTAACACATTACAATACAGCCTGCATTCATGTACAAAATATATACCTCTGTCTCGGTATATTGAACAGCATTTAAATTTCTACATACAGGGTACTCTTAGTCTGTCATCTTGGCAAAGGACTGTACATAAACTTAGCAGAATATACTCGTTCATGTAACCTGTGAATATTAGATTTATTAATTAAATATATTTTAAAATTTTAAATGAGTGTTTTTTGTATATTGGGAGAGGATCGATAGTAGCTAGACAGGACTCATTTACGTTGAGTAGCAGTCCAGGATCCTCGGAAAACAAAGCTTGGGCGTACTTTTTTCAGGATGTAAAACACGAAGTCGTATAAACTCATCTACCCCTAGTGTCGATGATGTGGGGTCCCAAGAGTAATTCAAGTAATTCCGTCGTCTCATAATCATAGATGAAGCTCCCAAAAACATAACCTTATTCTATTGTAAAGGGTACAACGTATATAAATGTATACAGGTATAATTATGAATTCTAATTACTTCATAAGTTTGGTCCTTTACTATTCTAAAATAACCGGACATTGACATGTAATGTCCAGTATGGATCCAAAAAGGAAGGTTAATCCGGTTTAACTAGAGGTATTTTAATCTCTTTGTCAAACATTTTATAGCCTTACCTTAATATTGATCCCACAATTTTGTGGTCATTATAGATTTGTAGAAAACTGAAACAGTGCACAAAGCTCATGAGAATACATTCATTGATGTATTACGTAAACACACGAAGACGTCCTAATTTGTTACACGTTAACTTTTTATTGCTTGATGCATGTGATTTGAAACATCACAAAGGACAAATTATTGTCCATTTCAATATGGACTACATTATAAAAGGCCCACTAATGAAGCGCTACAAAATTTTGGGGCCCTAAAACATTTTTTCTGGGCCATCCTATGGGGGTTGAGGGCCCATGTCGTCCCCACCCCCACCCCCCTCCATTGATCCGCTTGTGAAGCGTATATTTAACTGTTAACAAAACACAAATAAGTATCCTGAAAATCCACAGGGGAAGGGGCACAAAAATGTCCCCGCGGAGAAAAAAGGTGGTCCCAAATTTTGAAAAATAATGCCCAGTAATGCCAGTCTTAATTGATCAGTGAATGTAAACAAACCAAAAAATAAAAGTTACTTTGAATTAAACAAAAATTGAGCTAGAAACTTCAAATAAAAAGCATTTTAAAGCTCTTCTTCTATCTCATGGTTCTATTTTTATTGGTTATGGGGGAGGGTGCACCCGTCGCTACGCCTATGAACACATAAGCTTAGCAGTATGGTCGTTGCCGAAATAGGTAGAAATATATCGGAGATGCTCAACTAAATGAAAAACTATATTATATTATAACCCCCTCCTTGGCAAATCCTGGCTACGGGCCTGCAAGCAACTGACAACAATCTTACCTTTGAAACACAATACAGTATGGTTATTATTATGCAATATGAATACAGATATTTGACAAGTTGATTATGAAGTTAACTATTACAGAACAACCATTGTTATAAATATTGTAATATTATCACATTCCAGAAATGAAATTTAAAACATTAGGGGGAAGGGAAGACAATTCTTTGATCCAAAATGCTTCCCTACATGTAGTTCTTCTAAAGTGTACATTATTAGTAATGTAACAGGCCTGTAGCCAGGATTTGCCAAGGGTGGTTCACTTTTTGGAAATTTCCAGAGGGGGGTTCACTTTTGACAATTTTGTCCAAAAATGGCCAAAATCACTAAAAAGTGCTCAAAATGGTGAAAACTGCATGATATGGAAAAAACTTGGGGGTTGAGAATACCTTATTTTTACCAAGTTGTATATGTGATTAGTTACTACATCTAGTATAAAGAAGTGTCCCAAGCCTGTTAAGTACAGGTATCAATGAACTGATTAATTGTAAAACAAAAATTGGATATATGGTATTAAATGTAAAAATGTAGAGATCAACAGTGAGCAACAAGAAAGAAAAAGATGAGAAAACATAATATTAGTATAGCATACCTATTCTTTATTTTACATACAACAGCTGTAACATGACAAAATTGACCTCATATAAAAAAGTTTTTCACTATGAGCCAAATGAGTTCTTTGAGCAGGTAAAATGTTTCTTGTTGGCTTTCAACTCTCTTTATGTGATAAACTCGTTAATTTAATTTATTAACAGTTAACTTTGTCTTGGGCATTTATCCAAATTGACAAAATCTGATAGATTTACAATATTCTTATCATAAACAATGGTATGCATCTTCACATGATTGATCAAGATGGATTTTTGTTGAAAACATTCATTACCTCAGCGAAGTTTTCACCAGTATGTGTTTTTCTGTGTATTCTCAATGATGCCTTAACTCTAAAGCATTTTGAGCAGAATTCACATTTAAATGGTTTTTCTCCAGTGTGAATCCTCCTATGGTTTCTCAACTGTACCCTTTCCCTGAAAGACTTTGAACAATATTCACATTTGAATGGTTTCTCACCAGTATGAATCCTTCTATGAACCTTCAATGTAAACAACTGTCTAAAGAACCGTGAACAAAATTCACACTGAAAAGGCTTCTCACCAGTATGAATACTTAGATGCTTTAAGAGACAATGCCTTTGAGAAAAAACCTTAGAACAATGTTCACACGTGACTTTTTTCTTTTCAACACTTCTCTTTATGACTTTCTCTTCAAAATGAGTTTTCGCGTGCAGCAAAAGTTCCTTTTTCATTTCAAAACACTTCAAACATACTTTGCACTTATATTTTCCTGTGTGCATTGCTAAGTGTTTTCTTAATGAAGTTTTAAGTCTAAATTGTGAAGGACAATGCTCACATTTGAATAGTTTTTCATTTATGTGTACTCTTTTATGAAGATATAAGTTTTTTGTACATGTAAAACATTTTGAACAATGTTCACACTGAAATTCCTTTGTGTGTAATCGCATATGTCTCTTAAGGCGATCTTTTAGAGCAAATTGTTTCAAACACTGTTCACATTTGAATGATTTTTCATCACTGTGCATTCTTTTATTATGAAGATATAAGATTTTTGGCAATCTAAAACATTTTAAACAATGTTCACATTTGTAAGGTTTCTCTCCAGTGTGAAGCCGTCTATGAACTACCAAACTACTTTCATGTTCAAAACATTTTGAACATTGCTCACACTGGAATTCCTTCGTGTGTAATCGCATATGTCTCTTAAGGTGATCTTTTAGAGCAAATTGTTTCAAACACTGTTCACATTTGAATAATTTTTCATCACTGTGTATTTTTTTATTATGAAGATATAAGCTTTTTAGCCAACTAAAACATTTTGAACACTCTTCACATTTGTAAGGTTTCTCTCCAGTGTTTCTATGTATCTTCATATGGCTCTTAAGCTCACTTTTTTGAGTAAATCGTTTTAAACACTCTTCACATTTATATGGTTTCTCTCTTAAATGTACTCTTCTCCTATGAGTGGTTAAATTGTACTTTTGCGCGAAACATTTTGAACAATATTCACACATGAATGGGCGTTCTTTTGTGTGAACTCGAATATGATTTTCCAATTGTTGAGTTGTTAGGAATTTTTTTGGACAATATTGACATTGGATGAGTTTTTCTCCAGTGTGTCTTCTTCTATGTAAGTTGAGTCTATATATGGTACTGAATGCTCTGTTGCAATCAGCACATATGAATGTCTTACCCATATGACTTCGCATTTTGTGATTATACAAACGATTTTTACTGATACAGGTTTTTGAACATACATCACATTGATATGGTCTTTCTCCAGTATGGATTCTCAAGTGAACTTTCAGGCTGGATTTGCTTGCTAAACATTTCGTACAATATGTACATACAAATTGTTTCTCTTCATGGCTAGACTTGATGTGAGTTCTTAAATCTTGTCTCTCTTCATGGCTAGATCTGATGTGAGTTCTTAAATCTTGTCTAGAAGTATAAACTTCAGAGCACCGTTCACAAGTTAATCTATGAGTAGAATTGAAATGGGTGTTCAAATCTTCTTCATGAGTAAATAATTGTCCACACTGACTACATGTGTATGGTTTCAGACTATGCTTCATGGAATGTATGGCCAGTTGTTTGTTTGTTTCAAAACTCTTTGAGCAAAGAGTACACTTAAAGTGCAGGAACCTCTTTAAATGATTCCTCATTACAAATACAGATTTCAATTTTTTGTTGCATAAACCACATTTAACATTGATCTTATGTGAACTCATCAAATGACTCATCAGGTCAATTTCCTGCATGAAGCTGCTTGTACATATATCACACTTAAAGTGTTTGAATTTTTGTTTATGCTTCTGAAAAATCTGGATTGTTCTGAAATTCTTATTGCACAGATTACAAAATGTCTTACTGCCCTGCATGATTTGTCCTGGCCTTTTGTCTGGTACTTTACCAAAAGGGGTCAATGAATTTTGTCCGAAACAGTAAACCTTGTAGAGCTCTGGAATGTGAAAATATGATCAATCATAGGAGGGTGTATTAGGTATCATTGGAAAGGTTATTTTGAGCTTACTTATAACTTTATTGATCCATTATTGATTAAGAAATTCATATCCTAAGAACATAAGGGTTTATCGTTTTAAGTCAAAACTACTAACAATTTGGGTATTTTACTAACTTTGAACAACTCTAATTTCCCTCCTTGGGGGGTTAGAGTCACACTTCTTTCGCTAGAACATTCCTAATTCAATTTAAAGAAAAGCCAGAAAGTTTCAGACCAAAAAAGTTTTCAAAAAAATTCCTCCCCCTAACCATTTAAGGGTAAATGTGAGTAAAAGTCCATTACACTATTTTTGTTACAACTTATAAAACTGTGATACATTTATATTTATGTTTTTAATGTGAAAAATCATTGATTACTGTTGAGTTGATTTAGTCCAAAATCTAAATTAAAAAAAAGATGAGTGGTCATTAAATTTTATGTTTTCCAGAAAATCAAGAAATGGAGGAGCAATATGATATAACATTAAGGTTCTGTGCCGACCATTAAATTTGGTCTCCATATTTTTATTTTTTCTGAGTTGCCATCCATACTCTATTACTGGGACGGTGTTATATTAGCGCAGTCAGATGTCCCTTTGGTAGTTCGACTTTTTCAGGAAAGCAACAAACTTGGCACAGTTGTAGAAACATATGATCTGAATGAAAAATGATTTCGGGGCAAGTGATTCGGGGTTGTCTTCATGGATTGTAAGCCTCTGACCCCCACCCCTATCAGGCGGGGAGGGGGTACATTATAATAAAATAAATAAAAATAGTTGTAAAGTATTTTTCTTTAAATGACTTCATTTGGTGATTGCTTTGAGCCTTGAAATTGAGAAAAAACTATTTTAGAAGTGGTGTTTAGGAAGGAAAATACATTTTAACCCAATTATCTAGCGTGAATTCATCTTTCAAATGGTCAAATATGGGACATCAAGTACTGTATTTCAAGAATGTGATGTCTGATCATCCTGAGAAAATTCATACTAATAGAGATATAGGTGTTAATCACTCATATGATATATGGCTTGTGTAGCTCATGTAATTTTTGAGAAATAAATTATCGAAATATGGATATTTAAGCCCTTGCGGCCTAGGGGTGACCTTATTTTACCTTAATAATTTTTAAGATACGCAATGTTTGGGCCTCATATGAATTCTAAATGTTGCATTTAGTATTGTTTTGTCATATTATTCCTAATTAAATGTAAAAAAATTATTGGAAATTAAAAAAAAATCAAATTTTCATTTTCGGTTCTAAAGGGCCAGGGGTAACCATATTTTACCCTAATAATTTCCCAGATATGTAATATATGCATCTCAAATTAGCTCAAGATGTTGCATATAGTTCTGTTTTATCATACTTCTTCCAATAAGATGGAGAAAATGATCAGATATAACTAAAAAATCAAAATTTTCACTCAAGCTCTTGATGGCCCTGGGGTAACCTTATTTTACCTTAATAATTTTCTAAATATGAGACATAGTCACCTCAAATGAGCTTAAGATGGTATATTTAGTCCTGTTTTATCATATCATTCCCAAGGAGTGAAAAAATGATTGGAAATTATAAGAAAATGACATTTTCATATTACACCCCCAATCCGCAACATCTTCTTGCAGCGCTGTAAACAGTACTGAACAGTGCAGTCAGAGTACTGCACTATATAGCAATGTACAATGCTATTCTAACACCATCTGTTTTGGACAGCGTAGTACAGTACTGTTTTTACAGCTCAGTACTGTTTTAGAAAACAGCTGTGTTCAGTACTGTTTTTACAGCACTGTTTATGAAACCATGCTGTTTGATGCAGTTTGAGATTGGTAGTGTAGTTTATGATAGGTCACGAATGACCTAATTTTACCTTAAAAATTTAAACAAAGATATATCATATTGTCTACTCAAATGAGCTCAAAATAGTGAATATAGTCTAGTTTTGTCATATTATTGCTACTGAGATATACAATAATGATTACCAATTATAATTATAAAAATGAACCTCAACAGCTATTTATTCCTTTTTAGTACCAATGGCAATACTATCTAGTTTTATAGAACATTTTCTAAGATATGAAAATGTTTGATAAGTCCAGTTCATACTCGCACGAGTAGTAGCATTGTTAAGATTCTGTATATTAATACAGTATAATAAACATTTGCATCTGTTCTCTTGACACAGGTATCTACTCCATGACCTACATTTTATGTTGTGGCCTCAGTATCAGCAGAGGGAGTAGTCCAGCCACATTCATGTGGTGATAAAAACTGTGGGTAAGAATGCATCAGAATGAATAAGGACTCTAGTCTTCTAATTTTAGGGTATCAAAAAAGATTTAAAGCTTAAGAACACTTGCGTAACCTCTGGGTAACCTCTATTCCTGCAAATCAGTTGACTAAGAGTAGTAGCAGAATGCATCTAGCGATTGTATGAAAAATGGTAAGGGCTAAACTTCGTTCATGGCCAAGTGGCCTTGAAATATCTAAGGCAGGTCATACATACTGGAGGAATTTCCCCTCACCATAGGCCATATGCAATTCAAATAATATTTTCAGCACAAGTTACTGCCAGTTTAAACCACATCAAAATCAACTGTATTGACTATGATTCTTATTAGGTCATGACAGAAGCAGTCTTTGGCATGCTTCTTCATATGAGTGAATGGTGATGGCAGATACTTCACTATCGGGCTAAGATATTGCATTACCTCATTGTGAGGTCACTATCTTCTTGCCATCTTCCTCCAGGGTTTCAGTTTTGATGCCTGGAAGGAAAACAGCTCCCTCTTGTTCCAACTATCTTAGGAAATCTTGCCAATTCCACAGAAGAAAATTAGTAGGATATTAGGATAACTTTCCTCACTGTTCCAGTTTTGTGCTGTTTGTATCTATGCTCATTAACATCAAAGTTGAATGACTAAGCTACATAGTAGATGCCAAAATAATAGACAGGGCATGTAAAGTTAAACATGCTAACAGTGAAATATAAAGAAAATTTGGTGATTATGCAAATATGATATTACCCACGTAAAAGTTTGCAAATAGTTCATTGCCTTGATGTCAGCTGGGATGTTTACAAGGACACTAGCTTAAAGGGGCAACAAGGTCTGTAGAAGATTCAATTTTTTTACTTTTTCTGAGCTATCATGGCAATATTTGGCTTTGACATACCTATTTTCTTAAAATGTATGGATAAACTATCAATTTAAGCATTAAGAAGTGTAAATTCAGTTCAAAGCTTCTATAAAGGGAGTCCCACTTATAGGTTTTTAAGATCCAAAACATTTCAAGAGGAATCAGCTGAAATAATGTTCATCCAGGGGGTTTCTTTGGAAAAAAATAAACATATATGTTAGTCTTGATGAAATATCAAAACTTGAATATATTTTGACACTGGTCCATAATCGTTGAATGGCCCCTTTGCACTAATTGTTCCACCTTTAAAACAGCTCTAGAGAGACTTGTGGAACTGGAACAAGGATAGTCTAAGGAGGAAACTGAAACCCTTGAAATGGATGGAAAGAAGATAGTGACCACATAAATTAAGGAGGCAATGCAATGTTTTAGCCCAACAGTGAGGTTCTGCCATCAACCTTGCTCTTATAAGAAGAAGCAGATTCAAGGATATTTCTCAATATTTTCAGTTAGACTGCTTCAATCATTGCCTTAAAGCGAAAGAATAAACTCCTTACATTTGATACTGATGAGGTTATCCTGGCATATATGTGATGTTAAAAACTGAAAAAGTCAGTTTGGATAGCATATGGTAAGGGAGAAAACATCAATATCTACCTGCCCATGACCAACGGTTTAATCCTCCCCATTTCTCATACAATCATTGGATGTGATATTACATCTGTATTCTACTGCTATGGAAAAATGGAATTAATGGATTGAGATTTAAATGTGTCACTGAATTTTCTAATTGTTGTTAATCATCATCTCAGTAGAAATAAAGTGAAAAACAGACTATTTTCCACATTTTGAGATCATTTTATCTTGAAAATTATTGTGATAACATTTGGCATTCTTGTGCCCAATCATTGACTGTCATTATTCACTGACAGAATCCTGTACAGAAGCAGCTCACCTTAACCCCCCCCCCCCCCCCCCATCAGGCTAAAGTGACTGGACTTACTACCCTTTGCATTCATTCGACTTTCCTTCTCAAAAGAGAGCTTCGTCTTCACTCTATCAATTTTCAATGAATCTCTGAACTCACTGCGCTAATCAGAGTTTGTTGTCGAAATAAGGACAGCTTTCTATATGGTCATTTTCTCTGACGAAATCGCATCATTAATGTGCACGCATTTACCACTTGTTCCTTCAAGCTCGCTGATTGGTTGAGAATAGCTCAGCATGGTTTATTGCAGCGTGGGTCATAAATGCTTTAAGACCAAAGCTGCCAATGGCCTCGGTCATGGGGACGGGGCTGCTAAACTCACTCCATCCTTTGCTTCTATATTATGGTAATATATGATAAAATCACCCCTGACCTGTCAAAAGCTAAAAATGTCATTTTTCAAATTTTTTACATCTCCTAAGGAATAATATGACAAAACAAGAGTATATGACACAATTCTAAGCTCATTTGAGATGCATACGTCTCATAATTAAGAAAAGTTCAAGGTTAAATAAGCCCCTCCCCAGGCCATCATAAGCTAAAATGAAAATTTCAAATTTTAAGAAATGTCCAATCATTTTCTACATCTTATTGGAGGTATTATGATTAAACAGAACTATATGCACCATCTTGAGCTTATTTGGGATATATATATTACAAACCTTGAAAGTTATTAAGGTAAAATATGGTTACCCCTGGCCCTTCAGAAGCGATAATGAAAATTTTTTTTTTTTGAAAAGTTCCAATCATTTTTCAATCCAGTTAGAAATAATCTGACAAAACAAGACTCGATGCACCATTTTGAGCTCATATGAGACCCATACATGGCATATCTTAAAAATTATTAAGGTAGAATAAGGTTACCCCTAGGCCGCAAGGGCTTAAAAATTCAAATTTCAATAATTTTTATCTCAAAAAATACATGAGCTACCCAAGCCATATTCTATATTTGTGATGAACACTTATACCCCTATTAGTATGAATTTTTCCAAGATGATCAGACATCGCATTCTTGAAATACAGTACTTGATGTCCCATATTTGACCCTTTAAAAGATGAATTCACGCTAGATAATTGAGTCAAAATGCATTTTCCACACTAAACACCACATCTACAATCAGTTTGTCTCAATTTCAAGGCTCAGAGCAATCACCAAATGAAGTCATTTAAAAAAATTTACTTCACAACCATTTTTATTTATTTTTTATAATGTACCCCCTCCCCGCCTGATAGGGGTTGGGGTCAGAGACTAAAAAATCCATGAAGACAACTCCGGATCACTTGCCCCGAAATCATTTTCCACTCAGATCAAGTGTTTCTACAACTGTGCCAAGTTTGTTGCTTTCCTGAAAAAGTCGAACTATAAAGGGCTCATTTCTGGACATCTGACTGCGCTATATCTTAATTATCTGTCTAAATAATTCCGGCATTAAGGTCTTTATATCTAATTCTTTTCTATTGATCTTTACACAAGTTTTTAATGCAGAAGTTATAATTTTGACAACAGTTGGCATAACCACATATTAGCCTTAAAGCATGATACATCAAAAATGGCAGTTGGAGGATTAATGAAACATATCCAAGTAAACATCAAACTATGGCACTATTTGGTAGGTTCACATGATGAAAATGGCATATTTTTCCAAAACAAGGCAAAATTAGGAGCGGGGATCAAATGATGTATATAACTAGCCTGGAACCCCTGGAAAGTCATGCAGATTTCATTTGTATGAAAATTGTTGACATAAGGATGGGTGAATGGATGGATGGTCAAAGAAATAGACAGGACAAAGGAATATACAGGATAAAGGAAAAGACAGGACAAAGGAATAGACAGAATAAAGGAATAAACAGGATAAATGAATAGTCAGGACAAAGGAATAGACAGACTGACCAACCGATTGACCGACCAACCAACAATCAGCTAAAAAAGGCTGAAAGCTAAATTGGATTATTACCTGTATCTGGAGCCTTTGAAGTGGCTTGACGTTGTGCACCAGATAATAATTCATGATCAAGATAAGGTTTCACATCTTCATAATTAGCGTGGATATCTCTGTCATCTTTATCCACATTGGTATCTCTGGAGACACTCTCTATCTGAGTCACTGTGTCATGATGCAGGACTGTACCATCGTTATCATTTCCTTCATGCATAAGGATGTTTTGCAATTGGCTTTCTGGAAATAAATAACAAACTGTTCCATATCTTACATTTCTAATAACAATTGTTGTTTTTATCATATAATCAATATTCGTGTTAGTATAAGATCTATAGCGAACATTTTAAATATAAAATCATTGTCTTAATTTTAGAATATTTTGGGCTCATATTATTTGGGAAAATTTACACATTTGTGGAAAATTGTGTGTGTACCTTGAATCCTAAATACCATTTTTGCGTAAAACTGTTCATCAATGAACATCTTTCTACCACATTTGAAGAGAATCCATCCACTAGAAATCAAATTATCTACTATGATATTTTCTTTGACATTATCCCCTTCCCTGCATGGATTTTGCCATTTTAAGTCCTTGAACTCTATTTTCAGGTCATGAAACAAAGGTCCATGTGCAGTATGGCAAGTGATTTTAGGCAGTCATACCTTTCACCATGAGTAGTTTCTGGCCATAAATACAATGGTTTTTATTAAAACAATATGTTTTCTTTCAAGTGAAGTCCCCATGATAGTAAAATATAAATCAAATTCTCTGAAAAATTATAGATTGGGGTCCCACCTTGGCACTCTTTGAAAAATGTTAGGCTTATTTTCTAAAAAGAGGATCTTGTCTTTCTCAATTTAAACATATCGAAAGTTTCTTCTACACTATATTTTCTGAAAAGGGGATGCGTATTGAAATGCTTTAAAGTTAAAAACCACATATCCCATGTTATTTTCCCATAGGGAAAACTCGTGCTATCCATTGTTTTCAGCATCATTTTGGTCATCGAAAATTGATATCTTTAAAACTAGACTTTCGATATTTTGAGAAAAATGTTGACATGGGGTCCCTATTCATAATTTTTCGAATTGTTCGATTGATATTTTTATAATCATGGGTACTTCACTTGAAAGAAAAAATATTGTTTTAAGAAAAACCACTGTATTTATGCTCAGAAAGTACTCATGGTGAAAGATATGACTGTCTAAAATCACTTGTCATACTGCACTTGGTCTTTTTTAAGTTTTCAAATCCAGTAGTTTAATAATATGGTCACTTTTGGACCACTTAGCGTAATACTCAAAGCCAGCAATATCATAATCATGATATAGAGTGGATAGACAAGGGAGAATGCAAACCTTAGAGCACAAAAGGAAACATTATATACAGAAGTAATGACCAAATGGTGCCTCTGGGAAGCTGTAGTGTAACAAGACAACCAAAATACAGCAATTTTTCAAAGTGTGATAATAATATCAATGATTGATTGTTAATATTTGATATTAACAAGTTGATTCCATCATTCTGATTGAATATTGTTCCATAAACATAAAATATACATTTTCTGTGTTTTTTGTTTTTTTTCTCAGCAAAAAAATGTTCAATATTCACAACTTTTACTGTACTGTATAAAGAAACAAGAACACAAATGTGTACAAAATGTCCCCACCAATGGGTGATCCCGTCGAATGGTAATCCTGAAAATGAGTTGACAATAAGACTTTACCGACACAATTTGAGGACGGAAAATCCAAAATGGCCACCTTAAAATTTACCCAGAATGGCAAAAAACTAATCAGATCTTGATTTTCATACTAAGAATCATCCCTGAAAATTTGAAATTGATCTACCAAACGGTTCACCTAAAAACAGGTAGACAAGACTTTACAGGCTAGATTTTAAGACGGAAAATCCAAAATGGCTGCCTTGACATTAATCCAAAATGCCAAAAAACTAATCAGATCTAGATTTTCATACTAAGAATCATCCCTGAAAATTTGAAATTGATCTACCAAACGATTCACCTGCAAATGCGTAGACAAGACTTTACAGACAAGATTTTAGGATGGAAAATCCAAAATGGCTGCCTTGATATTTTCCCAGAATGCCAAAAACCTAATCAGATCTAGATTTTCAAACTAAGAATCATCCCTGAAAATTTGAAATTGATCTACCAACAGTTCACCTGAAAACATGTAGACAAGACTTTACAGACAAGATTTTAGGACGAAAAAATCCAAAATGGCTGACAATAAAAAAGTGATTATTAGTTTTTGCTGATTTCCTTTTACAAAATTATCACATATAACTCCTGTTAACAATCAATTAACAATAACATAGGCTTTTACAACAAAGTGCACCTGAAATTATTTATAAAGCTATTAAATAGTAAGTATGAAAACTCAAAAACACCATTCAATATGAGACAAAGTATTATCGCGCGCTAACTTTTCTTAAGACATTCAAAATGGCTGACATGACTGAGCTAACAGGTTCAAAACCTAATCAGATATAGAATGAAGTGAGCTGAACAAGATTTTAAAGTTTCAAAAGCAACTGTGAAGCTGTTTTTCTTTAAGTTTGCAGACAAGGATTTTAGCATTTGACTTCAAAATGGACGACAGGAAGTAGGTATCGAGTTAAATTTTTTTCATCCACATCTGTATGCACTCATAAGTTATCCCTGAAAATTTGAAGGTGATACCTGTAGCGGTTTTGGAGAAAACTGCCGGACGTACGGACGGACAGACGGACGCGCCACTATGTGGTGGGGACATAACAATAAGTATAAATAATAATCTAAGAATAAATCTTTATTGTCATGCCTTATTTTTAATCCAAAAAGATCATACCTATTTCAAGGTGCTTGATTTACTTTTACATTTTCCTTGGTAAAATATATTTTAAACACCAAATTACAGTCTTTCTCGATCATCAAAGGCATAATACATGATTCAGTAAGAGTATCTATATATACATAGTACTAGTTCTAAAACACAGAAAGATTTATTGCCATTAGTGTGCTAATATTATAAGTTAAACTGTCAAAACATAATACAGGGGCGTAGCCAGCTTTCAGTATTGTGGCATGAACAAGACAAAAAATAAGATTTATTTTGAATTTTACAAAAATTGATGCAACTTCCTACAAAATTGAGATAAAAGCTTCAAATAAAAAGCATTTTAAAGCTCTTTTTTCTTCTTTCTCATGGCTTTCTCATGGCACCCATCGCTACGCCTATGTAATAGATATTCCAACATATAATTCTGACTATAGTGATACCCAGGCCAGGGGGAGAGATGGGTGCATCCCCCCCATAGCCAATAAAAAATAAAACCATGAGAAAGAAGAAAAGAGCTCTAAAATGCTTTTAATTTGAAGCTTCTAGCTCAATTTTGAAGAAAATTGCATCAATTTTGTAAAATTCAAAATAAATCTTAGTTTTTGGCATGTTTGTGCCACAATTGCAACCCCCCTCCCTGACTGAAAACCGGAATTTTTTTGGCAATCGCACCCCCTCCTGACTGAAAGCTGGCTACGCCCCTGTGTAGTATAGCTACACAGGGAGATATGCCGAGTACTGAAATACTACTCATGGCATTTTATCGCTAACTGAGTACTCATTTCAGTAAATATTAGTACTAAATGAGCACATATGACATTAGTACTGATTTATTGCATGTTTTAGTACTAATTCAGTACTCATACGATGAGTGATAAAATAGCAGTAATTTCATTGATATTTTAGCGCTAAATGAGTACTCATATCATGAGTGATGAAAAGGCAGTATTAATAAAATTGATTTTTCAGCACTAAATGAGTACTCATATCATGAATTAGTACTAAATTAGCACTAGTGACATGAGTGCACTTTTGCCAAAGTGCTAATTTAGTACTTATTTTAAACTACTTGAGTAATCAGCGTATCTCCTTGTGTATTCTATATTTTACAACAGATGCATGGTTTATAAAGGAATGCTATAACATGGCAAAACATTGATTTCATATCAAAAAGCTATAGTATTATAAATTATAATGTAGTAATATAACAAGATCTTCTTTTTATCTGAAATAAACTACCATCAAATTCACCATCAATTCATTGTGTCTTGGGCTTTCATCCAAATTGAAATAATAATATTCTAATCATAGCCAGAGATTCATATGATTTATCAAGGTGGTTTTTTGATTAAAGTACTTGTGACAGTGCTCACAGCTAATTTTTCACCAGTATGTGTTTTTCTGTGTATTCTCAATGATGCCTTAACTCTGAAGCATTTTGAGCAGAATTCACATTTAAATGGTTTTTCTCCAGTGTGAATCCTCCTGTGATTTCTCAACTGTGCCCTTTCTCTGAAGGACTTTGGACAAAGTTCACATTTGAATGGTTTCTCTCCAGTATGAATCCTTCTATGAACCATCAATGTAATCAACTGTCTAAAGAATTGTGAACAAAATTCACACTGAAAAGGCTTCTCACCAGTATGAATACGTATATGATTCATGAAATGTCTTCGCTGAAAAAACACTTTAGAGCAATGTTCACACATGAATTTTTTCTTCCCAACATTATGAGTATTGGGTCTCTCTCTGGTGTGGATACATTTATGCGCTAAATAATACTTTTTTGAAGAAAAGCATTTATGGCAATGTTCACATCTAAATATCCTTGCTCTCTGATGGCATTTCAAATGTTTGCTCAGTGAACTCATACATTTGAATTCCTTGTAGCAATGTTCACATTTATATGTGTTATCCTCTGTGTGTAATTTCCTATGCTTAATCAATGAGGATTCCTCAGTAAAATGCCTTGAACAATGTGAACACTTAAACTGGTTATCCTCAATATGAGTTTTTGTGTGGAGTAAAAGTTCCCTTTTTATTTCAAAACACTTCAAACATGTTTTGCACTTATATTTTCCTGTGTGGATTGCTAAGTGTTTTCTTAATGAAGTTTTAAGTCTAAATTGTGAAGGGCAATGTGCACATTTGAATGGTTTTTCATCACTGTGTATTCTTTTATGAATATATAAGTTTTTTGTACATGTAAAACATTTTGAACAATGTTCACATTTGTAAGGTTTCTCTCCAGTGTGCAGCCGTCTATGAACTACCAAACTACTTTCATTTTTAAAACATTTTGAACAAAGTTCACACTGAAATTCCTTAGTGTGTAATCTTATATGGTTCTTAAGGACACTTTTTTGAGCAAACTGTTTCAAACACTCTTCACATTTATATGGTTTCTCTCCAAAATGTACTTTTCTTCGATGAATTATTAAACCGTACTCTTGGCTGAAACACTTTGAACAATATTCACACATGAAGGGTCTTTCTCTTGTGTGAACCCGAATATGATTTTCCAAATGGTGTGAATGTAGGAAGTATTTTGGACAATATTGGCAATGAAAAAGTTTTTCACCTGTGTGTATTCTTCTGTGACTGTTGAGTTCAGATTTGGTTCCATACACTCTGTTGCAATCAACACATATGAATGTCTTAACCAAATGAACTCGCTTTTTGTGATAAAGCAAACCTGTACTACTAGTAAATCTTTTTGAACATGCATCACATTGATATGGCTTTTCTCCAGTATGGATTCTCAAGTGAATGTTTAAGTCGCCTTTGCTTTTAAAACATTTCCCGCAATAAACACACTTTAACAGTGCATCATCATGAAAATAACGCAGGTGAGTGTTAAAATCAGTTTTAGAAGTAAAACATTTTGAGCAATATCTGCATGTATACAATCCATGGCTAGACAGGACATGAGTTCTCAAGTCTTGTCTAGAAGTAAACACCTCGAGGCACTTCTCACATCTATGGGCAGAATTAAAATGGGTATTCAAATCTTCTTCACTAGTAAAGAGTTTTGAGCACTGATTACATGTAAATGGTTTTAGAGTATGCCTCATAGAATGTTTGGTCAGCAGATTGTTTGTTTCAAACCTCTTTGGGCAAAGTGTACATTTGAAGTGCAGGGCCTTCTTTAAATGATTCCTCATTTTCAACACAGATTTCAATTTCTGGTTGCAAAAACCACATTGAACTTTGATCTTATGTGCAGTTATTAAATGACCCATCAGGTCAATTTCCTCAATGAAACTGCTTGTACATATATCACACTTAAGGTGTTTGAATGTTTGTTTATGCCTCTTAAGAGACAGGATTGTTCTGCAATTTCTATTGCACAAATCACAACGTGTCTTATTGTCCTGCATTGCTTGTCCTCGGGGTTTGTCTGACATGATTGATGCCTTTTGTCCATAATAGTAAACCCTGACATCTGGAACGATAAAATATAAGTTAATGACAGAATCTAACAAGACACACAGTGATAAATATCGCACTTTGAAGAACAAACTGGCCACAATGCAATTTACCCAGCATGGCCAAAACCTAATCAGATCTTGGCACTAGTCTGCTCTTGCATTTGTTAAAATTTAAAGTTGAACGGATAAGTGGTTTTCCTGGAATTTTGATGACAAGATTTGTGGGAAAATTCAAAATGGCTGCCATTTAGTTTACCCAGCATGCCCTTAACCGCATCAGATCTTGGCACTAGTCTGCTATTGCATCTGTAAAAATTTCAAGTTGAACAGGTTAGCGGTTTTCTTGGAATTTTGATGACAATAATTGATTTTAAGTCTCAAACTTTGAGAAACTTGGATAACATCATTTGTGACCTAGTTTAATGACTTTGACCTTCGACCTTGCTGACTTAAATTTGAATCCAAAATACCAATTGAGAAAATCAACTTTTTGACCTTTTCAAGGTCACTGAAGCTGAAGGTGAATAAAAGGTCAAATCTGTGACCTAGTTTTTTTTGTTTTTTTTTAAATTAAACGGATAAGTGGTTTTCCTGGAATTCCTGTTGTGACCTAGTTTAATGACCTTGACCCTCGACCTTGAAAATTTCACCTTTTTAGACCTCAGTAGGTGTTTTGTAATTAAGCTGACCTAAATTTAAATCTAGAATAATTCTAGAAAATCAACTTTTTGACCTTTTCAAGGTCACTGAAGGTGAATTAAAGGTCAAATCTGAAATCTAAGGTCAGATTTGAGCAAGTTGAAAAATTCAAAATGGCCGCCAAATTGAAAAATTCAAAATGGCCACCATGTAATTCAGCCAGCACACCCAAAACCTAATTTGATCTTGGCAATAGTCTGCTCTTGCATCTGTAAAAATTTCAAGTTGAACGGATAAGTGGTTTTCCTGGAATTTTGATGACAAGATTTGTTGAAAAATTCAAAATGGCCGCCACGTAGTTTACCCAGCATGCCCTTAACCTAATCAGATCTTGGTACTAGTCTGCTCTTGCATCTGTAAAAATTTCAAGTTGAACAGGTAAGCAGTTATCCTGGAAATTTGATGACAAGATTTGGTTTATGTGCCGCCCGCCCGCACTCCCGCCCGCCCGCCCAACAGCACAAGACGAGGACAATATAGCACTTTTTCAAAGTGCGATAAAAAGTAGCCTTTCCAAAAGAGTTTCAATTTTATTTCAATTTGTGCTAATCTGATTCCTTGCCTTTTCTTTTCCCTAAAAATACCAAAGTACAGCTGTAAATGCTTTAACCCATGAAATGGTTTGGCCTGAAAAAGCAGGACTTTACAAACATACAAACAAGATATCTTTACTATCATGAATCCATTACTTATTCAAATGCCTTGGCACGATTATCAGTTTTTTCAAGACTAAATGGTCACATGTTCACGTTGCGTGGATAAGCAATATGCACTTGCCCCATGTAAACAAATAATCAGCCTATTTTTCCAAACTCTCAAAGGAGAAGGACAGATTTGGCTCCAAGAAACTAAGATTAGTTTCAAGATGGCCAACCCCACATCTACTAGGTCCACGAGGCTTTCAGAGTCAGATTCACAATCTGATGAAAATAAGGAAGATGAAATGAAATACATGTATATTCATTCCTTTCAATCAGGTATGCAAATAATTAATAAAATAAAAATATGAACATTGAAAATGCAAGTATGTTGAAAGAGATAACCAAAAAGACCATGCAGTCTATAAACAACAAGCTGTCTACAAAACACTCAATGCTGGAGACAGTAGTGCAATAGGTACATGTAAAATAAAAACCAACTAAAAATAGTACCATCATTACTGTGCTCACATGGAACAGAAAGTTTCAGTATTTTTAGAAGCTAAAAAGTTACCTGTCCTGTACAATTTCAAGCAAATCAATAATATAATGAGATACTTATGGAGTAATGACCAAAAAGGCTGAAAACCTGACCGCTAGCTCGCTCAGACCGCTTTTGAGACGCCACTTATAAGACAATTGACTATACTAAATAGACACATTTTTGTGTGAAACCATCTCAATTTTTTGTTGCAGATGAATTAGAACTAGCCACCAATAATGGGTCAGAAATCATTATAAAAATTGACAAAAACTACAAATCCAAATAAACCTATTACCACATTAGTATTCAAGAAATACCAAGATAATCCCAAATTAGATGTTACTCCAGCTCTAAGTGCATATTTGAAACAAACAAAACATCACTAAATATCTGAAACTCAAAAATCACACCTCTCCATAACACTGGTGATCCACTCAATTATGCTGGTTATCGAAATGTTTCGTGTTGGTAACAAAATGTCTGAATCTCGAATGTACGATTTTCATATTTTCCTTAATTCAAGCATTTTAGGCAGAATTCCAACATTTTTATCACAAATGTCTGTCAGTATCATATGTTTAAGGAAATTAACATTTTTTCATCCAAGTCACTTATAATGCAGAACAATATGTCTTTGATGGGTATAAAACTCTTGAGATGGTTCATTCCTTCATTTCAGAGAAAACAATTGTTTAAAGGCCTATTTATTGTATATGTCCTTAATCTCAATCAGCTCTTTGAACAGATTTAGAATCTGTAGAACTATTTATTGAAGAATTGTCATCCCCAAAAGAGCAAGTGCTAGATTTTAGTTCATCAGGTCTCATTCTTTTTACACCCTGCGATAAGCAGTTAGCATTTCCCCGATTAAGAACTCGCAATCTGATTGGTTGTCACAACACTGCGACAGAAATCATGCATAAGTCATTGTGCATAATTAGATCATGTGATTCAGTTTAATCGGGCGCTTCCAAATTGGTTATAGCAGGGGGAAGAAGGAGGTACGGATTCTGGATACCTGCTTAGGAGGATGTGTATGTCTTAATCATTTAATCATGCTCCCCTAAAAATGGAAGAAACTTTAAATTGTCTCACGCACTGAATTTTGGCCAATTTAGGAAGCCAATAACTTCCTGGGTTCTGAACTTTTTGAAGGTGTGAAACCCAAAAGCCTGTCTTGCTACATCTGCAATTTTGAAGATCATAGGACCTCTAAAACGGATTCTAACCAAGCCTGAATCTTGCTAAAAAAACTGACAAGGATTAGCATTTCCAATATTATATAGCACATTCTTGTAAATCAAATTTCAAATGATTATTTTCTCAAACATATGATTACCATTTTAAAATCTTTACCATAGATCAAAAATACATTAAACAAAATTTTAGATAAATTTGATATGAATTACCATAGTGCCTTTGGTAGAACACGGCCCAGATCTCAAACATGGTGAAATTGACACTTTCTGCCATTTTCAGACTACCCTTTGCATTCGTTTGACTTCACTTCTTAAAGGAGAGTTTCGTCTTCACTCTTTCAAACTAAAATAGACCTGTGAACTCACCGTGCCAATCAGTGTTCGTTGGCCAAAAACTGACATTCTTTATATGGTCATTCCTTCTGACGTCTTCGTTAAGCCCGGAATTGACCAATGACATGCGCATATTTAATTAGAACGCATTTGGCGTATGTTTCTTCAAGCTCGCTGATTGGTGGAAGGTCAGCGCGTAGGTCAAAAGTGATTTACCCAAACTGTCACAGGTACCCGTCGTGGGGGCAGGGCTACTAAACTGTAATATGGTCTCTACTAGGCAGAGTGTAGTTTAAAGTGGGAATATCGATTGCCGAGTCGTATCCAATGATCCTGGGCCTATCGTAAAATGAAAGCTTTGAATATGTTGTTGCCTTTAAAAATGTATCTATTTTCCATGTATGCAACTAGAATTTGTGCACATACCTTATAACGATCGATAATGGCAAAGGAAAATCCTCTAATTCTTCGTCATAATTTCTCCTTCGACGTCCGCCATTTTTTATTAATCCGGAAGTTTGTTCTCTGACGACCGCGCAATATTTTTTCACTTTTATTTCAGATTACGCTTCGGATTCAACATTTAATGCTTTCTAATATTAATTAAGTGTTTTCTATCAGAAAGATTTCATAAAAAGACTCACACTATCAGAGATTTTATCGATTCAAGCAGCCAGAAAAATTAGTTTCAATTTCACCCGCTAGGTGTTTCGACGTCGACTTGGAAAGAATTTGAAAAATCTATGAGTGGGACTCCTTGTATGGAATTGTAGATTCTAAACGATTTGCCAGTTCTACTGGTTGATGAATATTGCCATATGCATACATTTTTATAAAATAGGAATAAGGAAGAAGATGTTGGACCAAACTTCACCCCGATAGCTCAGAAAAGGTAAAATTTCTCCATTTTTCTCTCCACAGACCTTAGAGCCGCTTTAACTAGACTCTGCACGCAGGGTATTTTCCGACAAGGTTTTAACAAAGTAGCAAACAGGCATCAGAAATGTTGTACAGGGAGGTCTCAACATCAATGGATTTGGCTGAATTTTTTTGTGCTTGGTTAGAACTATCAGGAGACCTTGGGCAAAAGAAGATCTTGACCAGAAAAAAGTACAAAAAAGAAACACCTAATACCCCTGCTTTTCAATGTTTGTTATGTACCAATATGTTGCGTTTTGACACACAGTTAATCCTTTTAAAGGAATAATGCATTCCTTCAGGGGTTTTAAAGATTGCAATTTTCAATTGGGTTGGACGGGAGAATGTCTATTTTCTTGGACACTTGAAAAAGTGCCAAATTAAATAGACGTCACACAAATAGGCCCAAAAACACAAATTCATGCCTGCCAACCTACCATTTTTTACAGGAATCTACCGTAAAATTACTACCATAAAAAAATTTACCATTTTTCCTGTATAAATGACCGTAAAAAATCTACTGTAATTTACTTAACAAAATTCTCCCGTAAAATATTTTATTATAATTTGATTTTTTCTATAAGAATGGCCGTAAAACATACCGTCAGTATTTGGAAATCTACCGTATATCTGCTGAAATTAACAGTATTTTTGTTCAAACTACCGTAAAATCAACCGTTGGAAATTCTGAAAAATTCTGAAGTCTTCCCGCATTGCCCTTGTAATATTCCATTACCAACCCAAAAATAAATAGGTGTTGGCAGGTCTGTGACAGTGGTTATTGCGTACTTAGTAAGTAACTAAGTTAGCTGGCGTGTAATCAGTCAAAACACCGGGGAGTTTTGTGATGCAAAAACACAGTGTTCAACTACATCATGTTCTACTGAAGTTATAAAAACACTGAAGTGTTCAAATTGTTAGTCTGTTTATGAAAGAGTTCCATGAATGCTGTGATAGAAAAACATACTTTATTATTTATTTATTGAAGTGTGTCAAAATCGACGCAAAATCTGTTTTTCAATCTACCGTAAAACTAGCAATTTTTTTTAAATCTTCCGCAAAACTAGTTTTTTTCAAAATCTACCGCAAAAACTACCACAATTTTCAAAAATTTACGGCAAAAAACGACCGTATTTTTTCAAAATCTACTGGAAAACTACCACATTTTACAAAATCTTCCGCAAAACTAGTTTTTCAAAATTCTATCACAATACTACTGCATTTTTTTAATATCTACCATATAACTACCACATTTTTCAAAAACTTCCGAAAAAGTAGTTTTTTCAAAACTGTACTGCAAAAACTACAAATTTTTTTCAAAATCTTCTGTATAACTACCGCATTTTTGTTGAAAAATAACGCAATTCAAAAAGGAACTACCGGAAATCTTTGGTCATAGGTTGGCAGGTATGCAAATTGCCAAATTAAGTAGTGGCAAATTAAAGACAAATAAAATACAGTAACAAAAATAATTTAAGGTACATTGGCATATTACCTTTGACTTGAGCCTTTGAAGTGGCTTGACTTTGTGCATCAGATAATAATTCATGATCAAGATAAGGCTTCACATCTTCATAATCAGCGTGGATATTTCTGTCGTCTTTATCCATATTGGTATCACTGAAGACATTATCCAATTGAGTCGCTTTATCGTCATCTTTAATATGTTGAGTCACTTTATCGTCATCTTTAATATGTTGAACTGTACCATCATTATCATCTCCTTCATTCATAAGAATGTTTTGGATCAGGCTTTCTGGAAATATACAACAAACTATTGAGTGACAATCTAAGGGGTGCCACTGAGACTCAAAATATCTTTTCTAAAAGAAATGAACCCACATCTAGGGGTTTTCTTCAAGGTAATTTTTAAAAAACAAGACTCACTTCAGACAGTACCCAGTTTTGGGATTTTTCAAAAAGGAGATCCAGTTCTAGGGATTATTTCATCAAAATGGGACCCATACCTAGTTTTTTTTCTTCAAAATGGGACCCACATCTAGGGATTTTTCAGCAAAAAAATTACCTTCTTTAGCGGCATGAGCCCATATAGCCAATATATAGGAGTAGAGTAGACGATTCATCATGATTTTAATTTTTTAAACACGTTTAAGTTACTTTGTCATTGGCATTGATTCAACCTATTGATTTGATGCTGCACCTACTTGTCTAAGAGAAGAAGACCGACTGGCCGATTGTCAGTCAATTTGGTAGACCCATTTGGAATCACAAATTGGAGAAATCTACCATTAATGTAGGTAAGAAAGCAATTGTGACGGTCAGACCTATTTTCCAACGGATACCCTATCCCTGAGGATACTTTTCAAGTAAATATAATGCGATTACTTTTCAGTCAAACCCAGTTAAATTCCGAATCGCGAACCAATAATGGTGATTTTTCTACCTATCACATGAAGAAAATGAACAGGCCTCTATTTCTGTGATTTGAGTATGAAGTGATATCTAGCGACACTTTTCAGGCATCAATTTTAAGGCCTCAATGACGTCATTGATACTAACAGCGGCGTCTGCTGTGGTCCAGATATGGATATTTTGAACTTGAATAATATGTTAGTTCAAACACAATATGTCAAATGGGTGAGCTGAAGTGAAAGATATGGTTATAAGTAGTCAGCGTGTAAATTAGATCACGAAACTTCACATTGCCTTTAAGATAATTTTTTACGGTAGAGAAGTCACTCCATTTAACAGACAGCATGGCGACATGTTGTGAAGGTAACTGTTCTTTAGTGATGTCCGATTCTGAGAGTTGCAAATTATATTTACCTGTTTATTAACAAACATTGCCAAAAAATATTTATTGCAACAATTTTTATAAATTAAGAAATCGTTAAAAAATCTCTTTAGCATGTTTCTAAATAAAATATATTTTACGTACCAATATATTGTTCTGAACTAGGTTGTAATTCTGTATCTTTTATCACTACATCACAAAAACTGTCTTGTTCTTTTCCTGGCAGAACTTCACCATGTTTCAGTATAGGGACTCCCTGCACGTAATTCACAAGACCATATTGTTCCTCGTGCTTTGATTGGCTTTGATGGTCTTTACTCTGTTGCATAGTTTCAATTCTCTCCTCTGTATTTTTGGTGGATACAGGAACTAAAACATGATCAACATTAGATACAGGAATTAGAACATGATCAATATTCGGCAGTTCTGGAGGTATAAAAATATTTTTTTCTGGATTTGGTTGTTTTTTGATTATCCTTTGTACATTTTTTGTCATTGGTTCAGCTGTTTTCTGAGTTCTTATTATCGCTTTGTCATTGATTGCTGACGATTTCACTTTGCCACTTTGTTTCTTGGATGGCAAAGTTTCACTGAGCGTTGAATGCACCTGTTTGACAATTGGTTGCATTGGTTCCATATTATTGAGTATTGAAGCCATTACTTTGTGAGTTTGTTCAAAAGTTTGATTTGAGTTTTCCTCAGGTTGATCATGATGAGAGTCAGTGCTCCTCTCGTTAGCATAGTTATGTTCTTCTTTTATATCAGCAATGGATTTATCTGAAGCAATTCCACATTCAGATGAACTCTTTTCTGGTACATGAGGTAAAAACTTTACATTTTCTACAACTGTTTTACAGGCTGGACAAGTGTCTCCACCACAGGTGATAGGAACTGCTATTAAACATTCTGTGCTATTAACTACAATTTTTGAAGTATTATTGATATTTTCCAAATTGGCATTTTGGATTGAATTGTTTGCAAACTTAACTTTCAATTCCTTTCCACGGCAGACTGAGATATGATCCACTACAGCTAGAACTGTGAGAATGCCATCTTGTGATGTTATATACCTGTCATCTACATCAATGTCATTCAGATTTACTTGTCTATCGTTGATCTTCAAAGACCACCTGTCACCTCTAAATTCAACTTTCTCCTCAACATTTAAATTATTAATTTTTAAGTCAATAACTTTAGCCAGGATGAGGGCATGCTCAGTTGTTGAATCAACACGCCAGCCAGTCTCTTTTATAAATGAGGTGTCATTACCAATGTTAAAAGGTATAACCCTGATATGATTTCTCCATTTTAAGCTATAAAGAATATTGTTTGGCATGACCTTTGTTGATATTCCGATTTGGAAGTACTTTATCACTAAACGTCCAAGTCTTCTCCGGTCCACAAGGGCGAGACCACAATTGTATCTATCTTTATTGCACTTGGAGAGTATTTCTTGGAGAGTAATGCCATTATCTGAAGGATCCCTCTGAAGGTTGTACTCCAGCCTGGAAAAGTCAGTAATGAAAATAATTAATTGTGATCAATCACCAAGGTATACATTTTCTACTCATAAAAAGAGAAAAAATGTTTAAATTGAGGCCTTCAAATCTAATTTTTACGGTATGTGAATTTGAGAAAGCATTGTAAATTTTTCTCTAAAAATGACAAATATTTTTAAATGAAATTTACCATAATTTTTCATCACATTTTTTATTCTTAATGAAAGTGTGCATGGAAATATAAACCTTTAAGCCTAAAAAGGTCTACAATATATATTCTCACCCCGAATGGATGGTACCCTCCCCCAATGTCCCACACCCAACATTCTGAGCTGTCACTGGGTTTTTTATCATTCTGGCATTTACATAGCAGTGTTCTCCCCAAAAAAAATTTTCAACTGGGTGCAAGTTTTCAAGTCAGAAAAAATCAGCGCTCGGTACGCTCACAATGTCTCAGTGTACGTGCTTACTTCACTCATTTTTCAAATCAGAAGGTGAAGTGCAGGTTGCCAACCGGGTGCCAACTGGGGGGCCCTTTGTTTCAAGTAGGGGGGCCCCCCGGTAAAAGTGACATGGGGAGATCACTGCATAGGATGTCATGGACTAATTTGATCAATGGTCATCGACTAATTTGATCAATGGAGTAGAGCAGGTCCTTTTTACAAAAAGTTGTTTTTCATACCAATTATTTTTCACTCAAAAAGGGACTGAATCGCAGACAAAATGAACCAGCCTATGCATGACATCCTGTGAAGAAATTTTATTTTTTCAAAAATTAACTCCAAGTTGCACCTTTCTACTATTAATTATAATGGAATAGCCAAAATAACTGTATTTTTGATATTTTCTCAAAACTGGTCAATTTTCTCATATTTCATATTGATTGAGAAGATGTATTGCTTCCAATTTTGTTATGTGTGTCTTTCAATGTTTTTAAGTTCAACTTCATCATTTTGTTGGATTGTGATAGGACATTTAAAAACAGTAATAACATTTTTCAAATTTAAAAGTCCTCAAGATAAGTCAATCAAAATCAAGTATTTAGCAATGCTGTTAATTAAACTTACTAATCCTGACTATCTGTGCCATGTTAAAGTGTGGATGTAACCTGATATTTTAATGAGAGTTGCTAGCAAGTTAAAAACCGGCCTTTAAGTCTGAACTTATGTAACTGGAAATGTGGAATGATTTAGATCTATCACAAAACTTATTCTATGATATTTTACTACTTACCAATTCAAAATAGTCATTTTTGTAATCACATATGCACTTGCAGGTCAGCTTTGCTTTAAACAGACATCTGATCTCCTCTGGATGGCTCTAAAACAAAAAGAGTAAATAATTTCAAAATGCAACGAATTTGACCAACGGTTTTAGCTGCAATACAATACTAGGGACCCTGGCTGTACTGCAGGTGGAAAATAAATGTTTATCTAGGTCAAAGTTGAAGGTCAAAATGTAGGTCAAATCAAAGCTTTTTGTAAGTTTCTCAAAATCTGACACTACACTTCGATATTTGTGCCTGAATCTTTGCATACAGACGGGTATTTGTATTCTATTTATTTACAAATTTTCAGGAGTCAAAATCTGACCTAAGATTTGACCTTTGGTTGACCTCCGGAAAGTCAAAAAGTTGATTTTTCAAATTGATTTTTTGGATTCAAATTCAGGTCAACTAATCAGAAAAGACATACTGACATGAAGTCTAAACTCTGAAAAAGTAAAAAATTCAAGGTCTATGGTCAAGGTCATCAAACAAGGTCACAATCTATCTGGCTTAGTCATCAATCTGATCTAATTCGAGCTGAACACTAGTGGAGGTTAGACCTAGTCAGGGCCTAAGACATGACAGATAGGAATTGAGGCCCCAGACTAAATCTAACTTTGTTGGACTATCAAAGTTCAAGACTACAAATCAATATTTTTGACTGGAAGTTAAGACACACATATTGGCAATTGACTGTTATTTTGAAATTTTGAGCCCGTTTTGAGATGTAAGACCTCAAAAACTGAAAAAATTAGTACCGTGGGTACTGGGCTCACATGGTATAATTTTTTGCTGATTTTTTGTTACAAAATTATTTCAAGCCATCTGTCTCTCAGTCAATTAAAATGGCTGAAAAAAAAACGGATATAATTTTTTGCCAATAATTTGTAACAAAATTATTTCATACAACTACTCTTTACAGTGACATGGCTTTTTGCAATGCAAGACACCTGAAATTATTTGTAAAGCTAGGAAATGGGCCAAAATTGAATTTCGCGAGACAAAAATGGCGACCATTTTGAAATCAGGCAAGCTTTTGAACCAGGAGTCATAGGGGAGTTTTTTGTATTGATGTTGAACAAAAATAACTTGAAACTGGAATCCTATTGACAGAGGTTTTAAGCAAATGGTCCAAAAGAGGATTTCGCGAGACAGATGGACAAATCAATGTTAACTAAAATGGCTGAAAATAAAAAAAAGGATATAATATTTTGCCGATTTTTTGTAACAAAATTATTTCATACAACTACCTTTTACAGTGACATGGCTTTTTACAATGCAGGACAGCTGAAATTATTTGTAAAGCTAGAAAATGGGCAAAAAGTGAATTTCGCGAAACAAGAATGGCAACCATTTTGAAAATAGGCGAGCTTTTGAACCAAGAGTCATAGGAGAGTTTTTGTATTGATGTTGAACAAAATTAACTTAAAATGGGAATCCTATCGACAGAGGGTTTAAGGTAAATGGTCCAAAAGTGGATTTTGCGAGACAGATGGACAAATCAATGTTAACTAAAATGGCTGAAAATAAATAAATGGATATAATTTTTCGCTGATTTTTTGTAACAAAATTATTTCATACATCTACTCTTTACATTGACATGGATTTTTACAATGTAAGACACTTGAAATTATTTGTAAAGCTAGGAAATGGGTCAAAAGTGAATTTCGTGAGACAAAAATGGCGGCCATTTTGAGAATAGGCGAGCTTTTGAACCAGGACTCATAGGGGAGTTTTCTGAATTGATGTTGAACAGAAATAACTTAAAACAGGAATCCTATCGACAGAGGTTTTAAAACGTGCCACAGAAAGTGGATTTCGCGAGTCAGATAGACAAATCAATGTTAACTAAAATGGCTGAAAATAAAAAAATGGATACAATTTTTCGCTGATTTTTTGTAACAAAATTATTTCATATATCTAATCTTTACATTGACATGGATTTTTACAATTTAGGACACCTGAAATTATTTGTAAAGCTAGGAAATGGGACAAAAGTGAATTTCGCGAGACAAAAGTGATGGCCATTTTGAAAATAGGCGAGCTTTTGAACCAGGAGTCATAGGGGGGGGTTTCTGTATTGATGTTGAACAGAAATAACTTAAAACAGGAATCCTATCGACAGAGGTTAGCTAGGAAATGGGCTAAAAGTGTATTCGCGAGACAAAAGTGACGGCCATTTTGAAAATAGGCGAGCTTTTGAACCAGCAGTCATAGGGGGGTTTTCTGTATTGATGTTGAACAGAAATAACTTAAAACAGGAATCCTATCGACAGAGGTTTTAAAATGTGCCACTATTGTTGACGGACAGACAGACAGACGGAAGGACGGACGGACACACAGACGGACAAGTGAGTGATTGCAAAAGCTCACCATGTGAGCTAAAAAGGTCAAATTTCAAAATCTTTCGAGACCAAATTTCAACTTGCATCAAATTGACAATTTTTCTAAAAACTCAAGTTCTCAGGAGTTCAAATCTGTCCTTAGATTTCAGCTTTAACCTTTAGTTGACCTTCAAAATGTCAAAATGAAAAAGTTTCTTTATAAAAAATTTTTGGGATTCAAATTTTTATTCAGGTCAATTACAAAAGATGTATTCCCTGGTAAATTCAGAAGCTAACAAGGGGGGGGGGTGCAAATTTTGACAATAGAAATTGTCCATGTTTGTCACTGATGTTGGCCAGATTGTTTTGTAGTAGGATCATAGGCTCAGAGAATAATTCAGGAGATCCGGACTCTTGTGTGTCCAAATATCATGGTACTGATGACGTCACATTTCTGGAACCACGGTAGCACCATTCAGATTTTGACAGACAAGAGTCCAGCGATAAAATATAACTGTTTTGTCCTTTTATCAACGCAGTATTGCTTGAATAACGGTCATTTGAATAACTGGACGCTTTGAATGAGGTATGATTTGTCTCATATTTTTCAGAAATGGCTACAAGAAAAGCAAAAATTGGGACCAAATTTTGAGGCCCATTTTTGAAAATTTGGCCCTGGGCCAAATTGTGCCCAAAAAGGCATAGACTTGACGAGTCAACATTTCTTTCGAAACTTCCATATAATTTTGTATGGAAGTTTCGAAAGAAACATTGAATCAACTCTGTGTCCATATAAAAAGGCCGATTTTCAAGGCCCGACAAAATTATTGGACGTAAGTTGCGAAAGCAACGTTGACTCAAGTCCATGCCCATTTTTGTGGACCCTAAACATTTTTTCAGGGCCACAAAAGGGGAGGGCGGCCCCGGGACCCTGGATCCACCAGTGGTAGGAGATGTTGTAACATTCACAGCACAGGAATTCGTCTAGAAGGAAAAAGAAGTCAATAGAGCAAGCCTCGACTCAATTTGCAAAGAAAAGTAAAATTTCTCTGTGATTCACAGGAACAAGTGCAAGTGCCAGTGGTAATATTTACCTAACCTGTTAATATTTCACTTTCAATGTCTTTCGCTTTAATAAACTTTCAAATTTGTATCTTCTTCTCAATCAGTTCCTTTCATTTCCGCGCATTTAGATTTTTTAGAAATTTGTGCGGTGAATTTTTTCATTTCACGCCATAACTCTTTGTAAGCTCTCATTTCATTCGTCAATAGTTTCGCCAAAAGGTTATTGTAGCATGAGCGTTGATTGGGTGGATCTCGTGGCGGGAATTTTAAAAGGTTTTTAATTTCTTGCCAGTTTCGTGCGTTGCGACAATTTTAGTTTACATAAACATAATAAGTAGGGGACAGCGAGGGAAGAAGGGCCGTGTGGCAAGACGGATCATTATGGCACCTAGGTGCATTCATTCACCCTCTGGGTCTCTGAGGACGACAATCCAACGCATTAGAGGCGGTGTTCACCGTCTAGGCTATATGGCACCATGTTATCGAGTCTCTACATGAAAAACCCACCGTTTGCAAAAGGAAAAAGAACACTATCCATGGCCGATATCATATGTGTCCCCAAAACATTAATTTGGTGCGCTCGAGATCACAACCATTTGTTTTGAACTCACAATGAGAAAACGTGACTGAAGAACATGGGGAATACTCAAGGGGCGAGGAGGAAAATTCTCAATAAATGGTGTATAGTTGGTTTGGCAGTATTTTCAGATAGGGGAGAGTCTTGGATGAAATTTCCATCTAGGTGATAGCTTCGCAGAGTGGTAGGAAGTTCTTTTTTTTGAGGAGTTAGCCCCCCACCCCCCAAAAACACCCTACCCTGGGGAAAAAATTGTTCACACTAAATAACCTTAGATATTTTGATGTTTGTAAGTGACATACATAGATATTATATATATGAATCATTTGCAGTATTATTGATGCTGATTACTCCTAAAGAATTTGAATATCAGTACAAAGTGTGTACCCCAGGGGGCAAATTCGTGACTCATTTTCTTACTGTTTTGATTCTAACTTTTCAATTAGACACTGTAAGAGGTTGAAAAAATTCATGTGAAGTGCCCAATAGCAGGGTTAGTAACCCTGAAAGATGCAAAGCCATTGAAAAAGTTGGAGCTGAAAAAAAAATTGTTGATTTTTCGAAAAATTTGACATTTTTGACAACTGGATTTTGTGTATGACTATAGCTGACCCCTATAGTTTCTAGATCCATCCCTCTATGATGATATTTATGGTTTTATACTGTGGAACTAAGATGTAAAACATAATTTAGATGGGTTTTAAGGAAGTTAAAGGTTTTAAACAAGTCCAAAATTTGAAAAATTATAAATATAAGGTTTCAAATTTACGAATTCCAGGTATAGCCATGGCTGACCCCTATAGTTTCTAGATCCATCCATCTTTGATGATATTTATGCTTTCATAGTGTGAAACTAAGATGTAAAACATAAATTAGATGGGTTTTAAGGAAGTTATAGGTTTTAAACAAGTCCAAAATTCGAAAAATTGTAAATGTAAGGTTTCAAATTTAAGAATTCCAGCTATAGCCATGGCTGACCCCTATAGTTTCTAGATCCATCCCTCTTTGATGATATTTATGGTTTTGTAGTATGGAACTAAAGATGTAAAACATAATTTAGATGGGTTTTAAGGAAGTTAATGATTTAAAACAAGTCCAAAATTTGAAAAATTGTAAATATAAGGTTTCAAATTTACGAATTTTAGGTATAGCCATGGATGACCCTTATGGCTTTTTCATCAATACTTCTATGATGAAACATATACTTTTAGAGTGTGAAACTAAGATGTAAAACATACCGAAGATGAATTTTAAGGAAGTTTAAGAATTTTAACAAGTGCAATATTTGAAAAATTGAGAAATATCAGGTCTCAAAGGAGCACGGAAAGTATCGCAACAGATTTCAGAGAGTCATATGTTGGATTTTGTCTGTTTTCTGAGGATTTAAGCAGGTGCATATGATAGGCCATTGCATCACCTACAGGAAAAGAACTCTTAGAGATGATAAAATAGTTTGGAATTTGAGACAGCGAAGGTGAAAACAATCCACCCACATGTTAATGGGGAAATGTCAACCTGATTTTCAACCCTGTTCACCCCTGGTTTTTCAATTTTTTTTGCAATATGTTGCGTTTGAGACATACAGGGTGTCCCAGAACTCATGAGAATTTTTTGAGGGAGCTATAGGGCATGAATGATTTTCTTTCAAATTAAGTGCACTTAATAAACCAACATTGAGGAATAACTGACTTGAATTTGAGGCACATATCTTTTATATTTCTGAATTTATTGACATTTGAATTCTACATCGCCACAAACCCTGGAGTAGTCAGAGAAATACAACAATTTACGTCACATTTTGATAATATTTATACAACTTCTCTACTCTAATAGCATTGTTTTCATTGAATTATTTCAGCATTTCAGTACATTAGTTAATAGGATCATACATATTCAGCTAACATATCTCTACAGAGTTATTAAAGCATATTATCTGCAGTTGATGTCGTCTTTTCAACTTCTCTTTATACACATTCCCAAGTCGTCCAATAGCCATTTCTGTAGGGTGCTCTGAAACAACATGACTCAATTCTTCCTCCGTTTTAACAGTGACATGGTTAGGCTCACCTTTGTTTAAGGTCCCCAAAATAAATCAAAAGTCTAGTAGAGCAAAATCTGGCAAGTATATGGAGCTACTATATACTGTGAAGTCTCAATAGAAAGTAAATTGGATGCACTACTGACATGCATGTAGTGACTTATTCACTGGAGCACTGTCAATATGCAAGATCATATTGGCAAACAAATGGGGACATTTCTTTCAGTCCCTCAGGAACATGTCATTATGATCTTTCAGCAAACCAAATGTACAATCTGTTGATATGTTGGGTCTCTATCAAAGTTTATATATCGTTTTATCAAAGTGCATCATCAATATGAGAAAAATGCTGTACTAAGCTTATACAAAAAAACTTTGGTTTTATAGTTGAGAATTTGTATAAAATTGACAAAATGTGACATAAACTGTTGTATTTTCCCGATAACTCTGGGGTTTGTGGCGATGTAGAATTCAAATGTCAATAAATTCGAAAATATCAAAGATATCTGCCTGAAATTCATGTCAGTTATCCCCCATAGTGTGTTTAATAAGTGTACCAAATTTGAAGAAAAATCACTCATGCCTTATATCTCCCTCAAAAAATTCTCATGAGTTCTGGGACACCCTGTAGTAAACAATTAAAAGGATAAATTTCTTTTAGATAAAGCAAGGGCGTTACAATACCCGGGAATTTATCGGTTCGTGCAGTACTTGTTTGTGATAGCGCCCTCTGTAGGTCACTGTGCTTATAGCCTACAGTAATACGGGGTAGGATATCGGGAATTCGGTCAGTTTCTATCCGTCGATTTCGCTATGAATTGAAGCAAGTGTGACCACTTTATCCACTTAAACAATTTGATAATTGATTAAATATTTAAACAAAATCGATAAACACGTTATACACTTCCTATCTCCTTAGATATTAGCATGTATTTATGGATTGTGTTTTCGAACAAGGCTCGACCCAAACCAATAGGGAAATCCTTATGCTAATTAGTATGACGTCATATTTTCCTGGGGAATCCTAGATTTCAAAGCCTCAGTCCAGAGGGGGAGAAACACCAGGGTTCAAAGATGACATACGCTTATAATGTAAATCTGTATTGAGATGACATCGTCGCTGATTGGTCAAAAGTCGACAAACAAATTACGTCATCAATGGCGGTTTCACAATTTTCGAAATACGCTTCGAATAATATTATGTTCATTTCTGGCGTGTTAACCAATATCATAGCTTCTCATTTCACATCAAGATAAAGAAAGGTGTACGGAATATGCCTATATCAATTAAAACATCCCATCGAAGTGTAGTATTTGATAACTAGCCGATGAAAATTTGAACGAACGAAGGTGGTAAGCAAGAGACGTAATTATGTCTGTCATCTTTAAACTCTAGGGCTTTCCCTCCTCTTGCCTCAGTCTGTTATTGTGTCAAATGTAAACGCTCTTTTGCAGACAGAAAATTGACAGATTAGCTTTTAACTTTCAGCTTTGATGTTTAAATATTCTGTATTTCTACCGGACTTCTTGCTGAATATCATATAATGTTATAACTTGATTTGGATCATTGCCTGATTGCTCATTCTGAAATTTTGATTGTGATTCATGATTGATTGGCAAGAAAAATAATTCCTATTGTTTTCCAGCGAAGTCAAAATGTTACAGCATGAGTTATAATGTCGAGTTTGCATCATGTTAAATTCTGCTAGTGATTAGAAGTCCATGCACAAGCATACACATAAGAGACAAACACACCCAGGCTCCAGGCCGTGGATGGAAATATAAAACTATTTAAGGCACAAACTGGTATTAATAGACCGATATGTAGTGTCTGCCATGTATTGAAGGTAAACCAATCTGCATTATTAATGTTTCTTCTATCAATACATGGATTGTGCAATGGAAGAGCAATGGCACAATCAAAAATGTGCATATCAATCGTGAATATCTCTCGGTTCAAAGCTTATTTCCAACAGAATCGTGTCAAAATATGTGTCTGAGTAACAGTTAAACATTATAAGATCGCAAACTCTCACCAATTATCAGCCGAATGGCTCATTTTCAACGAAATGTCCTTAAGACATCAGCCCTGGGTCGCGCCTAAGACCAAAAACTATTTCAAATAGCCCTCCCCTAATTATATTGGATAATCACATTTATGCGTGCGCGCGCAGCTCATCCACTGAACGAAACGCCACTTCCCGCTGAAATCACCGGGTATTGATCTTTCCCTTGGATAAAGCGGAAAACAATATTTTCCTGTTATTTTCCCATAGGTAAAACTCATGTGATCCATTGCTTTCAGCTTAATTTTGGTCACCCATATTTGATATCTTTAAAATCCCTGATGGAATGTATTTTTCATTTAAAGGGGTTAACTGTATGTAAAACACATATATTCATACATATACACATATATATTTATGCATGTGGATGGGTTGTTTATCATTAGAGTTGAGGACTTAACCCTTGAGTTCCTAAGGGGGTGAGAGGTTAATAAATCCCCCAGTGAGTGTAACTGCTCCTAGGGATATCGTATACAGTGTAGTAATTGATTGATTAAATGGATTATAACTAGTTAATTATTATTTGATGATATTTATTATGTGATATAGCATTTTTACTTTTTCACATCAACATGTTCGATGTAATGTTCTGCATTATCAAAATACATAAAGACATGGTTAATTAAAAGAAACATGTTTTCTCTATATTTTGTTATGCCCCTTCTGTAATTAAGCAATGATCATCTCCTAATACAAAATGTTGTTATGACTTATCAAATTATAATCACTACACTCCCAATAAAACAATTTGTCATCAGGCAACGGTAATTATTTGGGAAAATAAGGATTATAAGGATCATACCCCCCCCCGGGCCTAGAAACTTCCGTTAGTGCAATGATATAAGGAACTCTAGGGTAAAAGGGTCTTGTCACATTAAAATCTTCATGTAGATCAATAAAGTATATATGGTGATATATATGATCAATATGTTTCAAACAAACAGACATTGAAGAAAATGTTTACATACTGAATTTGCAGATGACATTTTCTAGCAGAGTTGAAGAATTTTTTTCTTTTTCATTTATTGAAATGATAGTCATAAAATTATAATATCAGTGTCATTTGATGCAAATTACTGCAGTCCCACATGTTCTGCTGAATGGAAAACAGTAGAGGTGTCAAGTATTAACCGGTTAACCGGTTAACCGCCGATAATGCCTTGACCGGTCTGTGTTTTTATGGGTGGTTAGTTGACCGTGTATAATTCTGTTATTTCCCGCGCTTATTTTGCATGCTAATCCGTTTGGTTTTATGGTGTCAGTTCCACGTAAGCTACTCATACATGTCATGAGTCCTATTACTTCTTACAAACATCCAATCAGCAACTTTAATCCCTGCCACATTGCTTTCCCGCGCTTACTTTGCATTTTAATCTGTTTGTTTTTCAAGCGTCAGTTTCATGTGAGCTACTCATACATGTCATAAGTCCCATATCTCCTTACAAACATCCAATCAGCAACTTTAATCCCTGCCACATTGCTTTCCCGCGCTTACTTTGCATTTTAATCTGTTTGTTTTTCAAGCGTCAGTTTCATGTGAGCTACTCATACATGTGATAGGTCTGATAATTCCTTACAAACATCCAATCAGCAACTTTAATCCCTGCCACATTGCTTTCCCGCGCTTACTTACATAGAATAGAGTAAAGCTTGACGAACGTAAAAAATAAACGCCGATATCATTTTTCCAATTTTTTTCAACTTTCAAGATCGAAAATGAAGATTTCATTTGAAATTATCAGTTCAAATTTCCCGCCGGTTAACCGACTTTAACCGGTAAAAAACCCCGGTTAACCGGTTAATGCTCAAGCGGTTAATTGACACCACTAGAAAACAGAGTGAATAATTTTAAAATCAGCCTATTCAGGAGTGGAATTTAACAGGAGATTTCAGTTATCATTTTCACAGATATTTGAGTTCTCTCCAGTAGTTCCACTTAAAACAATCTTGACATTTGGCACACTTTTAGAATGCTGCTTTATTGAATTTCTTTGTAATCTTTGAAAATTTGTCTTATATTACTTGGACAAAGGTATTCATATTTTTAGGTAATGGTGTAATTTCTTCTATGGATTAAAGTTCAATAGGGGAAGCATCCATTCTTCGCATTCTTTCAGAATCCTTTACTGATGGAGACAACTAGCTAGGAGTCTAATATGAAATCTATTCTTTGGGCTCCTTTACTAGATTTGATGGAGTAGTCAAATATAGCTTTCCAAAACTCTCCAAATTTCAACATATAAGTTAATCTTCATTTTCCCTTTGTCATAGCCATTGCATCAATCACGAAAGTTTTATCAATTTGTGGTATGGTTTCATCGATCTCCATTTCAAACCCCTTTTTAAGTTCTGATTTTACAGGATAAGATAGATGATCATTGTCAAACGAACTGTTTGTATCCATATAAGATCATAGTTTACTCACACATTTCTAGGCGAGGTGTGTCCAATTCCAGCCAATTCAATATTCCATATAACTGCATTCCAATTTACTACTCTCATAAACCCAAGGTCAATTTTAGATTCTAGAGAAACTAATGAAACTAATGATCATAGGGAATAGCATGCCAAGTGCTTGTATTTGAATTTATGTGGATTACTCATTTAGTAGACACCTTTATCAAATGTTAAAGTGTTGTTGATTTTCAAGTTGTACAAGCACAGTGTCATGGGTGGTTTCTTTTCCTGACATAGTATAACATTGTGGTAAAAATTATCAAAGGCACCTTGTACAGTAGTTCTAGTTCATCATCTTGTATAAATGATATATCAGCAGTGAAACCTGTATATCCCAACATCTGACTATTGTGAACACCTACCAATCATCCCAACACCTGACTTATCTGAAAACCAACCAATCTGAACACTTTTCCCCAGTTCAATTTTTCCTTCCTCCCATTGACTCCTATGTTTAAAAATTGAAATCTGAACACCTCAAAATTCAAACACTTCTAATTTGAAGGCTTTTAGCTGGTCCAAATACTATATCTAGTAGCATTCAGATTAGAAAGATTTTACTGTAGTTCATGACTTTTCACTCCATTTATATGCAGCAGACTAACTGCTGCAACAGGTATATATTCTACACCTGGTCTCTAAGCTATAATATCACAGTTGTTACTATTATGCTCATAACCTTCGAACCTGAATAACGTGAATTTGAGACCAATTTTCAAGATCAATTTTTCAAATTTTGCACTTGTTTAAAACCTTGAACTTCCTTCAAACTCATCTTATGCATCTTTTACATTTTAGTTAAATACTCTAAAAATATATATCTCATCACTGAGGTATAGATGTAAAAAAAACCCATAAGGGTCATCTTTGGCTATACCTGAAATTCATAAATTTGAAAACTTACATTTACAATTCTTCAAATTTTTGACTTGTTTAAAACCTTAAACTTTCTTAAAATTCATTTTGGGTATGTTAAATATTAGTCCCACACTCTAAAACTGTATATTTAATCATAGAGGTACGGATGTAAAAACCATAAGGGTCAGCCATGGCTATACCTGAAATTCGTAAATTTGAAACCTTATATTTACAATTTTTCAAATTTTGAACTTGTTTAAAACCTTAAACTTCCTTAAAACCCATCTAAATTGTGTTTTACATATTAGTTCCATACAGCAATACCATAAGTATCACCATAGAGGGATGGCTCTAGAAACTATAGGGGTCTGCCATGGCTCTACCTGGAATTCGTAAATTTGAAACCTTATATTTACAATTTTTCAAATTTTGGACTTGTTTAAAACCTTAAACTTCCTTAAAACCCATCTTAATTATGTTTTACATCTTAGTTCCACACTATAAAACCATATATATCATCATAGAGGGATGGATCCAGGAACTATAGGGGTCAGCTATAGTCATACACAAAATCCAGTTGTCAAAAATGTCAAATTTTTCGAAAAATCAACAATTATTTTCTCAGCGCCTACTTCTTCCATGGCTTTGCATCTTTCAGGGTTACTAACCCTTCTATTGGGCACTTCACATGAATTTTTTCAACCTCTTACAGTGTCTAGTTGAAAAGTTAGGATCAAAATAGTAAGGAAATTGGTCACGAATTTGCCCCCTGGGGTACACACTTTGTACTAATATTCAATTTTTTTAGGAGAAATCAGCATCAATTATACTGCAAATGATTCATATATATAATATCTATGTATGTCACTTACAAACATCAAAATATCTAAGGTTATTTAGTGTGAACAATTTTTTTCTCCGGGGTGGGGTGTTTTTGTGGGGTAGGGGGCTAACTCTTCAAAAAAAAGAACTTCCTACCACTCTGTGAAGCTATCACCTAGGTGGAAATTTCATCCAAGACTCTCCCCTAACTGAAAATGCTGCCAAACCAACTATACTCCATTTATTGAGAATTTCCCTCCTCGCCCCTTGAGTAGAAAGTATTAAGCCTTTTTGAGTAAGAAATGGTTTAACTTTTCAACATCATTGTTTGCCAAAGGATGGATAGGCTATGGCCGTGAACTGAATTCAACAATGTTTTTCTCTTAACCAATTATTGATAACATTCTGTAGAAAACACGGTCCTTTATGTAATGTTGACTGATTGGCAACAATTTAATGCAAAAATTATTCATATATATTTTAACTGTTTGTGTTAACATTTTTTGTTTTTTAGTGCAATTGTTTTTAGTTCCTTTCCACCAATTCTCGAGAATGAAATAAAATGTCTTTCCGAAACTCATTGGAACAAAATAATATAGCATATAAGCCTTACAACATTTTCTTAGACCTCTCAATATTAAGCTTACAGTTATACAAAGGAAATTTTGGTTGATTTAACAAAAAGTATGCAAAAACTTAAAACAAAACATCCCCAAAATAGATAAAAATTAAGATAAACATTTTGTTCATTATCAAGATACTGTGTTAAAATCAACCAAACTTTCCTGTGTAGAATTACAATATTGAGAGACCTAAACACATTGTGTAGGCTTATACTAGTATGTATGTAATTTTGTTCCAATGAGGTTCGAATCGATATTTCATTTCATTCCGAACACATGATACCAAGAACAAAATATTAAATAAGTGTCTGTGTGTTTTCAAAACAATATACAGAAAAAAATGAATATATATTTCGTTTTAAAATGTTACCATCCAAAAGATGATCATAATATTGACGATGTGTAAAATTTTCAGAATGTTTTAACGACGGGTTTAAGAGTAACGCGTGTTCAAAAAGTTAACCATATCAATACCACTCCTTTCAAATTGTAGCATTTTCATTAATTATCTTTGGAACTATAGGCCTGGATATTACAAAAAATGTTGATGGCGCCCCGGGGAATATGTGCCCCATGATTTCTTGGCAACGCCGGTGTGAACGAAACGATGGTCTCCCAGGGATTATGGTCCCCTTTCTTAACGCCCCTTACTGGCCCTGGTTGTATATTTAGCTCACCATATAAATCAATGGAGAGTAGGACCATAATTTGATATGACCTCCTACCCTTTTACACCGGTCCAAAGGCGACCATCTCAGCATCTCAAGCAAAGGAAATACTTGGACTTGCAAATGACAATGCTCTATTTGAGGTATTAGCGCTAGACCGGCGATGAACTTGAAAAAACAAAGCGAATGCGATTGCTATATTTTCAGTTGGTAGCCTACACCCATTCGGGGATGGCTGGTTGCTTTGACGAAGACCTTGCATCTCGAGGGTCTGGGTGTATACTTTCCCGCGAAACTTTTTACAAGACGATGCTTTCCGGAAGATTTGATGCAATATCTGAACGTTTTTATACAGGTATAGTTTACATATAGTTGACTGAGAGTAACATCATGGTCTTAGCTACTAATAAAGCCGAATCGTTAAAAATACAAATACCGAATCATTTTGCTTAATAGGCGCTATACGCTGCACTTGATTGGAGATACCCTACGTGAGTAACTTATGGTCAAGTTAACATTATGGAAATAACATCAACGTCAAGCAAGATGGTTGAGCGGAGTTTAGATCCCCGGCCTGATGATCGGACAAAATGAATGAAAGATGGGAAATATGCGACTTCTACTAGAAAATTCAACAAATAAGAGTTATTTTCAGGAGAAAACTTTCTTATAAATTGCTAAATGAATAGGCGCATATGCGGATGGGTAAAACATGATAGGAACAACCGATAGGCTACGCTTCTCAGATATTAGATCAGTCAACTCAGTAGGAAACTGGATGTTACAATGGGGGAGATATGGAGTTCTGAAGTTAGGATTGTCTATTGACACATTAATCTCTCATCTCCATTAACACCCCATCTGTTCAATTTTAATTATTTTCGATTATTTTAATACAAGGGCCGAGCAATATATTCGCTACTTTTTGCTTTATTTTCTTTTATATTTGTTTATTTCCATTGAAAGGAGGGCGAGTTGTTTGTAGAATGAATCGGGGGATTTTTTTCATGAATTTCGCTTATGTTTTTCATCCAAAAAACATCAATACACTTTAAAACATTTTGTTTACTTTAAGATTACACCATGTAATCCAAAAATATATTTCTCGTTTTCAAAGATAATCCATGGATTAACACCCAGGTATTTTTATTTTTCAAACTTCAGAGGGCTGGGAATCATTGATGCTCAACGCTTTTGAATATGATAAATGCTGTTTTAAATAGGTTTTACGTATTCCATTAATTTCTCAAATTATGTAAGCTGAATGCGCCCTAGAATATTCTCTTGGAGGAATCCAATGGTAATCCAATGGTAGTTCCAAGCAGATTTTTAGATGGCAGGTAAGTAAATTCTTTAGTACTCGCCTTATTGGGTTGAGTTAGTTTATATTCAAAAATTATATATGATTCTGTAAAGATGTCAGTGTGGATGCTATATAGATTGCACACGTATGGTAAGCTGTATAATCCTATATTATGTAACACGAGTACAGTTTTGGTTGACATGATTGTGACTGAGTGAGAGATTAAACTCTTTAAGGTAGTTCTGCATGTTGATAATTTTTACTAATTTTGGTGATGAATAAATTATCTGATATTTATAAATTGGGCAAAAGTTTTTACATTTTAAGTGGATATAAAGAATTATGGTAACATACACATGGACCATGCATACACATACAATTACAAATGTGAAAATATTGTCCCTTTCATTGATTATCGGTATTTATAATCATGAAAATTATTGAAAAATATCGAGACATGTCTACCTTAAAATCAAATTGGCTCACAAGTACCCTAAGCTATTTTTACATTTTTATTGCAAGAAAATCTTTTTGCAAGGGTTACAAAGGTTGAAATATTGTGGTGGCTCTATTTGGCTGGAGTTTAATATTCAGACCTAGCTATAGGTATTATTACATTTATATGTACACTAGTATCTTGTTGACCTATATTCAGCACTGTATTGATGAATGGGCCACTTATTAGGGCCAATATTCAATCATAAAGTGTACAGGGGTAGAGATGCCAAACCAAGAAGTCTTTTTGTGTCTGTCAAAATCCATTTGCATCCTACACATCCCAACATATTATCCAAATATGTTATTAATTAATGAAACATAACAGTATAATCTTTGGATTTAGAAAGTTGTATGGGATTTCATTAGTATAAAAGTTGCTTTTGAAGCATTTTTCTATAGCCATTTTGTAGGAAAAAATGATGGAAAAAACGTATAATCTTTTAATTTGAAGTATGACCTGAATCGATTGCAAACTTTATATTTGCACATCTGATGTGATATACCATTTGTGTCATACTGTGAAATTATTTAATTTGCAATGGATTCAGGTCATAGTGTATTTTAGGTATTTTTGTGAAAATCAATAGAAACCAATGGCCTCTATTGGAATTGATGATATCCACATGTTAAGTCAATGGAGCCCATTCAATGGCAAGTCAATACACCCTTGCTGAACTAAATGACCTCAACCTCAGCCCATGTGGGTCCAAACGCCCAAATATTTTCCACAGTATTATGTGACATTGAATTCTTTATGTTACACCTAAAAATGATTCATTTTGTTCATGGGGATATCATAATGGAAAGTGCACTAGACCCTTATTGTAATTGTATGATATCGTATTTGTGATTTGAATATACACTGTGATATTTGAGAAAAAGAATGTTTTGTTTTAGTTTCATTGCAATTTATAACCCTAATATCCTTCCCAGAATCCTTCCTTGTCTTCCAATTTTCTAATAACCTCAGAAGTTCCTACTTTTTAAAAAAAATACAATTTTCCATGATCATTTTTATGTCACCACCACAAGTGGTGACATATTGTTATGGTCTCAAACTTTTTTGTGGACGGTGTTCAGTGGTTGGTGTTTATCATTTGGCAGTTGGTGTTTGGCAGTTGGTGTCTGTAACAAATGGCAGGTGTTGACATTTTGCATGTGAATGCCTTGTCTTATAATGTAGCCAACTGCAATGGATGTAAAACGGATACAGTTAACTAATACATTTCTTGGCATCAATTCAAATCATATGCTAATTTTAAATGAAAATGCTTTTTTTCATGTTTTACCACTCATAAATGCCATAATATCTCGATGTCACATTCAGGAAAATATGGCTATCAACAAGTTTTGAATTCTTACAATCCTGGAAGTTGTACATGTAAGCGTGCACATCTGTCAGTTCAGTTTATGTGTAAAAGTTAATCCCCTAAGCCTTAATACCTGATGCATGAAATATTATGAATGAGTTACATAATATGTACTCGTGCTATTTAGGTAAATGTTGTGCTGTTTCACCAGATTTGACTGACATCTTTAAATAACAACAATTTGATTTGATGATCAGACAGCAACAAAACATATTAAGTGGCCAAGACAAAAGAATGTTATTATGATAGGCATTCTAGGGATTAAGGAATGCATTCAGCTTACATAATTTGAGAAATTATTGGCATACGTAAAACCTATTTAAAACAGCATTTATCGTATTCAAAAGCGTTGAGCATCATTGATTCCCAGCCCTCTGAAGATTGAAAAATAAAAATACCTGGGTGTTAATCCATGGATTATCTTTGAAAATGAGAAATATATTTTTGGATTACATGGTGTAATCTTAAAGTAAACAAAATGTTTTAAAGTGTATTGATGTTTTTTGGATGAAAAACATAAGCGAAATTCATGAAAAAAATCCCCCGATTCATTCTACAAACAACTCGCCCTCCTTTAGTACAGACATAAAATTCCGCATCTTTTGATTTCATTTTCAAGCCCATTGCCAAATATGGCAAAAAATATGGTTGTCATAGCAACGGGAGGAATGAGCCACCGGAGCTGCCAATAATTTTACTGCAATTGCACATGCAACAATATCTTTATATGCCCATTTATCATAACAAAAACATTCAGTTTGGGTAATTTTTATAAACATTGTTTACTGGACATTGATCCAATATTCAGAACAATGGTTGTGATGTCATAGATGTTCTTTTCAAACAATAAAGAGGTCACAATTGATCCGCATATGCATCACAAAAGGGAGACTCTGCTTCCTGAGTTGCATCACGAACAATGACGAAGCAAGCATGGTAAATGCAAATCTAAAACTTTGTATAAAAATATCAGTGAAAAAGGGACACACATTAAAAAAAGCTGTGGAGGACTGTAGAACTACATATGGGGAAGCTTGAGGGAGCTTTTACTTAATTAGACATTGTGCGACTTTGAAATTTTCGGCAAACTGAAGAATAAGCTACGCGGGCAGAGGTTTGGTGACCGTGAAGAAGTGGTTGAGGCCGTCCATAAGGCCCTAAAAGACCTATATGGAAATGGAAACGGACTGCAACAGGCCTATCAAGACTGGCTTTCCCGATGTAGAAAATGCATAGCTGCAGATGGACACTATTTTGAGAATGAGGCATGGAATGAGGAGTAACTGTCTTAATTAACAAAAAGGACATTTTAGTGTATAAAAGTTGTTTTCTGAAACATTGTCACAAATGTCAGCTCCGGTGGTCACTATCAACCAATATTCAATGCCATGTAAAATATTACGGATGTAACCAAATAAATGCACTGTTGGTGATATTACAGAAAAATGTTTTTTCTATTATTTTGGAAAATTTCAGGTCTAAGATACTTTATTATTAACAATTTGAGAGCAAAAAGTAGCGAATATATTGCTCGGCCCTTGTAGCATGGAAACTATTTTATAAGCCAGCGCCAGCAATTAAATTAATTTTGTGATGATAACGTCACTTACTTGCGGATCCAGAAGCTAACAAAGGATGAGTCTGGGAATGAGTCTGGGTATCGATGCGACTTAGAAAATATTGAAAATGGTAATGTCTGAAAAACCAACTCAATCACACATATTAAACTTCAATATCTTAGCCTTCTTCTGAGATAACAAAAATATCAATTTTTATTATATCAATATCTAGCTAGCGACAGTATGATTGGTCAAAACCGGGTCACATGTCGTGGGATATCTGGCGATATTCAATGGCAATGCTAATCAGATAAGACAACCGTGAGATATCTAGCGATATCCCACGCTCCCGGGAATTTTCAAAGAATTTGTTTTCGTTCAGTGTAAATAATTTAGTTCAGTGTAAGTCAAAATGGCAGACGAACCGAGTAGATTCAATGTATTTCAATGTCAGAATGTTATAAACCTATGACTTAATAATATTAGGGATGTTTAGCTAGACAGTGATATAATAAAACAAATATTTCACTCTATTTTCGGTGAATACCTGTAGCACTTTCGCAAGGTGATATTCCACTTGCCCTTCGGGCTTCGTGGAATATCACTTGTGAAAGATGTACAGGTATTCACCTCAATAGAGTGAAATATTTGTTCAGTATCACAATTGATGAAGAATATTGGCATCAAAGACAATGCATATATATCACTTTACTAGAATTGAAAAAAATCAATGGCAAATATTAAATGAATTGTTTATACAAAAAGTTTGAAACATATCCTCCAAAACATTGCTTACTTTCTTTTTATAGACACTGAATTGTATTTCTAGATAAGTGAATTGGTGTTTATCTGGGTAATCAAGGGATTATAGTCACTCAAAGTTACTGAGCATCAAGTTTTTGCACTTCAATTGTGTTGGTGAAGTTACACATATTTCAGTCAAATTCATGCTGAGCACAACATTTTGGTTTCAATTTTATAATCTCTATACACGACCCTGGTGATGACGAATCAGAATCAGTCAAAAAACCTAAACCGGAAAACTGTGCTCATTGTGAAAACTAAAAGTCAAGCAACTTTTTTTCTGATATTTCTTACATCAAATGGCAGCCATCTAGTTTTTCCCCCTTCAAATTAAACTGGCGGGAAATTCAAATATTTAAAAAAAATTTAATCCTTAAATATCTTTCAAAAATATGATTTTCTTTTTAATTCTTCATGGGTCTTAAGTTATTTCTTCTTTGTATGTCACACATGTTGCCATTGGTGTATTTTCTATGATAATGACTATTTTTGTTGTTGTTAAGATACTTATTCTGACTCTCAGCAGGGGGTTAATTATGCATCAAAACTCGTGAAAAAGTAAATATACTTATCAAATATAACTAGGACAGTAATAAAAGCCATATTTCACATTCATTTGACTGAGGGACCAAAAGGGCATATATCTAGACACAACCTTTTGAGCCGGGAAAACAATTTGGGCCCCTTAAACCCAAAATTTAAGATCCATTTTTGATGACTTGGCCTAAAAATATCAGAATTTAGCATTTAGTTACAACTATAGAATTAAAAAACATTAAAGTGAATTTTATATTTATATTATACTTCTATTTTACATTTTTTAGATATTCAATATATTTCATGACTGACTGGCTGTCAATACTTTAAAAGTTGTAACACCCCAGTCACATTTCCTAATACGGCGACCATGCGGTCTATCATTTCTGCGGTTAGTAACATTTCTAAGCTCGTCGTAGAATTTCTGCAGTCGGATACTTTTGCAGTCACATTTCCCACGGCAAATTTTGAATTTTTTGTTGATAAACGTTAATGTTTATTTTTGTTTAATTTACATCAGTACAATTTATAAATGTTATCTATAGTGCTAAGATATAATATAAAATAAAGAGTGAAACATTGACCAATAATAACTAATCTTCTGTAATATAGGTTGCTGTGGTATTAGTGACCTTACATCAAATAGTATACTAGTACCTATTGCATTGTGATCACAGCAAAGATATGACAGCAAACCTGACCTGAAAAACTGTTTCCAAAGGTACATAACCCATCAAAACACTACGGAAGACGCAAGTCAACATAAGCCTGAGGTGCAGCCACCATGATGGGACCGTCTGCCAACGGCCTGTTGATTTCTACGGCGACCGCAGAAATAACTCCGAATTATAATTTCTACGGCTACCCCGCGGCCTGTAAAAACTGGATACGTAAATAACTCCGAATTATAATTTCTATGGCTACCCCATCTTGCTTCATCAAGCTTCGGAACTATCCTCAGATAGAATGTAGTGATTGAGCGTGGGAACCGACGATGCGGCTACCCAGCGGCCTGTAAAAATCTGGATACGCCGTATGGAGACCGCGAGACGAGAGTAGTTTTCCTACGCTCGCCGCAGAAATTGGCTGATTTAATTGATCTGAGGTCGACCTACGGCCACCATACGACAAATGACTGGGGTGTTTGTAAATTAACCCAAATTACAGTATTAAAATGTGCCTACTGCCAAACTCCAGACACTGGAATATGCACCCACCTCAAAGCTATTACGGACGGATGGACAGAGCCATTCTCTGTATCCTCCTGAGCTTTGTTCGATGGGATAAATATTTGTCTTTATATTCCCGTCATACTTTAACCTCTAAAAGTGTCACACCTCTCAAAAAAAACTACAAGCGTACTAGGCTAGTATTCCATTTTCACAGGTTTTACTGTATTGCCAAACGTTCAAAGCTAAACAAATGTATTACAAATGAAATATAGCCAGAAATAAGGCATAACCTGATGGCATGGAACACTATTGCCTCTTCAGGGTCACTTCTGTATTGAAAATCCAGTTGATAAATACATTATATTATGATTATGGAATGCTGGGAGAAATAAGTACTGTAAAAATTATGACAATTTTTCAGAAAGTTGCTCCAAACTAATCTATTGCTTCATCCTTTGATTAAAAATTGATGAATAACAATAACACAGATGCGAGTAGGTAGTTACCAGATTCACCACCAGGTGGCTCATTTGGGTCAGATAGCACGGCAGGTATAGTAGAAAGTTCTCTTTAACTTAAATTACATCTATTTGCGTGGTTCAATTTTCATATAACCCTATGTACTATCTAATAGTTATGCAAATTAAAATATGTCCAGTAAAAGAAAATGTTATCTGTCCAATACAAGAGAAGATAGTTCACTTTTTATGATTTTGTTACATGGGGTCTATGGGGAATCAACCCGAACAAGAAGTCAAATTTTCATAAAAAAATTTAATTTTCAAAGTTGATAGACAATTTTCGAAACCATATTTCTAGATGTACTTTTACATGCAGATTTCAAATATGAGATCACTTTGACTGAATCTTGAATATTTAATGACGTAAATCAAGATTATTTCTACTCGCATCTAGTCTATTTACATTGATTACTTCATTACAATGATTATTTTTCAAATATTTAATTAATTCGAAGATAAATGTCGCAAATTCACAGAATCAAAATTGTTGACAAAAAAGCTGTCATAGTACAGTAGTACTCAGGTACTGCAATGAAAATGTCTTAATTTCATAGATCATAGAAAAATTCAATTCACAGTACTGCAATAAAAATGTCTTCATTTCATAGAATACTAGTAATTCAATTCACAGTGCTGCAATAAAAATGTCTTTATTTCATAGAATACTAGTAATTCAATTCACAGTACTGCAATAAAAATGTCTTCATTTCATAGAACATAGAATAATTCAATGGCAATTCAACTGTACTAAATTGTCTGTGCAGTGTACTCAATTTAACTGTGCTCGAATTTGATCTAACTTTGCAGGTAGTAAATCTACCATTTCTACACATATTTCATACTCTGCTTTCATCTTCTCTTTAGCATCGTCATGCTTTTTACAATAATCCACTAAAAACTTATAGTATTCGAAAGAGGTTTTCTTGTTCTGAAATGTTTGCTGTACATCTGGGGAGAAGAATTTGCCGTACAGACGCCCAATACAGAACTGGGCAACAAGTGCTGGTCGTTCATCATCTTCACAGAATTTATCTGGCAGTTTTTTGGTTTTCATATCTCTCAATGTATCCATATATCTAACATAGTACTTAATGGAATTTGCAGCCAACATGTTAATTTTTTTGATGGCATGTGGTGTACGCATTGTTGGATCTGATTCGATAATTGCAGATTTGATATCTAAGATAGCAGCATATGTTTCAGCTATCTCGTAGATTAGTTGACGGCAAATGAGAAGATAATGCTGCTGACTAAGTTCATTCAGAACAGCATCAAGGAGATCAATGCGACGTTTATGCATTTTACACTGGCGTTCAAAATCCATCTCAAAGAAAGAAAGCAATTTGAACACTTTGCTATAATCTTGTATGATCTCAACATAATCAGTGCAATGTCCATCTAACTTGTAGAATTCCTTTGCAGAATTCAACCATCTCTGGACACATAGGAACACCTTGCGGGCTTCCTCAAAATCGAGAACTAGATTGGCGGTGATGTTATCTTCTGTATTCGTGACATCTAAGTTGAAGTCAATGGAACTTGTTGAGTTTTCAGCATTTTGTGCACTAGCTAGTAGAGCACCAGTTTGTTCATGTTCCCGGAGGACTTTTTCCTTAGATGCTTCCAAAATAGATAATCCATATTTTGACCAACACCGCGCGATATCTGCACATCCTCTTGGAATTTTTTCTCGATCATTTTTCTCAGCCTCCCCTTCATCTTCAGAGGGTTCCTGGTCAGGAACCTCTCCCGTTTCAGCAAGGATGACGTTAGCTGCCGCCAGACAATGACGAGCAGTTTTGTAGTCACAATTAGTCATATAGTATTGTGAGAGGGTGGCTGCATTCAGAGCCCAATCCAAAGGCTGATAATCATTGGCGTTTAGTTGTCTCGTCAATGTTAAACAGCAATACTCTGCTGATTTATCTGTATCCTCCAACGCCCCATAAACTTGCGCTAAATAGTAAAGTGTATGGGTATAATCACTTTCAAAATTGTCCATTCGTTTGCGATTAAGAGTTTCAGAATCTAAATTTTCCGTCGACTTTGTTAGCAGTTCATCACATACATACGGTCCAATACCACACTGTTCCTTATATTGTTTGTACACCTCTTCTCCCTTTTCAAGATATTCTTGGGCTTTTTTCTGCTGACGACGTGAAGTCCACAAAAAGCCAAATTGACAGTAGACCTTTTGAAGTGTGTTGATGGTCAACGGATGTAACTTGAACGCTTCAAGGACAATCAATGCCTTAGATAAATGCTGCTCGCCATCAGTCGCTTCCTCGCAGTCAATATAATTCACCCCAAGTTTGTAGAGAAGCAATCCAGTAACGGCAGCAATTTTCACAAAATTTTCCGAATTTTCATCGGAATTCGATTGAGAAATTTCATTGAGAGCAGTGAGTAAATCATGGTAAATTTTTCTGGCCGTATACTTCGACTTATAAGGTTCGGTTTCGGGGTCCTTTTTGGCCTCTATGTCCTCTAATTGCAGAGCTTCGGCATATTTTGCAATGCACTCTTCCTCTAGAAAGTTATCCATTTTGAAAGCTATACGGACTGAATAAATTTCCGGTTCAGAAAACGTGAATTTTGAGGCGTTTAGAGAAGTAAAAAAATAAAAGACTGCTTTCATCTATAGAAGTCATATTTTATATCAGTATAATGTTACCCTAATTTTGTTAATAACCTCCAAAATTAAAGTGTTAGTCAAAAATATTCATTCCTGATTACCGGAAATTCCAATCACCAAGCAAGCTAAAATTTGAAAAAGTCCTTTTTAATGACATTTTAGGTCCTATCTCTGAAATGATAACTCTTTGACAAAGTCAGAAATATTGATCAATATGTAAAGAATATTTGGAGTTGAAAATTAGCTTGTAAGTTGAGGTGAAACTTCAAAATGTAAGTGATCAACTTTTTATAACTCAGAAACTTTCTAAAAAATTGTAGCCTATGATTTACTTAGTTTGCACAAAGCTATCTTCTGAGAGATAGCTTTGCATATGTTGATATTTCCAGTCCTTTATAAAGGTCTTTTGTAAAAATGTAAGAAATCTTGGAAACATTTACCCTACTTCAATCGATGCATAACATTCTAAAGTATCGTTTTTTCTAACCATATCGGGCTATCTGGAGTGGGTGGAAGAGGAAATATATTGATGAAAAATGTTGAAGAGTTGATCATTTTCAAGATGGCTTTTCAGGAAGTTGGGTAATGTGCATGCGCCTCCATGCCATGAGATTTCCGCTTCCGGTTACACGCATGCGCATTGGCAAAACTTCCTGGTCAGATGACATAGAAAATAACAAGTTCCAAATACATTTTTCGTCAATTACACTGTCTCCCGACTCCAAATCGCGTGATATGGTCAGGAAAATGATACTTTAGAATGTTCTACATCGATTGAATGAGAGTAAATGTTTCCAAGATTTCTTACATTTTTGTAAAATACCTTTTACATGGGCTGGGAATATCAACATATGCATAGCTATCTATCTAAAGATGGCTTTGTGCAAATATAGTAAGCGTGTGATCTAGGCCTATCATCTAAATTAATTTCGTTCACAATAAAATGATTTCTATTCTCTAATTCAGTCACAAAATCAAATCACCAAAAAGTCAACAATGCTGTGTGACATCTTGGGCTTTACAATTGCAAAATATTGCATTTTTGTTACTATGCTGAACAGTCAATATTTATTGCATTTTTGATAAACATACTTCAGACTAAAGGCTGGTGTAACAGTATGTTCAAAAATGTAGATATAGACATGAACCTTAGTCAGGGTGGATAATTGGCAATTCTGTTTACAATGTAAACATTATTTGGTATGATATGAATAAAATTATGTTTTTGTCTAAACTTAACATGCTTCTACTTCCAGGGGAGACAAGACTATTTGGGATCTTGCCATCAATGAGGCTAATGCTAAAGAAGGTAATTTAGTCAGTATGTGTGTTATAATACAAGAGGGTCCATGGTAAAGCGAATGATGTCAAACAATCAGCTAGAACCTTTCCACAATCCACATATGTTTGTGTACTGATGTTTCTATGCTAAACTTACATTATATTATCTTAATTAATCAGAGAATCAAACATTATATTATACTTTAAAATCCTTTTAATTGAAGTAGCTCATAGGCATAGACAGGAATAAGATATGCCCGGAAAAAATGTGGAAAGGGGAAAAGATTTTACAGAAATATACATTTATTTATTCAGCCATTTTTAGAAATAAAACTTGGATTTTCTTTATATTTGTTCTTGGTTGATTAATAATCCCAAAATAATTTGATTGTTACTTGTAGCAGCACTTTTATTTTATATCTTTCAGCTTCCAGTGGGAGCAATGAAGAAGCATCCATACTCTTTGTTGGAAGTAAAAATTCAGTAAGTCAATATGAATCTATTTATAAGTTTTGCTTCATGAACAGCATTGAAGTGCATATTTTCTTGTTAAAAAATTGTTCCCCTTATGATAACAGTCCAGAATATAGTAAAATAATGGTGTCTACTCACTAAAAGAAAGCAGTGCCTACATTCTGAAATTCCTATATTTTTTCAGGGGAAAACATCTATAATTTTGAGGTTCTTAGACCGAGATGAAGCTCCAAAGCCTACAACAGCTTTAGAATACACATTTGGTAGAAGAGCAAAGGGTCACAACATCGCCAAAGATGTTGGTCATATTTGGGAACTAGGGGGTGGGACTTGGCTGTCCAAACTACTTGATGTACCAATCAATGAAGAAAATATAAAGTGAGTAAAATCTTAAAAAAGTATTTATATATATTTGTAATTGCCGGAATCTACTTTGCTGAAATCACTAGACACCCAATTCTACGCTCCATATAAAAATTGAAAACGACTATGGTTCATAGTTTGCTTATCAGGGAGTCATTAACAGAAACGAAATCGTAAATCAATTGTTGTAGCCATGGATATAATGACCTCACAGATAGAGAACAATGGACTTTACGAATTCTAAACTTTAAGAAGGTTCTGTTGGTGGGCCCCATATTAATTCTTTGTTTTATGGCAAATGTGTAACCTTGGATTTTGAACTTCTCAATGCATCACATGTAAAAACATATTGCACTATAAATCATAGCTAGAACATCAGTCACATATAAATTATGGTTTATTTACATTTACATCATTTTAATTTTACTGAAAAATCATTTTTTATCAATGATATCCGTTTTCTCTTATTGCAGAAATATATCCCTGGCTATTGTAGTTGACTTGTCTCTGCCCAATGAACTCTGGTTCACATTGGAGAATCTCATCAAGTCCGCCAAACAGCGTATTGATGATGTCATAGCAAATCTGAAGGCGTCAAATCCAGATGTGGTCAACCAGTTGATAAAAGCTTCTTGGGAACGTATTGGTGAAAATAATCCAGTAAGAAGATACACTTTTCAGCTCAAATATATCTAAAACTGCATTCATGGAGACTTTAAATTATACAATAAATAGAAATGGTTGAGATTTTTTAAAATAAAAAGTTCTTATTAGCATAGAAGTTAGGATATATCAGATTGATGATGTCACACCTTGATATATTGGTGTTTTTTTTAATCATTATTTTTTTATAGGATAAAGAGATGATCAGCCCTTTTCCAATACCATTGATCATTATAGGGAGTAAATATGATGTTTTTCAGGTAAATATGTACAGTATATATCAACATAGCCTACAGTAAAACATTACTTTGTGTACAACTTGAACTTCCTAATAAACGCCTACCACTAGTGAACACTTTTGCAGAACATACTGCACAAGCTTCTGTACATAGAATTTAAAACCCAAGGTGTTTAGCTCAAAATCTGTTCACTATATTTATTGGCCTATGGAATAAACTAGCTAGGCATCTATCCTTGGTCCATCTGTCCATCTGTCAATAAAGGTGTGAATGTCTAATTTTGGTGGGAATGTCTTATTTTGGTGAATATGTCTAATTTTGTCACGATCGAATGGCTTCAAACAAGAGCAATTGCTAAACTTTTATGTCTGCAGCTATTCATTGTATTTTTCTTTTTGGACACCCTGTATGTATTAAATAAAGTGTAAAATGTTAAATCCTAAGATTAACTATAAGATAAACATATTTTATTCCTTGGAATGATCTTCTTATTACAATTTTCTGTTCTGTAAAACATTGTTAGGCCTATTGCAATTTGCTTGGAATTTTCTAGTTTTTACACTATTTTTCAGGATTTTGACTCAGAAAGGAGAAAGATAATTTGTAAGACTCTGAGATTTGTGGCACACAGTTATGGAGCAACTCTACAGTTCTTTAGTTGTAAACAGGAAGCCTTGATGACCAGAGCTCGGGCACTTATCAGCCACCATTTGTTTGCAACAGCTGCAAGGTAGGTAAACAGGATGGGGATGGAAAGGGCATTTGAAAAGCCTGAAATTTTAATATTATATTTACCTTATTTACCTTAACTTGGCAAGCCCTACACACACATACATACATGTAATGCTGGGACTGAAGTTTGGGACACCTTGTGACACATAGTAAAATGACTTATAAAATCAAGCTAAATTAGAAGGTGAATAGTATTATGTTTTTCAAATTTCCATTTTAGATGTGGCTTAGATAGTCTCCATTGATTCATATGTGTGTATTGCTTGTTTCAGTAAAACACTCCAGGTGGAACATACAAAACCGTTGCTTGTACCATGCGGCTAAGACAGTCTTCATTGATTCATATATGTTTGTATTGCTTGTTTCAGTAAAACACTCCAGGTGGAACATACAAAACCGTTGCTTGTACCATGTGGCTTAGACAGTCTTCATTGATTCATATATGTTTGTATTGCTTGTTTCAGTAAAACACTCCAGGTGGAACATACAAAACCGTTGCTTGTACCATGTGGCTTAGACAGTCTTCATTGATTCATATATGTTTGTATTGCTTGTTTCAGTAAAACACTCCAGGTGGAACATACAAAACCGTTGCTTGTACCATGTGGCTTAGACAGTCTTCATTGATTCATATATGTTTGTATTGCTTGTTTCAGTAAAACACTCCAGGTGGAACATACAAAACCGTTGCTTGTACCATGTGGCTTAGGGGCGGGGTCAAAATATCGATGTTCATATGGAGACGAAAGTACTTTCGCGAGGGGGGAGGGGGTTTTTGGGCACTTTCGTTGACCAAAAAAACATCGATAATTTGGATCTGATATACAAAAAATAATTGGACTTACCCACTTTTTCTGGCGCTATGTTCTGATAAAAAGGCTTGTTTTCAATAGTTCGTGAGCTTTTTTGTGTGATAGGTCCAAAATATCGGTAGATAAAGACGATAATTCGATCATTTTTCAAATAAATTCCGTACTTTTCCCTCCTCCTTTTGAAGAGTTCAATGCAGTTAAATTGCGAACGTGTGTTAATTCACCGTAATAATAACCCGGCAAATAGGATACGATTATTAATCAATGTTTTTTTGAAGTGACCTAAGCTTTCGTCTAGAGGGGGGTGGGGGGGGGGTTGTTGTCCAAACGAAATTACTTTCGTCTCCATATGAACATTGATATTTTGACCCCGCCCCTTAGACAGTCTTCATTGATTCATATATGTTTGTATTGCTTGTTTCAGTAAAACACTCCAGGTGGAACATACAAAACCGTTGCTTGTACCATGTGGCTTGGACAGTCTTCAGCAGATTGGTACTCCACCTGTAGGGGATGATGATATAGGAAGAGTAACTGCAAGGTAGGCTAAAGTTGTGAACATGAATTTCCTTTTAGTGTTTACATATTGGTGATGTAAATATAATTAATATTTAAGAATAATGGCATTCAGAATGCAAAATACATATAATGATAGTTGTATTAGTAGCATTTATTCTGCATTTTCTTAAATTTATTTTTAATACAAAAATAGTTTAACTCTTGATTTGCTTTAGGAACCCTCTGGAGCTTTGGAAACAGGCTTATTGTGGTCATTTCCCACAAGAGGTAAGTGAACTTTTTTTTAACCATAAATAGTTTCACTAATTTCCATTAATTTCATGAATTAGTTGATTAGTAAATTGAACATGTAAACAATATTTGATTTTACATTGTGTTCTAGAAAATAACATGCATATTTATTCACATCTTGAAAATATGATTTCCAAATTATTTTGGTTCCAAGATATCATGTCTGTATATTGTATATCATACATATATTTCTTTAATTTTGAAGATTTGCCCATCCTGCTGAAGATAATTTATATCCCAGTCAATAACAGTTACGATGATAACCTGTGATATTTAAAAGCTTAAATGTATTTCTGTAGATTTCTGCCAAAATAAATAGTTATCAGTATCCAGCAAATGATAAAAACACCAAAATGAAGTAGCACCATATAAACCCAAATTATACTAGCCTATATAAAATCAATCATAATTTATGTGTTTCAGAATACTAATAATCCTGCCATGGTGGAAGACCCTGCCAAAGACAATCAGTATGCTGAACATGCTATAGATCAACTCAGAGCACAGAAAGATGAGGTGCATATGGAAACAGTCAACAATTATTTACATGTTTTAAATTAGATAAAAGAGTGAAGGGTTTCATAACAAGGCAGAAAAGTATTATTTAAGATTCTGGGGTAGTTTTCTTGGAAAAGAGAGGAGTTGAGTTATCAAGGCAGAACACATGTCTATTGGTTGTTCCCTTATACTGAGGTTTACTCAAGTCCGGGACGCAATACTGTACGCCCGGTATTATTCGCGTGAGATTAACTTTCGCGCTTTTCGCGATGGTGTTAAAATCGCAAAAAATTATCGTCGCGAAATTGCCAATTAAATCCCCGGGAATTTGTTTTTACCGGGGGCTCTGATGCATTTCGTCAACTTCTGATCACTCCATTCCTACATCTGTAAGAAGAACTACAAAATGCATCGAAGAATTTGGATATATTTGTATTGATGATGTCATATGTTGTAGTATATATTGTAGCAATAAGGTATTCCTCTTTTTGCTTGGAAACGGTACTACCATCAACCTATGCAGGGCTGTAACCAGGGGGGGGGTTCAATAGGTTCGAGCAAACCCCCCCTTGGCCAAAAAATCTTTCAAAATCATGCACTATTCTGAGCACTTTTCAAGTGATTTTTGGCCATTTTTGGACCAAAATTGTCACAAGTGAACCCCCCTGGAATTTTTCAAAAAGTGAACCCCCCTTGGCAAATCCTGGCTACGGGCCTGCTATGACATCATCAGTCTGGAAAATATATCCAGTGCAAGCTACTTTGATGTAAAAAGGTGGCAAGGTTTATTAGAAAGGTATTTTCAAGAGGAGGAATAATAATCCAGAATTCATAGATCTTTACATGTACATGAAGATAGATTCATGTTTGAATTCTGGGTTATCTCCTCTTGTCTGTTGCAATGTACTCTGCCAAATTTGATTTAATACAGTTTTTGTTGTATTATTCCAGGAACTTGAACGCTACAGAAGGTTGTCAGAACGTAGAGCCAAGGAATCACAACAGAGAGCAAAGGCTGAGGGCTTTGTTTGAGGACAAGCATGTAGCCAGGTTTTTTAGGGGGAGGGGGGCACAGGCAAACCCCCTGGGCCAAAAAATCTTTCAGAATCATTTCAGAATGATGAACCCTTTTCATCATTCTGATCAGTTTTCAATTGACTTTGGGCCAAAAGGTGAAAAAAGTCCAGTCTCCCCTCCTTGGCAAAAGCTGGCTACAGCGTAGAAGAGTTTGTGATAAATTATAGAGGACTTTGTCTGCAGTTTTTATGTTAGATCTCAAGATGAATATATTAAACAGAGACATATGTATTTGAGTTGTACATAAAGATATAGTGCGCATAGTGAATGCTATTTAAAATTTATAAAATATGAAATCTCATTCATGTCAGGATATATGGTGAAACAACTGTGTCAGTATGCAAGCATGTGTAAAGGCTCCAAGTCAATCATTGATGCATTAGCAAAAAGTTTAAAGAGATTCAAGTTAAATAATGCAACCTGAACAGATGGAACACCTTTGGTCTAAAAGGTGTTAAATTTTGAAGTTTTTCCACTTATAGTGGCTCATCTTCCATTGAATTAATGGGTAGTGTCAATGCACTGTAATTGATTTTGGAATATTTCAAGTTAAGATTGCTCATTCTTCTTGACCAAGCTTAATAAATTCAATGAAAGTTTATGTCTGGCTGAATAAGATATTTGTCATCTAAAGAAATTGCTATGAACTTTGAAATCACACTAGATTTTGCTGTAGAAAGGATTTTTGACTTAGAAATGAAAGAAATACAAAATATGAATAACAGTTAATGACATTTTTGTACTTCTTGATAAGTTATTTGGATCTGTATTGTTTATCTTGAAGCTATTTTAACAGTTTAATGGACATGTATGTCTATTTACTGCACTCGTGTATATTTTCTAGATATAAATAAAATACTTTTAATATTGTAAACATAAGAGTAATTTTGTCCGATTTAAACTTGGTGGATGATAGGCCAATTTCCAGCCAAAAAGATTCCATGCTTTTAAACCCCTACATTGCTTATAGATGGCTCTCACATCAAAAGGATTTGACCACAATGTCTGATGTTTTGCTTGATTGTAACAATATATCACATATAAACCAATATTTTGAAAATTTTGAGATCTTTTGTTTATAGTTTTACATCAGTGGGATATTGCAAAGATGAAATAAGAATCAATTTGATGATTGTTCACAGATATTATTGGCAAGTAAAAAATTAAAAATTGAATTTTTTTTTCATTTTTCAAACACAACACATTTCTTGTTATCTTTCCCGTAACAATTAGTTATCTTTGGACTAATTACATTTTATTCGCCAGTTGGTTGTTCTAATCTCAGGAAGTTGTATCAAGTCCTTTTTAGTCCCTTATGCGTTTCTGTTATCACCCTCAGTATGTCAGTACACTTTATCCTCTGATGATAAAGTGTATACTGAAGGGGAGGACTCGCATATAGAGAAATGCATATGGGACCAAGAAGGACTTGATACAACTTCCTGTGGAGCTCTGTGGTTCTAATGGTTGTTCAGTTGATTTTTTTTCAATATAACGGCGATAATGTGCCATCAATTTGTTCTCAAGATATATCTTACTTATGTATGTAAAATATTATATGAGCAAATTGTAATGGGACATCACTAGACTGATTATATGGGAATGTAAAGATGGCAGCATTAGAATCCCATATTTAAATAAACACAGATCGATTGCCACGCCATCTTTATTTAAAAATTATTTTTATAGTCATGAACCTCCCCTCCCCTTACAGTTAGATGTACTATCATATGTGTTGTGTTTCTAGGTACATCACAGGGGCGGATCTGGGAACCGACAAATTTAAATTCAAGTCAGAGGGAAAAAAATTTTGGGCCCCTAAAACCCAAGAGTGGGCCCAAATTTTGAAATTCTATGGCCCATTTTCTTTGAAATTAAAAAAAGGCCTTAAAAGTACCAGTAATGACCAAAAAGGCCCACTCCCCCCCTAATCCGCCAGTGCATCATGTAAGGGCTGTCAGCTGCTGTTGAATCAGTTTCGTATTGATTTACAAGGTTACGCTTGGAGCATTATTTACTTTCAATGTGTCTGTATACGAGTTAAATTCTTTAGTGGAGTTATACTACGATTTATTTTAGTAGAGTTATACCAAGCAATGAAATTTTGCATTGCGCATGACCGGAAGTTCAAAACATCAATCTCCAAAATACTAAATTCAACTTTATTAGAGGAATTACGTGAATTTTAAGTTGCCTACCATGTAGATGCTACGTCTAGAACAAGATGGTGAAAGTAGCAATATTGGGATGTGGCCTAATGGGCGTTAAGATCGCAGGTAAGATCAGAATCGAGCAAATATGATGGTGAAAAAATTCAAAAATGTTTTTTTTTTATTTTTTCAAAAGTTAGCCTTTATCTCTTCTCAAGCTCCAATCTCCATGAGGGGGAATATAGAATTCATAGACATCTATCTCATTATTACATATTAAACCTCTAGATTGTCATCTTTAATTGGAGATAGCTTTATAAATGAATTCTGGGATCCCGGGCCTGGTATATTCCCATCTTTCAGACTCCTGTGCCTTACATCGTTACAATTATGGGTCCTACAGTCTGTTATTATGATGAAAAATTACAAAACATTACAAAACAAATATCAAGATTGTCATATTTACATGTTTAGTTTGAAAACGCACCCTTAATTATTATATATCAGCACTATTGTAACCATGACTATATAGGTTTAACAGACTTAAAGTCAAGCTCCAACATATGGGTTAACTTTGTCCTGGGGCTTTTTGACCATGGGCCTATTTTGGTGAAGGGGAAGGTTCTAGTACTAGCATTGTTATGTCTTCTGTTATTTCATGCTTGTGTTTCTTACAGGGGAATTTGCCTATCATGGTCACAGGGTTAAGATCCATGATATCAACCTCAATGCACTGAACACTGTCTATGAGAGATGTGAATCTGATAAGAAGGAGTTAAGAGAGGAGGGACTCCTGGCACAGAGAAATTTCATCGTAAGTACATGAAGATTGATGGGATTTAGTCAGTTGTTATGTACCCGAGTGTAGCAACAAGGCAACTGACTAGATACATATTTTATTCAACGTTATTTTGATTGAAACTGTAAAAGTTATATCACCTTGGATGTTTAAGAGCCAGTTTGGTTGAATATCTTTTAAGCCCATTTAACCACTACTTAAAATATCACAGGTTCAACTTGTATGGAGTGATTTTTACATTTCCTGGTATTATTTGGAATTAATTTAATACATGTATGTACAAACTGTCAAGTAGATCACTGTAAGTGGCACATGTGGGTGAAACAGTTTTTGTGATCCTCTGCAAGTGGACCATCCCCAACATAGAATACTTTTAAGATGAGTAGAGTCAAATTCATTCCAGTTTCCATTTTACTATACATGAATGTGTATCCTATTTCAGGGTCAGATCCTGTGCATGAGTCGTCTTGAGGAGACGGTGAATGATGCTGATATTGTCATAGAAGCTGTTGTAGATGATCTTGATATAAAACAAGATCTATTAGAGAGTAAGTTATATTTAAGGAATCATTCTTTATTGGAAATTTTAAAGATGAGTCCATGTACTAACCTGTACACATAATGCACAAGGCGGGTTACTTAGTGCATGCATGAATGCCTTTAAATCCCAAAAAACGGTTGTAAACAGTTCTTTATTGCGATTCAAATATACATAACTCCTTTATGAAATGACATTGTCAATTTCTTTAAGAAACCATTGCACTGAAGTGACATCACTCTTTTACCAATTATGGAACTGTTTAGTTTATTTACAGAATTGGGAGTGCACCTGGGTGTAAACAGGACCTTTTGGAGAGTAAATATGATCAAATGTTGCTAGCAATTTTATCATGCCGCCTGTTGTATGATTGTACCTCTAAAAAGGTGTGGTGTTTTAGATGTTACATTAGATATATACAATACTGTACAGTACATTGATTAGATGAGAGCTTTCAGGTCTTACTGTATTACTTTTCTTTCCAGGAGCATCACATTGTTGCACTGATACAGCTATTCTCTGTACCAACACACTTAACCTTGATGTTGGGCAGGTCATGGAGAGAGTTGCATATAAAGAGGTAAGAGTATGCTACACCAACTTGACAGTGTGCTTCACTGACTTGACAGTGTGCTTCACTGACTTGACAGTATGCTTTGCCAACTTGACAGTGTGCTTCACTGACTTGACAGTGTGCTTCACTGACTTGACAGTATGCTTCGCCAACTTGACAGTGTGCTTCACTGACTTGACAGTATGTTTCCCAACTTGACAGTATGCTTCGCAAACTTAACAGCATGCTTCACCGACTTGACAGTGTGCTGGCTTAACCATCTTGACAGTGTGCTGTCACCCCATCTCCTGCTTCACAAGAAAAAATGAACAAAAAATTGTGGAAACACATTATGCACATAATGAGTAGAACTATACACAGACTTGTCATAGAATTTAAGAGATCAGAGAATATTTTAAATTATTTTTCTTTAAAGCTCCAATTTGGCCAGTGGTCTTTTATACAAAATTGAATGTAGTGTAGCATTGGATCTGATTTTAATGCCCTCATATCCTTGTAGAGTGGTACTAATATTCATGATCACACCCAGTACAATTCATGAAGTGAAAAAGTGAAAGTGAAGTGAAAAGTTTTTTTTACTTAAAAATTATGCAATCATCAAAGAACCATGGTGCAACATTACATGATCATGGAAAAATACATTTTAGGTATAAAGTCTTCATTTACTAATTTATTTCGGTTACTTCTTTTCAGCGCACGCTTGGCCTCAGGTTTCTGTTTCCCGTGTTTTATATTCCTGAAGTTGAGGTGACACCTGATAAATTAACCAGTGCTGCAACCATTGAGAAAGGTAAGTGCAATTCTGGCAACCCAAGGAAAAAGTCATGACAGGGAATGAAGCCAATAAGATACTGAAATCTTAGATAAATATAAAAAATATTTCAAGGTTATTTATGGTGAGAATTCCAGAAATTGGCACTTTAAGTAGCTTATTTCCTGTTATTTCTGAGAATGAGATATACATGTAATACATGTAATTCTGTGAATCAAAAGGGCATCCTCCGATCACAGGGCTTCAAAATTCAGAATATATTCTTTCTTTTTACCCCCTGCGATAAGCAGTTACCATTTCTCCGATGAAGAACTCGCAATACTGCGACAGAAATCGTGTATTAGTCATTGCGCATAATTAAATCAGTTAAATCGGGCGCTTCCAAATTGGTTATAGCAGGGGGAGGAAGGAGGTACAGATTCTGGACACCTGCTTAGGAGGATGCAAAAGGGATGCTTAAAATGAATTCATATACCTAAGCCTTCTTTAAGTATTCAAAATCTTGTCAGAATCTTTAGATCTTTCACCTCAAAGAGGTATTGTTGATTTGAGGAGAAAAAAAGCCAAAAGTTGCTGCTTGGTTCAAAATTGGTGTCTATAGGCATTTTAAACAAAACTAGAGCAATCCTATATTCGATGCATTCATTCAGATATTTAACCTCTTGAATCCCAGGGTCTAAAATTGGCATGAAACCAGAGAATTTTTCATTTTGCCACCTTTTGACATTTTATTACATACCTATACAACTTTAGATGCTCAGCTTAGTAAAATTGGACGGCAGAGATCATTTCTACACGTTTTAAAACAATTTTTGTGTAAATTGGATGAAAATTGTTCAAATTAGAGCAATTTTTGTGAAAAATTTTGTGACGGATTTTCTCGTCCCTCTGGGCACCAGTCTTATTTCATTTGTGACGGATATTCCGTCACTCTGGGTATTCAAGAGGTTAAAGATTCCTTGTATTGAATCTAATCAAAATGGCTCTGTTTAAAAGAAACTTCATATGAAATTCCAATGGGGGTTGTCGAATTGGCTGAGGTGTATAGAGAACACTGAACAAGCCAAGCTAGGTGTTGTGTTGTAACCATGGGAACTTGGGTGCAAGACGCGTGAGCTTATTGTGTTTATTCATCCATATTCCCTGTTTGATTTCAGTGAGAAACCTGCTAGAGAAGATGGGGAAAACGTTGTTCTTCAGGTCAGGAGGGGAACCATTAATATTAACAGAGGAACAGCGAGAGCTGAGAAAACAAGGTACGGAAATTGGAAATATTATGGTAGTCATATTTTATAAATGGAACATAGTGTGGAAAAGAGAGGGATTGGCAACGAATGTAGTCAATAGGCATGTTGTCAATACTCCAAATTGTATAGAAATCTCAGAAAATCTTTTTGTTCACACTTTTGGCAAGAAGAATGAAAATGGCAAATCCATTATAGTCATTTTCGTAGTTATTTTAATCCTCTGAATCTAGCATAAGCAATTAGCAAGATGAAATCAATTCGTTTTTGTACGCAGGATATGATACTGAACAAAAAGTGGTGACATGTATTCGGAATTGATTGTCTGTACTGCAGCTAGGTGGTAATATTTTGCGATGTTTTGCTTATATTTTATATATTATTTGCAGCACGTTTTGAGCAAATCAAAAGTTCTTCTGGACTAGGGCGGTTCTGGGAGAATTCAATACCAGGACTGGGCCATAGAGGAAACCTGCCTTCTCCATCAGAAGAGGAAAACTGTAAGTCAAATCATTGCTATAGGTCAAATATCAGCTGTAAGTCAAATGTTAGTCTTATGTATTGTTTCATAACAATATTTAATTTACTGTATTGCTTGTCCCTGTTTTTACTGTAAGGTTGAGAGTATGATTTGAAGTGCATACTTTTCTTGATCTTGGTCCTGTACTACTTTCATTATGGTAACAAATGCATGATATTGTCATCCACAGCTTGATGTGCGACCACACATCAATCAAAATGAACATGTCTCATATCATCTCAAAGAACGAAACCATTCAAGCTTGTTTTGTGACAATCTTAATTGTTCTAAACACTCAATTCTCTGTGTTTTCAGTGAGTATTAACGACAATGAACGCGATTGTGCAATCTGTATGGATCGACAACGAGACTGTCTTTTATGTCCATGCCATCATATGGTCACTTGCTCTGAATGTGCTAAACTTTTACTGAATCGCCGAGATGGCTGTCCAATATGTCGTAAGGATATCACAGAGATCATTAAAGTATACCACTCCTAAGGGCATTATATTGACTGTCAAATACATATGTCTCAAATATATCCAATATATGTTTAAAATCAGGACTTTCAAGGCTTACCTCTCTCGAGGAGAGTGATGCAATACCTGTATGAATTGTACAGAACATTTACTAAATCACTCCGATGGTTCTCAGACATGTCACATTGAGTGGATGCGACAAAAATAATTACACTCTCTCGAAAGTCACAATCCGAGACATCTTTAGATATAACTTATGTATTGAATCTTGAGGATTCTGTAATACAACAAAATATTTAATGTACAAGAGTTTTGCAGCAAAATTTTTTAAATGGATTATCCAAGGAAGAAGTTACGTTCCAATTATACAAGACATTTGCGAAATCGTTTTGATGGATGTCCGATTTGTTGTAAAGATATCACCTAAGCTAAGCTTACAACTCCCTCTCAATGCACCAGTGGAAGGGTACCATTGGAAAGCAATACGGTACTTCTTAGTTAAGGACTAACAAAATAGAATAAGAGTTCAGCTAATATATTTCTAGGCACTTTTAAATGCCTGATATATCACTTCTCGTGCAGAAATCTGATGAGTCATCACTTTTTGTGCAAATGTCTGATGAGTCATCACTTTTTGTGCAAATGTCTGGTGAGTCATCACTTTTTGTGCAAATGTCTGGTGAGTCATTTTGTATTTGATTGTGTATCGGTAGGTAAAGATCATTTTATTGACTTAAATGTTATATCAGATGAAATAAGATCAGGATCAGGAGGGAAACCATTAGATGAAACTAGAAAAATATGTTTCGCACAAGAAGTTATAGCTCATCTCATTATGTGTTTGAGATACAGTGCTTTATTAAAATATTATGTCACCACCAAAAGTATTAACATATTGTTATACCCACCATTTTTGTCACCAGCGTTTGGTGTCAGTAGTCAGCATCTGTAACAAATTGTTACACTTTTGTAACCAATTTTCAAATACCCATCAAGTGGTTACATTCTGTTATTGCTTCGTTTTAGTTTTATGTTATTCAGAGCTCTTGCTTATTTATCATTTGTTTAACACATATTAATTAATATTAGTTAAAGCTAACCTAATTTTGAATTGAAATAATCATGTCAAGAACGTGCCTGAGTCTGCACAACTTGCTAATTTGTCTGGCCATCTCAAATTCTGACACGATGCCAGAATTTTCTTTTAGTGCAATTTGTTTTAAAATATTATAACAGTACAGTAAAACCTGTAAAGTGGAACATCTCTGTAATCTAAATTGAGGTTGGACACTATTTTGAGACATAGACCAGGCTCGTAGCCAAGGGGGGGTCAGTTTTCAAAAATTTCCAGGGGGGGTCACATTTGACAATTGTGGCCCAAATATGGCTAAAATCACTTGAGAAGTGCTCAAAATGGTGAAAAACTTCATGATTTTGAAAGAATTTTTGGCCAGGGGGGGTTTGCCCGAACCCTGCGTACCCCCCTGGCTACGGGCCTGCAGACACACATAGATTTTTCTGTATGTACAAGTACAGGGTGTCAAAGAACAACGGCACCCCCCTCTACAGCAAAAAGTCCTTAATGTTACATATCGTGTCATACCTCATTTGAAAGATAATTATCCCATCGAACGAAGTTCGGAGGGATATAGGGAACGCCTCCGTCCGTACGTACGTCCGTCCGTACGTACGTCCGTCCGTCCGTACGTACGTACGTCCGTACGTCCGTACGTACGTCCGTCCGTCCGTACGTACGTCCGTCCGTACGTACGTCCGAAAGAAAGAAGAAAATGAATGAAGAAACCAATGCAGCAACAACAAATGACGTCCGTCCGTCTGTCCGTCCGTCCGGGCGATAACTCAAATACTGTTGGCCCGATTTTGTTCATATTTTGTACACATATACCCTATGGGGGTAGAAGTTCTGCTTGAAAGCCGATTTTCAAAATGGCCGCTCAATTCAAAATGGCGGCCATTTTAGTGCCGATTTTACAGTAATTTAGGTGCAATATGTAAAACTGTAATAGCAATATGTTTTAAATGTAAAAAAATTATGAAGGACATTAATAAAGCTATAAATGTAGACATTAAAGAAGCACATGGCAGCCATCTTGAAAAATGGCGGCCTTTATTCGTTATTTTACGATTTTTGCTATAACTCGAAAAGTAGTGGAGCGATTTTGTTCATATTTGGTATGTGAATACTATAAACATTGCACACTGCCTAAAGACACTTTTGGTAGAAGGCGGCCATTTTTCAAAATGGCCGCCATTTTAACGTATATTACTTTAACTCGAAAAGTAGTGGAGCGATTTTGTTCATATTTGGTATGTGAATACTATAAGCATGGCACACCGTCCTATGACACTTTTGGTAGAATGCGGCCATTTTGAAAAAAAATTTGGCCACCATTTTTATGTTTTTTACTATAACTTTAAAAGTAGTGAAGCGATTTGGTCATATTTGATATGTGAATACTCATGAGCCTTGCACACTGTCTCATGACACTTCAGATAGTAGGCAGCCATTTTATAAAAATGGCTGTCATTTTTACATTTTTTACTATAACTCGAAAAGTAGTGGAGCAATTTTGTTCATATTTGATATGTGAATACTTTAAGCATGGCACATTGTCTAATAAAACTTTGGGGAGTAGTCAGTCATTTTGAAAAATGGCCACTATTTTTATGTGTGTTATTTTACAAGTACATGTATGCGATTTTTCAAAGATTTTATAGGTGGCTACTTAAAAGCATATTATTTCTTCTGATGACAACTTGGCTAGTGAGCAACCATTTTGAAAATGGTGGCCTTTCTGGTGTGTTGTTTTATGATGTTTGCTATATATTTCGTTTGTAAAAATGCCAGCCATTTCTGTTCGATGGGATTCGCTACGCTTTGGCGTTGCCGTTGTTCTGGTATTTAGCATGTTAGCGACAAACTCAGGCCATGAAAACAATTCTAGTTTGGCTTATAAAGTGTGTGGCCTCTTATATTGGATGCTTCTCTGCCATGTTATTATCCCATCGAACGAAGTTCGTAGGGATATAGGGAACGCCTCCGTCCGTACGTACGTACGTACGTACGTACGTACGTCCGTCCGTCCGGGCAATAACTCAAATACCGTTGGACCGATTTTGTTCAAATTTTGTACACATATACCCTATGGGGATAGAAGTTCTGCTTGAAAGCCGATTTTCACAATGGCCGCTAGTTTCTAAATGGCGGCCATTTTAGTGACGATTTTACAGTAATTTAGGTGCAATATGTAAAACTGTAATAGCAATATGTTTTAAATATAAAAAAATTATAAAGGACATTAATAATGCTACAAATGTAGATATTAAAGAAGCACATGGCAGCCATCTTGAAAAATGGCGGCCTTTACGCGTCATTTTACGATTTTGGCTGTAACTCAAAAAATAGTGGAGCGATTTTGTTCATATTTGGTATGTGAATACTATAAGCATTGCACACTGTCTAAAGACACTTTTGGTGGAAGGCGGCCATTTTTTAAAATGGCCGCCATTTTAACTCATTTTACTATAACTCGAAAAGTAGTGGAGCGATTTTGTTCATATTTGGTATGTGAATACTATAAGCATGGCACACTGTCCTATGACACTTTCGGTAGAAGGCGGCCATTTTGAAAAAAAATTTGAAAAATGGCCGCCATTTTAACATATTTTACTATAACTTGGAAAGCAGTGGAGCGATTTTGTTCATATTTGGTATGTGAATACTATAAGCATGGCACACTGTCTATTTCTAATGACGTTATGTAGAAGGTGGCCATTTTGAAAAATGGCCGCCTTTTTAACGTATTTTACTATAACTCGAAATGAAGTGGAGCGATTTTGTTCATATTTGATTTGTGAATACTTTAAGCATGGCACATTGTCTAATAAAACTTTGGGGAGTAGTCGGCCATTTTGAAAAATGGCCACCATTTTTATGTGTGTTATTTTACAAGTACGTGTGTGATTTTTCCAAAATTTTAGAGGTGGCTACTTAAAAGCATATTATTTCTTCTGATGACAACTTGGCTAGTGAGCAATCATTTTGAAAATGGTGGCCTTTCTGGTGTGTTGTTTTATGATATTTGCGCTCGTTTGTAAAAATGCCAGCCATTTCTGTTCGATGGGATTCGCTACGCTTTGGCGTTGCCGTTGTTCTGGTTTAATTCTGGAGTTACTCATCAAATTTCATTTAATAAAACTTTATATTAAAAAAGCTACATTGTTTCAAAGTTTGCTACTTCGGTACTTTCTTTGCTGCTCTGTTACTGGTTAAAGGTCAAATCTTAAGAAAGTAAAATATGAACGAATTAGTCCAGATTTCAACTACACTGAATATATGGGCTCAGTTCTGAAAAACAGAGTATAGAAATTGATGGAAAAAGAGTCTCTTGAAAAAAGATACAGTAAGGATGTGATTCTGAAGAATGTGAGGGAAGTGCTAAGAGGATTATGCGATGCTACACCTTTATCTGAATTTTTATTGAAATCATATAGATCCAGATAAACTGCTGTTCGAGCAGCAACTGGGTGGTCATACCAACTACTAATAATCCGCTGTAAATCTGTAAACTAATATGATATAAAGCTGATATTTCTCGGGTAACTCCAAAATTAAATTGTCTTTAAAATGAGATATGACACACCATGTAACATTAAGTACATTTTGCTGTAGAGGGGGGTGCCGTTGTTTTTGACACCCTGTACATTGTGGCCGATATTTATTATTAGCTATTATTGGACACTATTAGCATAATATTACATGTATACTTAAGTAAAGTTGTTTATTTTTAATTCCTTTACACATATTTAGATAAGACTTTTATTTGTAAATACTGTATATGTGAAAATCTAGTCTTAATTCCTTTAAACATCAAACAATATCAGGAATTTGTATAGTCCCAGTTTCCTGTCATTATATTATATTATGTGTTTGAAAATCTGCTTCTCAAAAAAAATTAAGAAGTCCAGAATCTTATATTTTTCCTGTACATAAATATTATCATCTTATTATCATCTTATAATTGTTCAACCAATAATATACAAAGCATTTATTAAATGCAATAATTAGACCGATGTGCAGGGTATTTTACAGTTATGCTTCTGCCTTTCAAAAAATGCCACGATTATTATATTTAAAAGTGAAAAATAGAGTAAACTACATGTACAAGTATGTGGAATCAGCGAGAAATGAGGCAAACAGGCATGAACTTGACACTCTTAATTGTGTATAAATATATGAAGGTAGTCAATTGCATTGAAATGCAAAACAGAATGGAAAGCAGTGGAAAAAGCAAGGATTAAAGTAAAGAGGCATGTTAGTCAACGCTGTAAACTGTATAAAAGTGTACAACATTTGATTCAAATTTAAGAGAGGAATTGAGTGAACTTTGCACTAACCAGAAAGATTTTTTTCATGGGAGCCTGTGAAATCTAGTATCTAATATAATACAGTAGTATCCAATACTGTTTTTGGTATCCAATACACTTCTTGTATCCAATACTATTTATAATATCCAATACTGAATGAATTCCTTAATTATAAACTTTAAAGAATACCATATCAGCTTTCTTTAAAAATGTTTTAAAGAGATTATTAAGTTGTTATTGTATATCAGTTTTTATTATTGTATATTAGATTGTGAGTGACTGATTGTTAATATAAGATTACAATAACATATTACTATTTGTTTAATATTGTAGAATATAGAAAATTTAACATGCCACAAAAAACATGGCACTTTGACACTCTGAAGTTTGGGAGTGCTTTGGATATAAACTTGGAAAAAGGACAAAGATAATACATTTATAAATTTATAAAACAATTAGAAAGGATGGAGATAGTGAAATATTGGAAGAAATCTTTTCAAAATACCGACCAATTTTTCTCTTTCACATCTCTTTTATTTTCTGAAAAATTGATATATTTGATCAAATATTGTAGAATTTATTAAGGGGGAGGGGGGAGTATGCCCTTTTCAGTTTAAAATAGTGCCAGGTATTCTTAAAATAGAAGGATTATACTGAAATGAAGTCCGAACTATTGTACCTTTCATATAATAGGCATAACATGAAAGAAGGAGAGCAACAGTATTGCAAAATTGTGAAACTTTGAAATTTTTCAAACCTCTCATATCATTTCTCTCCCTTCTGCTCCCTCTTATAATTGGGTTTTGGGTAAAAATCCAATACTTTGTTTCAGGCATATACTTTTCACTTGAAAAAATCATTGATGTTGAGCTAAATTTTTCGGGATTAAGTGTTTTACACTTTCCTGACATTGAAAGATGGCAGCACTGTTTTGAACTGCACGTTCTTCTTTAAGGGAGCTCAAATAGAAGTGCTGTGTGTAGTATCAGGCCCGTAAGACACTTTTCTCCAAGGGGGGTGCGGTTTTTAGCTTACTAAAGAGAATATAAAATTGTCATTTTTTTGCCGCGTAAATCAAATCGCGTAAGACAGAGGGGGGGGGGGGGGTCAGTTACTCCCTATATTGATTTGGAATTAACAAATGCAACTTCCAAATGTTCCAATTGTTTTGTGGGGGGTGTGAGGAGTGGCCCACTCCCCCTAGAAAATTTTACAGTTTTGAGATGCTATTTGGTGCTTTCTGGGCACCTTCAAAGTGTAAGTTTCTAAGTAGTACGCCACCACCACGGGAATAAGAGTTGAGTGAATAAAAAACCTAGCATTCAGGGGGGTCTGGGGGTTCTCCCCCAAGAAAATTTTGAAATTTGGTTGTATTTAGAGCGAATTTGCAACCATCTGGTACGCCTGTGCGTTATGAGTCAATAAGAAAAATGTGAATTTTTTTCAAATTCTTTTGGGGGTGTCAAAGAGGATGAGAGGGTGAAGTTGGGTGGGGTGCCAGTAGGGGAGCAAGGGGTTGTCCCCCAGAAACATTGACCATATCAAGGTGCTATTTGATGATGTCTGGGCACTTCAAAATGTCTGAGACAATACATGAAATTCAGAATATTTTCTTTTGTTTTGTGGGGGATGTGAGGGGTGGCTAACTCTCCTAGAAAATTTTACAATTTAAAGATGATATTTGGTGCTTCTGGGCACTTTTAAAGTGTATTAGTCAATAAAAACATTGAAAAACAATCACAATTTTTTTCAAATTTTGGGGGTGTCAAAGGGGGGAGGGATAGACAGAGGAGGAGGTGGGGCTGGGGTGCCAGAGGGGGAGCAAGTGTTTGTCCCCCATATCAAAATTTACAATATCAAGGTGCTATTCGATGAAGTTTGGGCACTTTTAAAGTGTCTGTGCCTAAAAGTGCCTATTTCCCAAGAAAATTTTACAATTTTAAGGTGCTATTTGGTGCTTTCTGGGCACTTTCAAAGGGTATGAGTCAATAAAAAAAATTTGAAAAATCTCAATTTTTTTTTTTGGGGGGGGGGGGTGGTGTTAAGGGAGTGGGGCTGCCAGAGGGGGAGGTGGAGTGGGGATGCCAGAGGGCGAGTAAGCGTAAGTCTTCCAGAATCATTAACTTTATCAAGGAGCTATTTGATGATGTCTGTGCAATTTAAAAGTGTCTGAGACAATACATAAAACAAATTCAGAACTTTTCCATTGTTTTGTTTGGGGTGTGAGGGGTGGCCCACTTCCCTAGAAATTTTACAATTTTACGACGCTATTTGGTGCTTTCTGGGCACTTTCAAAGTGTATGAGTCTATGAGAATTTAAGAAAATCACAAATTTTTTTTTTTTGGGGGGGGGGTCAAGGGGGGGGGGGGGTGCCAGAGGGGGGGGGGGGGGTATGCAAGTGCAAGATGCAAGAGGGGGAGTAAGTCCCCCAGAAAAACTTACTATATCAAGGAGCTATTTGATGATATCTGGGCAAGTGTCTGAGACAAAACTCTAAAATAAATTTAGAACTTTTCCATTGTTTTGTGGGTGGTGTGAGGGGTGGCCAATACCCCTAGAAAATTTTACAATTTTAAGATGCTATTTGGTGCTTTCTGGGTACTTTCAAAGTGTATGAGTCAATGAAAAAAAATACAAAAAAAAAATTTTTCAAAAAAAAAATTTTCAAATTTATTTTGGGGGGTGACAAAGGGGGGTGCGGTCGCACCCATCGCACCCCCCCATCTGACGGCCCTGAGTATGCAAAACAAATTGTTTGGAATGCATTTCTGAAAAAATTAAAATTTTAATTGAGTGTCTTAGCACATTTTCTGATCCAAAACTTCAAATCATTTTCACTTACTCTTTTTTTATTTATTTATTCATTTATATATTTATTTCATCAATTCCAAAAGCTCTGCTACTCAGGCTAGGCAAAGCTAAAATGTAAACATAAGACTAATTTACTTTAGCCTTAAATTGATTTCATATAAGGGTCCAGATTGTATTTCAATTTGATACCTCTTTAAAGGAGAACATTAATAATAGATCTAAGCTTTTCCCCTCATTTATAACTATTCCTCTCATACCTGCTTTGAGTTTTAGAAAATGAACTCAGTGAATATAGGGGCATAGCTGTGATCTGAAATTAGGCGAGGGTAAATGAATAGGTGAGGCAGAAGAGGCTAAACTGCCCATAATTTGCCTCTTTCGCATCATGCCTATTATCTAACATGCCTTAGGCCAAATTGCTCATCTTTAACCAAACACAGAACTGAGAGTCTAGCGTACAAGAAAAACAATCAGTTCTTTTAGTTCATTCTCAGATTTCAAAGAATTTACTATTAGCTGTGGTTGTTTCCACAAAGGGGAAACATTGAAACAAAATATTAACGGGCTTACCATTTTAAGTGCAGCTAAGTAAAAGATGGTAAAATTGAGGCAAATGATGTAAAGATGCGATCTTCTGCTTGCTTTCATTTAATTTTGATGACGACTAAAATTACACAATACGAAGCAATAATGTATTTAAATGTTAAATATAGCTTATTGCGTTGCCGCGTAAATTGTATATAATAGCAGAAAATGAGCAAATTCAAGTACATAACATTCATACCCATATGGGTAGAGTACAATATGCACTTTTTAAAAATATCTGAGTTTACCTTTTTTGGAGTCTCAATTCTTTTTCTTAAAATGGACCTAAAATTGGTCTTTCTTTCCCTTTTATTTGACCTTTTCTTTGGACCAGATTTTTCATAAATATTTTTTCATGGAAAGAAATCAGAAGGAATTCAAGTTCACTCCTGTGCAATAAATGAAATTAGAGGCATATAGCAAGTAAATGTCAAGAGGGGGGGGGGCGGTTTTTGGGGTTTGCATCACTGCAAGCGAATCAAGCCCATGGACATTTTAAGATTTACATTAATGGTATATAGGTGCATTCTAAGCATTTTAAACTATGAGTTGTTAATGTTTTTCAACAAATTTTACAAATTTGTTTTTTTCCCTTTTTTCCTTTTTTTGTGGGGGGGGGGGAGAAACCAGTTATGCCCATAGAAATAAAATTATACTGGAATAGGTGAGAGTGTGAATCATATGAAAGAAGGAATGAATGGTGGGGGGGGGGTGTACTTGTGATTATAGAATCCTTAATTTTTGTAAATGCAATATAAAGATAAATCTTCATGAGAGTAAAAATGAGAGAAAATGAAAAATGAAATATGTATAATTGTCAGGCGAGCAGTAATTTTTACTGTATATGATGTCCTCTGATAAAAAAAGCAAAATTAAACAAAAAGTAAAATCAAATCTGAGAATGTACCTAGATATGGCATGTCTGAGTAATTATAGTATAGCATATGTGACTAGAATTGTTTCATTTTATCTCCTTATATCTAAGATAAGAAAAACTCAAAACTGTCAAGCTTTGTCATTTTTAATCTAATCTAATTTCGGTTTAAGAATAGATATCTTACATTCACAGGCTGGTATCGAAATATTTGTCCGCTGTGACGGAGCATGCTATTTTTCATAAAAACACTAAGAATACTTCACAATTTATTTTTTAACTCATATCTTTCGTTATACCATACAAACTTACTTACTCCATGCAATGGATATATCATTTGCGGGTAACTTTCACTTCTGTTTGAAGTCCAATTACGCTGGGAAGAAAAGCTATTGAAAATGGCGCTGGAGTATCATACTTCAAAATGTACACTTTCTTGTTTAACTTTCTAATGGCACGATATAGTGACACGATAATATTTACACATGGTTTCAGCATAACTATGAAGGTATAAATGAGATGTTGATGTATTTGGTCTTTTTAATTCTTTTATAAAAAATAATGTTTAATTTTTTTGTCCGCTGTGACGGAGCAGTTGCAAATGTGAACTGTGAAAATGCTCCGTCACAGCGGACAAAAAATATTAATATTATTTTTTATAAAAAAATTAAAAATACCCAATGCATCAATATATCATTAATACATTCAGAGTTATGCTGTAAACATATGTTAATATTATCGTGTCACTATATCATGCCATTAAAAAGTTTAAAAAGAAATGGTACATTTTAGAGTTTGATACTCTGGCGCCGTTTTCAATAGATTTTACTCCTAGCGTTATTGGACTTCAAACAGAAGTGAAGGTTACAGGCAAATGATATATCCATTGCATGGAGTAAGTAATTATCTATGATATAACGAAACATATGAATTAGAGATAAATCGTGAAGCATTCTTAGTATTTTCATGAAAAATAGCATGCTCCGTCACAGCGGACAAATCTTTCGATACCAGCCTGTGACATTTAACAGGCTGATATGAAGTACCTATTACTGGAGGTAGAATCCAATATTATAAGTTATTGAATGTTTTGATTTGAAGTGCAATACAGGATATATTCTGCCCGAGAAATTCCGTATTGGAACGAGACAAAGTCGAGTGCCAATACTGAATATCGAGAGCAGAATATATCCTATATTGCACTTCAAATCATTCTACAACGTTTTTATCGTGTGATCCTCTGTATTGCTACTGAGACTGTCCCCTCCGTACCAATATTTTCTGTATTGCGACAGAGATGATCAATGGGGATCAATCTCAATAGCAATACAGATTGGCAAAGCACAAGAACTGACCAATCAGAAGGCTTCATATTACAGATCATACAATAAAGAAAATTACCTTTCAAAAATTGTTTTAATTTCAGATTTTGTATGATTCAATCATCCAAAAATAAACTTTGATAGCTTTATTTAATTATTTCTATGAAAATGATAGAATCCCAGTTTATTAATTTGGCTAATTACATAATTTTCTGTCTTATAATTTAGAGATCACATCTCATTGTGTTCTATAAAAATAGGAGTTTGTACCAAAAGTATACAAGTAACGATTGATTCCTATTGGGGAATTTAATTTTCTTTAATATTCCTTGTATTGTTTGTATGTTGATGGTTGATGTTTTCTCTTGTATACTCAACTTTAATTTGTGGTGACATATTGTTAAAGTCACCAACTTTTTTTGTGGATGGTGTTCCGTAATTGGCATTTGGCACTCAATGTCTGTAACAAATGACATTTGGCAGTTAACATTTTTAACAAATGGCATTTGGTGGTTGGCATTAAATTGGTGATATGATAACCCATATTCTTTGGGCCTCTTACATCTAATGCCTTGTGTGCGATTATACCTTTATTTAACAGACCCCTCTTTTATGAGGTGGCTATACGCACATGTTTTGACAGGCAGCTTTGTGGTGTATCATTCTTTATGTTGTGCTGTTGATATAATATTATGACAGTTAATGTCAAAACAATATTCATAATTAGAATTAAACAAAAGTCGTGATGGCAGATTTGTTAAATTATTGATTCCTGTTTATACTTTATGTGCTAATAATAGTCTCCAGGGTGGTCTTGAATTAAATTTGTAGTTGAATGGATTGAATCATAATCTGAAGTCTGATTGTTGTAAAATCTTCATTTTTTTTATTTCATACGGTATCAGAAATGTGTGATTTAACAATCAGACTTTAGACCAATCCGAATTTTACTAAATGATTTAGGAATTATTTTTGCTGATATGATTTATATGATTTATAGTGGTTTGTTATGTCACCACCAAAAAGTGGTGACATATTTGTATGGTCTCAGTTTTTTGTGATGGTGGTTGGCAACTGGCAGTTGGTGGTGTTGTCCGGACGGTTGGTGGTTGGCGTCTGTAACAAATTCCTACAACTTCCAATATCTGAACAAATACTGTTTAGACTGACTTCAATTTTTTTAAAAACATCTTCAAGTTTTAAGAAGTTCAAATCTGACTTTAGATTTAGAATTTTACCTTCAATGACCTTTTCAAGGTAAAAAAAGGTTCAAAAAGGTCAAAAATGTCATTTTTCAACTTAAAAGTTGACCTTCCATGACCTTCTCAAGGTTTTTAGTGTTCGACGGTTGGTGTGTAGTGTCTGTAACAAATGGTAGATAGGGGCATTTTGCATGCTAATGCCTTGTTTCATTTTTAAAATGTTGCCTTTTGTGCTCTCATTGATGGAGGTGACAGATAAACGATTTATCTCATGATCCATAATCTAGATACTTCAGGAATACATATTTATATTGAACAGATTGATTCCAAAATTTCAATGAAGGGTCAAACATTTTACAATGCTTGTTAAAAATTTGATACAGTATTTTATAAGCTATGTAAAAATTCTAAAAAGATAATGTCAAGTTTGTAAGGGAGGTATTGTTTACTGTGAAAACTTGGATTTTAACAATAATATTTATGAATAATAGTTTACTTTCAATTGTATTGGCATAAAGTATAAAAAGAGTTTTTTATCGATAAGGTTGACACAACCTGTCATTTCAAAGCCAAGGGTGGTGGGCGTTCTTTGATTGAAATGCTGATAAAATCCCCAATGAAAAATAGAAGTCACATATATTTCATGATTTTTCTTTAAAATTTCTGTGAACTGTTTGATTTTGTTTGCATTTTTATATAATTTAATGTGTCTAATTCATGCCCATTTACTTTATTCCTTGCTCATTTCACTCCTTTTCACTCTATTTTCATTTATTAATACGACCCTTGTCACGTGAGATATTTCTTATGGTGGTTTAGAAAGCAAAAATTCACACAGGAAAATGTGTTCCGTTTTATGGGCTGAATTGAGTTCCTTCATATTGTAGCTTTTGAAACACTTATCCGACTGTTTTGAAGATCTCAATTTTGATCTATAAGGCTAAGAACATCCAGATAGTCATCGCATCTCGATCTTACAAAAGCCAAGTATCTGTAGCAGGATTTGAGATACGATGAGTATCACATTATGTGGCAGTTATAAAGGACAGTTGCCCTCAAATTGACCACTTTCATATTGAAATAATTTCAACAATTTAGATTTAGTTTGTTGATTGGTCTGATCTGATATTATCTTATTTCATATTGTTAACATTTTCAAATGAAACATGCATGAAAATAAATTCCTGTCTAATTCATTTCTCTGTAACCTGACATTCTCCCTCTTTTTATTTCAACTTCAAATATCGTTCAGAATTACATTCATAAAATTCGGCGTCACTGCATTCAAAAATTTTGCCTTTATAATTGCAACCAGTTGGTTACATTGATGCTCCATCTCTCTTTGTCTTTTTCCTTTTAATGAGATGACATGATAAAATACAGTAAAACCTGTGTATATTGAACATTTTTGGCCTAGAAAAAATGTTCAGTGTTTGATGTAGGTGTCACTACAGAGAGAGAAATTTATACAGAAGTCAGTAGAGTATGTGTGGAGGAAGGGTGTCTACTAGAGACAGGTGTTCACTAGAGAGAGGTGTTCACTAAGAAGGTTTTACTGTAATTCAAAAATGATGAAACACTTGTTTATAGGGAGGTGCTCTCATTATATAATTTGACTGTACAGTTTAACTTATCTTTGTGAATACGTTCCTTTAATGAATACCTAAGTCGAGTGAACACCCCTTTACAACACATACTCCACTGATTTCTGTATAAATTCATCTCTCTGTAGTAACACCTACAAACATTAAACACATTTTTGTGGCTCAATAAGTGTTCACTGTACACAGGTTTTACTGTACATGTAAAAGTCATGCCGTCTTATAATATATTTCAGTGCCAGACTCCACAACGGCACTTATCTCAGCCCTGTCATTATGTACGGACAAAGAAGACTGCACACGTACCAGCGTAATAAGGCACTATAGATAAAAAATAAGTAAATACAATCGTCTCTTCTTGTAATGATCACCCTCTAAAAAAATACGACTTAAGGATTTACTGGTCACAGCGTCTTCATAATTTTGTGATAATTTTGAAAAAAACTGGAATTGCAATCTTTCAGATTATGAAGTGATTTTTGTCACAACTTCAGTTAAATGAATTTATCTATAACTCATAGAACTATCCATTGGGTTTATTTTTTATATTTCTAGGATTCTTTAATTTTTGGAAGGTTTTACCATAGGGTATATGAAAATCAGCAAAGACAACATATCATATCTCAAATCTGAATGTTACCTCAAAAAATATTTAGAAAAATCAAGGATGATACAGAATTCACACGGTATAAAGTTATAACGAGCAGGCATTTATAAAAATAATACTAATAATTTCAAATTGTGAGACATGCCTAGGATTTCTTGAGAGAAAATTACTAGTATACTGACTACTGGTGTGAACTCATTTGAAAGAGATATCACAAAATTGATTATTTTATTCATTTTGAATATTGTTAATGTAAAGTTTAATGGCACATCCATTAGGCCCATTGGAACGTCTTGATGTATATTCTAGCAAATCAGGTTTTTGATAAAATGTACCTTGAAGATAAAGTTCAGATTAGAAAATCCAAAGATTATACATCAAATGAATAAACCAATGGACAGATGGCTTTTTTTATCCCTATCAGACTTTGTACAGTGGGATAATAAATCAATCAATCAATCAATCAATCAACCTTTCAATCAATCAACTCTGAATTTTATTCTTGACATTGGCTCAATTTATTGAGGAATTTTCATTTCTTTCATTGTGAAAAGCAGAATATGAATTTGATAGTTTTTTCCAAATAGGTCACACTGACCTCTACATATTTATCAGTTACAATTTTGAGCAATGTTATAATTTCAATTCTAAGTCTTATTTAATTTATTGCATCTAGTCAACAATGGATCTAAGTATAAGTTTTCCATATGCATTCAATATTTGATTGACAGCTCTATTTTTGCACCTTCCATATTTGGGCATGAAATTGATGTCCTGTGTTAAAGCTCCCAAGGTCAGGCTGATCTGGTCACTCTCTAAGACAATTTAAAAGCAGAATATTGACCAAAATTGGCTGATTCTATCTTCTTTGTTCTCAGTTGAAATGTATTTATTTAAAAAGTCATCTTTCAAATCATTCTTAGCTATCTAATATCAGTCAACTCTAGACATTTTATCAAAATCATTTTTGTTTAAAAGGATGTTTTTATAGTTATTTACAAGACTATTTTGTCAAAGAAGTTTCTATGGAAAGAACAATTTAACAATCTTCACACGTTCAGGGGTTCATTTGAGTTCAATTATGGAATAAAAAACTGTACTTTTGAAAGAAAAAGTGGTGTTAGAAAGAGTGTTGGGGATGTTTTATTTATTTTATTCTTTTTTTTTTTGGGGGGGGGGGGGGGTTGTTGACGATTTAGGGGAGGACTGGAAAACTGATTTTTGCCCCCAATAGCATTGTATTGTTGATATTATTTAACAATATCTTATTGTTCTCAAGTATGCATTGTTTTCATATGGAGCTAAATTCACATTTAACCCAAAGCACTTCTATTTTTCACATTTTTAATGAAATAAAATTACAGGTATAGCATTTAAAATTGTCTTAATACTCCCATCTGGACAATCTTCAAGTCAATATTTTATCCTAATGACTTTAATAACATATAATATCAACCGTTTCTCAACGATTGTCTGTAATTATAGTCTTACGGACCCCTTCAAAACATTTCATTCTTTTCAAAAACGTTACAATTTCAAAAATATCTGCACATAATCAAATCATGGATTTAAAGCAATGAGTAAGTTAAAATGATATATCGCTCTTTCTTTTCCCTGAGTCTCACACCAGTGTTTTTTAAAAATAGTTTTCAGGGAAAAATATTTATGTTTGCTAACTGCACATCTTCTAGATTGATGTTAAATTGTGATTTCAATATTTTCTCTCTAGAATTTGAATAAATCAATACCATCCAATTTTCTTACATATCTGTACAATTTTGAGCGTTATCTGTATTTGCATTTTAATAATTTACAGGGAAATGTGGAAGTCATAGTCATCTGTCTTTGTGGCTTCTTTAAGATTTTCAGACCTTTGGGGTATATAATTAGGGAAGAAGAACATAAAATAAACTATTTGTGGTTTTTCCTCGACTGTTTAGATGAAATGAGTTGACCTTTCCAAATTAGGTTTTGGTTTACCTAAATACCTATTTGACCAAATGATATTGAAAACATTTCATTCCTTGGTATCACGCCCGGTGATCGTGAATATGGGACAGAGGGGGGAGCAGGCAATTTCTGCTAGGAAATTCAACAAATCTGGAAGATTTATTTTTTCAAGAAAAAGTTTACTATTGAATTGCTTAATGGATAGGCGCACGGTATGGTAGAATATGTTAGGTTTTCTGGGATTTTTTCTGAAACGATACGCATCTAAGGTATGAGATCTATTAAAAAAGGCGCAAGGCCATCAACAGGCACAAATCAATGTTTTTGCTATAAATCAAGCAACAATGGTCTGGACGACCTGTAATAAATACTTGTAAGTGATGTTATCATAACTAAATTAATGTCATTGCTGAATTTATAAAATAAGTTTCCATATGTGAAATAAAAAATAATCGAAAATAATGAATTCGGGACGGAGGGGGGGAGGGGACGGAGGGGGGGAGCAATATGTATATAAGACATGATTAGAGATGTTTCGCGACTTTAAGTCCTTTTACTCCAATTTCCCCATTTTTCAGTCTCCAGGGGTATATCATCCAGTTTCTTACTAAGTTAATGAGTTCATTTTTCAAATACAAGAATTCGTGTGAAGTTGTTTCACTTTATAGAATTATTACTCCCCCCCCTCCGTCCCCTCCCCCCCTCCGTCCCATTTTAATTATTTTCGATTATTTTTTATTTTACGTATGGAAACTTATTTTATAAATTCAGCAATGACATTAATTTAGTTATGATAACATCACTTACAAGTATTTATTACAGGTCGTGTAGTCCATTGTTGCTTGATTTATAGCAAAAACTTTGACTTTTGCACGTTGGTTGCGTTGCGCCTTTTTTAATAGATCTTATATCTTAAAAGAGTATCGGTTGAAAAATAATCCTAGAATACCTAACATATTTTATCATACTGTGCGCTTATTCAATTTGCAATTCAATCGTAAACTCGGTCTTGAAAAAATAATTTTACCAGATTTGTTGAATTTTCTAGCGGAAATTGCCTGCTCCCACCTCCGTCCCATTTTCACAATCACCGGGCGTGGGTATAACCATTATTTTTCTCTCTTTTTGTGTTTTATGACATGATCACTTTGGCTTTTGATAGTAGATTAATGTTGGCTTTTGTTATTATCAAAAAATAGATTATATTCATGACTATTTCACTCTTTCTCTATAAAATTTGGATGTACATTGTGATTTTCTTACATTTCAATAAAATTTGCCTGCTAACTACATACTTTTTTGTTTTCATGCATGATTATTTTTTACATTACTTCTTTGGTCCCACTCTTATAGTATATTTTGCATTTTACATTAGATTAGATTGATGTCATCTATGATCTCACTGGGGAGTATCGTGATGCAACAACACCGTGTTGTTGCATCAAGATGGCCAGACTTCCGGTGATAGATTTTCTTACGATATGTTGTTTCCCCAATTTAAACCCATTTCTAGGACAAGTTTCTCAATAACCATACACGTGAAGTTAGCGCACGATCTATATTTAAAGAAACTGTCATTAGTATACATGTAGCATCATCAAGAAGCAAGAAGTTCACGGTTTTAGTTCCTCACTATTGATGCAACAACACCAACCCGAAGATGCAACAACACTCCTCTAGATTTGAGCAATGATGCAACAACACCAATTAATAGTATAATTTCAGAAGACCATAAATCTCGAGAGGAACAGATTTTTAAATCCTACTATTGCAACACCGGGCCAGTACCCATTTGCGTTCTTCTCAGGCATTCAAAATACGCGTCCTGCGGGCGAAGATTCTTTATATGTATTTTCAAAACTTTATACTTTTAAATATCATAATGTACTGGAAGTTGTTTTATAACATAGTTCAATCGCCTTTAACATTGCAAGCTATTGTAACCCAATCTATTATCATAAACCCCTGTTCCATAGCTTGATGGCCCTGATACCAGTAAGTATCATTCAAAATGGTGGACAAACATCTTTCGTTCTCGGTAAAAACGACGAGCTATTGGACATCTTGCACGGCGCACATGTAGAAGTATTGTTCTCTTTGGATTCGTTCTCCCCGATTGAGTAAAAAGGTAGGTAATAGGATTTAGGTCCCGAAAAGGTAAATTGATAGAGGTACAGTAATCCCAGATTCCCCCTGGGCCCTCGGGAAATATCCCGGAATAAAACCAATATTGAACCTCTCTCAGTAAATAACCTCTATATAATAGCATTGTATAACTGCAATATCATTAAACCAACACTCATCGGAAGTTATGGCGATAATCGCTAAATTTGGTGCCCAATGTTAAGTCAATGGGAAGATTTTTTTTGTGTAAAATACGACATATATACGACCGAGTACAGCTTAATTTAATGAAACCCTTTAAATGAAAGGTACCTCAAAAGCAATCTAGCTTCAAAATTTGGACACAAAAAAAGTTTTCCTTATTTTTGTGATTCTGACACTACACTTCAATTATATTCTTCGAAATTGTGTATTCATGTAGCCAAGAGTGTACTAAAAGTGTTAGCCTTTTGCCGTCAGAAAGTAATTTAACCCACTTTTGAGATATGGTGTCCAAAAAGTAGGTCAAAATAAACAAGGCACAGGACGTGAACGAGATCACACCATCAAATAGGCAGACACTATGAACCAGGAAAACTGTTCTCCTATTATGTTTATAAATTTCAAGAACAAGAAAACAAGATGGCCGCCCAAAAGTTAATCAGCTCTAGTACTTGATATCCTCTATCATTTGTGTAAATTTGAAGGAAATCCGATGAGCGGTTTTCCTAAAATGGCGATGACAAGATTTTTCGAAAAACCTTCAAAATGGCCGCCAGAAAACAAGATAGCCACCCAAAAGTTAATCAGCTCTAGTACTTTATATGCTCTATCATCTCTGCGAATTTGGAGAAAATCTGATGAGCAGTTTTCCTTAAACGGCGATGACAAAAAGCGGGACGATCACGATCACGACCACGACCAGTATGACGACTATATCCCTCCGATGGTGTGATAAAAATTCTCCAAATTTAATCCGACTTCCGGTTCGGAAGTTATGACGTTTTGAAATTTCGAGAAAAATCGATCTGATGGTATCCTGATAGAAAGTCAAGAGCAGCGAAGAAAATGTTGAAAAATCCATCCATCCTTCCATCCATCCATCCTATCCTACTATTCTATCCTATCGTTCCTTCTTATTCTATTCTATCCTTCCTATCCCTTTTATCCCTATCCCTTCCTTCCTATCTATCCTTCATATCCATTCCTTCCTATCTATCTATCCTTCCGATCCTATCCTTCATATCCTTTCCTTCCTATCTTATCCTTCCTTGCTATTCTATCCTATCTTTCTTCTCTATTCTCTCCTATCGTTCCATCCTATTCTGTCCTATCCCTCCTTCCTATTTCATCCATCCATCCATCCATCCATCCATCCATCTTTTTCTGGATGATTCGGCTTAAAAAAGTCCAGATCTGGAGTCTGAAATTGAACTTGTTCAATTTCCAAAGTCTAGTTATATTTAGTTCTTTGTAAACAATTTCCATACGATACGGTAAATCAAGGGGATTTAATTTAGAAAATGAATAATCTTTATTTTTCAGATACAATATCAATGAGGTTGGCTCCCGGGGATTCAATAATTAGCCTATGTATTTAGTTTAACTTGTATATCCTTTTAACTTTGATAAAGACAAATACATTAAGGAACCAAACAAAATACGTTTCATTCATGAACCACGCACTCACGCGTTTTATTCATGTCCCGACCAACACCTATAAACAGAACATAAAACAGTTTCTCTTGATATTCAATGATAAATTATATTGGCGTTTTTGCATCAGCGCATTGGTGTTGTTGCATCATCGATAATAAACAGAGTGGTGTTGTTGCATCAATAGTGAGGAATTAAAACCGCGAATTTCTCGCTTCTTGATGATGCTACATGCATACTAATGAGAGTTTTTTAAAATATAGATCATGAGCTAACTGCACGTGTATGATTATTGAGCAACTCGTCCTAGAAACGGGTTTAAATTGGGAAAACAAAATATCGTACGAAAATCTATCACCGGAAGTCTGGCCATCTTGATGCAACAACACGGTGTTGTTGCATCACGATACCCCCCAGTGGATCTAATACAATATGAAAGTACATGTACATGTAATTCTTGTCATGCCCATTCCACTCTTTCCCTATGAAATCTTAATAAACTGCATGATTTTCTTGCATTTCTATACAATTTAGAGTGTTGACTACATGTCTGTTTACTCTATTCCTTGCTGATTCCACTCTTTTTTACTCAATTTCCAGTTTTAAAACATGCCCACAATGATACATTTCTTGCTTGATTGAATTTATGCCCTCAATGACAGTTTCATTAGTCAGTTTGTATTTACAAATAGAAAGGTTAATCAAATCCTATTACCTGTTCAAATAAAATATTTCTTGGCAATTTGGAGTAGGTACTTAGCCAGAAAATATATCCCTTATCATAGCAACCTTATATGTATAACTTGGAATGGTTTGATACACTGATCTGCTTTGAAAGCATGTAAAAAGGCCCATAGCCAGTGGGGTTGATGAACCAAACCCCCCCTGCCTTTTTAAGTGATTTTGGTCATTTTCATTTGACCCACTCTCATTTGGTCTCAATCTCCAGTTTAAGAAAATAGCTCAGAAAGTTTCTGCAGGAGACTTCAAGGCACATAGGATATATGAAATGATTAAACCAAAGTATGTAAAGAAAGTAATGAAAAATAAAAATAATGAACATTCCAAAATTAAACATTATTTGTTTTAGGCCTGATGAGGGGATTTATTCAGTATTGCAATTAGAATGGATTCACAATTTTCTCCATTGCTCAGATAAAAATTAATCAGTGATTTCAAAAGAATAACTCGTCTTATCACAGCCAATAAAAATATTAATTGAGAAAACTGCCAAAGCAATAAAGGGAAAAAAGAGAGTTGAAATGATTAAGTATGTATGAAAACAAAATATAAAAACAACAATTGAAAATGAAATACTGTTTTGATGATTTGTTTTTAAATTTTAATCCTGGACTATTTTCTTTGCGTTATGATTTGAAATGATATTTGATTTGGCATGAGACAATGTGAAATGACCCAAGGTATTTAAATCTTATTATGTTATCTTTACATCACTTGTAATACCCTAGAAAAAGCTGCAATTTACAAAAACAAATTGTTAAATCCCTTATTGTAGTTTTATAAACTGATTCATCAAATAATCCATGAAAAAAGTTAAGTTAGATATTTATAAAAAAAATATCCAACCTTAGTAAATTTTTAGTATTCATCTTACAGAAAAATGAAAGTATACCAGATTCCCATAGTTTTATTGTATGACATGATCGAAAAAATGACCATGAAATAATTCATGAGAGCATAATCAGTTTTATTGGACCACTCTCAAAGTTAAGATTACAGCCCCAGAAATAAAGTCCAATCCAAAATCCAATATATTTTCTCAATAAAATTCCATAAAACGATAATGAAATAGATGATTGGGAACAACCAGGCACCAAAGCACCCCAATTAATTAATGATACTAAAAAATAAAACTTTTAATAATTACTTATTTAGAAAATAAAATATAAATTGACGTGAGTGAATTTTTATTCTTAGGTTTGATATAATGTTTATTAATCAGATTTGTTTTGCAATATGATTGAATAACAAATCTTGGATGAGGGTTCATCTGTCATATTTTAAGTGATTAAAAGTGATTTTCATGTGGTTTTGTCATATGATTTGTCTATGAAGGACTATGATTAATTTATATGATTTCTGCTGTTCAGTTTCACATGATACAAAATGCAATTATTAATTATGGTTGATTTGTCATTTATATAATAAAATGTAGCCAAAAACAAATTGAGCAGTGATTTGATTTTTACTGAAATTACTTAAAATTCTTGGCTTGCTCTTTTGTTTCTGTTTTATTTCTGTTTTTTTGTTTTATCATTTTTAATGCGCTGTAAGAGATTGACCACAAATGATTTTTCAGTTTTCATGGCATTTTATGTAGAGTTTGAATGTGCCTTGGGATAATACCAATATCCTGACCCTCATATAGGATAATCTCTATATATACTAATTTGAAAATGAGAATATTGGGCAACTCAACAGTTTGTCTGACTTAAATGCCAGTCTAATTACCAATGGATACAGTTGATTGATAATTATATGTTTGTGTTTAAAATATTACCTTCTTTCATGCATAGCAATGACATATGGAAAGATTTCTCAAATTCCAAACAAAGTGTTAACATAAAGGCTCAGTTCAAATCAGTCCAGTCCAATTTTTCATATTTTGCACTGAATAGTTACATGGAAATTGAAGCCTACACTCCCCATAAAATGTTTGGCAAACCTACATATTCCATATGTAAAATTTTGTTAAAAATCAGTGCTTTCAAAAATTAATCACATTTCTATCTCAATGTAATTGAATAGGGAAAACATTCAAATTCAAACATAAACAGGTGTTAACGATGCTATTCAATTTGGAGTCTGTGTTTCCAATTTTTTGTTGGGGAGTGTATGTCAACATGACAAGTTGACATTTTAGGTAAAGAACAAGGTACCCTAAGACTCAGTGTACCCCCTACACTCTTAACTTTTTAAGACTTTTACAGTTTTGGTGCTGATACGTTTATAAGGTCATTGGAGAGTGCTAGTAGGTGTTTAACTTACACAAGTGATTGACTTACAGAGCAGTTTGATTGTAGATTACAGAGGTGTTTGACTCGATCAAAAATTACATAAAGTGTGGTGCAATATTTGACTCACCAAGTATTTGGCTTCTAGATTTGTTTGACCTTAGGATTTAGAGGTGTTTGACAAAATTGGGTGTTTTATATACTGAGGTGTTTCATCTACAAATTTGATATACAGAGGTTTCTGTAACAAATTGTCACACTTTTGTAATGGAAACCATGTAGTGATGTTTTGTCATGTAAAGTGTCTTGTTTCTAGTGCAATGTAGGCATTGATGTTTTAGGGGTATAAGGCATTCGGATACTCATCACATCTTTCTGTCTTCAGCGTACCAGAAACATGCTCTGATTTCGTTGGTTACAATTTGCGATCTGATATCAACATATGGGAGTGGCAAATTTTTTTATTTTAAGTGTGATGGTTATCAAGTATTTATGGCCCTTTAATGTTGACACATTACAAGTGATGTCCATAGTCTCTAAAATGATCTCGTTGGTCAGTTGATCTCTAATTGATATGATTGGCCCTTAGCATTTTCAAGAAAACTGTACGGGCCTAGATCGAAGGGAGGCTCCAACTGTCCCATGGCATACTAGTGTGAAGCTAATAGAAAGCCATGATTTCTCATGATGGGTATAAGGTGACAGGCTTATAGGCCTAATGAATCAATCCCAGCAAGTCTAATTACAGGTATATCCTTGTGACGTGAATCATACTAACCAGGGTTCTCACCAGAAAATTTAGAACCAGGAGGAAAACTCACCTTTGCGGGGTTGTAGCTTGATAACTCAATTGAGAGAGAAGAAAGATGTAAAATTCATGAGACAGGCTAGAAAATGGTTCTGCGCCAGGTTCTAAAAGGTTTAGCGAGAACCATGCGAATTGTTTCTCTCTCTCTCTCTGGTTTAGTGAAGGAAACTTATTTGAGAAAATCACTTCTTAGAAATTGGTGACATATTTTGAAATAGCCATCATTTTTTGGTGACTGATATTTAGTGTCAGAATGGCAGTCCGCAACTGTAACAAATTGTTACATTTTTGTAACCATTTGCAATTACTTACCAAGAGGTGAATAGACCATTTTCAGCCACTCGGGAGGAATAATTCAATAATACAGAAAAAATATTGCAGAATACTTGGAGCTAATACGAAATAGTAGGAATAGTAACAAAAAACATCATCCAAAAAAGCTATAAATCATGTGAAACAATTTAAAATAAATATAAAAACAAACTAATTCTTACATGAACATTTTCAAAAATACAATTTGACATATAAATGTTGATTTAGTGAGAAAATAAACATTTGTATCTAACTATTGTGAATCTATTGGAGATAAGAGGATGCTACAATAGCTAAAGTTGCAAATTGGTAACAAAATCACTGCTCCCTCACAAATTATCACGTAAATCTTTTAAAATGTTAACCATCTTTTTGTGCAAAATTATCATTTTACAAATTCTTACTTTTGCATCCAATTCAGTCGACAGTTCATCAATGTTTATTTTGTATTGATGTCAGTTGATGTCATAAACTGACATATTAATATTGGTCTGTCTTGTTTGTTTTTCTCTTGAAAATAAACTCACCTGGGATACCTGTTAATTATTATACTCTGGTGTATCTTGTTGCCAATTATACTGACAGCAAAACAGTACCTAGAAATTTTCCTCCCCAGCCTAGGCAAGTTACATAGAAATTAGCCTGCACTTTTCTCTTCCATAAATATTTATTTTTACTTAAGAAATATAGATTTTCAAAGTAATTAGTATTAGGTTCCTTAATTGAAGTATTTGTTGGAAATATGTGTAGTAGTTGAAATTGTTGGGAATGTCTACAAAAAGGGGTAAAAGGAGATATATTTAGATTCTTCTCCTTAAGGAGATAATGGGATTTATCCTATGCCAAGTAGAGTTTTAGGGAGATAAGTTGGTAAGATATATCCCGTATCCGGATTTTGAGGTTTCCATATCCAGAACCTCCATATCTCCCGCCATATCTCCCGCTTCGGTGCATATCTTCCCGCTTTGGTGCATATCTTCCCGCTTTCCAATAAAAGTGGAAATAAAATGACTTTGCATATGAATGATTTGTTTATTTTTATACCTTGCACTATTGAAATGGCCATATGCCCCTGAAAACTCTACTTGGTGTAGGATAAAGCAGTTATGTACGGTTGGTTTGGATATAGGGTTCATCCCTTGTGAGATATGCACATCTACCTTCGGTCCCTCAGGTAGATATGCATATCTCCCTCTGGATAAACCCCATATCCAAAACCTCCCAGTACATAACCTTTATATATGTTAACAATGATGTTGCATATTCCCTTTTTGGTGATATCACAAAATCTCCCAAATTATCAACTGTTTCATTCTCTACAAATTCAGTAAGATCATTTAAAAAGTGTTAATCTTTTAAACACCTTTAACCACATGTAGTATAATAACATTTAAAATGATAATTAGGAAACAAAAAATAAAATAAATAAATTCTGCTTATTAATTGAATATTATATGTTTTTTAGTGTGTGAGAAACAAGGTTTTTGTACAAAAAAAGAAGTATGAGTTGTACAAAGACCTCAGGTAAAAATCCATCCCTGCAACAAAAACCATTTCTCACAGTTTATTTAGATTTACAATAGTTATAAATCTTAAAAAAACTTATATATATATATGAAGCAGATTTGAAACAGCTACCATAAATAATACAGAAAAATGCAGAGAAATTTTAGGTTTTTAGAATACAATCGGTACATTTTCCATAAAGTGTTAGAATGCATCGAAAGGGATTGCTCAGTTCAATCCTAGAGAGTTCATCTTTTATTGCACCGTGTTGACCTCTCTAAACAGTCCACATAAAACATCTGTCTTCGAAAGATGTTTATATGCGTTGGTAAAAGTTACCTTTTTAGATTTGTTACTCTCGGAAAACTTGGTCTGATATTATCAGTTTCAGGAGATAAAACAAATGTCGCTATAGACATCGAAAATACGATTTTTGGAATTTGGAGAAAAAGCTGATTCGCCGACAGACCTATCTCGTTCTACACATAAGAAAGGTAATATTTTGAATACTTTTAAACTGAATCAAGCAAAGGATATGTATGATTTCTAATGACGAAAAATTGAATCAATCATATAAAAAGGATATAATATCTCAAAATAGAAATTAAAGGAGTAGTGTAGTTCATCTTGACTGACTGAATGATATTTTACAGGTAGTTGGAGTTGGAAGAAAGGAGAAAATACAAACACTTTCCTGAGTGTAATTTGAGATGGTAGACTACATCATATACAAGGCCCCCTGTTAGGGATCACTAATTGTTATTGTTGGCTACAATGTCAATGAGACAACACAACATGTCAGTGTCAATGATGGGTGAAAGGATATTAAAAGGATACAAATGAAATATTAACTATACATGCTGATCGCCATTCAGGAATAAATTAGCATCAGTTGTCTAAACCAGGTAATATCTTTATTTACTTTAATTCGTAAGTTAGATAGCATTACATAAATAGTATTTTCTTATAATAAATTATATAAAAGCAAATAACCAATGAAATTTTGTAAAAAATGCATTTAACTGTATTTACTCAAATCATAAGAATTCAAATATCTGAAGGATAGAAACGGGTTTTTATTTAGAATTCTCATTTAGAAAAAAAGATTTCCTGAAAATGTATCATTTGGAGAAAGGGATGGATTATGATACCAAGGTACATATGCTTAAATATTTATATTAGATTCAGATAGACAAATTGTTTGACTCTCAAAATTTCACTATGCATTTAGATATTTTTTACTTATTTGACATCTTCTTCAATTTCTTTTTTTCTGTTTAGTTTTCTTTTTATTTGAAAAAATGATTTACCTGATTTTCAATAATTTTGTTTGTTAAGGTATCTATCCTTCAATATTTTCCCATACTACAGTCAGAGACTAAGCTGAAAATCAAAACAAGTTGCCTGAAAATTTGTTTATTATTAAGCTATATTGTCATATTGACTAACAAAGTAGCCAAATGCCATACATTTATCATTGTAAAAGCATGCAATTAGAGAAACAAGATATTGTCAATACTTCCATTGTTAACAAAAGTTGGCATTTAAAGAAAGACACAGTTCAGGAAACGCATTACTTTTAATATGCATTAATCACTTGACAATTAATATTGACATCACTATCAAGATATGTCTTCTTTATTCTTTTGAGAATTGTTTTGTAATTAAAGATTTATGCATTATTTGCTAAAATGTAGTCTGCTGAAGTGTGTATTGTCTTGGAAAATATAAGTAAACTTAGAAAAATGACAGTGTATTGACTTCTTTAAGAGCCACAACATGGTACTTGTGCCTATTGCATTATAGATGACTTTTGAACAACCTAATTTGAATTGCATGTGATATTACAAAGACTTTTTAAGTATAACTGCATTTTTATCAAATTATCTAATTGAAATTTATTCTAGCTGAATTCGACTTAAATATTGGTAATTGAATGATTTTTACACAAATCAGATTACCTAATTTAGCGTTGCATTTGAAGTGATTGAACTATATTAAAGTGATTCAAATCACATCTTATGTATGCTTTGTAAATTGCCCACTATATCAGATTAACTGCACTGCATAAAGTCAAGTAGACCAACATGTCACTGTTATGACACCAGAGGGTCAATAAAAGACATATAGTAGCAGATTAGAAGGGCAGGATCTGTAATTCTAATATATTAAATAACTGCATAACATTTTATTCAGAATGGTCTGTGACTTGCAAAAGTATGTCAAGTTCTTAATTGAATTTTACTTCTTTAACCTTTCTTAATTTTCAAATGCAATGAAGTCATTCTGCGTGAGTGATTTTTCAAGCTTTGAAATTACAGAAAAGTATGCTGATGGTGCAAATAACGTGATATTATGAATTATAGAACTTAAGAATGATTTTAGGGTAAGAATAATGAACCCCTCACATAACCAAAGCCATATAGATCTCTGTAGCAAATCTTCATGACTCATTTCTTTAATATTTAAGTTGGATTGGTCAAAACTATTAAGAAGTGGACAGGCCTCTCCCATATTACGCACACATTGATATTTTTCTCTATTTTCTTAATAGCCTTTATCAATATTTTAACCAGCAGTTAGTTTATATAGACTGTAGTATGTGTCATGATTTTAAAATATCTTATATCATCACAGATTTCAATTCCCCAGAAAGATAACTATGCAGTTTCTATTTATGCATGACAACCACATCCTTGCAGTTCACATCAAAATAGTTTGAAATTTTGGAGGTAAAAATAATGATGACCTTTACAATTTTCTTATCTAAGTTGACATTAACATGTATATTTCATTATTACATGTTCCCATATATTAAGTTACACAATAAAATGCAACCCAGTTTCTGTGAAGCACAACGTAAAACACTTGAGTAATTGGCTAGTGATTTCAGTAAGTGGGTGACAATTGATGTTATTATGAAGCTAACTATTTAATGCTGAATGATGACTAAAAGCTGATATTGGAAAGGTTGGTGATAAGCACAGAAGTCCAATACAACCGAAGTAAATATTTTAGTGAAATCATTTAGGATTATGGCATATCAGTGTAACTTAAATAGTACATAAATATATGTCTTTGTTAATTTATTTCAGATTGTTGCAGATCAGTAGAAAATCACAACTCTGGTACAGTGAATGATCTGGAGCAAACGGTTGACCAAATTCAAGCAGTGGATGGATATTTATTGCTCAATGGTATCATAGATGATAAAGATTGAGATGACATTTGGATTTTCTGCATAAAGTGAATTGAGAAAACACCAGAGCAAATCAAAGATCACATTCAGCCATTGGTTGCCAATCTATTGATATCATAGATGATATAAATTCATTTAACATTGAGATTAGCTTCAGAGTTAATCTAGATGGTGAGGTAACTCCAAAGCAAACTAGTGAACTTTTTCAGTTTAAAATCAATGGTATCATAGGTGATATAAAAGCTGAAACATGAAATAGGTTTTGTTGTGTAGCAAACGTTATACCAGAGTGAAATTGTTGACAGTTTCAGCCAGTGACTTATCAACTGGTGTATGGTATAATGCTTAATATAAATTAAGCTGATATATGGGTTTCATTAGTTGTGATGTCAATGGCAATGTGACACAACCCCAGATCAAGACAGAACATCATAAAGTAATTAAGTTACTAAGAAGATCACAGCAAGAAGCTTTGACGCATGATCGGCACAAATGGTTTATCATAAATAAAGACACCTGAATCTGGATACTAGTAAATAGTTTCCAGGTTTACAACGCAATGATATATTTAAATCAACAGAATTGAATTTTGTTGTCATAAAGTATTCATAATCCTTACATGATTGATCATACATGTAGGATCTTCAAATAAAAAGGGATTATATTTTCAAAAGCAGGAAACGTCATAAGGACATCCATTCAAGTGACACATATACCAGTAACTGCTCAGAAAGCAAAACTCAAAATGACATTTAGGAGTCTAATAACTGTTTGTATCGTGTCAAATTTGGGACTTTTACTCGCAATGAAGTGTACATTTGAGAAGAAATGTTTATGGGATTTAAATGGAGGAGTTGGATTTAATATCAGGAAAGCTAGATTCTCAAGAGATGGACCTAAACAGGACTTTTCCAGGGGCAATAGGGATGGTACGTAAACAGTTAATGTTGTCTTTAGGTGTTAAGTATTTTTTCTTTTTTTGAATTTTAAAGATTGACTTATTCAATACAATGTTTGCATTTATCAAATATGCAGTATCAGCCATTGATGTTGTATCTCATGCATAAGATTTGAAGAAAATCTGTAATGAACCACTCTTTGAAGTAAGCACGTCTCTGTTTTGAACACTTATATGTTCTGAACACTACTCTAATTAAGGCCTCTTTAATGTATATAGATAGATCTTTGTGAATACTTTTCTTAAGGGAAAAATCTCTATTAAATACCTCTCTGTGGGCACTGGTTACAAACTCTTCTGTAGAAGCTAACACCTCTTTACATGATGCAAGCTTATTAATATCAAATTATACTAGATGGGAAGGAGCTGGATATATCTGTTTATTGTTTGCTTTACATTATTTGGTTTGATGTACATGTAAATGAAAAACAAAAAATCAATTTTATTTATTTTTTGATTTGTTGCCATTATTATTGAAATCACATTGAGAAAACAGTAGGTATAAATTGAAATGACCACAAATATCCTCTATGGTGTTATTACAGTGTGTGTGGCTCATAGGCATTTTCCTTGACATAATTTATATAAGGTGAAATGTAAGTAATATTTGAATTTGATGTCTACTTAATAGACATATTTGTTGCTGAGTATGACAGAAATGAGTATGACAAAAATGCTGTAGAACATCTCAAAATCATCAGGATACCATCACAGGGAATAGTGTAAATTCCATAAAAAACCTTGAATTGCCATTTTTATCATTGAGTGTTATAGAACGTATAATCTTACATAAGCCAACAGTGATTTTAATTAAAATTATTAAAAATGCTCATCCTTTTGAAATGTCTTGATATGATGTCAGAAACCCTGCATTCAGAGGATGATTTCCCAAGGCAACCAACCATATACGTATGCTCCTCCCTGATGGTATCTCTCAAAAGAACAACAGTGGATGTTGTAGATTTTATCAGTTGGTGGCACTTCACTCTGTTTCCTGCCATTGAGTAAACTTTCAACACTAGTTTCGGTAACAAAAAGTTTGTTAAAGTCAATTTTGAGTCATTAATCAAAATTTCATTGCAATAAGGGAACATCTCAAAACAACACTTCATTGTTTGATATTACTTTGTTTATATAATCCAGGTACCTCCCAAGTAATGAAGCAACAGGGGTATAGCACTTCGTTCAGATTACAAAATTTACATTTAACTGGAAGATTTACACAAATAGATGAGGATTTTAGTAAATCTTTTGATACTTTAATATTTTGTCTGGTTTTAAACAAGATTTCCTAGTCAGCACCTCACTTTTGATCTCTATGAATTTCCGGATAAATAGATTTAAATGAAGATTTTCAATGATGTGTCTTGGTATGAAAACCTTGAGCTTGTTAGTTTTCTCTTTCATGCACTATAGACTCATTTTTTATCATCATTCTTTATCAGTTTTAGGGGCTTCAATCCAAGATAAAATGATTTATTTATTCATTATCTATTGCCAAAATACAAATATACAGTATACAATTCAACTTGTTGGGTGAGACGGTTTGAAACTTAAAAGTAATAAATTGCATTTGAAGCATCTTTTGTGACATATTGCCCTCTTTGAAGTTACAAAACTGATTACCTTCGCAAGTTAGAATTATGTAATTGCACTAAACTCACTCCAAACTGAGATTATTTATCTCTTTCAGGTATTTTTTAACGTTGTATGATACTTTCTCATGGTTTTGTTGTTAGAGCATAGGTACAACATGTTTGATTAGTGTGGGCATCCCTACCATTTATGCATATATGGTTGAATCATGTGTGGACCCTACCATTTGTGTCTAAATGGTCTGAAATGCCTATTTGTGTTGCAATGCTCTACCATTTGTGTCTGAATAGTGTGTGAACCACAACCATTTTATATCTTAATAGTTTGGGAACCCTTAACATTTGTGTCAGAATAGTATAGAAACTTATACTACTTTGCACACCGACGTGGTGCGACCTGAACGAACTGCGAATGGGATGGACGTATTGAAGACTGTTTATGAACGAAGTAGCTAATTATTTTAGACATATATCCCGAACGCAGCCAGATTGAGCCCGTTTTACGACATTTTAGTAGGACTGGCAAGAATGGGTAAGAACTAGTTTGGTGTGATAGGGGGTTACCATTAGTGGTTTAAATGGTTTTCAATTTCTTGGAATAAATGTTTTATTTGCACATTACATAAATACAAGGAATCTCTTCGATTTATTTTTTTGTCATATAATAAGTGATTTGTAAACATTGTTGTAAGCCAGGGTCTATCTGTTAATGAATATCAAGTATATGTCTGATACCAGTTGTCTCATCAATTATGTACATAAACAGTCACATATTTTGATGGTGGATGTTTCTAGATGAGGCAGTGTGCACTAACCTTGCTAATTGGAAGTCTTTTTTAAGTTAAGTTTAAGTTCATTACCGTTCCATTTGGTAATTGTAAACTCTTACTTGTTGAATGTATTTTGAGTTGGTTGTATCTGATTAGACTTTATGATGCGTAACTTTTTAGCAGTAATTTTTCTTATTCTTAATTTTAAAATAAACTAACCATGTCCATAAATGTCCATTTCTATTAATGAGCTGATGGCTTGTACTGTACTATCATATCTCTATACAATATATTTCCATGTTTTTTTATTATCTTGTTCTTGAAATATATAAAATTTATAATTGTATGCAGGCTTCATAAGTACAAAGACATCAGATCCCTTGCCCATAGCCAGCTTTTACAAGGGGAGCTTTTGCCAAGGAGGGGGGGGGGGGTAACAAATGCAGGTACAAATCGCAAATGAAGATCCAGAGAGATACCATACTTACTAATGATTCATCCATTTGAAATGGTCCATGTGTGTTATGTTTACAAACATTCTGAGCAGTATGTATTACACCTTTGCCTAGATTTCTCTCTTTTTCTTGCTGTGCTTTATCATACTCTGGTCTTATCCCCTTTTGCAATTGTATTCACATAGCTCTGTTAATGAAAAATGATAACAAAAATGCTTTAATCTCTTTAATGTTCAGAATATATGATATTTATGTCAAAATTGATATCTCTTTTACGCCCAAAGTGATGATTAAATCAGGCCCGTAGCCAGGATTTGCCAAGGGGTTCACTTTTTTGAAAATTCCAGGGGGCTTCACCTGTGACAACTTTGGCCCAAAATGACCAAAATCATTTAAAGTGCTCAGAATGGTGAAAAGCAGCATGATTTTGAAAGATTTTTTTGCTTGGAAGAGGGGGGGGGGTTGCAACATGCCTATATATGCATGGTCACATACATATTCATGTATCATTCAAACATTACTCTCTTTAACAAAATTTATCTAGTTTAAACAATACATGCTTTAAAATGGGCAACAGGATTATGGTTGCTAATCTTTTGTAAATTAACTAAGCATCAAACTCATTTTAGAGCCTTGAGGTTAAAGACTGATTTTATTTATACTACTGAAGATTTGTAAATCTTAATGGAGGCAATACATTTTCTCAAATGTTTTTATAAAAGTACATTAATTCTATCTAGTTCAGAATTGACATCATCAAATATAAGCTAAATCAACCCAGTTGTCAAATAAAGAACAACTTATTCTATTAATGAGCGACCATTGTTTTCTAAATAGTTCCCTTAGTAGAATTGCATTGCTTTACACCAAACAAACTAAATCCAGGCCTTATTGAGCTCATAACCATATTTCAACTGACGTATTTTAATTTCATTAATGAGAGCAGGGACTTTTTTCTTTAATTCATCAAATTCATTATAAATATCAATATGTGTCTGTATCACACTTCAGCTGGAAACTGGGGTTTGTTTTCTAAATAAAAACAAACTTGCCAAGGCTGTTCATTTATCTTAACAGAATCTAGCCATATGTCTATAAGATACAATGATCCATATGTTAGGGAACAAGAATTTAGACTCTCCTAGGCTAAATACTTCAAGAATTTGCTAAATGAATGTTTAATTGGAATTGATGGTTCAAAGGGAATAATACATAGGTTTAGTTTGTTTCGTATTTGACATATTAAGATGGATTAAAAGCTCTTTATTCATGTCATTGTACTGACACATACTCTTTGAGATTACATAAAAGGCATGTTGAGAAGTGAATTTTTGTTTCAGAATTTGAAAAATCTTTAAAACTAGTGACAATTATAGAAAAATATATTATCATAGTATGATGTTCGATAACTTATTCAAGAATTGTATTACCTGTACATACTATAAAACTAGTTCAAAAATATCATCATTATAAAAACCCAAGAAGCAATGATCTCATTAAGATTTTTTTAAAATAAAAAGCTTGCTTATCTTATATTCTATTACCCGTTTGTTTTATTTTATTTTTTTAAATTTATGCCTTATAAAGAATCATTGATATTATGATATAAACCATGTACAAATTGATATCATTTTGGGTTTTTCGCAATATAAAGGCCTGCTTTTCTCTCTGATTCTGACTGAGATTACTTAAGATGAAGTCTTAGAGAAAAAGTTGTTATTTACCTGTCTCAGAGGCTGTTGACACATGTGTCATCTTAATTACAGGTATATTATGCCGTTGTTAAATGTTACAGTACAGGTCATTGTTATTATGCCTCATACATGTTGTGTTATTATGCCATTAAACAAAACAATGATAATTCCTTTTTCAAAATATGTTTTGTACAGTAAATATGATTTTCCCACATAGCACATTTTTAGAAAAACAACTCTAATCTCAAAGTTTCTAAATCACCTTTTTTAATCCAAATTTTCTTTAATTGAAAAAATACCAACACATTTTTCTTCTTCCCAAGAAATGAAGGAATTTTGAAAAATGTTAATGGTTTTTATTGATGCTTAATTGCAGGGCAGTATGCCATTGTGACATCAAAAAAGAGAAGGGCCTCAATGCAGAGTCCATGGTTTGGTGACACAATACCAAAGTGTAAGCTACAATTCTACGCACATATAACCCCTGGCAATAATTCTATCAGTGTTCGAAAAGATGATGGTGAAACACTTTGGACATTAAAGCCTAAATTCAACACTGCAAGGTAAGATATGATTTAGCAATTTACAAAAAATGTCATTTTGATCTTGTCTGTTTCTTGTTTTTTTCCAAATTCTCTTCTCAAAAATTTGAATGATATGCCTAATTTTTTTTATGTCACCACCAAAAGCGATAACGTGTTGTTAATATAGTCTCCAACTTTTTGTGGATGGTGTTTGGCATTAGGCAGTTGATGTTGGTGTTTGGTCACTTTCTGTAACAAATGGCAGGTGGTGACATTTTCCATAAAAGTGCCTTGTCTATACAGTGTGTTATCTGCATGACTTTTACAATTCATTCTTGATTCCTCTCATGATCACCTATTTTCTTAACTGGCATGACATTTATTAATCCTTTTTAGCCCCAAGGTGAGCTTTTTTATATGATGTTACATTGTGTTCAAACATACCAAGATTAGCAAAAGTAATAAAAATGTACAACTCCTAATAGGTCATTATATTTAACATGCTCTTAATTGAGGCAACTATAGCAAATATAAGTAGATTTAGATATAAAACACAATATCTTTTGATTAAAAATGTATAAATCTAGTTCCGTGTGATAAAACAAATAACATAAACGTCTTGATGATATATTTGAGGTAGTCCGGGAAATCAGTTTTGTTCAAACATACTTGAAAGTGATGTTAGAACGTGCCTGGAGTATAGAATGTGAAACTAGACATAAACTAATGGGATATTTAGATATATTATTATTTCAATTGCTTTGAGGCATGAGCAGATGCCTTAAATATCTGATTATGTCCTCAATATCTTGTACTTGGTGCCTTCTCGTAAAAAGTGAAAAATTGTTATTTTTCCAGTGACGTAATTTAGGTGTTCTGCAGGAGAGGTGTGCCTTCCTTAAATAACAGAAACCATTTCTTGATTCAAATATATTTAGTTTGTGTGAATCAAGAAATTTTGATTATCACCCCTCGTACCTATATTTTCATCCTTTGGTATCCTGTTCAATGGATAGCCATTCCTAACTCAAAACCTGAATAGGCCCTCCTTTTTATCATTTCTGTTAGTTTCACACTATCATTTCTTTGATCATTCTTTTTTTCCCAAAAATTTTCAAGAAATCTTAAGTATCAACATATTGCTATTAATTACATTTTTGATTTATTTCTCAAATCATTTTTTCTCATAAGTTGAGATCTAATCACACGGCTATTTAAATTTATAATCAAATTGAAAATTGAGCATTTTGGAATATTAGCAGGTCAGGCCCCTAGCTGGCTATGGGGCTGGCAGGGAGTTTTGTAGTATTTCTTGAATGCTTGGGAATGGGTTGTGTTCTGACAGTGTTTCTTTATATGCTGGATCATTGGGAGGTTTGTAGTATATTGCCTTGTTGTGCTCTTTAGTTTTCCTAGTGTTTGATACTTTTCCTTTTTGACTGTATATTGTGGTTATAGGTTGAGATTTACACATCATTGCTAGCTTTATAAATGACTTCAGATTCTTTAAATGCATCATTAATTATAATGATGTGAGGATATTTCCCTTTGTTCTCTTTCATTCAACATCTCAGAGTTCTCGAATTTAGGACTCATTTTCACCAGAGACAAAACTAAATTAGGTTCACCACCATTCATGTTAGCCTATAGTAAGGGTATCTGGGAATTACACCCTCAAAAGTGACTTGAAAACCTATACACTCTCAAAATTGACCTGAAACCAAATCTCAAAAACCTGAAACTACACACTCTCAAAATTGACCTGAAAACCTAATCTCAAAACTAATTTGAAAGCCAGTACATTCGGAATTGACCCGAAAACCTTGTTGCAAGAAGGTTTATCAATCATAACATGGAACATCTATTATATTGTACATTTATTTTATGATAATTGTAGTAATTATGACCACCTCGACCCTGGATCTTTGATTCCCATGTAAACCACCTGTGAACCTATGTCCTTACAAAAATATTATTCACATATTCATACATTTTTATTGACAAATATCTGATGTTACTCAAATTATTGCATTTTTCATAACAGCTTAACATCCTGCCTTTAGTTTTTGCTCGTTGTTTTTAGTTTCATGTTTTTTTTAAAAGAATTATGATTATTCTATTTTGTGAGGTTTTACGGAACATCTTTTGTCTTTGGGGGACATTCATTTTTGAAGAACATTTGGTTAGGATGAACCCTTCTAGGGAATCATTATTGTGTATTTACTGGAATTCTTGTTGAAAAAGAGACAACAAAATGTAGATTTGGGAGGACAGAATACAGCTTTTTGCATCTAACACTATGATAATGTCACAAGACCATAAATACAACATGCCATAAATGCATTTCTGATGCTATAAATGCATTTCAGATGCCATAAATGCATTTAAGATGCCATAATTGCATTACAAAGCCATCTGCAGGATAATTACTGACATCTGCCTTTTTTGTTTATTTGGATCAATCTTAAAATGCAAAATTTTCGAAATTTAAATCAAATTAGGTTTCAGATATTCCTGGAAATCGTTTGCAACTAAATAATAACATATTAGGTGTTTTGATTAATTAATTGATTGATTTAATATAAATGGCATATAGGTATTCTTATTGTTTGATGCAATGGTGCTATACTTTTTTTGCACAGACTGATTTTTCTCATTTCTAATCTAGGCCTCCAGATTTGCAATATTGGTCAAATCTTGTTCATGTTATGTTTACAACTTTATAGTTGATCCTGATGGGAGTTGTTTTATTTTGTTTTTGAAATGTTGCCTTTTATGTTCCAGTTGTATTTCAAATGGATGATTTTAGCCTCTACAATTGTTTTCACAAGGAAGATAAGATGACTCCAAAGATAATACTTTTTCAATGTTTTTCTAAAAGCTTGGCTCCACAATCATGTTATTTGATTGAGACTATGCCTAGAGTGCAATTTAAGACAAGTTCAAAAATAAACAACTTTTGCATTTATTTGTTAAATCAAAGCACAAGGAGTAACAGACTAAGAAAAATAGGTCAGCAGAATCAATGTCCAAAATTTACCTGAAATAAATTTGACCTCAATTATAATTGAAGTATTGGCTGAGCTGTAAAATTTGTGATCACTATGTATAATATTCACTTTTTTCAAATCATTAACATGTATAACATTAATAGCCATTAATCCAGAGAGTAGGTCCCATTGAGTCAAATAATAGTAAATACCTGGAGTCAACATGATAGTATTTTACATAGGGATGGGAAATGAGTTAAAGACATACAACATCAGTAAATGTACTTATGCACATATTTTATAAATTATTCTTAAAGGTCAATTATTGGTCATGTTGTAGATACTACTTGGATAAAATAAGAAATCATTTGTAAACTATTTCAAGTTATTTTTCATATTTGTTTTGGCATCATTTTTTGAGTTCATAGCCCATGGCTACCAGGTTATTAATTTACATATGTTACACTCTAACTTACTAATGGGTTTTACTATGTTCTGGCTCTCGTCCAAATCATAAAACAAAAACCTGGTAAAAAGTGACATGAGAATATCTAAATCTTCAAATGTAGTTTTTAGAAGTTCAATTTAGATCAGAATTTGGCATTTAACATCATTGGCCTTCATTGGTTTTAGATTGGTTAAGATAGGCATTTACTTAACATGTTTATTTGCATTTTTGGTTAATATAACCGTGCATTGATGCTACATTGATTAGTGTCACCATGGGTGTTTCAAACAGAAATTCTTCAACAATCTAATATCAATTTAGGGATTTTCACAAATCGAACAAAAGAGTATGAAAGCTAGTCTGTCTCTTGAAAGCCCCTGATAATAGTTTATAATTTATTTGTGTTGAAAATGAAACATCAAGTATCATGTTTTCCTTAGGTTCGTTGTTTTCAATTTGGATCATATTTATCAGATATTCCATTATAATTCTTTTTAAATATGTTTGCAGGTTCTCATTCTATGTCATATCAAGTTCAAAATATTAAAAAATGAAATATATCACCAAATGAACCAAAGCTGTATGAGGTATAACATATAAACATTTCATTCAAAAAATTCCTCACACTATATAATTGTAAAGTCAAGAATAAGTTTTAAACATTTTCTTGTTGATGTCTCCACCTGGCAGTGTGTAGACTCTTTCAATTTACCGTATGTTCAAATAATGTTTTATTTACAATAATTTGATGTTCAATGGCATCTTAAAAGTAAAATATATCCATTCTCCTATGCCATAAAAACTGTGTTTACACGTTTATAAGTATATGTTTACAAATTAATGTTTAGGTTGGAAACCAGACTTTTTGTGTTAAACATCTAACTGGCAATTTTGAACGTGATTCATCTTAACATTGTAAGTGAACTAACAAAAGAAATATTTTTAATACACTGTAATTACACTTATATAGGTGCCATGCCGCATCATCTTTTCAAAGTGTATTTTACATCAAATGCTTAATACGGAATAAAATAGGCTACTCATCAAAATTTCTTATTATCAGATGACACACGGACTATTATAGGCTTTTAAGTTTGAAAAATTGTTTATTTGATTTTGTTTATGTTATTCCAGAATAATAATGCAATTCTTCACTTGTTTACAAGAATGCCCTGATCATAATATGTAATTATGAGCACGTGGAGGCATTTATTCTATATGAAATATCACAATGTCCTAGAAAAACACAGGCACATAGTCAGCTTTCGCCAAGGGGGTTGGGTTTCACTTTCTAAAGATTTCCAGGGGGTTCACATTTGACAATTTTGGCCCAAAAATGGTTAAAATTATTTGGAAAGTGCTCAGAATGGTAAAAACTGCATTATTTAAATGGACTTTTGTCCGGGGTGGGAGTTCGGCCTGACATCATAAACGTATAATTAAGGATACTTGTATAATCGATTGATATAAGTGTAGATTTATATTTTCTTTATTTCGGAACTAGATTTTCATGCAAACTTGAATTTCTGCAAGTCTGTGATTATGTAAAAGAAGTGTTTAATAGATATTTCTTTGGAAATATAACTCTGAGAAAAACTAATATTAAATCTTCTTTAGTTTATACTCTTAATTGAAAAATATGCTACAGAACCAAGGTGTCACATGCCTTTGTTTATATACACATAGAGTAAGTAGGGTGATCCAAGCATTGATGTTTTAATTAACAACATCTATCAATAGTGTTTCACGGAAACTACTAATTGCTGAATTGAAAAAAAAAAATTAAAAAAATGGTTGAACTTCTGCCATTAATGAAACAAAGTTTTCATGATGAAACATATCACCTATAATATATGACTTGCATCATATTGAAAAACATATTGAGGAATCACACAAAGTATCAAATATTGGTATTGTTGGAAATTAAAATTGGATTTTATTTGTCTTTATCTATTTTGTAGATGGCGGGAGTACAATATTACAATTGGTCAAATGACAGAACCATTTAGACTGATTATAGAAGCATCAAGAGATAGAAAGAAAGGATATGTGGCCATTGACCAAATCAAAATGGTGGACTGTGACCCAGGTATGTAGAAGATAATTAAAAATTTATTATTCACAAATGACTGTATTCACACCTTCTATAAACTGTGAACAGAGTCAATATTTCACCTGGTATTTATTCGTCGATATAATACCTGGTCTGTACAAAGTGTTTTGTTCAGTACTAAACTGGAAGTAGGAAATGAAGTGACAATTTTGCAATCCTGGTGGTGGCATTTAGTCATGTAATTGTTCCTTATTTACCAATATTGTTTTCATTGTTGTTCAATTGTTGTTCTTACATGGAGCTTAGACCATCATAAAATTAAAGTACATGTTTATATGCTCTTAAAACGGTAACCATAGAAATATCAATTGTTGCCTGTTGTTTTTTGTTTTTCAAATGCTGCATTTATATTCATTTCTCAAACATCTCTGTACATAATATGTCTAATTTAATTGAATTCATTAAAACCTGATACAAATGTTTCAGCAAGTCTAGAGCTTCAGTGAGGGGCATTATATGCCTCGTTATAGAGATCTACATTTCAAACAGAAACAAATCTAAATTTATAGTATTATAAATCATTACCTCAATTAAAGCGCTGTTGAGAAAGTGTGAAACATACAACTGCTCACTTCGCCGTTGGTAGGAAATCACATTAAAATCATTAAAAACTTGTAATCAAATATAATAACCCTGTGCATTATTGATGTCAAAGGATATTGGGTGCTCGTTGAGATGTCATTTGATGTTGACTTAGGAAATTTTCCCGGCTGTAGAGGTTGTTCTGATGTTGTAAATGGCAGGTTTGAATGACATGTACTTTAAAATTCAGTTTGTCAAGATGTACTAATTTTCCTATGTTTATTAATTAGTAAGAGGGTCGTTCAATAAATATTATGCTGAATGCGGATGCTCTTATTTGCACGTTCTTTGGAAATAAGAAAACAATTTTTGAGATTGGAGGCGATTGTTTTTACTAGTTTGATTTCATAACTGTGTTTTGAATAGTTTGGAGCTACCTTTGAATTTGGCTTTCAGGTTGAAAGTATCTGGAGCTCTTTTTGCCTTTTTTTGCCATGGTAAAAACAATTCTATATTGGCCAATTCCTGTTTCTGTTTATCTTGTTATTCTCAATTTTCTCTATTAATATATGTTTAGAAAGTGACATTAAAAGAAAAGAGGGGGAGTTGTTTGTAGAATGAATCGGGGTAGTGACATTAAGAGAAATTTAACATTCCTTTCAATGGGAGATACAAGTGTATTTTCAGAAAATTGAATAAATTCTGAAATTCTATTCTGAGTTGAAAAAACACAAGGGGCAATACTAGAAAAATAATGTGGTCCAAAACCACCAAAACCACATCATTCAAAAACAATATTATATCAGAAGCACAGAAATATGGAAACACAAGTTGCAAAAGGGAAAATAGCAACAGTATTAAAAACAAAGTTAGGGAGAGGAACATAAACACAGGCTCCAAACCACAGGCTCTGAAACAAATAGTAGAATTGATTGAAATGAAAATCTACCCCAATCTCTGAGCACCAAAGAAAAAGAGATCGTACACATAAAGTGGGGAGGGGATTTTTGTTTCGGTCAGTTTTACTATCAGTTCCAGTGCCTGCGCTCCAAACTACAATCTAATATAAAAAGAACAGTGTCAAACATGTCAAACATAGACATACAAGGGTTGTTCAAAAAGTCTTTAAATTTTTACTCTCATATTATCAATTTTTATTCTTTTGGCCTCATATTTCACATGGATGAGCTTTGAACATTTGTTGTTCACTTTTGTAAGTTTGAAGGAGTAAAAACACTATATATGAGGTAAAAATTTTCATGTGAGTTTTAAATTTAACTTATTATGTTTTCAGATCTCACAAGAGATGAAATGTGTAGCCTAGAAGAGTTTTATTGTAACACAACAGGTTGTATACACCATTCCAGAGTATGTGACATCAATATGGACTGTGTATATGGAGAAGATGAGGCTAATTGTGGTAAGAAATTAGGAAGTATACATATTTTTATTTTTCCAACTCTTAAAATAAGAGATCATGCTAGCATGCTGGTGTATCATATTCGCTCATTGTTATAAGACCAAGAGTTTTATTATTAAAGGCTGATATTTCAGCAGTATTATCTTTAGGAATTTTGTAATCAATGTAAATAATTTCAAATTAAAATATTATGTAACAAATAAGCTATGGGTGTCTGAATTTGCATGGTGCAGGGTACCCGGGGCACATTCTTTTCTCCTAAAAACGTCTTAAAAATTAAGACAATATTTTAGTTTATTTACAGTTGCGGTGATATCTTGATATATTATTGTGTGATGTCTTAATACTCATTTTCACAGTATCACTTGCAATAATACAACAATTTTGAAGATGAGTCACTGCTTTGAAAATATTGTCTTAATATTAATTGTGACGTTTTTTAGGAGAAAAAAATGTGCCCAAGGTACCCTGCACCATGCAAGTTCTGACATGTATAACTTTTTTGCTACAATTCAGCCTTTATTAATAAAAACTCTTCTTCTTATAACAATTAGTTCAGGACTTATGGGACAACCCTCGTATACATGTATATATAATACATTGATTTTAGTAACTAATAATCTAAAAAAAATCTATAAAAAAATCAACTTTTCTCTAAATTTTGGCATCTTATGTGTATATGACACTACGCCATTGTATCATGTCATATTATATAAGATTGCCATTATTTTATGTGGAAAGCATGGCATATATCAGAAAAATTAAAAGTTGTATTGTTATCATGAAAGCTAGTCCTCATAGTAAATACTGTCTTTGTATATTTTAAGATTATTTACCAGTCCATTCCCGATGTACATTTGACAAAGATTGGTGTGGATGGCATAACATTGGACGAAAAGGAACAAACTGGTCAAGAAGTAACGGAGATCACTTTCTCAATGACCCAAAAGACAGGTTAACTGGCCCAGCTAATGATCACACAATGAAAAATAAAACAGGTACAGTTCCATAAGAGACTTTGGTGAAGTTTTCATGATTCATATGTATATATGAGGGGTGATCAATAAGTAATGAAAGCAAAAATGCAATACAAGACCTCAACCAGTCATGGGGAAAGGGAGCCCTCAATATCAGAAATGAAAATATTAACACAAAAGGGAATAAGCTAAGTAATTTACACCCCCCCAGGAATTGAGTAGTGGGATATCAAAAATCACAAAACATATTACACACCAAGTTATAGTATATAGTATATATCTTGTCTCTTCTTTCCTAATTCCAGTTATAATAAGTATTTGTGTCTCTTCCCTTGGTCTGCTCAGTTGCTAATTGGACAAAACAAATACAATTTGTGTTGGTGTACATGTAATTGATTTATTTAATATTACATAATAATATCAATTAGCAAGTTGGGTAGTCCATATCTGAAGGGAGGTGGAGGGGAATGGGTGGCAACAATAAATGTATATAATAGTCCACAATTCCAATAATAAGTATAACACAGTCCATATAATAATATATACTGATAATAATAAAATGATAATAGTTACTTATAATGAAAATAATATTACTGATCACAAGTTAAAATATCTGAGACCAGCTATGTGCTAGCATAGACTGATAGAATACATCCTAATTCGACCATCAAGCAAAATCAGAAGGCTATGGCTAATTTCGCAAAATCCAGCCTTGCGGTTTTGTCGGGAGTGAGTTGCAGTAATCTGAGTATACCCAATGACCCTAATGTCCCAGTTATTGACCGGTCAAATAATGTAAACAATAATAATAGAAACAGTAACATTGGAATACCTATTGACCGCCCCCAAACTCCAAATCTGGCCCCAGGCAGTGATGGGTACCCGAAGTTAGATAAAGATGATCCAGCACCTAACCCAAACGCAGACACCGCTAATGCTGATGCGAACACCCAGTTAGAGTCCACGAAACGGACGTTAACCCCTGCGGAACGCCATGACGCGTTGATTCCTGATAACCCCCAGATACTGACACCTCCCATACCAAAGAGGACGACGCCCCCGAGACCCCCAAGAACGAATCTTGGTCTGAATACGCTTTCGGACGATGGGTCATATCAGGTTAATTACGGCACAACGGCAACTGGCGTATGGCGCGGACCTCCCCCTAAGAGTGGAATTTGGAATGGTTCCGATCAACCTGGAAAGGAATGGCAGACCTGGATTGGCAATAGTCAACTACGGCGACAGAAATTAGTAGCGAAACAAAAGGATTACGTCAACACGGTCCCCACAAGACAGAAAATTATGCGTGACGAAATTCCCAAGAAACGGTTAAGAGGCATCGAGTACGAGGAAGTAAGGACTTTATATTTGGAAAATATATATCAATCAAATGATGAAGAAGACGATGATACTATTGAAACTGTAAAACGGTATGCGTTGGACAACGGAATAAGGGTGAAACAAATACATGTAGTGCATAATCGTATATCATGTGACAGAGTGGGTTGTAAAATAACTGTGCCCTTACACCATGTCGATAAGGCCTTAAGCATCGACTTATGGCCAATCCCAATCAAATGTAGAGAGTGGGTACGACGATCACGACGCGATGTCGTCAGGAGTGACTCATATAATGACACTGACTTAAGACCGAGGTATAACTCGCGTAATTTCTAATCCTGATCATGACCTTTTCTTCACTTTCACAACTTGTATTAGTCGTAATGGTAGTTATTTCACAGTGGAATATAAATGGCCTCAATTCATCTGAGTTATATCTAAGAGAACTTCTAAGTTCAAGTGATATTGTCGCTGTTTCGGAACACCGACTTTTTGAAGCAAATTTGCACAAATTAAAAGCTATTGATGCTGAATATGATTCCATTGCGATTAGCTGCAAAAACCTTGATTCTATGCAATGCGGTCTGACTTGGGGCCATGGTGGGGTTGCTCTTATGTGGCGTAGATCAATTAAACATGCCATATCACCGATACATAAATTTTGTAATGATAGGATTGCATGCATTAAGGTTGAGGCAAATGTGCCAATTTTTATATTCTCTGTATATTTGCCACAGATTGGGTGTAAAAATGACAATTTTGAAGACGTGTTGAATACACTTGAAGAATATGTGATAAGTTGTCATGTAGATGCTCAAATAGTAATTACTGGTGATTTTAATGCCAATTTAGGCAATTTATGTAGTACACGGCGTTGTACCACTAATTATAGTTATAACGGTCAACTGCTGTTTCAAATGATGCAGCGTAACGGGTTAGTTGCCCTCGATATGCAAAACATAACACAAGGGCCTAATTATACATACGAATCAGCCACTGGGTATAAATCGTATATTGACCATATTGTGATTTCTGAATCTATGCTGGAGAGTGTAATAAGCTGTAATGTTTTGTGTAGCGCATATACGTCAATGCATGGCCATTTGGCGATTAAAAGTAAGTTAGACCTGCCATCTATTAATCATGTTAAAAGCTCTACGCTCTGTGTCAAGAAGGTGTATTCATGGTACAGGGTGTCTCGCAATGAGGTAAATGTTAAGTATACAATCCCTTTGCAGTCGGATTTGGAGCCTTTAATCAGGAGTATGTCAGACAATAGCAAACTTGATTGTAAGGATATCGATAGTTTTATCGAACGTTTGATTGAAATTGTAAAATGTAGAGCTGATGATGCCATTCCTTTGAAAAAATTTATGAAGCATCAGAAGCCTTTTTGGAACAATGATCTGTCTGTTCTTAGTAAAAAACAAAAAGCAGCCTGGCATAAATGGACTAAAGCGGGGAGACCAAGGGATTCTTCTGATCCTATCAGGAAAGCTTACAAGGAAGCGAAGAAAAACTTCCGAGCTGCATTTAATCAGTCACGTGTTAACTATGAACAGAAGCAGCTTAATGATATTTACGATGCTAATGATATGGATCAAAGAACTTTTTGGTACCTCTTGAATAAAAGTAGAAATTGTACAAGTAAGTCAACGGGGTCTATCAGATCAGATTCTGGTGATATTTTAACTAATCCCACTGATATTAATAATGATTGGCAATCATATTTCAGCAAACTAGCATCATATGATCACAGGGACATTTTTGACCAAAATTTTGAACAAACTGTTAAATCTGATGTGAAAAACATGAAAGTGGAATCTCTATTAAATAATGATGGTATTCTTGACTCAGAGATTACAGTTAAAGAAGTGAATGATTGTGTAATGAAACTTAATAATAATAAGGCTGCAGGGCATGATGGATTGAATGCTGAGCATATCAAATATGGTGGTGACTGTATGACATTGTTATTAACCTCACTTTTTAATGTTATTCGGGTCAGCGAGTACATCCCAGAAAATTTTTGCACTGGCATTCTCATTCCATTACTTAAATCTGGGAATAAAGACTGTCACAACAAGGATCATCATCGGGGAATAACACTCATGAGTATTTTAAGAAAATTGTTTGACAATATTATTCTGTTAAGAATGCTGCCTCGGCTTAGGAGTAAAATTCCCCAGCTCCAGGGAGCCTCTATTGAAAATTGCTCATCTCTTCAAACATCATTGTTACTACAGGAAACCATAGCCCATAATATTAAGGATGGCGTCATTTTGGCGTTAATGGACATTAAGAAGGCCTTTGACGGTACTTGGATTGACGGTCTGTTCTGGAAGCTATATCACAACGGTGTAAATGGTCTAGCGTGGCGAATTTTGTACCAGTCTTATTGTAAATACAAATGTAAAGTTTTTGTAAGTGGAATTTTAAACCAAGAATCTTTCAATGTCCACCGGGGAGTCCACCAAGGTGGGGTTTGTAGTATGGTCTTGTATCAGTTTTACTTGGCTGATTTATTACACGAGCTGGTTAACAGTCAGGCAGTTGCTAAAATTGGGGATCACCCTGTAGGTTGCCCGGCTTACGCAGATGATCTTGCTCTTATTACTACTGGTCATCACCAAATGAATATTTTACTTCAATTAGCTTATGATTACAGTCTTCGCTGGAGATTTGAATTCCACCCAGACAAATGTGTCATCATGTATTTTGGCCCAGGGAAAAGGGCTGCTCAAGATTTTAAACTTGGTAACAATTCGCTTAAAATTGTTAACTCTGCTCAGCATGTTGGAATACCACTGGGTAGTACAAATGTACATGTTAAAACTGCAATATCTTGTGCAAGAAGAAAATTTTGTTCACTCTTAGGTCTAGGCAATGGGTGCGGTGGTATACATCCCTTGCTTGGATCAAAGCTGTACTGGTCATTCTCCTATCCAACTCTGACTTATGGTTGTGCAGTAATACCTTACACTAACAATGACATTAATCTAATGGAAGGTCTGCACAAAGAGGTCGGAAAACGCATTCAGACATTACCAAAGAATACGCCAGACCCTGTCGCCACTAGTCTGCTTGGATGGATGTCTGTTAAAGCAAAAATTGACTGTGATAGATTGATGTTTCTGTATATGTTGTTAAGGCTACCTGTAAGCTGTATTTATAAGGTCATATGTTTAGAAAGGTTAATACGGATGATGTATTTAAAATCACCATCTCAAGGTCTGAAATCTCCATTATCTCAAATGTGGGATACTGTTGTGCAGTACAACCTCATAGACTATGTTAAGAACATGATTTTTAATGCAGAAATCCCTTCAAAACAAGAATTTAGAACTGTAGTCTACGGACGTGTCAAGAGTTTTCACAATTATAGTACTGTTTTATCATCATTAATGTATAAAAATCTCAACGTGGTGACAGGATCGTTGTCTATCCTAAAACCGAATGTATGGTGGGTGATCGCAAAAGAAAACCCACATGTATTATACCTCTGTAAAATGATGGTCAAATTATTAACCTCGACATATTTTAACAGTAGACGCCGTGAGAGTGACACAACTTTATCAGAAATCTGTATATTTTGTGATCTTAACGAAAGAGAAAGTGTTAAGCATTTCTTGATTACTTGTCCAGCTTTTACTGATGTTAGAAAACCCTTACTCAATTTAGCGAGAGGTAATCTGAATGTAATGAACGACGATTATATTCTTAAAGTGATTCTAGGAACTGTATACAATGATGATAAGGAGACTCTGTTACTCATAGCTATGCATGTGTACGAGTTACACAGGCATAGGCAATTTCTTGTGGATAAAAGTTAGTTATCCTCTTTACCTTACATTAAGTAACACAAATATGTTTTATAATTTTATTTAATTTTCTCTACATGTTAATATGAATGTAACTCTCTTTTATTTAAGAGGTAAATAAATTATACATACATACACAACTGCCCCACGTTGACCAGTGCCTGGGTCTTTGACAGCAGACAACCACGTGACCATCATTTCAACCTACTTAATATTTATGAATGTAAGAAAGCAACGATACAGTCGTCCCACAAAGACTTTTATGATGCATAAAAAATATTTGTGTCTCTTCCCTTGATCTGCTCAGTTGCTAATTGGACAAAACAAATACAATTTGTGTCGGTGTACATGTAATTGATTTATTTAATATTACATAATAATATCAATTAGCAAGTTGGGTAGTCCATTATTATTTTTATCAAGTGACATTTTTTTATATTGTTATATTGCTCAAAACATTATTCATCAAGAGAAGCATTTCAATCCATTTTTCTAGCATTGAATTCATTTTGACAAAAAAGAGAATAATATATTTAAAAACTAAATCATAAGATGAATGTTTTGAAATGTAATTATGTGATTTTCCATTTTATCAAAAAACTTAAAGGACTGTGTATTTCAAAATTTACCTTCAAAATTAGTCTAAATGCTCGACAGACAAATTGATTGACTAGCTTAAGCCACTTACAGTGTTGTTTTTGGTTATTTTGGTTTATTTGTTTTGTCTGTTCCAGGATATTTTCTGCACTTTGATGCCTCCACTGAACAGCAAATGCTCGAGGGAAAGGTTGTTGAAAGTGAAACATTTGACCCTCCACCTCAGATTGTATATGACCAGAATTCCCCATACTACAACACATGTAGGGTAAGCAAGGAGTAGAATACCCAGAATTCAGTGTTGGACTATCTCCATTTAAAGATGAACTTCCTCAGGTTCTTTACATGGAGATACTGTATGTTCATCTATGAATTCTTGGAAATCCCCTCCTCCTGAGTGCAATGGTAAAATAGCAAGACACTAATGCACTTAAAGGAATATTCCTTGCCAGACCCTTTCTCTCTTGATATGGTAGCTATAATCATATATATAGTTTCCATATTTAGCAAAACATGGGAAAAAGTTTTAATATGGTCAATATTGATCAATAAAAATCTAGTGCTTATTTCCAGTGAGCTGCCATCTTTTAAGATTTCTTGCAAGAAGTGATGTCATCAACTCTCAACTTCTATAACCTTGCCCATAACAGTATAGAAAAGTAGCACAAAATCACTTCTAGACAAGTGATCATTACTTTCTGTGCAAAAATATTTTCAGGGCTTGTCAACTTAGAATAAAAGAAGAGATTTTCAGAAGGATTAAATAAGATACAAAGTTGAAAAAGAATATTTAGCTGGTTTTGTAATTCTTAATAGCTCCTCACCTAATGCTATATGCAAAGTTGAGAGTCGATGACATCACTTCCTGTGTGAAATTTTAAAAGATGGCAGCTTACTGGAATTGAGCATCACATTTCTAAGTGATCAAATTTGACCATATCAAAACATTTTTGCGTGTTTTGCTAAACATGGCAAGCATATATATGGTTATAGCTACCATATGAGGAGAGAGATGGTTTGGCAAGGAATATTCCTTTAAATGAGGCAAAGAGCAGAATAAGAGTTGGGAATAGCCCAGAATTCAGAGATGGACCATCTCCATCTAAAGATGAACTTCTTGATCAAATAAGAATTCTGGGAAATTCCCTTCTCCTGAGTGCAATTGTAAAACAGAAAGACTGCAATGCACTTTGAGTGGACTTTGAATACTTGTACTGTTCAATTCAGGTATATAATGGCGAAATCCACCTCAGATTAATTACTTGAGAATTACTTGGTGTTACTCCATATAACGAAACAGGTCAATAAGACCTTTGATACGAGAGCAAAAATCACATTTTTAGTTCGAGAAAATATCTTTAGGTGACATCTATCAATTAGTATACGGACTATACATATAAATATCATCTACTTTCTTTCCTTAATATATTCTACTTTGGTACAAGACATGGGGAGTAAGTCAACCCTCACTCTTATATTCCATATACTATATCTGGGGGAGGGTGGGGGGGTTTGACTTACTCCCCTTGGTACAACGACAGAACCATAAGGAAAACTTTGAATTTCAGGTGCAGTTCTACTACCACATGTTTGGGCCTCATACACAGACACTTGAGCTTGTTGTAAATTCAAAGCAATTTAACATACCCAAGGTGATAATGGAGAAAAGTCACAAAAATGAGGATAGGTGGCGCCGTGAGTCCATACCACTTCCAAAACTTACAGAAAGGTAAAGAAATTAAAAATGTGTACTGTTTGACTTTAGAAACTTATAGATTTTTAGAATAAATGATCTTATGAGCATGCATTATTAGCATCAATCTAAAATAAAAACTATTACATTGTTTACATGCATTCTGGCTTGATCTTTGCAACTTTATCAAATATGTTCCAATATTTTAAGTCCAATCTGTATGTCGAGTAGCATCTCACAATGCCATCTATTTGAATGAGCATTCTCAAAGATGCATCACACTTACTTTGAACCAATCAGTTGCTTCTTTTGTCAAGAAAGATGGCAGTTATGCTATATGTAGAAAAAACTGATACAACAAAATTGTGTCGAAGTCTTCGGTGCTTCAGTATTTTGTGTCCATTTTAGTTTGAGTGAATATTTAATGGCTTGAAAATTGCCAGTTTTGCCTGCAACTGCTAGAAACTGCAACATAGTAATGTCAATATTTGCCAAAGATTTTAAACACTGAAAAAGATCATTTTCACAACCTATTTTAACATCATTTACAATTACACTCAAAATGAGCTATTAAACATTCTCTCACAAAAAATATTATTTAATGCTATGGAGATTTTACAAAATCAGCTAATTATTATCACTGAACAAAGTTCGTAGGGATATAGAGAAGCTGTCTGTTTGTTTGTTCATCCATCCATTGTCTGTTAGTTTGTTTGTGTGGCCAGGCAATAACTCCTGTTTTCTATTTATTATTTTGTTTCTCTTGTTATAGGTATTCCCTGAGATTTATAGCCACAAAAGGTTATCGTTACCTTGGAGATATTGCTGTTGATGATTTCTCTCTAACCCCAGAATGTTTTCTTCGTGGTAGGTGATTTAACTATTATTTGTTTATTATATATATTTAAATTTTATTTCTATTTTAAGATATATTATGTTTAAAAAGTGTTAAAGATTACATGGATTGTGATGTCATAATTGTAAATAAAATTTTGATTCAGTTAACCTGAAGAAAATATATAAATATATCAAAAATTCGTAATCGCGAACAATATTTCATATATAAAAGTATTGAATATATGATTATTGTTATTAATTCCATGCTGTGATACTTGATCTGTCTCTGGTTCGCAAACAAACACCATTTAAATGAATAGAAGAATCTTGTCTATGTTAATTTCCAGGCACCCGATTTGAGGAATCCCGGATTGTTTGAAATTTCCATGGTGTTTCTATCTATAAAAATTAAGAACTTGTTATATTTTAGACTTGCTGGGTTAATTTCAAGGCAGCTGTTTTGGATTATCAATCCTAAAATATCGTCTGCAATCATTTAGAACTGTTTTCTTTTTGATTTTTATCTCACTTTGTTAAACTGCTATATTGTCGTCATCCTGAGCTGAGTGCGTTTGTATGGTTCGGCTGGCGCCACTTAAATCTTGTCATCAGAATTCCAGGAAAATAGCTTCTCCAGCATTCAGCTTCAACTTTTTATGGATACAAAAGCAGACTATAGCACAAAGATCTGTTTAGGTTTTGGGCATTGCTGGGTTAATGGATTATATTTGTTGGCCATTTTTGCTCTTTAAAGTGCAATGTTTGTCACTGTGTGTGTTTGTTTATGGCCTAGTCACATAGCCCGGCCGATGTCTGGCATCGGTAGAGCTTGGTGGATTTTTTTGGTGCCACCGAGCTCTCCTCATCGGAAGCAGAGCTCGGTGACGTGAACGGACTCCGTACGGACATCTTCAGGCGACCGACCGAACACCGGCCGGTGACCGTACGGAGTCAGTCTCAAAATGGTAGTTTTTTTCTGCCGATGTGGCAGCAACTACTGGCCGGAGGTCGGCCGGACATCGGAAGGAATACGGCCGGTACCCGAGCAGGTAACAGGACACCGTGCGATCGCCAGCCGGGTTGTTAACGGGCTTTGAACAGTGACCGGCCGATGCTCTGTCCCACATCGGCCGGAGCTCGGTCGGAGCTCGGCCGCTGTCCGTTAAAAAACCTCGTCCTCTGGTTGTCTCAGATGCACGGGACACCGGCCGATACTCGGCCGTGCACCGGCCGACGTGTTTCCCGATGTGGTTACGATGGGGCTGCGATGACATGATGAGGGAGCTCGGTGAGAGCCCGGTGAAATTTAACTCCGAAGTTAAAATTTCACCGAGCTACCACCGATGCGGTTTTAAGCACAAACGCCACTGATGTCCAGCCGGTGTCCAGCCGGTGTTCGGCCGAGTTCGGTGAAAATTGCATCGCTGGCTCATCGTAACCTCATCGGCCAGGCTATGTGACTAGGCCATTAGCTATATCTCATTCTACACAGGTGTCATACAGGTGTACTATTGCTGTGTTTACATTAATTTACTTGAACATACATCCACTCATTTATCATGCATATGGCAGGTAGAATGTTATTATTGTTACATCATAAGGGTAATGCATCCAAAACATATGATACATAGTAAAATCTTATACTCTGGTCTATCTATCATTTTCACCTGGAAATCTAGCTGAGCATAATATTATATTATAACAGAATTGGAACTCACGATAGGGCTTAACATATAACAGATGATATTCCAATTGTACTGTTTCCAAGTAGAGTTTTGCTATTTAATTTGAAATTTTCCTGAATTCTTATGTTTCGAGGTTTTAAAAGATTTGCATATTCATCAACCAAAGACATTTTCATTTATCTGATGACATATTTTAATTTTGTCCATATTTTTCCATGACATGAACTACTAATGAGGTACAGTTATATTTTTCAGTTTGCCAAGATTTTTATCTTTTCCGAAAAAATTAGGGCTATATCCCAATTGATGCAATGTTAAAAAATCTTTAAATGTTGATGTATTCTTTTAAGGATCATAATTATATAACAACCTTTGTGTCAACACAATCACCTAGTTTCCATTGCAAAAGCTGGTATTTAGCCCTACGAACACATTTACTGCCATCTATTCTTTTAAGGATCATAATTATATAACAACCTTTGTGTCAACACAATCGCCTAGTTTCCATTGCAAAAGCTGGTATATAGCCCTACGAACACAACCACTGCCATCTATTTATATATGTATGTAGCAACAAGCGAGTAAAAACGAGGTCTTGACATCAAAAGTCCACATACCCATTATTTAAAACGTATTCATGAATTAGATAATGATAATGACTCTAAATCGATATGCATCTGATTATGCTTAAATTTTGATTAAAATAAAAAATCACTGGAAAACAGAACTCATATTCAAATCCTTAATCTAACAATTGAGATGTACTAATGCAGCCAAATGAACATCAATTGAAAACTGTTCTCCAAAGCTGTCTGCATTTGTTCTAGTGTTTTATCAGGTACCTCCTCTTTATTATGCTGTAAATATATTCAATTGACCAACATTTTCGGGCAAAATAAAGATGCACAGAAATATCCTTGAATTAAGGATTATTCTTAATAAATATCTGACAAAAACATATCTTTCAAACCATCTGCATATGTGAACAACCTGCACATTTGTGTAATTGAATTGACCTCAAATTAAGCATTCATTTTCATTCCTTCCTGTGGCCAGCATAATAAAGCTTGGGGATGCAGGCCCATAGCCAGGATTTGCCAAGGGGGTTCACTTTTTGAAAAATTCCAGGGGGGTTCTCTTGTGACAATTTTGGTCAAAAAATGGCCAAAATCACTTAAAACTGCTCAGAATGGTGAAAACTGCATGATTATGAAAGATTTTTTGTCCAGGGGTGGGGGGGGGGTTCAAACCCATCGAACCCCCTAGCTATGGGCCTGGGATGTATGTTCTTTTTTCAATTTTCAATTTAAGGAACAATTAAAGTGTCAATATGGTATAACATTAATAATATTCAGAGTTTTACATCTGAATAAAACCCAATCACACCAAAAAACACAAAAAATAAAGATGCACAAAAATATCCTTGAAATGATTATTCTTAATAAATATCTGACAAAAACATATATTTCAAACCATCTGCATATGTGAACAACCGGCACATTAGTGAAATTGAATTGACCCATAATTAAGAATTCATTTTCATTCCTTCCTGTGGCCAGCATAATAAAGCTTGGGGATGCAGGCCCATAGCCAGGATTTGCCAAGGGGGGTTCACTTTTTGAAAAATTCCAAGGGGGTTCTCTTGTGACAATTTTGGTCCAAAAATGTCCAAAATCATTTACAAGTGCTCAGAATGGTGAAAAACTGCATGATTTTGAAAGATTTTTTGGCCAGGGGGGGGGGGGGGGGTTCGCTCGAACCCATGGGCCTGGTATGTATGGACTTTTTTTCAATTCTTCAAAGTAACAGCTAAAGTGTCAATATGGTATAACATTAATAATATTCAGAGTTTTACATCTGAATAAAACCCAAACACACCAAAAACACCCTGCTAATGCCTTGGTCACATATGCTCCGATCCATTGGCTGGCGCCCGGCCGATTGAGTGTTTTGTTCAATATTGTATTCAATTTTGAACAAAATACTCAATCGGCCGGACGCTGTAGTGAAAATCGGAGCAAATGTGACAAAGGCATAAGCCCTGCTATATTTTGTCCATAAGAGAAACCAGGATATATTGACCAGCTTATAAGATACACAAAAGCATGCTGCTTATTTGGGCATAAAATGTTTAAAGTGTCAGTGTATGCTCAAAAAATAAATGAATACTTTGATTTACTGAAATAGAAACATATAATATGTTTCATATGTCTTTATATCAAAGGTCTATGGATTCCTGCATATAAGATATATTAAGTCATGCTCAAAATACAAAATAATTATAATATATTGATGCCATAGGCAGTAGTCAGCACTGTTTCTAAACGAAATGCATGTAGATGTATAGGATTAACTTAATTATTACTTATTTTGAAAAGTTTCTATTATTGATACAAACACCTCAATCTGGCCAATATATCTTGGTGTCTTAAGTGTTACAAAATGTGGCAACATTTATTAAAAGGCCTATATGATCGTTTATTTATATTGGATGGACTTCCTTAAACACTGAAACAAAGGGCAAATTTAGCATTCAAACTGATAATAATGACCCATACTGGCTTACATTGTGGTAAAGAAAATTGGTAGGTGGGCCCTTTAAAGTAAAACCACATTCATAATTAGAAAATGGCAGGTGCAATTTTAATAAATAAAATTATACAAAAATGATTCATCAATTGTCCATCTAACAAGCAGTTTGATATTGCAGTTTGATAGTTTGACATTGCAGTTTGATTTTGCAATACCTCATAAGATTAACTAATTATCAAATATGGAATGATGATGAGCAAAGGTTTTAAGGTGTAAGATTCAAGACTCAGCATTATCTAGATGTTGACCTTGATCTTTGACCTTCAAATAGAAACCATGCTGAACTCAAACTGAGATTTTGAAAAATTGAACTTTGAAGATTATAGAGGTTCAATCAGAAGGGAGTTTGCAATTGGCTGGTTTACAAATCTTGCCCCTTTGTCTTGATCCTTCCAAATGACTGTTAAGAGGGTTTACAGAATTTAACTAGAATCTTAACATCTCCCTCGATTCTACGATTTTCAAATTTAATTTTGTGGCCTATCTAACAGGAGGGGACTGAAAAAGAATATAAAAAAAACCATACAGAAGATGTTGTAGTAAACAAATAGTGCAGCGAAAATACTTTTTAATAGCACACCAGATTTCTGCAATAAATCTTCAGAATCATTCCTCATCCCTTAGGATATAGCGTGTACATGTACACGAAAATAACATATAATTAGAAATAAATACAGCATCGAGTCCATCCAATATAATTTAAAGGATAAACGACACATTGATCGATTGTTTGTTTGATTGATTTTTTCAAGATTATACTAGCTTGGTAATTGATTATGCAATAGCATGTAACGACTCAATATTGAATGATGCGGCACTTAATAAGTATCTGATAGTTGGAGACTGTTGAGGTTGTTGTAAGGGGCCTGCACTTGTTGATATGCATTTGCTTGAACATAAATCTGTCACAGTAGGATCTTAGCTTGAAGAAAGCGATGCTGCAATTTGATACTCAATATACTATACACTAAATACATTCACTTTTATCTTAGGAGATCTCAGGATGGAAGATAAATATATCAATAAAACTGATTTATATATATAGTTTTTTATATAGTAATTAAGAAACTAATTAAGTAATTAAGAGATTGGGATCACATATAATTAAGTCCGCTCAATTGATTTGATAAGTATAATTGACTGACATTTAAGATACAATTTTCGACTTGCAAATGGACAATAGAAAAAAGGATAAATGACCGACATTTAAAATACAATTGTCGATTTGCAAATGGACAATAGAAAGACTTAGAAAAAACAATAATATTATTTTTGTTCATTGATTCAAATTGTAACATATATAAATACATGCAGCAGAAAAAAACAACTCAAAAATAACAAGATATTATATCAATAATATCGTGAATTGACTTTATGACAAGACTCTGTAGTAATGAACATTATCAAAGCAAGATAAATATGTGGTTGTTATGTGATACAAACTTACATTAATCAACGGAGCGATTACGAGCAAAAGACATCACTCTAGTTTGGAGAGAGACTGTATAAGTAGGAATAAAGAAGGAATATATTCATTCTATGAAAACTGAGCTTTTCAATGATTCTAAGAATGCTGGGTTTTGGAGAACAACGAGTTATCTCAGAATGGACCCCTTTAAGACTGTATGTGTTATGTGTTCTTACAGTACCCAGTATGGTCACAGCGGGACCTGCAATTCACTACAAAGACGACGAGAACAGAACGGCAGGTGAGTGATGAACTTTTTTATTATGTCACCACTAAAAAGTGGTGACAGATTGTTATGGCGGCGGTTTTTGACGGCGGTCAGTAGTTGGCGATCAGCAATAGGTGGTTGGTGTCTGTAACAAATGGTGGTGACATTTTTGCATGTAAATGTCGAATTATACCTGCATCACTGGGACACCTCAGAAAAATGGAAAAAAACGTACATGATTTTTTCAAGGTATTATCACCCACGAATGGTCAAGCATGGTTTGAAAGTGGTCACACTTAGAAAAATAGCTTGCTTCAACAAACGTGTTATTTTTATTTAATTACTTTGAAACCACCTTGACAGATGCTCCCGCGGAATGTTTTATTCTAATTAATCTATGGTCAATTGCTTTTACAATTAAAATATATAGGATTATTGATCTGTTTTGCAAAGAACCATATATGGTATGGTATGAGGCAAGTGCTTTTAGACAGTCATATTTTATTTTGACTATGAAAACTTTCTGACCATGACTACAATATTCATCATAAAACCTTCTATTTCCTTTCATAAAAGTTGATAAAAATATATTTTATCAAAATTTAGATCTGATTTTTAGAAAATATATTGATTTTTCAATTTTCCTATAATGTTTTGATAAGAAATGTAAAAAGTCTTTATAAGATAATAGAATCGAGGCACTTTATCAGAAAGTCAGTAATATCTCCTTGGACCCTGCAATCGATTTTTTATGACTTTGTAATTGCTTTGTAATAGACAGCCATTCGTGCCCCGACAGTTATATCACCACAGTGAGGATTTCTTCCAGAGATCCACTTGTTTTGTTTGGAACATGTTGTGCCATACTGATTAGGATACAATGTCCTCAATGGCAAATCAATTTCTTAAATAACATTTCTGTGTAATGACCTGGGGGCACCCCATGGGAATGACTAACTAGCCTAAGCTTAGTGTAACAAGCCAGATACACAATTGAAAGAAATTGTGCCAAATTCAATGCCCCACGTGGGAACTTAGGACCCTTGGATCCAAAGACTCATGCTCTATCAACTGAGCTATAAAGGCTTAAGCAACTTGCTATCCAGGGTTGTGTTATTATTGTAGAAAACTTTTCACCAAAATTGAAATATGCTATTAAAAAGTAGGAAAAGTATTTTATTAGAGGTTAAATATGCAATTAATCTATTAAAATCCCACAAAAAAACAAGAATTTTCTGGATTTTAAAACTATAGAAACTCCTCTATTTAGTATAGGCGATTCCAAATCTCCTTTAGATAATGGCACTGCTCCTCTATATCATCTCGCAATGCTGGGAATGTTTATGGTCGATTCATCTCATGAACCTTCACAAATAGTACAAGAAAAGTTGGATGTGTTTCTAAGAAATATTTTACTTGCAAATTGTTTATGGGTGTACTTTTGGTCAAATATGCCTGTAGATTTATTTATCAGAGTGTTTGGTGTGTGCTTTTAGTCAGAGCATAGTATGCACTTGTTAATGAGGTACATGTGTATGCTAAAATTGTGAAAACTTATCAGGTATTGAATTAGGTAAATGGGGTTTGGATTTGGTATATGCCTTAACTATACCTTTTGTATTGTATTGTATTGTATTGTATCTTTTTTCAAGGACACCCCTTGATTCTGAAACTTTGCAATCTTTTGTAACTTTTCATGAAGAACAAAATGATATACATTATACAAGTTGTATATAACATGATAGGGTAGCGATGCTACATGTATGAGTTTATGGGGGGGGGGGTACATACATATGAAACACCCTGTACTTAAAGTAAGTTCTTAAGGTGCATAGTTTTAGTCCCAGGGCCTAGGCCCAGGGGCAGAGTAGGGAACCAAAAAGGGAGGGCCCAAATTTCAAGTGCAAAGCGTAAGAAAAATTTTGGGCCCCTAAAACCCACAAGTGGGCCCAAATTTTGAGACCTTTTTTGGGCCTAGCTGCTTTGATATGTCCTGTCAGTTTCAGTAATATTTCGCCAAATTTGACCAATTTTCAATGATCAACGTAATTTGTTTTTAGAGAAACTTTGGGAAACGCCATCCTTTGACTTAACTTTATTTGGGCAACTCAGACAGCAAGACAAGGTGAATTTAATGTTGTATGGTGACTCTTCTTTATCATGTCTGACAAATCAGAGAATTATTGAAGACTGTGCGTTTTCTCCAATTGATTGTTTTGACTTTGAGTGAGTAGTACTCCTGTCTAAGTTGCAACTTTTATCTTTTACTTATATTTACAATTAATTAACTGGGCTAATAATGCATTGCCTCGGCCCTAGCTAAGTTTGTAAAGATGTACAGATTATTATGATAATAAAAACCGTTAAACCTTAAAAATAAATGCTATAGCATATTTGACTTCTAAGGTTGTTTTAACCTCAGATGCATATGTTCTGCCCTGTTACTGTTTGGTGTGTCATGCAGGAAGATCTTCCCGGAACCAATCAAAAAATGCCCAAATTCTTAAATCATCAAGGTGAAGTTTGAGGGTAACTTGGACCTTGTAAATCAACATGATGCTATGTATATAGTAGGTTTTATAGTTGCACAAGTCAACAGTAAATTTATGTAAGCCTGTATAAACATATTGGTCATTACTTACGATTTACAAGCTTACTTCAAACACAAAAAGAATCAACAAACACATGAAATAATCATTATCTTTTCCAGATATTACAGGTGTTTAAGCAGTGCAAAAATTTGAAAAGGTTAAAAGCTAAAAAATAGGACAACTGGTCTGAGGAAACAAATCCCATATTTCTAGAAAAATGATCAAATGGAAAGAGAAACAGTCACCTTTAAGTAAAGGACCTACAGTATTATGATTTGGTGAATTAAATTCAACATTTTTTCTCTCAAACCAGTAGCATCTATGTTCTTAATAAGTTCTCTCAGTTTCGTAGTTGTACAAAGAAAATCAAATAAAAGGATATTTTAAGTTCATCTATATTTTTGGGTGGGGGTGAGGGTATTTTAAACTCCTTAAGTGTGACAAATTCCAATCATAAAAATCTATATAACACAATAAAAATTCATTAAAAGACATCAGGATCAAAATTTCAATTAAAAACGATATCTAAGTATAGGTTGACATAAACGCGCAAAATGAATTTTGCTCAAAAATAAAAATTTAAAAAATGATCGAAAATCGAACATGGGGGTTCTGGTCGAAAAAGCATGTGCTCCAATGGGTATTTGAAAGCTTTCCCAGGAGTAATTTCACCCCTGATGCAATGTAGGATCTACTTTGAATTTCAACAACATGCCTTTTAACATGTCCCTGTACACACTGAAGCGAAGCATGACCCATGTTTGCGTGATGAGAAATGAGACAATTGCTCTTAAATGATTACCTGACTGAATGTAATGTTATTTACTCCTTTTCAATTGCCAGTTTAACCATATACCATTTTCAGAAAAATATCAAAGTTGTGTTAAAAATGCATGGTCCAGCTCTGATTTTCGATTGAAAATGATATATGAGCCTCAGTATAGGAAAACCAGTCTAATCACAAAAAATAAAATTGTGCTACAGATCAAAAAATGTGCCCAAGATTAAGAGGAAAATGTGCTAAAATCCGTCTTTTTGGTTTATATTTGCAATGAAAAATTGTTAAGACATGAACAATGTCCCATGTGAAAGTTCTCTTTGTGCTTTCAAACAAAAATCCAAATATGGAAAAAATCTGTGATATGACCCCAATTTCCTCTGCCCTGGCCATAATTATTTATGGATCAGCTCTTTTTGGCACCTGTCCTTATCTGAAAAGAAAGGTATAATGCTTGAAATCTCTAACATTATTATTGACTAAAGATAAAAACATATGAGTACCTTTCAATTATCATGTGTTATCTTGTTTTTAGATAAATCAAGTTTACAACTACCGTACGTGACATTGAGCTTGAAAGGCATAATTGATTTAGCTGAGGTCACATTAACTTTCTTGGACAAATTATACCATAGAGAATTATTAGAATTACAGAAAGATTTTTTTTTTCTTACTTTAGATCTAAGAATTGGAGATTAATATCAACTATTAGAGCTGATTAGGAAATTGTATCCATTATTATTTCCATTATATCAAGTTTAGAGATTTACTGCAGTGACAGCATAAAGTTACTGATATAATGACATATAGGGTAGTGATAGACATTATTTAATGTTGAATTAAATTTTTTGATGGAAAAGGGATAGAGAGTGTTAAATGATAAAATAAATATTTTCAAGAGCAAGTCAATTATTTTCCTAATGATTACAATACTTAACTAACTTTATGTCTTTAAAATAAGGCAATTAGACTAAGTGACAGCATATACACTCATCCTAGTATTCCGTGATTCCGCGTCGCCGCAGAAAAACCGCAGAAATTTGCATTTTCATTTTTTTTGCAGAATTTTTGTTTTGGCACGGAATTTCGCGGAAAACATGATTTTTCCAGTCAACCATCTCATCTCATATTTGTCACTCACCTAAACACCCGCTCGTTTGTTGTCAGATACTTGTGTTTTGTCAGATTTTCAAGAGGAAATCTGAAATCTGTTTTAAATTCTCGAACTTCCGCCTTTGCACTTAGAGGTAAGACTGCGTCTAACATAATCACGAAATTTGAAACCGATGACTGTCCCTCGTAATTGTTTTGCAATAATATGTTTAATATTGTATTATTTTGTATTCTAACGCAATAAATCATGCTTCTTCTTGCGTTTTACTTCATCATATATAAATAAACGACATCTGAATTCCCTGCATATTGATCTGGAATTTCGTGATACTTTGAATTTCGTGATAGTTCACAAGTGAGCATTTGGTAAGTTTTGTCGCTAATTGATTAAAATTGCATCTGATGTTATTACTGCAGTTGTCCATTATCGCTGAATAAAGCAGCATAAGTGGAGTTCAAGAATTTTAAATTATTCATTTTTTGGAGAAAATTATTGATTTTAGCTTCATGTTAGTCTCAGATTTTAGCAAGAATTTAACTTTTTGCACATACTTGAACCACAAAATTTCACTTTTCCCGTGCAGAATTTGGTGCAGAATTTTAGATTTCATGCAGAATTTGGTGCAGAATTTGGCTTTTTCATGCAGAAGCAGAATTTGCATTTTTCTCATGCAGAAAACTAGGATGTGTGCATATAGTTACTGATATAATGACATATAGGGTAGTGATGGACATTATTTAATATTGAATAAAAATTCATGATGGAAAGGGGATAGAGTGTTAAACGATAAAAGAAATATTTTGAAGAGCAAGTCAATTATTTCCCTAATGATTACAATACTTAACTAACTTTATGTTTTTTTTTAAATAAGGGAAGTTGAGGAAATTATTTGGAAATTAAGCCAGAACTGTTAGACCTTTTAGAAAATAGGCTCAACATGAAATGAAAAGAGCAAAAATATAGTAAAGTATAGTGTAGTATAAGATTGATTTTTTAATTATGATTTGCCATGCCTCAGTATCAAGAGAGGGTAATACTGTAGTCTCTACCTTCTCCTGGTGGATTATAAGTGTTGATTTCGATATCTTTAGTTTTCATCAAATCAATTCCCTATAGATTCATCTTTGACATTTCAACCACACTAAGCTTGTATGACATAGAAACTCTGCAATATAATGAATCAGACATTTGGATGCCACGATCCAATGATATCTCTTCCGGCTCAGGGCAGCGTAACGTGGATTTTTCATTCTTCGGGAAGTGATACGATGATGTCATGGGAGTATAAAAGAGTGTTATAATCAATGGAGCGAGTCGTGGAAAAAACAAGATTTGACTCGATTATGAAAAATTGAGCTACTAGGAGTCAAAGGAAAAAATGCTTCTTTTGATATCTATTTATACAGAGACATATATGTCTCTGATTTATACAAAGAAGCAATGAAGAAAATAACAGGAATTAACTTCCAAATAGGCAGTTTATTAATGATTTATTGACCATAAAGATCTAGTTAAGATCACATTGTTGCTATATTCTTTAAATAAACAGCACAATTTCTCTTTCGTTAGTATTACTGACTTACCATATTCTCTCTAATGAGTGCATGGTGCGGTTTCAAAATTGAAATTTAAAAGGGTAAAATATTGAGACTCAGAAAAGCGCACATACAAACAATTTAGAAAAAAATCGCTAGTAATCTTTTTATCGTAACTAATAAAGGTACGATATTGTCGTCAGCTTGACGGGTGGGCGGCGGGCGGGGGGCGTCTCACTTTTCAGCTTGTCTACAGGTTTCCAGCCAAACCATTTGACAGATTCATCTGAAATTTTCAGGAATGTTTCTACGTATCAAAGTTAAGAACTGATTAGTTTTTGGGCATTCTGGGTAAATTTTAAGGTGGCCATTTTGGATTTTCCGTCCTAAAATCTTCACTTTCAAGACTTGTCTACAGGTTTCCAGCCAAACCATTTGACGGATTCATCTGAAATTTTCAGGAATGTTTCAACGTATCAAAGTTAAGAACTGATTAGTTTTTGGGCATTCTGGGTAAATTTTAAGGTGGCCATTTTGGATTTTCCGTCCTAAAATCTTCACTTTCAAGACTTGTCTACAGGTTTCCAGCCAAACCATTTGACGGAATCATCTGAAATTTTCAGGGATGTTTCTACGTATCAAAGTTAAGAACTGATTAGTTTTTTGGGATTTTCCGTCCTAAAATCTTCACTTTCAAGACTTGTCTACAGGTTTCCAGCCAAACCATTTGATGGATTCATCTGAAATTTTCAGGGATGTTTCTACGTATCAAAGTTAAGAACTGATTAGTTTTTGGGCATTCTGAGTAAATTTTAAGGTGGCCATTTTGGATTTTCCGTCCTAAATTCTTCACTGTCACACTGCTGTGTTTTAGGTACGATATTGTTCACGTCTGTGCCTTGTTAGTTTTTATAACTAAGGTTTGCATTACTCTACAGCTCTTGTATTTCTTTGTATTTCTTGTATTTCTTTCTCAACATCAGGGCTGTAAATATTTTCGATACATGCGTGATATATACATATTTTGTACAAAATGCGTGACATAAACGGCAATCGCGTGCAAAGACTGTACAGAATGCGTTCGCTTTTTTTCGCCGTTCGGTATTTAACCGTATCGGCATTTCACAAAAAACGATTTCTAAAAATATCATCAAAATGCGTGATTTGCGTGATATTTGATCATACACGCTAAATTGATGCGTGATTTCTATTTTTCCAGCAAATGCGTGACAATCACGCCTAATGCGTGAGGGTTGACAGGGCAGCAACATTAAATATAATCATGAATCAAGTAATTAATTGAGTAATTAATCGAAACTAGTGCATGCATTAAAGTTCCCGTTTTTTTACCATTTTCAACATAAAAGTCGCCTGTGCACCTAATATTCCTATGCAAACATCTCAAATTAGTTGTAATAATATTTGCTATATAGCAACTCAAAAAACTTTAGCGAGTTGTGATTATGGACACCGGAGTCGACATGATTATTGGAGACCCACAAAGCATCAATGACGCAACTCTTCAACAAGTTACTGTACAACTAGGTATAATTAAATACAGGCTAGTTCATGTTATCCAATTATTTAGTTCATGTTAACATACCTTTCGTGATGTAATACCTCAATGAATCAAGCCTAACATGGTCGCAATTTCAAAGCTGAATGTCTCTGCAAAGTAGTTTAATTCAATGAAAACTAGAAATGTCAAAATCGATGTTTACAAACGTCAATTTTGAAAGGCAGAGTAATGACTGTTACCTTCTGATATTAACCAGTGAAGCGTGGCAAATCATTAATAAAAAAATAAATCTTGTGCTAGAAAAGTGACACTGACATTTAAAATAGATTATTCAAAATGTTCCACTTCATTAAACTGATTTTTTATTCATGTTGTCTGATGTTCTCGTAAAACCAACCAATGTTTCTTGAAGCTGATTATCAAATTATTTTGCTGCAGCTAATACTCGTTTACTTTGATTACCCAATAAGTTTTTCTTAGAAACCCTTCCATTATTTACAGCTGCATGAAAGAAGCTAGGATATATTGGCCGAAATGAACAATTCGGTACTGATTAGGTATATCAGTACATTTAGAGATGGGGCACTGGCGAAACCAGGGGGGCATGGAGCCTAGGTTGTCCCCAGAACAAACTTTTAGGGCCCCAAATCCTCTGAAGGGTCTCAAAACATGAATCTTTTTGGGCATAACTTTGCTTTTTGGACATAACTTTTTGGACTTTTTCAAGCCAAATTATCAAAAGATGGGCCATAATTAAAAAAAAATTTAGGCCAAATTTTTTATGTTAGGGGCCCAAAAATGTTTTCCGCACTTTTCCTGACTTGAATTGTGCCCCCCCCTTTGTTAGCTTCTGGATCTACCAGTGTGGGGCATAAGATGACTTCACTTTGAGTGATTATCACTACAAGATGAAATTAGAGAAGAGGGGATTAACTGATGGTAAAGGTTGTAGTTACGAGAAACCTTGAGATCCTATCATTATAATTATGTTGGTTCAAACATGTCTCTAAGAGCTAGACAGAATGTCAAGAGCAATTGAATGCTATTTTTGTGAAACATTTAATAAAGAGTTGAAGGGAAACCCATTAGACTGAACATTTTCAGTCTAAAGATACATTTACAAAATTAATCCAACTTAATGATGTCAAAGATTGGACCAGGATCCTATTTGTTCAAATTTTTAAGCCAATGTATCGCAGGAAGCAATATGTGTATGGGCCAGATATGTTATATATGCAAAAAGGAAGGATGAAACTGTATCTGTACTTAACACGTCAAATAAAAAATCATTTCTTTAAGAAGAGTTTCCATGTGGCGTGACAAGTTTTTGAACAACCCTTATATTTTGGGTTTTTCATTGTGGCAAAAGAGAGGATTGTTAAAAGGTCTATTGATTGCATGTTAATTTGAAGGAGTAAAACAAAATAATTACATATAAAGGAAATTACCTTTCTTGAATTTACTCTCTGCAATATTACTTTTGAATTGTTTCGTTTTCTAATATATTTTTCACATAGCCTTGTCTCATATTCATCAGACGATATCTCTAATGCAATCAACCATGCATGTCATCCATAGTATGAATATTACCTGTATCCTGTCAAGTAATCAGGATAAAAAGGTGAGGTCAATTTATTGACATTATTCTTGAGCCTTATAGTCTGTGCCTGAATAAGAATTAGTATCAGTATAGCGGGGGTTTTAATAGCAGCAGGCAACAGGCGATTTTCACTGGTTGTTTTTACAAAATCGCCTGTTGTTTTTAGGGATTTCAACTTTTCCATGTTAAATTTATGATTTCCATTAATTTTGCCTGTTGTTTTCATTTATTTAGCCAGTTGTGAGAAATTCTAGTCAAACACCTGGTATAGGGTAGGGTAGGTGAGTGATTGGAGTATGAAGAAAATATGAGAGTCTTTCTGTATATGTCAGACTCTCATTGTATGCTGTATTTCTGATTGAAGTTTGTCACATTTAAACATCATACAAGGTAACTCAAAAAAAAATGTTACTAATTTTGGAATTTTTCAATAATAAAGGATTCTTCATAATTTTCTAATGTTTGAGGTTTGAGCTACAAACTCTGAAAATTTCATCAAGATTGGTGCAATATTAAGAAAGTTACAATATCTTTCACCTTATTTATTGGACACCCTGTATATAGAGTGCTCAATGCATGAAAGATTAAGTGTACTTGTACTGCATCAACAGCTTTGACATTTAGAGATTTCATATTTTCCATCCAGGCTCTTGGTGGAATCATCAAAAACACAATTTTCTTAAATTGGGATTTTTGGCTTAGCCATTATTTGAGTTTGTTAAAGGTGCAACAAGTAGTGCAGAGGGGCCATTCAATGATCATGGACCAGTGTCAAAATATATTTAAGTTTGGATATTTCATCACGACTAACATCTATTTTTATTTTCTACAAAGAAACCCCCTAGATAATCATTATTTCAGCTTATATTCCTCTTGAAACATGGTGGATCTTAAAATATAAAAGTGGACGTCCCCTTTTTGAAGCTTTGAACTGAATTTACACCTTTTAATGCTGAAATTGATAGTTTATCCATACATTTTAAGAAAATAGGAATGTTGAAGAAGATGTTATGCCAACTGTTGCCTTGATAGCTCAGAAAAAGTTTAAATTTTCCTATTTACAAGCCTTATTGCCCCTTTAAGTAATTTGTCAAATTTTATGAACCGTAAGTTAAATTTTAAGAAAAACAAATTTCTAAAATTACATTTTTGAGTGGTTTTGTGTCAGAACATGCTTCCATAGAAAACAAGATATCACTAAGTTTCAAAAATGTTGATGCAATGCAAGTATCCCTATCTTTCATGCATTGAACATTTTATCCACACATAAAAATCATGCAGATTCCTTATAATTATTGAGAAACTTATTCCAAAATTAGAGGGTGGCGTTTTTGTGCCACCCTGTATATTATAAAAAGTGAACGGCTTCAACAGCTATAACAGCAGTTACTATTATTATCACACCGAACGAAGTTTGTGGGGGATATAGAAAAGCCCTCCGTCCAGACGTTTGTCTGTCCATTCAGCTGAATTTCAAAATGGCAGCCATGTTTCATAAAACATAATCTTTGATAATTCAAATACCAGTGGATGGATTTGGCTCAAATTTTATATGGCCGCTATTTATCAAAACATGTTTTGTTCGGTGGGATTTGCTACTCCGTTAAGTTGCTGTTTTTCTAGTTTGTATGGTCAGATTAATAAACATTCAATGTTTTTTATATGCATTGACTCAAAAGCATTTGCCCTCAATAACCAGTAAATGAGAACAATAAAAGTACTTTATGTTATTTATCATCTTACAAAGATTAAATCTCTCATTACTTTAACTGCCTGAAGACAAACAGTATTCCTACTAAAGTACAGATAAATATAGATAGTTCCACCATAAATCAGAGAAATGCGTGGCAAGAATTTTCTTGTCTATAGAGAATCAGGAAATGAAATTTACCCTAGAAATGCAATCAAGAGAGTGCGTGTTTGAATTGTTTAGATAACAGTATGCTTAAAATTGTTGTCATGAGTGAACTACTGTCCATACAGGGAGTTAATTGGTGTAAGGAGGCTGTCTTAATGTTTTGTTCTTTAGTCTGTCCGTCCATCTGTCTATCCATCCTTTTTATGTTGGTGATACAAATTAGAAGAGCTATATGTATTAGGTTGTATGCATACTCATTTTTTGGCTAATCCTTAGTATATATTTGATCAGCTGTCACCACCGTTTCCTAATTTCCTCTAAATTTTGAGGAATTTGTGATTTTGATATTAAAACGTCACATGTTGGTGTTAATATTTCAGAAAACAGAACTCACTTTGTGACCATAGGAGCCTCCAGGTCTTCTTAGTTTTGTTGTCACAACCACAAGTGGTGACACATTGTTATAGTCTTCAACTTTCTTGTGGATGGTGTTTGGTGGTTGGTGTTCAATGGTTGGTGTTCGACATTTGACATCTGTAACAAGTGGCAAGGGGTGACACATTGTTATAGTCTTCAAGTTTTTTGTTTGTGGATGGTGTTTGGTGGTTGGTGTTCGACATCTCGAACAAGTGACAAGTGATGACATTTTGAAGTTAATGCCTTGTTTATCTTGACCTCAGCTGAATGTCTTTTGACAATTTATCTAATATGAATATAAATTTATGGAGGAGTCAGCACATATCTTCACATTAACTTAATTGGTTTTGTTTTCTCAAGTTTATGCGAATCACATTAGTCAAATTACAATTGATTATCCCTGACAGCAAAAGTCCATCAAGAGTTTTTTGCACAGTTCTGATACATGACATGGAAGTTCCCCGAAGCTATATTTAGTAGTAATAAGCACCCCTGGAAAGAACAAATAGAGTTAATTGTACTGTAGCTTATGAAGACATAATTGCAATTCTGATGAGATAACATGGTCATTTTGATTCGTAGAGACTAAATGTCAAAGAATTATCTTGTAAATATTCAGAGCATGAGTAGATTTTTAAATAGATTTAATTCAAAAAAGGGAAATGAAGAAGATTTTATTCAGAATAAGTCATCCATAAAAACCTAATGAATCAAGACTTTTTCTCGCACCAGACACACAAGATATGTATAGTTTCACGAACAAGTTGACCGATGTTGGAATTACGTTTTGTCATTCATATGAGCCTGCCATTTCTGTTGTCATTTTTATCCCTAAATAAATGAAATTTTCAAAGATTTTCTTGTTTCAAAACCCTAGACCCCCCTTATCTACTTTAACAACTACTCTACAGTGGAAAGGGAGAGGTTCAAGGGTCTTGAAGCAAGACTATGGTTTCCTATGTACAGATTATTACATCAATAGACTAGATGTGAGTAGAAATAATCTTGATTTATGTCATTAAATATTCAAAATTCAGTCAAAGTGAAGTCATATTTGAAATCTACATGTAAAATTACATGAAATATATACTAAATATTTATATCTTGAAATATGGTTTTCGAAAATTGTTTATCAACTCAATTTGTTTTGAAAATGTGACTTCTAGTTCAGGGAGATTCCCCGTAGACCCCATGTTTATAATCACAAAAATTGAAATATCTTTTCTTGTATTGGACAGATAATATTTTCTTTTACTGGACATATTTTAATTTGTATAAGATACATAAAGGTGATAAAAAAAATTAAACCACAAAAACTGATGAATATTTAAGTTAAAGAGAACTTCCTACTGTACCCGCCATGCTATCTGGCCCTAATGGGCCACCTGGCGGCGAAACTGAACATGAAAAACATGAAAATCTCACACTGACGAAATCTAGTATTTTTTATTTTTAAGATATTCATGTAATATAGTGAGAAGAGCTCTTTAACCAATGCTAAAAATGAAATTATTTGTGACATCGTAATTTAAAGAAGTGCCAATTGCATGTTGATATACATTCAGGCAACCATTTTTTACTTAATGACTTAGTCACTCTTAATAAATGCACACATGGTAACGTAGAATGCCACTGGCCATTTTGTAAAGTACATGTAGAATTCTTATTTATGAGATGCGTCATAAGCATGGTCCACGTCTAATCTAAATTACTATATAATTTATATTATATTAAGTTCTTGAATTACATCAAGACCCCATCCTCCTAAGCAGGTGTCCAGAATCCGTACCTACTTCTTCCCCCTGCTATAACCAATTTGGAAGGGCTTGATTAAACTGAGTCATGTGATCTAATTATGCACCGATGACATATACTTGATTGCCGTCGCAGTGTTGTGACAGCAAATCAAATTGTGAGTTCTTAGTCGAGGAAATGCTAACTGCTTATAGCCACGCAGTAACTTCGACCGTTAATTTGAATTTTTGACCTACCAGGTGTTTGAAAATCAAGGACTGCGAGTCTCATACTGCACCATTTTCCTTCAAACTAGTTCCATTCAAAGCAAAACAAAATTGCCTTTCTGTTGGTACATTGCTTTATTGTAAAGAGTCCCTCGTTTTAGCAGCGTTTTGGTCCCCAGTTGTGAGAGCCCTTCTCACAGCTGGGGACCCAAATGCCGCTGAAAGTAGGGACTCTGTATAGCAGAATAATATACCAACAGAAAGGCATTTTTGTTATGCTTTGAATGGAACAAGTTTGAAGAAAAAAAACGGTGCGGTATGAGACTCGCAATCCTTGATTTTCAAACATCTGGTAGGTCAAAAATTAATGGTCAAGTTAGTACCGCGTGATAGCAGGGGGTAAAAAGAAACAACATATTCTGGATTTTGGAGCCCTGTGATCAGAGGATGCCAGACCCAGTCATCCAGAATATAAGAAACTTTGTAAACTAACTAGAAATTTATTTTTTATTCTTTAATACAACAGCTGTTTACACATTTTTGCAGAAATAGAGATATTATGGTTCAATCATTATTGTCTTTTTGTGTATTCTGGTTTCTATGGATATCACGTTCATAGTTATATTTGCTCCGAGCAGAAATGTTTTCAGAGACAAGATTTCAACACAATCTCATAAAAACGTCAACATTGGCACGTAGACCTTATCAAGTTGTGTCAATTTTCAATCACTGTTAATCTGGAATTAATTAATCTTAAAAAATCTTGGTCAAGTGATTGTGTGTCAATTATTTTGTTTAAGCAATCTTCCATAGAATCAATTAAAGCACTCAAAACCTGACAACTATGGATTACAGTAGCATTCTATAATCAGACCAGAATCAATACACATATCAGTAACTTTAGTAAAAAGACACTAAGACAATAATTGGTATCTATTTATCCCTAGAAAATAATAAATAGTACTTTTTTTAGTCCTGTCCCTCATCAATTAATGGTTTTGTCAATAGTTATAATAAATTCTTCAATAGCCCTCAATAAATGCTTTTGTTGTGTGGTTATAATTACTTTCACATATTTTTTCTTCATATTGGAGTTTCTAGAACAGAAAGTGTAACATCTGAAATAAACACAGATCTATAGGATATGCATTATGTTACATAGGGTAATCAGTAAAGGATAGGTATCGATATGGTGAAAACATTCTGTAAAAAAACATGGTCTTTTATGTTCTGTTGACTGATTGGCAACAATTTAATGCGAAAATTGTTGATATATATTTTATATAACTGTTTTTGTTAACATTTTTTTTTTTTTTAGTGCAATTGTTTTTTGTTCCTTTTTACCAATTCTTAAGAATGAAATAGAATATCTTTCCAAACCTTGTTGGAACAAAATAGCACATACAGCATTTTCTTAGAGCTCTCAATGTTAAAGTTATATAAAGGAAACTTTGGCAAAAAGTATTCAAAAAATTAAAACAAAACCCCCCATAGTAGATAAAAATTAAGATAAACCTTTTATTTCATTAACAAGATACCTTTTTAAAATCAACCAAAATTTCCTTTGTACAATTACAATATTGAGAGACCTAAACATGTTATGTTTATGTCGTTTTGTTCCAATGAGGTTCGGATAGATTTCATTTTATTCCGAACATATTATACCAAGAACAAAAGAAGTGTCTGATGTGTTTTCTAAAACAATATAGAGAAAAGTATACATATTTTTTTCAAATTACATTGTTACCATTCAAAAGAAGACCATCAAATTGACTATGTGCACATGACACAAAATTATATTAATAAAGGATTTAAACCCAAGACTCAATGCATTGTTTGCTAAATCATACCATGAAGGTGTTGTTTCCAAACCTTTGCATGACTGTGCAGCAGGAATGCAAAATTTAGGAAACAACGCCTGAGTGGAATGAAGCAGCTATAATACATTGAGTCTTGGGCTTAAATTTCTTTTCACACATTGCAAATTTTTTTCTGTTATATCATCTAAAAGGAATGAAATCACTAAAAGAACACATTTTCAATGAAATTTTTTTTGCAAGGGTCAAGTTGGCAAGTCATCATCTCCAATGTGAAAAATCCTGTAAAAGTACTGTTCTTGTTTTGAAAATGACTGCATAAAATGCTTATCTCTCACAATGTTTCAACTAGATTTCTGCCATCAATTTTCTTCAAAGTTTTCTTTTGTAACAAAACAATATTTTTAAAATGCCAATATTTTTGTCCTTGCACTATATTTTGACATTGATAGTAAATGTGACTTTAAATACCTTTCAGGACAATAGGCTACCTTTTGACACCCATCATTTTCATTTATATGCATCAATAAAATGTCAATATCTTCTATTCTAGAACTATTCTAGAATCATAATTTCATTAAAACAACAACATTATTATTAAAAATAACATGGTTGAAATGAAATCTTATAAGCCCTAATCACAATTGCTCTACGGCAGATGTACTGTAATTGTCATCTTTGTTCACTCGTCTCCTGCCGGTCGCCTTCGTATCTGTTTAGTTTGAAAATGCACCCTTTATTATTTTGTATCAGCATTGTAATAGGTCTCTTCAATGCTCTTCATGGAGCTGAATATAAATTACTTTTGATAAAGATTAGACAGTCTTCTTAGCACAATTCCAATGAATAATTGCTGTTGATAATTATCTGGGAGGAGGAACTAATCCTCAAGGTCAGCTTTCTGGGGAACTCTTACATTAGACTTATAGCGGATACAATAAGAGACAGTATAGTACATATAAAACAGCCATCTAGAAACTGGATGGATGTAAAAATCATCATTGGTCCTAGGGTATTTCATTTTTTCTGAAGTGAGGAATAAATAAAGCCCTTTGAATGAAGGATGGTCAAAATTGGCCTGCCTGTAGTCTAGTAGTTTAAGGAAGAAATGATTCAAAAATTGTTAGACCCTTTACAAAACGAGGGGTGATCCAAAAGTCTTGGACGCTTTGAGTGCCCCGCTCTAACTTTGCTATTTTTTGATATAATTACATGAAACTTTCAGATAATAAATATCAACATATTAACAACTTTATGTATAAGTTTCAACAGAAAATAATATATTTTTGCTACTTTTCTACATATCTTTTAATACTGGGTCCCTGCCACCCGGAACGGTATTTGAATATAGCAAATCACTTCACAACTCTTATAATATGGCAAATACTTTAGGTGTAAGTGCACAACCTAACACCAGCCATGATATGAGAGAATTTTCGATTTTCAATCTGAGTGTCATCTGCCATCATCATCTTCACATATTAAGACCTACTTTTCAACATATTTTCCACGAATTTGAACACATTTTTCATACCACTTTACCAATGAATGGAAGACATTTATGAAACCGTCATTGCTTATGTGATACAAATGCTGCTGGAGTTCTACTCTAAACCTCATTCAATGAAAAACATTTTCTTTCAACCATCTTTTCAACTTGGAGAAAAGGAAGAAAATCACATGGAGCCATAGGTAGACTGTATCGTGCGTATGGTAGCTGCTCAAGGTCAATAATAGTGAAAATATCTTGAAGTATTCTTTGTTCCACTTTGATTTCTTTCGTGTTCTGCATTTCAGCAGCCATCTTGCAGCAAAAATGATACCAGAATGAGGGTTGCTCAAGTCTGATGGCATTTTCTTAGAATTTGACATGTGCGGCCTTTGTCATATGTGACATTATAATTAAAACACAATTAAATGGTTTCCTAGTAACAAAGGAAGTAAACTAACATGGTTTAACATTCAAAATTCAAAGAAATATAGTGGTCAAGACTTGCGAAAAAAGTGAAATGGCGGTAACATTCAAGGCTGAAAGTTGCCATGTGCGAATACCGTTCCGGGTGGCAGGGTCCCTGTATTAAAAACTATCTAGAAAACTGTAAAAAATATATCATTTCTCCATGAAATTAATACACAAAGTAGTTAGGTTGCTGGTCTTTATTATTGGAAAGTTTAAAGTAATTTAATCAAAAACCAACAAAATTAGAGCAGTGCGTCCAAGACTTTTGGATCACCCCTCGTATATCTCACCCTATAGATAAAACAATGTGTTAATTTGGAAGTTCATTTTAAAAAAATCATTTAAAACAAAAATTATCAAAGATTGTCCATGTCCGACAATACCCCTATGTACAGTATACTCTATATTTTACTTACAAAGCATCGAGTTCAGTGCTTAAATTTTAGTTCATACATGTAAGTTCAGAAAATGGTATAATATTGATGACTCCTACTCAATAGTATACCTTACATGTAATACAGGTAATTATTGTAACCCTACCATCAGTCATTCATAAATCTTCAAGGCCTAGCAAACAGGCAAAAGCTTTTTGAAAACCCCTTTGTAATGAAACTTACTAATAAGACTTTGTATTAATGCCAGTGAGATATAAGAGAGGTACTTAATTGGGCATATTATGTTTTTTTTATCTTTGTCATTGCTTTGTACAAGTATCAGTTTAAACATTACCCACTCCTTGGGGTATATTATAGATATTTATATGTACTGGGTGTCTTTAAAAACTGTCACCAAAGAGGATGGGAATAACTCATTGTTCCTTTATCAAATTTATTTTTCATGTGATAAAAAATTATTTTTTTAAAAAAAAATTCAAAGAAATTACTTTCTGAGTTGACATTTAAGATGACATGCTAAAAATGACAACCATCATGATCGATGCAACACTAAATGCAATTCCAAACATGGAAAATGGGTGATTGCCACTGATTAGTACTAAAATTAGCTTCTCTCTAAAAGTAAATAAAGGATGATTGCACTGTCTGTCTGGTACTTTACATGGAAAATGGGTGATTGCCACTGATTAGTACTAAAATTAGCTTCTCTCTATATGTTAATAAAGGATTATGGCATTGTCTGTCTGGTATTTTTACATGGAAAATGGGTGATTGCCACTGATTAGTACTAAAATTAGCTTCTCTCTATATGTTAATAAAGGATTATGGCATTGTCTGTCTGGTATTTTACATGGAAAATGGGTGATTGCCACTGATTAGTACTAAAATTAGTTTGTCTCTAAAAGTAAATAAAGAATGATTGCATTGTCTGTTTGGTATTTTACATGGAAAATGGGTAATTGCCACTGATAAGTACTAAAATTAGCTTCTCTCTATATGTTAATAAAGGATTATGGCATTGTCTGTTTGGTATTTTCCATGGAAAATGGGTGATTGCCACTGATTAGTACTAAAATTAGCTTCGCTCTAAAAGTAAATAAAGAATGATTGCATTGTCTGTCTGGTTTTTCAATATCAAAAATATTCCCTCATCACTCACAGAGTTATTCCAATTTTGTCTTCCTACAACATTGATAAATATGGGTGGGTGTACTAAAACAAGTTTTACTCAAAAACTCAGTACTTGAAAACTGTTGATTCCTAATGCCTCTGGGACCAGCCAAAAGTGTTCATATTACAAGGTTTTATAAGCATGTAAATTAATGAGAAAAAATAAATTTTGGACCAAGAAAAAGTGTTCACATTGAGAGGTGTTCAGATATACAGCTTAATTACTGTAGAGTTACATAGTGAAACTTTCAAATGTAATCGTATTGTCTGTCAGATGACTAAATTTCAAGTATGACTACTTCATCTCTCACAGAATTATTCCGTGTCTTGGTACAATTTTGTGACATTTTTCCTTTATGCAATGATGCGGGTCATCTAAATGAATAAGGGTTATTAAGTACATGAGTTGCATCACTCATACCAAATTAAACTCTTATACTGGCATCCTTTCCTAAATCTAATTGTGAAAATATATATTTCCTTTGTTATGTTAGTTGAACCTCCATCAATTTTTTTCAAATATCTCAAGTTGTTAAATTTTCAGTTAGATTTCTTGATGCAGACATCTGAATCGTTTCTAACTTGAAAGAATGAAGAAAAGCATTCACTGAGGCATTTTATGTGAAATGTCAAGCCTGGTTATGATTGCAAAAGTGTGTCATAATTTGTTACAAATGCCAAAACTGATGCCCTTTGCCAGTCACAAAATCATTGAGAATCAGTTCAAGCCAGTTAACCATTCAATACACACCATTTGCATGCATGGATATGGCATTTTTACCAATGAGTGGAAAATACAACACACATTACAGAACAAACTATATAGAATATGTATACATTGTATTTCCATATATATTCTTTAAGTAACATAACCTGATTAACAGCTGAAAGAACAAAGATTGGCAGAATCATTTCAGCCTATCAAGGCATTCACAAAATCAATTCAATTTGATGATGTCATCATATACACTCCCCTCCATAAGTTTGGCAACCTTTTTTCCCCATTGAACTATGTGTTAAAGCCTCTTTACGTTTGAATTTTTATTTACTTAACCGACGATGAAATAACTTATAATATTGATGAAAACGTAATTTTATTTTATTTCCAATACCTCCAAATTTTCTCAATTTTTTTCCTCTATTACAATAGGACGAAAATTGATGATAAATTTGATGAATTTTTGAAAATCGTCATTCCCATGTAATCCAATGGGAAATGGAGGGTTCGGGGCAAATCAGAAATCAGGATATCTTTTCAGTAAAAGATTCAGCAAAAAATATTTTTATATAGAAAATTGAATTGTCTAACTTTTTTGAACACTAAGTGTTTAGTTTATTTGATGAATATTAAAGTAACAGCACTTCAAAGTCATTTTTGAAAATTATTTTTCGCCTCCTGTGTTATTATTTCAATGGGAGAGGTTTTTTGAAAAACAATTTTGACTTTAAAGACCTATAACTTTGTTGAACCTGAAGAAACATATCAATTTTTCGTTAAATAAAGTTAGCAAATTCAATTACCTGCCTAACTCGTATTTTTTGCAAGGATTCGGATGGATGGATATTCTGTCATATGACTTGCGGCAAACCTACCATTTCCCATTGGTTAACATGGGAATGTCGATTTTCAAAAATTCATCAAATTCATCATCAATTTTCGACCTACTGTAATTGAGGAAAAAAATTGAGAAAATTTGGAGGTATTGGAATTAAAGTCAAATTACGTTTCCATTAATAGTATAAGTATTTTCATCGCAGGTTAAGTAAATAAAAATTCAAAGGTAAAGAGGCTTTAACACGTAGTTCAATGGGGGAAAAAAGGTTGCCAAACTTATGGAGGGGAGTGTATGGACCATGGGCCCATTGGTTCAAATTTTTAAGTCAATGTATCTCAGGAAGTATGTTGTTTATGGTTCTGAAATTTCAAATAAGCTTGTAAGAAGGGTAATACTATATCTGTATGAAATTTCACATAAAAATAATAAAATCTCTCGTGCAAGACTTTTCGAACGACCCTTGTAAGTAAATATTCTCCATTTCTCTGTCATCTGTTTTTAATTACTAGTTGACAAATTATTAAATAGGTGTGAGAAAAATATTGAATATTGTGTTGGTCATCCTGTATCTAAGAAATTGAACATGATTATTTGAGACTTACACAAACCCAGGTCAAAAATGTTTTCCAAGATGTCTGAAAATGGTACCTTACATGTAATACATGGAATTCTTGTTCCCAGACCATCAATTAGAAAATTTCTTCATTACAAAGCTTTTTGTGAACCTCTTTATAATGATGCTTTCTAATGCTTTCTAAGGCTGTGTATAAATTACCAGTTAGAAATAAGAGAATTATATAAAGTTGGCACATAATATCAGTTTCTATCTGTGTCTAATTATTTTGTCTAATTATTAATTTAAATGTTATACCTTATAGAGGCACCAGTAGGATATATTACAGGTATTAATATGTATTATGTTATATGTATATCAATTTTTAATTGAACACATCTTTCTTCTATGCAATTATGCAGGTCATGAAATCTAATAAAGGGTTATCCAGTGTATGTTGCATCACTTGTACCGAATTAAACTCTGTCTTATCTAATAAGTAATAAAAATTTCCCATTTCTCTGTCACCTAATATTAATTGAGTGCATCTTTGTTTTATTCAATGATGTGGGTCATGAAATCTAATAAAAGGTTATTCAGTGTATGTTGCATGCATCACTTGTACATAATTAAATCTTAAAGTGCGTCCTTTCTTATCTAATAATTAATAAAAATTACCCATTTCTCTGTTACCTGATATTAACTCTTTGAGTGCCGCGGGGTTTTGGAATTGTTATGACGTCAAAATGCCACGGAAACGACTAACATTGATGAAAAAATCGATTTTTATGTTTTTTCCATTCCATGATATTTCTTCCACTGGTATCTATCTTGATGACATTGCAAGTGTTAAAATGCTTTATTTTCACTTTTAGTTACTATGGTAACATGTTGAACGTCACTTAATCAATACATATTTCAGTTCTTAGAGGGGTTTTATAGCTAAAATTTACATTGGGAATATCGCACAGTTGAAAGAAAAAACTTTGAAAACTAAACGTAATTACTTTTAATAATGGCAATTATTGTTTCTTGCGCCCGTCCTTGCGCAACCGATTTGGCGTAGCTTATTAAATATTTTAAGACCATAATTCAAATTAAAATATAATAAAAATATCTCTCCTCTTTTATTATTCCTTGTTTCAATTTAAAGAAATTCAACATATAACGAACAATATACATGCTTTGTACAAATTAAACAATGAATAAATATACAATATATCAGGATAATTCAAATTCATACAAATTCAGGCTAACTTTAATTGGCTGAACATGTGTGATGTGTATAATAAACCATGGTTTAGTTATGAAAGCCTACTTGTACTTGTTTGTATAAATCGTAAACGTGAAGCTAGTAACATGCGAAATAAGTGACCAACAAAATAGTATGTACAATGTATAAGCCACATCTTATCCATTACGTTATATTACGTTATATTATAATGAATGAATCATGTCAATATGCTAGTCTGTTAGTATTTTCAGCACACGTAGTGTTTGCAACAGTCCAAGTGAAGACACTTGGCGCATGGATTACGGAATTTAGTCCTCCTGCCTGCATCTCTATCACTACAAATACAAACGCAGCAGTCCTTTTCCCGCGTTCCAGGAAGTTTCCGGACCCTCACGATCGGCTGGTCAATGATGGATATCTACAACTAGGGAGGCGATAAGGCCATGTGAAAGTCTAACCTTGAAAGCAGAGCTGCATTGTTTTCATTATAAATTATATTAGCAATTAGCAAACATCTCTGTATGATGCTAAAATACACTTTTTCATGCTGGATATCTAGGGAGGCGATGACGGCCAGGTGAAAGTCTAACCTTACAAGCGGGGCTGGTTTTTTCCTTATAAATTTTAAATTAATCAATACTGCTCTAATCCATTTTTATTATTTTCTATTGAAAGTATTTTATATTTTTATATTCCAAATTAGCCTATAGCATTAAATGAAAAATCTTTGCGTGCAACTGATATCTCAAACTTACTCAGTCAACCAATTATACTTTTGATAAATGATTTAAATGACTTTTTTGTTAATTACGAAAATAGACCGAACATGGTCTGATTCCATCCATCACCTGGTATAAATGAAAAAGTCATTTTTATATCGTCCAGGCTTCAACGTAGTGTAATACTTAAAATGCGCTAAACGCCGATCTCAAACGTACTCAGACAACCAATTTTACTTTGGATAAACAATATTCAAAATAAGCCGAACATAGTCTGATTCCATCGTTTATCAACAAGATGTATTAATTATTAGTCAGTTAGTATGGCCAAAAGCATTGTCAACTATATTTCGAGATAATGTTTGCGATATGAAATCTGTGAAAGATTCAGTTTTCCTTGGGAAATAATATCGTACGGAAAATAGTAGAATGTTTGTCATTATCCACAAAAAACAAAACTTTAATAGTAAGTCCTAAAAATGTTTTCTGCATGGAGGCATGCAGTAGATTATGCAAGTATTATAGAAATACATGAAATAAAGTCTTCTTGTCTTTGCGTGCAACTGCAACAGAGGTTTCAAGAATTTCTTGATAATATGACTTTATTTCTTTATGTATTTGAATGAAGTTTGTTTGATGTACAAATCTTTCCCCACCCAATGTTGAAGTGCATTTTTACATTTTCAGATGGTAAAAGAATATCCCCGCTATTCTATAATACGAATTAAGGTGTAATAAATAGAAATGACAAAATATGTCAGCTTTTTTCAATCTACGTGGATTCCGTGAAAGAACACGTAAGATACGGTTTCAAAGTATGCTGAAAAGGATATCTGCTTATACATTGATACATGCGCGGCCTTGACAGAACAAACCTACTAACCCACATATGTGGGCTACTAACCTAGATACGTCTAGCTAATTTGCATAAAGTTGTAGCAGTCTGAATCCACTTTTTTGCTCTAAACTGGCTGTATAAAAATTGAATTCATTAGTCTTTAACTCTGCTGTTGATTGGTAGACTTCGAAATAAATAAGACCATGGTTTTGCTCGGAACTATATCTTTCCGATGGTTCCACTTTTGTAATGACCAAATTGCGAGAAAATGGAGGAAATGGAGAGTAAAGGTGATTTTTCGAATGCCAAGTTTCACTTAAGAAATGCTGCGTTCTGATTGGCCGACTTTCTTGCAGTCCCAATCCACTTTACAGCTCCCCAAACTCACGTTTTACAGAAATGACACTTATCATTTCTCCGCCATTTCTCGATCGATTTCTAAAAGCATAATGTCATAGTGAAGCTTACATTGTCAGTTTCCTGATGGTATCACTTTTGAAGCCATCCACGTGCGATAAGTAGGTGAAATTTGAACGTGAAAAAGTTTCTCGATAATCGAAGATTCACTTTAGAAATACTGAGGAATATGGCATTCTGATTGGTCAGTTTTCCTGCATTCTCAAGCCACTTTTCCGACTCCAAACTGAATTGTTAAAAATGGCTCTTATTACATACATCTCTCGATTTTGTTTCACATAATGACTAAAATCAGAAACTGATATACCTGAAACGTCAGTATAAAGGATGAATCAAATCCAAAATTATTCAAGAAGACGAGGTTATATATAAAAACGATGAAATAAAACTAAAAACCTGTCTGGCTTTATGTAATTTTCGCCTCTGGAATGTCTGTGGAGTACCTAAACCCCAAAGTCTTTTGCTCAAAATAAGTGAAACTAAAAATATTATTATTAACTTAGAACCTACGGGAGTAATTGTATAGTTTCTAAATAGCTGAATAACGCTGACATAATAGATGTCACTTTTGTTTGTCTTTAACTTTACTTGGGCCAGACCTCCATTCACTACAATGCTAGAAACGTGCAATAGTCAATTAATTTCATGATTTATCAAAAAGTGTTGGTTGAATCTGTCTGAAACTCGAATGACATACTATTGGATGGCCCTGTCAATATTGTCAATACAAGATCACAGTGTATAACCCAAACGCTCCTACATGCACGACGGAGCGTTTCATTACTGAAATTAAACAAAGAAACGCTCCGAAGTAGGAAAACTGGCTGGCGGGAATGATGAGCCGTCTGACGATTTCCCCAATAATGGGAATAAGAGGTATGAGTTACATATTTCGAGTATACCATTCGATGGGTGTGATATTCATGTTGTACTTGGCTGGCTGTTGACGTTTGAAGCAATCAGGAAGAGCTGTACAAAGCAGTATAGTTATCAAAATCCAAAAACGTATTTGTCATTCTACCGGTCAAAACCCCTTTTGTCGATATATGTGATTAGTTGAGCCAAGATTAGAGCACCAATGTTTATTTTAGTCAAATTCCAATGCTTCAACGCACCATACATTATCGTAATAGTGATTTGATGACCGAAAATCCAGTCTTAAAAATGATGACATTCTCATATTCAAGAAACGCTCCGATCTGGTTAACACAGTGAACTGGAAACGCTCCGGTAGTCTAGATCTGTTTAGGAAATATATAGCTTGCCCTTCCTTTTCAGGAAGAGAAAGAAAAGATCTATTATACCCCTTGGCATCAAAAGAAGAAAGATTAATTCACATATAAATTTTCTTTTTTTTCTATAGTATTATGATTTAGCACACATGTAGGCATGACATCATCTAATGTAGGCTTAAATCAGCTAGTTGCACGTTTAGCACCACCAGGTTCAGATGTTTCAATTTGCCTAACAAGTACAACACGTTTTTGAGAGAAAGATTCGATTCGGAACTCTTCTCTAATAATCTGAAAATGATATCAAAACAAAATGGTAAGAGCGTTTCTAAAATTGTGCTCTAAATCGACGGAGCGTTTTGAGGAAAACAAGCGATTTCTTGAGAACAAGTAATGCATTTGGACTGGGATTTTAGGAAATGAGAATATACGAGTTTGTGATCTACTACTTTAACAGAAAGATTAACGTTTTCATAGAAATACTATAGTTTAATTCGTAATTTGTGGTCAAATCGTCATCTTCAGATTCGTTCGATCTACACTACGGAGCTTTGATCAAGCAAATAACAGTTTACCACCAGAAGTTGAATAAATAAGATTTTTGCTCACGGTATTGTTCATCGAATGGTACATAATATTTCACCATAACATATGATATGTAAGAGAAACGAGAGAAACAATACTGACGGTCATAGTGAAATCTTCACTAGCCGCCATTTTATTTCGCTCTGGAGCGTTTCCGCGTAAATGAAACGCTCCGTCGTGCATGTAGGAGCGTTTGGGTTATACACCGTGAAGATGGTTGTGATACAAAGTAGCCAAGGTTTGAATGAATTTTAGCACTGCACCAATGGAGATTTGTTTTATATATGTACTTCTAATATGAATAAAAAATTGATGTCATCTCTATATTTAACATTGCCGAAATTATGTACAAGGGAGGTACTGTCTATTGTTGCAATTCACAATTTCAGGGAAAATAGGCGGTAATCGGCCCTTGTGCCCCGGAGTATAAATATACGATATCGAGGACAAAATATTTCATATCATTAAATTTAAACCCCTTATTTATGTAAAATACTTTAAAATTGTACTTACTGCAATATGATACTGCAATTGAGCCCATCGTCTCCACTGGTAGGGTAAAACAGGTTAATTGTATTAAATAAACACAAAACTAAATAGTGGATTCTTTATATTTATAATCATTCAAACACTGTTTATTACTCGTGCATTTAATCATCTTAGCGTTTGCATATTCTGTGACAATATTGTCTGTAAATCCAGATCCCCTAAACGTATACGTATTGCTTGCTATACTCATGAAGGAACAAATAATTTACCCAACGAAATATACATATTGTATCGCCTTTTATAATGTTCATGGACGTTAAAAATCAGATAAACTAAGGAAATGGTTAACTCATTTAATGTTTGATTTGTTTAATAAGGCATAATGTAGGCCTACTTAGCTACAGCAGCGTCCAATCGTACAAACACGAAAACGGACGCTCTTAATCAATGATCAGTTCGCATTTCCACATCCAAAAGTATTTTATTTTTATTTTCAGTTTATGCATAATGTGCAGTGTCATTTTTATATATTTACATGGATTATATTTAAAAATACATTCTTACAGTTAATTTCATGTTTCAAAAACGTTAATACGCTACAATTTCAAGACAACAGTAAGCGTTCTAAAATGCTGAAAATCATATGCGTTCAAAGTATAATAAGGAATACACTCATTTACAAATAAGTGATAAATAATTTTATTTAAATAATATTTTATTAAAATAAATATATTTGCTACGAGTAACTTACAAATCAACGTTTATAGGGACAACATTTTGGGCCGATATTAACGAAATCCTTGAATGCCAAGCTTGTTAATAAGCATTAATTTTTCGATATTGTAAGATGCCCAGCGTTCGCAAAATATAACTACATTGTATACAGTATATGAGGTATAGATTAGGTCGAATTATTTATAATGAACAAAACAAACATTACGTTGCATTCATATTCATGAATATTTTATTTCCAATACATGAATTTCAAGTATTTACTTCATTTGTACACTAAATTACGTTAACAGATACAATCTAACAAACATCAGCGTTGCAAAAATACGAAAATTACGTGCGTTCATAGCACAAAAAAAGTTACCTCAGTTAGTTTGCAACACAATTTGTTTAATTACTTGACCAGAAACGTATTATTAACTATTCATGGGGATATTATTGAATCTACTATATTCGGGCCGATATTCCATTAAACCTTGCCAACTTGGTTAAAACGCATTTATTATACGATGTTGTAAGATACCCAGCGTCTGTTAAATTAACTTAAATCAAACTGAGACCGGTCAATTTATTAAGACCGATCTAAACAAACATAAATAAATAAGAATAGATTATTCATTCTCAGTTGATGACATATTTCCCTGTGTATATAATCGCGTTATTTTGGGCCGATTTTGGGCCGATCTTGGCACTTTAGCGACATACTTTTTCCCATCGGCCGAATCGGCCCAATGGCACTCAAAGGGTTAATTGAGCACATCTTTGTTTTATGCAATGATGCGGGTCATGAAATCTAATAAAAGTATAATATTTTGATTTGATATCTCATCAAAATGTACTGAATTTAACTCTCATACTGGCATCCTTTCTAAGTGTAATATTTTGATTTGATATCTCATAAAAATGTACTGAATTTAACTCTCATACTGACATCCTTTCTAAGTGTAATATTTTGATTTGATATCTCATCAAAATTTACTGAATTTAACTCTCATACTGACATCCTTTCTAAGTGTAATATTTTGATTTGATATCTCATCAAAATGTACTGAATTTAACTCTCATAATGGCATCCTTTCTAAGTGTAATATTTTGATTTGGTATCTCATCAAAATGTACTGAATTTAACTCTCATACTGGCATTCTTTTTAAGTGTAATATTTTGAAAAATGTACTGAATTTAACTCTCATAATGGCATCCTTTCTAAGTGTAATATTTTGATTTGATATCTCATCAAAATGTACTGAATTTAACTCTCATACTGGCATCCTTTCTAAGTGTAATATTTTGATTTGGTATCTCATCAAAATGTACTGAATTTAACTCTCATACGGGCGTTCTTTTTAAGTGTAATATTTTGAAAAATGTACTTAATTTAACTCTCATAATGGCATCCTTTCTAAGTGTAATATTTTGATTTGATACCTCATCAAAATGTACTGAATTTAACTCTCATACTGGCATCCTTTTTAAGTGTAATATTATGATTTGATATCTCATCAAAATGTACTGAATTTAACTCTCATAATGGCATCCTTTCTAAGTGTAATATTTTGATTTGGTATCTCATCAAAATGTATTGAATTTAACTCTTATACTGGCATCCTTTTTAAGTGTAATATTTTGATTTGATGTCTCGTCAAAATGTACTGAATTTAACTCTCATAATGGCATCCTTTCTAAGTGTAATATTTTGATTTGTTATCTCATCAAAATGTATTGAATTTAACTCTCATACTGGCATCCTTTTTAAGCGTCGATATCTCATCAAAATGTACTGAATTTAACTCTCATACTGGCATTCTTTCTAAGTGTAATATTTTAATTTGATATCTCATCAAAATGTACTGAATTTAACTCTCATACTGGCATCCTTTCTAAGCTAAACACTGATATACAACTTAGAATTGACATCAATTACATGTATATATCAGATAAATTAAATATATTTCTGTGTACATTTAGACCAGTGTAAAGCAAAATTGTAAAATATTATTTTGATATTTTTTTTGATTATTTAGTTGAGTTCATTTAATCATTTTGCATAATATGTTTTGTAAACACTGAAGAACCATTATTTTTATTTTACTTTAATTTGTTTTATCAAATAAATGTGCATAAGAAAAAGTTACACCCCAGCAGCTATTCGAAATAATCAGACAGTCTCGGAGATTAAAAATCACAAGCACTAAATGCTGTCTTATAAAAAGAATGCTTATTAGGAGAATATGTTTTCATACCATAATTAAAACAAAACAAATTGGCCAATTGATAATTTTTGGCAGGTAACAATTATCTGCACTTGTCCCATGGGGACGGAGTTAATTCTTGCTTCCAGGATTTAATGTTTGATATTCACTGTAGGTTGGGTTCACTAATGAAAAACAACACCGTAGGGATAAAAACAAATGTTACAGCTTCTCGATATTCTTTTTATTATCCTTCAATCATTTGAAACATGACAACGACATTAGAAGGAACAAAACATTTATCTAGCTTGAGGTGTTTCTTTAGTTTGACTTCGATATTTCATGAGAAATCACTTAGTTATTTTAACTTTAGTCTTATTAAAGATAAAAGGTATTATATTTCAAGCATTTATGACATGAAAATAGCATTAAAAGAAAAAAAAATATTCAAGTTGCAGATTCAATATTTTTATTGTAAACTATTCGAATATTCTAGAAGAAATAGACCAAAACTCAGTTAACTGAGGTTTTAGAAGACCTAAAACTTTTATTTCCATTTTACTTTTGGTGGAAGTACAGACGAAATGCAAGATGGGAAGCATGTTGCCTAGTACACTGTATGAAACTATACGATAAATTGTCATTACCGGGAAACAATTTGGATATATATTTCACTATTAATTGGTAAAATATCTTATAATTTTTCAGTTATATGAATGTGTATATTATAAGTATGCTCATTTATTTTCAGAGTATGAAATCAATACATGCGGCTCACAGGGTAATATTGGACCAACACCACTCCAGTGTAAATCTGTCTACAAGTATACTAATGTGAACATCACAGTACAAACAACGCCACCTTTTGAGGGAATGCAAGTCTGGGTTGTGCCAGAGACAGCAAAATATAGGTTTGAGCTAGTTTCAATTTTTTTATTTATTTATTTATTTAGTTTATGCACAAAAATTATTCACTGTAAGATAATCTAAAATATGTGAGTGTCAATGAGAAAATACTAAAAATGAGTACAGCAATAAAAGAAAACATTTAAAAGTACACCAGACATAAAGAAAATAAACCCCAACTATCTTGAATAAAACATAGAGAAATAAAATATTCTTAACAATAGTTTTTTTTTTCTAATAATTGATAATAAACGTGATAATTTATCTATTTTTTATTCATTGGCATGGCCGCTGATTATCAGGCATAGGTCTAAACTTTTACAACAATAACAATATGAATACAGTTATCAGAGAATATTATAAAATTGTTGACCTCTCAAGAGGTCAACCGGCAAAATTGTATATTGAGACTGTAAACCGAGAAACTACTGTTGACTGAGACCGAAGGTCGAGGTCAACAGTAGTTTCAAGGTTTACAGTCGAGGTATATGATTTTGACGGTTGACCGAATGGAGAGGTCTACAATTGTTTTGTTAGTCCGAAGAAACTAATAATACACATATGTAGACGACAATCATTAATCGGCATGGCTTCATTTCACCATGGACTTCTAACTTATTTGAAGTCCATGATTTCACAATCTTTTCTCCGAACCACGCCAGCAATGCGTACTCATTATTAGTAAATTAATGTTAATTTTACTTTTCTATTTGTATTTTTGCTATACTTGTCGTCTAGTAAAGCCAAAATATCACATTCATCAATGTTTAAAAAGGTCAGTCTGCCATGTTTTTCTTCAAACATTATGACGTCATATTCCCATAATTCACAAGTGTAGTGCAGTAACAAATGCGGTCAACAATATGATATCCCATGATGCACAGGTGGGGTACAGGCAAAAATGTTGACCGCTAATTGACCAATCAGATGCGAGTATTCACACTGAGGTACTAACAAATTAAAATGTATAGAGTATTGATTCTGTTTCCTTAGTTGTTATGCTACAGTAATATAATATAGGAACAAAAAAATTGCTCATTGTTTAAACACATCTCTATGAAGACATTGAATGTAAGCGAATTAAACTCTTACATAGACAATGGAGACAATGGATACAATTGTTCCCAAATGATAATGGAAATGTCCCTTGTCCAGCGATGCTTTGTGTGCTTGAATAATGTAACTCCATCAAAGGTGCATCTGAGATTATAATTAGATCTCTTGTCTTGTCTTTTGTGCTCTCTCATCAAGAAATATTAGCCTTAGATCTTTCTTATTGTTGATGAGACCCGAAGGATATATGGCTAATCATTTTAATTATTTAAAACTGGGTAACTCCCAAAAATGTAGTTTTCTAGTTTTGAAATAGTTTCCTCAATACCTTTGTAAACATCATTTGAGAAATATTCCTCTATCAATGAAGTTGCGAATCAATTGTATAACTTTTATTGATTTTTGAATCTGAATGGTGGAAATTTTTTCACAATACAATTTTTCCATGATGGAGTCATTAAGATTCAATGTTAGTTTCACATTTGATATATTTTAAATAGTCGAAATATATTTAAAACATCAAATAAGAAAATATATTTTAAATTAAAAAAAAATCTGAAAACAAAGCAATTTTTTCAAAAACATCAAATAAGAAAAGTAAATGTTGAGAACTTCAAATTAGAAAAACGTATGTCGAATAAGAAAAAATAATGTTAAATTTAAACTGAAATTTTTAGTTTAATCCTTTTGAATCCCCAAAATGGAACATCATAGCTATTATTGGTCTTGCAATGAAAGATTTTTTCAGTGTTTGACATCTAGATTTTTGGTGTTCGATGTTTAATTTTCCCTTTTCGAAGTTGTTTCTTCGCAGGTTGATAGATGTGTAATTAGTCACTTAAAATATCAAACACTGAAGATTTATTAAACAACATTAATAAATTTAATAAAAACTTTGAAAGTTTGAATTATAAAGTGTAATATCAAACAAGAAATATGGATTATCATACAAAGAATTGAAAAAAATTGACAAAAATTTGAAAGTTTGAATTGATAAGTGAAAATTCAAACATGAAATTGAAAGTATCGAATAAAGACGCTAAAAAATGCCATAGCCAGGATGGGGCAGAGGAGGCAATTCTATGCATGTAAAAAATAAAATACAAGACAAATTTGCAATGAGTATATCCTGTGAGAATATTTAGTGCTTTTACAGCTTGCCTCGATGCACAAATTGTAATATAGCATCAACAAATTTGTGATTTATATATTAAATTCGAATACTAAGCACTTTTAATGGAACAGTTTGCTAAGAGAAAATCGTGCAGAATGTTTTTGTATAATTTGGATAATTCTACCTCACATTAAAGCACTATATAAATGTATAGGTGTTTATATGTGCATCGATAATTGAATGATATTTGAATGATAATTGAATGATAAGTGATTTCCCTGCAATCAAGTTTATGTTGAATCCATGTCTGTGTCCAGTTTTTATTGATCCGGTTTTCATTGACTACCCAGGCCCAGCGAACCCCCCCCCCCACCAAAAAAAAAATATTTCAAAATCCTGCAGTTTTTCACAATTCTGACCATTTTTTTATTGATTTTTCAGCCAAAGTTGTCAAAAGTGAATCCCCCAGGAATTTTTTAAGAAATGAACCTCCCTTGGCAAATCCTGGCTATGGGCCTGCTACCGATGTTAATTGATTGGTGCGTTAACTTGATTGTAGGGAAATTACTTTTTATTAAACATCACTCATTACTTCCAGTTCTTCTCGTGAGGTTTTTATATGGCTATTCTATTTTAATGTCTGAGTAATTGATTTTCTGAAAAAGAATCTAATTTGTTTTTTCTATATGAAGAGATTACGTATTTGATTTAATCCATTCACCAGTCTTCCAGTTCTTTTTGTTTTATGAGGTTTCAATTGAATTACCAAAATTGTTAATTAATACAATTAATTTCATATCACCTCCAAATGTAAAAGATTCAAGGGGGGGGGGTGTATAGAGGGTCTTGGAAATGCATATACAATATTTTTCAGCTCTCTTATACCATATACAATATTTTTTCACCCCTTTTATACCATATACAATATTTTTCACAGCTCTTATACCATATACGATATTTTAGGTAAAATACAATATACGATAATTTTGAAACTGCTTTTGATTAAAGTTTGGATATTTATAAGGAAATAATATTATATTAGGAGAGAATCCATGTACTAAAGTAAATGTATATAGACTCCACAAAACAATGATTTCATTTATTTCATTATGAATTAGACACCATTCGGGTACATCAGCATCAGAAAAGCTGTGACCACATTTTATTTTCAGGTAAACAAGTTGATTTAAAACACAATTATGATATAAGATTCATGACTTCTCTTTACTGATTTAACAACCTACTTTGACCAAAAAACTAACTTTGACATTGCTGCAATTTGCTAAAGCCATTAGCCCATTACCTGTAAAAGTAGTCAAACCACATGTTTCACAAATTATTTCAAGGCAAAGATGTATTGATGAGAATGAAAACTACTCTATGTAACTAGAAATAACTTTCTTTTAAAGGACCATGGACGGTATCGCAACAGATTTCAGTCATATATTGGATTTTGGCTATTTTCTGAGGATTTGAACAGGTGCATATGTTAGGCCAATGCATTGACTCCAGGACAAGCAGTCATAGAGATTATAAAATAATTTGGACTTTAAGACAGGGAAGGTGCAAACACCCCATCAAACATTGAAAAAACATATGTGGAAAGGGCTGAAAATAAGGACAACATTTCAGAAAAACCTTCCCTGTCTCAAAGTCTAAATTATTGGCCTAACATATGCACCTGTTCAAATCCCCAATAAATAGCCGAAATCCAACACATGACGGTTTGAAGACCAAATAAACACCTTTTGCTATATTATGCTATATTAGCATTGTGATGCTTGTATTAAAACATGCGCTGTATGAACACTTTATACTCAAATATTTTCATGATTTATCCCACATACCCCGAAACACGAGTAGCCATAGTGACCATATTTTTCACCAAAGTTAAGATGAGTCAATGACATTTGTCAGTCTCACGCCCGGTGATCTGATGAAATGAACGGAGGGGGAGTAGCTGATTTTCGGTAAATTCAACAAATGTTGAAGATTCATTTTTTCAAGAAAAAGTTTACAATTGAATGGCTACATGAATAGGTGCAGAGCACAGGGAAATATGTTAGGTCTTCTTGGATTTTTTTTTGAACTGATGGAGTTCTAAGATAAAAGGTCTATTAAAAAGGCGCAGCGTCGCCAACGTGCAAAATGCCAATGTTTTTGCTATAAATCAAGCAACAATGGTCTGCACGACATGTAATAAATATATAAGCGACATTTTTATATCACAAAATTCATTGCCGGTTTTTTAAAATAATTTTCCAAATGATAGATAAAATATAATCGAAAATAATTAAAATTGAACGGGGGGGAGTGAACAGAGGGGGGGGGGGAGTAAAATGTCTTTAAGGTGGAAGAAATTTCCACAAATTTGTGTACTTGAAAAATGAACTCACTACAACTCTGAAAAGTGAAAAATGGGGACATATGGATTTATTGGAAGTTTTCATATGTCTTATAGACAAATTACTCCCCCCTCCATTCAATTTTAATAATTTTCGATTACTTTTTATATAACGTATGGTAACATGTTTTACAAAACCCAATAGTTTTGTGATAATTACTTCACTTACAAGTATTTATTACAGGTCATGGAGACCCCTGTTGGTTGATTTATAGCAAAAACATTGGCATTTGCACGTTGGCGACGCTGCACTTTTTTAATAGATCTTTTATTTTAGAACTCCACAGTTAAAAAAAATCCAAGAAGACCTAACATATTCCCCGTCTACTGCGTCTATTCATTTAGCCATTCAATTGTAAACTTTCTCTTGAAAAAATAAATCTTCAAGATTTGTTGAATTTACTACCGAAAATCAGCTAGATCTACTCCCCCCTCCGTTCATTTCTTCTGATCACCGGGGGTGATTCTTATTTGAGACTATATTTAACACCTCCTGTGAAAATTTGAATGAAAAGGGCACAAAACTCTTAGTTTGAGAGGGATTTTCTCTAAACTAACAGTATCGATTGACCTGGAATTTGAAACCAATTATAGAAACTACTTTTCCATGTTTTTCCAACATGGTTACAGTAAGAGAGTTGGCACAATGGGGGAACTTTAGGGTACAAATACTTCATAATTAGCCTTCTTTAATTCTAGATACCATATACCATATATTTTCCATAATACCATATACCATATTTTTTACACCTCTTATACCATATACGATAAATTTTGCCCCCTCTTATACAATATACAATAAATTTTCAGCCTCTTATACGATATACAATATCTCTATACACCCCCCCCTTCAAGGAAGTTACTTTATTTTTGATGAGTTCATCATTCTCTACAGTGATTTAAAATCTGGTTCAAAAAAAGTTTTTTTGTCGTAACAAATCAAAGGTTCTATTGTCATTTTACAAGGTAAATCAAGCTAAATAAATTGCTACTTTTAAGTTAATGATTTCCTGGGGGGAAATACTTAAAAGAACATACATATAATTACAAGTCAAGGTAAATCAAAACATCATCTCAACTAAAAGGTTGTAAAATAATCATGGTGTGTTGTAAAATAATCATGGTATGTTGTAAAATAATCATGGTATGTTGTAAAATAATCCTCCTTATTAAAGTATTGAAAGTATTGTAGTGCTCTCTTTTCATCATTTTGTTTACTACTGATAGTGACAATGGTTGTAGGTATCAAAAGTTCTTAGATAAAAAATGTATACAGTTTTTTTCTATATGGTTGCCTTACATCCTGTTACAGTTTCTGGATATTTTTGATTGATCTTTTTATTTATTACTTATTTTTATCTATAATTTATTTATGCATATTGAAATTGAAATGAAATTGGAATCGAAATGTTTTATTCTGGATATCATAGTAGCCATTGTGTAAAATGTCATCATACATTGGGATACTGCAATGGGTTTATCCTCAGGAGGATATTATATCAGCCCTCAGGATAATTCCAATAAACAATTTCTACTTAGATATAACCTCTCTTAATCATTTTACTCATATGCCCTATCTCAATGATTTTTCCTTGTCATACAAAAATGAACATATAGTAAAACCTGTGTATCTGAATGCTTCTGCAAATCTATATGTGAACACTTTTTCTCCGTCCCAATTTTGTCCTACTGACTCACATATTAACAAAACCTTGAATAGTGAAGACCTCCTAATCCAAATACCTTTGACAAGTCCCATTGGCATTCATATTAGACGGGTTTAACTGTACTAAATGTCAGAAGGCGGTCACTAGTAACCATGACAGCGATAAATACTTGAATGTACCATTCCATCAAGATGTATTCCTTGAATACAACTTGCAGATAAATTGATAGATGAATTGAAATTCAGCTCATTAGAATGAAATATTTTTGATTAATATCAGAATGGTCTTCTAACATACGTACGTCATTATAGGATAATCTCTTTGTGTCTTATAAAGTACATTTGTACATTTGCAAAATATGTCACTATTAAAGGTTTATGTCGGTTTTCCACTTTCTAAATAATTAATCAACTTATTAATACAAAGTGTCAACTGTTCTTTTATCTTCTAATCTTCTTATTATATTAATTCATTGAGACTTGTAAACTCTTCGTTAAATAACATCATCCCGATAAGACCCGTAACATTAGATACTTTAATGATACAGGCTTGTATACGCCAGTTTTTGCCAAGGGAATAATTTTTAAAAAAATTCCAGGGGGTCACATTTGACCATTTTGGCCCAAAATCACTAGGACAGTGCTCAGAATGGTGAAAAAATGTATGATTTTGAAAAAACTTTTGGCTGGGGAGACTTAACCCCCCCCTGGTTACTTACGGGTTATGGGTCTGGATATTTTAATCAATGTAAGAATGGGTTTCCTTTGAAAGCCCATGATGTAATCCAATGCTCCTTTCAAACCATGTACGAAATTGATTCCCAATGTAATAAAAGGGTATGTCACTGTATCAATGTTATGCAAAATGAACCCCTGTAAATGTCCCAATTGCGCTGGTGCTACATGTATGTACATGTTAAGAATATGTAACCAATTAACCAAGAAATTAACTGAATGTGACTATTCTGTATGCTTTCAAGCTAATAACTCTGCCATTACTATCACCTACTTTTCTGTCTATCTGTTAAAAGAAGAAATTATAAGGCAATTCAAATGTCAGTAGCTCTATTTAAACAGGATAGAGAAGCTGATTGTCACATAACAAGGCCCTTAATCATCAAAAAGGGAATAACCTCCCATTGAACCAGGCCAATTAAAAAACTGGGTACATGAAAGAGGTAATTATGGTGACAGCGATGAACTATGGGTAATCTCATCCTCTTTTTATCACCATAGTTTTTGTGTCTGTAACAGCGATATAAATATGATGTTTGCTTACAATGTTTGCTTAAATATGATGTTTGCTTACAGCATCACAGCCCTTGGTGCAAGTGGAGGGAATGGTTTGAAACAACAAGATATGAAGTTACGACGTGGAGCTTTTGCTCATGCAGAATTCAACTTCACAGAGGGAGAGATACTTTATATCCTCGTGGGGCAGGAGGGTCAGACTCCTTGTAGTCAGGTAAGCAAAGTTTAAAAGCCAAAAAGAGCAAATCCACTTATAAACTTTTATGTAAACCTACACTCCACCCGAAGTGAATCCACAAATTACATCATTTTACTGTTATGGTTAATGAACCTAGAATTTGAGTATTCTATTTATTGCCTAAAGTGAACTTAAGCGTGCATTTGCAAATACAACTATCCGCTACCAGCTAATGAGTTGATTGCAATTTGATGGCAAACTCATTAAAATATGAATAATATCTGCCATCCATGCCAGTAGCTGCAAGCTGTCGTGTCAAACCCAAATAGTATGACTTATGCTGGGTTAATCTGCCTATTTAAGCAGCTAGTAACAATGACTTACGATCTGTTCGCTATTTCAATCGAGCAGCTTTATTGTATGATCCTTACAGTGACATAAAAAGTCACATGATCACTGTTCATCGACAAACTAATTGTTCGTTATTTCAACTTCAAAATGATGGGTTAATCTGTGCAAATTAATAGCCAGCATCCAATAGTTGCATTCAAGATTACAAGCTAAGTGTAGGTTCATTTAGGTGGTTCACCTTAAGCAGCCCTGATCCCTAATTAGCATTTAACATAAAACAGATTTGTCATGGGATTTTAATAAACGAATAAACCAAGCAAACAAGCAAGCAAACCGTATCTTAGGTATCAGCATATATAAATGATAATAAAAGTGAACCGACCAAAAGGCTGGGGAAGAAATTGTTTTTAAATGAATGACCAATTGTATCACAAAACAGATACTACATGGGTGTAGTTTGGATTCGAAATTGGTGAGGCAAATTTTAATATGTGAGGCAAATTTAAATATGTGAGGTAAATTTAAATATGTGAGGCAAATTTAAATATGTGAGGCAAATTTAAATATGTGAGGTAAATTTAAATATATGAGGCAAATTTAAATATGTGAGGCAAATTTAAATATATGAGGTAAATTTAAATATGTGAGGCAAAGGACGATTCTCGGTTTGGAGAACGAAGTTCATCAATCTAAATGAGCATTATCCCTGCTTCGGACAAATTTGATTTTTTTACATAATATAGATTTGAATGTCCTCTTTTGAATAATCATAATTTAATTTGGGTAATATTTCTAGATTTTTCGCAAAAAAATATTAGCGCAGTACACTGATGAACTTCTTTCCCCAAATCGAGACTTGTATTTTATTGAATCGGTCTGATTGAGCGTTATCCCTGCTTCAGACCAATTTGTTATTTTTACATCTTGTAGATTTAAATGTCCTGTTTTGAATATTCATAGTTTAATTTGGGTAATATTTCTATATTTTTCATGAAAAAAATTATTAGCCCAGGAGACTGTTCTCCAAACCGAGAATCGTCCTTTAAATATGTGAGGTAAATTTAAATATGTGACGTAAATTTAAATATGTGTGGCAAATTTAAATATGTGAGGTAAATTTAAATATGTGAGGCAAATTTAAATATATGAGGTAAATTTAAATATGTGAGGCAAATTTTACAAGAAAAAAGTTTTCCTCATCTATGGAGAGTATAGCATATTTGATAAAGCTTCTAAATGCCTTGCAAATTGTCACATATTCTCATATAATCCTCTTGATGCTTGGAGATGTACTTCAGGAATCATTGGTATAAATAAATATTGATAACAATAAAAAGATATAGAAATAAAAATGCCTCGCCTGCCTATAGCTTAGCTATACTCAAGTACCATACTGATTTATTGCAGTAAATGTGCCATCTTGATTCACTAAAACAGGAAATATGTTTCTCCCGCATCACTCCCTGACATGCTTGTTAGCTCACATGGTGAGCTTTTGCAATCACTCACTTGTGAATTATAAGTTAGGATTACATAATACTCATTCATCATGTCTTGTTGGCTATTAGTACCACACCGCTTTGTCAATTTGTCACTTAAAACCCCTAGCTTAATTTTTGTCGCCTTGAAAATGCCTAACACCTTAGAAACACTCTGGTTCCACATTTGATGCCTTTAGGGAGCATTTCAAAAGTTCAATGTTGGAACAGCCTTAAAAGTGAGATACAATGCAAAAGATAATTTTGTGCTGATACTGTACGAAAATACAGATTGGAATAATTATAGAAAATTGACTGGATTACATATTATGTTTTATATAACGCAATAATGCAATCAACATTTCTCAAACACAGTTAGGGGGGATGGAGGGATGTTACAGATTAAATATTCAAAAACAGTTTGTTTGAGATGTTCCCTCATAGACTTTCCCATAAATCTTTGCATTAATTTGTTAGTTCAGGAAAGATAATTTCACAACACAGGATCAAATCCAAGGCTGCAGGGCTGATATGGAAAGTCACTCCATATCCCTTTTAGTCTATATAAACAATCACTGATCGCTTTAAGTAAAGCGTAACATACACAAGATGGGGGATTGGGGGTGAATGATGAGAAAATATCACATCCATTAGGATTATTTTTAATTGGCTCTCAGAACATTGAATTGAGACTTGGGGTTCCCATAGTCTAATCTTTTGACACCATCGTCTAATGCATTGAACAAAGGAGTCCGTTAACACAAATGTGGCACAATAGCAAAAACTTCATTAATCTAAGCATGCAAAGAATGGAAAGTTACCTACTATTACCGAGTCCTCATGATGACTTTGATTCGCTAATAATCAACAGTATCTTGGGCGATGAATTCGTATGATCTGCGATCCGATCCGGATAAATTTTGACATGGTAATGATGCATTGTGGGATTAATTCAAAATCGATGAATTTGTACGATTATAGTCTCAGGATAAATCTCAACCCACCTCTTGAGGTGGATTACTTTTTGGATAAATTTTATCCGAATTCCAATGTAAATTGGATAAATCTTGGGGATTCCCCCTAATAATCCTCTGATCGTACAAATTCACCAAATATTTATCGGATTAGTAATCCAAGATTTATCCCAAAAGATAAAATTTATCCAGATGGGATTGGGGATTGTACAAATTCACAGCCCCTGGAGAGAAACTAAAGAATTATTGTATAAAGGTAGTGAAAATGCCAATGGGATATTATTTCTTTCAGAGTCTGTACATGTATTTTTATTTTGATAACCCCAGGATCTGAGATTGAATGTCTTACTATATATGGCATTTTCTTTTGGCAAACAATATGTAATGGTCCTTACATATAATATGGCTCCTATTATTTTTGAAATAACATTATTATTTACCAATGGGAGGCTCTGAATCAGAATATATGAACAGCGCCTTATATATATTAGTCAATGGGAGATAATTAAACCTCCATTATGTCCCATAATTACATGCCAATGTGGCTAGAAAATACAGCACAAAAGACATCTGAATTCAACTTATTGAAGCACTTCATACTTTTGTCACTGAAGGGCATTGGAGAATAGTTTGTGTTTGTTGAAACAGTAGATGGTAGGGGTCATTAGACGGCCCTCGGGTCAGACTTTCTTTGGTCATTTATTGACCATGAATTAATCAATTACCAGAGGTAATAGTACAGTATTGAGTTTTCTGAAGCGGAAATTGAAGTCAGGTCAGTTTTTTTTGTAAGACAGATTGTCATTCAAAAAAATATTTCCGGGGAAAGACATCAAAAAGATGAATGCTGAAAAAAACAAATGCGTTTCGTTTGATATTTTCACACGAATTGTGTATATGTCACGCATTTGCTTTGAATTTTTTTGCCCATACCCCCTGTGTCTCCTGTGTAATTTCAATTGGAGAGGTTTCCTCAAAAAGAATTTTGATTTTAGAGACCTATAACACGAAACATATCATTTTTGGTTACTAAAGATAGCTTTACTTATGGGGGAGTTACAATCGCCAAACATTTGGAGCAGAGTGTAAGACAATGAACGCTGGTGGTCCAAGTCTTTTCCATATACATGTACTGCCAATTTCCTCTGTGTTTTGGCTCGGCCATTACTGATCATGAGCTCTTGAAACCAAAGTAGAATTTTGACTCATAGATGAATATTCTTACTTTTAATTACATTTATAGATATATTCTTATTGATTAATAGCCCAAATCATTGATTATAGATCCCTTTAACGTGTGTACACTGATTGACAAAAACATAATCACGGGGGATTTAAGTTGCCCATTTTGGCCCGAACCCAAGAACCCGCAGCTTGTGGGCCTAGAGGGCCACCCCACCTATCCATAATGGATGGATGAAAGCTTTGTGATAAATATGATTTCTTATGTCATTTTATTAGTCTAGTCTATATCCTGTAGTGAAGCTTCCAAGATGAACCAACCTTCAAGGTCCATATATATATTGCATGACATGACACTGGGTAAATCCATATATCAATTGATATGATAAAAATAAACCTTATACAAATGTTTAGCATCCAAAACTGAATATATTACTTATTGAAAGTAATATTTTTATTTTATTAAAAAATGAGCTGTTTAAAACCTGTTGCGTATTTAGCCACCAAGGTCGGAACTTGAAGGAAGTCATTCATATTATATTCCATAACCGTCAGCTAGAAGATCATATATCTACATGATTGATGACAAAATTCCTTCAATGAATTTGATAGTTTATCGAACTTTGAGTACTTTAGGGCCATTAATTTTTCTGAAATGAGGATAATTTCTTAATAGTCGGAAAGATTTAAATAATTCATCAATTCTGACTCCCATTAACCTAGAAATAAGTAAAACTGATTTATTCTCCACAGTTGCTTAATGGTAGGAAGGGTTCTTCATTTAGATTCATGGGATAACTTTGATATTTACACTTCTATGGATAATAACCTATTTTACCTAATGTGCCAGGACACATTTTATTCTTTTTCTCACGATTAATAACAAGTAAGGACAAAAAGAAGATATAAAAAAAGATACCCGTAAACATCTTGTTAACCATAAAATTCAAACAATATGACTGACCCATTGTATAATTCAGACAGTATATGAAAAATGTACCATACTTATATTCTTTATTTCCACCCACAGTATAAAATATTATCGTATGATCTGTAAAATGAAGCCTTCTGATTGGTCAGTTCTTGTGCTGTACCAATCTGTATTGCTACTGAGATTGTCCCCATTGATCATTTTCGTCACAATACAGAAAATATTGGTACGGATGGGACATTATCAGTAGCAATACAAAGGATCACACGATAAAAACGTTATAGAATGATTTATAGGACTATGATGATACAATTCTGCAATTAGTTAACTTCTATCCTTCCAATATATTTATCTCCATTTATTAACCTTACCTCACATAATACTTAACATTTGACAATGAACTTTTAAATTTCAACATATTTGTGTCTCACCTGTCAAATCCCGATTTGAATTAAGGGAGAAATCCTGATTTTTTATTGGTCGTTCCGATTTTTCTTTCAAAATCCTGATTTTCAAAAACCCCTTTTTATCCCGATTTTAGGAAAATATCCAGATTTTTTGTAAAATGTCCTCATTTTTTCATTAAATATCATAATTTTGTGTTCAAAACTTCCAATTTGTTAACGAGACATCCCAATATTTCAGTAAAAACTCAAGATTTTTAAATGATACCCCCGATTTTTGTTCAAAACTGAAAACAAATATGCTAATGCATTTTTGTGATAAAACAAAATAGCTGACTACACATCCATTTGCTTATTTAATCTTTTTTAAACTATTTGAAACTAGAATTTAATTTTATCGATCGTTCTGGGACTGAGATATTCAATAAAACACACTGAATGCATACGTTTTAATGACAAGTACATTGCATGATCAAAACGTCAAGATGTCAGGGTGTATTCACATTAATCAAAACCTGATTTTCTCCCGAATTTTTCAGCAATCCCGATTTTCTTCCAATTTCTTTTTAGAAATCAAGATTTTCGCCAGATTTTTTCATAGAAATCATGATATGATATCATAGTACAGTATCCTGATTTTCATTTTCTTTACTTGACAGGCATGTCGGATGCTTATGAAGTGGCTATGGAGGAGTGTTTTTCTTTCATCTTCAAAAAGTTTACATTCTAAGATATAATAGTACTCTTCTCTAGTCTGTTGCATTTAGAACATAATCTCTCTAACCTTAGTCTTTTTATGTAACACCCTGTCTCTATAGGGAGATTATGAATGAATGTTCTAAATATTCTTAAAAAATCCCTATACTTCAAATATATGATTTCAGATAGCCTTGCCCAAGTCGGTCTCTTTTACTTATCTTGATTTCTAGTAATAATTCAAGATCAGATAAGTAAAAAAATACAGACTTTGGCATTATAGAAATAGAATAGAAATCAAGATAAGTAAAAGAGACCGACTTGGGCAAGGCTAGATTTCAGACTAGTATGCTGAATAGAGGAATATGACTACAGAATCCTAATATTACAAATGTATATGATTTCAGACGAGTATGTTGAACAGAGGAATCTGTGGTGGGCATGAGGAATATGATTCAGCGGTTCCTGGTGGAGGCGGTGGCGGTGGAGGAGGATCATTTGTCTTTAAGGTAAATCAGGGAGTACCCTTTCCAAAAATTCAACACTTGAGTAGTAACACTGTCTTAAGGAGATGATTTGATGAACGAATCTGATTTTGCTGTTTTCCATTGACTCCCATACAAATGCTTCACATGGTATGTTATAAAGTACAATATCATTTAGTTATCTTACTTCATTTGAAATTGTCTAATCATCTGTTATAATAAGGGTTACAGTATTACATTGAGATGCAGTGTAATTACTTCATCTGAGGCTCTACTTTTTCTAATTTGGTATTTTATTGGATTTTTTGAGAAAAATGTAAAGTTTCTGCACAAATGAATAACTGTAATGAATAAATCTTTGCACTTTACATATTTTGTGGATAGTGGTTGGCATTTGGCATTTTGTCATTTGCCAGTCAGCATCTGGCAAGTAGTGTATTTTTATTTATTTACATCAATAAAATAGGCCTCGGGGTATAGGTAATTTGCAGATTTTACCTAAAAACACTCCTACTACATCAGGCCAACATTTTCCTCTTATATTCACGTCGGGAAAGGGTTGATGCCTTGTTTGAGTTTGTAGTACTATATCGACATAGATATATATGGCAGATGACATCTGACTAGCTAAAGCCCTTGTAGGAATAAATATTCAGATCCAATCACTATTGGAAAAGCAATTATGTTCGCATGTGGGTTGGAAAAAGCTCTTCCTTTAAAGCAGAAAGGTGTTAAAAACAATTTTTAACTATTCTATTTTAATTAGTTAAAGAAATCACTTTTCCAAATAGTCATTAACACTTGGGAATGTCATTTAGCAGTTAGCCAAATGTATAGCATGCACGAGTAGGGACATTTCCTAAAAATAGGTGAGGCAAATTGAAATTGGTGAGGCAAATTGAATTGGGTGAGGCAAACTAAAATAGGTGAGGCAAATTGAAATTTGTGAGGCTTATTGAAATAGTTGAGACAAATTGAAATTTGTGAGGCTTATTGAAATAGTTGAGGCAAATTGAAATAGATGAGGCAAATTGAAATAGTTGAGGCAAATTTAAATAGGTGAGGCAAATTTAAATAGGTGAGGCAAATTGAAATTCACGAGGCAAATTAGAATTTGTGAGGCTTATTGAAATAGATGAGGCAAATTGAAATTTGTGAGGCAAATTGAATAGGCAAGCCAACTATGGGTTAAATGCGATTGATTTGATAGTCAGAATATAAACTCTTTTTCTGTAAAACTATGTTGTAATCAAAGCTTCCACAAATTAACTTCTTCATTTCCTGTACTACGTTTAAGTTATATGGAGATGCCATTAGAGGTTGCAAATGAAACCATAAGTAATTTATAAATTGTTTTTAAGAATACTAAATGAAAATTAAGGAAATGATAAAATGAATTTAGTAAATAATGGGTTTCGTATTTCAGTTTGAAATGATCACAAATGGATGCTATTGCTTATGAAATCAGTTTTGCCATTTATCTGTGGGAAATTGTTTTGAAATTACGTATAGAGATGAAGATGATGAATTCTTATTAAAATTATTTTGTTTGTACTCCTGACTGTAATAGTCATAAGGCACGCTGTTATAAAACTGTGCTTTGAGAAAAACATCATTGTAATGGCTTATAGGCTCTTTTATCACACTTTGAAAAATATTACGTGTCGTTTGTGCTGATGGGTGAGTATGCATCTGATTGGATACTGGGTAGGCAGGCGGCACACAAATATATTCATCAAAATTCCAGGAAAAGCGCTTATCTGTTCTAACTGAAATTTTAACAGATGCAAGAGCAGACTAGGTTTTGGGAATACTGGGTAAATTACATGACTGTCATTTTGATCTGCAAAGTGTGATATTTACCGCCGTGTTTTATTTATCATCTATTTTCTGTAATTTCATAAATTTCCACATTTTATAAAATAATGTACATGTATTTTTCAGATGCATTTTGTTTCTTAAAAAGAAACCCGAGTGAGAAATATAAATAAAGTGTATACCAAAATAATAATTCTAAATTAATCACAGTTTGATTCTTTTTCAGATGGTAGATGGAGAACTGGAACTGTTGATTGTTGCCGCAGGTGGTGGAGGGCTTGCATACAGGAAAGGCAACAAGTTTGGCAAAGAGTCCAAGAAATACAACAAAGGCACAAACGCAGCAACATTTGAATTTGGCCCTGGTAGGTGTATGGAAATTAAGCACTTAATATGTTGCAAGAAAAGAAATTTTAACAGATTTATGAAGAATCACAGATGACAATATCAAATACAAAAAAGAACAACAATTGCAAAATTCAAAAAAGAATGCAGAGTAATAAAAACCCTTTCTATATTCCAGTAAAACTGCCTTAGTGGACACCTTTCTTTAGTGAACACCTGTCTCTTGTGAACACCTTTCTTTAATGAACACCTGTCTTTAATGAATAACTTTCTCTATTAGATGCCCTTCCTATATGTACATACTGTACCAACTTCTGTAATTACCCTGTAAATACCTCTCTCTAGTAAACACCTGTCTCTAGTGAACACCTTTTTTTAGTGAACACCTGTCTCTTGTGAACAACTATCTCTAATGGACATCTTTCATACGCACATTACCTACTGACATCTGCATATAATCCCCGCTTTGTAATGAGCACCTACATAAGAGTGAACATATTTTTGTTGCTCCATAGTTGTTCACTGTATGCAGGTTTTACTGTATATTGATTTGTCATGAGGAGAACATTTGAAACACAATTTAAATTGTTCTGCAAATTCAACTTCCAAAGATGACATTTTTATGCTATGTACTATGAATAAAACAATACATTTCAGGGGGAGGAGGTGGATTTAATGGAACAGCAGTGTACCCTCAAGCCGGTTCATCATTGTTGGAAGGTGGAGCAGGGGGCATTAACTGCCCTGATGTACCCCAGGTCATGTGGGCCTATGGGGGATTTGGAGGAGGAGGTGGGGGATGCACAGCAGGGGGAGGAGGAGGAGGCTTTTCAGGTATTCCTTTAATTAACTACATATGAATGAAAAAAAGATTTTGCTGATGCCGATTTTTCTCTGGTGATGCATGGTATTCGGAACAACTAACATGTCTATATATTTATTTTTCGATTTGAAAATCACATTTATTTAGAGATCATATTCATTTTTTCAATTTTGAGACAATATTTTTCTCTTCAGGCGGACCAGTATCCAGCACAAATGATTTGGAGAGAAATGGAGAGGGTGGAAAATCATATGTCCATCCAAGTGGCAACGATGTTCACATTGTTCATGGTACGTTTCTCCACCTGTGCTAATTAAGCTGCATATTAATTCATCTTTATCAAGTTAGCAAATAATTCAAGCTAACTTCTACTCAATTCAAGCTAACTTCTACTCAATTCAAGCTAACTTCTACTCAATTCAAGCTTACTTCAACTCAATTCAAGCCAACTTCTACTCAATTCAAGCTAACTTCTACTCAATTCAAGCCAACTTCTACTCAATTCAAGCTAACGTCTACTCAATTCAAGCTAACTTCAACTCAATTCAAGCCAACTTCTACTTAATTCAAGCTTACTTCAACTCAATTCAAGCTAACTTCAACTCAATTCAAGCTAACTTCTACTCAATTCAAGCCAACTTCTACTCAATTCAAGCTAACTTCAACTCAATTCAAGCTAACTTCAACTCAATTCAAGCTAACTTCTACTCAATTCAAGCTAACTTCTACTCAATTCAAGCCAACTTCAACTCAATTCACGCTAATGTCTACTCAATAGACTAGATGCGAGTAGAAAAAATCTTGATTTACGCCATTAAATATAAAAATTTAGTCAAAGCGATGTTATATTTGAAATCTACATGTAAAAGTACATCTAGAAATATGGTTTCGAAAATTGTTTATCAAGTTTGAAAATTTAATTATTTTTGAAAGTGTGACTTCTAGTTCAGGTTGATTCTCCATAGAGCCCATGCTACAAAATCACAAAAAGTGAAATATCTTTTCTTGTATTGGTCAGATAACATTTTCATTTACTGGACATATTTTGATTTGCATAACTATTAGATACATAGGGTTATATGAAAATTGAACCACTAAAACAGATGTAATTTAAGTTAAAGGGAACTTTTTACTATACCCGCTATGCTATCTGACCCGAACGAGCCACCTGGTGGTGAAACTGGTAACTACCTACTCGCATCTGCTTTATTCAAGCTAAGTGACTTTAACTCAATTCAAGCTAACTTCTACTCAATTCAAGCTAACTTCTACTCCTACTATAGCTCATCCCCAATCAAAATTCAAATATGTCTTGCAATATTAGAAATTCAAACATGGCCAAATAAAATTATCTCAGCTAATCAAATTGTGTATTTACTGTTCATTATTGAATGATTTTTGCTGAATAACTGCACTGTTTATAATAATGACGTAGTAGTTATACCAAAATCCATTGATTATGTTTTTATTCATTTTCTTATGTACTGTATACATTTATTTACATTTATGTTTATCATGTTACAAGAATGAATGAATAAATATTTTTTTAAAGATCCATTGATTAATATTATGATGTCATTCTCAGATCAAGCTGACCGCGAGTCTCCTCAAAATCTTTGTCTGCATTAATTTGCGCATTTTTCATGTTTGAAGAATGTTAAATAGTTCTATTTTAATCATGCAGTCAGTTTGTCTATGAACACAGTGTAGACGCTTCATTTTTTGACATTGATAAATTACACTTGTTTATTATTAGTATAGAAAACAATCTCATTATTTAATTTATTAATCCAAAATTGACCCCTTTCTTTGCCAATGCAATCAATGATAACATCCTGTTTGCAATCTATTTATGTTGAAACACAATTCATCATTTGGTTATTTCAAGAAGGAAATTATCCAATAGAATCAGTTTGCATCAGTTTGCATTATTGATTTTGTTTTTCTTTGGGCTTGATGCCAGTTTTTGGGGCTAAAGATGGGGCTATTCAGACTTCATTTTCGACAATGTGAGTTATTTACTGGTTCTTCAACCGCATATATTTTCAGCTCAAATATTTGTTTGGGTTTTTTGGAATTCTCATTTTGGGATTTGAGGTAGAGGTATTTGTGTCAGTAAAATAAAATATTTGTTTTATTATTCACTGTTATATTCGGGGCAAGTCTGAGAAGAAGAAAAGTGTTTGTTATGTCACCACCATAAAATGGTGACATATTGTTATGGTCTCCGTTTTTATGTGACGGTGGTTGGCCGTCGACAGTTGCCGATTGGCATTTGGCGTCTGTAACAAATTCTTAAGACTTCCAATAAGTTAACAAATACTGTTTAGACTGTCTTCAGTTTATTTCGAAATCATCTACAAGTTTTCAGAAGTTCAAATCTGACTTTATATTTAAGATTTGACCTTCATTGACCTTCTCAAGCTCAGAAAAAGGTCAAAAAGTTATATTTTCAACTTGCTTCAAATTGACCAATTTTTTTCAAAATCATTGAGAAGATTTCAAAAGTTCAAATCTGACTATAGATTTGACCTTCAGTGACATTCTCAAGGTCAAAAGATAGTTGACTTTCAATGACCTTCTCAAGGTCAAAAAGGTCTTTTTAACTTGCATTAAATTGACCAATTTTTGCATATTTTGTTCATAATTAAAGGTTTAATCTTAAATTTTAGGTAAGATATGAACTCCTGAGAACTTGCACATGATTTTAAGAAAAGTTTGGTCAATTTGAAGCAAGTTGAAAGCAATTTTGAACAAAATACTGCAATCGGCCATCTGATGAATCGGAGCAAAGACCTAGACATCAGTCAAAGAAGTTTTGAGTAGCACTTGACAAAAATGCCACAGCAGAGGCATATGCAGATCAATAGAATAGAATAATCAATAGAATATTCATACTCTAGTAGATCTTGTGCAGGGAGCATGCCACCTTATCATGTTTTCATCAGGCGGTGTTAGTTTTAAGAGATGAAATTGTAATAATGGCAATGAAATAATAATAAACTTTATTCTATGATTTATTTGAGTTCACTTCTTTTTTAAGCATCTGCATGTTAATGCCCTGTTAATAGTCTCTGATTTTTTTGTGTAGCTGATAGTTGCTTGGTGTCTGGCTTGACACTTAGTGGTTAGTGAATGGCAGTCAGCATCTCTAACAAATGGCAGGTGGTGACATATTGCATGTTAAGGCCTTATTTTAGTATTGTTGCAAATATATGTGAGATTTTGATAAACCATTTTACTTGTACTGTTTTTAGGAGCCAACACTGAAATCAGTGGCGTCGTTGAGATTGTCGTTGTGGACCTCATGTGTCACTGTGAACACCTTTGTCAAAAGCAAAATGGGAAATATAAATGCATTTGTCGCAATAACTACATAGTTGCTGAGGATGGATCGTGCCAAAGTAAGTTGATATGTAAATACGAGGGGTGATCAATAAGTAATGGACACTTTTTTACACAGATACTTTTTATAGACCAATCCCTTTGATTTTCCTACCAGTGATACATCATTCAATTATCTATCAATTCTGAAGATTTGAAGACAAAATATATAATACATATTGATATATCCTTATTTCCGTGAAGGAGGTACAGGTACCCCGGGACCGACATTTACGTCACATATTCAGATTTTAGCCAGTTTGGTAAATTTCAGTTAGATTTGAACATTTTATATGCAACAAGTGTTGTGTTGTTTACAATTTTTTGCTGACTGGTAACACATAAACAGAAAGTATTGTAATGTCAGAGTGTTGTATGAAAGGGGTTTGCAGGTCAATTTGAGAAAGCATTGTGGAAGAAAAGGGTGGTGAGAGAAGGGAACACCCTACTCCATATGGACAATGCACCTGCCCACAGATCTCAAAATGTTCAGAAAACAATATCCCTGGACATCAAAATTGAGCCCTTGGCCAATGCACCATATTGTCCAGATCTGCTCACATGTGACTTGTTTATTTCTATACTACTTATTTCTATAGAGAAAGGACGCATGTTTATTGACATTGATGAAATAAAACAACCCGTGCAACTGCATCTTGCTACCATGTCAGAGAATGGATTCAGCCTTGTCTCACAATCTTGAGTTAAGAGGATGAAGAATTGTGTACATGTAGCACTTGATGGAACCTATTTAGAGGGCCCTGTGGAATGAATGTGGCATGAATACCACATAGTGATGATAAAATATTCAAAATCAACTATGGCATAACAAAATGGGGTAATTCATGACCATAATGGTTTGTTTTGTTCAGCCTGCATTCAACTGTATTGCATGTTAAACAATCTAAATTAAAATAGCTTCAGAATATGTGGCGTAAATGTCGGTCCCGGGATACCTGTACCTCCTTCACGGAAATAAGGATATATGAACATGTAATATATGTATTGTCTTCAAATCTTCAGAGTTGATAGATAATTGAATGATGTATCACTGGTAAGAAAATCGAAGGGATTGGTCCATAAAAAGCATCTGCGTAAAAAAGCGTCCATTACTTATTGATCACCCCTCGTATGTACTCATATAGGAATATTAGGAGGATAATGGTTGAAGGTATTAGGAAGGTGTAAAATATGTACAGAGTGTAGTGGCGTAGCCAGCTTTCGGTCAAAAAAATTTAGGGTTTAGTCAGGGAGGTTGGGATTGTGTCATAAACAAGCCAAAAAATAAGATTATAGTTTTGAATTTTACAAAAATTGATGCAACTTCCTTCAAAATTGAGCTAGAAGCTTCAAATATAAAGCAATTTAAAGCTCTTTTCTTATATCTCACGGTTTAATTTTTTGGGGTAAGGGGGGTGCGATTGCCTATGGGTGGGCTCACTTTTAAGTAAATCCTTCACATTCCGAGTACTATAAATATAACACATCATTGGAAGGAAAATAAATTTGATATGAACAAAGTTACACTTCTTTTTAAGCCACTGGGATATATTTGCAAATTTCAAATGATATTACAAATTGTATATATAAATGTGATATCCGAATGTCGATCCCAAGAATGTAAGAACCCCTCTCCCTCCCCAAGAACAGCCATTGCAATGAGACCGAACCAGACAAATTTATTTGTTCCAATGTTTGTTGCAAAGATAGGGCTATCTCTTAAGTGATTAAATATTGATTTATCTGATCCAATTGACCACTTGATTTCCCAATATCTATTACATAAGTAACTGACCCCAACATGGCAATCTGTGATTCTTGATAAAACAATTACCACTGTTAATATTTTATGAGTAAAAACCCTAGACAAAAACATATTACGTTAAGTTTCAACTAGAATTTTCCCCTGATAAATCAGAGTCTCAGGTAGAATTACATTAGTGCCACGATAATAGAGAATACAAGAAACTGATTTAATTTTCTCATTTACTTAAGATCCACTGATTGCATATATACAGACAGGCATGTTGTCTAACATTGATCATAAAATTCAACTTGGGCACCATGACATGTCATTCCTTTTAACTGGTATTAAGTAGAGCTAACTGCAGCAATAGAGTCTTTTCCATATAGATTTGAAATCTCGTTCAAATCTCGTTTTTAATGAGATTTTAGGATATCTGCATTCCTGAACATAAAAGACTAACACTTTCTTCTATTTGATGGCATATTTAAAATCTATGTGTAATTTTCTATCAAAACAACTTTGATTTGTACAGTTATCTACCTTAATTCAAATTCTAAGGATTTTCAAGTTTTCTAAAAGAGGTTGGCCTAAATCCCCATTGTCACAATTTTGAAAAAAACTCAAAAATTTACTCATAAAAAATCCACATGTCAATAAGATCATATACATATGTAGTTAGATTCCAATGGTGTTTTAAGTTGATCCAAATGGAATAACTTGTTAAATCAAGAAATTAAGTGACTCTTGCTATAAAGTGGCCATGTTATTTAGCCTTACCAATACCCATGATGCCATCTATTTTTCCATTTATATGGAAAAAGGTCAATTATCATCTTGATACATCAAGATATTACATATGACTGAAGGAATACACTGGTTTAACGGTATGAGCAATTGGAATGTGACATTTACAAACAAATTTTGTTCTTTTAAATTGTGCTAAATTATAAAATAAGGAGCAATAGCTATTCTTTTAGCGAGCTATATGAAATTGAATTGAATTGTTAACTACAAGAATTTTCTGCCCATATACAATAGCAACATTAGACTATAACACACTCTTATGTTTGAGCATCGAAACTAATCTGTCGCAATCAATCATAGAGGGGAATGACACATTAGTTAATGATATTCAAAGTAAACCTTTACAACATAGGTTCACATTTCCCATTAAGTACTAACACACGTGGGGACGTCAAGGTGAAATAAAGAATTGAATGATTAACAACCTGGAAAGACAAGTGGGTCATGTGTCCAATTAAGCACTTATACACGTGGGGAAGGCCATGTGACATAATGAAAAGAATGATTGACAACCTGGAAAGACAAGTGGGTCATTTGTCCCATAAGCACTTATACACGTGGGGAAGTCCATGTGACATAATGAAAAGAATGATTGACAACCAGAAAGACAAGTGGGTCATTTGTCCCATAAGCACTTATACACGTGGGGAATTCCATGTGACATAATGAAAAGAATGATTGACAACCTGGAAAGACAAGTGGGTCATTTGTCCCATAAGCACTTATACACATGGGGAAGTCCATGTGACATAATGAAAAGAATGTTCGACAACCTGGAAAGACAAGTGGGTCATTTGTCCCATAAGCACTTATACACGTGGGGAAGTCCATGTGACATAATGAAAAGAATGATTGACAACCTGGAAAGACAAGTGGGTCATTTGTCCCATAAGCACTTATACACGTGGGGAAGTCCATGTGACATAATGAAAAGAATGATTGACAACCTGGAAAGACAAGTGGGTCATTTGTCCCATAAGCACTTATACACGTGGGGAAGTCCATGTGACATAATGAAAAGAATGATTGACAACCTGGAAAGACAAGTGGGTCATTTGTCCCATAAGCACTTATACACGTGGGGAAGTCCATGTGACATAATGAAAAGAATGATTGACAACCAGAAAGACAAGTGGGTCATTTGTCCCATAAGCACTTATACACGTGGGGAAGGCCATGTGACATAATGAAAAGAATGATTGACAACCTGGAAAGACAAGTGGGTCATTTGTCCCATAAGCACTTATACACGTGGGGAAGTCCATGTGACATAATGAAAAGAATGATTGACAACCAGAAAGACAAGTGGGTCATGTGTCCCATAAGCACTTAAACACGTGGGGAAGTCCATGTGACATAATGAAAAGAATGATTGACAACCTGGAAAGACAAGTGGGTCATTTGTCCCATAAGCACTTATACACGTGGGGAAGTCCATGTGACATAATGAAAAGAATGATTGACAACCTGGAAAGACAAGTGGGCCCTGTGTCCCATTCAGTACTTATACATGTGGGGAAGTCCATGTGACATAATGAAAAGAATGATTGACAACCTGGAAAGACAAGTGGGCCCTGTGTCCCATTCAGTACTTATACACGCGGGGAAGTCCATGTGACATAATTAAAAGAATGATTGACAACCTGGAAAGACAAGTGGGCCCTGTGTCCCATTCAGTACTTATACACGTGGGGCAGTCCATGTGACATAATGAAAAGAATGATTGACAACCAGAAAGACAAGTGGGTCATGTAACCCATTCAGTACTCATACACGTGGGGAAGTCCATGTGACATAATGAAAAGAATGATTGACAACCAGAAAGACAAGTGGGTTATGTGTCCCATGGTACATATACACGTGGGGAAGGCTATGTGACATAACAAAAAGAATGATTGAAAGACAAGTAAAACTAATGGGGTCCAGGAAACTGGGTATGTAAGATGACTTAGGATCCACATATGCATAGACTTTATTGATAAAATCCTTGGCCCATACAAACACTGCCTATAGCTGATATGATCAATCATACATTCTTTGCTGCCTTGAGTGGCGTTGAGTTCGTCAGTGTAAGTGATGTAGCACTTCACCTGGCTAAAAGGGTCCCTCGAGTCACTTCATTATCTATCTTTTTTTGTATATCAAGAATGATAGGAGTAATTATTCTTCCATTACTTGTAATTTAAATACTTTACTCAAAAAATGCATTATCAATACTGACAAAAAAAGTAAGGATGTTTTTTTTGTAAGGAAGCACGGTGGAGTACTTAAATGGCGTATCTACTTGGCACGCCATCTGAAACACTGTCAAATTGCATGGTTCTTCCAAGGTGGCAGGCAGCAGTTTGTTCCTTTATGTGGTGACCTGATATAATTTTGCTTTATAAGTAGTCGAACTCCATCTTTTCCCAATGTAAACCTAGTTCTCTCAATAAAGGGGTCTGTAAACAACTTTCATGTAAAAAATGATCAGTGTTAATTGGGTCATATTTACATGTATGCTGTCATTAATCAACATTTGTCATTTATTTAGCTGTAGTGTTTATTTTATACTGAATGCCATAGGATTGCCTCATTTGGTCAAAGTAATATGGTTTAATTGTGTTTAGACATTTTGTCTTATCTAACTGTGGGCCTGCATTCACGTGGGTTTTCAATGTCCTATTCCAAAATCAATCATCAAAATAAAAAGATAAGATATAACTTTAGATTGGTATCCAAAAGTCTCTAGTGGAAATATGGAAGATAATTGGGGGAAAAATTCCTTCAATCGAGGGGCTCTGTTCGGGATTTCTATAATCTCTGTCAACATTGACTAGTTCGATTCTTGAAAGATCCTTGCTTCATTTTAGTGATCTTTACCGTAATCTCTCCAATAACAATACTATAAATTATTGAATGATTTGAAGTGCAATACAGGATATATTCTGCTCGAGAAATTCCGTATTGGAATGAGACGAAGTCGAGTGCCAATACAGAATATCGAGACAGAATATATCCTGTATTGCACTTCAAATAATTCTATAACGTTTTTATCGTGTGATCATCGTATTGCTACTGAGAATGTCCCCTCCGTACCAATATTTTCTGTATTGCGACGGAGATGATCAATGCGGACAATCTCAGTAGCAATACAGATTGGTACAGCACAAGAACTGACCAATCAGAAGGCTTCATTTTACAGATCATACGATAAATATCATTATTGTAAAAATATGCTGTTGCAAATAAGGTTTGGCAGGAAAAAATTGCCATGCATAAAATTACCTGGGATTTCTGACCTGTTTCATATATTGAAGCTTAATAGAATGATCTGAAGGATGTATTTTCAATTTTCTAAGCACCCCAGGCTCTAATTACAGAGAATACGGTACCTGAATATACATGTAAAATATAGATGAAATTAGAAACTCAATTAACACCCCTTCAGATTTAAATAAAACTTCTTTGGAAATGCGCCACATTAAAAGACGTCGGAAATCTCCCGACTGATGTCATTTCAAACCTTTTAAGAAAGAGTACATTGTCTCAAACATTTGTCTTCATTCTTACTCTCGTTTCAACAGATTCACTTCCCCTAAATAAAACTGCACTTCTATTTTCGATGTTGGTGAATTCCACACGGCTAAAAACAACATACGGCATACGGTCTGATGTTATATATAAATACTCGGCAAACATCCTTTAAATCAACTCAAATTTTTTCAAATGTGATAATTAACAAGGAAAATATCTGTTATTGAAGAGGCGCAAGGATAATTTTGAGAACCTGACGATGCCACTAATTCAATGTTCACTGACAGTCTATGTGTGTATATTGTCAGTTTGTTAGGCAATATATTGTACTTTCGCTTTTCCAATACAAAGAATTTCTTAAACTCCATGAAATATAACCTGTTGCACTGATAGGCGAGGGTGTTTGGAAAGAATGTGTGCAGTTTGTAATTTCTGGCTAAAATAAGCATGCTGTTTGTGCTTAATTACTTTTAATCTTGTGATTGATAGCAAATATTTTGTTTTGTACATACAAACTCAGGGTAAACAGTTAACTTTAAAACAAAAATCAAGTATTTTCCATTTCTGTGAAAACGTGAAGTTGATATGTCAATCCTCAAAAAAAATCGTTGGCAAATATATGTTGATCTCCTTATATTTTAAAACCTGCATTTACTTGCATATTCATTTTGATATCACTGGGTCGAATCTTATATTTACCACAGAATGAAGCCATTAATCGAGCTAACAATGCAACATTAACTTTTTAAAATAACGTTGAAAAACATACATTGTAGACTCCGACTTGTATGATGTTATATACGTGGTCGCCGGGTTGGCCTAGTGGTTAAGGCATTGGTCTGAAAAGCAGGAAGTCTGGCTTCAAGCTGAAAAAGTAGAGGTCTTGGGTTCAAACCCAGGTCACAGCACTTCTTGTGATTTGTCTTTGACCTATGACTGCTGGCCTATACCGGCGATTACTAGAGTGCTGCTAACTCAATAAAAGGCTGGCGCTGGCTAGAATTGTCTATGGTTCTAGCCAGGATAAAGATACCAGTTCTTCAACTAGACAATGGGAAGAACTGCTCTACCTTAGTGACTAAAGAGTCAATAAAAAATAGATATATATATGATATTGCAAGACCAGCAATTTGTGATCAAACAATCCACATTAATAATTTGCAAAAGGCTTATGACCTTATTAACAGCAAGTTAAGTGGGTGTATGCTCCTTACTAATGGATTTTTCTGTCCGGACTTCTCTATTGAGTTTCTTATATACTATGAATATAATGATCTTAATTGATTCATATCTGTAATGGGTCTAGTTTTTGTGCCACTTTGCAACAATCATAGGTTAATCAACTCTATTAAAGGGAAATGACTTCAGGTGCTACTTGCCTTGCTTGAAAAGGCAATAAATGAATACATCGATCTTTATATATGTGTTCACATGTGTTCATTGAAAAGGCTTTGGAAAAGGCCTCGGGCATGGGGCATTAGGGGTGGGGATCGAGAAGCATCCATGTTGAAATTTATTATTGACCTTTTTTTTAAGTTTTAAAGATTAAATTTTTAAAAATGTAACTGATGGAGTACTTTTCGATCAACCTGTTGATACGTATATGTTCAAAAGGAAACTATTCAGACCTACAACATCTAAAAACTATACTTTTGATGTTTCTGCAGCCTCAACCGATGTCATCTTCAAAAACTGCAGGCAGCTAAAATGTCAAAATTATTTAACTTTCTAGAGGGGGGCCAATAATGCTATGTAGCCTCAGCCCTTCACAATTATGTTGAATTATATAGAAATAAATAACAATAACCTATAAAATGAAATTATGTAAGTGTGAGTCTGAAGAGTTTCCTTTTGAATAAATAACCTACCCACAGAGCATCTTTAGTGAACATGTTGCTTGTAATTTTTTCAGATGCATCTTCCCTTCTCATGTCTAGAAGTGTAGAGATGGAGTCCATATCTGATACTGGGATGATGATCGCCATAGTAGTAGGCTCCCTTGTCACTCTAATTAGCATTAGCACATGCCTTGTGTGTATCATAAAATGGGGTGAGTAGTATTAAAGTCATTATATATAAAGCTTTATTGTAATCAAATCCCACATTTAGGGAAATCATACAGCAAGAAAAGAAAATATAAGAACTAGATCATAAAGATAAGAAATAACCTATACACTAAACTTTTAAAATTGCGTCACCATATGATATATCATAATAAATATCTTTTTGATATTTATTACATGATTTGGGTCTGTTAATGCTTTAATGTTTGGCTAATTATATGTGTGCCTTTGAAGAGTATTGGTCTCAATGGTTTATAAACAACCACAATCTAATCCCAAGACTTTCCAGACACCCTGTATTTTGTTTATTGTATATGGAGATAAGACTCCAGACACCCTGTATTTTGTATGGAGATAAGACTCCAGAACACTGTATTTTGTATTTTGTGTAAGGAGATAAGACACCAGACACCCTGTATTTTGTATATTGCATATGGAGATAAGACTCTAGACACCCTGTATTTTGTATATAGAGATAAGACTCCAGACACCCTGTATTTTGTATATTGCATATGGAGATAAGACTCCAGACACCCTGTATTTTGTATATTGCATATGGAGATAAGACTCCAGACACCCTGTATTTTGTATATTGCATATGGAGATAAGACTCCAGACACCCTGTATTTTGTATATTGCATATAGAGATAAGACTCCAGACACCCTGTATTTTGTATATTGAATATGGGGATAACACTACTTTAAAATCTCCACTTAAAACACAGGATTTATCTTATTTTCAGTGCAAAGGAACAATAAAAAGCGAATCAAAGCAGCGCGACTAGAATTGTTAGTCGGAGTTAACACTGACAACCAATTAAACTCCTTGCGTCCCAATGCTCATCTTGAGACTAATCCAAATTACGACTTCTGTGGCGACAAATGTAGTTTTCAGGACCTAAGAGAGATTCCCCGCGACAAATTGACACTTGTTAAGTAAGTAGAAACCCTAAATATGTCAGGCCGTAGCCAGGGGGGGTTTGCAGGGTTTCAAGCCGACCCGCCCTGGCCAAAAATTCTTTCAAAATCATGCAGTTTTTCACCATTTTGAGCACTTCTCAAGTGATTTTAGCCATATTTGGGCCAAAATTGTCAAATGTGAACCCCCCCTGGAAATTTTTGAAAATTGAACCTTCCCCTTGGCAAATCCTTGCTACGGGCCTGTTATGTTAGACATATGGAAAACTTGTATGTAAACATGTAGATTTGTACTCCTCTAGGATTACACGTCTCTTTCATAGTACTTATACTCGCCCACTTGAGTATGAAGTTATTATGAAAATAGTCGTTATCACACCCCTGGGAAAAAAACAATCGAGACTAGGATAATTATAATCCCTGGGGGTCAAACTATTACATTACAAGGGGTGATCAATAAGTAATGGATGTTTTCAGAGTTGATAGATAATTGAATGATGTATCACTGGTAAGAAAATCGAAGGGATTGGTCTATAAAAAGTGTCTTTGTAAAAAAGCGTCCATTACTTATTCATCACCCCTAGTATATTCACTTTCAATATTTAAAACCCATAATATCTTAACCTCCCTATTGTGTAGTGTGATGAATTACACCCTACCCACACAGTGAATTTATATTGTAAGTTTATACATGTATCTTGTGATTATTTCAATTAATTGATATTCAGCAAAGATAGGTTGAGCAATTATGGCACAAATCTGAAGTAATGTTTAGTGATAATTCTTTTTTTATTATCTTGTTCTTTTTTATTATCATGTTCATGTCATGTTATTTATTTTTTATTCATGCAATAAATCAGTACGAGTATATAATCAATAATTATAGTATACAAATCACATATTAATAATAAAGAATTAATAAAAAACAATAATGTAGTATTTAGTCTAAAAGAGCTATTAAGGGATTTTGTCAGGAATATATATGTTTCTAGGTTGATTAATTTATCGTCCAGAAGAGGATATAAAGTTTATTTAATGCTATTAACCCCTATTTATTAGCCTCATTATGATATACAATTTCTTTTTTGTTGTCACCTTAAAGGCCCCATGTAGTTTGAAAATAAGTTTTTATCATTTTCTATTTCATGACTTTAAAAGTTATTTTAGAGATTTTTGATTGAAATATTTTTTGGGAAAATAACGTTTTCTGCTTTTTATATTTCAGATATTCAATTTTCCCTTTATTTTTCAAATAAAAGTTGAAATATGTTTCACATCAAATATTCCACTATACAGAGCAAAACACATTATCTTTTTAACACCAATGCAAAGATTGCACACACTATTTCAATAATAGAATGTCATATCAAAAGAATGTAAATATTGCTGTACCATTGGTTTCTATGAGAACTGAACCACTTTCCTGCATGTATCAGTTAATATCATTCTTATGTTGTCATATGGTATATTTGTATGAGGAATTGTACGTTTAGTATGAGTTTATATGAGTTTGTTTCTATTTTAATCAACTATCAATCTACTTATTGGGCACATAACAATTATGCCTCAATAGAATTGTGAAGCATTATGTAAAATTAGATACGAGAAGAATAAATATGTAATTTTTAAAAATAATTTTTATGTCTCCACCACAAGTTATCTCCAATGTTTTGGAGATGATGTTCGGTGGTCAGTGCTTTCAAATATAAATCTACACTGGCTCTATTGAGAGTGATTTCATGAGTCCTAGTTAAATTGATCAGGGACGTTGAACTGATTATTCTCTTGGGCAAAAAGTGTTTATTAAATTCTTTTCTAAACAATGGTAAAGAATTTTGAAAGAGGTTTAGGTAATTTTTTCCACCAAGGACATCTATTTCGATAGACGTCCTTGGTTCCACAGTGAAATTACATTAGGAATAGATTTAATAAAATCAATTTGGCATTCGTTGGTTGATGTTCGGCATCTTAACCAAAAGGCAGGGGGTGACATTTTGCATGTTAATACCTTGTGTATCAATATAGGGAAGAAGGCCTGATGTATGACATGAATCCTAACAACATTTCTATTGATTGTTATTCATTATTAATTTTTCCACAGGGCGTTAGGACAAGGAGCATTTGGCGAAGTCTACCAAGGTTACCTGTCTGATATTCCAAGAGAACCATCTGACCTTCCAGTTGCCGTCAAGGTATTGCACACTTTTAATCAGAAAATTAATTCCATTCTTGTACCCTGAATTATTCAAGTTATCAGTAAGATTCAACACTCTGACGGTCATAGATATTTTGTTGCTGAGATAAATCTAGTTTTTGTGAAAGGCCCCATACAAAGTTGTGTTTTTATCATTCATTTACTATTTTCATGACTTTAAAAATATTTCGGAGAATTTTGAAAATAGTTTTGTCAGTTTCTTATTTCTCAATCAAAGGACGATTCTCGGTTTGGAGAACGAAGTTCATCAATCTAAATGAGCATTATCCCTGCTTCGGACAAATTTGATTTTTTTACATAATATAGATTTGAATGTCTTTTTTTGAATAGGCATAATTTAATTTGGGTAATATTTCTAGATTTTTCGCAAAAAAATATTAGCGCAGTACACTGTTCTCCAAACCGAGAATCGTCCTTTCCTGCCATTTTTCAGATAAAAGTTTAAGATTACAATAAGTCAATTTGGTTTAAACTTTATATGGGGCCTTTAAAGTAATTTGTATGTATGGTACTTAATTGTTGGAATCTAGATTAAATGTAAACTGAGGTAAATCAAATCCTTTGCCTAGGAATAATTCATTGCATTACATTATGTAATCAACGAGATGGTTTGAAAGCAGTGAATGACCAACTTGAAGGATGGCTAGATGATGCCTGTACTGTGATTTGAATCCTGCATTTATGAAAGACAACACAAAATAATATGAGATTATAATATATATATATTTATTAACTACAAGTTTACCTAATTACAATATATGTATTATAAACATATACATTTGGCTACAACCCAATCATTCGTTTGCCGAAAAACGACAGCCTTTACCAACATATGTAAAGATACTTTAGAGTAAATCGTGAAATATAAGTCGTAAATGCTAGATGTCTAATAATCCTTTTTCTAAATAGCACGAGAGGCGAGCGGCCAATCATGCGATGCCATAGATTAGGTAGCTGCTCTGGGCACTGTACTCCCTGTACTAATGATTTAAAAAAATGATTTATCAGCTGATTTTAGTATCATACATTCTGAGGCTTCAGATTTGGAATTAAAGCTTAGATCAAAGTAATTGAAAGAGTTACATAAAGTCAAGTTCTCTTGAATTCCTGTGAAAGTTACAGAAATACTGATATGATATTTGTGATTTCATAATAAATTGAACAATTGACTAACTGGTCTATAACTGGTGACTGGTCTATAACTGGTATATGTGTTTAACCTTCATATATGCAAATTTTTTCTGTTGGAGTCATATTTGAATTGAAACAACCAAACTTCGATTCTATGATTTATGGCAACTAGATGTCTTTAGATTTCATTTCGCGCATTGCCAAAATCCTCAATCGCTCTGTAATTTTGATCATATAATTAGCAATTAAGTGATCAGATAAGATCATCAGTCATATATTGCACTGTAAAATATAGAATTTCAGTCTTTAGTAAAGTTTAACTTGGCAAAATGAAAACATTGACATAAATAAAAAAGCATTTTCATCTATGTTTAATGTGGTAGGCAATTTGTGTGACATGTACCCTTTGCATCCGTTCCACTTTGACTCTTCACTCTTTCAGTTTTCACTCTTTCAGTTTTCAATAAATCTCTGAACTCACAGAGGGAATCAGAATTGGTCGTCGAAGTACGGACGACTTTCTATATGGTCATTTCCTTTGAAATTACCGCACATGACACATGAGCATGTATTTAGCACTATGTTCCCTCAACTTTGCTGATTGGTTGAGAATAGGTCAGCGCGGAAGGTGTGAAATGATTTATGACCCGAGCTGTCACAGGCACCAATCTTTGGGGGGGGGGGGGGGCTGCTAAGCTGTAATATAGTCTATACTAGGCAGAGGGTAGTTTGTAACTAGACTCTGCATGCAGGGTATGTGATTTGATAGTCACTGCTTTTGTAATTTATCATGCCTAATCTAAGGACAATTAAGTCTGCAGGCTGAAATGTGATTAACCCTTTAAACTCAAGTCTGATAAGCACTCTCTTTTAATCAATTTTGATTTACCTTTTACAAAGTAAACAGTTGGATAAATTTTTACTCAATTCTTTTTTGGCATGTTTAAGTATAAAACCTTGAAAAAATTGAAATAAGTCCTTAAACACATTTTCTTGAAAAATCCTCTCCTAATAAACATTATAACCGTACTGTTTACAGATTTTCGTGGGAGGGAACAAAAAAGATATGACACTGCTAGGGTAAAAACATTATGCCAAGTTCCACATGGAAAAAACTACTTGCACCTTTTTCTATCAAAAGACAATTAAAGGAAGAATCAAACCCATATACCAAAATGGGGAAAAATTGTTCAAATTCTCCAAAATAATAAAAGTGGTAACAAGTAAAAAAGAAAAATAATACAAATGTTTTATTGTAAAAATCTTTAGTTTTCCCTTGATGCATCATACACTTCAGATATTTTTAGAAAATAGACATAACAAGGAATGATATGAGCCCAAAATATTCTAAAGTTAAAGCAATTTTTGTCAAGAGTACTCATCTGTATCTTGCTAGATCTGATTCTGCCTTTAATTCACTTTCTTACTTCTTTCAAGCTTTAGTAATTACAGGTGATTGTAAGAAAGTCCATGCCCTTGAAGTTAATGAATTGTGTAAGTTAAATGTCATTATGAATTAGAGATAATTTGGGTTGTTTGGTATTAGAATTACAGCTATAAGGTCTTTACTTTCACAACACATTACTGTACCATCGTTGACACTAATTCCTAGCTTATGTAAAACAGCTGTCCTCAAAAGCTTTTAGTAATAAGATTACAGAGTTAACACATTTATGCACATGTCTATGATATTGTTCATTTATTAATTCAAAATGAAAATACTATGTATTGAAAAGTTAGAATAAGATTTTTAACATTCTATGGGTTAAAACTGCAGTGTACTAGCTAAGGTGGTCATCTACGCTCATGACCATTTATTGGTGTTATATACCAATACATCTTTTCGGTAACATTTTTGGTAGTTTTACAGGAAACTCATCAAAAGACTTTTTTATACCAGTTGTGGCCAAATCAGTCCCAACACTCACAATTACATAAAATGCAGAAATAAATTTGTCTGAACCGGGAATTGATCCTGAGGGCAAGCGGTAGAATTGAGCCATAGTGGGTGGACTGATAAATAGCATACACCTCAAATGACATTTAGAATGACTGCAAAGTTCACCTTATATGAACTATATGTCCTTTAAGTTTTAATCCCATGTTGTTTTAAGGTGGGCATTGATCCTTTGGCAAGGTGAACATTTTTTATGGATAAACATTGAAATTATGTATTATTTTCATGTTCAAATTCTGAAATATTTTGAACAAAAATCCGATAGGTAAGAGCAGTCCAATAGGAACTAAGCATGAAATTTTTCACATATTGCTAAACCACCTTTTCCAATGATTTAAGAGCCTAATTAGTTTAAAATTGGTGACGCTTGATAAACTTTAATTTTTCCTTCAGGAAATTTGTCAAGAGCAAGTCAGAGGTTCAACAATGACTTACAGTAATGATTACCTCGATTCAAAATTATGGCCATCGTTATCATTAATTTGCTTTATAAAACTGATGTAATGACAAACTAAAAGCGATAAATTCTTATTACGTTAAAGTAGCTTATTGCAAAAATCCATTTATGTGCAAATAGACTGAAAGTCAACCTGCTTATAGAGTAGACCTTTTGACATTGTAAAGTATATATTTGGGCCTGTTCGCAGTCATGAACTTCATAAGTCTATTATTTAATTTGCAAATTTCTTAAAGTTGTTTACGATTGATTGTAAAGCTACTAATGATTTGTTGTAAAGTTACGAAAAAGGGATATGTCATGCCTGCTTTCGTTGGTAGATTACAGGGTGATCCAGAAGTAACGTCAAAGATGTTGTAATTTCAAAAGTATTCATCAGATCTTCATGAAATTTGGTATACATGTACCCACAACATTTCTGAGTTACTATCTCAAAGATTGGAATTCAATCATTTCATTGGTTGAAATTATGGTTGCTATAGTAACCCGATATCGCGTAACCCGGGGCAAATTACTTAACGTGTAATGCGTAATCTCAAAATATCAACAAGATCTGAAATAGTTATATCCTCAACATTTTATTTCACAACAATATAAATCATACTATTGCACAGTTACTAATAATAGTTCATTCTACATAATTGCCACCATTTGCAACACATTTCTCATGTCTGGATACCCATTCCTTGAACACAGAATTAAATCCATTAGAACTCATTCCTTGTAGGGCTAGTACTACGGCATTTTTCAATTCCTCACAGGATTGAAAATTATTTCCACTAAGGTTTCTTTTTAGTTCCCCATACAAATAAAAGTCACTGGGGGCAAGATCAGGTGAATAAGGGGCATGTTCAAGTTGTTGAAATCCAAGTGTTTGGACTGTGTTGCTGGTCAGGATTGCAGTGTGCGTAGGGGCATTGTCCCAATGCAAGATAAACTGCTGCAGATGTCCGGGATGCTTTTTCCTCAGGGAACGTTGAAGATCATGCTTCAGAACCTGAAAAACAAATGTTTAATGGTTGTTAAACCAGTTGTTTCATTGATTGGATTTGGATTTGAATCATGGCCATGGAGTTATAATTATATTGACAGTGAACAACATTTAAATACTTTAATTTAAAAATAAAATTCACAGTATGATGTATTATTAGAACAAATGATATCTTACCTTTGCAATGTAAACGGCATTAATTCTCTGGCCAATGGGAACAAAATGGGTTAACACCATTCCTCTAATGTCAAAGAATGTCACAACCATTTGTTTCTTTTGTGGAATTCCTGGTACTATTTTACGCTTGGTTGGTGTTGGGGAGTTGTCATGTTTCCACGATGAACTTTGTTGCGTGGTCTCTGGGATGTAGAATGATAGCAATGATTCGTCACTCGTAATGATCTTGTTAAGAAAGTCATCTCCATCTCTCCGATATTTTGCAAGAAAGTCCCTTGAAGCCTTAACACGCCGGTCTTTCTGCTCCTGTGTCAAGTCATGCGGCACCCATTTAGCAGACACCTTCTTTAACAGACAGTTCTTTGTCAGTATCCGTTGCACAGTCCCATAGCTCAGATCGTGTTTTTCAGCCAATTCTCTGATAGAAATTTGCCTATTGTCCATAACATCAGCTTCAATTGCTTTGATGGTTTGATCATCGAATGACGACACTGGCCTGCCTCCTCGCTGCTTGTCTACCACTTCATCATATCCACTGGAATACTTAAACCACCTGTAAATGTTTCTCTCAGCAATGGCAGCTTTACCATATGCCTTCTTTATCTGTCTTATAGTCTCTTTTACACCTTTCCCCAACTTTACACAGAACTTAATGTTTGTTCTTTGCTCTATTTTACTCTGACTTGGCGCCATCTTGAATTGGGTGGGTTAGTGTCCTTGGTCATGTTAGTATTTGTCATGGATGATGGAAGCAATTCAAAGAAATTGAAAGCTTTTTATGAATGCCTATTGTGACATCACAACTATTACATATTTGTTACCATGGCAACAAATATAAAAATCATAGAAAACAAACAATGAACATTTTCAAATGTTACTGACTTTTTAAATTAGAGAAATTCACAAAAACGTTATGGTTTCTCTTCAATTTGCCCCGGGTTACGCGATATCGGGTTACTATAGCAACCATAATTTCAACCAATGAAATGATTGAATTCCAATCTTTGAGATGGTAACTCAGAAATGTTGTGGGTACATGTATACCAAATTTCATGAAGATCTGATGAATACTTTTGAAATTACAATGTCTTTGACGTTACTTCTGGATCACCCTGTAAATAGCGCCTCTTCATAATTTTCATTGGGTATTGTAACAAAACAAAAAATTCCTTCAATTAAATGAAACAGATTTGACTTTTAAGCCACAAAAAAGGTGGTGATATTTAAATGTTGAAAGAAATTTTGCTGAAATTGCTAGACAGTATATCAATATTTCAGTCGAACTTATCTAATTATAAATCTGGTTCTTCATACATGAATGCATATCATGTACTGTTAAACTTTAGACGATGTTATTCCTGAGCTGCTTCCTGAATGTAACATTTGAACTTGAGTTGACTCAAAAGTTATTTCTATTAAAATATTGTACATGACTTACACATACATGTAGTCCACGTATACCTTAAGCCACAGTCACATTTGCTCTACGGAGGCTGTACAGCGGTCGTACGTGTAGCTTCATAAAATCGATATAGAAAATCATGCATCATATATCTCTCGATTTCGGGAAGCTACAATGTACGGTTGCCGTGTATCAAATGTGACTGAGACTTTAATTACAGCTACAGATATGGCCATGAGGACTCTCTTTTCATTTGTTTTTACCAGTTTGCCAATAGAGTTTTACCGCAAAAATCAGAATTTTAAAACAGGTCTAACAGTGGTAAATATTTGAATATGAAAACTCTTAAACGATACAATTGCCTGTCACTAGGGTTCCAAATTTCAAAGAGATTGATAAACAAACGAAGAATTTGAACCAAGAAAATGGTTTCTACATTTTTGCTAAATGCTAATTATGTCTTTTGCACAATACATTTGAAAGTAAGGTTTAGTCCATTATATCTCATTCGAACCCGGTGTGTAATGGGACATCAGAATGTGTTTAGTGATATCATATTAAATATCAATACAAATTGGCAAACCACTGATTGTTGATACTGATATCTACAAGGCAATAATGATATCATGAGAAACAATCTGATATTGATGTATTTCTCAAGATCTAAATCAAAAATTCAAATTCATTTATCATACAGATTTGGCAGACAAATAATTTATTGAAAAATATGTATCACACAGATCTCCAAAATATCAGAATTATCACTGGCTGTTGAAGTATAGATAATTACACAATAATCGTGCGATAAATATCTTTTTATTAATACTTTAGAAAGCGACCTGTGGTAAATAAATAACGAACATCAAACATATCCAATTCCACAAAACAATCACTTTTGAACTATCCCTGTAATTAAACTGGGTTAAATACCTTCATTAATTAAACTGGGTTAACCTTAAATACCTTCATTAATTAAACTGGGTTAACTACCTTCATTAATTAAACTGGGTTTACTTTAAACACATTCATTAATTAAACTGGGTTAACCTTAAATACCTTCATTAATTAAACTGGGTTAACCATAAATACCTTCATTAATTAAACTGGGTTAACCTTAAATACCTTAATTAATTAAACTGTGTTAACCTTAAATACCTTAATTAATTAAACTGTGTTAATCTTAAATACCTTCATTAATTAAACTGGGTTAACTACCTTCATTAATTAAACTGGGTTAACTTTACAAACCTTCATTAATTTAACTGGGTTAACCTTAAATACCTTCATTAATTAAACTGGGTTAACCTTAAATACCTTCATTAATTAAACTCTGTTAACTTTAAATACCTTCATTAATTAAACTGGGTTAACTTTAAATACCCTCATTAATTTAACTGAGTCAACCTTAAATACCTTCAATAATTAAGCTGGGTTAACCTTAAATACATTCATTAATTTAACTGGGTTAACCTTAAATACCTTCATTAATTAAACTGGTTTAACCTTAAATACCTTCATTAATCAAACTGGGTTAGCCTAAATATCTTCATTAATTAAACTGGGTTAACTTTACAAACCTTCATTAATTTAACTGGGTTAACCTTAAATACCTTCATTAATTAAACTGGGTTAACCTTAAATACCTTCATTAATTAAACTCTGTTAACTTTAAATACCTTCATTAATTAAACTGGGTTAACTTTAAATACCCTCATTAATTTAACTGAGTCAACCTTAAATACCTTCAATAATTAAGCTGGGTTAACCTTAAATACATTCATTAATTTAACTGGGTTAACCTTAAATACCTTCATTAATTAAACTGGTTTAACCTTAAATACCTTCATTAATCAAACTGGGTTAGCCTAAATACCTTCATTAATTAAACTGGGTTAACTTTACAAACCTTCATTAATTTAACTGGGTTAACCTTAAATACCTTCATTAATTAAACTGGGTTAACCTTAAATACCTTCATTAATTAAACTCTGTTAACTTTAAATACCTTCATTAATTAAACTGGGTTAACTTTAAATACCCTCATTAATTTAACTGAGTCAACCTTAAATACCTTCAATAATTAAGCTGGGTTAACCTTAAATACATTCATTAATTTAACTGGGTTAACCTTAAATACCTTCATTAATTAAACTGGTTTAACCTTAAATACCTTCATTTATCAAACTGGGTTAGCCTAAATACCTTCATTAATTAAACTGGGCTAACTTTAAATACCTTCATTAATTAAACTGGGTTAACTTTTAACACCTTCATTAATTAAACTGGGTTAACCTTAAATACCTTCATTAATTAAACTGGGTTAACCTTAAATACCTTCATTAATTAAACTGGGTTAACCATAAATACCTTCATTAATTTACCTGGGTTAACTTTAAACACCTTCATTAATTAAACTGGGTTAAATACCTTCATTAATTAAACTGGGTTAACTTTAAACACCTTCATCAATTAAACTGGGTTAACCTTAAACACCTTCATTAATTAAACTGGGTTAACTTTAAACACCTTCATTAATTAAAACTGGGTTAACTTTAAACACCTTCATTAATTAAAGTGGGTTAACTTTAAACACCTTCATTAATTAAACTGGGTTAACCTTAAATACCTTCATTAATTAAACTGGTTTAACCTTCAATACCTTCATTAATTAAACTGGGTTAACCTTAAATATCTTCTTTAATTAAACTGGGTTAACCTTAAATACCTTCATTAATTAAACTGGGTTAACCATAAATACCTTCATTAATTAAACTGGGTTAACCTTAAACACATTCATTAATTAAACTGGGTTAACCTTAAATACCTTCATTAATTAAACTGGGTTAACCTTAAATACCTTCATTAATTAAACTGGGTTAACCTTAAATACCTTCATTAATTAAACTGGGTTAACCATTAATACCTTCATTAATTAAACTGGGTTAACCTTAAATACCTTCATTAATTAAACTGGGTTAACCTTAAATACCTTAATTAATTAAACTGTGTTAATCTTAAATACCTTCATTAATTAAACTGTGTTAATCTTAAATGCCTTCATTAATTAAACTGTGTTAATTTTAAATACCTTCATTAATTAAACTGTGTTAGTCTTAAATACCTTCATTAATTTAACTGTGTGGCCTTAATGTTACATCAGTTTTCCCATAGTTAGTTTTATGTCACCACCAAATCAAAAAGTGTTGACATATGGTTATGGTCTCCATTTTTTATGTCACCACCAAAAAGTGTTGACATATTGTTATGGTCTCCATTTTTTGATGGCGGTTGGTGGTTGGTGATTGGCTGTTGGCCGTCTGTAACAAATTGTGATGTAACATAACTTCCAATAACTTAACAAATACTATTTAGACGGACTTCAGTTTTTTCAAAATCATCTACAAGTTTTAAGAAATTCAAATCTGACTTTTTATTTAAGATTTGACCTTCAGTGACCTTCTCAAGATCGAAATAAGGTCAAAAAGGTCTTTTTTCAACTTGCTTCAAATTGACCAATTTTTTTACAATCAAATTGACCAAATATTTTTTTCAAAATCATCTACAAGTTATCAGATGTTCAAATCTGACTTAAGATTTGAAATTTGACCTTCTCAAGGTTATTAAAAGGTCAAAAAGGTTTTTTTCAACTTGCTTCAATTTGACCAATTTTTTTACAATCAAATTGACCAAATATTTTTTTCAAAATCATCTACAAGTTATCAGATGTTCAAATCTGCCTTTAATGATATTCTCAAGGTCAAAAAAATATTCGACCTTCTCAAAAAGGTCTTTGTTCAACTTGCTACAAATTGAGCATTTTATCAAAATCATCTACAAGTTCTCAATGCCTTGTTTATCATGGTGATTAGCGGTTGGTGTCTGTAGTAAAGGATGGTGTCAATGCTTTGTTTTATTAAATCCATACGTTTTCCCTAATGTTACCTAAAGGACTATTCTCGGTTTGGAGAACAAAGTTCATCACTCTATTTGAGCATTACCCTTGCTTCGGACAAATTTGTTTATTTCTAATGTAGAATTAAATTAAGGATTTAAGCCCTGGACTCAGTTGCAATGTGGAATGACCATTCCTTTCAGGCGTTGTTTCCTAAAATTAACATTCGATGCTTCACATCTCGTAAAAATTTTGGAAAGCAACACCTTCAAGGAATGGTCATTCCACATTGCAACTGAGTCCAGGGCTTAAATCCTTAATTGAAATAACCTTATGTATGAAAAATAGGATTCAATCGAATCACTGCTGAGGATTTAATAAGGCAATTAAATGCAATGTTTTCTACAAATACCCTATTTAGTATTTCCTTGAAATAATCACGGTATTCTCTGGGGCTGTTATGAAGATCTGTATTTCTTTCTTACTTATTTTATTTATTCATGAATCCCTCGAGACTTTTAAAAATCAGTACCAAAGTATATCCTAACTGAACCTTTTGGAAAAATAAGAATCCCAATAATTTACCCAGAACTTCATACTGTAGCTAACCTCATCTTAGTCTAAGTAGTAGCATATCCTTAGCTGAACATATTGGATAAATGGCTTTAATTTTCATAATTAAGGAGATAGTCAGGTGAAGCAACGATTATGGTAACATCAGCCTTAGTAAACAATAACCTTGGAACAAGCTTAAGTCTAGGGTAAAGCCCTTATGTTATTCAATTATATGGTCTCAATGGAGAAATGGTGACATTTTGTTATTAGTGACCTAAATGTTCCAATGTTAATTTTCCATCAGGTGTGATCATCAGATTTATGTTCAGCATCTGTAAGAGTTAGTGCTTTTTATGTCACCACATGTCTCCACCACAAGTGGTGACATATTGTTTTGGTCTCTACTTTTTATGTCACCACATGTCTACACCACAAGTGGTGACATATTGTTATGGTCTCTACTTTTTAAGTCACCACGTGTCTCTACCACAAGTGGTGACATATTGTTATAGTCTCTACTTTTAATCTCCACATGTCTCCACCACAAGTGGTGACATTTTGTTATAGTCTCTACTTTTTATGTCACCACATGCCTCCACCACAATTGATGGCATATTGTTATAGTCTATCACTTTTTATGTCACCACATGCCTCCACCACAATTGGTGACATATTGTTATAGTCTATTACTTTTTGTGGATGATGTATGATGGTCGGTGTCTGTAACAAATGGCAGGTGACATTTTGCATGTTAATACCTAGTCTTGTGTGTAATTGCAGGAACCTGATAATGATGTTAATCCCTTATATTTTCCAGACACTCCCTGCATTGTGTACGGATCAAGCAGAAATGGATTTTCTGATGGAGGCAGTCATAATGAGTAAATTCCAACACAAAAATATTGTTCGTTTTATCGGCGTTTGTTTCGAGAAGCATCCACGTTTCATCATCCTTGAACTTCTGGAGGGAAATGATATGAAGACGTTTCTACGAGAGTCCCGACCAAAATTGGTAAGAAATTCTGAACTTTGATGAAATACTCAACCTAATGAAGTCTGAGACCTCAAGTGGAGTCCTGAACCTCATTGAAATCTTGAACCTCAATGAAATACTGAATCTTAATGAAGTCCTGGACTTCAGTAGAGTCCTGAACTTCAATGAAGTCCTTGAGGTCATAGAAATTTTAAACCTTATTGAAATCTTGAACTTCAAAGAAGTCATAAACTTCAATGAAATCTTTAGACTCAATGAAGTCCTGAATTTCTATAAATGCCATGGCTCCTATTCAGTATTCTGGAATAATTTGGTTTTTGTTGTCAAAATATCACATTCTAATACACACTACATGCCATGCTTGCATGTAGAGTGTGATCGTGATAATTTGTCTATTCTAGCATCTTCAAGACATATTCTTGAGACATTTATCCTTGAGACATACATTGCCCTTGAGTTGAGACAAACATTTAATTCTTAATTCTTACTTATTGAATCACACCTGTGCTAATAGCCTATCATCACTCTTATATTGATTAATTCTGGATCTTTAAGACTGACATTTTTACTAATACATAATTTTCCACAAAATAATGATTAGTTACACATACTGAGTATTTATTCAAGCAATCTCTTGCAAACTCCTAAAAATTTTAAATCCTCGATGAAGTCCTGAAGCTGGATGAAGTCCTGAACCTCATTGAAATTGTTAACCTCAATGAAATTGTTGACTTCAATGAAATTCTTAACGTCAGTTAAATCCTTAACTTCATTGAAGTAAAGAACCTCATTGAAATCCAGAGCATCAATACAATCCTGAACTTAAATAAAATCCTGAGCTTCAATAAAATCTTTAACCTCATTGAAATCCTGATCCTCATCAAAGTCCTTAACCTCATTATAATCTTAAACCTCAATGAAGTCCTAATTCTACATGTTTTTAAAATGTTTTGGTCTAAAAGTAATAACTGTGTGATTTTTCTTTAATTATCAGATAATGAAACAATTATTTCTGTCAAAGCAAAAGAATAATATTAGAAGAATCATCTTAGTATTAAATCTATTTATCCTATGCTTAGTATCAATTTTTTATAAGGATTTTACGAGAAAAACTTGACCATGCATGATGGAATTACTGATTCATACTTGTCATTTACTTCAGCATATCTGGTTGTGACAGTGAAACTAAATAAATCGGTTGGAAGCAAGAAACGCCATCACTCAACCGATAATTCATGTCATGATTTTTTTAGCTGATTTGTCAAAATTAATTGAAAGTATAAAATATAATGAAAAATAATGTTTGAACGTGAGCAATGTGTCAATGATTGACTGATGCCTATTAACAATGACCTTGGGCTCCATATATCATTCGTAAGCTGACCTTGAGAAATAAAGTAGCTTCATGAAATAAATGCAAAAAGAGAACTTGCAATTCTTTTTCTATGAAACAAATACATCCTTTAGATGATTTGGATGTTTATGACATCTATTATCTTAATTAAAACTTGGAAGTAGACTGTTGTCATGGTTACGAAAAGTAAAACATAAAGTGAGTGGGCAATAATTGCTTAGTGCAATAACCCAGGTTAGGCCGCTATTTTAATTTCCTATTGATGCAATCACAAATGTGCTCTTGTAACATGTCAGCACTGATGAGCTTATTCAAAAGTTACTCAGTAAAGTTCATGGTTTTGAACCCAGATTTTCAAGTACCAATATACTTGTGTTCTACCCTGAGAGCTTGTGGTCAGTAGGAATAATGACCCTCTGGAAAGGACAAAAATATAGTTTCGAAAATAAAGACCCAAAAAGTGCTTTTGTGACTTCAATTTTGATTTTGATCAACTTTAATATTCTGTTTAGGTGAGTCTAGATAAAAGAATCATAATCTGAGAGAGTGTTTAATGTGATGAATTCAAACTTTTGAAGAATTGCAGTTTTCTAGAAGACGATATTAATTGATTCCTGTCTCTCTGACATTCATATATGTTTTTCTTGATCTGATTGGATGAGCTGTTACCGTTGCAAAATCAGATGATTATTGTAAATTATTTGCGCTTAATTTCAATTATCTCTGAAGCATTATTTTTAAGTCTCTGATTAGTTGTAAATATAAACTAAAGTGAAATGACATCCAATGATTATATGACGTACAGTTGAGCTGAGATGAAACGTCTCATAATTGCTGGATTTGAGATCCTTTAGTTGGCACCTACATAATCATGGCATGATTGACAAGGAAAAATACATAGTTTTTCATAATGATCACCTGTTGGCACTTCTTCATTTCATGAGAAACAATGTGACGTCTAATTAACAAGTTTGTCACATGATTTTTCTTAATGTGTATCATTTCATAGAATTCATGGAATATCTCAAATTTTACCCTTAAGTAGATTGATTCCCATCTTAGGTGAAACTAAAGATAGAATCAATCACAGTTGAGAAATGAAACACTGTTAATTAAAATGTCATACTAAAAGTACACTCATCGTACCATATTCGAAACAAAAAACACCAAATCCCTATTTTATGTACAGAAGTGCCCACTATACTTCATTTCTTGCTGTTCACCCAGCTGTAACTGAGTAGACTTGCCTCAAGATTGTGTACCCCCCCTTGTCATTATGTACTTTGTAGTTCATCTTGACCAATACATCGGGTGATTGAAGTTGATCAGGGAGGAGAGGGGGAGAGTTCAGACTATGACTGAGTTCCAATCAATGAGTTTGCTCTAAGGCATTGTTACACTGAGCAGGCTGTAGCCAGGATTTGCCAAGGGGGTTCACATTTTAAAAAATTCCAGTGGGGGTTGCCCAAAAATGTCAGAATGGTGAAACAGTACATGATTTTGAAAGAATTTTTGGCCAGGGAGCCCCTGAACTTCACCCCCCCCCCCCCCCCCCCGGCTACTGGTTTGCTTAGTTTTGATGTTCTAGGACAGCTTTGAAATTAAAAATAAAATTAGGTGTTAATCTTAGTGAATATGGTATGTCTGTGAAATTATTCTGTGGTGTATACCTCTTAATTAATAATTGCTTTTAGCTAAAAGAGCATCATGACCTCCAGGGAAAGTGTCCAAATTTCAAAAATAAAAATTTTGAAATAAATTTTTTGGCAATGATTTTGAAAAGAAGACATTCTTTTTACGATACCTTGCATTTGAACACTTATATATTTTTCATATTTGATCACCCATTTCAATATTTTTCTTTTAGCCAGTCTTTTCTAAATTTGAGTATTATTTTAAAGATGATATTGCATCTATTATATTGAGGATGTAAATAAATAAATAGTACAAAAATAAAAAATGGTATTCCTGAGTTTATAATTAATATTTCCAGGATCGACCATCCCCTCTAAGCATGCCAGACTTGATTAAGATGTCATTAGATGTCAGCTATGGATGTCAGTACCTGGAGGCCAATCACTTCATCCATCGTGACATCGCAGCCAGAAACTGTCTCCTCACGACCAAGGGGCCGTATAGAGTTGCCAAAATAGCCGATTTTGGAATGGCCCGAGATATATACAGGTTTGGACTAGTATTATCTTTATGTCAACATCACAAGTGGTGATATATTTTATATACATGTACATATAGTCTTCAACTCTATTTGAGGAAGTTGTTTGGTGGTTGGCATTCAGAGTTTGATATTTGGAGTTTGGTGTCTGTAACAAATGGTATGTAGTGACATTATGCATTTTAATGCCTTGTTTATTTTTATATCACCACCAAGAAGTGGCCACATATGGTCAAAGGCACCTTTTTGTGACTGGCATTAAATTTGTCAACCTGTGTTAGTTTCTTGACAACGGTGTCTTTGACAACTGTTACAATTTCTAGATTTGTGATTTGGACTTGGTGGGGACATGTTTGTCATATGTTAATCTATAAATCATCAGCTTTCCAACCGTACCAAGTTTGTGTGAATCCATGATTAAAAAATGTAAACACCAGACACAATAAAATTTTAAACCAAAATGATTTAAAATAACATGTTGGAATTTATTGATTGCTGATACATCTTTTTTAATCATTATTGTTTCTGTTTTCAGGGCTGACTATTATAGAAAAGGGGGTAAAGCTATGCTACCTGTCAAATGGATGCCCCCTGAGGCATTTCTTGATGGAATATTCACTTCAAAGACTGATGTCTGGTCCTTCGGAATTTTGCTTTGGGAGGTTTGTAGAGCTTATTTCTCCTTTGATCTTTTCTTGATTTTTGTCTCTATTTAATACTTCTTGTACAAGTATATAGCTTTTTCTATTATTGTGGAATTTTGAGTTTGTTTCACACAATATGTATGAACCATATTCTTGCCCATAACCAGATTTTATCAAGGAGGGAGCTTTTGCTAAGGGGGTACACTTTGGCTAAAAATTCATGTGAAAAGTGCTCGGAAAGTCAGAATGGTGAAAAAATGCATGATTTTGAAGCAATTTCTAGGGGGAGCTCCCCCCTGGCTTTTAGCCTGATATACAATGTATATAAAATAATAATATATAACTCTTTCATGTTTTTTAGGTGTTCACCCTGGGTTACATGCCTTACCCAGGCCGTGGGAATCAAGAAGTCATGCAGTTTGTCACAAATGGCGGGAGATTGGAAGCCCCGGATAATTGCCCCGCGCCCATATATGGTATCATGACTGATTGCTGGAAGAGTGTCGCAGAATTGAGATCCAATTTTACGCAGATTATAGAACGACTTGGTTACTGCTCACAGGTAAAGGTCATATTATGAAGCAACTTTTTTAGTTAATATTATCCAATATTTTATTGCATAAAGTTTTAAGATCTGAGAGCTAAATTATTTTTAGAGATACTGTTATGTCTTAGTCTGTCAGATAAGAGTACTTTATAGCATGATGCTGCATTGTGTATTCTGCATTGGAATTGAAAAACCTGTACAGAAAAATTATAGCATATTGGCTAAATTGATTATGTCATGCAGGCCCGTAGCCAGGGGGAGTTCCGGGGGTTCGGTCAAACCCCCCTGGCCAAAATTTCTTTCAAAATCATGCAGTTTTTCACCATTCTGACTGTTTTTTGAGTGATTTTTGGCCAAATTTGCCAAAGTGAACCCCCCTAGAGTTTTTTGGAAAAGTGAACTCCCATGGAAAATTCTGGCGTCAGCCCTGTCATTGGTGTACGTAGAAAACTTACTGCTGATTTTTAAAAATAAACCTATGACATCATCAAGCTGGCCAATATATCAAAGTTTCTCTGATACATGTATATTAAAAGGTGGCAGGATTTATCGGAAAGATCTAATGATGATGATGATGATTGGGAAATCTATCTTCTCTATTTGGCTAGTTGTTAAGCCTGTCAGTGTTTAGCAATTTACCTTTAACGACCTTTAAAACAATTTGTTTGTACATATACATTGTATCAAAATTAATAACTATAAATTAGTTTGCGCTTACCCATACATGTAAAGGCTGACATTAATTTTTAGGACCCAGATGTGACTTCTGCTGCTCTGCCAATATTTTTCCGACCGCCTTCGATTGAGAAAGATCAAACATTGATGCGCCCAAAAGATCCAGATAGTCACGTTCTTCGGGTGGAAGCTAATCCGACAAACAAACCTCATGTCTCATCGAATATGGAATCCATTGAACAAATTTTATCATGTAACAATAATGAATCTCTTCTTGACTGTTCAAGGGGTCTTAAAACAAATCAAGAGACCCCTGCTAATAACACTGAAAATGATTTACTTTTACCGCAATCTTACGAGAATTCTCCTAGGCGGAAAGTTACAAGGAAATCCAATAGCCCAAATGCCTCAACGGGCAGGGAACATGTTCCTTTTAGGATCACAAATGGCGATACCTCATTTGTAAATCGGAACTTAGGAGGTTTGAACCAATCGCAGGTTTTGACGCAGAATCCTATATTTAACAAGTCAATGTCAAAACTTGATCCACCAGTCTTGACAGCACTCAGTCCCGAGAAAAAACATCATGGACGAAGAAACAATTTCAGTAATTCGAACGGATTTACTCCTCCAAGCGTAGAAATAAACACAGATGACTCGGGTGTGGATATATCATAGGACAAAGTATTTATCCCCATTTTACTAGGAACCCTTTAGCTAGAATTACTACACTCTGACTATAATAAACAAATGATTTATAAAAGTTGACCTTTACATAGTCAAAAAGTACAGGGTGTCCCTCTCATTACACAGACTGTGTATCATAATTGTAAAGAGACTTACGGACACCCTGTAAATTAATAATTGTGCTTGAACATAACTGATTGTAGACTAGGTAGACATACATTGTAGACTACATGTAGGTTGTAAAGTCATGTGAAGTAGTTATGCTATTCCAAAGGATAGTGATTTATTGTATATTGTCTGACAATTGTAATGAATACAAATTACTTCCATACATGAACAATGTATGTAGACATTAGAAGCAAAGGAAATTGCAGTGTTTTCATTAATTTATTCTCAAATGGGTGCAATATTTTTCATCTGCACAAAGAACCTCTACACTTTGCCAAAATTACAGTGCATTTTGTGTATATATTATGTAATTTAAGAGGCTACCTTTTGTCATGGAAAGAAGTTTTTAAATACAAACTAGGTACCTAGGCCGACAACAAGGATTTCAAAGCAGGGGAAAATAAAGGGCCTTTTTGAAATTTTAAGTCCAGTTTCAAAAAGGCAAACTTTTTCCAAAAAGGCAGAAGAAATGATAAAATAAAAGTTGAAGGGTAGAACGATACTATTCTTCAAAACCTTACCCCCTGTCCCCTGACATAATAGACAAGCTGATGCCTACAATAAACAACATATCTTAGTAACATAGTTCAGAACCGTAGCCAGGGAGGGTTCGAGCGAACCCCCTGGCCAAAAATTCTTTCAAAATCATGCAGTTTTTCACCATTCTGAGCACATTTTAAGTGATTTTGGCCATTTTTGGACCAAGATTGTCAAAAGTGAACCCTCCCTGGAATTTCCCAAAAAGTGACCCCCCCTTGGCAAATCCTGGCTACGGGCCTGTAGATCCTCGTAAAATGCAATATAGTGGTTAATAAGATCTCTAGATGAGACAATTTGATCTTGAAAGAGGTAATTGTAAATACACTTGTGTCACTCTGATCTAAGTAAGAGATTGAATGATGTTTTTACGGAGTAATGTCATATTATGGATATGTACACATGCACCTGGGTTCTCGGTTTTTTCTGTAGAAAGGAAAGTGTCTCGTATTGTTGCATTTGCTTTTATTTTCAAAAATTGAAGTCACATATCACCTAACAAGTTAATGATTGACCACATCAAAAATCAAAACGAGATTTGTCAAGTGCCGTTTTTGGACAAATTTGTAGTTTATTATATAAAACAGATTATTTGTGTTAGTGCAAAATATTTATTATGTGTAAATTGATAAGAGCAGTTTTACAAAATGAAAATAAATGTACATAAAGAATCATTCATTAGTGTGCTTGGACGAAGCCAGGAACCTAGCGTTTTACAGAATTCTGTTTCCTGGCTATTGCCCCAAGTGCTTGATATTATTATATGGATTGCCACCCAAGTTAGCCTTGGACAAGTTGGTCTCTTTTACTTATCTTGATCTCTATCTTGATTCCAATAATTCAAGATCAGATAAGTAAAAAGATACCAACTTGGGCAAGGCAACACCCAAGTGTTCATTTGAGGAATTGCAAGCATTAACCTAATGGTCAGCATTGCTGGAAGCATGCATTTCTCCATGTATAGAAACTGGGATATACCTTTTTAAAGCAAGCATAAGAAGTGAAAAACCCCAAGTATTCACATTAATTTGTAAATATGTCAATTAGAAAGTAATAGTATAGGATAATTCCTAGATGATAATGTCATCAGTTAATGAAAAAATGGGGAAAAGATATGATACAGAAGATACAAAAAGTCATACCGACATCAGTTTTGATATATTATTCAAATAGACTACATCAGATCATATAAACAATTCCAATGCTATATGAAACATCAGCTATTCGTACAAATAGAAGTACAGGTATTTTCTTTCTAAACATATCACACTCATGGTAAATATGGCACATTTCTGCGAATTATGGCATCTCATATATCTGATTAGACACAAAAATTAAAAATATCACGGCTCAATGTCAAGCTTGAATCTAGCCTTGCTAAATATAGTGTCTGATCTTGGAATTACATGTGATAATTAACACGTATGAATTGAAATGAAGAAGGGTGCAGTCAGTTAAATGTAGATTCAGTATGTTCCATTCTGAAATATACATGTAACAATACATGATTATTCTAGTTTAGTTCTAATTATCTTAAAACAGTGAGAAACCACTGGCCCGCTGTAGCCAGGAGGTTTGAGCAAACCCCTCCCCTGGCCAAAAGCTCTTTAAAAATCATGCAGTTTTTCACCACTACGAGCACTTTTCATTTTGGGTCAAAGTTGTTAAGAGTGAGGGTTCCCTCTGGAACTTTTTAAAAACTGAACCCCTTGGTAAAAGCTGCCTACTGGCCTGTAGACTATGAGGTTTCCAAATTGATAAGCAACACAAATGATTTTCCTTGGATGATTTCCACCATAAAGGTTAAGACACAAGGTGAAGTTTGAGAAAGTCAGGAGCATGAAACAGTTCAAAATATGGAAAGAAAAAAGCAGCCAGACTTTTTTTAGAATGTTTTCTTATGTCACCACCAGAAGTAGTGACATAATGGTGTAGTCTTCAACTTTTTTGTGAATGGCAGTTGGCATTTGGCATCTGTAACAAATGGCAGGTAGTGACATTTTGCATGTTATTGCCTTGTTCTAAATGGTTGGCTAACTGTGAAATATGCATGTTCAATTAGAATGACTTGGAAACTGCACTCTCAACATACAGTATTTGAAACAAACCTTGTTTCGTTTAAGGTTTGAACTTTTATATTTTTGAATTTTGAGTGTATTAAGGATAAGAAACCGATTTTCGGATTTTGAGGGTATTAAGGATAAGAAACTGATTTTTGAATTTTGAGGGTTTTAAGGATAAGAAACTGATTTTTGAATTTTGAGAGTATTAAGGATAAGAAACTGGGCTGGTTTATGTAAAGAAAATACTATTTACATGTAAATATTTGCATTGTAGACCTTTAGTGCACATTGTATAGATATGAAAAATTACACAATATTTGTGAAAGGTTTAATAAGTGGCTCAAATTGATGTTACCATGGTGTACATTAATCAAATTACACAATTGATGTAAAATAGTAATAAAAATGTCTGATTATTTATTTATTATATTTTGTTGTTTTTTTGTTGTGTATAATGTATCAGTTCTAATTACGTTGACCTCGCACATTGACGCAACCAAAAATGCTGTTTCTTTATCCTATAATCCTTTATTCTATAATGTATTTTAAAAAGTATTGGCAAGCATTTTATGTCTCATTTTCTAAATATTGGTGAAACAAGTGGTTTGACAATTATTGAAATTTGCTTAATTTTTGGCACATTTTTGCTAGACTCGGACCGTTGAACTAAACATCCTTTGCAAATAGTCATTTCGTAGCACTGTATTTATTTACAGTGCCACTGAATATAACTGATCATTTCAGTAAAAATGTTGACCGTACATTGTACATTACAGAAATGGATATAATGTTTCACAGCTATATTTCGGCACGCGATGCTACAGCGCCCAGTTTCTAGGGTATTGATTGTACTTTGTATTGTAAACCTGAGGATAAGAGAGATAAAATGCCTTACCGAAGTATACTCCTTTTTTAAATAAAAACATAAAAAAATAAAAAATGTCATAATTGAAACCTCTATTATTGGAACGCTACAAGCATCTTAGTTCAACCTGACACTAAAATACTCTTAAGCCCAAGTTACACTAGCACCTTTATCCCAGCATCCGTACATTGCCGGTGTGAAAGGGTAGGAGGTCCTATCAAATGATGGTCCTACTTTCCATTGATTTATATGGTGACCTAAATACAACTCTCCCTTATTATCGTATCCACAATCAGGGCCAGTAAGGGCCTTTAAGAAAGGGGACCATAATCCCCAGGGGACCATAATTTCTTTTACACCGGACTAAGCAGATTTGAGAAATCTGTTTATCCGTTCTTCTTTGACAAATGCTGGGATTGGGATAGACGTTCTTCGAGAATTGGTCTCCTAATCAAATCAAAAGAGATAAAATATCATTTTGTACAACTTAAGAATTAAAATAAATACACTCTTGAATACAATCTCAATCATAAATAAGTTAGATCCATTGAGGCGCCTTCAAAACTAATCAAACTAACCCGAATCAATGTTCTTTTCAATCATATTATACCTTATATTAATCTTATACTTGGTTTAGCCTAAAATGCATTGAGTGACGGTTGCAAGTTTTTGTATTGCCTTTTCAATTGACAAATTAATATTCAAAAGTAATGATAAAAGAATATACGGTTATCTTTATCAATCATCCTTCAGAAGCGCTTTAAAATACATATATTCATGGTTACTATTTAACTAATTTGAAAAGCTATCATACACTATATATAATATGTTATCTTATTATATACGCAGGTCAGACTCACTTTAAAATTCTGTTTGAAGATGGTGTTCAATACAGACCTAATTAAAGAATAGCACAATTCCAAAATACTAGGAATGTTTCGATACTAGGAATGTTGCAATACTAGGAATGTTTCGATACTAGGAATTTTTCAAAACTAGGAATGTTTCAATATGATGATAACGTGAAAACAAGTTTGAGTAGTACGCGGCATTACTACATAAAACCATAATAGTGAATGTACCAGTACAATTCAACCAACGTCAGAAATGAATGGTATTTCGTCAAGTAAGGGAAATGGTAATGTCATTTGGGAATCAACGGAGGACAATATGCATGCGCCAATGAAAGATGATCACATGGACGAAACACAAAGAGAGGACACCCCGCTTGCATTTTGCAGAATCGTTGCAAATTATCCCCGGGCATCATTTGGTAAATAAGGATTGAGAGCTCTTTCGCAGAGGGAAATTTGTTCAAATACTTTATAGTTGAATGATGTTTTTGTTGTTGTTATCTCTGAATTCGATTCTTCTTTTTTGATACCAGTAATTGTACTGTTTTGTGAATTGGTTTTATAGGCTGGTAGTGTCGAAAGTGATTTCCCTTTTCTAAGTTTAATGTATGAATGCAATCTACAATCGAAAGAGTACAATTAAGTGATGTTTAATCATAGCTGCAAAAAGTGTGTTTTAATGCTGACAATAACAGTGTAAAGATGGTGTACAAAGTTCAACAAACTTTTATCAAATTCTTTAAGGTCGTTATCATCAAGGTCAATGTTAATCAAGGTCAATGTTAGATTAAAAAGTTGTATGCACTCTATACCCGGTCATATTAGACCATACAGTTCCCTTTTAGAACACCCAGCTTTTTTTACCTTTGACACCGCAAAAATGTATGATTTTGTTCTATTTGATGGTAATGGACATACATTTAGACCAGTTTTTCATATCCCAAAATATATACAGTAATATCGTGTAAAATAATGATCTTTCTTTTCTTATCGTCTTCAGTTGTGGCATTATGTGGGCATCTATCCTTCGTGTTAATACTAGTGATTCTGATAGTGGCCGGTCAACCAGTGTTCCCGGTAAATTTCCAGACAATGCCATTGACATTAGACATACCGGAGCGCTTGAGGTGGTTAGCCTGGGAGCTCCGAAATGAAGATCGCAGTGCCGTGATTCGCAGATGGACGACTGACTCCATTGAACCATGGTGGACACGTGGTAGAGTTGTCGATCGTCTAGAATTGTTTTACGACTTCCCAGATGGAAATGTGTTTACTCCGGATAACCTCAAACGTATTGAAAGTATTGAAACAGAGATTTTTAAACAAGTTGATTACCAGAAGATATACTGTCATTATAGAGCGCCATCTATATCAAACTGTTCTAAAGCTATGTCAATACTAAGATACTTTGACGGAACGTATTCTGATATTAACCCTATTTTTAATGATCCATCTTTCTCGAATATCCCAATGGTCCTATCGACCGTCCAATCTACTCCGGAATTAGCATCGGGGCTAGACTATTACTTATCCAAGAATGCAAGGATATCTAATACCTCAGCATATAGCGATGTGACACGCTCTGGATTTCTATTTGGTTTCCCTTTAGAGGCAGTCACTCCTGGTGAGAGCGAAGATCAAATGAGGACAAGGATAGAACAATTCATTGTAAATACCATTCAGCCTCGGCTACATGAGTTACGTGATACAACAGCCAAGCCAATGCGGTTGGTGTATATAAGTTTATTGGGATGGGTACATGACACATCGGTCCAGGCTCTCTATGATATGATGTTCGCAATCGGAAGCTTCGTTTTCATTTTCTGTTTCATTTGGGTGCAGACACGATCCCTTTGGGTGACCGGCTGGGCTGTGTTCAGCGTCCTCACCAGCTTTGTATGCACCATTATCGTTTACACAATGGTACTGAGGTTCAGATATGTTGGATACTTTCATATGATTTCGATTTATATTATTCTCGGGATTGGAGCGGATGATTTCTTTGTGTTTGTTAACACATGGCAAGCCACTGGGCTCGAGAATCACTCTAGTTTGGCGCATCGATTATCGGTTTGCTACAAAAGAGCAGCTGGAACTATGTTCTTCACATCACTGACGACCTCAATGGCGTTTTTCTCCAGTGGGTTCTCCCCACTATTAGGCATCAACTCATTTGGGATCTTCGCTGGGACTTTAGTAGCTGTTAACTACGTATCAGTGATTGTATTCTTTCCAACTGTAGTATGCATGCATCATATTTACTTTGAGAAAACGTGTTGTTGTGGGCCATGTATTTGCTCTAACAAGAAGGAAACAAGTTCGGATGAAAAACCAACGAAATCAAGTACTACAAACCTTATTCTTGAGGATAACAAGGAACGGGAGAAAAAAGCTCATCCTGTCGTTCGTTTTTTTGCTGGACCATACTTTAGGTTCATTACGCACCCTGTTATACGGTGGGTTATACTTGCCGTATTTGGGGTCATTATTGCAGTGTTTGCTTATTTCGTATCAACCTTGGAACCAGATTCGGAGATGGTATGGTATTTCAATAGAAAATTATATGCTCTGTTATAATACAATTTCCTCGATCGTTTGCAGTTAATAATTTGAATAGCATCAACGCAGAAAATGTCCTTAAAATTAAGCATGGAGAACGGCTCAAAGGCTTACAAACTGGCTTTAAAAGCTGACTTTGAAACTTTAAAGGCTGGCTTTTGAATTCCAGCCGTTTCAAGGGCAGTAAATATTACTTGAATATAAATATCTCATGTACATTTGTTTCTAGTTTAAAATCTATCGGGTCGAAACCAACTATGGAAGGGCGGATTATCTGGCTAATGACGTCATGCAACCTACCCAAGAGAGCGGAGATTACGTTGATGTTTACTTGGTATGGGGCCTGAAGCAACGTGACGTCAGCGGATGCGCATTCAGCGAGGTTAACTGCGACGGGAAGCAAGTTTGGAATGATGGGTTCGACATGAACACTCCACCAGCTCAACTTGCGATGAATGTAAACTGTTTTTTAATTAATATCCCTAAACATTATATTTATTAAATTGATAACCCCAAAAGCTTATAAAAATGGCGATTTATGAAAACAAAAGGCCTTGAAACTCCTGGTAATGTACCCCTGATAAGGCTTATGTTGGGTATCGTTGCACATCGCATTGTACCAGAATTCAGATCTACGAAAGAAAGGAAATAAGGCTGCTTACATCTCGATGGGTGGGAAAAAATAGCTAAATAGTGTCAGTATCTTACTTGGCCTTATTGTTAATGTATCAGATCAGATTCAACAAACGCATATTGTCCATTTTGATTCCAGAGGCTTTGTGAGGGGCTCATAAACATGAATCAAAGCGATGTAGAAAGACTTCATATACGAATCAACTCAATCACTAACAAGCCAGAGATCTCCTGCTTTATCCTTCCTTTCCAAGAATTCCTCCTGGTAAGTCAGCTATCAAGTGTGTCAAAATTATTTCTGTATCAAAATTATTAATGGCGAAATGAATCTAGTCTTACCTACTTATATGTGAGATGAATATGTTGGCTATGTTTACACAACGTTGCCCTGTATTTCAGATCCAGAAAATATTCATAATAAGGCATCAACATGATAAATGTCACCACCTGCCATTTGTTACAGATGCCGATCGCCAAACGCCGACCGCCGAACACCGTCAACAAAAAGTTGGAGATAATAACAATATGTCACATAAAAATAAACATCTCATTTACATGCCACGCCTAGGTATTTGCATACATATACGTACTCATGATACACTGTTCATTTGTGTATTTCATCTTATTTTTCTATTCCAGAATGAAGAAAAGCTTGTCCCAACTCTAGCCCCAGGACTGCCCCAAGACCTCAGGTTCCCACTGACAGAGAAGAACATGTTGCCATTCATGCTGGCAAATCCTCATCTGTATGATGTACAAGGCTTGGAGAAAGACTTCTATAGATATTATGAGGTATATTTGGTATCACATTTACATCCAAGTTTTAATTACCAGTGTCCAGTATTTACCTTTATCTTACATCTTAAATTCAATAGATCTAAACTTAAAGCATTGTACTACTCTGCCCTTAATATTTTTCAGATTGGTCTGAGCTATTGGATGTCTAACGCCTACCAGCTGAACATCACAAAGGATTACCTTACTTACAATGAGTTGATAGGTGAAGCGAATGACCCACCGCACACAAGACCAATAGCATTCAACATACCGGGTATGACCGATAATAATGGGCTTATTTAATTCACTGAAATATATATCCATACTCACGAAATCTTGATCAAATATACTTTATTTAATGACTTCAAAGAACCCCGGGACTCATCAAGCCTATATATTAGTATTACTATGTTGCCCCTTGTATTTTATGTAGGATTGCCCCAACAGCCCATCTACGGGACAAAGTTGCGCTATGTAGCCATACGAATTAACACAACGATGAGTGCCAGCGGTGTGGGCTACGCTGAGGGTATTCCCATAATGGAGGACTGGGAGAAATACACGCAGACGCAGGTATGGACAATCTCAGTAAAATATTTATCAAATTACAATATTCAATGAAATCTATCATCTCAATTTTAAATTCAGTGTATATAACCCTACTATCACACCAAACTAGTTCTCACTACGTTCTCGAAAACGGGCTTTAACTGTGCACGAACGGATTTGATGTACTACGAACCCACTAAGAACCGTTTGGGATCTGTTTACAAACTTCATGAAACTACTAGAACGAGTAGGTCCTCCAGCACTTAAAGCATGCACAACATTTTCTGGTGATCATCAAAACGTTGCCGAATCGGTTTTAAACTGTGTGCGAACTGAATGAACGTAGCTACAACGTTCTACGGTCTGTTTACGAACTTCATGGACTTTCCCGGACGGGGTATGTGATTTAGAATTTTGAATCGATTCAAAATTCGATGGCGACCATACCGTTCTGTAATCAGGTCATGATGACCTTCTAGACTAAGGGACGGTTTATACTACGTTGCACACCGACGTGGTGCGACCTGAACGAACTGCGAACGTGATGGACGTATTGAAGACTGTTTATGAACGAAGTAGCTAATTATTTTAGACATATATCCCGACCGCAGCCAGATCGAGCCCGTTTTACGACATTTTCGTAGGACTGGCAAGAACGGGTAAGAACTAGTTTGGTGTGATAGGGGGGTAAAGGGCGATCACTAAGTTCTGGGAATTTGTCTGTCATTTCATTATTTTTCAACCAATTCTTTTGAAATGTTCAAGGAGTCTTGATGAAATATCCAAACTTATATTTTGACACTGGTCCATGATCGTTGAATGGCCGCCATTTGTGTCTGATTTTACCGTTGCCGGGTATTCCGGTGTGTAATTTAAATTGTATGTCTTATTACAGATGTCTCAGATGCCTGCTCATCTACGTGATGGATTTCAGACATCCTCTTTCTGGCACTGGTTGCGAATGCAGGAAAGTCTTGTTACAAACGCTCTGACTGGGATTATGATAGGTAGCCTTTATGAACTTGATACAACATAAAAGTAGTCCCGTTTTAATTTTTAAGATTATGCCTAGTGATGAACAAAATATAATTTTGATTGTAATTTAAATGTATTACAGGGTGTCTATAAAGTATCCTTACAACTCCAATACATAATTGGTGCTATGGTATGAAATTGTTGCCCCTTTCCTCTGATTCAATCGTGTTTTCTTTTGGTTTTCCTTGTGTTTTTCATTTGTCCCCTTAATGTTTCATAGGGATTATTTACATTGACTCACGAGGAAGAAGAAACGCTAATGTCAGTTATCCTATATTATTTTAACATTTAGAGTATATTATCTCATTTTAAAAAAGGAACTATATTCTCAAGTTTTATTTTTCACTTATAAGTCGCCCCTCACCTCTTCGTCGCGCACGCATTGTTTCACATTTTGTGGCGTAATCCAGAGGATGCTCGCTTTCAGGCTTTTAACATGATAGAATGTGACGTTTTTGAGAAAAATGTACACACATGAAAATCCTTTCGTCCTCCACATTTACCTCTATATCTCAAAACATTTTAGATGAATAACTCTGATATCATATTAGGTGAAATAAATATACGTGTTGCTGTGCTTGAAAATAGGCGAATGGCGTAAATTAGCCCTATTTTAATGAATTTTGAAAACCTTTCGTCCTCCACTTTTCCACATACAACAGAAAACACATACTTTTGCGAACAAAATCAACTATTTATTAATAAACTTGAGTTTAAGAGCAAAATAATCATGTATGATTTATTAAAAACTGATCTCGTATTTTTTGTTTAATGTACACCTGAAAAGTTGAAGGTAACAAAAAATGAGCAAAAAAGGTCGCTGTCAACAGATTGTATTTTTCAAACTCTATGACGTCACAATATGGGACGCTTACTAAAATTCATCCTTTGAAATAAAACTTCTATCTACCTTAATCAAGATGAAAAATAAGTATAATAGTCATATATTGTTTGAATTATGAGCGTTTAAAGATGAAAAATAATTCAAAATGTAACGTGTCAACAGGGGATATTTGCCAGATGTTTTGGTAAAAAACTCTTTTTTTAAAGAACGCGCAAGAATTGTGAACGGAGTGTAGTTGATCTAAAAACTTCATCGAAACAGCTTTAAAATGATATATAACTTTAATTAGAATATTATCTTATAATCCGGGGAATCAAAGTTACATTCACGCGATACCCTTAAAAAACAAATGCGCTACCTTTTACTTTATGCCAACTTTTATTGTAAACCTTATATTAGGAAGATACACTAGCTAAAAATGTCATCTATTCATGTAAAGTATTTTGTGCGTGTCATTTAAATTCAAACATGCCAAGTGTGTCTCGGTCAATCAGCTCAGAGAATTTCGGTGCCTTATTTTATTGATAAATGCATAAAAATGATTTTGTGCTGTGCATTTGATTTTTGATACATGTACGGCTTGAGCAGGGCTATTCTTAAAATGGGTGACGGCATATCAACAGTGTGTTAATTTCAATCAACACTATGATTTTCTCACCAAGTTTTCACAATTTTACTGCAAAAATCTGCATCAGCTTAATTAGTTTACTTTTCTATGATATCTTTATCAATAAAACCTTTTAAATAGTTTTCAAAGGAATATATATTGTAACTCACCACCCCTATTCAGTATTTCTTAAACATAAACTAGTCCAAAGCATAAACTGCAAGTTTAAAACTAGGTCAACATTGACAAGAATTTCATCACCATGACATCCATTCAACACAAACCACAAACGATGATAAACTTGTGAGACTGACGCACGTTTGATTCAGTGACATATCATACATAATCTCAATAAACGTTTTCATGTTTTACTCCAGCATTGGCCAGGGTCATGTTTGAATTGCAATAAAGAATCCTGCATCATTCTACATTGGAACTAAAAGCATTCGTGCATGTACTACACCATTCTGATAACATAATGCACCTAGGCTTCGCCTTCGTGTATTACATGGATCAGTACATTCTCTCATACTTTCATATTCCCAATATAGAATGATACAGGATTCTTTATTCCTTATAAATAAAACATAAACATAAATCGTGATTACGTTGCAGGTATATCTATTGCATTCCCTATACTTGTCCTGGCCACGATGAACATATTGGTGGGCCTCTGCGCCACTCTCAACCTTGTCTGTATCACAGTGTGTGTTGTGGGCGTTATTCCAATGGCGGGTTGGAAATTAGGGGTAAGTAAGGGATATGATACATCTGGGTCGTAAATATAAAGTTTTAAACCTTTACCATCTGATGACGATTTTGATAGAAGCTTTACGAGTACTTATTGCGAAACGGCAGAGTAAGTGGCATGAAAAGGTTCAAATTAAAAGCCTTTACGGATTTTAAAGAAAGTTTTTTTTAATCAAAGTATGTTAATGATGCTAGTTTTATGTAGATATTGTAGGATAAGAGTCAGAGACTGATGAGCCACTTCCAAGATTCTTTTGTTTACAGGTTCTGGTATCAATGAACCTGTGTTTGGTAGTCGGCCTTTCCGTTGACTATGTAGTACATTTAGCAGAAGCATACCACCTGTCCAAACAAAAGGATCGTTTGGGACGCTTAAAAGACGCTCTTGAGTCCATCGCTATCTCAATACTCTGGGGAGCGTGTACAACATTAGGTGCGGCGGTCTTCATGTGTTTTGGACAGATCCACTTTTTTCTACAATTTGGAATATTCATGTTCAGTACAATTGGATTTTCACTGATATTTTCACTTGGATTTTTTGCAACATTCCTTGGTATATTTGGTCCCGAGAATGACACTGGATCTTTGATACCCGTTGGACAGGCGTTCAGGAATTGGGCGTCTGGACGTAAGGAATCTGATATTGAATGGACAGAATACAAAAGAGCTGTTTCTGCCAAAGACCCTAAAGCTGACTACGACGTAGACAATACGCATATGTGAGAATGTACCAAGATGACAATAAAATAGAGCTATATATCTAGTCGTGATTCATGCCACGTATTAGATCAAGATAGGGTAATTTTGAGAGTAAATGAAATAATCCATGTCATCCGAGTGAAACATATTCGAGTCTATCTTTCTCTAAATTACACACTATCTGTGTCTGCTAAATGACTCAGGTCGATCAATTTGAGTATATGAAAGTTATTGATGGTGTAAACAGGGGTCTATTTTAATGGTACCTAAAAAGGTACGATATTGTCGTCAGCTTGACTCGGGGAGCGGGCGGGCGGCGTCTCACTTTTCAGCTTTTTGTTTCCAGCCAAACCGTTTGATGGATTCATGTGAAATATTCAGAGATGTTTCTACATATGAAAGTTTAAAACTGATTAGATGTTGGACAATCTGGGTAAATGAAAGGCAGCCACTTTGAATTTTCTATCCTAAAATCTTGTCTGTTGAGGCTTGTCTAAGGGTTTCCAGCCAAACCGTTCGAGGGATTCATCTGAAATTTCAGGGGGGTATATCTACGTAAGAAAGTTTAGAACTGATTAGTTTTTGGGCATTCTGATTAAATGTTAAGGCGGCCATTTTCCGTCGTAAAATCTTGTTCGTCGAGGCTAGTCTAGAGCTAGAAGTTCTAGAGCTGATTAACTTTTCGATGGCCATCTTGCTTTCTGGCGGCCATTTTGGACGTTTTTAGATATATCTTGTCATCGCGATTCCAGAAAAAACACTTAGCGGAATTACTTCAAATTTTTACACATGTTATACAGTGTTATATGGTAAGAAGTTCTAGAGCTGGTTAAATTTTTCTGCGGCCATCTTGCTTTCTTGGTCTTTCTTGGTCACTGATGTGTTTTAGGTACGATATTGTTCACCATGTGCCTTGCTTATTTTCATTTTAATTTTGATATTTTTTTTTGTTTCATAGAAATCTGCCCTGTGGATTCACTTTTAATTTTAAGAAATGCAGTATCATGCGAATATATATGTTCCTGGAAAATGTTTAGACACACCAAGAGAGTTGTACATGTAAAGAAAATCATCAAAAAGACAGAAATATCCGATATATTGTAAGCCTTGCCCAAGTCGATATTATCTTTTATTTATTATGCCACCACCAAAAAGTATGTATCATTTTTAAATGTGGTCACGTGGTAGGGTAGTGTCACTAGTGTGACTGTTCACCAATGAAATGAAAGAGAGATTATTGAGAGTATGTGCATGATTTTATTTTTGCAGACGAACTTTGAAAAATTCTTTAAATGAATGTATTATGCCATAGTTAACGGTTAAATGTTTTATACAGTTACACATTGACTGCATATTTCATGTAATGATTGAATGTTCAGTTTCATTCAGATTCGTTCAGTTTTCTGGCCATTGTCCTTCTCGAACTGTATTAATCACAACGATTGTGCTAGCCACGCGTAAAACTAATTAGTACTGGACGTAATCCGATTAATCATTCCAATGCGCCGAAATCATGAAAATAGCTTATTTTCCCTTTCCATTACCGATCTGGACATATCATTTTTAGTTGTTTTCACTCATGTATGCTTACTACAGTAGCCTATTGCCCCTTTTCATTTCTTTGAGAACCAAACGAAATTCCTGATGGATCTTAAATATTATGCCATGTACTTTCTGTAAAACCTTGTGACTACTGTTATTATTTGCACGAGCTCATTTTTGAGTTCATTCCGTTTCCTCGATCAAAAATATAATCTTCGACTCCAACTAAAGTTGACTTTCAAATAGGGTTAATTAATTAAGATACATCTACATTATGTTAACTCAAGCAAATAATTATAACAACTACATTATTTTTTAGCACTACTGATATCCAAGCGATGTAGCCTCATGGCGTAGAGACTAGAGATCAATTGTGGTCGAACGTAGGGGATACGGAGGTCCCCCGTTCGAGCCGCAGGTACGGAGTATTTTTGATTATTACACTACAAGACACCCAGTATAAATATTTCATTTTTGAGCAATGTTGACACCTGAGCAGTGTAGCCTAGGTGGTTAGTGACTGTGGTCGTGCGTACCGAGGGATACAAGGTCCCGCGTTCGAGCCCCAGGTACGGCGTTCTTGATAATAGTTCTACAGGGCACTCGGTCCGAAGGTCCAACCGTTTACCGGCCCTTGGCATGGGTTGGTTCTCTGACTGCTCTTGTCGGAGACAGATTGTGAGACTGTGGTTGGTTCCTCCACTTATGGACTATAGGAGACGCCGGGAGTCATACAGTATGGTAGCGGGCCCCCACCAAGGGCAGTAGTGGAACGACGCGAATCGGTCCCAGTATGGTTGCCTTGCAACTGAAGCGACTCGAGGAAATCATGCCATTCGCAGTGACCCAGAAAAGACTTTTGCTTCTTGATTTAATAATTAATTTTATTATATCAATTAAAAGTAAAATAATTTCAACCTTGGGCACTTATCATTTATAGTGAAATTCGTTTAAAACAAGTAAGATAAAAGCCCTTACGTTCAAGCAATGGAGGTCCGATCTAGAATTAAGCCCATTAAGTCTTTTCTTTATCCAAGGACCAATTTGCCAAATTGTTCATCTTCGTTGGTCAAGAAGCACCCGTCGGTCGAAGTAAAGACCGAACGCTTGAAGAGGACTACAAAGATGGAAATTCACAGGATGGTATATATTCAGACGATATTGCAAAAGACGACAATGCTTTTTATTTGACAAATGAATGAAGGAGACATCTATATTTGATCCAATATTCTTTATTTTCCATACAAACATTGCACTTGCCACGACATCGATGAAATAATATTCAAAACACATACACGTATGAGTCAAATATAATGTTCTATATATTATTTTTTTCTGAAGATACTACTTTTTTGTTACATCTACTTATTGGTTCACCGTGCATAACTTATACAGGGCGTATAAAAAACGCAACAAGAAGTTATCTCGTAAAATTACAAAACTAGTGATGACTACATCAATTTCATTCAATGTACTATAAAGCCACGCCCCTCCTCTTTGCAATCATAGTCATTCATTCACATATGTTGTCATGGTTTGGTGAGAAATCCTTCCATTTACACAGTGGGTCAAAATCGGCTCTGTACCAAGTTTCAGAAATTGCAAAAATCAGTGCAAGAGCTAAGTGCCAATTGAAGTTCTCCTGACTTTATTTGTTGTGACTTTTTCTTTTGGAGCTATCTCAGGAGCATCTGTGCTCACCATTCCTTCACTAGATATTGCAAAACTTCAAGAAAGAATTGCCAAGGGGCTGCTTTTCTCCGCATTAATCCACAGTTGACTCGGAGCTGAGCCTAGAATGGCATGGAGATATGAGGGCATCTTTGTGTGCTAAGAAGTGGTGGCCATTTAGAGGGTATGGGATGTATTCTTGCAAGAGTATGAGTATAAACACTACGGTCTATGTCACACATCCCATATCTTCTTCCAATATCCTCTATGCCCCATGCTCTGACTTTTGCAATGTTTAAAACTTGGGTCTGAACTGAATTTTACCCCACAAAATAATGATTATTCAGACAACCATGACTCCCTGTGAATGAATGACATTCCATTGTAAAGAGGAGTAATTTGGGTTTTTGGTACATTGAATGAAAAGGACGCAGTAATCATTGATTTTATGTTTTCTTCCAATATTGCATTGGGGCCCGTGCACTGACTTTTGCGATGTCTATAACTTGGCCCCAAGGTAATTTTGGCCCACTTTGCTTAAGGAATGATTACTCACCCAACCATGACCCAATATCAACGAATGATATACCATTAGAAAGAGGAGACACATGGCTTTATGGTACATGAAATGAAATCAATGCTGTTACCACTAGTTTTGTGCTTTTCCGAGATAACAATCTGTTGTGTTTTTTTTGATATGCACTGTATATGTCAATAATAATATTACATGGTGTCCATAAAATCCCTCTACCTTTTTCATATACGTTGTATTGGAGTTGTAAGGAGACTTTATAGACACCCTGTAATACATTTAAATTACAATCAAAATTACATTTTTCTTCTATTGAAATGGGGACGTCAATTAATTTAGGCATGTTTGAAGAATTAATCTCCAATGTCTTCAACCTGTATACAGCAACAGCACCATCTTTGGACAGAATACTCTAATTTGCAGACATACATTGTAGTGTACATATAATGGGAGACATGTGATCATAACAGAGAACGGTAAAATATTTGGGATTATTTTTTGCGCATGAATTGTGCTTGGTAGTGGTGAATTGAGCACAAGTTTTGATTTTCGTGGGATATTTTTGATAATTTTTTTCTTTTTCAAGAGGAGTTTTGCTTTATTACACAGAAATTCTTTGAAAAACGATGGACTGAGATTTGAGAAATTCTAATTTGAACTTTGTCAATTAAACGTTAAACAAAGTTCAGTTATCTGCATGATAAATAATGTACACAAAAAATTAACATGGAACGAAAGATGAGTTCTACCCTCCTTGGTAGAAGTGAGTAGGTCCCATAATAACTTGCCATTTTTGCCATTCATTAATAATGAAACAGCATTATGCACAGTCATCAGTCAATACGCTAGAATGTAGTTTCTCAATAACTGAATGGATTACATGTTCCAAGATTTCATTAAATGTCTTGGATCTACGCAATCATTGTCTCTATTCCACCATTGGTCAATGTGTTCATACACTTTGGCTGTTGTATCTGCATGTAGTTTCTCAATAAGTAAATGGATTAAATATCCCAAGATTTCATTAAATGTCTAGGATCAACACAATCATTCGATTGTCTCTATTCCACCATTGGTCTATGCGTTCATACACTTTGGGTGTTGTATCTGCATGTAGTTTCTCAATAAGTAAATGGATTAAATATTCCAAGATTTCATTAAATGTCTTGGATCTACGCAATCATTGTCTCTATTCCACCATTGGTCTATGCGTTCATACACTTTGGGTGTTGTATCTGCATGTAGTTTCTCAATAAGTAAATGGATTAAATATTCCAAGATTTCATTTTATGTCTAGGATCTACGCAATTATTGTCTCTATTCCACCATTGGTCTATGCGTTCATACACTTTGGGTGTTGTATCTGCATGTAGTTTCTCAATAAGTAAATGGATTAAATATTCCAAGATTTCATTAAATGTCTTGGATCTACGCAATCATTGTCTCTATTCCACCATTGGTCTATGTGTTCATACACTTTGGCTGTTGTATCTGCATGTAGTTTCTCAATAAGTAAATGGATTAAATATTCCAAGATTTCATAATATGTCTTGGATCTACACAATCATTGTTTCTATTCCACCATTGGTCTATGTGTTCATACACTTTGGGCGTTGTGTCTGTATGCAGTTTCTCACAGAGATCACACCATGAGAGATGATCACTATCCCTGTTACCGAACGCAGTATAGTTCTTCTTCCAAGCAAAATATTCTTCATATCTCGCGTCATCTTTGTCTAAATCAGTAAGGAATTTCGCTAGCTCTTTCGCACTATTAAACTTGGTGACGTCGATGTAGGAATGTGGTGGGAGAAGTTCAGAATAGTCGATATCACCGTAGACAATTGGAACCATGCCGTATGCCATAGTGTTGAAGAGTTTTTCCGTGACATAATCTTTACACAGAGAGTTCTCAACTGCAAGGTGAAACTTATACTTGTTACCTAGCATCGTAAAGCAATCATACTGCGGGTCGTGTGCAGTTGAGTTTATTTCACATGTTAATTTCTTATGTGAACATTTGCCATATTTGTCAACTGAAATGAATTTCTCTAACTGTTTCACGAGCGTCTCACGTTTTGCTTGCGTATAACAATTGCTAACCATCCATGCTAAAAGCTTAGTCTTCTTAGTAACATTTAGACTCATAGCATTAGAGCCATGGTGGTAATACATGTCTTCAGTATCAGAAGTTGGCAAGACAGCACCATATCTTATATGGATGTCAGAATCTCTTCGATAAGTCATCGTCCAGTTGAACAGGCCATTCCAGTTTTTATATTCTAGATTATGTAGATTGTTTGGGCTTTCCATTTGGAAAAACACCCAACGTTGGTGTGGGAGTCTGATTTTTGGTTTATCACGCCCTAGCGCTGTTGTATGAAATAAAACAGCGTCGCTAGACTCTAGAAGATTACGATCATGTGTAACACTACACTGATTGTAAGAACACTTTTTGGTTTTGAAAGGTTCAGACCCTACCCCGAATCCCCATCCTTTCATTTCGAAGAATGAATTATAGAGTAAAATAGTTTTCCTCCTTGCATATGTGCTATTGTTTTCTAGTTTATCGTTTCGGATGACATCCTTCTCAGGATCGAAACTATTTTTCCAGATTTTCCTTCGTGTGTTAGTCAAGTGCCGATGTGTTTTGATAACTTTATTTCGACTTTTTATGTTCAATAGAGTCAATATTACAACAATGATAAATATAAGGGCTATCATCCCGTATTTTCGAAACGTTCTCATTTTCCACGAGGTTATTTCTAGGACTCCGTGTTATACATTCACAAATCGGATCTATAATGTTTGTTATCATTTTATCTTCGAAATTGGGCAGTTTCATATTTGTGGTACAATTATGCCTCTGGTTGTTTCCAATAAAAATCATTATTACACATTTTTTATAATCAAGGATACCTTAATTTAATTTAGAATTATTGAAAACGTTATCAGTATGGCCTTAGGGCATTGTCTGCGTTCAATATGACTGGTTGCTTATATAAGTATGTATATTAAAATGGCAAATAGATCCACCGCCAGTATATTGCTTAGAATTAATACGTGTATAGACAATCAAACTAAACATGATATCAAATGTAAAAAGTGTTTTAGTTCAACGGAAATCAAAGTCTTTAGTTTTCTCTTCATTAGTTGTATTCGTTATGTTTATTGCTGTCAGATTACACATTAAGTGCAGTAATATTCAAGCGACCGGAACATTAAGCACTGGAGCTTTAAAGAACCACGGAGCACACCCCTCAACGTCAAAATATAATTCGAGTGATCAGAATGGGCGAAAAGTTAAACCGATTGACTGCAAAGACTTAAGACATGGTCTTGGTAAGTACAAGCTTTTGAAAAATGATCAGTAACTCCATTACAAGCGTTAGAAAAATCTGTATATTCGATTTGAGAGGAAATGGATTCGATACAGATCTCATCTAAAATCTCTTAAGGAATTTGGTCTGAAAAATATTGTTTAATTTCAAAAACTTAAGCAAAAAATAGGCTTAATTAGAAAGTAAGTATTTTTACATAATACAGTGTGGCATTTCTCTAAAGTAAATAGTTTTACATGATAGTGTGACCTTTCTCTTACCTTTTGCATTCGTTTGACTTCACTTCTTAAAAGAGAGCTTCGTGTAGTTTAACTAGACTCTGCACGCAGGGTACCTTTCTCTGTAAGGATTAATAGCGCTCAATTGCAAGTTAAACCGAGATCGCAAAAGACAAAGCCCAGATATACACCAATGGGGCAAAACCCATCGAATCCCAACTTGTACCATCGAATCCCATGCCACGTGAGCCCATTAACTTTGCCTCATAGAGTTCCATCGAGTCCCACGCGTACGGAAATGATGTCACTAAGCTTATATTCGCGAATGCAACTAACGGCTACCGGCTACCGGATTTACCTACTATTTTATGACTAACTCATTTAAATATGAAAGGAATAGTGGCAGGTACTATTCATATTAACGACAGCCGACAGCCGTTAGTTGCATTCGCGAATACAAGCTAAGTTTAGATGGTTTTGCCGCGGCCATTTTAATCCCAAGTCTAGCGATACGTCACATGATCAAAAGTCCCACGATGCCACTTTGAAAGAATGAACATGTTTGTTCTCGATGAAGCTTCGTAGGACTTTGCCCCATTGAGTCCCACGTGTGGGACCTCATGGGACCCCATTGGGCAAAGTCCTACGGAGTGTCATGGAGTCCCACAGAGTCCATGGGGCAAAATTCAATGAAGTCCTATGAGGTCCCACACACAGTCTACGGAGGTCCCATCGTGCCCCATTGGTGTATGTCATAGGTGTGATAGGTGTCTCCTTAAACATTTTGCACAATTTCTATGTATCATTTGCAGTTGGTGAACTAAAAATGGCAAAGCATAATGCAACAAACCATACTCTACATACAGAGCCAGCTCCAGAGGCGCTACCAACATATACTACGGACAAAAGGGGGCGCTGGTTTCCACTCTCGTGTCAGCCAAAGCAGAAAACGGTCATAGTTATTCCATTTCGGGACCGATACGAACATCTTAAAATTTTTATTGAACATTTTGTTCCTATTCTACAAAGGCAATTATTAGATTACATAATCGTAGTGGTAGAACAGGTACTGTACGTTGACACATTGCGTTTCTACATGTATTACTTTAGTAGGAACGGAGGCTCCCTCCCTCCCTCCCTCCCTCCCTCCCTTCATGCACCCGAAAGATGTAAATTTTCTGTTAGACTTTTTAATATCGACAGAATGTCAGTAGTATATGGCGGGCCTTTCGACCCCCTACCTGCACCTGCACTATTCCACTTCCACTTCCACCGGAAGTGACGTCATAGGTCACGTGTTCACTTCCACTTCCACCGGAAGTGACGTCATAGGTCACGTGTTCCACGTTCCACGGAAAGTGATGTCAAAGGTCACGTGGTGGTGCACTGGGAGTGACATAACTGGCTCAAAGGTTACTCATAATTGATAAGAGAGTGGTTAAGTGATGATTAGCTATCTGTCTACTTCGTGGATGTTTCATTGTTATAGGTCAAAGGTTGATAACGAACTGATAAAACTGTGAAAAAGATAAATGCAGAACAATTTCGACCAATCACATGACTGGAATATACCAATTTGACCAATTATATTTGACACATACTTTATATGTTGCATAAGCTGTAGAAAATCATGCCACTTTATATCACTGGTCAAAGGTTATGTGATAAGCTATCTATCCACTTCATGGATGTTTCATTGATATAGGTCAAAGGTTGATAACAAACTGATGAAACAGTAAATAAGATAACTGCAGAACCATTTCAACCAAACAGGTTTTAACTTGCAGAATTATTTTAACCAATCAAAAGTATAGTATATTTTAACCAATCAGGTTTCGAGATGCAGAATCATTTTAACCAATCAGGTTTAGATTATTTTAACCAATCAAATTATGACTTACAGAATTATTTTAACCAATCAGAGTACAGTATGGTAGAAATTTAACCAATAAGAGATAAGTTCCACCAGTAAACCAGTTTAAACATTCTGGTATTATGCAACACAAATATTTACTGAGAGATTGACATTGCTAAGGTTCGGTCAAAGGTTACTGATAATTGATTAAGAGAGAAGTCTACTGATAAGATAACCAAACCAACACTGTTAAGATAACTTGGTGTCTAAGTTATTCAAGCTCTTAAGTAATCTGTAGAACAAACCTTTGACATATGATATCACTGGTTAATGATAACTGATAAGAGAAAAGTAGAGAGTGTAAGTGTACATCATTAATATTATTGAGAACAACAACACAATAAATATATTAAAATAAACATTTAGAAGGTTGATCTGGGGATCAAACCCAGGACCTTTTGCTCCTAAAACAAGCATCATACCACTAGAACAATCAACCATAGATATGGAGAGAATATTTTAATATACTTCATGGCAATCATAAAAAGTATAGCATGTTTTGAATCAGATATTATGTTATGGTCAGGAAAACAATAACTGCAGAACTATTTTAAACAATCGGGGTACAGTATGTTTTCATCCAGTCAGATATAAGAAAATCACCCAGTAGGAGAATTTTTGCAACATTACAAGTTCCGGCTGGTATTGAAGTTTTATAACCAACAAGCCTCCTGAGTCATTTTAGAATAATTTTTAAAGTGTCACGCTTGAACGATTTCAGTCACTGTTGGTCAATTTCTGGTAATTTTTGGAGTTTGAATCTTTTGTTGTTCGATGTATGTAAATAATTCCTCTCAGTTGAATTTGCAAACAGAACCTAGGTCATTGCTACATGCTGCTACAAAGGTAGATTAACCAGTTATTTTGGACAGCGACCAAGTGTGAAGCGAAAACTGGCAGCTAACTGGAAGCCCAGCGGGTACTATTTATGTTTACATGAGTTTTCCCTCCAATTGTAATCAACCCCTCAAATGTCCAAAAACCATGTAAGTGTACTTTTTTAGAATCTTTTTTGGAATATTTTCGACCAATCAAAGTGTATATGCAAATGAGCTGCAGAACCATTTCAATCAATCAGATCAGATTATTGCACTCTTTGACCCCGCCGCCGCCACCGCCGCCGCCACCACCGCCGCCACCGCCGCCGCCACCACCACCGCCGCCACCGCCACCGCCAACGCCACCACCGCCGCCACCGCCATCTTAACTTTTTACCGGGTTCGATTGCAATTTGATAGAAAACTTATTTAAATATGAATATCACCTGCCATTAAAGGCACAACGGGTGGCGGCGGTGGCGGCGGCGGCGGTGGTGGCGGCGGCGGTGGTGGTGGCGGCGGCGGTGGCGGCGGTGGTGGCGGCGGCGGCGGTGGCGGCGGCGGTGGCGGCGGCGGGGTCAAAGAGTGCAATAATCTGATCTGATTGATTGAAATGGTTCTGCAGCTCATTTGCATATACACTTTGATTGGTCGAAAATATTCCAAAAAAGATTCTAAAAAAGTACACTTACATGGTTTTTGGACATTTGAGGGGTTGATTACAATTGGAGGGAAAACTCATGTAAACATAAATAGTACCCGCTGGGCTTCCAGTTAGCTGCCAGTTTTCGCTTCACACATGGTCGCTGTCCAAAATAACTGGTTAATCTACCTTTGTAGCAGCATGTAGCAATGACCTAGGTTCTGTTTGCAAATTCAACTGAGAGGAATTATTTACATACATCGAACAACAAAAGATTCAAACTCCAAAAATTACCAGAAATTGACCAACAGTGACTGAAATCGTTCAAGCGTGACACTTTAAAAATTATTCTAAAATGACTCAGGAGGCTTGTTGGTTATAAAACTTCAATACCAGCCGGAACTTGTAATGTTGCAAAAATTCTCCTACTGGGTGATTTTCTTATATCTGACTGGATGAAAACATACTGTACCCCGATTGTTTAAAATAGTTCTGCAGTTATTGTTTTCCTGACCATAACATAATATCTGATTCAAAACATGCTATACTTTTTATGATTGCCATGAAGTATATTAAAATATTCTCTCCATATCTATGGTTGATTGTTCTAGTGGTATGATGCTTGTTTTAGGAGCAAAAGGTCCTGGGTTTGATCCCCAGATCAACCTTCTAAATGTTTATTTTAATATATTTATTGTGTTGTTGTTCTCAATAATATTAATGATGTACACTTACACTCTCTACTTTTCTCTTATCAGTTATCATTAACCAGTGATATCATATGTCAAAGGTTTGTTCTACAGATTACTTAAGAGCTTGAATAACTTAGACACCAAGTTATCTTAACAGTGTTGGTTTGGTTATCTTATCAGTAGACTTCTCTCTTAATCAATTATCAGTAACCTTTGACCGAACCTTAGCAATGTCAATCTCTCAGTAAATATTTGTGTTGCATAATACCAGAATGTTTAAACTGGTTTACTGGTGGAACTTATCTCTTATTGGTTAAATTTCTACCATACTGTACTCTGATTGGTTAAAATAATTCTGTAAGTCATAATTTGATTGGTTAAAATAATCTAAACCTGATTGGTTAAAATGATTCTGCATCTCGAAACCTGATTGGTTAAAATATACTATACTTTTGATTGGTTAAAATAATTCTGCAAGTTAAAACCTGTTTGGTTGAAATGGTTCTGCAGTTATCTTATTTACTGTTTCATCAGTTTGTTATCAACCTTTGACCTATATCAATGAAACATCCATGAAGTGGATAGATAGCTTATCACATAACCTTTGACCAGTGATATAAAGTGGCATGATTTTTCTACAGCTTATGCAACATATAAAGTATGTGTCAAATATAATTGGTCAAATTGGTATATTCCAGTCATGTGATTGGTCGAAATTGTTCTGCATTTATCTTTTTCACAGTTTTATCAGTTCGTTATCAACCTTTGACCTATAACAATGAAACATCCACGAAGTAGACAGATAGCTAATCATCACTTAACCACTCTCTTATCAATTATGAGTAACCTTTGAGCCAGTTATGTCACTCCCAGTGCACCACCACGTGACCTTTGACATCACTTTCCGTGGAACGTGGAACACGTGACCTATGACGTCACTTCCGGTGGAAGTGGAAGTGAACACGTGACCTATGACGTCACTTCTTGTGGAAGTGGAAGTGGAATAGTGCAGGTGCAGGTAGGGGGTCGAAAGGCCCGCCATATACTACTAATGTCTACTTAAAGAATTTTGACGTTAACATTGCTATCTCTGGCCGAAATTTCTTATTTGAAGGGTAACATACCCCCTCCCCCCAGGGCGCACCCTTGTTAATAAATGTTATTTCTATGTTTGTCATATAAAGAAATAAAAATATCAATGATACTGAAGAAATATACGCCCATGCGTCTTGGGGGGGGGGGGGTGGTATGTAACCCCTCAAATAAAAATTTGGGCAACGTTAACATCAAAATTCTTTAAGTAGACGGGTGCATAGGGAGCCTCCGTTCCTACTAAAGTATATGTATTGATTGTTCACTCGTCATCCTTCTTATTTGCCGACTCACTCACTCGCATGTAAAACCCTTTACAGAGAAAATATCTTATGTATACATCATACTCGGGACAAAACTATGTTTTGATATATCAAATATTAAACATGTAATAAGATTCGTACATTTTCTAGACACCTATTATCAGCTTCTAGCCAATCGACATGTAGTATGGTACCTTCTTTTTAAGATGGTTTATGTTAAAACTGCAAAAAGGAAAATACATGACATTTTTTGAAAAATATCATCAATCTAGACGCTCATGTATACATTTGTATGTGGAAATGTAAGGAGAATAGCTATAGAGGGTGCTAATAGAGGGGTGGCTAGATGTTATATTTATCCTTGCTTTTCTGTTACCATTTTTGGTATATTCTCATTGGCACTTGCGCATACATATTTAACCATATTATTAAGTGCATTTATGTTACAGGATTTTACCCAAAACTTCAACAGAGGTTTCCTATTCAACGTTGGATACAAAGAAGCGCTTTTGTTGACAAAGGATAACCCAGCTCCTCTATGTATGATACAACATGACGTCGACTTACTCTTGGAAAATGATCGGATGATCTATGAGTGTTCAAAAAATCCAACTCATTTTTCTGTTAGTTTGGACAAATTTAAGTACAGGTTGGCATATTATGTATTCTCCCATTTATCATTGGAGGTTTGTCAATCTCTTGTTCTGACTCTCGTTCTGTCGATTTCATGGTACATATCCGTGTTTTATTGTAGATTGTCGAATTTCATTGTAGATTGCCGTATTTATTGTAGATTGGGGAATTTCATTGTAGATTGCCGTATTTTATTGTGGATTGCCGTATTTTATTGTAGATTGCCGTATTTTATTGTAGGTTGCTGTATTCATCGTCCTTCGGAGGTGTAACTGCAGTGCTAGGGGAGCAGTTCGAAAGGTCCAACGGCTATAGTAATGTTTTCTTCTTTTGGGGTGGTGAGGATGACGACTTCAGAAATAGGTACGTATATAGGGGTTATGCACTGGGAGGTTTTGAATACAGGGAATATCCCGAGGGATATACAATATATCTTCCCGAGGGACTGAAGGGACCGAGGGAAGATGTATTGTATATCCCAAGGGATATTCCATGTATCCAAACCGACCGTGCATAACTGGTGTATCTCATACTTGAGTGGGTTTAGGGTAGATATAACCCTTTCCACCTTTTTCAAATGACAAGATATTTATATTTAACATTTTCGTAATATTCTTTTTGTTCAATACAATGAAATTGTAACATTTAAACTTTAAAAAAAATGTAATTTTAAAATTAAAAAATTAAAACTTTTGATATTTAAACTTTTTTAAACTTTTGAAAAATTCCCGGGAGCGGGATGGATATATTATATCTGCCCGCATTTGGCCTGGAGCGGGACATATACAATATATCCTGCTCGCTCCTCAGATACGATATATATTCCCGGGTGATATCTACCCCAAACCCACTCAAGTATGAGATACAGTCTATTAAAAAATAGCGCATGGTAGATATGCAAAATCATACCATTATGTGGCACCTAATACTCCTGTTTGGGGGTCATAACCACTACAGCCTGTTAATATGTTGCATTTCAATAAAAAAATCAAAACATATGAGGCTAAAATTTGAATGATATTTGTTTTCAATTTTTTATAACAATCAATATTTATGACATTTAATACAAACAACTACATGATGTAACTAACAGATTGCTTCGTTTCAGATTACATGTTACTGGATATCGTACTATACAATACAAAAATGCTTCAATTGCTCGTTATTCTATGCTGAAACATCAGAGTGCAGAAGTTATCAAAGCTAGGTTTGTATTTAAATGTATATCTTTAAAGGCCCCATGTAAAGTTTAAACCACTTTGGCTTATATTGTAGTCTATCCCAATGTTATCAAAGTGTGATAATGTGAAACTTTTTTTTTAAATTTCAAAAAGTGGTTTTTGATAGACTTTTTGTTCCAAAATTTGTGAATTTATCTAAAACCAACTTTTAGAGATCACTCATATCTTCTAATTAGCCACAATTCATACCAATGCATAGCGTTCATCCTCCCATGTTTTTGCCGAAAAAATTAAGAAAATCGGTTGATAAACAAGCGAGAAATGAACTTATCAGTGCATGAAAATGGTTCTGAGAAAAATGCATTTCAAAATTTTAGTTCTCATAGAAACCAATGGTACAATGATATCTAAAACACAATTTATTCTTCCTTTTAACCTGGTTAGACAATCAACATTGTTTTTTTATGAAAGTCTAGCATATTTAGAAAAGATTGACATCGAAAAAAAAATTTCAATTTTTTCAAAAAGTTTTGGTTACCTTAGTGACATCACTAATGTTTCAAAATATTTTTGATATGCTAAAACATTGAAGTGGCCCATTAAATATGGCATTTTATTATTGAACTAGTGTGTCCTTTGTTCAATCTTTGCATTGGTGTTAAAAATATAATCTTTTTTGAAATGCATTAAGAAATATTTGATGATTAAGAAATTTCAATATTTGAGAAATGAAATGCTCACAACTTTTTTTTCAAAATTTTTTTTTTGTTCAAAAATCTCTAAAATCACTTTTTAAGTCCTGACAAATAGAAAATGAATGATAAGAAAATATTTTCAAACTTTAGACGGGGACTTTAAGCCTTGTTATAATTTAAAGGCATTGTACCGTGCAAAGTTTGAAATATTGATTATTCATCCATATATCATATTCATATTCATTTGAAAAAAATTAACTAAAAAATGAATTATCAACCCTAAATTAGTAGTTTCAAAGCCTTTTGTTTTTATTTATTTTAAATATGACATTGCGTATGATTCCATTTTAGGCTCGATGCTCTGATATTTGGAAATAAAATATACCATTGTGATGGACTTAATTCCCTGGACTATACAGTGAAAAGCAGAACGTTTGAGAAACATTATGTTCTTATTAAAATCAACGTACCTTCCGTTCTCAAAACGTCAAGTATTTGTCGGAACTGTATATCGAAACACTTAAAGACAAATGACACATATTTGCCCAAAGTTTGCCGATAGAAAACATTAAGATGTAAGAAAAGTTGTTTTAGAAACACTTGAGATGACATTAGGAACAAAATCACCACGACAAATAGACATCCAAAAATAAATAAACTGTAGAACTTTTGTAACCCATAACAAGTATACGACTGCGACTCGGAAGAAAACCCGATGGGCGGTTTTGTTGTCATGGCGATAGAAAGAGTTATCAAGAAAAGAGGCCGGACGACCAAAAAGCCAACATTCCTTGGTGTATTTGTTCCCGAGAATGACACTAAGCCTTTGATTCCCTCAGAATGGGCATTCAGGGTTTCGGGAATAGGATTTCCGGACGTAATAGAGCGGGCCCACCGTTCGTCACCGTGAGAATGCTTTGGGGCACACCGTGGGCATGGGTACACGGTGGAGAAACAAATAATTTTACAGCAAGATATCACCAATCACATCATATGCAAAAGTTAATTAACCAACTAAAATATTAATGCCCAAAAGTAGCTCGGGAAAATTGGCCACACGGTGGCGAACGGTGAGCCCATGTTACAGGTACAAAGGAAGAGATCGAGTTTTAAATGGACAAAATGTTAAAAAGCTGGTTCCGTGAAGGAACCCAGAACTGACTCCAACAGTACAGTACGTACATATGGAAATGGACAATAAAAGGACCAGGTACAATACAAGCCACATTTTCTAATTTTATTATAACATTCCGTTCCGTATCTAGGGTGAAACATATTCGAGTCTATAATGTCTTCTTTCTCCACATTGCACTGTATTCTCAGTGTCTACTAAGTAACTCCGATAAATCTCACATTCCCCTGTTTTGGGTGTATACTCATAAGCCACATATCTCTCTCTTGATATTGTCTTCTTAGCTGACATTGAGATACAGAACTCCTCACATTTCTCTCGAGACAATACATCTGATGCCACAATGGAATAGCGCGTCATGTCGTCGATACACATGCGACTGTCATCAAATACGAATTTAGATGCTGAAAGGAACATAATATTAATGTAGGAAAATACGTAAACTTCATTCTAAGTAGTCTTGTTTCAGGACCCTGGAGTCGACTACATCTACTGTAACAACCGTGTTGTTTAGCGGTTGTTTAGATAGCTAGGGAGCCAGGTCTTGAAGCAAGACTACATTCTACATAAACATTGGTATATAAATGTATAAGTTCCACCTTGGTTTAGTATTCCCAGGTTCCACATATATACATAATACAAGGCATTAACATGCAAAATGTCACCACCTACCATTTGTTACAGACGCCGAGCCAAACACTAACCACCTTACGCCAACCGCCGTTCACAAAAAGTTGTCGACTTATAACAAAATGTCACCACTTCTGATAGTCATGACACAATAAATCACAATTAAAGAATGATGAGAAGATCTATTATTAAGTTACTATACTCACTTTTGCCAGACTGCATCAATAGATCACACCACAGAGCCTGAAAAATTACCACTTTTCATTCATAAAATTGCTTCTTCGTGATATCATTTTAGAGCATCATTAAATGGTAGAGATGCCACAGAGCTTTAGAATACAACATTCTGAGATTTAACCCTAATGCAAGCTTAATGCCCCTTTTTATTATTCTCGGAATGGGCAATGCGTCATTCATGTACTTTTGAGCCAACCTGTTGGCTCTGCTTGACACATAATTTCTCTATCACTTTATTTTTATGTTTTCCAAAACAACAACTTTTTATCACATAAGTTAATCTTATCTGTATATTATATTTTATATGTAAACTATATTTATACAAAAATGTATTCTCTCATAAATGAGGCAATAAATATACAATACAATACAATTTACCACCTCTCCAATAGTCAATGGACTATGAAAATACATGATAACCTTGGTAAAAACTTGATCAGAGGGACTTAGGGGTCCGCTAGGAATTAATGCTGAAAGAAACATTTGAGTTTTTGCGATGTCATACTTTGCAGGCGGCTTTGTTTGTAAAGAAAACTGATCATAAGCAACATGATAACCAAACGAGTACCCTAAAACTGTAAGAATCCTAACCGATAGATGGCATTTTACTGGGTTGGTAATTGGTCCTAAATCTACTTCCAACTTCACGAGTACTGGCTTTGCGCCATTCATTCTAACATTATTAACTCACGAGGGGAAAGAGTAACCATGTATATACAACCTACCGCCGAGCAAAGACCCGAAGATGTCTGAAAATGTAAGAACCATGGCTGAATTTACTCCATTTGATTCAAAGATACAAGATTCAAGATTCAAGATTTTATTGTGTTTCAAACCAAACACTTGGTTTCCTCACAAAATCAATTACAAGACATTTACATATAATTATACAGTTAAAAAACAACATGCATTGTTTCACAAATACTATCATACAATCTTTCCTTTTTCAAATAGCTCCCGACGCTGATTAAAAAGTTTATTTATAAAATGTATCAATTCGTTAACAATTTCAAAATCATCAGAAGTCATCAAAAAGTTATATTTTTCTTCATCCGACATATTATCAAATGTGTCAATAAAACTTAGTTTATTAAAAATTCAAATCTACATTTTTTATAGCCATCACACACAAGAAGGAAATGTTTTTCATCCTCTACTTCCCCCTTATTGCAAATCTGACAAATTCTTTCATTTATTTCAAGTCGATGCTGTTTAGTGCCATCTTTTTTCTTTTTCTCGTGTCTCCCTGTTTCAATTCTTAAATTATGGTTTGCTAATCTAAACCTGGCCATTTTAAAAATTAACATTTTGTTCACGCTTAATGTTAAATATCTTTCCAGATTGTAATCAATTTTTATATAATTTCCAAGTTTTCTATTTTCCCTTATGGTTCTATCATTAAGTTCTATATATTTTCTTTGCATTTCAAGTTTAATTGCTTTTAGTAATCGTTTTATTCCAAACGTACTCCCATTTTCAAAGACATGTTGAAAATGAAAGTACTTTAATATGCATTCCATATGTTTGACATGTATGTTATTTTTATCCCGAAATGATATATTTATTAAGCTATCCGCGTTTGTTTGATGCACACATTTCAACCAATATTTTATGGAATATATAAGTGAGTCTATAGCTAATGGAAATCTTCCTAAATCCTTTTTGACGGCATAACTTGAAGTATATTTGTTAACCCCTAAAAGGAATTTGCAAAATTTATTGTGTATTTTTTCAGGAATAAAGTCTTCATAAGAACTCTCTAGTTTAAGGTCCCCTTGACTAATCCTTCTGTCAACTTTCAAGTGAAGCATTGACCAAAATTCACTTCCGTATAATAATATAGGCTTAACACACATGTCAAAGATTTTTGTGTGCAATTCTACATTGATAGTTGAAAACTTAAAATTTTGTCTCATTTGCTTAATTCTGATGTGTCATGTTTCAAACTCCCAGAGCTTTTTAAAACAAATCCCAAATATTTATATTCATTTACTTTTTCTATATTTATACTTCCAAATTTAAAATGACTGTGCTTTATTATTTTTCCTGATTTATTAAAAATCACAACTTTCGTTTTTTCAATATTAATATTTAATTTCCATTTTGAACAATATGTTTTTAGTTTATCAAGACAGTATTGTAGTCCCTCATTTGTTTCTGATATCAAGACCAGATCATCCGCATATAAGAGTACATTTATTAACGTTTTATCATTACTACTGATTTTGACAGGCTTACATTGGTCATCAAAAATATCTATTATGTCATTTATATATAAGTTGAAACATAAAGGACTGATTAAGCAGCCTTGTTTTAATCCTAATTTAGAGTGTATTGGACTTGTTAACCCGTTTTTAAGTTTTACTCTGTATATGACACTTGAGTACATGTTATCGATTATGTCATATATTTTGCCTCCCATGCCTAGATTTTTTAATTTCTGCAATAAAAGTGGCCTGGGTATGCTATCATAGGCTTTTCTGAAATCTACAAAGCATGTATATAAATATTTCCCTACCGTCACGTATTTATCAATTAGCTGTTTCAATATCAATAAGTGATCTGCAGTTCGGCAATTCTTTTTAAACCCGATTTGTTCTCTATGAATTATATTTTGCGACTCTATGAATTCTTCCATTCTTTTATTCAAAATATCCGCAAACAATTTACTCATTGCACTTGATAACGCAATCCCACGATAATTATTTGGTAATAAATAATCTCCACTTTTAAATAAAGGTTTAATTAGACTCTCTCTCCATTGAGTAGGGTAAATGTTATTGTCAAGGATATTATTAAAAAGATTTCTTATCACCTGTATCAACATGTCTGGACTATTTTTTAACATTTCATTTCTAATTGAATCTAAACCAACGGCTTTATTGCTCTTCAACTTATTTATACTTTTTTTAAGTTCTTTCATTGATATTCCACGATTAAAGTGTTCTATGTCAATAAAAGTATAATTATTATCCTTTTCGCTATCATATTTACCAACTTGTTCCATATTCTCTTTCATTAAATCTTTGAAATATCGAACCCATTTATCGGGAGCTATTTGATTACATTTATCATCCTTAACATCATGTTTACCATCTTTGAATTCCTCTATGGTTTTCCAAAATGCTTTCGGGTCATTTTTTCTAGTTTCATTACACCTCTCACCAATTTATCCTTATATTCTCGTTTCTTTTTACGTATAACTGATTTATATATTTTTCTTAATCTATACAATTCTTTAATATTTCCATCTGTTGGGCATTGCCCTACTAGTACTCCAATATTTCTTATTCGTTTTTTCAAACATTTACAATCTGTATCAAACCATTTGTTCTTCACCTTCTTGGTCTTATAAATATCAACTATTTTTTTAACAATATCGTTCAGGTAATCTTTGTTGCTATTATACTCTCTAAGTTTTATTCCCATAACATGTTTTATTTCTTGTTCAACTCCAACTGAGCTCATGTGTACCTTAAACTTTTCAGCAATAATATCATTCCATTAAGGAGTCACGGGAATTGGTTCTAGATTCGTAATATCTTCGTTATCGTTCAACACTCTTACCATGTCTAATGCAACACATATTTGACAATGATCAGAAAACTCTGTTAAATCTTGAACCTTAAAAAACAATACTTTTTTTAATAACTCTACATCTATACTTCATCCTAGATCTACAATACAGAAGTCGATTGTCGGAGCACCGTTGTACTGGTAACACGTCAATTTCCCCATACTATCACCCACTGTCCTACCATTTAGAATACGCATCTGACTTGACTTTGCCCCATGCATCAGTTTTTTCATATTTTTGGGAATTTCTGTCCCTCATAACATTATCTACTTGGTAATTTGCTGGTAGGAAATCATTAAGCTCGTCATTATCATCGTCCTGAATGAAATCTTTATCCATTTGGGCATTTACGTGGGCATTCATATCCCCCATTATCATAACATTCCCCATTTTTTTAAAATTAGCTACGTCCATCTCAATTTTTTCAAAAATTGATTCTTTATTATTTCTACTTATGTTATATTTTGAATTTTCTGAAGGTGGTCTATACACAAAACATATATAAATATCCGCCATCAACTTGAAACCTTTTTTTCTAGTTTAATCCATACATAATCATAATCTCCACTTTTAACAAATTTTACAATATGTCTCAACTTTTCTTTCACATAAACTGCCATTCCTCCATGTATAGATTTACCTAACCTTGGTCGAATAAGTTTTTTCTTTAAACTGTACCCATTTATATCGATATTATCACTTTCCATTGCTTTAATTTCACTCAATGCAAAAATATCAGCTGTTATTTCGTTGATAAATGTATCGTCTTCTAGTTTCGACAATCGACTTCCATCCTCCCTTTTAAAGAGACCATGTACATTATATGATGCTACCTCGACGTTAGATATAACCATGTCTGTTCTATTATAAACTATGAATATATGTTATTATGTTCAGCTAACCAGAAAATCTACTCATGAAGTGTTTTTCAACTATACTTTTTCTTTTCAAGTACAATTATACCTTTTTTCTTTTCAAGTACACACTTGCAGTTTTCATGCAAATCAACTGTAATTATACTTAATGAAGTCATGCATCGAATATATCTTAATAAACCTTACAGCTATAGAAACAAAAACAAAAAATAAAAAATAACTATAACATGTTTGTCTTTCATGTCAGAACTGAATATCGTTCTTAACGTAGCACTGAATTATTGTCTTTTATATTCAGCGCCTGTTCTGTACAACCTTATTTAGAGCTTCAATCAAGAGATCTAAACTACTCTGGCCTTGACACTCGTCGCGACTATCATATACGTGCTCGGTTCTATCAAACCTCTTGTCAGATCTATTTTCTCGATCGTTGGGCCATCTACCGTTTATCGTATCTCCTCTTCTATCTTCATTGGTGTTTCTCCCCCTATTTCGGTCTACATTCCATCTGTGTGTGAAAGGTTGTATGTTTTTCGTGTCATTGTCCATGAACTGTCGCCTGTTTTGTGCACTATCCCTTTTAACTCTCGGGACACCCATCACATATTGTACTTTGTACTTGATGTTGCCGGCTAATAAGTATGTCCCTTCGTATTTATTCAAATGGCAGTGTGTTTTCCCGAATTCTTTGTATTGTCGGTTTAGAAAGCCATCTTTATCTCCAAATTCGTGGTTCATAATGAAATGTACTTTTTCAGTGTTCTTAAGTCCCTGGCTTATACGATCTTTAAATATTGCGATGTCCTCATTTAATCGTCTATCTTCCGTCGGGCATGGTAAAGATATAATGAGATTCTTGCAGTCTTTTGCCGTGTTTCTCGCCCATTCTATATATTCATCTGCAGCCGTTTCTGGGCTTCCATGCTGTCTTATGTCGTTTATTCCCGTGTGGTTTACTATCGTTGTGTTAGTGGTAACTGTGGTACTGACATTTTCGAGTTTTTCTTTTGTACCTTGTAACGTATATGTAGCGTATTGTTTTACATTGTGAGAGTCCAGTCTCAGATCTTGAGCCCATCGTCTGATACAATAGGTGCAAATATCACATTTGTTTCACTGCCATAAGTTGCATATCATTGAAATCACCGGGGAAAGTTGAAAATGAAAGACCCGATTATACCACGAGTACGATTCAATAGGACCCGATGCTACCGCCTGAGTATTCCGATTATACCGTGAGTAAAACCCGATGAGGTAGTGAGTAAGCTTTCGAATGATCATACAAAACATGAAGTATATCACAAATATTCCTGTTAATTTGATATAATTCCGGCAGCACTATACGTCAACGTCTGTGTCCTGCGAAGTTCTTTAAAAGATTGAATTCATGCTTTCACTCGAATCACCATAATTTTCATTGTTGATGATATCACCACTTCTATCTGACTATGCTCATAATCCAATGAGTTTGGTACGTGTTATTTTGTATCTACCAAGACGGTAAACATATGAAAAATAGTTATATATTTTGATTGGTCTAAAATGTGCAAAGTTTACCCGTTATGCTCATTCGATCTCAATATTGAATAAAATAAGATATCAGTAGAAAGGCTACTAAAATGAAAAAAGGTTGACCAGTAGAAATTAGGAACGTGGCACATATTCGTTTTTCGAACCTTGATTTAATTGCCTTTATTGGAAGGGTTACTCGTTATTGATACTATTGTAACATTTTGACCCAGACTGACACAACAGAAATTAGGTCTCAATATTGTATAAAATAAGATATCAGTAGAAAGGCTACTAAAATGAAAAAAGATTGACCAGTAGAGGTTAGGAACGTGACACATATTCATTTTTATCAATAAATATGGATAATAATTGATTTAAATGCAATTCTTTCGCTCTCAAGTTTGACTAAAATATCAGTACAACGGCTCCTAAAATGAAGAAAAATCATTCATAATTGATTTAAACGCAATTCCGCGCTTTTCCTATCCTACAATGTTGATAGTCTAATTTCTGTTGTGTCAGTCTGGGTCAAAATGTTACAATAGTATCAATAACGAGTAACCCTTCCGATAAAGGCAATTAAATCAAGGTTCGAAAACTCCTAAAAGTAACAATAACACTATTTCATCATCAGCATGACATAGACTCGACTATATAATCGGATCTTAACAGATTTCACTCAAGTAATGTTCGGATTCTGATGAGATCATTTACTCAAGATATTTTCGGATCTTTATAATGTTACTCGTCGATCTCATCGGGTCCGATAACATCGGATCTTTTAGGACAAAGTTTATGTGAAGATTTTGCTGTTCAAAAGTGCTATTTTGACCTAATATTTTGACACTTAATATATTATACATATGACATACATTTACCGGCCCAAGTATGTCTTATGTATGGCTCATTATTAATTAAAGCGAGTATGATGAGAAAAACAAATCAAAAACCATTATACGTTTAACTTATCTCTTAATTTGGACATAACAAATATATTTCAACTATGATTCAAGGCCAGTATTCCGCCTGTTAGAACATCAACGATTCTAAACATCCAAGGAAATAACCCAGATGCGAGTAGAAATAATCTTGATTTACGTCATTAAAAATTCAAAATCCAGTCAAAGTAATATAATATTTGAAATCTACATGTAAAATTACATTTAGAAATGTGGTTTTAAAAAGTGTTTATCAACTTTGAAAAATTAATTTTCTTTGAAAATGTGACTTCTAGCTCGGGGAGATTCCCCATAGACCCCATGCTATAAAATCACAAAAAATGAAATATCTTTTCTTTTAGTGGACAGATAATATTTTGCTTTACTGGACATATTTTCATTAGTATAAGTATCAGGAACATAAGGGTTATATGAAAATTGAGCCAATTAAATTGATAATATTCAAGTTTAAGGGAACTTTCTTATATACCTGCCATGTTAATTGACCCGAATCAGCCACCTGGTGGTGAAATTGGTAACTACCTACTCGCATTTGGGTAATTGATAGAGGTCCAATATTACCTTTATTGTCCATTTACGTATGAGATGTAGTTAACCAAACATTTGATAGGCGGTATATGCGTGTCTTGCTCGGCGGTAGGTTGTATATACACGGGAACACTTTCCCCTCGTGTAACTGATTGCAGAGAGGCAATTCGGTGCCAGTTTGCGGCCAGTCTCGTATTAGTAATTTTTGGTGCTGTTGAAACTGAAGCCCGGGAATGCAGTAAAGAAATTCACGCTTCTTGTGCTATATCTCTCATCGATCATCCATCGTTTTCAGCTTTAGTCAACCCAAGGGGATGCACAAATGTACTTTTTTTATAGTTAGTTACATACTTTATTGTCAAACTATGATACATAAATTATACACCAACTGACACTTTAACAAGTGTATGAAGTTGTTTTAGTGACAAAAATGAAAATTTAATAATAACTATACATATTGATAGCATATATATGCATCTAACTTATGGCTAGTGGTGGTGGGTTGTGGCTGCCAATGTGTGTTAACTCTATTTCAGTTTAGGAAAAAATGTATGGATGGAAAGGTAGATGAGGTGACAATATATAATTATATTTCAGCAATTAAGTTTTTCTTTCTATTCATTTTAAATTGAAGTAAAGAAGGCAAAAATCTGACATGATCTGAGATAGAATTCCAGATTCTTGGACCCTGTACTTTGATTGAATATAACCCTATTTTTGTTTTGTAAGCCCTAGCATGTAAATCATGACTTCTTCTGGTAGGATAATTGTGAAAATATTCATTTTGATTAAAATAATCATTATATAGTTTTGAATAAACAGGTTCCTGGTAAATACAACAATAGACAAAATTCGAAACATTAAATTCATACACCTGGTTTACAGGTAAAATGTTGTACTTCTTAAAGAGAGGTGCTGAATGTGCCATTATTGGCTGGTTGTCTAATATTCGAAGGAATCTCTTTTGAAATAGAAGTAGAGAATGCAGCTCATTTGTATGAGCATTGCTATGGCCACCCCAGATTAAATTACAGTAATTTATATGTGAGTATATCAGGGAATTATAGATTGCCAAAAGACGAAAAGGTGGCGAATCTTATATAAGAGACCAATTGTTCTGGATATTTTTGCTTCTATATGTTTAATATGTTCTTTCCAGGTAATATGTTCATCAACAATGACACCTAAAAAGTTGATAGATTTTACTCTTTCAATTTGTTTCCCGGACATATCAATTTTAATATCTCTAAAGATTTGTCGTTTCTGTTTATTGAACAAGATAAATTTTGTTTTAGAATAGTTTATTGACAATTTATTTGCTTTGAACCAATCGTCCATAAGATCAAGTTCATCATTAACCTTTTCTATTAGAGATTTCAAATCTTTATCTGAGGCCAACAAATTAGTGTCGTCAGCAAATATTACGCTTTTAAGAATATTGGAAACCTTAAACATATCATTTACATATAATATGAATAATGTCGGCCCAAGGACTGAACCCTGGGGCACACCGCATGATATACTTTGTAAATCAGAGTCAATATTGTTATATGATACAATTTGCTTTCGATCTTTTAGATATGATTTAAAAAGAGAAAGTTCAGACCCTTGAATTCCATAAAAATTAAATTTATCGAGAAGGATTTTATGATTAATGGTGTCAAAGGCTTTAGACAAGTCTAAAAAAAACCAAGCGAATATTCATTGTTCTCCAGCGCATGTCGTATGTTTTCAACAAAAGTTAAGATTGCCATAAAGGTAGAGACATTTTTCTGAAAGCCATACTGATGTATATATAATATTTCGTTTTCTGTGATAAAATTACAGAGCCTAAAGTTAATAAGTTTTTCTAGAAGTTTAGAAAAAACTGGCAAGACTGAAATTGGTCTATAGTTTGAGAAATTGTCTTTTTGACCTTTTTTGAAAATTGGTGTTACCTTGGCTATTTTGAGTTTATCCGGGAAAATTCCCTGTTGGAAGGATTTATTGAATATCAAAAGTAAAGGCTGTATAAGTTCATTTTTTGCATGTTTTACAATAATCGGTTTAATATTATCAAGAGATGCTGCCTTGTCTTTCAAAGTTTGTATTAATAATGACAATTCTGTTTCATCAACTGGTGTTAAGTGAAATCTATTTTCAAAATGTCCCATATTACTAATATATTCATTTGGTGTTCTGTTTGACTCTGGAATTTTAGAGCTTAATTTTAATCCAATTGAAGAAAAGAATGAGTTGAATTTATTGGCAATCAACTTTTTATCATTTACTGCAATACCATCGACCAGAAATTCGTTTTGAACCACTGTATGAAGTTTTTTTCTATTTAAAATGTCAGAGATAATATTCCAGGTTTGTTTAATATTTCCAGATGCAGTTTCAAATTGATTCCGATAGTGGTTTTTTTCTACAGCTCTCAAAATAGCTCTGAACCTTGCTTTATTTTTATAGTTTCTTTCATTTTCTTCACTAGGGGTCTTCATAAATTTACGATAAAGATTATTTTTTGCTTGGCTGATGTGATAATCCCATTTGTAATCCATGGCTTAGAAGTATCAACAAAAAGTTTCACTTTCTTTAATTTAAGAGGAAAAGATTCATTGTATATGTTTTGAAAAATATCTGAAAATATTTCAAAGCAATCATTTACATCATCTGTAGTTTGCAAAATATCCCAGTTTAAAACACTCAACTTTTGTTTAAAATTTCCAATACTCTGCTTATCAAAAATTCTATATGAAATGTCTTTGCTTGTGGACTTCCTCAATACAGTACTAGTTAATGCAAATACAGGAAAATGATCAGATATGTCCATAATTATTACATCACCATGCTTTATGTTATTTATATTAGTAAAAATATTATCAATTAGTGTAGCAGAGTGGGATGTTACTCTAGTAGGACGGTAAATAAGGGGATGGTGGTTAAATGAATAAAGCAAGTTCAAGAAGTCTTTAGTGGGGTCATGTAATTCATGCTTAAAAAGGTCAATGTTGAAATCCCCAGCCAAAACTGATAACTTCTTAGACTCGTCTACTTTAGACATGAAAGCCTTTAAGTTGATATTGAATTCATTTATGTCTATTTGTGGTGGTTTGTAAATGGCAGTAATTAAAATGTTTTTTGAAGAATTATTTAATATTTCTACTGATAGGGAATCACAATTAACATCATCAAATTTTAGATCTGATCTTGACTTGACATTAATGTTTTTTAAGGTAAAAATAGCTACACCACCACCTTGTTTGTCTTTCCTAGAACGATAAAAAGCATTGTAATTTGAAAATAGTGGATTGTATATACTTTCTGTACCATCTTGCAGCCATGTTTCAGATAAGACAATCACTTTCGGTAAATTTTTAGCCATTTGAGCAAGAAATAATCTAATATCATTTACTTTACTGGGAAGGCTACGAGTGTTGAAGTGAATTATAGAGAAATCATGATTTGCATTTGTATTTAATATTGATTCAAGTTGGTTTAATGTTCTATAATTGCAATTTAAAATCCCTTCATTCACATTGTCATTGAATAAAGTATTTGCTTCTTCAGCAATTGTTAAGTTTTCTAATGTAGGATTGAAGATTCTATTTTCAAACATTTCCATCAAATTTCCACGGGGGACAATTTCAAGAAATTGATTTTCATCAATTACATCAAAAAATGGCAATTCCTTCCATACACCAGCATTTGACTCAAGCATAAGAGGATATATACACAAAGTTCATCCACAACTCACCACCACATAGAACCAAAAGTGTATTAGTGATCATAGGCAAAAGTGAATTTCTAGCTCCTGAGAAATTTTCAAATCGTAATTGCTATAATATAATATGTAATATGTGACAGGATTAAATATAGTTTATATCATTACTAATATCAAACCATGCACGAATAATCTTATGATAGAAAAGTGATATATATCACCCTATGCAGACAGAGCCTGTGGGAAATATTGGGTGCGGCGCAAATGAGCGGAGGGTGCGGAGCTAACGGTCATTTTTAAATTTAAAATTGGGATATTTCTGAAACTAAGCCGTTTTGGGACTTCAAATATACCAAGATATGTGTATTTGACACCAAATACCAATAAAATTGTGAAAATAGTAGTGCAATTCATTTAATAGCGACGCAGTATGCCTTAAACATTTCCCAGACCTATATATTTTGAGACTATCCTTTTAATACTGCGTCCCCAGCATTCATAAAAAATGGTGTTCAAGATACACTACCCATGCAAATTATTTTTGCATCTTGGAAGCCAGGCAGTATCTGTGTGATTTTATAAAAATTCGGAAATGTTCTTCAGATATGAGCCCCCTCTAAATATTGGGTGCGGAGCTACGTTTATGGAGCTGCTCCGCACCCAATATTTAGAGGGGGCTCATATCTGAAAAACATTCCGAATTTTTATAAAATCACACAGATACTGCCTGGCTTCCAAGATGCAAAAATAATTTGTATAGATAGTGTACCTTGAACACCATTTTTCATGAATGCTGGGGACTCAGTATTAAAAGGATAATTTCAAAAGATATAGGTCTGGGAAAGGTTTAAGGCACACTGCGTCGCTATAGAATGAATTGCGCTACTATTTTCACAATTGTATTGATATTTGGTGTCAAATACACATATCTTGGTATATTTGAAGTCTCAAAACGGCTTAGTTTCAGAAATATCCCAAATTTAAATTCATAAATGACCGTTAGCTCCGCACCCTCCGCTCATTTGCTCCGCACCCAATATTTCCCACAGGCTCTGTCTGCATAGGGTGTATATATACAAAATTTAATTTCCCTCTCCCAAAATCATTATTTTGAAAGAAACATGACTATTTGATACCTTACATTTTAGGCAAGGGTCATTAATAAAGCCCAATATTCAGATCACACTTCCATATAAGGCCCTAACAACCAATTTGTCTGTTTACCAAATTCACTCAAAGAAAGGAAAAAACTCTGAAACAGGCATCAAATTCCTGTTTATCATAACAAATTTACAATAAGAACAATAATTTGAATTCATGTTGAAATGAGAAAAATACAGTCTTTCCTTTAACAATATCACAGACAATTTAATTGTAAGGTCATTGTAAAGTCACTTTATTATCAAGTTGTAAGGGTTCTCCAAGGAAATTCACTGTGATTCATTTTCACAAAAAACAAAACAAAACAAAAACCACTCAACTCAATGTCAATATTGCAATATTGTAATAATATAGCATGGAGTGAATATAGGTTGTAATGTAAAAATAACTCAGTGTTTATGTTAGGATTGTCCACCTTATAATCATAGGCAATGGACAATTGCCAAAAAGTTTCTGGTTGCAGAAAAATGTTTGGGATGTACCATTTGTAGTCAAAGTTTACATCCTATTTAGAGTCATACAAATAGAATGAACATTACTAGAGTTGATCAGTTAATGTGAGTGCACTAGGACCCTGTATAGTAGGTGAACTTGCACTTGGTGCAACTGACTTGTTTCCACCTGGTGGTGTAAATGATGAACTTGCACTTGGTGCAATTTGCATATTTGCACTTGGTGGTGTAAGTGGACCAGTGTACAAGACATTATTTATGTACAACTTGTCACCATTGAGGACAGCTTATGCCCCGGCTCTCCTGGATTCTATCATTATCGGCACTAGCTTCTTCCTACGCTCCCTTATCTCATCAGGATATTGCTGTTGTATAGCATAATCAGAGCCTTTGAGATTTTTCGCATTAAACATCAGCAGATCTTTAGCATGGGGGTTGTTAAAGTGAATCGCAATGGGGCGAGGTTTAACTGGATTTTCACGATTTTGGGGGATGTACTTTCCAATTCTGTGGAAACGGTCAAAGCCAGTGGTTGCTATGGGGATTTCACTATCCTTTAGTTTCATTTGATCGTGAATGAATCCTACAATCTTGTCCCGAAGTTTAATGGGATTACGTTCTCCTCTAGAAGATTCTCCATCTTCTTCAGGGATGTTATATATGATAATATTGTCTCTCATTGAGCGCATCTTCAAATCTAGGATTTGTTGTTGTTGGGAGTGTACAGTGTCATAGAGAGATTTGATATCGACTCGCATTTTTTCCCCCTGTTGCTTGAGGTGACGAATTTCTGTAGATGCTGCCTCCATGGAGGTCTTTAGACATTTAACATCATCGTGTATTACATCTATGGATTTCCTCGTATCAAGAAGAAGGGGATGGATATCTGCCAATGTCACCGGGTCATCGATATCAGATGAAGAATTGCGCTACTAATTCATTTATAAACACAGAACGTTACATATTCGCTACTCAGAACACTAGCCGATATTTTATCTTTATTCCCATTATCAGGTTGAGAATAAATACCTTCGTAAACTTGATTGGGTAGATTCTAGAAGGATCCATGCTGGATATGTCTCCGCTGAGGACACAATCGCCAAAATCGTTTAGAAGTATGGTGCGCCAAGATTCATGACGATTATAAGCATCGGCGTCAAACCTGGTCTCAAAGACTGGTATAGAATCCTTGTCATCGATTTGCTGTATACAGTATCGGTATGGACCGTCCCCTGTTTCATCTGAGGGAAAATATGGTTTGCGTAAACCCACTCGTTATAGCGCCCATGGGCGTTAAACAGAAAAATATTTCAAAAGAACACCCAAATGCACTTAAAATTATAAGGACGCAAATGTTTGAGACCGGAGAAAACTGTATCAATCTACAACCTTATTTCACATCCAAAACTTTAGAGTGTACTTATAAAATATCTTTCTGTTTAACGCCCATGGGCGCTATAACGAGTGGGTTTCATCGCAAACCTCTAGGTGCACAAGAGTATCTAATGGTTATTATCAATCACTTTTTCAGTCGTCCAATGACTAAACGGCATCAATTTTGTTACTGATTACTCTAAAATCTTAAATCTACGGGTTTTTCATTCAATTTCGAAAAACTATGCTTCCTTACCATTGGTTGCGATTTTCCCACTCTCCAATGCGTCGAGTAAGTGTTTTCCATACATAACCCCACGCTGTATTTAAAACATAATACTATTCAAAATACATACTATGGTCCCTCGGGTAGATATATTGTATTTCCCTCAGGATATACCCTGTATCCAAAACCTCCCATTAAATAAATAACGATGTATTTTAAACATATTATTCAAAATACACACTACGGTCCCTCGGGTAGATATATTGTATTTCCCTAAGAATATGCCCTGTATCCAAGATCCCATTGAATAACCAGCTGCATATATTGTCTTGCAACAAGTCTCTGTACTTCAATGTTCTATCCGTTTTATTGAGAATGTTGTCTTCAGGCAAATTCGTCTTAGTTCGTATTGATACCCTGTATACAAATGGGACCCACATACTACGGAGGGCAATACCTGGTCATCTTTCAATGATTTTTACAGCATGTATTGCCCACAGGGCAAGGGCAATATATTCCTGCAAAAGTCATTGAAAGTGCAACGCGTATGTATTGTTCGAACATAGAATGCAATTTTTATTTTATCATTCTCTGCGATTTATTTACTATTTACAATCCCAAAATCCACATTCCATCGATATCATAGTTCAATGGGGGAGCTAAGGTTGCCAAACTTATGGAGGGGAGTGTATGCTGGATACTTTTGATCACGTGGTACTGCATTAACCAATGAAAAACGTAGATTCTATTATTCTAAACGTATCCCTTACCTGAGCTCCCTCTTGGAAGTTACCGTCACTATAAGTACAACGTTCAGTGGCAGTGCAGCTTTCATGACTGACTTTTTCAAGACAACCGCTCGAAACCCATCTTTCCTGCTGGAAAACACTTGGCAAGTAGCATGTTAGTCTTGGGGCACTAGCGAGAACGGTCTGGGCTTATTATAAAAAGCCTCATTTTGAGAAAATCAAATCTGACTGAGGCTACAGAAATTATAGCTGCATGCTGTCTCTTCTCTACTGGCAATTCTTAAAAAGGTTGCTAAGGCAGCCATTTTGAATCACAGATTTTATGTCTGTGAAAAATCATTTCACATCAAAAGTCTCTTTTTACAATTATGCATAACTAGTCACTATATTATGCTTTAGAAATTGATCACTTAGAAGTCCTTACGCGATTTGATATGCTCAAAATTAAAAGTAATGCTGTAACATTTTTCTATTTTAAAAATGTGATGTTTTCAACTACAATGTGCATTTTTGAGCTATGATATCTTCAAAAAGGTTAATGTCAAAGTCGTTTTCCGTGATCCTGTTATGCTAAGAGGGTAAAATGGCAGTCACGCTTGCAGTGTAGGCTCACGGTTCGCAATCGGGTGGCTTATTTTGGGCATCATTTTTTCAATTTTTTAATTCTATGCGTAATGGCCGATGGGGTATATCCATCTTTAAAAATATTTGTTTGCCCACCGTGTATGCATGCTGTGCCCTAAAGTATTCACACGGTGGCAAACGGCGACCCTACCCCGGGGACCCTACATGGGCTAAGTGTGACAATGCAAAGCAATACCTCATCCAGGTCGTCGCCAAAGTCAATGCGAATAAAGTGAACGCCACTATTTGGATGCATGACCTCTGTCACAGTATTATCATCTGCCATAGAGTTGGAATATCGACTCACAAAACTCCAGAGTTTCAGAATGTTCCCATTGCCCCAGGTCCACGCTTCTGGGCAAAATGATGGTTTGCTCCTGACCTTTACTCCACTGGACCGAACATAGTAACACCCTATCGAAATATGATACAGTGAATACGAGGCCGTTGTAAGAGAAAGTACCGCCCCCTGCTCCGACCGCCTGTTTGCCCATGGTCGTGTTGGCCATTGAAACTAAAACTACTCTTAATACGGAAAAGTTGTTACACGTCGCACGAAACTGGGGACAATTAGAGTAACATTATGGCGTCAAAACCATAACAATACAATGGCCAGTATAGGGCGCAATCAGCATTATAACGTCAAAAACGACAAGCGTTACATTTTGTCAAGTTTAGTCAACCTAAAAATAAGACACTTTATTCTTATTCAATCCTGGTGAAATTCACAGAGCAAGAAGATCTCGAGGACAATATTTCTCAAATGTTTTTGATTTTTGAAAAACGGTCAGGAAATCCACTCGGGGCGTTAGTAAAAATTGATATGTATGGGATTTGTGGTATAAAATCGATGCGTTACATTTTTTCAAGTCTCTGAAAGCAACTCTTATTCTCTTATTATTTGAAAAATAAAGAAATCGGTTATTGTTTTGTAAATTTCGCCATGACAATATTGTGCAGTTAAATTTTTTTTGAAATCAGACCTAAATTAGTAGGTTAAATAAAGGTAAACTTATTGCTTGTCTCCCTCGCCTTCAAAACCTTACACAATTTTGAAAATCTTAAAAGCGTTCATATAAGACGATTTGAACTGTAGCCGCTAGGCAATTGCGACGTCATAAAAGCACATGTTTCAATGAATAAAATGTGAAATTTTAGTAAAATTCTGATCAGTATTTCAAAAGTTATCCTGATTTCAACGAACCGTGTAAGCGTGAAATGTTACGCCTTACAGCGTATTTGACGATGTCGGAGTACATTTAACTTAAAAAATATGGTAGACCCAATCACACTTTTCAAGGAAAAATAATTTCAGTGAAATGCGAATAAAAAATACTTCAAAATGATATATAATGCATATAGTTAGCTTTTTAAATAAGGCAGATATTAACGCTTAAAGCTGAGATTAGCCCGTATTTCCCGAATTGTCCCCAGGTCCGTGCACGTCATATGTACTATTTATAGATTAGAGATAGGGTGTATTTTATGAGAGGGAACGGGTCAACAAACCTTGTTTCTGTGGTTGACATCGATGATGAGTTTGTGCACACTTCTTCCTTGGATCTAGAAGAGTGACATGGTGATGTAGAGATGTAATAGACTAGATGCGAGTAGAAATGATCTTGATATAGGTCATTAAATATTCAAAATTCAGTCAAAGTAATGTCATATTTGAAATGCACATGTAAAAGTACATCTAGAAATATGGTTTCGAAAATTGTTTATCAACTTTGAAAATTTAGTTTTTTTTGAAAATGTGACTTCTAGTTTGGGTTGATCCCCCATAGACCCCATGTTACAAAATCACAAAATACCTTTTCTTGTATTGGACTGATGTTAACAAATTCTTTTACTGGACATATTTTAATTTGCATAACTATACATAAAGGTTTTTGAAAATTGAACCACTAAAACAGATGTAATTTAAGTTAAAGGGAACTTTCTACTATTACCCGCCATGATATCTGACCCGAACGACCACCTGGTGGTAAAACTAGTAACTACCTTCTCGCATCTGCGTTATTAATTAGTCATATTTGCTACAAGGCGACCGTACGGCGGCCGTAGCTTCAAAAGATCGATATAGTAAATCTACATCGCACTGCCTGTTGAGATCAGATGTGACTGGGGCATAAGCAAGCGAACAATTGCAAAGACTAGCCGCGTGACACAGTTCCATGTAAAGATACGTGATAATACCGTGCGAGACAGTGGAGAGGTTAAGCTACCGTATAAAATCCAAAACGCAACTTAAACGTATCAATCGGTCCTATACAAATACATGTAGAGTTCACACATAAATAGCCGTTCAGCTCTAGTGTTTGTTTAGACTACACCATAGCTTGTAATGATTACATAGTATCCCATTGATGAAGTTCAATAGCTGGTTCTCTAATACATATTTTAAACGAGCTCGTTTCGTAAGATTATTGGAGTTAAATCATGCGTAACATACATCATCCTCTTCAGAAAGAATTATACTCTGCATCGAAACCAAAATTGCAAGGATAGTATTCAACAGACATGAGTATAATGATTCCCGTTGATAGCAACGTGAAATTTCTAAATCTCCCGTTCTAAACACGCAACTTTGAAGTTGAACGGGTATCTGAAGTAGACTAAGGCGATACAATCCTATGTTGATTCAATGTACTTTGCGTTTACGTATACGTTTTGAAAAACCGTATTTGCTTAACCTCTCCATTAATAACTTATGCAGACGTACTTTTTTCAAAGTTCTAAACAAGTTTTACAATTCAAGTGTTACCTTACCGGATGTTCCTTGGGCTAAAGGGTAACTATGCTCGTCCATGTCAATGATTTCGAATCTTAAGTCTTCGGAGAGTGTTTCTACCATTGGTTGCCGCGGTTCGTATATTCCCCTTGAAGTGACATGTACATGTATTTCTCCGACACCATTTGGTTCTTGCATTTGGAAGGAACCTGAAAGAAAATAATTTTCAGCCCGGCACAAACAAATCGTTTATTTTATAAAGTTTTAAAATCTTTTATAAATCCTAATTAACTCTTTGTGGCATATAATCGGGATGTTTTAATACTATGTTACGGTCGGATGACTTACCTCTAGTAGGGACACTGTATTCATCAGGGATTATTCTGTCAACATTTGGATGTCCAAACCCACCATTTGGAATACCATCAATCAGCCACTCAGTATTTATGTCAACATGCTCATTGTTGGGTTTACCATCATGATTATTGTTGGATGCACCGTCATTTGTATTGTCGGGTGAACCGTCATTTGATTTGTGGGGTGTGCCATCATTTGTGTTGTAGGGTGAACCGTCATTTGTGTTGTCGGGTGAACCGTCATTTGTGTTGTCGAGTGCACCGTCATTTGTGTTGTCGGGTGAACCGTCATTTGTGTTGTCGGGTGAACCGTCATTTGTGTTGTCGAGTGCACCGTCATTTGTGTTGTCAGGCGAGCCGTCATTTGTATCGTCAGGTGAACCGTCATTTGTGTTGTCGGGTGAACCGTCATTTGTGTTGTCGGGTGAAGCGTCATTTGTGTTGTCGGGTGAACCGTCATTTGTGTTGTCGGGTGAACCGTCATTTGTGTCGTCGAGTGAATCGCCCTTAGTGTTTTCGGGTGTACCGTCATTTGTATTGTCAGGTGAACCGTCATTTATATCGTTGTGTGTACCTTCATTTGTATTGTATTTGTCAAGTTTATCCTCAGACTGTGTGTGGATCTCTAAAATATAATTGTTTTCAATGGAGTTCAAAAGTGGTTAAAAATCAAAAGACTGTTGCACACCGTTTAAATCGCTTAAAAATCAAGCAAATGATGTTTGAGATAATAGAATTTGAAATAATACTTACGACAGAGTGGTGGCTTGTAAGGTAGATACTTCTTTACAAAAAGCTAGCTATTCTATACGTTACCTTGATTTAATGTGAATACTTAAGGCCGTTTACTATCGTACTTCTAATACATTCTTCAGTCATCCCAAAATGATTGATCTAGAGCGACATAAGTAAAGCAATGAGCACAGACGACTGATTAACAAAAACAAAACAAAACGAAGCTCAGCGAAACATTTCACGAGACGTACGAGACAAAAATAAATCCAATCACCAAAGCACAATATTAGGGAGTTTAAGCATGCATATAAAATCGAAACGCCAACCTATACGCCCATACAAATACATCGCTTAAATATTTTCCGTTCACGTTTAGGTTGTGAAAAACATTGAAAGCTTAAACTCCCAAATATACTGACATATACTCAAAAGCGATGAAATAATTGTGTATTGATATAAATGCAGCTTTTGTATATTGATCTCAATAAACAAGAACAATAAGATTTCAGAATTGTCGAATATCCTCTATTTGCTATCCTTATTCAATTTGCTAGTACGCTATTTTCTGTAATCGTGAAACCAAATATTCTTATATTCAAGTGCGACTTGTTCCATGAGAATACCGTCGAAAAGGACTCTCGTTCACAAAGGCATTCTAATGAATAAAGCCTTTTGAAGAAGGATCATCAATATATTGTTTTAAAATGCATATTAATGATGAAAGTAAAACAATGAATATATTAAAACACTACTTTTGAAGATATGATAATGAATTATGCAGAAATTGATTACTTGAAATTGAAATGATATTCACTGTCGATATACAAATAGTCACTGTCATTAAAATCTGTCTTTAACAGCGTTAACCATCAAATTTCATTGAAGCCTTAATTTGCATGTGTCCGGATCAGACATTTGTATGAAGACTAAATTTGTTTATCGATTGCCCGACCCGGAGATTACGGATGTACATGAATATAACCCTTTGCGTTCATTTGATCCAAGAGGTAACATTCGCGAATTCAACTGACGACTGAGCCTCCCCCCTAGGGTGGGCCCAGAAAAAAATTGGGCCCGAAAAAAGGCCGTAAGGCCCAAAAAGTGGGCCTTTTGGTCATTATTAGGCCTTTTAAGGCCTTATTTTTTAAACTTCAGGTCAAGAATGGACCTCAAAATTTCATTTGGGCCCACTTTTGGGTTTTAGGGACCCAAAATTCTTTTCGTGCTTGTTTTTCCCTGACCTGAAATTTGCCCCCCGCCTTGTTGGTTCCTAGATCCGCCCCTGTAACCTTTAAACCCTTTATGACCAACTCATTTCAATATCAGACTGTCAGACTATCATGTTGACAATCGGCACCGGCGTTGGCGATCACTTGATGATCTGGGGCTTATAAACAAGTATCATTCAAATAAGTATATCCCCAGGGGCGGATCCAGGATTTTGTGTTAGGGGGGGGGGGGCGTGTGATAATAACTGTGAGCGAATTGAAAAAAGAGTCAAATTATGTAAAAAGCGATGAGGCAGTGCGAACTAAAAATGTTCAATTCACCACCGGGTGGCAATACTGCAATAAACTGAGATGGCGTTACTATGAAGACAATCAAGTGTGTTTAAATTGCTTCGCTCCCGGGCAGTTGCAGTAACATAGTCTTTGTTTTCGTGCAGTGTAAGTTGGGAGGTGCGCCCTCTTTCGTACTCTACGCCATCTTGGATTGAAAAAAATCAAATATTTAAATTATTTCGTATTTTCTATTTTCTTAAACATTGACACAATGAAGAGTATCAGGGTGAGTGTTGTTAGAACAGGATGTATCAAAATAAATATTTTTTCTTGTTATAAAATTGATTGATGGGTAGAATATTGAAATATATGAGTATGAACCTTTACTGAAATCTTGCACGTTCAGAAAATAAAAATCTGATTTGACCTTGAGATTTTAGCTGAATTTAGCCGTTGTAATGCAGATCAAATACAGTTATCTGTTGCTTGATTAATGGGGGGCCATTAATGAAATTTAATAACGGAAGCACTCTTTGATGTTTACATGATGAACTCCAGTTTGCATGGTTCAAAATATACCAGGTTACATGAAGGCTACACCTTACCTTATTCCTACGCTTATCATAAACTGAAGCCCTGTTTGTTTTATTGCTTTTTACTCTCATGGACTGTATTTTACTAGGTCTACTTAATCTAGTACCATGATCATCTCTTCGTTCTGGTCTTGCGCACACAATAGGGGACTACAATAGGGACTACATAGTATAAAAACAATTATTATGGCGCCTAAGCTACGCATTCATTTATTTCACCACAAGTAATGCTCTTTAAAAGGCAAAAGTTTGCTCAATAAATATGGAATCAAGATTTAAATATTGAAGTACACTCTACTGGCTGCAGTTTGAGACAGCTGCGTCTTTTGTAGGTGCGCAAGACCAAAACGAAGAGATGGTCTTGGTACCAGATAAAGGTAGATGTACCCAAAAACGTGGGGTTGATTTTTCAAATCACACCCACAACTACTTGTGTATGGAAATCTTGGGGTTGAAAAATGTTGTCAGTAGTTGACACAAAGCTGAATTTGATCTAAATAACCACAAATCTAGCTTATTTTCAGCTGCAAGATTTCAATACACAAGTACTTGTGGGGGTTCATCTCCACATTTTTGGCCAATTTTAGTGGTTATCAACACAGCTGACTTTCAGAATCAGCTGACACATTGTTTCTTTTGCTAAAGGCACTGAAAGGTAAATCTTATCAATCACTGGAAACAATTTAGCGTGTGACTAGAAACCCTGAAGAATGATACACTACTTTTTACATCACTTGACAAACATATTTTGAACATTTTGTTAATTTTCAGGCATTGACAACTCTCAGTCGAAGAGCCATGTCCACACAGCCTTTAGGGCAAATACCAAACAATGCTAAATACAAGAAACTCCAGGAATTACAGAAACATTTCTGTGTAAGTATGCCAAAGTTCATTGTACTTTCACTGACATATAAAGTTTAAAACATGAATAATTTGATAGCTCTGACAATATCACTGCATTGTATTATGACTGGTATTTTGAGTCAGCATTCACATCAGTTTATAACCATTTGTAATTTCTTAAAAATTAATGATCTTTTTTCATGTCAATTATATCTAATAAAAATGTGTAGAGCGGATAGCATCCTCCGAAGCAGGTGTCCAGAATCCGTACCTCCTTCTTTCCCCCTGCTATAACCAATATTGAAGGCCTGTAATTGGAGGATGAGCGTATAGTGTCACTGTATATTTTGCTAATTAAGGAACATTTTCAAACAATTTTCAGCTTGAATTTAAATAAACTCAGTAAATGTTTCAATTTACACTATAAATCATGTATTTTCAGAGGGATGATGGCAAACTAGTGTGGCAAAAGATGGGAACACGTGACACAATGCTGTTCCAAGGCACCATGGCTCTTACCATATTTGGTGTTGGTTTGAGCCTGTACAAAATATTTATCATGTCGTTCCCCCAGAAGTCAGATTAAGGATTGCTTCAACCACACTTAGGAAATATTAACTGTAAATTGTTGTATAATATATAGGATTTGATAGCATACTACTTTCACCTATTATGGATTTTACCTAATAAGGAATTATTGCAGTGTCCCTTTGATATTGATGTTATCATAACTAGAACAGGAGCGAACGTTTCCAACATCCTCATAATCGACATCAATGTCACAATATTTTATTTTTACATGCGCTACTTTACTATTTTTGGGAGTTGAATACTTTCAATGCATCATGTAACTTTAATTGAAACTTGAATACCTTATAAATGAGTAGTCTGACAATTTTTTGTGTAGGGCACATTTCTTAAGATTCTAGAAATGTGAAGATTGTTTGCCAAATCATGGGTGAAAAATAAAGCGTAAAATATTATGTTAGGCCTATTGTTACGTTTATTATTATGAAATGGTGTCAGTTGACTAGTTTTAGGATTTTTGTCTTACTTACTGTATAGAAGAATTATCTTGAGAAAGTCGGAGTAACACAGTAAATGGAGATGATCAAAGAACAATACATGGGCATAGCCAGGGGAGGGGGGGGGTTGCCTTACACCCTTACCCCCCTTTTTTGGGCTTGCTTCACTCGCAGTGATGCAAAAATGTGCACCCTTTGACAATGGCTTGCTGTGCCACTGCAATGTTATATTCTTAATCATAGAAATGCCAAAATAGTTCAAACAACTTTTCCAGAAAAAGTGGAAAAGGCTTAAGATAAAGGATCCGTTACCTAATGTACCTGAAGGTGCCCCCAAAGGTTTCATTGAGAATAGTATGGAAATAGTTACTTTTATCAATTTGGATTAAAACTAAGGTCATTCAGTGCATTTAAGTTTGACTACACAAATCATTCTAAATATCATTTTAGGGGTATTTTAGTCTTCATTCATGATCATTTTAAGTATGTTGCCCATTCCTCAATCGATATATTAGATTATCGTTAAGATAGAACACAAAGGGCAACATACTGAAAACACATATCATAAAAAAACTAAAAACGTAATATATCTTTTGAAAAAATGAACCTTAATAAATGTGTTCTCAACAATAGTAGCATGATCACCTCAGTTGGTAAACAGTAGGCATTCAACCTAAAGGGTATATATTAAAATATCATTAAGGTGGGACACAAAGGGCAGCATACTGAAAGCACAAATCATAAAATAACCCCTAAAATAATATATCATATGATAAAATGAACCTTGTTAAATGTGTTCTAAATAATAGTACCATGATCACCATTATTGTGTAGACTGAAGCTTTAACCTAGGTATTCAACCTAGATACTATGTCAAAACATCATTAAATGTAGAACACAAAGATAGGTAGAACACCAGGAGCAACAGCTGAAAATACAAAACCTAAATTCAAGCTAAATCTAGTTGCGACTTTCCATTGCAATACATTTTCATTTGGCATTGTCAAAGAAATTAAAACAATGATAGATGACATAATGGTCATATGAACACTTAACAAGTAATATTCATTCAAACAAATGACTAGCCGAAACATATTTTTTCGATTATCAAGCTCATTGCTTACATATCACATGTTCTAATAGCATACCCCTTGAACAGATTTTTGAAAAAAACATATTTTAAGTTACCTGTGATTTAATTGCTTTATTGCAAATGACACATGTTTCTTTAATCTTGTTATCATTGAAAACTGAATATATGTCTGTTTAGAGGTTTGAACATGGTGCTCAGAATTATCTATGGGAACCCGGGTTGGATGTCTCTGTGGCGTGATATGTTGACACAATCGTTACTGTAAATGACAGAGTTTGTTGAAAGGTTCAGTCCAGAATGTCTTTCCAAATAAGATTCTCTATTTTTGGAGAAGGTTCTATGTTGCACCTACCTTAAGCAATACATTCAAGGCAGAATGGATTCTTGACTATAATGGCAATTTCAATATGGCCTCCTTTTTTAAACTAACATTTTTGCTATACTTTCATATTGTGTATCTTCCACACTTAGGACCCTCTCTTATTTCATGTTTGAATTATAAAATAGTGTCAATACTAAACAATAAAGGTTAATTCAGAGGGGGTCTGGTTTGTGGAAGTACCTCAATCTGTCAATGAATGGAGAAGGTCATTCACTATTTACAACAAAAACACAATAGGGTGTCTTTCAATGCAATAGGATTACTAACTATTTATGCATGAATGGCACATGAAATGAAGCTTAGTAGATTAGGACACATTCACACTACCCTACCTCGATAGCGCATGCGCGGATTTTTTGGCTTTCAACCACGTCGCTTTTGAGTATTTCGACTGCTTAGTCAAAAGGTTAATACGTTTGGTGCTCGGAGTGAGTCAATATTGCTATTCGCTGAACTTCAGTGGTGCAATAGTGAAGTCCATGTTCCAAGTTATATGATAGTTGAATAAAGAATGTAAATAATATCGTTTTAAATTTTAAAATATTTGATATGTCATAGTACACGGTACACAGTTGCAAAAGTTGATCAAAACAGGGTACAAGGAATGTAAATTGCTCAATAGTACAGGGAGCGAGAAAGTAAGCTGATTAAACAGACATACTATGTCCCGATCTCATGTACATTTACGTTGCAAACAGTGAAAATAATGCTAAAAAGGCCGCCTGTTGATGCTTTGAGGTGTCATCAATTGTTATTTAATCCAAATAAAGTAAACATTATTTTGTAGATTTACATAACCCCTTGAATGGTCTTATTCACCACCGTTCTCAAAAACCGATCATTTAAAATATTTTGTTCAAAATACCATCATTCCACGACTTGAGAGCATTTTGTTCTTCACAATTTGCTGTAGCGCTGATATGACATCGTATTTCTCTATTATTGTAAAAAAACTAATACCAGATCGATGTAATCTTAGATGACGTGTTGAATGTCAGATGTTTTTGGATGGTATCTGCTCCAGCGATTTTGCATTTAATCATGAAACGCTCATCACAAGACACCTCGAAACAAACATTATCCTCTTTGTGACAAGAGGAAAAATGTTTCACAATATGTTATGCCTCACGGCAAAGTAAAGATACATTTCTGGGACGACGTTTTTTTCATCTTAAGATTTTAGAAAAACAATTCGAACATGACTGTATTCACGCCTTCTATAAACTGTAAACAAAGTCAATGCTTCAGTGCTATGCTAGTAATGGCGGACCATGATGTATTTTTTGAAACAATTTGGTGAGTTTTCATGTTCGAATCGTAATATAGACCTCATAGCAGGGCTAATATCGTCGAATACACCCCTTGGGGCTAGGCACAAACGCTTTCAAATCGAACCCCTCACTCCCTTCGGTCGTTCGGGGTACAGAAAAGTTTGTGCCTAGCCCTGCGGGGTGTATTCGACGATACAACCCCTGCTTTTCGGTCTATATTTCTTAATTAATTCACAAAAATACAGTTGAATAACATACCGGAAAACGTATCCACATATAACACGAGTCGATGACACGCAGTTTAAATAACAGTTAACTGTTTTTTTTGTTACATATCAATGTAACATTTTCGAAGGGAAACTTACATGCTCCCTGTACGTTGATAGATTTACTGAAATGTATCGTGTATTGCATTGAGTTTTGCTTCACTGCGCCCACTATTATCTATCTTTGCCTATAGTGGTTTTTTGCCAACAATATTTTACAAACTGCTCGATTAATCAATTCTATGTCTGGTAGAATACTAGAAATAAATGTAAAATGCATTTTACGTTCAGAAATATGGAATTAAACCCACGTCCTCCATTTGCAACTTAGCTGTACCCTGTTTCCCTTTTAAACGTGGTCACGTGGTAGGGTAGTGTGACATTGTAGTTCTTTTATTGACAAGTGAAATTAATTCTATCTACAAAACTCAAGATTTTAATCAAGGTTCTGTGAAAATATGTCAAAATTACTCATTTGAAGAGTCAACATGACATGTGTTAAGAATCACTGTTAAAAACACCTTTTTACCATATTTTCCACACTATTTTTGTGATTTTTTGAAAATATACTTAATAAAGATTCAAATTGCATAAAAATAATTCTGGAATTCCATTTTACCCTTTTCAATAATTTTCTAAGTTCTTATGGGTACACTAATAGGTACGGATCCTTTGGGCCACAGGAAATGGATTGGTTTTGCAAATAGAACAATTAACAAAAATCCTACATGAACAAGTTTAATCATTTATTTATGAAATAAGATTACAAACAATTTGATAACAATGGCTAAACTGCTAAATGGCTAGGTTTATGCTGAAGATCATCAGACCCATTTGGATTAAACTGATATGTACATTTCCAAATTCTACATTATCAATACAATGCAGTACCAAAAAGGTATTAATACAATATGGTACCAAATAAAACATATGTAGTACCAACAAGGTATCAAATACAACATATTGTATCAAATACAACAGTGCATCCACTGCAACATTGTATCAAATACAAATTTTTATCAAAAGCAGTGATCTCCCCAGGATTTCTTCTCAGGTGGGTGCAAAATTCTCATTTTCAAAATTCAGACCGAAATTGGTCAAATATGCCAATTTTTCATGATTTTTCTCATTTTCAAATGGGTGCAAATAGATTTTCAAGTGGGTGCGAGCCCGTTTTCCAAATCTCAGGTGGGTGATGCGCCCACTTGCTATAATGCTGTGGAGATCACTGAAAAGCATGATATCAAATATAATGCATTCTCAAAAACATATACTAAATAAAAAAAAGAAGATTAAAATGGTTATTTTGACATTAATACATTATAATGAAAACTATACATTTATTTATGGAAATACTGCAGAAATTCAACTCTAAACAGCCAAGTAATAACTTTTCTTTAAGGCTATAATAACATTGAACTTTTGATATGATCAAATCCTTTCTATAATGTGATGACTCAAATCAGTAAATCTTGTGTGATGTGAAGTTGACAGAAAGGTGGCTGTTTGGGAGATGTTTTATCTCCTAATGACAACCCTTCTGTCAGTCCACTGATAATACAAAAATCATAAATAAATTGGACATGTAAATGAAATGAGGACAAAATAACAAAAATTATACCATCCTAAATTATTTATTGGCTTCTGTGTCTAATGGATACTACTTGAACATGGTTTAGCTAACAAGCATGTTACAATTTGAGCATTATTTACAAATAGGAATGTTTTAATTCAGTTCATGAAAGTGTTCTTTCAACTGGGTGTAAATATACTTTCAACTGGCTGAAAAAACATTTTCAAATTGGGGAACTCCAATTTCAATTGGGTGCAAATATGTTTTAATAGATCTCTCAGATAAATCCTGCCACCTTTTGATACACCAGAGAAACTTTGATATAAAAATTGGCTAGCTTGATGGGTTGTATTTTTAAAATTAACAATGAGTTAATCTTGTTTTTGTATTGTCAGATTTCTACCTTCAACCAATGACATCATCAATTTAGCCAATATATCATAGTTTCAAAAGGTGGAAGGATTTACCGGGATGATTTATTGGGTGCAAATATGCTTTCAATTTGGTGCAACTATAGTTTCAACTGAGTGCTTGGTACAATAGGTGGTATATTCATAGATGCCCAAATTGCTTCAATACTGGTAGATCACTGTAAATGTACAAAATTAAGTACTTGAATAACATTGGATTTCTCCAACTAATGCCATCGTCACCTTTGCTCTGACTTTCAGCACCGGTGCCCGGACGATGAGTCAAATTCACATTCAGTTTTGATCAAAATACTCATCAGCTGGGCACTGGCGTGAAAGTTCGGAGCAAATGTGACCACGGCATTATGATCTCATACTCACAATAGTCCTACCTTGGCTCAGTTTTTTTACCCTTCTAAAGTACCTGTGTCAAGACCATATGCTACTAAAATGAGGAAAAACTCAATGTAGCAATGATCAAAATCGGCACTGAAATCCCCACCCCCAAACCCCTCAACCCTAAACAGACATCAATCTTTTGATGCCTTCCCTAACTTAACAGGCTTAAGCTTACAAATTTTTAAAATCGTTGGATTAGGCCTAACCATTCAATTTATCTAGAATATTTACAAAACTTGCACTATACATTGTAGTCATCCCTAAATAGCCTTGGCTTATTTTATAACATAATTTATGCATCATTTTTAAAAAGCAGCATTAGCATTCAATTTATCTAATATTTACAAAACTTGTACTGTACATGTACATTCCCAAATAATATTGACGATACTTCACATACTTATGTAGAGGGTTATTACCACAATCTGAACCTACATAATATCTACATAGATTCCATTCAGTGGGCTTACGGTGGGAAAAGGGCAGATTCCTCTATTATAACAAATGTAGGTCGTAGGATCCTCAACCAGTAGAGTAAACCAACAAAGAACACAACACAAAATGTTGACAGAAAGAAGGACATACAAACCGATAAATGTAGCCTTGCCCAAGTCGGAATTGTCTTTTATATATCTTGATTATCAGTTAAACATGTTAAATACTGGTGGTGAAAATACTATTTAAAAAAATAAAAAGACACAAACTTAGGCAAGGCTAAATTAAATAATTGGACAATTGGGTGAATCCATAGGCTCACCACATTATCCAAAAAGCATTAAGTTTTATCTAATATTTACATTTGGCAAAAAATTGCACAGTTTACACAGGTAAGTACAAAATAACAAGCATAAGCTTACATATAAAACAACACTGGTACAGTTTGCGTGTGAAAGCTAATAAAGATGTAACAAATAAATTGTTCAGACTCTAATGTCTGGGTCACATTTGCTCCGATCCATCGGCCGGCGCCTGGCCGATTGAGTGTTTTGTTCAATATTGTAGTCAATTTTGAACAAAATACTCAATCGGCTAGGCGCCGAAGTGAAAATCGGAGCAAATGTGACCAATAAGCAAGCACCTATTCACTGACTTTACTCACTAATAAGCCATGCCACAAGCATTTCTAATAATCAATCTACAAATGACTATATACAACTTACTACATGCGATTTATAAATGTACACACTTTTAAGCCATTTTAGTTTATTTTTTAACAGCTAGGTTTTGGATGAAAGATTCTTGGTGGGGTATTAGAGTTCATCCAGTTGTTTCACATTACAGTAAAACTCGTCTTATCCAAATAATTTACCTTGTATTTGCGAATGCAACTAACGCCTGTCGGCTACTGGATAAACCTACTATTTTATGACCAAGTCATTTAAATATGAAAGGAATAGTGGCAGGTACTATTTATATTTAAATGAGTTACCTATAAAATAGGAGGTTAATCTGGTAGCCGACAGGTGTTAGTTGCATTCGCGAATACAAGCTTATTCTAATAGGCCTAGACTATGCAGCATATTTAAAAGTTCTTATGAATAAAGTTTTTATTCACTTCATTTGGTGGGTCATTACATGTCGTCGCGTGAGAATAACTTTGTACTAACTGCCATTTTCAAAAAAATTGAGATAGACATGGAATTTTACTATTTGAAACACAGGCTTTCATCTCAGATACATGCCCCATCTCAATTCCCTCTCATTAAGCTAGAATTCAGTGTGAAATTGTACCATCTCCAGACAAACAGCTTATTTCTAATTTCAAATTGTCATATCTGATATCAACTGTTTCAACCAATCAACTCTCTAAGAATTAGTCATGTGACTTGCAAAACTTGGAGTTATAACAATCTTATATTAAAACGAAGTATGCCAATATGCATGTTATTGTATCTAGAATGAAATAATGTTTTGTAACACAATACCATGCCAGTTTGCATGCCTGGCCTTTCATGTTTTAGTTTTAGAACTATTACAAGTAGATCAAAAAAATAAAATGATACAGTATGTGTAATCCCATGCATATTCAAATTATATGCCCTCAATTACTCTTTGTATTATGGATGCTCATTGGATTATTCATGGCCACATGATATGAAATAGAATTACTAATTTCCTCGAAAACCTAAATCCTTGCTACCAGGGAAGATGAAAAGTACAAATGACCAGTTAATTAGATCATGTGAGCAGTCAAAAGTACCCTTTATCTTCCCTGCTACCAGGTCTTATAGGGGTTTGAATGGCCAAATGCAGTAGAAATGCATATACGAAGCTGTCATCATTAAATGTTGAAAATGAAAGACTACTTATTTGTTTCTTCAAATAGAGTACATAATAATAGGTTATATACTAGATATAGTAATCAAAACAAATAGTAACTGTCATATTTTGCACTACATTGCTCAAAGGCAATCACTGTCTGTATACTATTGAAATCTCTTTCAAAATGATGTTTTATAGTTTGTGGAAAAAAGCTAAATATATTTAAACTAGCTTTAACTTTTACTGACCATACACTATATCAATAAGGAGTTATCTTTATGTTAGTGTAGTCCCTAAAAACACTTATTTTATTTTCTCTTCATCTATGATTTACTTTGCGCTTTTCACTGAACATCTGGGATCTTTTTAGTTATTTTATTACTAGTATGTTTTTCAGATTTGTCCTTTCTTTTGCATTTTTGGAATCATTGTTTTTAGATCATCTACATTTTATTTTGGAAAAGTAACAAATTGGTTCAATTTCTTTACAAAGAGCCACTCTTAGTCTCCACTTCTACAATTGCTTCAATTCCCAATTGTACTCCACAAAGTAGCAAACAACAGAAAATGAATGGATAATGATAGCTGCATCCCAATGAACAAAATGTGATTACCTAAATCGAGGTTTCATCACTTTCATTAATCTAAAATGAATTAGAAATTATTTTTCTATTTTCAAATTTCTTCCATGTGCATGTAATAAAAATTGGTTATTTCTTAGGCCCTAAGGATCTGAAACCTGCTGGTCAAAATGGAATTACGGACCAGTTGCAATGTTATTCTCCTATACCCAGTGAAAAAATCAACTGGTCTGTATCAAAAATAACCTGATAATGACCAGCGGACCGGCCCTTAGGGGCTACATTGTAATGTGCTGGGAGGTTTAGGCTACAGGGTTTGTACCCAGGGAAATATGTGGGGGACCGTATTGGCATCATTGGTTTCAATGCATTGTACTTTTGCCTTAGTTTCAAAGGCAATAAATTCTTTTTGAAGGGTGTCCTGAGATTCCAAAATTAAGAAATAATTGTACTTGTTTGAGAAATTGATTTTAAAGTTTTATAAATTGAATTTTCTTTATTTTATTAAATAATATTCTTTGGTTTTTGAAGATTTTTTTACAAAGCAAAACATTATTTTTCATTCTAGATACAATAACATGCATATTGGCATACTTTGTTTTAATATAAGATTGTTATAACTCCAAGTCACATGACCAATTCTTAGAGAGTTGATTGGTTGAAACAGTTGATATCAGATATGACACTTTGAAATTAGAAATAAGCTGTTATTCCGGTGGGAAATTGTATCAACTCCATTTCCATAGTTTTAAAAAATGATCTTGTAAATTGTTTCAAGGTATGATATTTCATATAAGATATCTCTAGGGTGAGACCAGGTGACATACAAAAAATCAAGTTTCACATAGCAATACTAAGTAAGATACAGACCTCTAAACTTTCAAACCTTGATTTCTCAGTTTCGTAAAAATGTGAGATAGTACAAAGTTATTCTCATGCGACGATGTATATAAATTAATGTATTTGTCTTCAATTTGGCAGTACTTAATTTGGCAATTTTAGGAAATCTGACGTATTGATGTCTATATAAATTGGTGGCTTTTCAAGGGAATAGGTCTCATATCTATAGTACATACATGTATATATTAACCCACCTCCCTGTTCCAGTTTAATATACTTATGTTGTTGATTTAACAATTTAAAATGTTCTAAATTTAAACAATTTAAACGGCCCGGGCATGTTATGACAGGAAGATCTGGGAACGAAAAACAAGTTAAATTCCCACCGATTTTGGCGATTATTTAATCTGGCAATTTTTTGACTCGCCAAATTAAAGACAAATACAGTACTAGTAAACCTTATTTATCTTTATTTTTGGTTTAATCTTTGACTCATGTGTTTGTCCCAAATCTTTGCCAAAGCAAAATGGGCGAATGGCTATACTAAAGCCTAACATATACCAATGGGGCACAGTGGGACCTCCATAGATTGAACACTGTATGGGACCTCAAGGGACTCTATGGGACTCTGCCCCATTGGTGCATGTTCGGCTTTAGCCTCAATATTACCTCAACAAAATAATCTCACAATTCTAAAACATGTGTTCCTAATTCACTTGCACATGTCAGTGTATTTCAAAATACTGTATACAACGTTTAGCTGCATCTTTATGTATAGGATTTTTTCTCAAGTGGTCGCAAAATTCTCATTGTGACAATTCAGACCAAAATTGGCAAAAATATGCCTTTTCATGAATTTTCTCATTTTCAAATGGGTGCAAATGGATATTTAGGTGGGTGCAAGCATGTTTCAAAATCTCAGGTGGATGCTGCGCCCACTTGCTGTAATGCTGGGGATATCACTGCAGATAATGGGCATCCCAAACACTTATACATGTATACAGTAAATGCAGCACACTTATATACAACTGGCAAAATGAAACACCTGGCGACAAAACACAATCGAAATATATGGCTGGCAAATGAAGCAAAGGAAAAATGAAAATGTTCCTGCCCATATTTCTTTTTAAATCATTAACTTTAACTACATGACAATTGGAATTTCAAAGATTTCTAAGTGAAGATTGGCAAGATGATTTTTTCTTAAAAATTAACTCTCATCCTCCTAAGCAGGTGTCCAGAATCCGTACCTCCTTCTTCTCCCCCCCCGCTATAACCACTTTGGAAGCGCCCGATTTAACTGAATCACGTGATATAATTATGCGCTATGACTTCTGATTTCTGCCAATCAGATTGTGAGTTCTTAATCGTGGGAAATGCTAACTGCTTATCGCAGGGGATAATAAGAAAGAATATATTCTGGATTTTGAAGCCCTGTGATCGGAGGATGTTAACTCTTGGCCTATCATTTTATCTTGGGCACATCCATGAACTGCATTCCAGAACTGTATTAATTTTGACATCTATCCTGTATTTTCTTTTTTTATTGGCATCAAGGCATTCTTTACTCTATTCAATTTCATAGGACTCTTCGGAGTCAACTTCAGTTGCATTTTATCAGTATATGAATACACTGCCATAGGTGGCGCAATATCACTACATGTTGTCATAGTAACATGGACAAATTGGTAATCAGCTGTGAAATCGAAGGAACAGCCTAAATAGTCTACTCCCGTTAGGACAAAAAGTTTTGTCGCTGGTGGCATCACAAAGTTAAACTGGAGGCGGTCTTCAAGAATACGGAAGCCCCCGTAACCATAAAGTAAACTCTGGAGGAATCCACCCATTCCTGTTTGAAAGTTTTTAGCACCCTCACCAACAACTTTCTCCTTCCACACCTGAAATCAAAAGCTTGGGGCATGTATGGCAGAAAATTGCTACAAAGTGGTTGCACAGGATAAAGATTGTAAAATGTTTGGAACAATCATTTCAATAAATATTGGCCAATTTTGTTAAAATGTAATATCTGGAAAAGTATTTCATTGTACGAGGGTCGTCCTGGACTAATTACTCTAAATCCAAGTGTTTTTTAAGATTCATAAGACCGTGACTTTATCAGTGAAATGTTGAGACAACTTCTAATTGATAGACAGAATTAAAAAGGAAAACATTTTGTTATTTAATGTTTAAAAGTTCATAAACTTGAGTGGTGAAGGGCACCCAGAGCACATTTTATTTTTATATTAAAAATCTTAAAAATCAAAAGTTTGTGCACTGGCTTAGGTGACACGAATAACTGTAAGTGCATGGATCAAAAAGGGTAACATTAAAAAAAGTTACAAGCCTAAATAGGATTATAATGCATTTAATTGTGTGGAGTTTACCACAAGAAGTACCTCATCTTTATTTCAATTCAATTCAATTCAATTTCAAAATAATTTATTTCAGTTTTCATTACAAAAATTACAACATTATACAGGCTATGACACCCCAGGGGGTGTATGACTGCCCATAATTAAATTTACAATAAACATGATTAACTGTTTAAATAGTGGCTAAAAAGTTTTACTGTAAAAATTTTACCATAAATTGGACCTCATTCTATCCTACCATATAACATTATCTTACCATAAGTAGTACCTTATCTCACCATTACTGATTCCTTACTATGAAGCTTATCTCAATGGCATTGTTCCCTTAAGTTGTTGTTGACAGGATATGTAGGCTCACTGTAGCCACTGTGTGAATAATTTTGGGCATATTTGAAAATTATTTATGAATTTTCGTATTTGGTGTGAGTGGGGTGGAGTTTCTTGCTGTGAAACTGTTTCTTTTGCCCATTGTGATCCATGCCGATCCCCACCGTTTGCACCAAAGTATTCACACGGTGGCAAATGGTGAGTCTACATCGCCTAATGTGACAGCTCCATTAAAGATTATTCAAGCTTACCATGAATGGCCTATGGGCATTTGTGTAGCCCCACTTAAACATTTTATCAGCATTTTCTGTGTCTCCTATATCCAACCAGTTGATGGCAAACATGCTCCATGTCATGCATGGACCACTCATGTCTGTCACCTGGAACAATTTATAAATCATTTATTCCTTATTTCTTAAGCTTTTTAAATTAAGAGATCTACAGTAAAACCTATGTTTATTGAACATTTTTTGCAGAGAAAAAAATGTTCGGTGTTGGTAGGTGTTTACTACAGCAAGGGTAATTTATACAGAAGTCAGTAGAGCATGTATGGAGGAAGGGTGTCTACTAGAGACAGGTGTTCACTAGAGAGAGGTGTCCACTATGACAGGTTCTACCGTACTTATTATAGGTCAATGTTGAACTTCTCCTTTTTCAAAACCATCTGCTAGATGTCAGTCATTTCTGCAATCTGATTTTGGGGTATGACATTGGTATTGACCTTTGGTGACTTTTTGATGGCACTTGGGAAATTGCTGTTCAATTTTACCGTCTAATATTTTATCAATTATATATTCTTAAGAATATTTGCTGAGGAATTTGTTTGAATGTATATTGAAATGAGAAAATCAATTGTACAATTTCTGCATTTGTAGCAAATGTAAGGTAGTGACATTTCACATTTTAATGCCTGGTTTTTATTTAAATTCAATTTCAATTCAATTTATTTATTTCATAATTCTTATATAATATACACTAAAAATATAAAAATAAAACTTGAATCTTCATATTTGAGTTGACTGAGGTCTGAGATAACTGAATTGAAAAAAAAAAATTAAGTCCATACCTTTCTGTAAATATTGAGATCATTTTTCCTGACTGACTCAGGCATATCCATGTTAAGAGGGTATCCCAACATCACTACATCAGCCTGCTTTACTTCAGTACCTAGAAGTAAATATAAGCTTGTAGATTACATAATAAACACAAGCATAGCACATATCCTTATTTGGCCAAATATATGTCACATGGTATGTAATAAAGGGCAATTCTCACTTCCAAATTTGTTGATTTTTTTCCAGTGAAAATGAAACAAATTATAGTCCAGCATATTTGAAAACCTCATTTTGCAAACTTAAAAGTTTATCCAGATGCTTAACTACTAACCTACATTCAACACTACATTGATTTCATTATAAGCCTGCTGTCAAGTACATGTAAACTAGAAATCACTCTTTCCCTTATGTTTGCTGATGACCACTTACTCAAAATACCATGTATTATTGAAAAGTAACAGATCACAGGGGCAAATCCAGTGAATATTTAATATTCACATTGCTATGAGCTTGATTTTCGGGGTGGCTCATAATTTTAAATTGAATGACTGCATACCTTCAACATAGCCATCAAATTCTGGGTGATATTGCTTCTCTATGTCGAATGGAATATACATCTCAGAGGCAAGCCTTGAATAACCAGATGCAGTATTTAACCGTTGCTGTATCATCCTATATGCTAAGTCTGGCAGCTCTAAGGCTAGTTTGGCAGCATAATTTGTATATGCAGAGTTATTGACCGGGAAGTGGTATTCATCTGGGGGCATAACACCTGAAATTGAGAAAACATGTGATATTCATCAGGGGGCATAACATTTGAAATTAAGAAAATATGTGATATTCATCTGGGGGCATAACACCTGAAATCTGGGGGCATAACATATGAAATTAAGAAAATATGTGATATTCATCTGGGGGCATAGCACCTGAAATTAAGAAAACATGTGATATTCATCTTGGGGCATAACATCTGAAATTAAGGAAATATGTGATATTCATCTGGGGGCATCCCCGCATCATACCCAAAAAGGCGACAAAATGTTATATTCACCTAGGGCATTTCAATCGAAAAATTCAGGCGAATTCAGGGCTTCTCAGGGGGGTCTTGATTGTGCTTTCCTACAGCAACATCCCTCTTTAATGGGAGCTCAAAAGCCCCCATTTAATTAAAGCTCCCATGAAATCAATAGCAGGCCTGTAGCCAGGATTTGCCAAGAGGGGGTTCAAAAATTTCCAGGGGGGTTCACCTTTGACAATTTTGGCCCAAATATAGCTAAAATCACTTGGGAAATGCTCAAAATGGTGAAAAACTGCATGATTTTGAAAGAATTTTTGGCCAGGGGGAAGGGGGGAGGTGCGCCAGAACTCTGCAAACCCCCCCCCCCCCTGGTTACGGGCCTGTTTAGTATCACCCTGGAGAATTGCAAACAAGAAAATAACTTTGCAAATTAAAATTATTCAGTCTAAATGAATTTCAAAAAGTTTTTGAAAGACTATTACTTAAGCACAATTATAATATATGCGTCAATACAAGTACGTTAATGTCAAATCAAATTTGAATTTGTTGTAAAATAAGTTGAAAAATAAGGAAGAAACTGACTCATTAAACAAAGTTAATACTTTTTTAGTTATTGAAACTGTTGAAATAGCTCACTAACTAAAATAAAAACATGAGAATAATTTTCAATACAGACAGGCCAGCAAATCTGCTTATGTCATCTAATCTGCAATCAGCCTGGACAAGAAATCAACATTTCAAATGTAATACCTGGTATTATTAAACAACGGAAAATCCTTACCTCTAATTTCATTTCGCTTTTCCGTCATGTTATGAAAGAGCCTCGAAACCCAAAATTCTGCAAGTGCAATTATGACGTCACCTCCTTCTCCTACGACATACTCCTGGTCCCTAGTTAGATAAAGGTAGTGTTTGATGGCTAGGGCAATATCTGCGTTGATGTGAACTTCATACTTGGAGCAATTTTTTGAAGGACTCACTTCAACACCTGTTAAACAATAATATGGAACAATTAAGTAAAACATGCCCAAAAGTTCAGTGCCTGTTTGAGTTATTATCGCTCATTTGTGGATAAATAGCTTCATAGGCTCATCTGTGAATTCTGGGGTATAACCCCTCTTAGTGATCATACAATGACTGGAAACTCTTGTCGCACATTTTAGCCAATTATATGGTAAAAATTCTGGGCCCCAGATATACATATAGGTATATCAGTTGATAATTAGCAGGGATGGTAATTGACAGAGTCTGAATGCCAATGGCTGCAATTTTCACTCTTGGCAGTGGTTTTGGAAATGTTCTGAGTGCCAGGATGTTTAATTGTGGCATGTTTTCGGTCTTAATCATGGATGCTGATATCTGGTCAATGAATAGAGGGGTAAACATGGAATCCATTTTTCTTAAAAGTTCACTCCTGGAGTTATCTAAGAGTATTGTAGTAATACATGGTATTCTCAACCTTTAAGGGGGATGAACATTATTATACGTCAACCTTTAAGGGGGATGAACATTATTTTACAAGTCCAAATCAAGAAATGGCCAGCAAAACTTAATTACAAATATCTTCGTACCAGTAAAAGCACTTTCCCATGGGTACTGCGCACCCTTGTAGCCATTCTGTTGTGCATTGAGCCTGGCCTGCTTTAACATGCGGGTTCTCGTCTCTAGTATAAGGGGGGCTAGCTCCCGATGCAGCAGGTTGATTGGAGGGAACATCCATGTCTCTTGATCCCAGAATATATGACCATTGTAGTCCTAAAGGTAAAGAGAAAATATATGAAGGCCAAGCAGGCCTATAGGCTATAGCCAGCTTTTGCTGAGGGGAGGGGGGGTTAAAACATTCTAGGGGGTTCACTTTTGACCATTTTGGCTCTCTTGAAAGGTGCTCAGAATGGCGATAAACTCAGTGGTTTCAGTAACTTTGTGTACAAGAGGCAGATGAAAAATACAAGAGGCGGCATTCAAAATAACCAATTTTACGCTCCCAACAATGCAAATTCTTGTTATTTTAGAGTCCATGGACTGAAAGAAAGATGTCCAAGGTTTGTCAAAGTCATTTCCACGTGTGATGTGGCAAGACATGGGCTCCACAAAATAACACCTGGAACTGTGGAATGACTAGGGCAACTTAAATAGAATGTCATTTACCTTTTATAAGATAACTTACCCTAACACAGGTTGCATTTCACAAATCCAAATGCACCTGTTGAATTGAATTTTGATATCAAAATCTAGAATTGTCATTATTAAAATGAGAGTGATGTATTAATAGATGATTAACTTGTGATTATGTGTATATCAGATTCATTTTTGTTTTTTAACACCTCCAGAGGGTCCAGGGTGTTCCAAAAGTAACAGGACTGGTGCTGGTATTTGTTAAATATACACCAATTGTCTTCAAAATTTTACATAATGTACCTTCATGTTTTGTAACTAATTACATAATTTTTGTCGAAACTGATTTAGAAATCGGCCGATGACTACTCATCGGCCAGCGCCCGGTGCATATGTGGCCTAGGCATTAGAGAGAGACCGAGGTGGGAGATATCCCCCTCCCCTCTACACCAAACTTGTTCTCACTACGCTTTCGAAAATTGCCTGAAAGGCCTCCTCTCCTCACACATTATTAAGGAAAACATATCTCCACATTTTGCGCATTTAACCATTTGATAACATATTGTGGATCTTATCTTAATTTGTTAATGTGAATTCGCACCTTCATTTGCATGGAAGACTTTGATAAAATCCTTTTTTGATGATCTTTGTTAGAATGCTGATGTTTGGCTCCAAATTGAACAGTCTACTAAGGATACCATGTTGTAAATATTGTTTTCTTTATAATATACTGAGCTAGGACTGCTCAAACAAATTCGCTTTTTGTAGCTACAAGTATTTAATTTCAATAGATGATAAACTTCTCAATATAAGAAATTACCCTCATAAGACATTGTTACAAGGTGTGTTGCAATGAATGTGGCATCCCGCATTCCCAGGCCCACATTATGTATTCTCGAAGAAAGCAATCATGATAAACCATGACATCTCATTTCTTTTAAGCCCTGTGTTTCAGGTGAAACAGAAAGATGCTATGAGTATCAGAATGGATGAAAGCATATTTTTGCATTGATGGTGTATAGATAGTTATTTTATATAGTGTTTTTAGTTGTACGTGGAAACCTATTCTAACCAGGAAGGATATTGCAACTTTTTTCAAGATCCTAAAGTTGCAATTTTCGTTATTATGTTTCATTGTAAGGACACACCTGTGAAAGTGTGTCGCTGGTATAAAGGCATAGTTCTAAATAAATTTAAGTTACACGTTTTTAAACTTGTACGTGAACGTATAATGGGCCTGATGGATTTTTTCTCCCTTTTGTACTGCTAATACTTGGCCGGTTGAGTATACATGTCCCAGCTTTTGGTAAGTGGGGGGTCAAACCTCCCCCCATCCACACATACACTTTTTATCATGCTAAGTAACTTCGCATTGTAATTACAAGGGTGTTATAAATGAGACACCAGGATGATAAGGTAGGGGTACAATATAGGGCCCAAATCTTGAGAGAGTCGAAGGCATGCAAGGCAAATCCTGGAAACTCGGGTTCGGGAAAGCAGGGTTCACTGTTTGGTTCCGTTGACACCTGTGTGAAACTACTATCTTGCACAGGTACTCATATAAGAACCTCTATATCTTTTTAACACCAATATAAAGATTGAAAAATGGACACACTATGTTAAAAATGTTATATCTAATGTGCCAATTTAATGATTTAGCATATCGAAAATATTTTCAACTTAAGTGACCACATCGTGACATCACTTAGGTGGCAACATTTTTCAATGTCAATCTTTTCTAAATATGCTAAACTTAAAAAAGAAACCAATTTTGACTGTCTAACCAGGTTAAAAGGATGAATATATTGTGTTTTTAATATTATTTTACCATTGGTTTCTATGAGAATTAAAACTTTGAAATGCATCTTTCCCTGAGCCACTTTCTTGCATGGATGAGTTCATTGCTCGCTCATCTATCAACCAATTTTCTTGATTTTGTCAGCAAAAAAACAAGTGAGGATGATTGCTATGCATTGGTGTGAATTATCGCTTTAAAGGATAAGTGTGACCTCTTAAAGTTAGTTTTTAATAAATTCACAATATTTTGAACAAAAAGTCCTTCATTTTTGAAATTAATAAAAAGTTTCACATTTCACACTTTGATAACATTGGATAAGACAACAATATAAGCCAAAGTGGTTTAAACTTTATATGGGGCCTTTAACTGATTAACACAACTTTACACCCATTGGAAAGACTGTACTGTGACTGGTTGGACAGAGTTGTATCAATCATACATGTAACTGCATGTCCAGTGGAAAATAACCAACTCTGATTATACCAAAGGTTGGAATTTGAATTATCATGCACATGATAGTGGTCAGATAGTGATCTAAAATGCATAGCCCAAACGGGTAAAAAATTGGACAGTGTTTACTACTATAATGAGATCAAGTGATCTTTACGATTATAGTAAGTTCCAGTGCAGTTCGAAACTGAGGTACAAATCATAGACAAGGAACTTTCCACAAAGTCACCTCATGAATATTATAATGAGCTGCTTAAAAATCTGTGACGTCAATGAGAGAAACTTTTTCCCGTGAAAAACAAATGCAATTGAGTTTACATGTAAATCCTCGGTTGATTGCTGTAAGTTTTACCTCTTCAAATGTGCAAGTTATCAGTAAAATATTGACGGATTTTTATTGAACATCAAACTGACATTTATTTACGCCTTCTAAGCGATTTAAATATTAAATTTCTGTTCATAATGAGTAAATAATTTGAAGAGAATTACTCCCAGTCAGTTTTCAATCATGATCATTAGTTCACCAACATTATAACATGTCTCCCATGCATAAAAATATAGATAGACAATCTATTTTAAGTTAATCTTCATCTTAATCTACGCTTAATAGAAAACAAACATGGATATGGGTGTCCTGATTTCGCTTGTGAAACCTCACTTGTCATTGGACAAATTAGTTATGTGATGATCGGTTTTGAATAATGATCACTGGGAAGATTTCAGTGAAAGAGCGTATATCATATAATGTTTATTGGTGATATGTTGACATTGCTGATCATTAATTGACATCGCTGACGGCGAAAAAATACCAAAAGGTAACGCTCTGCGCGAATGTCACTCATGGTGAATTTCTGATGGAACTTCTCACTACGACACAATAACCATTTAACATGATAGTGTATGACCACTATCAGATAATTTAACCGAGTTGTTTGTAGCTTCACAATTTACATTTTTGTTTACAATCACACTAGACATGTGAGCCCGGTGTAAAAGGGTAGGTGGTCCTATCAAATTTTGGTCCTACTCTCTATTGATTTATATGGTGACCTAATTACAATTATTTTCCTTATTATTTATACACAGTCAGGGCCAGTGAGGGCCGTAAGGAAATGGGACCATAATCCCCAGGGGACCAGAATTTCTTTTACACCGGGTATGTGAGGCTGATCTGAGAAGTCTTAATAAACAATAGTTCTGTCAAAAAATGATTAAATTAAATTGCATAAGATTCGGAATGAAAGTGCCCCGTCCATATTTCATATTTGCTTAAAAATAATTAGTACGTTAGGCAAATAGAATCCTTTTTATAGCAGTTAATTCAAAATATTCCTATGCTGGCTGTACTAATTCTTCAAAACTTTCCATCATTGACGTCATTGATTTGACTCATTTGCATACAATCAATCAGCACGCTGGAAATTATCGATTTTCTTTACTTTGTGGAAAGGTGAATAGAAGACTTTTAATTTTCCCTCAAAACTTAGACAATACTTGACTTTTAACAGATGGCGGATTATCGAAAAACAAACGACGATTTTGGACACTCGGCATTTACATGCAGAATGTGACCAACTGCCATTTGTTACAGACACCAACCACAGAGTGGTCACCACTTGTGGTGGTGACATAAAAACTAGCATCACAAAATATACTCTGATTTTCAAAAGGTTTAAAATTACAGAAATATGACTAACATTAGTTAACTGAATGTTGGCTATTTGTATGTCTAGTTTAAAAAACTCTAGTTTAAAAAACTATTAAAGACTTAATGAAGTATATACCACATCTTTGTCACCATGGGCCAATCCAGATGGTGCAAGTCCCCAAAATGGCTGAACTGGATTCTGCCTTACAGGAATGGAACTTAGGGTGTAGTACATACTGGCATATATAGTCTGGGCAAGAGGTACGTTTCCCTCAACATCTATTCTACCTCTACTCCAAAGCTTAGCCCATGTATTGATGTGGTCAACATAAAGCTTGTCTGCGTCTTGTAACATGGACCTTCCTGAAATACAATGGATGCTATTAATTGACCGTTTGCGATCAGAATTCAAGTATTTTGTTGATGGATACTATTGTCATGTATTTCGTCTTATTGGTATGACGTAACATAAAAATAGTATTAGCTATGACAGGAGACAAAATGGTGGACATGTGGCAGTTTTGAGTTGTAATGTTTAACGTTTCTTTTATGCAAACTCATATAGATCATACTTTTTTTATATCGATTCGAGTATCCTTATGTGTGTGAAGTTTTGACAAAATTCATACTAAACATCGATGGCTACAAGTACCCTCCCATTTTTTTCAAAATTGGTGGGTGCTTAACCGCTATCTAAATCATGTCAGTAAGATCTTAGACTTGGCATTGCTTAGAATAAATGTTGTTCCTCAATGGTCACAGGTCAATTACACAATTATACCATACCTTCTCATATTTCACATATCATTACAGCCCATCCACATCTGTTAAATATTATTATAATCCCTTCTAATATGTTATCACCATAACCCCTCCCAATAAGTGATTGAACATTCAAATATCATTATAATCCCTTCTAATATGTGATCACTGTAACCCCTCCCAATAAGTGATTGAACATTCACTATAGTCCCTCACCATGGCCACATATACCTTTATAGCCTTTCCCATGGGTCCACTTTACCATCAGGATAGCAAGGATTTGCCAAGGGGGTTCACATTTTAAACAATTCCAGGGGTTTCACTTTTGACAACTTTGGCTCGAATATGGCCAAAATCACTTGTAAAGTGCTCAGAATTGTGAAAAACTGCATGATTTTGAAAGAATTTTTGGCCAAGCTCAAACCCCTCAAACCCCCATGGCTATGAACTTGACCATTATACCATATCTCCTCATACTTCACATACCTAGCTGGTATCCTTCCATAGCATCTAACTTGGTCACGCTAGAAGACATCAAATAAACATACTTCACATAGTTCAAAGCTTTCGGAACATTCAGTACTCTAGGTATCGCATCAAAGTACACATGCACTTGAGTTCGCTTTGAATCGACTGTCTCCGGAGTATAAATCTCACCATGACGATATCTGAAATAATATTTATTTGTATTACATGAAGTGTGTTTAAAAAGTTCTAGAATCTGTTCTACATGTTATAAATCAGAATATAATTAAGTAAAACATTTAAAAATCTTGAATACTAAAAATCATTTTCAAATATTAAGAACCGTGTCAATGTTTTACCTGACACCCTTTATTTTGGCTGGTGATTCTCCAAAGTTAATATCTTGACTGTGACCTTGACCTCTTGTCAATTCAATATTGACCTTGACCTCGATGTCAGGGTCAAATTTTTCTACTTCAATTTCCACAACCATGAGCTGCGAAATGTTTCGATGAGCATAGATACGATGCGTCACTTTGTACAAATTGTTGCTCATTTCTTGCAAGAAAATACCTAAAATAACAAAGTTAACCTTCATAAAATAAATTTAATATGATTATTTGAGCGACATTCAGTATCTTTTGGCATATGCACGCTGCACGGTGTGTAAATTAAGTTGATTTTTATGAAAATGAATTTGGGGAAGACAATTCATGAAAATTATTCCTGTAGGAGGTTATCTGGAAGTAAGTCCAATACCTTGTAGGACATTCAGAGTATATGTCCTAGTCAAGCCAGGTGCTATAGGCTCTATAGAGGTGACATTACAGGCGCAATATGCTGGTATTTGCGCACGATGGCTCCTCGACCCCGCTCCATTGTACACTCCATTCATGAACATATACTTTCCATTCACCACAGCGGCTACATGTCCGTTACCAACACTGGGCATGTAGTTCTGGATAGGGAGCCTGGATATAAAAAATTTGAAAATTAATTATTCTACAAGCATAACATTTAGCAATATAGATCTTAGGGCACAAAAGCTTTCGTAAGCCCTGCGGTATTTATTCATTGATATTTATAATATAATTCTTAAATATATATCAATCCCTGTCAGAAGGTTGAATCAGGGAGATAAATAAGGGTTATGTACTGGGAGGTTTTGGATATGGGGTTTATCCAGAGGGAGATATGCATATCTACCTGGGGGACCGTAGGGACCGAAGGTAGATGTGCATATCTCACGAGGGATGAACCCCATATCCAAACCGACCGTACATAACTGCATTATCCTATACCAAGTAGAGTTTTCAGGGGCATATGGCCATTTCAATAGTACAAGGTGTAAAAATAAAAAATCGAGTCATTTTATTGCATTACGGGAAGCGGGAAGATATGCACCGGAAGCAGGAAGATATGCACCGAAGAGGGAGATATGGCGGGAGATATGGAGGTTCTGGATATGGAAACCTCAAAATCAGGATACGGGATCTTACCAACTTATCTCGCTAAAACTCTACTTGGCATAGGATAATTATGTTTATAGTTTGATTGAATAATGAAAATTGTTTAAAAATGAAAAGTACTTTGCTAAACCAGGTGTTTCATTATAATTCATGACAAGTATAAAGCAATGAAAAAACAGGCAAACTTATTGAAACTTCAAAAACCTGAAACAATACACAAAATTGCTTATTACAGCAGGCGATTTTGGTAAAAACAAAATTTGCCTGTTTCTAAGAAATCAAAATGATAATCAATAAGAAATAATGTGGAATATTATTAAGAACATGGGTGATCTTAATCAAAGGTGATATTGAGAAATAATGTGGGTGATATTAAGATATAATATGGGTGATATTATATCTACTATTAAGGAATAACATGGGTTGAAAAAACACTTACTGTTTTGTACTAAATATATAGGTATCCTTATCCATCCAATGTTCTGTGATATCATGAATGTTTTGAGCATAATAGTTATCAGGGAATGTAACTGGCGATCCATTATGCATCAATACTAAAGTGTTTCGTTTTTGAACACCGATTTCTTCATGCTCCTCTTTAAATTGTGTTTTGATTTGTCCATCTTTGGGTTCATTTATAATAGGTTTCTTTCCAGAACTTTCAAGTTTAACATGTTTATCAGTGTTGTCGGGTAGATGCTGATTTAGGTGTGAATTGAGGGTTTGAACTGGTTTGTTTACATTGTTAGGTTGCTTTACAACACCACCAGGTTGATTGACCACACCAGCAGATTGTTTGACCTTACTTCCAGGTTGTTTGACCACATTAGCAGATTGTTTGATCACACTTCCAGGTTGTTTGACCACATTCCCAGGTTGTTTGACCACACTTCCATTTGGATCTTGTTCTTTATGCATATCATTGTTTTCAAATTTCACATTATTCTGAACTTTTCCATCAACAGTGTTCAAATTATTATCCACAGATATTTTTTCTTTCTGTATGTTGACTTGGTCTTTAGGAAAAGGTCTGCTTTTGGATTTTTGTAATTGTCTAACTTGTTCCTGATGGATTTCGGAATTGATAGTCTTTCCAGTGTTTCCTACTGGTTGCACTTTATTCTTAATCAAATCAACATTTTGTTGCAATTGTTTTTCATGTTGAACTGAATCCTTCTGAGCTTTGTGTGAAATCAATGTTTCTTTTTTCACTTTTTGTGGAGAACTTGGATTCTGGTCACGAATAATTCCATCTTTAACTTTTGATGCTACTTGTCTGTTGCCAGACGTTTGTTTCTGATGCTCCTCCCACTTTTGTTGAAGATTATCAACGATTGGATGTGGATTTTTTACAGTCCATTCACTAACTTTAGAAATTTTAGCTACAAGTTTAGAATGATTTGGATCGTGGGGTTTTCCCCCTCTATTTGAAATTTGTTCACCATTGTTAGAACGTTTTTGTTCAACATTCTGAATTTTTTTCCCAACACTCTGAGTTTTTGTTCCAACATTGGGAGCATTTTCCCTTTTGTTGGAATCAATGCCTCCATCATTTGCTGGACTTTCCTCATCATTGGAATCATTGTTCCTATTATCAAGAGGAGTTTCCTCATCATTGGAACCATTATTCTTATCATTATGAGGACTTTCCTCATCATTGGAATTATTGTCATCATTTATGGGAGGATTTTCCTCATCATCTTCATTAATTGTATTTGATTCATGTTTCTCCTTCTTTTGACCTTCATATACATGATGTATATTGTGATCTCCTGTGTTATCAATGAGATGTTTCTCTACACCAATTTTCCCACTAAGGGCATCATCTTTCTCTTTGTTAATATCGTCAACTATCTTGTCGTGTTTTGCTTCTGGTGATAAAGTAGTCCTGGGTGCCTTACGTCTTTCTATTTCTCTCAGCTGGAAAGGAGAAGAAATAGATAGGAAACAGGCATGTAGTCTTAGTTGTATGGAATTGCAAGTCAGTTCATTCATTATATAAATACAAGGCATGAACATAAAAAATGTCACTACCTGCCATTTGTTCGAAATGGCGAATGCTGAACACAAACCACAGACCACCGAACACCAAACAATAACTGCCAAACAGCATCCACAAATTGGTAACTATAACAACAATATGCCACCACTTCAAACAGGTGAAATAGGCATAGATGAATGAAGAAAAATTCGGGCTTAAGTGTAATGGAGATGATGAGAGCAAAAATCCCCAAAATACATACCAAAAAATATACCAAAAATGTCTAATGCCCCTTACTCCACCACCAATGAGAAACACGATATCACAAAACTCAAGACAATGGACATTGTACATTATACTATAGAAGTGGCCATACCTTATGCTGTCTCAGCTTCTCTGCAGCAAGGTGCTGTTTTTGTTGAATCTCTGCTCTTTCCTTCATCAGCTGTCTCTCCTTCTGACGGTCTAGTGATGAATATAAAAGATAAATGTAAAAGTTAAAGTGCTATAGCTGTAATTCTTATCCTAAATATTTCCCTCATCAGCTGTCTCTCCTTCTGATGGTCTAGTGATAAATAAAAAAGACAAATGTAAAAGTTAAAGCGCTAATTAGCTGAAACCTTTTATTCTAAATATTCAAATAGCTGCCTCTCCTTCCGATGGCCTAGTGCTAAAAGATAAATGTAATTTAAGCTAATAGCTGTAATTCATAACCAAAGAATCTCTCCTCTTTAATTCATTAGCTGCCTCTCCTAAAGGTCTTATACTACATTTATAAGTGAAGTTTCCCTTAGAATATTAACACTGGTAGATTTAAGTTATATTGATTTGATTCAGTAAATTGGTTTGTTTCATCAAGACTCACCTTTTGCAGTTTGCTTTGGTTGTGAAGGGTTGTTTTTCCCAGCATTCTCCTAAAATGTAAAATATAACATAGTTAAAAAACATGTCATAGGGAACATGCTTGTTAAAAAACATGTCATAAGGGACATGCTTGTTGAGAAACAAGTCATGAGGAACATGTGTTTAAAATTGAAATAATATCTACACACACTGGTACAAATGGGGACCTAGGGATCCTTAAAAGTAAAGTGGGCCTAAGAAGTACCTTTAAAACATTAAGTTATAAACTGGGAGTGATAGTGTAATAGGTTACCACTCTTATTAAAAGCTTCCACAAGTCATTTAACTGTTTTTGGTGATAGCTTCTAAAGTAGGCTTTATAGTTTATAGCCTATGCTACAGTTCCTTATTGTTTCTTACTCAAAAAGCATCGAATTACGAAACCTTCATTTCGAGGAAAATGAGAGATTTAAGCCTTCATTGAATGCTCCAAACAGCTATATCTTTCCCCTTTTGTAATTCAAACAAGGCATTAACATGCAAAATGTCACCACCTGCCATTTGTGATAGATGCCGACTGCTGAACAGCAATCGCCAAACACCAACTTATGAACACGGTGCACAAAAAAAGTTGGAGACTATAACAATATGTCACTTCTTTTAGTTGAGGTGAAAAAATAATCAGAGAATGACAATCTTTTTAGTCAATGGTCATCCCCCTATGAGATTTTTGCCTGATTACAATTTTACTCTACACTTACTTGAATTTGCTGTCTATGGCCAAAGTCATCCATAGACTCCCTATCATCGTGAGTCCCATATCCCTCTTTTCTGCTCCCTTTCCCATCACCCATAAACAGTGCAAAATCGCCTGTATGATTTCGACGGTTTGGAGTTATCCAGTAGCCAATGATGATCAGAAGAATCAGGAACAAGACAATGTAGATGACACGCAATGGTCGTAGCCGCAGTTTGAGAAGTTTCATGATCCAACATGCAGTTTGACTCTTAATCAAGTAACCTGTAAAAAATGATAAAAATGCTTAGTATTCAACCCTAAATCAAATGTTCTTCAACTGTCAAAGCTGTTGATGCTATACGAGGGTTGTCCCAGAAGTAATGCACTATATGCTCTAACTTTATCAATAATTGATATTTTTCCATGAAATTTTCAGTGAATGTTCCTTGGACACATTTTGATTTTTCTACAAATTTTCATTTTGACTGATAATACTATGTTGGTGTTATAATGAAATCAAGTTGGTGAGTTTGGGTAGGGTGGGGCAGGTTATTGTCACGTCAAAATGAATGAAAAATTGAAAATATGAACTAATTAATCAACAAACACCATTTTGTGTAGCTATAAGAAGTATGCTCAAAATTACATTTCAAGATACTAAATTACTAGGAGCACATCCTAGATTTAATGTAAGTATATTGCACAGTGTCCCATTTCCACAGTTGCCAACTCCCGATTTAAATCGGGAGATTCCTGTTTTTTAACCCATCTCCTGCGCAATTTTGCCATCTCCCAATTTTCTAATTTTGTAATTTTTCATCATCTCCCGATTTTTTCTCCCGATTTCCCCGATTTCTACAAAAAACTTCGCATGTTTTAGGTAAAAATCCGCATGCGTATTACGTAGATAATCTCCTGAGTGGAGGCGATAAGAATCTGCGCAAGTATGTCCGTGAAACGGGGTAAGAATAATTTTGTCTATTTATGCACGATTGCGTAAGCCTACCAAGATTAAGCATGTATATACATTAAGAGAAATCATGTTAAATAAGTTTGAATGATTTTACCATTGAAGTTTGTCAAAGATTGAGATTTATCAGTCACATTTAGGCCTACGGTAAGCTTTTTGGTTTTTCCATCCTGGACCAAGGAGGATTGGCTCCCAGGATGCAACATCGATACCGATACTTCCTATGTTTTAAACTGTTTTATAAAGAAGTCTCCTGTTTTCTCCTGTTTTTAAAGAAAATATCCTGTTTTCTCTTGTTTTTAAGGAAAATATCCTGTTTTCTCCTGTTTTAAAAGAAAATACCCTGTTTTCTCCTGTTTTTAAAGATAATCTGTTTTCTCATGCTTTTAAAATAAATTGTTTTCTCCTGTTTTTAAAGAAAATCTCCTGTTTAGACTGAAAATCTCCTGTTTCTCCTGTTTTTTAGATGGTAACTTGTTTTCTCCTGTTTTTTAAAAGAAGTCTCCTGTTTTCTCCTGTTTTTTAAAGAAAATCTGCTGTTTAGACTGAAAGTCTCTTGTTTTCTCCTGTTTTTTAGATGGTAACTTGTTTTCTAAAAGAAACCTCCTGTTTTCTCCTGTTTTTTAAAAGAAGTCTCCTGCTTTCTCCTGTTTTTTTCAGTAAAAGTCTCCTGTTTTTCTCCTGTTTTTTGCAAAATATCTCCTGGATTCTCCTGTTTTAAAAAAAAAAACTTCTGTTTTTTATCTCTGAGAGGTTGGCAGGTATGCATTTCACATTTTCTCAAAATATTGGCCTTTGCATGTTATGTACTTTTTATGCCTGATGGTCGAACACTCTTAGCAATTTCTTCAACTGTGAATTGTGAAGTTTTTGTCTCCCATGTTTGGAGTTGTCATCCAGGGTCCAGTCATCACTTTTGAATATCTTCTGCAACCTCATAATTGTAGTTCTATCTGGTGTATACTCCTTCTATACTTTCTTCATGGTAGCATAAGGTTGTGTGGCTGTGAGTCCAAGTGAAGTATGAAATTGGGCAACCATGTGCAAGGCCTTCTGTTATCAGTTGAGAATTGCAGCCATTTTTGCAATTTCTTGGCTGTAACTGAATTTGAATTTGTGACTTTTGAACTGTGGTAATTATGACATAACAGTGCTTAATGTCATTATTTGTACTTGATGAACATCTTGCTCAATAAAGGAGCACGTAGGTTATCGCAAACAATTTCAAACAATTCTAACTTGAATTATTGATGTTTTCTGATCATGAACATTAGTGTATCTTTTTGATCCATTCATTATCTTCAAAAAAGTATATATAATGATAATTTAGTTAATCAGACCTCAGTTATATTGGAGGTGCAATGGACCAATTTTAGTTTTTATGGTTTCTTTATTTTACTTTACAAAATTATCTACAAATGACAGGGCCGAGGCTGAAATCAGCATTATTGGCCCTGTTAATACAAAGTTTATTCAAATTTACATAATAGCAACAAAATGACTACCAACATATATGTATGCATGGCAGGAATGTGTTAAAACTATATAATTATATCAATGCATTCACACAAAAAGGATGTAAAATGCTTCAATATTGAAGAATTGCATGTTATGCTAACTCCATCTCTGCCATACATTAAGATATTCAGCTTTTGCTCTACAGAGCATCCTGTAAAGAAAATGTTCATTTCTGGCATGTTCCTGAGTTCCCCCCAAAGTTTCTCTCTTATAACATTCAACAGAGGGCATTTGAAGATTAGATGCTTTGTAGTTTGTTGTTTAAAACCACAGATGCATTTGGGACTGTCAATACCTTGAAAATTATGTTGAAAAAGATGACCAGTAAAAATGAAATCACATCTTGTTCTATTCAGTAAAATTTCTTCTTTTCTTGTAAGATCCAGGTTTGTGGTTGTTAAATGCTTCATTGTTCCTGAATATTTACGTAAATTGGTTTTGAAAGTGACTCTTGATGGTGCACTTTTTAGATAATTTGGAATGGCTTCCCATTCTCTTATGGCATTTATTATTGGTGACTTTTGTGAACGTGCAGTTAACTTTGGAATAGTGTATTCTCTTGATTTTCTCAAGTTAATATTATGTTGCTTATTTTGATAACTATCAAAAATTTTTTGAACATAAGTTGGGACCAATTTCTGTCTAACATCATACATTAAACGTAAACGTTTCTCCTTTCTCCGCTCAGACAGGGTATTCCAATTTAGACATTTCAAAACCTTTACAGTAGATGTTCCATGAATGCAGCCACTTACTAATAATGCTGCCCTATAATGAACTTGGTCTAGTTTCATAATATTATACTTGGTAGATTTTTCAAATAATATACTTCCATACTCTAAGTTTGGGAGAATAAATGATAGATACATCTTCTCTAGGTGTTTTAAAGAACTTTCAATGGATTTAACATTATATTACATGCTTTTATGATATCCTGTAAATGGGCTTCAAAATTCAAATGCTCATCTAGAATGACTCCTAAGTGTTTATGAGTTCTGGTTCTATTAATGACCTCATTTCCTAGGTAGAGGGGAGGGTATAAGAGATTGCACCTCCTTGAGCCTTTAAAAATCATATCTTGACTTTTAGAAGGTTTAAATTTAAGCTTCCATTTCTGTGACCATTCCCGTAAATTATTTAAGTCAGCTTGTAAATGCTGGTTCTGTTCAATGATATTAGCTTTCCTATTAAATGGCATAAAGATTGAACTATCATCTGCATAAAGGTAAAGTTGACTATGATTTATGACTTCATGAAGGTCATTTATATATAACAGGAAGCAAAACGGCCCAATTATGGATCCCTGCGGCACGGAACTATTTATGAAGTATTCATTTGAGATTGCTGATAATTCTCCATTAGCTTTAACTTGAAGTCTACAATTGAAAAGATACGACTGCAAAAGTTGAATGGACCAATCAACATACTTTTTCAAAAATGTTGACCTATTTTCCACCAAAAATGCAACCTTTTATTATATTGTTGAATGCATAATTAGAATGTGCTTTGAGACATGTTCGATTTCCTAAAAGGAAAAGTTGATTGCTCCAGGGACTTTAAAGAGACTGAATTTGGATGACCAAAATGAACTGAAACCAATGGATAGCATGAGATTTTTCAATGGAGAAATAACATGGGGAACACTTATCTTAAAGCAATTAAGTTTTTCTTTCAAGAACTATTTCACGGGGTACCATCGAATAATTTTGGCAACGTACCGGAGAACGACATTTTACTAAGAAATGGCAATAATTTAGCACAATATATTTTTTAACTAGAGTTCCACTTTGATTTTGACAAAAGTAAGTATTCCATGCAATAACTATTTCATTCATGAGTTTGTAGGAATTCTGTTAATGTTGGAACCCAGTTCTGATCAAGTACGAAGTTATTGAAATCGGCGCAGTCGGACTTTACTCCGAAAGATGGTTTTTCGATTATAACTTTTTACAACATTTAAGTATAGACTTTTGAAAAAAGTGCAGAATAGTCCTTGTACTATTGAATAATTCTGTTATTTCTGATTCACACGACTCTGATTTGTTTAATTAAAAAAAAAGTTTTAAAAATATTACTTAGGAACGTAACCGGAGCTGGGAACGTAACCGGAGCAGATCAGTTGAATTATATAATTAAAAAAAATAAAATATATGATTTAAAGCATACAGGGCTCTCGCCAGGCTTTTAGACTGTGGCGCAGCACCACACTCTATTTACCTCCCTCCACACCCTATTGTCAAATCATGACTGTTTCCACAGTCTAAACTTGACTGAATATACAATAATAGCATGTAAAAAGGATAAAACATAACATAAATATGATTTATCACGATTGAACGGTTATTCTGAAGATGTTAGCACCACACCCTAAATATTTCCTGGTGAGAGCCCTGGCATATATATTAATAAATACGCATTCGAACAATCCCGTATGTTTTTAAATTAGTATATGTGCTTTAAATCATATATTTTAATTTTTTTGATTAAATAATTCAACTGATCTGCTCCGGTTACGTTCCCAGCTCCGGTTACGTTCCTAAGTAATATTTTTAAAACTTTTTTTTAAATTAAACAAATCAGAGTCGTGTGAATCAGAAATAACAGAATTATTCAAAAGTATAAGGACTATTCTGTACTTTTTTCAAAAATCAGAGTTGTGTGAATCAGAAATAACAGAATTATTCAAAAGTATAAGGACTATTCATGTACTTTTTTCAAAAGTCTATACTTAAATGTTGTGAAAAGTTATAATTGAAAAACCATCTTTCGGAGTAAAGTCCGTCTGCGCCGATTTCAATAACTTCGTACTTGATCAGAACTGGGTTCCAACAGAATTCCTACAAACTCATGAACAGTACTGTCAACCCCTAAAGATTTTCTCGCGGGACAGATTTTTTAGACCCAGTGCCCAAAATTCGCGGGATTTTGCGGGACATCTACTAAATTCGCGGGATTTCGCGGGACATTTAAGGGATTTGCGTGATTGCGCTAATAGGCCAACTTTTTTTCTCAAATTCGCGGGATTTCGCGGGACCATTCGAGGGACAAACACCCTAATTGCGGGATAGTTAACAGGTTTAACGCCAAAAACTTGATAGAGGGACAGATTTTTTAAACAAAGTGCCCTAAATTTGCGGGATTTCGCGGGACATTCACCTAAATTTGCAGGATGTCCCGGGACATTCAAGGATTTGCGTGATTGGGACTAATGTAGAAGCGTGTAAAAGTACTTAAATCAAACTTCCAAATACTGATTAATCAAATACAATGCACCGTTGTATTGTAACTTAAATAAACGTCAACACAATTTCACAAAATACGTATAGGAATATTATTAAACTTTATGCTTCATGCTTCAGGTGTGAGTATTGTAATCTAACACGAAATTCAAAAATTCGGAACAATACTTTGCATTTCTGGCGTCGTGAACAACTATGAAACGCTTACCCCCATAATGTTATATATTAAAATGTACCTATTCATATACTGTAGGCATTTTCTTTCAATTGATCATGAAAGCCCATGATATAGGGGTTCGATTAATCTACATCAAATTATAGGGAATGGGGTTACTTTTCTAGATAGGGTTTGTAGAAAAAAACGGGTAGCGGGTAGTAAATCCTCCATGCTGGGTTCAAACTTGGTACCCGGTCGAAAAAAACGGGTACCCAAAAAACGAAATATACGAATATACAACATAATTAGATCATTAGAAAACGTGTAAGATTTGTTTTGAATTTACAAAAATGTATGTAACTTCCTTCAAAATTGAGCTAGAAGCTTCAAAAAAAGCATTTTAAGGCTCTTTTCGTCCGCTATCATCATGGTCATATTTCCATTGGTAATGAAGGGGGGGGGGTGCGATCGCACCCCCTCCTGGCTACGCCAATGACATTGTAAGACGAACAAAAACAAGACAAATCAATCTTACTCTATTTTCAATAGTTCGTTTGTTGGTACGTGAATTGTTTTGATTATGATTTAAATCTGTAAATAGCTACAGATGTATCGTTGCTTTAGCAGGGAGGTGATGTGTGTTAATTTACATGATTTTGATTATTAATCATAATTTAAGTTATCCCAATTTTCGACAAAATGTCCACTGAATTGTAAATTGTTATGTCTTACAATGTCATAGGTGTAGCCAGGAGATGGTGCGATGGTGCGATCGCACCCCCCCCCATAACCAATGAAAATATGGCCATGACGATAGAGGAAGAAAAGAGCCTTAAATATGCTTTTTATTTGAAGCTTCTAGCTCAATTTTGAAGGATAATACATTTTTGTGAATTCAAAACAAATCTTACACGTTTTCTCATAATCTAATTACATGTATGTTATATATTCGTATTTTTCGTTTTTTGGGTACCCGTTTTTTGACCGGATACCGGAAACCAAGTTTGAACCCAGCATGGAGGATTTACTACCCGGTACCCGGTTTTTCTACAAACCCTTTCTAGATATCAGCGTCCATTTATTGTAACTCGCGTTTGCTAACATTTGCTCAGTTCTGAGATGAAGGCCACACGGATAGTAAAAAGGCCAACGTTAGAACTATTTTTGACCTACATCCCTATTTTCGTAATTAAAATGAAAGTTGAACCCTTCCTCTTTATTTTGATACCAAACAACAGCATGCTAGGTACTTAAAATTAGGTAAACTTTACTCCTCAAAAGTGCAAAAACTTGGCTTCTTATATAAGATAAGATAATCACAATATAGGGGATTGCAACAATTTCGGAAATTCGCGGAGGTCAAAACCACATTTGCGGGACTTTGTGGGACATTGCGGGACACGCGAATTAGCCTAATTTTGATCAAATTCGCGGGATAATCCCGCCATTCGCGGGACACTTGACAGCTCTGCATGAATGAAATAGTTATTGCATGGAATACTTACTTTTGTCAAAATCAAAATAGAACTGTAGTTAAAAAATATATTGTGCTAAATTATTGCCATTTCTTAGTAAAATGTCGTTCTCCGGTACGTTGCCAAAATTATTCGATGGTACCCCGTGTATTTGATACATCAAAATAAAGAATGGTAATGCATTAAACATTGTAAAAAATGATTGCATTTTTGGTGAAAATGGGGTCAACATCTTTGAAAAAGTGTGTTGATGGGTTGATTGCTAGTTAATTATCTCCGAATTTGTTTGACTTTATTATTACTGCATATAATTTTCTTTGAGATAATAAATTGATCTAAAAGATAAACTTGTCTTCATTGTCAGAAAATAGTCATAATCCAAGATATAACCTTCTGAAATTGTTTGCGATAACCTACGTGCTCCTTTAACAATTTCGCAAACATTTTGATCATTTAGAAGAGAGAAATATTAATAAAATAACACTTTGGAGCTTTTCATGATTATAAAAATTGGTGCCTGCCCTGCCCACCCCTACCCTCGTTTGTTTTTCGCTAAAGCGAGATAAAGATCAACCTCAACAGATGTTTTTATAAATGGCAGACCAAATAATTTCAAGTTTAGACGAAAGCATGCAATATCTCACAAAGGACAGTGTCCGTTTGAATTCTAATTGATGAAATATACTCATTACGTTTTTTAGAATAACATCTAAAACTTTTTTTACTCCAGAATAAACGTTTTCACTAGTGCTAGTGGTCCACATGCCATGTCTTCTAGCCAAGTAATTTGGCTAGAGACTTGAGTAAATCGAGACCGCCCTACATTGATTGTAGAGCCTGTTTCGCTGCTTCAAAGGCAAGCCGTTGAACCTGAAAAATAAGAAATCTAAAGACTATTGTGCAATAATGTAAAGAAAAATATATTCACATTGCACACAAAGACATTTGTATATCTTGGATTGCTTGTAAATTGGCTTATAAAGTCCGCAACCTCTTATATTTTGATGCTTCTCTCCAGGCCTGTCAACTGTCCCGCAATTTGCGTATTTGTCACGCATTTGCTGAAGAATTTGAAGTCACGCCAGTTATTTTTGCGTGACAGAAAATGTCACGCAAATACGCATTTTACCAAGCAAAATTATTTCTGTAGAAAAATTTCTAAAAAAGATCGTCTACACAGCAAAAATACGAACGTCGGAAAAAAATGTACGCATTTCGTTCGGACTTTTCACGCGAATTACGTATATGTCACGCATTCTGTTCGGAATTTTTCGAACTTCCCACCCCCCCTCCCCCGTTGACGGATGTTTGAAACGCGAGCGTAGCGAGCGCGAAAAATTTGAGGTGTAATAAAATTTAAACCAAGGTGTTCAAAATTTGGATCAAGGTGTCCAGATTTGGACCAAGGTGTCCACATTTTGAGGGGAGGTGTTCAACATTTCCAAGTCACTCATGTTAGGTGTTCCCAAGTTGACAGGCCTGTTCTCTCCCAGGTAAATTCTGAAAAAATAACATGGCGGATAGACCTCAAATTACAAGAGGGCACAGGCTTATTGCTTAAACACTAAATAATCTGAAATATACAAATGTCATTCGTGTGCAATATGAATTAATTTTTTATATATTATGGTCTTTAGATTTCTTATTTTTCAGCTTCAACTGCTTGCCTTTCAAGTAGTGTAACAGACTCAGAACAAGATGATAACATGGACATAACAACAACAATGATCATGATGATATAGCATGTGTGTTGATATGAAAAAATATCTAAGTGTTATGAATTATCTGAGTCATATTATTAGTGCTTTGAATGAATAACAAAATAAAATAAAAAAGTTCCTTTTCAAATGGGCGATAATTGAGATAAAATGTGTTTGATTAGATATTGCAGATCAAACTGGTATATCTTGACAGTTTCAATAGTTCAACATTGTGTCCTTATATCTTACCTTCATAATAAAATACAAATCGATTGAGATTCACCGAAGTCTACTACTTTATTCGTAAATACCGCAAAAGTTTATTTTATTTTTCGCGATAAGTCTAAGTGTCAAACTCTGATGTTGAATGTGAAACGAAGATTACAATGAATAAAAACATGGAGGGGGGGGGGGTTCATTGATTACTAGCACAGCCCCAGGAATAACATACCTTAGCCTTGATTAACATACGTATCGTTATCATGGAATGCCAAATTTCAGGTCAGAGCGCGGAAAAAAATTTGGGCCCCTAAAACCCAAAAGTTGGCCCAAATTTAGAAATTTTGAGGCTAATTTTCTTCTAAATTTGGCCTGAAATTAAAAAATAAAGCCTAAAAAGGCCCAGTTATAACCAATAGGTCCACTTTTTGGAGCCTTAAGGCCTTTTTTGGCCCAAATTTTTTTTCTGGGACCACCCAAGGGGGGGGGGGGGGCGGGCCCCCAGGCCCCCTCCCCTAATCCGCCAGTGGGCTCAGAGCCCATGACCACAGACACGGGAACAAGAGTTCATCCCCTCCCACTCACTATGTATATTATTAGGTAGAAAAATTTATACATTAGCTATACTCTACTGACTGAGGGGGGGGATTAAATCTTCCTGGGCCTGTGACTTGTACAGCCAGAAATCACAGCATATCAAATTAGAGCTAGACGGAGTGGACGACCCCTCGCTCCCATAAAACAATTGAAAAAGATCTGAGTTTATTTAATCATTGTGTCAGACATATTAAAAGTGCCAAAACAACATCAAATAGCCCCTGGCTTGAATTTTTTGTCAAAGTTGGGGAGCCCAACCCTTGCTTCCCCCCATGGGCTTTCTATTGAATGCCCATGTTCCCCCCAAAATTCTTTTTTTTCTCAGTTGGAATCATTGTCTAACACTTTAAATTGTATTTTGGGTTATTGGTCTTCCTTAGAGAAATGGGTTATAACTTCGTCCTGCTCCCACTCCTTTAAAAGTGATTTTTTGTCCAGAAAAAGCATCTTGAATAAGTGAAATATTTTGGCATCCCCTAAAAACAAAACAATCAAATTTAGGGGGTAACCAAACAACCCCCCCCCGACCAATATCTACCATTGATTTACGTGGCAAAAATGACCAGTTTATTCATTTTAGTAAAAACCGCACCCCCCCCCCCTTGAAGAAAAATGTCTGACGGCCCTGTTTCATACGTGAGTTAAAAATCAGGAAACTTTTGAATATTTTTCTTACATATTGTACCATGGGCTCTATCAGGTGAGCTCAGGTGGTAGAGCCCATGATTGTACCATATCGTAGGCCCACTAGGCTATATTCATTCAACATGATTTGTTAAATTTTCTAACACAAATCACCTCCTTGGCCCTCCACTCATTTTGTCCGATTATTTTTTCAGATCGCATTCATCAGAGATTGTGATTGTAGTTTCTTTTAGTTTAAAGCGATTACACAAAATGTGTATTATCATTGACATGTGTTTGTCAATTGAATAAGCTACAGTGTACATGATACTCATTCATTTCTTTATTCATCCTTCAAACACAGGCAGCTACTGAGAACTCGTACCCCAACCTCCATTTCAATTTTCGTTTGAAATATAAACTCCTTATTTTGAAACTCTCTTATTTTGAAATATCCAACGAGTTTACAATAAATAATCTGTAGGTGCAACAAGTAGTGCAGAGGGGCCATTCAACGATCATGTACCAGTGTCAGAATATATTTAAGTTTGGGTATTTCATCAAGACTAACATCTATTTTTATTTTCTACAAAGAAACCTCTTAGATAATCATTATTTCAGCTTATATTCCTCTTGAAACATGGTGGATCTTAAAAATATAAAAGTGGACGTCCCCTTTTTGAAGCTTTGAACTGAATTTACACTTTTTAATACCGAAATTGATAGTTTATCCATACATTTTAAGAAAATAGGTATGAGTCGAAGAAGATGTTAAGCCAACTGTTGCCTTGATAACTCAGAAAAAGTTAAAATTTTCCTATTTTTTCTCTACAAGCTGGATATTATCAAACCATTTTCCTAATAAATGGGAAAAACTGGGATGGCATCATGGTTGTTGGCCGGTGTAAAAGGGTAGGAGGTCCTATCAAATTATGGTCCTACTCTCCATTGATTTATATGGTGACCTAAATACAACTCTTTTTCTCATTATCTTATACGCAATCAGGGCCAGTAAGGGCCGTTAAGAAAGGGGACCATAATCCCTGGGGGACCATTATTTCTTTCACAATTTATTCTTATATAAGGATCATGATTTTAATGTGAAATCACAATCCACATGTCAATAAGATCATACAGTTATGTTTTATGGATAAATACAGTAAATGGAATTCTTGTTAGATCATGAAATTAAGTGACTCTTCCCAATACATTTCCATGTATTCTAGCCCTACTAGCCTTGCCCAAGTCGGTCTCTTTTACTTATCATAAGTTGATTTATTCAAGATCAGAATAAGTAAAAAATACTGACTTGGCAAGGCTATAGCCCGGTGTGAAAGAAATAATATAAATCAATGGAGAGTAGGACCATAATTTGATAGGACCTCCTACCCTTTTACATGAACTTTTAAAGGTTTTTCAAAATCATGTGTCAATTGGGACTTTTTTTAGACAACTAGAATATTTTTAGAATTTGAATAAAGAACAAAGTTGCTTTGATAGAAAATTACACATAGAATTCAAATATGCCATCAAATAGAAGAAAATGCCAGTCCTTAATGGAATCTCCTAAAATCTCATTAAAAAGAGGCTTTAATGAGAATTCAAAGCTACATTAGGACCATTCAGACCTGACTGCGCGTGTAATAAAATCCGTCTGCGTGAAAACCTCTCTCTGGTGAACACCTGTGTCTAGTGGACACAATTCTCAGCTGATAAACCACTGACTTTTGTATAAAAATATCTTTCTGATGTGAACCTCCTACCTACAGTGAACAAGGTGTTCAATGTACACAGGTTTTACGGTATTACAAACGATTTTCTTTATTACAAAAACTACAAAAATGTTTCAGCGACTCATATACTATTTTCAGAATGACTACAGTAAGTATCAGCTGTCAAGGCTTCCAGGACCATATCCCAGTGAAGAGCAAAGGTACGATTCTCACAAACCATCACATGCGGCAACTATTTCTAAAACACTAACGATTCGAATTTAATGAAGAATGAAAATAAAAAAGATCAAAATGTGACCAGATATAATAACCCAGATGCGAGTAGAAATAATCTTGATTTACGTCATTAAAAATTCAAAATTCCGTCAAAGTAATATCATATTTGAAATCTACATGTAAAATTATATCTTGAAATGTGGTTTTAAAAAGTGTTTATCAACTTTGAAAAATTAATTTTCTTTGAAAATGTGACTTCTAGCTCGGGGTGATTCCCCATAGAGCCCATACATAAAATCACAAAAAATGAAATATCTTTTCTTTTAGTGGACAGATAATATTTTACTTTACTGGACATATTTTCATTAGTATAAGTATCAGACACATAAGGGTTATATGACAATTGAGCCACTTAAATTGATAATATTCAAGTTTAAGGGAACTTTCTTATATACCTGCCATGTTAATTGACCCGAATCAGCCACCTGGTGGTCAAACTGGTAACTACCTACTCGCATTTCGGTAATTATGCACCTTTACAAATGATTAGACTTTGCGAAACAGAATGCTCCTCCTCGAAAACGCCTTGAACTTTAGATTGTAAGAAATGCCAAATATTTGATCAAATAAGTTGTTATGTTCAGCAAAAGTGACAAACAAAGTGCTAATGTAAATAAATTATCTATGAACTGTAAAATATTTGATCAAATAATTTGTTATGTTTGGCAAACAAATTATCAAACAATTTTCATGAGTTGAATGCAGTTTGCATGCTGTTCGTCTTTTTTGACAAACATTATTGTTCAGCTTACGTTTTATGGATCGTCTGGATTTTTATCCTCCGAAGAGTTTAAATTACTAAGGCTATACGAAGTAGATTCTTTGTTTTGCGTCCAATTGCTTGCACGATTTTGAGTAAATCAGAAAAAACAAACACATCCAAATAGCAATCATAGGGCTCTGAATGTAACCAATCAATCAGAATCAGATGAAATGGCGGATAATTTGATGTGCGTTAAAATTGATAGTGTTATTGGTTACTTTGGCATACATAGTGTTCTTATTTTTACCCTTGAATTATACACTGATGATCCACTCGATAACGCTGGTTACCGAAACGAACCGTTTCGGTAAAAAAATGTCAGAACGTCGAAGGTACGATTTTTTTCCTTATTTCACACATTGTAGGCAGAATTCCCAGACATTTTTCGCAAACATGTACATTTTCTAAAACATATGATACTGATAGTACAAGTTTGTAAAGAAAAATCGTACCTTCGACGTTCCGACATTTTGTTACCGAAACGAACCGTTGCGGTAACAAGCGTAATCGAGTCGTGGATCACCAGTGTAATAGCTATGTTTAAATATATTGTGTAAAAAATATACAATATACATATCATTTTGTTTTTCAAATACCTTTGGGTAATTAGTTCGTAAAACTTGGACGATGTGTTGGAACATTGATATTCACTTCATGCATCTGTACGTAATTCATTTATACATCAAAACCACCATTTTAATTGGGCCTTGTAAGGCCTTATTTTTTTAATTTGAGGCCAAATTTTGAAGAAAATGGGCCGAAAAATTTCAAAATTTGGGCCCACTTTTAGGTTTTAGGGGCCCAAAAAGGCGGAACTTTTTTTCTCTGACCGGACATTTGCCCCCCCCCTCGTTGATTCCCAGACCCGCCCCTGATTTATGTCATTTCATATAACTTATCTTAGGGTGCATGTTGGGAAATTTTCTGCATTCCCCAATTGAGTCACATGTTATTTTTCAAACAAGAATACTCCTTCCCCACATTGTCTATATCTTCCAGGTTTGCACAAAGAGTGCACTTAGCGCATTTAGACAATGTGGGCAAGGATTTGTGATTCTTGTTTGAAAAATAACATGTGACTCAATTGAGTAATGCAGAAAATTTCCCATCATGCACCCTGACCTTAAACACACGTTTTACAGAGCTGAGACCCGTGTGTGCGTACCTTAAGATGCATGGCTAGCACTCGGAGTCTGTATTATATTGCTCAGTTGTAAACCTTCAGGGTACATTTTGCATAATATATTAGTAACTGAATTATATTTATGTTGTCGCATAAATCTATTGATTTTCAAATAAACCGACCAATGGAAAAAAGGGTCAATAATATCTAAGTTATACGACTGTTCATTATAATAATTTCAGAAAATAACGATCGTGCTCCATTTTCTATTCGGCGCAAAGTTGTGGTTTTTGTCTTTCCAGTTTAACTGCTGATTTCGACTTAAAGTAAGTGAACAACTTCAAATATATTAGTAACAGTTTCATTCGTATAGTATTAAGATTATTTTACTGTATATTTCAACTATCTGCATTTCGTACTTCTTGAGAAATATGATGTTTAATGATGTTTTTTAATTTCATTGCATATTTGAAACTCTGGCACAGTGGCCTAGTTTGAAAACAACACTGAGTAACAAAGTGTGCAAATGATACATGGTACATTTACATTTGAATTTAGTACTATTTTCTTTGCCTAGTTTAATCTTGTTTATTTTTGATTGTAGTTTTTGAACGATTGCAATAGCTACGTGTCTTAGAAAATTGATATAAATTCTAGATATTCTGTAACGGTGTGACAGGTCATTGACATTAGGGGAGAGTGGGGTAAGACGGAACGAAAATCTACACCTATCTTTGATAGGCTACTGTTCATTAAACATTGGTTTCCTTGAAAATGTTTATAATATTTTACAAAGCAGAGCTACTGAAAATGATTTTAAAATTAATTTATATTATCTGTACGTACAGACTATTTCATATCAAAACCGTCTCCCATGTCAATGGGGTGAACTTTACCAGGCGTGGGGTACGACGGAACAGGTGGGGTAAGGCGGAACTGTTGATATTATCTGAAGGAAATCTAAATAAAATGCTCCGATTTGATGTTTTTTCATATACTTTTATTTTAAGTTCAATAGCACACGTGACGGTGTTTTTTGTAACATAACCAATATGGAACGATTTTCCAAAAAGCAGTTGCTACCCATGTAAAGATGGCACAATGTTTAATATATTTTAAGAAAAGTTAATACAATGACTAACCTGTCGACTATGCTCATACACAGATCAACACTAGGTGGAAAACGTGTTCTCTTTGCATTAACACATGAAAAGTTTCCAAATTAGTGGAATGACATTGACCTCAGGTCACTTAATCATGGGTCGCCAAGGGTCACAGCACCCTCCAAGGTCCTTGAAACGCCAAAAACCTAAATATTGACCTTTGACCTTGAGATGACCTTGACTCATGGACCTTGACCTTGACTTCAGGTCACGTTATCATGAGTTGGCAAGGGTCACAGCAGCCCCCTAGGTATTAAAAAGTAAAATACCTAGATACTGACATTTGACCTTGGAATGACCTTGACCTTAGTTCACTAAATCATGGGTCACAGATGTTCACATCCCCAATGACCTTAAATCACCAAATACCTAGATAATGACCTTTGGCCTTGGAATGTCCTTGAAAATGAAAATGGGGTAGGACAGAAGGGTCGTTTATAATTTTTCTTAAATTACAGGTTTAAAAATTGTATATTTAGAAATATATTATACGTATGTTATGTTTTTGATTCTACGGGCGATCAAAACCGTATGAAATGTTATAAGAATGGATAAAAAGTGATATATCTACCCTTATTCAGCATGTCTAAAATGGTTCAAAACATGATTGAATAATGTGATAACGTTCAAAGAGACAATGCAAGGGAGTTAATCACTTATTCCTAGTTAAAGATAATTGAAATTGTTTTCCCCTTTCAATATGTTTAACATGTCATTAACATGCAAAATGTAACCACCTGCCATTTGTTACAGACGCCGAACACTAGCCGCCTAACACCATCCACAAAAGTTTGAGACTATATAAGAAGGTTACAGTAATTACTTCAAACATGTTTCCCTGTCTGAATAATTATGAACTAAACATAGAATAGATCTGGGTTGTATCTTACTTAGTACTAAACATTCTAAAATAAATGTGCTAATTCCTAATACAAGTATAAATCAAATATTGATCGTTGGATTATGCATCAGTGATTTCCTTTTCTTCTTTCCTTCCCCCTATGACTCCTGATTCAAAAGCTCGCATACTATTTTAGTAGCTTTAGTTTTAAAGCCTCTGTCGATATGATTCCGCGTTTTATAAATATTATATTCTTGTTCAACATCAATAGGGAAAACTCCCCTATGACTCCTGATTCAAAAGCTCGCATACTATTTTAGTAGCTTTAGTTTTAAAGCCTCTGTCGATATGATTCCCCGTTTTATAAATATTATATTCTTGTTCAACATCAATAGGGAAAACTCCCCTATGACTCCTGATTCAAAAGCTCGCATACTATTTTAGTAGCTTTAGTTTTAAAGCCTCTGTCGATATGATTCCCCGTTTTATAAATATTATATTCTTGTTCAACATCAATAGGGAAAACTCCCCTATGACTCCTGATTCAAAAGCTCGCATACTATTTTAGTAGCTTTAGTATTAAAGCCTCTGTCGATATGATTCCCCGTTTTATAAATATTATATTCTTGTTCAACATCAATAGGGAAAACTCCCCTATGACTCCTGATTCAAAAGCTCGACTAATTTCAAAATATTCACAATTCCCTTTTCGAACCATTTAGTTGCTTTATAAATAATTTCACTTGTCCTGCATTGTGAAAACCAACGTCACTGTAATCAGCTCTTTTATGGAATAATGTTGTAACGAAAAATTCATAATAGCCCCCATTTTTTGCTTTTTTGTCTTGCACCATGTGAGCTCAGTACCCGCGGTACTATTTTTATTTGTAACTAAGAATCATAGCTTTTGATCTTGGAATTTCACGTTTGAATCATGGAAAAGCAGAAAATAGTTGGGGAATACTGATTTGAAATTGTGGCCACCCTGTAAACGTGCATGGATTTAAATGAATTTAAATGTGAATATCTTGACTAAGTTGAAAATAAAGTGAAGTATACTGGTTTGTTGAGATGGACATGTCCACAGTCTAACATCAATTTCACCACAGTGCATTATCTAAACATGCAGATCTTTCCCAACTTTATATAGATAAACTTGAGCAGGGTTTCGAGATTTTCTAACAATAGATATAATGAAAAATTAATTCATTTTAAGGTACAATATGTTTACCATATATTTCTGCGGCAGTATCAGAGGTGGACGCCAAGATGCAGACCTCTACCAACGCATCATCAAGAAGCTGAAGAAATATGGCAAAGTACTTACTGAATTTGTTGGGAGTGACGAGTTAATGGGTGAACGTAAGGACTGTTTAAAATCAATTTCAAAAATGATTATTAAAGGCGCACTATACTTAATTTAGAAGAAGAAAAAAATCATTGAAACATGTTACTCACACACTTGCTCAAATATGACACAAAGTTTGATTTGCTTTAATATTGGACCAAGAAAAAAATAACTCACATAGAAAAAGGCATTTGAAATTCAGAGATCATTAGACATGCATGTACATGCTAAACAAATAACTATTGATTTAAAAGATGGCGACACTTCTATAAAAATGAATGTATCATGTAATACAAACAACTTCGCCATCTTTCAATGACATTGATAAAAACTTGATGTGTAAAGCTTGACAGATCAAAAATATTTTTTGATAATTTATTGTAAGCTTTGATGTGGTTCATTTGAGCTGCGTTGGTGTCAAATGAAAGATAAGGTTCTTATCAATACATTGGACATAGGCTACTATGAAATTTAAATGTAAGTCTTTATTTTGCCCAAAAATGTTGAAAATTCCCAAAGTGGGCCTTTAAGTTGTATGTCCCCTTGCATCTAGAATTCGGATTCTCCTCAGAACTATAATTTTAGTCTTGCTTCAAACGATGTAAAACAGATCTAGTTCCTAGCTGTTGTTGCATTTCAAGTTAGACATAACACGTGATACAAATGCTAAACGTTTCTGTAACTTTCTGCCTGGAATGTTGCCCTGGGTATTGTGATGTTATGTAACCATAGCAACTATAGCTCTACCCAAGTTTAATGATTTTTAGAAACTTACAGTTTTAGTTACAATACTTGAAAGTACAGCATGAAGACAATAAGTGGATATTTAACAAAATACCAGCGCCATTCCTATCACCTTTGGAACACCCTGTACATATGTTTAAAGATTTAATTTTTACAGTAATTTGATGCCGTCAGACATGAGAAGTTTATCCACGTTGAGACCTGGTGAATCAACCTGCCAAAAAAGTTATTTTCTGTCTCTTACAGTTGATGCAACATTGGACAATGATGAGGTGAAAATACATAATAACGACATTGGGTGGCTATCTACATCATCGGGTGAGCGAAATGTCATATAATATTATGTTGCTAGATTACTTAGTGATCTGTTTTATGTGAATTCTCAACCTACCATTTCAAAGGTTACAGCAGCCCAAAAGGATCTTAAAACACCAAATATTAAGAAATTGACTTTTGTTCTTGGACTGACCTTGACCAATAAACGTTGATCTTAACCTCATGGCAAGGATCTCAGCAGCCCCAAGTGCCTTAAACCGCCAAATACCTATATTTTGACTTTTGAATGACCTTGGCCCCATGTTACCTAATCATTGGTTGTCAAGGGTCATTTCACCCCAAAAGAGTCTTAAGACGTCAATTACCTAGATAATGACCTTGGAATGACCTTGACCTATAAACGTTTACCTTAAACTCAGGTCACCTGATCATCAGGGATTGGAACTAGATATCAAGTATTAGGGTCGTTCGAAAAATTTTGCACAAAAGCTTCTCAAGAGAAGAGATTTTATCATTTTTATCATTTGGATTCAAAATGTTTCGAATTCCGCATGCAAATTAATAAAGCTACGATGGTAAATAACCACAAATAAATGCTCAAACAACCGCGATAGTATAATTCCATATTGGAATACATCGCAATGTATGTACAGGGTGGTCCAAAAATGGGACACTAGTGTTTCAAGAATAAATATTGATTTCCTTGATGAAAACATGTCATATTATGTACCAGTGGATGGGGAATTTACTTATATTTAATTTGGTCATATTAAGTTCAAAATCATGATGTCTGCCAACCAGCGTCTATAATAAAAATAAAAATGTCTTTTTCATTTCAAAACGGGTTTTCCAAAATTTGCAAAAACCAAGTTTTTTTGTCAACTTTATTTACATAAACAGATATTCAATATGTCCATCATTTTGATTTATTGTAGCCCTCAATTTTGGCCTAAAACTGGTCAATAGCATCATTGACATGCTGTTGAGACAATGATTTCACCTCTGAAGTCGATAAATAAATAAAGTTGGCAATAAAACTTGGATTTTGCAAGTTTTGGAAAACGCGTTTTGAAACGAAAATGACATCATTTATATTATGGACGCTGGTTGACAGACATTATGATAAATTTGAACTTATGATATACCAAATACCAAACTAAAGATAAGTAAATTCCTTATCTATTGGTATATAATATGACATGTTTTCTTCAAGAAAATCAATATTTATTTTTGAAATATGACTGTCCCATTTTTTTGGACCACCCTGTACATGTATGTATGTTACTTAGTTCCAAAGCCTTCTCTATTCTATATTCCGGCTTTGAGTGATTGTTTACATCCGCCCTGATATTTAATATTTGTAAATCATGGTGACACACGTACAGTTGTTATGGCGCAATTATATGAAACACACATTTATGTACACATTTGCAGAATATCAGGTTATATCCCCGCTCCAATCGATTGTTATATATATTTTAATTATGCTAGGTGGAATTTCATTTCAAAATGGCCTCCATTTTTCTGCTGAGTGAGCTGTATAAATGGCGGATCTGTTGAGTTTGATCGGGTTTTCCGGAAAATAAATTTTGAAATATCTTGATCCAGACATGCAACGCTTCAACTTAAACATGATTAATATTCTTGTAAATATTTATAAGAATCATTAAATAGGAGTTCTAGGTGCGTGTGACGCTTTTTATAGATTACATACGAAATCAATGAAGTTACAACTACTGTAGCTGTAAGCTAGAGACTCGAGTAATATGTATGTATGTATGTGTTTTATTTATTTCCTCCATAAATCAAGATTACAAACATTTTAATATACAAACTCACGATCATATAAGTTGAATATTTAAAATACCACGGGCTTTCAAGAGAAATTATTTATAATTGCACTTTTTGAATTACTTTAATATAAACGTTTTCATTCTATAAATTCTATTAACATATCTAACATGCGATCTATTTTAACAGAACACAATAAGATAAATTGTTCCCAAGTAACTTGAACACGGTTGATTACATGTAGCATGTCTGTCCTACTGCCAAGCAATGTTTCGAGAAAAATCTCTTGATCCACGGTGCCCATGTCAATCAAAGTTTGTTTCGATCACAAACTGTGCGCCTAACAATATTGCATCATTCAAGAATTGGAGTCTGTATTTCGGACGGAATGCGTGACAAGTCCGGACGGAATGCGTACGTTTTTTTTCGGCGTTCGTATTTTTGTTGTATCGGCGAACTTTTTTAGTTTTTCTACAGAAATATTTTTACTTGACAACAGTTTCTAAATAGCTTTGAAATCTCGCTAATTCTCGTTTTTACATCAGATTATAAGAGATTTGCACTTTTTTCCTCTAATGAATTACTTTTCTTATTTTTGATAGCATATTTGGATTCAGTGACAAATTTTCTCAAAATATAGCTTTTATTTAAACAGTTATGTCATTTAAATCATTTTTCATGACATTTTTAAAAAACTTGGGCCAAATCTCCACTGGTGCAATGCTGAAATTCATTAAAACCTTGGTTTATTCGTATGACAACCAATATTTTCATGGTTAATCACAATATGTGCATTGACAGGGTCATCCAATAGTATGCCATTCAAGTTTCAGACAGATTCAGCCAACACTCTTTGATAAATGATGAAATTAAGTGACTGTTGCAAGTTTCTGTTGGAGTGAGTGGAGGTCTGGCCCTAGAGAATCAAAGACAAACAAGGGTGACATCTATTATGTCAGCACTTTTTCCACTATTACCAAGTAAAATGCGTATTTGCGTGACATTTTCTGTCACGCAAAAAAACTGGCGTGACTTCAAATTCTTCAGCAAATGCGTGACAAATACGCAAATTGCGGGACAGTTGACAGGCCTGGCCGATGGGTATTGAAATGCGGTAACAGTTAAAAACCACATTTCCCATGTTATTTTCCCATAGGGAAAACTCATGCTGTCCATTGTTTTCAGCATGATTTTGGTAATCGAAAATTGATATCTTCAAAATTAGACAGTAGATAGAAAAATACTAATACTGGGCCGCCACGGGCCGCCACGGGCCGCCACGGGCCCGGGGCTTTCAAAATCTCTGAGAGATAAAGATGAGCAGGAGATATTGATGAGCAGGAGATAAATTAATTGAATGGGGATTAGGAGATAACTTAATTGGATGGGGCTTTCATCTTAAATGTGTAAAAATGTTAGATAAGATGCGCATGACATCATTGTTATCTTAAATGGGTGAGAGATAAGATGCGCATGACATCATTGTTATCTTAAATGGGTGAGAGATAAGATGCGCATGACATCATTGTTATCTTAAAAATCACTACATCAAATTACTACATCAAATAACTGAGAAAAAATTAATGTACAATATTGTTTAATTTATTTGCATTTATTTTACAAACAAAAGTACCACATAATCTAATTAATCCTTATTATCACTAGCAGAATCATTGGTTTCATCAGATTCATTATCACTAGATTCACTAGCTTTGTCATTGTCACTAGAGTCAGTATACGATTCATCTGAAACATTTGCATCATCATAAAGTCCTACATTAATAATGTCTTCTGTCATATAGTTGTGGTGTAACATGGTCTTCTTAAAAGCATCTTCAAACGGTATGCCTGTACTCATTAATTGCTGGATGTCTACCATGATTTCTTTATGTGTTGGACTACATTGTAAATCTAGTAAATCTTCAACTAAATATTTGTAGTATGTCTTAAACGTTTCTCTTATTTTGGGTAGGAATTTTTGATTCGCCATATATCTTCTATCATACTCAGAATTCCCCTTCTGTTTGTCTATATATTTTGCCTCTTGTTCTTCAATTTGATCTTTAAATTTCTTAATAGCTTTATCCTTTAGCCGTATATACACAGGGTTTTCCTGAAACCCTTCAGTGCATAGCTTCTTCATTGGAGGGTCGTCTATATCCTCATTCAATGGACAGTTTTGGATATGATTCTGTAGATCCATTCTTGATATTAACATGACGCCACAATAGTCACAATGACATATTTCTTTCATGTTGTAATTTTTGTTGTCAGAATGTATAACGTTGCTGGGGATAGTATCTTTTATACTCGCAGTGAACTGATATGGAGGTTTCATTATTGAAGTATCATACTGTGACATCTCTTTAAATGGGTTTTCATTAGAATTCAAATCATATGGTAGTGCTATGTCATTGGATTGTACTGTCTTAGTAAATGGTTCTCCCTTTAGATGACTACTATCATGCTCATTCATTGTTTGATGAGTCTTATCATAACACAGTCTTAAATGCTCTGGGGTTTCTTGCTTTAGATCAATCAGTAAATGCCCATATGGTTTTAGAGTAGCTGCATTATAAGCATCTAAGAGTTTGTGACTGTTCCCAGGATACATCTGCTGAGAAAGTACTCTTACTTGGTTTTGATCTCTTGGATTCTTGTACAATACAATGTAATGTGTATTCAAGCTGATGGTTCGATTCTCCCTTCCATGATGGAAGATATTCTGCAGTAAACAGATTACACTCAGGTTTCTGTGATGACTCCCTTTAGTAAACAAATCAGAGATCTTCCTGTCTTTGGTAGCATCTGACATCAAGTCATCAACAATCATTAAATTACGCACTCTAGGATTTAAGAAATCTGGACTGTTTAATTCATCTGGAATTCCCATCATGAATTCTAGTCCAGGATGTATGTTCTTAATCTCTATGTAAAGTGGTTGCCATTGTCCAAAACACCAGATAATACGCTGTGGAGGGGGTTGGATGCATTGCTCTACATTTTCCAAAAGTTGCTTGACAAAGGTAGTTTTCCCACAGCCTGTGGGACCAGTGACCAACATGGTAAAGGGGTGATGCAACACTTTGTCCATACCTACATGTATGTCTTCTTTACCTAGTGCAGAGTGCATGCCTTTGTGTCTCGCTAAACTTGAAGCATGTCTAAATTCTTTACCACAATGACAGTAATACATGTTACTGCCTTAAAGACTGATAACAAAATGGATGCAATTCATAATTTCGTTCTGTTATGTATATGTGTTCAAAGGCATGTTCAATAATGCTAATTTAAATGTATGCTAACAGATGCTAATGCTAATAGATGCTAATGGTAATGCTAAGTAATGCTAACAGATGCTAATGCTAATGCTAACAGATGCTATGCTAACACGTGCTAACAGATGTTAATGCTAATAGATGCTAATGGTAATGCTAACAGATGCTAATGCTAATGCTAACAGATACTAATGCTAATGCTAACAGATGCTAATGCTAATAGATGCTAATGGTAATGCTAAGTAATGCTAACAGATACTAACATATGCTAATGATGATGCTAACAGATACTAATGCTAATGCTAACAGATGCTAATGCTAATAGATGCTTATGGTAATGCTAAGTAATGCTAACAGATACTAACATATGCTAATGATGATGCTAATAGATGCTAATGGTAATGCTAACAGATGCTAATGCTAATGCTAACAGATGCTAATGCTAATGCTAATGCTAACAGATGCTAACATATGCTAATGATGATGCTAACAGATGCTAATGGTAATGCTAACAGATGCTAATGGTAATGCTAACAGATGCTAATGGTAATGCTAACAGATGCTAATGCTAATGCTAACAGATGCTAACATATGCTAATGATGATGCTAACAGATGCTAATGCTAATGCTAACAGATACTAATGCTAATGCTAACAGATGCTAACATATGCTAATGATGATGCTAACAGATGCTAATGGTAATGCTAACAGATGCTAATGATAATGCTAACATATGCTAATGATAATGCTAACAGATGCTAATGAGGTAATGCTAACTAATGTTCATACATATTCAAACCATTTGTAAATGACTGTAAATAGCAAACAACATTTGAAACTTTAGTTATTTATTTTTATTCATATCGTTCAGTATTATATACAAATAACTTTAATCGTCCATCCTTGCCGGGATACCAGGTGGTTTGTATAAGAATGTCCGTTTCTTTCTTGTATTCGAAGTGTTTTGTTTTTTCTGTTTAAATGGATGTTTCTTCTTTATATTTACAGAGTTTTGTTGTTTCTCTTTAGATGGTCTATACTCTTCATATTTCATATCTTCATGTTGACGTTTCAATTGTGCCTTTGCTCTGTCGACAACTGCAGTCATGGGTGAAATGATTTGTACCGGTTTAGTATCTTCTTTAATGTCATCTATGCCTATCCACCCTCTTCCTGTTTGAGATACTTTCAATCTATTCTGTCTCCCAGCTCGAATAAGTTTCAACCAATGTTCTGGGTTGTCTACATATGGTACTAGTTTCATGGTTTTTAGTTGATGTGTATATATCAAGTATGAGGATTGAAATGATAAAGATTTGAATATTTCACTCAATATATATTGTCAAGTGGCATCAATATCAACTTCTTATCAACATCTGATGTCGTGACATTCTTAGAAACTGATGTCGTGAATTAATGTAGTTCTTGTTGTTATTGACCATTCCAGATTAGAAAGTTGAAAGATTATTTATATTCTTAAGATACATTAAATAGATTTTTCTGTCAAACTTCTGGAACCTTCCAGAATAATGACTCATCGCTATAATCTGTTTTTGAAAAAGGGGATTAACACTGTAAACAAAAGATGTTCTAGAATATGAAGGATTAACATTGTGATGACACAATTAAATGTCAACATTCAATTATTACATTAAAAGACCATTATTGTTGAAATCAAGTATAGTAAGATCAAATGGTCAATTCAATATAGGACTTAAATAAATAAACCTTTTCAACGGTCAATTCAATATATGACTTAAATAAATAAACCTTTTCATCTGTACACATATTTAATCCAAAATCCAGTTCTCTTTCCTTTTATGCGAACAGTATTTGTTTGACCAGCTCAATAGGATTATTGATTCTTTTCAATGTTGGGTTAATATTGAAAGTAGAATTGTAAACACTGTTAATGGATTATACCAAATTTAAAATAATATTAAAGGGATTTATTTTGTACTTTACTATTCAGTCCAAGAAATACATTTCTCACCCATTTAAGATAACAATGATGTCATGCGCATCTTATCTCTCACCCATTTAAGATAACAATGATGTCATGCGCATCTTATCTAACATTTTTACACATTTAAGATGAAAGCCCCATCCAATTAACTTATCTCCTAATCATGATTCATATTCATACACATCCACGACATCATGACATCATCCCCCGGATGATGTCATGGTCATGTGACCTTAAAACATCCAGAAAATCTGCCCACCCCCGCCCACCCCGGCCTGATACCTGACATTTTATATCTACTTTAGACTTTCAATACCATTCTACTTTTGAAGATGTTTTACACCCCTTATTGAATAATGTTTTCATGCAATAAAAATCAGAAAAAGAAGATACTAGATTTTGAGCAAATAAGTTCAGCATTTTGAAAAGATTGTTGACGTGGGGTCCCTATTTATAATTTTTCGAATCGTTCGTTTGATTTATTTTTTTTATCATGTGGACTTCACTTGAAAGTAAACCTATTGTTTTAATAGAAACCACTGTATTTAATAAATAAATAAAAATAAATAAATTTAATAAATACTATTTATGCCCAGAAGGTACTAAAGGTGAAAGATATGACCGTCTAAAATCACTTGCCATACTGCACATGGACCTTTAAGCCGTATCCATCCCGATCTCGCTCCTGAAAAGCGAACTCAATTAACGTTTTACTCAATACACGAAATGAAAATTATATTTCAATAAACTTAGGCTTTATATTTTAACTTTTTATATCAATTCATTGATCTGCTCCAGAAAAATATGAGTGTGAAAATTTCACAATCTTTAAAAACTACCTGTGGACTTAATTAATGCGTAACTTAAAGTATGTTTTTGAATTTTGGAACTTTATGAGGTATAATGTACCTAGAACCTCTGTAGGTGTCGTATGGAATACATCTGTTATGTACGGTCGGTTTCGGATACAGAGTTTATCCATCGGGAAATATATGTTTTTTGATACACATATTTCCCTTGGGATAAATAAACCCTGTATCCAAAACCTCCCAGCACATAACCCTTATGTTTTTACTTGACTCAAATATGTGGTCTATTCCAGCTGTTGTTGCGGAGGTTACTCAACCATCTTTAGGGGTGGGCTATGAACTAGGCCGTGCTGTTGCTATGGACAAGAAGGTCCTTTGCCTTTACAGACCTCAACCAGACAAATGTATGTATTTCTTTGCAATAATCTCCTTAGTTGTCTCTTAACTTATTTTCCTGTCTCACTCGGTATCGGGGGTCGTATGAAATCACTCACATCTATTTGTCCTGCTCGTCTGTCTGTTTGCATGTCAATCCATTTGTCCATCCCTGACAATATTCTTGCTATCGTCTGAGAATAACGAACTATTATTATCACCTTGCCTAGCCAGTTCTAGGGGTTTTAGTGCTAGTTTAGAAGGCATTCATTTTACTATATCGACCTGAGCAATATGTGACGTCATAGTTGCAGTCCATAATGGCGGTCAATAATGCAATTAATGACCGGCAATTTTCCCCGGGAAATTAGATATCGTTCAGTGCGTAAGAAGCCATGGTCATTAACGGTGGTAATAATACTAATAACGTCATTTCTGCGGGCAATATAGTGAAATATTGGACCTTGGGCGTTCGGCCTGGGCCTCCGGCCCTTGGTCCAATATTGCCCTTCGAAATGACGTTATTGTACTAATCATTAGCTCACATGACTTTGGTGACCTAATTGCCCACGTGTCTCCCATTTCTTCCTACAAGAAGGACAGTATGCGTTTCCAGTGTCTGTCCTTTGTATGGTTGTAAAACACCCCGTGAAGTCTTCCTATTCGAATATAGATAGACAAAGTGGGAGTTCAAATGAACAAACTGAAGGGTAAAGCACCTCACATTGGTCCAGACTAACATTTTTGTCTGTTGTTCAGACATTTATTGTCAGTTGCTGTATGGAAATCCTAAAGAGGTCATTTTGATATGTATTCTATGTGCACTCCATAACCTTAAAACACTCCACAGCGTGCATGTTTAAAAACTATAGGGTCTCACTCGTGTGTCTGTCCGTCTACTGTCAGCATATTGGTAGCTAATTCAAAATCATTCACGACAATTGAAACGGTTTCAAACTTGATAAATCTGTCAATGAAAAGCACTCACTTGTTCCATTGGTATCGTCTCAGATCCCACATTGTTTCAAAATGACAGCCCTTTCTTATTGCGAAAAATAGGTTTTCAGCTCTTTTTTGTCATAACTCCACAAATGCTCGCCAGCCATTTAATATTGTACAGATACCTTAATTTACTACTTATTATGTATACAAGTTTTGGCAATACAAGTCGTAAAGATTCAAAATGGCCGCCACTTGTATTGCGGAAAATCAAATTAAAAATATTGAATCCAGTATCCATGGTACTATTTTTGGATGTTGTTTTCGTTCACTTTCCTTTTTGTCACAAATTCTACTAAACCCCCTATAATTAATTTGATGTAATTCCAGTACTTTCCGCAATGATCCGTGGTGCTAACAACGACAAGAACTTCCTGTGCCGAGACTATGAGGAGTCCGAGCTTGATACTCTTCTCGAGAACTTTTTCCAAACTATCGTTGGAATCAACCCCGAAGCCGCTCAGGATGAGGCTAGTAATGGTGCTAACCCTAGCGAAGCTGTTGGTGGTGAGACGCTGTAGGCAAAAGTTGACGCTGATTGTGCACAATTACCCTTTGACGTTCAGCATCAATTCGAAGAGAAAATCCAATGTTTTATTTACTTTTAGTTGTTGTCCAGCGATATTCTGTAGAGACAGACATAGTAATATAGATATTTTGTCTTCCTTTATATTCGACGGAAAACCAGTGTAAATTTTAATAAATCAGTTTTATGTATATTTAAGTTACCATGTCTGGCTAAATTATGATTTAGACATGAAAGACATTTAACTTCATCTCTATTTTTATGTTTACATGACATTTTATAAACTGAGTTGTAATTAATACTTGTTTAGTTGTCATTTAACAATTTAGGTTTATCTTTAAAATGTATTTTGATTCATGGAATTTTTAGGCACATTTGAATACTAGTATTTTGCTCATATCTATAATTGTGAAAGATTTACATATTTTTACTGAGATGCGATTTTACGCCATCAAAAGTAAAGGGACGTATAAACAGTATATATTCTAAGGATTTGGGTTGCTATTTGCCAGTGTGAGCCACAAGTATATTGTATGTAGTGTGACATGTAATTTTCATTTGCGAATGGAATATATGGAAATATCTTAGGATAGGCGACTGTCAGTCATCCTTCATTCAAAGGACTTCATTTATTACTCAATTCAGAAATATGGAAAGAAGTGAAATACCCTTGGACCAATGATGACTTCCAGTCACAATTCAGTAAATAACCAGAACTTCTTGCTCTAATATTTCATCATATACCACTTTATTTCATCTTGATTAGTGACATAATTATGATTTGAACTCTGGTATATCCCAGGATAGACAACTACATGTATAGTCGCATATTTCGAGTTTATGAGACTGTGAGCATAATTTCATATTGCCACAAAAGTACAATTTGGGGTTAAGTTAGTTTTTATATTAGATTTTTAATAGAAACTTCAGGGTAAAATATAGCAGAGATATAAAGCACAGATTGTAATGCTTAGAATGTTTCCATTACAAAAGATCGATGACAGAAACTACCTGTATTTGACAGTTATAGGTGAGGGGGTCATTAGCCTTAAAAGCTATAGCTTTCCGACACCGTTTCCAGGAATTTTATTTGAGCAAATTTTGTTGAACATAAACTCTTATGCTGATACTGTAGAAAAATACAGATTTTCCGTCATTGATGTTTTGAAATGCTCCCTAATCTCATCTATATCACTATCAACGTTGCTCATGTTATATTCCATCCTCCTAAGCAGGTGTCTAGAATCCGTACCTCCTTCCTCCCCCTGCTATAACCAATTTGGAAGCGCCCGATTTAACTGAATCACGTGATCTAATTATGCGCAATGACTTATACATGATTTCTGTCGCAGTGTTGCGACAGCCAATCAGATTGCGAGTTCTTAATCGGGGAAATGGTAACAGCTTATCGCAGGGGGTAAAAAGAGAGAATATACAAGTTCTGGATTTTTAAGCCCTGTGATCGGAGGATGGTTATATTCCGATTGATATTTTGGTCATTAAGCCAAGATCTTACCATGATATTCATTTTTTGTATTTTTGACATATTTACACAAAGATGTTTTATATAGAATTAAATATTGGAAACTGAATTTTATTATTTTGTTTTTCAGAAGGATTTGAGTTGGTAACTTGAGGTTAACATTCTGTTAACAAGTGGTTTTAGCCCAGACCTACATGTACATAATTATGTGTTGATAGTAGTCGTAGCCAGCGGGTGGGGTATGGGCACGAACGCACGTCCTCCCATAACTTATAATAAATAGAACCCTCAGATCGAAGATGAAAGGAGCTCTTGTTGGGTTTCCTTAAAGTTTTTAGTCACCCTTCCTTTTTGGCATTTGTGCTTATATATTTAAAATGTTTTTTTTAATTTCTAGCTCATTTTTGAAGGAAGTTGCATAAATGTTTGTAGAATTCAAAATTTTTCTTTGGCTCGCTAAGTTGTTTGACGATGGCCACTCTCCTTGACTGAACGCTGGCTTGCCCCTGTAATATATAGTGTATTAGTTTTTTATCAAGCACAAAAAGATCGATGCTCACTTTTGCCTAAAACAACCACTTTAGAGTGTTAACCAAAAGAAGTTAGATTCAGACCCTGGTCTGTGTTCTAGTTTCCCATTTCTAAGGTGCGGAAACTCACTTTTATCAATTAGCGATAAATTTTATCAATTAGCGATAAAGATAAATATCAATTATCGATAAATTTGATAATTTTGATACATGGCACGCATTGAATTAGCATCAGAGATAATATCAGATTTTGATAATTTTCAATTTTAGCTGATATTATCAGCTTATGCTAATTTCACTCATGCCCTTTTCTTCATAACATTGACTCCAGACCCCAAATTTTTTAAGCGATGCGATAGTTTTCATAAATTATCAAATTTAGCTGATATTATCTATTTTTTAGCGATAAAAGCGACTGATTTGATAGATATCAAATTCATCAGTTTTAGCTGATATTATCAGCTAATGCTAATTTTACGAGTACATTTTTCTTCGTAACATTGATTCTGATACCCCGGCAGGCACTTTATCACCTAACATTACATCTTCATTTTCAATCTCTAAATTACAATCTCTAAATTAGGAATTAAAACAAGCAAGTGTCATTAAAGTTTCATCTCCAATTAATTTGTCAAATCACATTCTGATGCTCGTCAAACATCTTTCTGCTTCACCTGAAACATGCTCAGATATTATAAGGTATATTCTCTGATCTGAGCACATCATGGGAAGAGTTATAACTGTCAATAAGTGTGATAGGTATCATTGTAATCCACAGGCCCAGGAAGAAGTTTTAACCCTCCTCCATACTCACTGTATAATGTAAGAAAAAAATACATAACACAGTGAGGGGGATTTAAATCTTCTCCCTGAGCCTGTGATGTAATCATTTACCTTAATGTCAATACACATGCCCGTAGCCAGCTTTTTGTAAGGGGGGGGGGGGCTCGAAACCCCCGCAACCCCCCCGCAACCCCCCCCCCCCCAAAAAAAGGCTACGGGCCTGATACACTACATAACATAATAGGCATTGTATTTTACAGCAGATATTAGCACAGGCACAGTTACACAAGTTTTATGAGATGAAATATGATGCCACATTGATCTTAGAAGCATTACGATGTACTCCCGGGAATTTTATTCAAATGTTTCGTCTAGTGTATTTATAATTAGAAATTTCTAACGAGCGTGTTCCATTTTCCATTCTGAATCAATTATCGGCGCGAAGTTGCGGTCTTTGTCTTTCCAGTTTAACTGTTGATTTCTACTAAAAGTAAGTAAACAATTTAAAATATATTAGTAACATTTTCTTTCACATAATGTAAAGATGATACTGGTATATATTATAACTTTGTGCATTTTGTAATTCTCGAGAAATATAATGTTTTGTGATGTTCTTTTCATTGTATTTGAAACTCCGGCGGCATGGCCTAGTTTGACAACACCTGTCAAAGTGTACAAATGACACCTGGTAGATTTGAATTAAGTACTCTCCGGTTATTTCTTTGTTCAGTTTTATTTTGTAAAATTTTTAATGGTACTTTTTGAACGATTCTAATGTACTTTTAGAGTTACTTCTCATAGCAAATTGATTTTCTGGATACGATTGTTTTTTACAGTGTGACAGGTTATTGACCTACTTACTAAAAATGAATCTAAATTTGAACTCAATTTCCAAATAACAAAGGATCTAGCTATGTTGGACCTGATATGCTCACAGGATCTTGTAGCACCTTATATGGTATTGTTTATGATGACTGATATGGGGCTTTATATAGATAGAGAAGGAGTATAACGCCGACAAATTTCGAAAACTGGAAGTAAAAAAAATATATGAATTATTGGTCAGAATTTTATAATTAGGGTCTCATTTTGAAAAAAAATCTTTCTTCTGTAAGATAAATGTCACTGCCTAACATTTAGATAAATTTAAATAAAAAAGTTTCTTTACTTTCTGATACCCATGCTAACGACCGTTATCTGTTCTATACAACCAAAACTCACCTTTATAGCGATTTCTCCCCAAATCTTTCGCCAATTAACTTGTCAGAATCATGGTTGGTCATCATGGAATCATTGACCCACTAGAGATTTGTAGGGATGCTGCGCTTATGCTGTTCAGCCTGTAAAAATATGTTATTTTGCCGTTTTAAAAATGAAATTTGATTTCGTAGATATTTTGGCAAATTCTAGCGGCCATCTTTGTGAATAATTATGACGTAAATTTTGAACCAATCAAATTGCAGAACCCCGGAGAAGATCGAAATTCATAATATCTATTTATGATTTAAAATATATTTGGGCAGTAAAACATTAAAAAAAACAAAAGATAAATATATATTTTTGTTTATTAACTATTTACATAATTTTTAATAGCCCCTTTCTATATAGAATTATGAAAGGTCAGACGGGTCAAGTTTACTACGTCATTATTTCAAGATGGCGGCAGAGAATCGTTCGACAGACATATTTTTAAAATTAGTATGCTTTTACACATTTTTGAACAATAATAGTACAATTGGAACAGCGTATACCATTGCATATGTGTGTAATATAATGACACGTATGTTGCCGCTAAATAATTTTTCTTAAAAATGAGACCCTTATTGTGGAATTCTGAACAATAGTTTTTTTTATTTTTTCATTTACAGAACCCGGAAGTAGTGAAGTGTTATTACCCTTATTACTTATACTATAGGGCCTATCATAGTGCTCATCTCATATCATAGTGCTACATGTCTCTGTGGATATGCTGTGTGTAAATTGGTGATAGTTAAACTGTGACTGGCTAGGCACTTATTTTTTGTTATTTCACTGCTTAAGGTGACTGTTAACTTAATCGATTTTCAGAAAAAATTGAAAATTTCACAATCTTGAAATTTTCAAACTCTTCCTGAGAAGTCGTTTTTATTATTTCACATATGCTTGTGCACTGTAATCATTACAAAGACATCAAAGAACAACAAAAAACTTTAGTTTGAGAAAAAAAGTGCCGTTTAAAGAATTTGAAAAGATTTTTTTCTAGGAGTAGCCCGTGAAAAACCGCTGATTCAAAATATCTGAACATTTCAGAAAATATACTTCAAACATATATCAAAAACGAAGGAGCAACGGAAATTTGAAAAATTACCCGATGAAAAAATTGGGATCAAAATAAGGAAAAAAGTACACTTCTCAAATTGTTTTTTTTCTATTTTTTTAAATTTGTATGAGAGATTTCAAAATTCTAAAGCTCCTTCCATTTTGGGCTATATTAAAGGGATGTTTCAGAGAAATTAGGAAAAAAAATGTTCAGGGACCTTTGCCGTGCTACTCTTTTTGTCAATTTTTCTGTCACATTTTCAGAGAACTCAAATTCCCATTCCAAAATGTTTACTGTTTCTATTTGCATTACCACAGTGAGCCTGGTTATATAAATGATAAGTGGAACTAAAAATTTGAGAGAAAATCCAACGAAAAGATTAATTTTGATGGTCAGATTATACTCAAATGCCATGTGCTTCCTGGTTTTGGCCATCTTGGATTTTTTGATTAAGTTATAAGTTACCTTAACTGCGTTAGTAAAAGCTAAAAAATATGAAATCAAAATATCATTTTGCAATAATATATGGAAAAATATCCTATCGTACATGAATGACATTTGTATATCTTGGATTGCTTCTAGTTTGGCTTATAAAGTGTGTGTCTTCTTATATTTGGATGCTTCTCTGCCATGTTATTTTCAATAAGATTAACATGGCTGAAATTCTTCAAATTACAGGATGGCACTGGCTTACTTCGGTTCAAAGCCTTCTCTAGTCTATATTCCGGCTTTGAGTAGAAGATTGAGCTGCCTTGGTACTATGAATATTGTAAATCATTGTGTTACACGCACAGTAAATATGGCATAATAATATGAAATCTACCTTTATGTATACGATTTGAAGAAAATCAGCTCACATCCCCGTCTGAATCTATTGTTATATTTGATTTCTTTAAGCGAGAATAATTTCAAAGTTTCCTCCATTTTATTCACGTCCAGAACCGGAAGCCAGTTTTAGCTACTGCGAGAAAATGTCACCATGTGTCAAACTCCGAAATGAAATTTTGAAATATCTAAATCCAGACAAGCAACGCTTCATCCTAAATATAATTAATATTCTTAAAAATATTTATAAAATTCATAAAAAATGAGTACTAGGTGCGTGTAGGTGTGTGTAGCACCTTTTCTAGAGTACATACGAAATCAATGAAGTTACATCTAGCTGTAAGCTAGAGACTCGAGTAAGCACAGGCTCAGAGCCACAGATTCCCACACGCCAGGACGCCAGATGCGCCTAACTTTGGCCCCGGGCGCCAAACAAATCAAATTTACACGTATTCCTGGCGTACAAGAGTTCCCACTATAATATACCTGTTATCCTATCATTTCAATCGTGAAAATTGGTGAAAAGACGAAGATTTCACGTGAATTAAATGCTGCTTTTGCTCAATCAGCTGATCGATATTTACAATTTTTTCGAAAGTGTGCTTTCCCGGCATCAATTTAGTGGTAAGAATGTAATTGAGATCGTTGATAGGCCCGATTGACGCGCAAAGTATTCTGGGAACTATTCCTTCTCTTGTAGTTTAAATATCTTGTCTCCTTTTTGTGTCTCGCGTTTTGATTGGTTAATTAATTAATTAATTTTCAGCAATGTGAATTATTTGACCAATCATTGTGCAGATTAGTTTTGAATTTGAATTTACCGCCGTTTTAAAGTTCATCATGAATTCTTTGACCAATCAGCTTCATTCCCTCTGACCTTTCACATGTGGTCATGTGACCAAAACATCAAAACGGATTTGGAAAAAATATTTACTTTTCTCTAGTTTTGATCGTTTTTAGCTGATCATATCTTCTTAATGAGTAGAAATGTGATCAGATCAGACCAGATTGAAGTTTTCAAGAATATAGGCTGTGATTATGAGCTCTCTGAGCTTTTGAAAGGCGATAATGGACATTCATATTTGGAAAGATTTTTTTTCCAAAAAACGAATCGATTGAAATAAGTTCTGGTCTCTGACTCCGAGCCGATGAAGAGTCTTTCCAGGCGTGATTAGCGGTTTCAGTTGAGTAATCATAGTATATTTATGCACAGTCATGTTTGTCAACACAGAAAAACTGATAGCTGTAGCCCGGAAATGCATCTGTACTCGCTATTTCATACATGTTCCCGGGGCCTATGTAGAAAACTCTTAATAAAGAGGCAATGGGGGATTTAATTCGTTTTTTCTTGGCTTGTAACTATTGAGGTTACAAGCCACAATGTTGGCGCCTAACTTTTCTGCTGGCTCCCAAGTATTTTCCATTACAAGCCACTATGGCTAGTAAAGAAATTTGGGAATCTGTGCCTCTGCACAGGCTTATTGCACAAAAAACTAAAAAATCTGAAATACACAAATGTCATTCATGTACATTATGAATATACTTTTCCATATATTATTGCACAATGGTCTCCCAATTTCTTATTTTTGCCGTTCTACTGACGCAGTTAAGCAGTGAAATAGACTCTACTAACATTCTCAGCATCTGTAACAATTGTTACACTTTGCATTCTCGATCTTCGGAGGTTGTAACTAGACTCTGTGCGCAGAAGTATTTTCTTCATGAATTAAATTGAAAGTTCCTGTGTTATTGCAATTGTATATACTCAAGGTTATGAAAGAAATATGGCCTTCTGTTATGCCTGGGTCACATTTTCTCCGATCCATTGGCCAGCGCCCGGCCGATTGAGTGTTTTGCTCATTATTGTATTCAATTTTGAACCTAGACATAATGTGAAGAATATTTTTGTAAAATGGATAAAAAACTAGAAAATTCAGGTGACTTACTGTCACAGAATTTTCTCGTTTTTATACATTTTATGAAAAAAACTTTTATTTACACTCTTTTTAGGTACATTGGTGCACTCTTTGTGCAAAACTGAAAGATGTAGACAATGTGTGGAAGTAGTGATTCATATTTGAAAAATTACATGCGACTCTTTTGAGAATTGCATCAAAATTCCGAACATACAGACTTACCTTAAATGTGTCTGCCAATATGACTGGTCAATTATTTGGAAAAACCAAAGCAAGGAAACTTATAGAATTTAGAAATATATCTGATATGATTCCAAGTATTATTTGACCAATATGTTCTTTGGATACAATAATTTCTAAAAATTTAATGGGGATCTACTTCCAATTTATTTATACATATACACATAGCCATAATGATAATCCATGCCATCTGATTTCACTGATATAATCTCACTGATAATGATTACAGTTGTTCACATTATTGCACTTAGAAATTGTTTTTCTCAGAAATCTCAGTTAGATTATCCCAGGTAGTGGAGCATTAGAAATATGAGATGGTGTGGTTGTTATGGTAACCAATACTAACATTACAGCACTCTAAGTTGGAAACAGGTCAGACTATGTTCAATTATCTTAGACTAGAGATAACCAACTTCCTTACACTGTCTCTGTGAACTTTATCATATTATTTATGTTTTTTGAACCTATATTAGACTTTGGAGAAACTAAGCTAGAATAGATGTGGGGTTTGTCTCACTTAAATACAAGGTCAATGTCATATCAATAGAATCAAATCCAGTATTTACCATATGGTTATGTATCTGTAATTTCACTTTCCTTGGTCAAACATGTTTTTAAATTTTTTCTAAAAAATTTCAAGAAATGAATATTCAAAATCGCCTGATTTTTCAAAGTTAATATATAAACTGAGAATAAATAGTTCTTTCACTGCTTTTAGCAAGTTAATTCTGAAATATGTGTGATCCCAGGTAACTTTTATACAAGGGTGATTACTGGGTATTGTAAGAGTAAATCATCACAGTAGAAAGACAAAACATAGGGTCCAGTTTTTAGCTCACATGGTGAGCTATTGCAATCGCTCACTTGTCCGTCTGTCTGTCCGTCCGTCCGTCCGTCCGTCAACAATTGTGGCACGTTTTAAAACCTCTGTCGATAGGATTCCTGTTTTAAGTTATTTCTGTTCAACATCAATACAGAAAACCCCCCTATGACTCCTGGTTCAAAAGCTCGCCTATTTTCAAAATGGCCGTCACTTTTGTCTCGCAAAATTCACTTTTAGCCCATTTCCTAGCTAACCTCTGTCGATAGGATTCCTGTTTTAAGTTATTTCTGTTCAACATCAATACAGAAAACCCCCCTATAGGCGAGTAGGCCAAAGAAATAAATTATGAGTTTAATAGTTCAACTGACCCTATGGGAAAATTTGGTATCATAGCAAAGCTCAGAGAATTGTCTATGTCGTGTGATAAATAATTTGTGTTGGAATAGGTGACGTTGTCATGGAAACGGGCGTTGAACAAAAGATGTCCTTAATAAGAAAAAAAAGTACAGCACCATTGCAAGGGATATCTGGTTAAGTCAATGTGCAACTTTGAAAGAATGAAAATTAAGGAATTGAAAGAATTTTAGTTTATCTTCAACATTTAACTCAAAATTATACATATTCTACTCTTTTTTGATTATTGTGATGTCATAATGGTCTATTTTGAATGAAAAACAGTTGGTCTCATATGAAATTATTAACACCATTAGATTGTGTAATCACAATTGCTTACAAATGTTACCTTTATGTATATCAAATGAAAGCTACTGCTCTCACGATCATTTTGGTATATAAATTGTAAACATTGATCATTTACTCTCTGAGATATTATGATATAAGGTGATTTAAATTGTGGCCTGAGTTGCAGAAATTATCAGCAGTTCGGCATTATCGCAAATGACAAAATATTGGTGAATTTCTACCATTGTATACATTCTTATTGATATCATAACTTTAGTAGTATTTTGACCCTATGAGAAAAGTTGGTATCAATGCAAAGCTTTGACAACTGTCTATGATGTGTGATATATGATTAGTGTTTAAACAGGTGCCGTTGCCATGGAAACGGGCGTTGAGCAATAGGTATCCTTAATAAGATTGAAATACGTATAGGAATGGGCATTTCCAGCCAGTGATCCAAATATGTATATTTTATTAATAGCAATTGTGTGGAAATGACTAATTTTTATCAATCTTGAACTATAATGACTAAATGATTCTATATATTAAATTTTAAAGTGTTATTGTGACATCACAATAGCGGATTTCAAATGAGAAACAGTTTGCTTTACATTGTCTCCGTGAAACTGATATCTTCCATGATTACAATTGCAAAAGAATATGCACTTTATGGATATCAAATTAAAGCTAGTGCAATAACGAGTATTATGATAAGTAAATCAACATGATTAGATCAAGCTATGCCGTGGTTTCATGCTTTTGAATCTGGGGTATCAGTGGTTATAGACACAAAATACTGTATGAGAGGTCTGAGACTAACATCTTTTATGCTAGTCTCGGGAGAGGTGGAACAACTTTTTATCCTGATCGATGAGTCTGAAAGTCGCAAGAAAAGTGTTTTCCTCAGTACATACGGTATATTGTCATGTATGTCTCATATCAGACAAAGCTTTATAAACATTTAAAATCACTAATTTAAGTAAATACTCCTATTGTGATGTCATTATAATAAATGATTTACAACTTTTGGTGTTTTTAAGGTTGCACTAAACTGTTTTACTCATTTTAGACATGGGTGTGATTTAGAAATAATTATACTCATTAATTCCGATTGGCTTGGTCTCCTTATTAAAAACTATTTAGAAAAGTGTTTTTCGGTGAAACTTATAAATTTTTCTTAATGATTTGAAAGTTTCATGTTCATTAAAAAAATAGCAGGGCGTTCAAAACTTTTGGACCTCCTCGTATATCAATTTTGTGAAGACGATTATACCACTTTCGGAATCCATCGAGCTGTATTTGTATGAGATAATTTTTCACAAGAATTATTTTTTTGTGAAGTCGATTATAAATATTTTTGTTATTGAAATGCGTACAAATGAGAAACTAATGCATATTTCTACTTTGGTTCAGCCTTCAAATTTTGAAATCACGACATGTCCATATGTATGTGGCAAAAATATCAATGTTGCACTCCTTGAGCCAATCATCCATGATAACTTCACATACTGTACGGCATGGTCACATGACCTCAAAAAGTCTGCAAAAATATTCCTTCAATAAATGCTTGATTATTTGAGGATTCTTTTCATGTAGTCGACTATTGGATAAGTATCAATTTTATATTGTGAAATATACTTTAAAAATAATTAACAATTTAATTTGTATACAATCAACAATTTTAAAGAATGATTTCATAAGAATTTATCATTCAATCAAGTTAGGAATACTGTGTTTATATAAATCAAATTCTGGTTCTGGCATCGCCTATTTGAAGGAGTTGCTATGTTTTAAATGGGAATTATTTGAGCTAAGGACAATGTCTATCAAGGCACAACCAGGGATAGGGCCTTTTATGGAACAAAAATGGAACTACTATGGATTGACGGGATACCACTGTGGCCTTCTATGGAACAACCATGACCATGTAGTAATCTACAAGAGTCTTCCTTGAAATCACTGTTGTGCTGGTACTGGGGCTTCTATGAAGCCACTGTCCCTTATTCTGAAGATTCTAAATGCCAATCAGGAACTTCTATGCAGACACCACCATATGTATGGAAATCATTAAAGTCTTATTTGGACCTAATGTTTTCATCATTGAAAAAACGAAGGCCCTCCTTCAAGGAACTGTCTTTTTTTTTCTTTTTTTTATACATAGATTTATTCCTTTAGTTAACAATTATAGACATGCAATTGATTGCCAAAGTTTTATAAAAAACATTAGCGGCAATTTTAGACAATATGAATAGGAATGCATTAACATTTAAAAATTCATCAAAGTAATGTTATAACTCATATAAGAAACTATAATCCCATGGGCCAGGGATGAGTTAACACATGCATGCAAAAATTAGCCAAACCAATCAATTTGGCTCAAACTTTGATCCACAAAATGGCTCATTAGTTCTATTAATTTTTCATTTAATGAATTATCTAAATCTTCATCATCATACAAAAGAACTGAATTTTGTCAACTGTGTTCAAACTCTGAACCAAAAGATGAAGATCTATCTTTAGTCTTTTACGGTTCCACTATTTTGGATCTTCAAGGATATTCTCTAAGGCCAACTAGGAATCACTAGGGGCTATAGACACAACACTAATACCTATTAGGGTACAAATCGGGTCAGCATGTATGAAGTATGGTGGTCTGTCTGTCATTCTCTGTCTGTCCAGACATCTCCTCCGCCTAGACCGTTTGACCCTGAGCTCCCATACTTGGTCAACATACTAAGTGGATTGGTGGACATTCTACGAAGATCAGAGGTCAACGTCATTTAAAGGTAAAAGGTCAATATCTAGGTATTTGGCTTTTTAAGACCCTTGATCTCAATGATCTGTGCTATGACCCTTGATGACCCATGCTTAGGTGCTCGGAGGTCAAGGTCAACTTTGTGGGGCAAGGTCATTCCCAGATCGAATGCATCTGGAGCTCTAGTGACCTTTGGCGACCAATGATAAGGTGATCTGAGGTAAAGGTCATTACTAGGCCAAATGTCAATATCTAGGTATTTTGAAATTTAAGATTTCTGGGGCTACTTTTACCCTTGGTGACCAATGATTTGGTGACCTGAGTTCAAAGTCAATATTTACGGGTCAAGGTTATTCCAAGATCAGAGGTCAATACCTTGGTATTTGGCGTTTTAATGCATTTGGGACTGCTTTGACCCTTGGCGACCCATGATTAGGTGACTTGAGGTCATGGTTATTCCAAGATCATAGGTCAATATCTAGATATTTGGTGATGTTAGGTCCTTGGGGCTGCTGTGACCCTTGACGACCATTGATTAAGTAACCTAAGGTCAAAGTCAATTTTTATGAGTCAAGGTCGAGGGTTGCTATCTAAGTAAGTACCTTAAGGGCTATTGTGACCCTTGTCGACCCATGATTGCGTGACCTGAGGTCATACCAAGATCAAAGGTTGATATCTAGATATTTGGTGTTTTAAGAGCCTGGTGGGCTGTTGTGATCTTTGGCAACCCATGACTAGGTGACCTTAGGGTTAAGGTCAACATTATATTTGTCAAGATCTCAAGAACAAAGTTCGACACTTACTTGAAGGATACTGTAACCCTCAGTGACTCATGATTAAGTGACCTGAAGTCAAAGTCAATGTTTCTTGGCCAAGGTCATATTAAGGTCAAACGATCAATACAGACGAGCATTTGATGGGAGCTGTTGCCATGTGGAGCTTTTATGGACCCTTGGTGACCCACTCGAATGGGTAGATTGCTAGTTCTAACCAGCTGAACGTTTAACTAGGTAACTCTACGGTATTAAGTTTGGAGAAATTATTATCCCACCGAACGAAGTTCGAATATAGAAAAGCCGTCCGTCCGTTCGTGTGTCCGGGCAATAACTCAAATAACGGTTGACGGATTTCATTCAAATTTTATAGGCTTATGCCTTATGGTTGTAGGACCTCTGCTCGAGAAGGAATTTTCAATATGGCTGCTAAATTAAAAATGGCGGCCATTTTTCGGAAAAAATATAATCTTTGATTACTCAAATACTAGTTGATGGATTTGGTTCAAATTTTATATGCTGTTGCCCGGGTACAAAGGAGCCTTGATGAAGAAGACATTTTCAAGATGGCCACCATATTTCAAAATGGCGGCCATTTTTCGTAACAAAAAACGTTATCTTTGATAACTCAAATACCATTGAATGGATTTGGATCAAATTTCATATGCTGTCGCCTGGATACAAAGGAGCCTTGCTCATGAAGACATTTTCAAGATGACCACCATATTTCAAAATGGCGGCCATTTTTCGTAAAAAACGTTATCTTTGATAACTCAAATACCATTGAATAGATTTGGTTTAAATTTTAGATACTGATGCCCAGGGACATAGGAGCTCTGTTTAGAGAAGGGATTTTCGAGATGGCAGCTAAATTTCAAAATGGCCGCCATTTTTCATAAAAGAATGTAACCTTTGATAACTCAAATACCAGTTAATTGATTTGGTTCAAATTCTATATGCTGATGCCTAGAGACAAAGAAGTTCTGCTCAAGAAGACATTTTCAAGATGGCCACTGAATTTCAAAATGGTCGCCATTTTTCGTAAAAAAAACATAATCATTGATAACTCAAATACCAGTGGATGGATTTGGTTCCAATTTTATATCCTGATGTTTAAGGAACTATGAGATCTGCTTCAGAAGAAATTTCAAAGGCGTCAGCTGAATTTCAAAATGGCTGCCATTTTTCATAAAAAAGGTAATCTTGATAACTCAAATGTCATTGGATGTATTTACTTCAAATTGTATATACTGATGCCTAGAAATAAAGGAGCTCTGCTTGAGAAGAAATTTTCAAGGTGGCTGCTATTTATCGAAATCTCCACAATTTTTCATTAAACATGTAATCCTTAATAACTCAAGTACCAGTTGACGGATTAGGATTAAATTGTTTATGCTGATGCCTTGGGACATAGGAGCTCTGCTAAAGAAGAAATCTAAAGATGACAGCTGAATTGGCAACCATGTATCATAAAAACACAATCTTTGATAATTCAAATACCAGTGGATGGATTTGGCTCAAATTTTATATGGCCGCTATTTACCAAAACATGTTTTGTTCGGTGGGATTTGCTACTCCGTGGAGTTGCTGTTTTTCTAGTTGTTTTAGTACTGTTACCTATATTTCGATGTTATACCTTGATAGAATAAATTTCAAGTGAAGAAGGGGTATTCTTTAAATTATGTCATCTGAAAGAAAGATCATTAAAATATAAATATTTGAAAGTTTCATAAAGTAACTGCATTTAGTTTCAGAGATAAACTTGTATTAACACTATCACTCATTTTCAATGTTTGGAAATGATAATTATATTAATCTTATTTTTATCTTGATTTTGATATGTTCTTTGATTCATACATGAATGTATCTTAATTACGCTAACCTATGGCATAGAGTCTCTTTAATAAATTGAAAAATCACTGAAACTTATCATTTTCATTGTTAAGCAACCACCGGGTACTAGAATTAAGGACCTTCGGCCCTGTGTTCAGACAGTGAATTGTAACCACATTATGTTTGGAAAGGTATAACTGTGTACAGAAAAACTTCTTTTTTGTCCAAATGATATGAGTTTGTTACTTAGTAATTGATCTTATACATGACAAAGTTCCTTGAAAATGGAAAAAGTCTACTTTTTGCCAATTTAAAGTAAACATCGAAAACTGAAATTCCAAGAGCTTTGAAATCTTCACAGGACATAAGTTGCAAATACAGCAACTACTTATCAGTCAAAATTCAATATCAGATCCCATACTAGATCCCATATTAGCCAAAATTCAGTATCAAATCCAGTATCATCAGAGCTATTCCTTGAGATTTCTCTTAATTTTTACGTTTTCGTTCTATTTTAAGACTTGTTAGTAGTTGAAAATCAAATTGCATCATTTTTGGTCACTATCATCGGGCGATGACATAAAAAACATGAAAATAAATAAAATAAAAAATATTATAGAATACATAGGTAATTGATGATTGTGATAGCATACGAATATTATAATTTCTTTGGCCAATCAGATCTAGCGAGTAAGCTTAGCAAAAATTGTTTCTATTTTAGAATATTTTTGATATCATTCCTTGTAGTGTCTATTTTCTAAAATTGCCAGAGTGTATACTTTGTTTCAGGAAAATCTAAAGATTTTACAACAATTTATTTTTCTGGCAAATGGTAATAACTTTGGCAAAACAAATTTCATATTGGGCAATGCGCTGAATGCCAGTGTATGTCAAATTAGACAATCATGATTTCAAATACAGTTGTGAACCATTAACCATATCTAGTGGCCCATCTGTGACATGAGTCACAAAAAGGTTATTGCAAAATAAAAGATATGGATGTTTTTTTTTCTGAAAAAATAAGCTTTCATTTGATCTACATGCAGAGAATATTCAAATAATAGTTTTCTGCACATTCTTATCAATAGTTTAAATAATTCAGTATTAACAAACATTTTGTTCGTGAATCTGTTTGTGCCAAAACAGGTCAATTTAGCCATTGTAGCCAGTACTGATACAACAGAAAGAAATAAGGGTTATATCCACATATATCAAACTGATCATATTACTTTTATATATCACTGAAATCAATAGACCAGTAGCTTTAATATGATATATAACACGGTCACATTCCAATAAAATTGAAATTTCACAATGAATTGCGGTAATTAATTTTGATTTTCAATTATCTTAATCAAAATTCACCATTGTGACATCACATAGCATATATACACTTCAATTAACTGAACTTAATTAGCCACTAATGGTCAATATAAATCAAATCCACCAATATCCTCACATTAGGCACTGAAAGAATACACATTCATAATGTTAACTATGCGAACAAATTGTTTTATATATTTTACTCATATCAAGGACATATATTGTTTGACAAGCGTTTCCATAGCAACAAACCCCATTTCAGTTATAATCAAAATCTATTCCTATGTCTACAAGAACAAAGTGGTAACTGTTCGAACATACCAATTTTATCCATAGGATCCACATAGGATCATTTCATTTGTATTCACAGTATTTCACCAGATCACCAACTAATAATGAATATAAATGCATTATTCTTAATAATGAAATCTCCTATTCAACACCTGTTTCCATGGTAACAATACATGCTTTTCAAATGAGTCAATATCATACATTTTAGATATATACCTCTTTATTGAAATGAGACCAAAACTAATCCAAAGGGCCACAGATATTTAAAGTTATAAGACAATTAAAATGTGTTTTGGTATTGAAATTCACAAACTATGTGCTAAACCTGTGCAATTATAGTAGATTTCAGTAGTTCTGGCCATTGCTTCATCAGAGCAAAATATGCTATATCTCAGTGGGTGATTGTCCAATCCTTTTGTTTCGTGTACCAACGTATTTGTAAGAAAAGCAGCTTTCATTTGATATACATGAAGGTGATATTTTAACTAAATTATAATTACACGATGAATTGGATTAAAGGAGACCAAATGAAATAAACAGTTTTCTATTTGAATTTCACAATTGTGATGTCACAATGTAAATTAGAAATGTTTTATACTACAAATTTAGTCACAAATGTTCAAGATTTACCAATCTCTATTGAATTCTCACCATTTACGCATTAAAAAGGAGAATATTTTTATCATTTGGTGCACATAAACCTGAAATGGGTATTTAGTTCTTATTAAGTATAACTATTGTCCAATGCCCGTTTCCATGGTAACGTCACCTGTTTTCAAAGTAGGTATCTATCACATATTACAGGTCAATATCTCAGCTTTCTAACGATACCAAAATATCCCATAGGGTCAGCCGACTATTAAACTCCTTTATTTAAGGACTTCTGAGGCTTGGCCTACTCGCCTACTATGACTCCTGGTTCAAAAGCTCGCCTATTTTCAAAATGGCCGTCACTTTTGTCTCGCGAAATTCACTTTTGGCTCATTTCCTAGCTTTACAAATAATTTCAGGTGTCCTACATTGTAAAAATCCATGTCAATGTAAAGATTAGATATATGAAATAATTTTGTTACAAAAAATCAGCGAAAAATTGTATCCATTTTTTATTTTCAGCCATTTTAGTTAACATTGATTTGTCCACTTTCTGTCAATAACAGTGGCACGTTTTAAAACCTCTGTCGATAGGATTCCTGTTTTAAGTTATTTCTGTTCAACATGAATTCAGAAAACTCCCCTATGACTCCTGGTTCAAAAGCTCGCCTATTTTCAAAATGGCCGCCATTTTTGTCTCGCGAAATTCACTTTTGACCCATTTCCTAGCCTTACAAATAATTTCAAGTGTCCTACATTGTAGAAGTCCATTGCAAAGTAAAGAGTAGATGTATGAAATAATTTTGTTATGAAAAATCAGCGAAAAATTATATCCATTTATTTATTTTCAGCCATTTTAGTTAACATTGATTTGTCCATCTGTCTCGCAAAATTCACTTTTGGACCATTTACCTTTAACCCTCTGTCGATAGGAATCCCATTTTAAGTTATTTTTGTTCAACATCAATACAAAAAACTCTCCTATGACTCTTGGTTCAAAAGGTCGGCTATTTTCAAAATGGCTGTCACTTTTGTCTCGCGAAATTCACTTTTGACCCATTTCCTAGCTTTACAAATAATTTCAGGTGTCCTACATTGTAAAAATCCATGTCAATGTAAAGGGTAGATATATGAAATAATTTTGTTACAAAAAATCAGCGAAAAATTGTATCCATTTTTTTATTTTCAGCCATTTTAGTTAACATTGATTTGTCTATCTGACTCGCGAAATCCACTTTCTGTGGCACGTTTTAAAACCTCTGTCGATAGGATTCCTGTTTTAAGTTATTTCTGTTCAACATCAATTCAGAAAACTAGCCTATGACTCCTGGTTTAAAAGCTCGCCTATTTTCAAAATTGCCGCCATTTTTGTCTCGCGAAATTCACTTTTGACCCATTTCCTAGCTTTACAAATAATTTCAAGTGTCCTACATTGTAAAAATCCATGTCAATGTGAAGAGTAGATGTATGAAATAATTTTGTTACGAAAAATCAGCGAAAAATTATATCCATTTAGTTCTATGTAAGTTCATCTCTCTGGTTAATATATCAGAAACAAGTCAAATTCTTTACTTCAGAGAATATTTTTAATTTATTGAGACTTTCGACTAATATCCCTTAGTCTTTTTCAAAATATAACAGCATGTAACGACATGTTTATGACGTCACATAAATGTATACATGCTGTTATATTTTGAAAAAGACTAAGGGATATTAGTCGAAAGTCTCAATAAATTAAAAATATTCTCTGAAGTAAAGAATTTGACTTGTTTCTGATATATCCATTTATTTATTTTCAGCCATTTTAGTTAACATTGATTTGTCCATCTGTCTCGCAAAATCCACTTTTGGACCATTTACCTTAAACCCTCTGTCGATAGGATTCCCATTTTAAGTTAATTTTGTTCAACATCAATACAAAAAACTCTCCTATGACTCTTGGTTCAAAAGCTCGCCTATTTTCAAAATGGTTGCCATTCTTGTTTCGCAAAATTCACTTTTTGCCCATTTCCTAGCTTTACAAATAATTTCAGCTGTCCTGCATTGTAAAAAGCCATGTCACTGTAAAAGGTAGTTGTATGAAATTATTTTGTTACAAATAATCAGCAAAATATTATATCCGTTTTTTTTATTTTCAGCCATTTTAGTTAACATTGATTTGTCCATCTGTCTCGGGAAATCCTCTTTTGGACCATTTGCTTAAAACCTCTGTCAATAGGATTCCAGTTTCAAGTTATTTTTGTTCAACATCAATACAAACAACTCCCCTATGACTCCTGGTTCAAAAGCTTGCCTGATTTCAAAATGGTCGCCATTTTTGTCTTGCGAAATTCAATTTTGGCCCATTTCCTAGCTTTACAAATAATTTTAGGTGTCTTGCATTGCAAAAAGCCATGTCACTGTAAAGAGTAGTTGTATGAAATAATTTTGTTACAAATTATTGGCAAAAAATTATATCCGTTTTTTTTTCAGCCATTTTAATTGACTGAGAGACAGATGGCTTGAAATAATTTTGTAACAAAAAATCAGCAAAAAATGTGACCATGTGAGCCCAGTACCCATGGTACTAATTTTTTATCATTATCTTTCAAGAGCATCTTTGAAAAATATAAGGTGCACTTTTTTGTAAGATGTATTTGAAGTTTTTTTATTATTAATGTTTATTGTACTTCAGTACCTTACTTGAATGTTGCTGATTCAATCACTTGAGTTAATCTGATAAAGCAGGGTTGCCATTGTCAAGAAGTATGACATGATATGGTTTTCCCTACTAGGACAAAGACGAGGAATTTCAGATTTTCTTCAGGAATAAAATCATAAGGGAATGTTGAATTCTTGAAAATTAAAATAGAGGACATGCCCTATAGTCTAACATCAATTTCATTGGCATTATCTAAGGTGATCACCTTGATGCAGATCTCTACAAAATTTGTATAAATAAACTTTGAAATTTGAATTCATGCAGGGTTTCATGAGAATTTCCGATAACAGACACAATGAAAAAATAATTTCAATTTGTTTCCAGGTACACATTATGTCTACCATCTATTTCTGTGGCAGTATCAGAGGTGGACGCCAAGATGCTGACCTCTACCAGCGCATCATCAATAAGCTGAAGAAATACGGCAATGTTCTAACTGAGCATGTTGGTAGTGACAAGGCAACTGCAGAAGGTAAGGAATATGGTGCATTAAGATTTTAATACAGATTGCAGCTGAAATTCAAATTTTTTGATGAAGAATTTTACTTCAATGAAGAGCTCAAAAATTGGAAAGCATTTGATGAAAATGACTGTATTATAACTCCAATTTGCAATAATTTAATTTTGGCTCATACTGAGCATATAGGGTGTCTGTTCATCAGTCCATCTGTCATGGTGTAAGCCACTATTCCTATAAAGCTTGAGCTTATGAAGCTTATAAAGCTTGAGCTTATGTCTGTCCCTCCGGAAGATGGCAGAAATTTTTCGCAAAAATCTTATGTTTTTAATGTTAAACCAAAGCATGGGCATTCAATATCTATTGAAAGCCCATGACCAAAGTAATAAACATTATTATTCCATAATACTACTGTTTTCCCTGGGAAATAAAATCATATTATCCCTCTTAAAATCATATGCACTCGAAAAATCATATTGTCCCTGTAAAAAAAATCATATATACTTGAAAAATCATATTGTCCCTGGAAAAAAATCATATTGTCCCTATTTTTTTCAAAAAAAGTTTTTTTTTCAAAAAATCAATTTTTTCCAAAAAATTTGATTTTTCCAACAATTTTCGAATAAAAAAGATTCAGAAATTTTCATTTTTTCAAAAAATTGCAATTTTTCAAATATTTTCATTTGTTTAAAAAAAATTCAATTTTGAACCAGTTTTTCATTTTTTCCCAAAATTTTCAATTTTTCAATTTTCTTGAAATATCTTCTTCCTTGAATTCTCAAAAATTAAATTATGGAATAAAAAGGTTATTTCATGCTTGATTTTCGATATGAATTTTATTCCACGGGAAATATGACATTGACCTCGGTAAATATTATATTGACACTGACTCGCTACGCTCGTTCGGTCAATATCATATTTCCCTCGGTCAATAACATATTACCCTGGAATAAAATTCATATTGAAAATCAAGCATGAAATAACCTATATTTATTTGAAATGTATATTCAAAAAATATATCTATTTCACATATAGTCTGTGTTTTTCACCCTGACCCCCAGGGGCAGTGAATGGGGCGAAACGCTTAATGTGGGATTTCGCAATAATTTTCTGATCTCTTAGAAGTATGGCTATATTACACTCAAATTGAAGGAATTTTAGAGTAGATCACAAATGTGGTATTGTTTTTCTGATTTATGCCTCAGAAAATTCAAAATGGCTGCATAGAGCAGGAATTCGCCATTACTTGAGATATCTTCAAGTATGGTTACATGATACTACAATGATCTCTAGTGCCCGGTCTCTAGTGTTTATTGAAGGGAAGAATAGATGGTAAAAATTACATTGTGACTGTACAGATTCATGATTTATATAGTGTTCGTTGGGATTTCCTTCTCCGTGGAGTTGCCTATTTCTAGTTTGTCTATCCATATCTGCTTGTCTTCAAATTGCAATTTTTCCCACCTTTTGATAGAATATGTATATGTCAAAAAATGTTCACTTGTCTTTAATTTTCTTACAATTATTAGATGCCGTCAGAGACGAGAAGTTTATCCATGACAGAGACTTGGTCTGGCTTAACCAATCAACTGGTAAGAAAACACAAGTTATTTTTACACTTAATTTTCTGTGTCTTATAGTTGAAGTGTCGCTGGAAAATGACGAGATAAAAATGCACGGCATAGATATGAAATGGCTCTCAGCATCGTCGGGTGAGTGAAGTTTCATATAACTTTGCTCATGAAAAGCCAAACAAAACAAATGTTTAATCCTGACCAGCTCAGAGCTCACCCTTTTAGACATTTCTTATTTTGAGTACTTGTATCGTTGAATACCGTTTTGTGAAATTGTATGTTGCTATACTAACAATGGTCTGTACTTTATGTGAATTTATATAATCAACTCTATGCCTTGCTTCTACCTCAAATGATGTATGAGGATTTTTGAAAGGTCAACAGCTACTGTTTGGGTCATTAATATTTTATCATATTTAATTACTACAACCCCTCTGCTTCAGGGTTTGACATCCTGAGTCTACTCACTTTACATACCCATTACTTTATCTAGTAATGTAGAAAAGGGTTTACTTAAAAAAAGTTGGCTTAAATCAACTAAAACAAGTTATGAGATAACGGTATGGTACAAAGTAACAGATTTGTAATAATTTTTGTGGGAGTTCACTTCAGCACATTATTGTTTGGGTTTTTAAACTTACTAACCTCAATATAACTAACCTTTCGATGAGTAGTTGAAACTTAAAAATTATAATCGCAATAAAAGTTAAATGCAATATATTTTCTTGATATTTTTATGACATCTCTCAAAAATTTGAATACACTTTAGTGTAATGCTATGAATGAAACCCACGTTAAGTATCATGCATCTAAATTGAAAGAGTTCTTATTTTAACATAGATACTCGTCAGTACTTTGAGCATAAGGGACTACAATATGTGGGAGAAATGATGCCTCCAAATACCATGTCATGTGAAATGACAGAATGCAATTTTTGAGAATCTAAAGTTTTGCCTGTGTATGAATGACCTTATGTACACCTGACTCAAATGTGTGGTCTATTTCAGCTGTTGTTGCGGAGGTTACACAACCATCTCTAGGTGTGGGCTATGAAATAGGCCGAGCTGTTGCTATGGACAAGAAGGTCCTTTGCCTTTACAGACCTCAACCAGACAAAGGTATGTATTTCTTTCCAATAATCTCCTAAGTTGTCACTTGAATTATTTTGTTGCTTATCAATTCATCAGTCCATCCATCAATAATTTTTAGGCTTCAATCTGATAGTTATCATCTGATCATTTTGTTTGTTGTTTTCATTTTCATTCCATTTCCTTTTGTCAGAAATTCTGAAGAACCTGCTGTAAACTGTGACGCATTTGATTTAATTCCAGTACTTTCTGCAATGATTCGTGGTGCTAATAATGACAAGAACTTCCTGTGCCGAGACTACGAGGAATCCGAGCTTGATACTCTTCTCAAGAACTTTTTCCAAACTGTCGTTGGAATCAACCCCGAAGCCGCTCAGGAAGTGATTGATGTGGAGCCAGAGTCAAATGGCGAAAGCAACGAAGCTAGTAATGATGCTAATGGAAGTGCAGATGCTGCTCCCACCGAGGCTGTTGCTGAGGCACCAGAGTCGACAGAATGAACGAAAGTGGACACTGGTCGTGCATAATCACCCTTTGACTTCAGTAACATTCAACATCAATTTAATCTCATACACATCATCCATTTATAGTTATTATGCGAAAGGGTAATACATGTGACAAAAATTGGACTCTGACTTACTGTAGGGTCAACCAAACTCAGATATATATTTCCTTTTAATTTTTGGTTTGTTTTCCAAAGGGTCAATTTGCATCAGAAGATTTCAATGGGAGCTATTTCAACATGAAAATCCAATGTTTTATTTACTTTTAGTTGTTGTACAGCGATATTCTGTATAGATAGACATAGTAATATAAATATTTTATATAGTGCCTGTAGATAGTACATATTTACTGCAAATCAGCTGAAAATAAATGAGAAAATAGAGAATGAATGAAAATTCAGCATTTACAGAGTCCTCCTTGCCAGTCTACAATATTTTACAGCAAGATGTATCAAGAGGATTATAAAAAAGTCACTATTACATGATTTTTTAATTATTGCTTTTTTCATAATCAAATGTGATGTGAAGAAAACTAAATTAGAATTCTCTACGCAAAAAATAATATAAACTTCACAGAAAAATCAACAAGAAATTTTTCTTTTGGCAAGTACGAATCTGTACATTGTCTGAATACTTTATACAAAGACTACGCAATTTTCATGAGTCATATATGTCAGCTTGTATATATTTGCAAATAGTTTTATATACAGCTGGTATTATAGTCACATCAAGCAAACATAAGTAATGTTGTGAATGTAGAAAAGCAGCATTTTAGTTCCAAGTTGCACTTGTTTTGGCCCAATTCTGTAAAATGTATTCTCCTTGGTTGGCCTCACTTAGTTGAATTCTCATTTGTTTGACTTTATTTTGTTAAAATCTAAAACCTCATTTATTAAAAAAGATCATTTGAATTGGCCATATATTTCTGTTCTACAATAGAAAGTGTTAAATCATTCAAAAACTAAAAAAATTGGCCGAGTGAACTTGGAAATACTGATATGCGTAGGTACATATTTGGTACATATTTACATGTCTGTCTCAACTTTTTGAGTTACTGTATTTTATATTCCTTTTTGACAAAAATGCAATGTGTTAAAGGCCCCATGCAAAGTTTGAAATTATCACATGGGCCTTTAACTTATAACATTGATCTCGAATCTTCAATTTCATATTCTTTTCATAGACATTTTTGTCTTCATTTATATTCCACGGAAAAACAGTGTAAATTGTAATCAAATAAGTTTTTATGTTTTAAAGGCTAACAAGCCTGGCAGTTTATACTAAATTATGACAATTTAGGCATAATATACCGGTTTGAAATTTCTAATCATTACGAGTTTTACATGACATTTTCTTATTTTAAAAGTTACAATTGAATTCCTATAGGCATTTAGGGAGCTCAATTGATACCCTGCGAGCAGAGTCTAGTTCTAGTTATAAACTACCTGAAGATGAAGCTCTCTTTTAAGAAGCAAAGTCGAACGAATGCAAAGGGTACTCAATTGACAACATTTAATTTTAAATTGACAATGAATTATTTCTAAAATTATGTATCAAAATGAATTTGTCTCAAAACTTTTGTGAATTATTTTATGAAACATTAGATTGAGATGACAATCTACTTTTATTATCGACTTTTAGTTTAGTACGAGGCTTGTCAAATAAATTTCATTATGTACCTGTATACAGCATGTGCAAATAGCTTTACTTGTAGTGTCATGTCATGTATGTATTTTTGTATATTTGTAAAACATAATATAGTTATAAAAATGAAGACATGTTTTTTGTTCTTGAGAATTTGAACAATACAGGGGTAAGGACGGATATGCAGTTCTTGTGCAGATAACATCTTCAGCAACCTCTCCAGGCTGATAGGGGGGGGGGGTTCGATGAGTTTGAGCGAACCCCCTCGCCAAAAGCTATTTCAAAATCATGCAGTTTTTCACTATTCTGAGAATTTTTGAGTGATTTTTGCTATAGGCCTGCTGTCCAAGTTATTTGGATGGCATTTTCAATATTTTAAGGGTTGAAATATGGAAAAATTAGCTATGAATTGGTAGATGACAGTGAAGTCATGGCAACCAATCAAAGAAGTTGTTTTTTTGTACAAAGGAATATAAGGATGCTGAATGGAAATGCTGTATCATCAAAGAATAATTTACATCTCTATTTTTGTTGATGGAGCACTCCCATATCGGTACAGTTGTACTGAAAGGAGTGCTCATCAGCACATAGATTTAGGGAACTGTGCAGTCTAAGCTAGGCTATTTTCCAGTATATGCAGTGATATAGGTTTTAAATCAGGATGATAGCTTTGTTTGATAAATGAGAGGCTGGTGAACCTAACTCGGTGACGTGCTCCCCAAAAATTATTTAACAATGACTGGTATTTGCCACAATCGGGAGTCTGTATACTGTATGACCTGTGTCTCGATGACTTTTAATGGTAATAAATAGATGGCGAGACAGTATAGAGACAAAAGAACGGAGAAACGAGTCTCAAATAGATGTCACTTGTTTAATTCATCAAATTATAAATTTCAATAATATTAGGCTACGTACGCGTTTTAGACTAATCGTTAAACGTGTTCAACTATCTGAGTATTAATATGTTCAATTTATTTTCAATAAATAAATTCACGGGTAACCTGCACAGAGACTAAATAAAATCTTAGTTACACTCCAGGCGCGTATCGTGGTCATTTTGTGGATGAATAAAAAATTACTTCTTACATTCAATAATGTCAAGTGATACTCAGGTTTATACGTACTGAATTTGCTGATTTTGAGCGTGTACTCTGCCGGGATGGACCCCATGAAGAAGCGTACAAGAATGACGCAACTCTTTGAATCACGAAAAAATTTGAATCTTTGAATCGCGAAAACAGTGAATGACAATGAGGGAATCGAGAACTTATTGTTACCCTACTATCACACCAAACTAGTTTTTACTACGTTCTCGAAAACGGGCTTCAACTGTGTACGGACGGACTGGACGTACTTAGAACCGTTTGGGGTCTATTTACAAACTTTATCGAACGTACTCGAACGGGTAGATCCCCTAGAACTTAGAACATGCTCAAAATGTTCTCGTGGTCGATACGTTCTACAATTAGAACGAGTGACAACGTACTACCGATGAGCTGAACGTACTACGAACGGAAACGTCGTACTTCAATCCTACTAGGGACGTTTTATCAACTAGTTGAATTGTCTGAGGACGTATTGAGAACGAGGCAGAACTAATTGCAAACGAGTTTAAATTGATTAAGAACTTATTTAAGACTGCTTATGAACGAGTTAGCAAAATATAGCTATCACACCAAACAAGTTGCCACTGCGTTCTTCAAAACTGGTTTTAAACTGTTTGCGAACGGAATGAACGTAGCTGCAACTTTCTAAGGTCTATTTACGAACTTCATGATCGTTCTCAGACGGGAAGGTGATTTTAGAATTTTGAATCGAAAATAATGAATTTCATGTTTTTTTCAAAATATTTTTTCAAATTCAAACAGTACGCCTGGGCGTATTTTGCGTACATGACGATACGCGCCTGCACTCCTCTCCAGAAGTTTGGCAACCTTAGCTCCCTCATTGAACTACGTGTTAAAGCCTCTTTATGTACATGTTTGAATTTTTAATTATTTACATAACCTGCGAGGAAAATACGCAAGCTTATAATATTGATGGAAACGTATAGTAACTCGACTTCATTTCCAATGCCTCCAAATTTTCCGGGCCATTTTTTCCTCAATTACAATAGGTTGAAACTTGATGATTTTGATGAATTTTTGAAAGTCGTCATTCCCATGCAAACAAATCTGATTTTGGCAAACGTACCATTTCCCATTGGTTTCCATGGGAATGCCGATTTTCAAAAATTCATCGGATTCATCATCAATTTTCGACCTATTGAGGAAACTGGGAAAATTTTAACGAACGGCATCAGATCTATAGAGGTGATAAAGTTGCATGCAACGTGTACATAACTGACCTACACATTTCCTCCTGTCTCAAATATAATGTCTCCAAAAATATTCGCGAAATACTCGTGAAGTGAATTATTGTGCTAGAAAAAGATGATTTTGAGATACTGTACCTCCTTTCGCTGACCTTCGAAAGTCCGAAAATTTGTTCATCTTTCATTGCGTTTTCACTCTATTTTTACCATGAATGAATCATGATATTTATACAGTCGATTACAGTATAATTACACTGAATAAACAAAACAAACATTTTACATCTTTACAAACATTTTTTGTTTAATATTTGATTTTACATCTCAATTTTACTAAATGTTTCAAATGTTTCAATAGGGTATAACTGCACAGACTATCAGGTAAAAAAATGTTGGACCTATGTTTCTCTTGAAAATTAATATCAATTTATAACTCATGATACCCCTGGGGCTGGATCAAGGCTCTCATTCTCAAAATTATCAACCAGCATTCCTACACTGAATAGTTGCAGTTTATTTCAACGTAGCAATATGAAACTCATCCCAGAGAAAGCCTCGTTCTATTCCTTGTAGCAGGCTAGACAGCTCTTGCTCAACACGAATGCTGTCCTTTTCAGCATCAGGCCATCCTTTATTTGTACCTGCGACAGAGAGGTACGTGATCCTACTTCCAGGCTTTCCACGCTTTATGGCTCTTGTAACCCATTGGTCATGTTTTTCTTTGCCATACGCATCTCCTACATTTGATAGAACAAAGCCATCAAACTTTTCAGATGTACGTTCGAGGTACTCATTTGCATCAGCGTGGATGAGCTCAAACTTATCTAGGCGCTCACGAATCGGGACGAAATTTTCCCGTTTCCAGAAATCTGGTAAACCGTATTTTCCCGAGATTTTGCTAGTTAAGTGTATCTCAATTTGGGGATTGTCCATATTAGGAACACTCATGCAAATTTCCCGGAAGCGACTCAACCACCTCGGAGCAAGTTGTGGCAATAGATCCATAAATGGGCGAAATACAACTGGTGAAATATTCAGATGGGCTTGCATAAAAGCTCTTCGCCATCGCCATGTGTCCCATTGTTCCTCATAGAAAACACGCTGCTGGTCAATATCTCCAAAACTTAAAAACTTGTCCAAAGTTTCCTCGCTGTGAGCTATTGGTGCAAATCTCTCCAAACCCCAGTAGCGAATGAAGTTCCCAAATAAGTACATTCCCGACTTGCTCATACTGTCACGGTGGAAGTCCCAATAGACTAATGCATTACTCGGCAATGAACCTCTCAGACTGTCGTAAATTCTCCCCCTCTCATCGGAGGTGGTTGTAGCACCTTCACCAAATCCAACCAGGCTTCGAAACTCTTCATACGTAAGATTCTTGATAGCACTAAAGTAAAGCATGCACCAGGCAATCTGAGTAGGGTTGATATCAGTCATGACTACCTTTGCTGGGTTTTCTAGAAGCAGCATTGACGGGTTGTAACCTGCAGATGCTATGCTGAATATGGTTGACCCCTCCTTGATTTCTAGAGCTTTTGTTATTGGCCTGTGGTCTTCACCGTGCTTCAAAAGAAAATGTGCTACGGAATTAATAACTCACAAGGGGTACCATTCAAGGAAACAGAGCAATCCCAACCCCTCATAAATCAAAAACAAGCCATCAATCAACTATTCTCAGTTTACATCTCCTTCCATGCCAACATGATATTAGGGATTTTCCTTACCAGACCATTTCTATCCAAGTATGGTAGCTATTACCATAATAAGAACTATGATTTGAATGATCATTGATCATATTGATTGTCCCGTGTTTTGCCAAATATGGAAAGTATATGGTTATAGCTACAGGAGAGAAATGATCTGGCAAGGAATATCCCTTTTAATGGAGAAGGAATGGAGACGATCATAGAGTAAAAAATTGACACGGTTTTTGATATTTTTGCTGTAAAAGTTTCATGCCATACTTTTCGAAAATTTTTCTCTCTATATGGGGATACTCTTTCGACGTTCAGGTTTTCTGAAGAACAGTTTCGTAAAATAAGACGATTCTTTATTCATTTCATTTTGGGATATTTCTATAGTGAATCGGCTATGTCAGTTCTTTTTCCAGAAAATAAAATCATTATTGTAAGGAAATATGCATGTTTTTAAAAGATTGCTCTCAACATTTTACAATTGGGAAAACACATGCTTTTTTGAAAGATTGCTTAAAATGTTAAGAGCAATCTTTTAAAAAAGCCTGTTATTTACCTTGAGTGTTAAAATGTTGAGAGCAATCTTTTAAAAAAGCATGCTATTATACACTTGGGAAATAACACGCTTTTTTAAAAGATTGCTCTCAACATTTTACACTTGGGAAATAACATGCTTTTTTAAAAGATTGCTCTCAACATTTTACACTTGGGAAATAACATGCTTTTTAAAAGATTGCTCTCAACATTTTACACTTGGGAAATAACATGCTTTTTAAAAGATTGCTCTCAACATTTTACATTTGGGAAAAAACATGCTTTTTAAAAGATTGCTCTCAACATTTTACATTTGAGAAATAACATGCTTTTTTAAAATATTGCTCTCAACATTTTACACTTGGGAAATAACATGTTTTTTAAAAGATTGCTCTCAACATTTTACACTTTGGAAATAACATGCTTTTTTAAAAGATTGCTCTCAACATTTTACACTTGGGAAATAACATGCTTATTTAAAAGATTGCTCTCAACATTTTACCCTTGGGAAATAACATGCTTTTTAAAAGATTGCTCTCAACATTTTACACTTGGGAAATAACATGCTTTTTTAAAAGATTGCTCTCAACATTTTACACTTGGGGAAATAACATGCTTTTTTAAAAGATTGCTCTCAACATTTTACATTTGGGAAATAACATGCTTTTTTAAAATATTGCTCTCAACATTTTACACTTGGGAAATAACATGCTTTTTTAAAAGATTGCTCTCAACATTTTACACTTGAGAAATAACATGCTTCTTTAAAAGATTGCTCTCAACATTTTACACTTGGGAAATAACATGCTTTTTTACAATTTCTACCATGGGCTTTCAAATTTAAAGCCCATGTTTCTACTAATTCCTTTAATTTTTCATCGCATTAAAGTTTTTGCTGCTCCACCTTTTCCTGGTTTTTCCAGGGTTCGATCAAGTTTCCAGATTTTTCGGAGATATCATGCAAAGCGCAGCCCATTTGCAGAAAATTGGAGTGATAATAACTATTTGATTCTTACCCATACGAATACAACTCTATCATTTTTCCATTCTTCCACATCCGTTTTCAAGATATCTTCTGAAAGTAAAGAGAGTCCTCTAACATGTGAAGTCAACTTTTCAGGTTTCACTGCTCTTCTACCAATCCTTCCGATTGCAGACAATATTCTGGACATCTTGGTGTTACATACGATCGGTTATTTTATGTATTCTTATTTTATGCTTACGTGATAAGTGAGTTAACAAAAACTAGGTAAAAATGATGCCTGGATTTTGTACAGTTTTACGAGAACGAAGTGACCGAATTGCAGTTACTGTACTCAAGGACGTCAACCTCGAGGTTGACGTCCTTGCTGTACTACAGACATATATCGCGGCTATAAAATTTGCGATTTCAAAAGTTTAAATTGCATGCATTGTTCTCTCTCGTACAGTAATCATTATCATTTGTCTACCCAGTTTCATATTTACCTGGGAATTTAAATGGCAAATTTAACCATTGTGAGTAATTCAATCTGACGTGAAAAATACCGAGAGTACAGTGTACCAGTTTTTAGAATTTTATCAACGTGACATAAGACACGTAAATTCCAATGAAAAAGTGTACATTAACCCAATGTCATGAAGATTTGGTCTATAAAGGTGCAAAAAGGCCAACTTCATGTAATGCCGTAAAAGGCCCACATATTTGGGCATAACATATTTTTTGGCCCAACATTTTTTCTAGTCCCACCCAAGGGAGGGTGTGGGTTCAGGGCCGTCAGATGGGGGGGGGGGGGGGTGCGATGGGTGCGACCGCACCCCCCTTTGTCACCCCCCAAAAAAAATTTGAAAAAAAAAATTTGAAAATTTTTTTTTTTGAAAAATATTTTTTTTTGTAATTTTTTTTTCATTGACTCATACACTTTGAAAGTACCCAGAAAGCACCAAATAGCATCTTAAAATTGTAAAATTTTCTAGGGGGATTGGCCACCCCTCACACCCCCCACAAAACAATGGAAAGTTCTAAATTTATTTTAGTGTTTTGTCTCAGACACTTTTAAATAGCCCAGACATCATCAAATAGCTCCTTGATATAGTTAGTGTTTCTGGGGAACTTGCTCCCCCTCTTGCATCTTGCACTTGCATAGACCCCCCCCCCCCTCTGGCGCCCCCCCCCCTCCTTGACCCCCCCCCCCCCGAAAAAAATTGTGATTTTCTCAAATTCTTTAATTGCGACTCATACACTCATACAAGTGCCCAGAAAGCACCAAATAGCGTTGTAAAATTGTAAAATTTTCTAGGGGGATTGGCCACCCCTCACACCCCCCACAAAACAATGGAAAGTTCTAAATTTATTTTAGTGTTTTGTCTCAGACACTTTTAAAGTGCCCAGACATCATCAAATAGCTCCTTGATATAGTTAGTGTTTCTGGGGAACTTGCTCCCCCTCTTGCATCTTGCACTTGCATAGACCCCCCCTCTGGCGCCCCCCCCCCTCCTTGACCCCCCCCCCGAAAATTTTTTTCTCAAATTCTTTAATTGCGACTCATACAAGTGCCCAGAAAGCACCAAATAGCGTTGTAAAATTGTAAAATTTTCTAGGGGAGTGGGCCACCCCTCACACCCCAAACAAAACAATGGAAAAGTTCTGAATTTGTTTTATGTATTGCCACAGACACTTTTAAATTGCCCAGACATCATCAAATAGCTCCTTGATAAAGTTAATGATTTTGGAAGACTAACACTTACTCGCCCTCTGGCATCCCCACTCCACCTCCCCCTCTGGCAGCCCCCCCCCTTAACAACCCCCCCCCCCAAAAAAAAAGTTCAAATTTTTTTATTGACTTTATTGACTAAAGTGCTCAGAAAGCACCAAATAGCATCTTAAAATTTTCTTGGGAAAATGGCACTTTTAGGCACAGACACTTTTAAAGTGCCCAAACTTCATCGAATAGCACCTTGATATTGTAAATTTTGATATGGGGGACAAACACTTGAAAAAAATTGTGATTGTTTTTCAATGTTTTTATTGACTAATACACTTTAAAAGTGCCGAGAAGCACCAAATATCATCTTTAAATTGTAAAATTTTCTAGGAGAGTTAGCCACCCCTCACATCCCCCACAAAACAAAAGAAAATATTCTGAATTTCATGTATTGTCTCAGACATTTTTTAAGTGCCCAGACATCATCAAATAGCACCTTGATATGGTCAATGTTTCTGGGGGACAACCCCTTGCTCCCCTACTGGCACCACACCCCACTTTACCCTCTCATCCACTTGACACCCCCAAAAGAATTTGAAAAAATACACATTTTTCTTATTGACTCATAACGCACAGGCGTACCAGATGGTTGCAAATTTGCTCCAAATACAACCAAATTTCAAAATTTTCCTGGGGGAGAACCCCCAGACCCCCCTGAATGCTCGGTTTTTTATTCACTCAACTCTTATTCCAATGGTGGTGCCGTACTACTTGCAAACTTACACTTTGAAAGTGCCCAGAAAGCACCAAATAGCACCTCAAAACTGTAAAATTTTCCAGGGGGAGTGGATCACTCCTCACACCCGGCCCACATAAAACAATTGGAACGTTTGGAAGTTGCATTTGTTAATTCAGAACCAATATAGGGAGTAACTGAGCCCCCACCCCACCCCCCCCCTCTGACTTACGCGATTTGATTTACGCGGCAAAAAAATTGACAATTTTATATTCTCTTTACTAAGCTAAAAACCGCACCCCCCTTGGAGAAAAGTGTCTTACGGGCCTGGGGTTCCATTGGCCCCACTGGATACGCCAGTGGCTCCGCGCTGTCCTGTGCACAAGGGGAGAGTGAATCTGTCAGATTGAAACACTTGACACGCCACAACCGGGAATTGCAAGGAAACTGCAGGGCTATCTAACCGCCTATGTTGCCTGTCTGCCTTCCACAAGAAGGATGGCAGAGCCTCACCTCTAAAGTATATACGTACTAGGAAACCTTTTTTATTACAAGTGATATCCATATCTGCACCATCCATATAAGAGAATCGCATACAATATAGTGTTTATTGGTGGGATGATGCAGGTATCGATAAACCCCTAAACTCGAATTCGACATGTATCATTTTTTTCTGTTGCAGGCCGCCCGTCAAATGAAGGGGGGGGGGGAGGCAAACGGTGCGACCGCACCCCCTCTTGCACACCCAAACAGTTCAGGTTTTCTTCTTCCAATTCTTCCAATTGCAGATAATATTCTGGTGATCTTGGTATTGTAATATGTAATGTAGTGTTATTTTCTGAAAATCGTCAGGGCACTCACACGGGCATCTTAACCTTGGTATATGAGACCGTGTAACGCACGGATATACATTAAACTCATTAAATATTGTTGTGTAGGGTGTGTCCTTTTTCAAGAATGTTCTCAGATCACAACGGCCCTTTAACACGGGTTACAAATGGTGCTGGTAGTTCACTGATCTTTTTCTACAAAATCGGATATATAAAGTTTATACTGGTCCGTCGGCCATTTTTTCCGTCCCATTGGATTACGTACATTGCAGGCGACGCCTACTTTTCAATGGAAAACATTGTTTCGCACTTCTTTGCTGCTCTTTTACCAGGATTGTTTGGAACCAATTTCCCCGTAATGAGCATTTTGGAATACATCGAAACTATTTCAATTGATGCAAACTAGACTGTTCAAGCACTTTCTAGCCTAAGGGGGCTCCCTTAAGGGCCTTAGTATTTTACTGCCAGATTTATTATTAACCTCTCCCTTTACATAGCACATTCCTGATCAACGCACCCTGAAATAGGTGATTCTCTAATTTATTGGAGATGAATCTTAAATCCAATGCATGTCCAAGTCACGAATCATGTGTTTGTAACCCTGGGCTGCTTTTGGATGGTACATACGGGTGGTCAAAAAATGGAAACCCGTGCACCATTTTCCTCATATCTTCGGCATTTTAAGAAATAACTCCTTGATATAATACACATTTGTACATCATACAATTTCCTACCAGCCCACTTTATTTCATGACCATCAGATTAATAGTTACATGTTACAGCACTTTAAAGAACATGCTCCAGGGCACTATTGCGCTGTCGGGAAACCTGTACTCATCTAAAATATCCTCACGTGAGGATATGGCAGGGGTGAGTATATGAGAATGACCTCAGGACAATTGCAGACCTCAAAAGGAAGATCATCCGTGTCTTTCAGGCCACACCTGCTGATGAATGCATTCGGGTCATTGACAACTGTGCTGTTTTGCTTACAGCGCGATGATGGCCAAACCTGATGCATGTTATTCAAAGTGCTTTCAAATTGTGACTCTCTATCTGATGGTCATGAAATATGGTAGGGTGGTAGGAGATTGAATGATGTACAAGTGTGTGAAATATCAGGGAGGAGTTTTTTAAAATGACAAAGATATATATGGAAAATGCAGGGTTTCCATTTTTTGACCACCCTGTAGTTACATTTAGAGACGTTTTAGACAATACTGCCATCTTTCTTTCTGTATAAAACATATTTCAAACTATAATCCGTACATGTTTATTACACATATTGTCTCGTCGTTAACATTGGGATAGAGGTCCATGTTGGCAATGATATGTCTTGCAATGTCAAAAATGTTGTATTATTGTTATGTCCCATATTGTATTATTTTAAATATTGTATTATTGTATAAATCCATTTTTTGTTATTTCAAGTTTGTACTATTTATATTACATGTATAGGTGTTTGAACCATATGCTTTGTATTATTTTTTTACAACATATACTCTCATCATATTAATAGAGTCAAACTGAATCAGTCCTGTTGTGATGAGTGGTGAAAAGATGTAGCCAGTGACGATAACCCCTTCCCATTTTGACCTGTAATGCAAAAGGTCAAATCTAGATATAAATAAGTTCATTCCCAAGTTCCTTGTTCAGGAGTTAAATTGCTGATTATCTTAGTTCATTAGAAATGTCTTAAATAAACATTAGAGCCCACATTAGTTTTAAATGACAACCCATTTAATGTTATCAACTATACTATGAAAGGTTATCCCTTGCAGCATTGATTGAATATGGATATGTTTTAGTGTTGTTCTAAATACCCACCGTGGTTAGCCACGCCCTCTCCATCTCTATCCTTCTGCGATGCAACAAAAAGAGATGCTATGAGTATCAGAATGCCTAATACCCCAGATTTGAACTCCTGTGCAGTGTTTCCATATAGATATATCACTGCACGGGAGTTCGCCCCTGATTGTGCCTTTTGTAGAGTGTCTTTTACAGATAACATAAATAGCAATTTTATAACACATTGAAGGGTCATAGCCACAGAATTTATTTCCATTTTTCATTTTACATTTAAAATATAAATTATTCTTTTTTGTGCATACATGAAATTTTGCTGTACCTATATCATGTATAACTGTCTTTGGTTTAAAATCTTAAAGTGTTCATTCTAATGTAAAAAATATGGCTTATTAACACTGAATTGTATTGTGGGGTAATACTGATCATCATTTCCTTATAAGGTAATATTAATCAACACTGCCTTATAAGGTAATACTACCTCATAGCGTGATATTGATAAAAATTGTCTCACAAGATAATCTACTGATAAATACAGCACCTTGTATGGTAACATAATCATCAATTCTGCTTTATAAGGTAATACTTATACTCTTTACCTTATGAGGTTGGCCAACTCAGTGCCACAAAGTTGTATAATACTGATATATTTTCTATGTCAGATGCATTAAATCATACATGTACCATACTTTGAATGTAAAGAGTGATTTCTAAATAATGTTGACAGTTTGCAATGTTTCACTTTATATTATTGTTCATTTAAAATAGAATCACTCATGCGATCTATTCATCCATATTCCAGCAAAATGAACACACTATAAATGTTAACAAGGCATTAACATGACAAAATGTCACCACCTAGTTAGGTCATTGAAGGTCAAATGTCAAATCTTAAGTCAGATTTGAATTTCTGAGAACACGTAGATGATTTTGAAATTTTTTTTAGTCAATTTGAAGCAAGTTGAAAAAAGACCTTTTTGACCTTGAGAAGGTCATTGAAGGTCAAAGGTCAAATCTAAAGTCAGATTTGAACTTCTGAGAACTTGTAAAGTCAAATTTGAACTTCTGAAAAGATGTAGATGATTTTGAAAAAAAAATTTGGTCAATTTGAAGCAAGTTGAAAACAGACCTTTTTGACCTTTTTTGACCTTGAGAAGGTCATTAAAGGTCAAATCTCAAATCTAAAGTCATATTTGAATTTCTGAGAACATGTAGATGATTTTGAAAAAAAAATTTAGTCAATTTGAAGCAAGTTGAAAAAAGACCTTTTTGACCTTTTTTGACTTTGAGAAGGTCATTGAAGGTCAAATGTCAAATCTGAAGTCAGATTTGAATTTCTGAGAACACGTAGATGATTTTGAAAAAATTTTTTAGTCAATTTGAAGCAAGTTGAAAACAGACCTTTTTGGCCTTTTTTGACCTTGAGAAGGTCATTGAAGGTCAAATGTCAAATCTTAAGTCAAATCTTAAGTCAGATTTGAATTTCTGAGAACACGTAGATGATTTTGAAAAAAAAATTTAGTCAATTTGAAGCAAGTTGAAAACAGACCTTTTTGACCTTTTTTGACCTTGAGAAGGTCATTGAAGGTCAAATGTCAAATCTAAAGTCAGATTTGAAGGTCAAATGTCAAATCTAAAGTCAAATCTAAAGTCAGATTTGAATTTCTGAGAACATGTAGATGATTTTGAAAAAAATTTAGTCAATGTGAAGCAAGTTGAAAAAAGACCTTTTTGACCTTGAGAAGGTCATTGAAGGTCAAATGTCAAATCTAAAGTCAGATTTGAACTTCTGAGAACATGTAGATGATTTAGAAAAAAATTGAAGTCAGTCTAAACAGTATTTGTTAAGTTATAGGAAGTTGTAAGAAATTGTTACAGACGCCGGACGCCGGACGCCAACCACCAACCGCCGTCGCAAAAAAAAACGGAGACCATAACAATATGTCACCACTTTTGGTGGTGACATAAAAACATACTCTATAAAGTACTCTATAATCACCCACTTAATTTCTTAAGTTTGACCCTAATGATTGTTGATTCTTCACCCAGGGACTCAACCTCGGGCCTCCAAAAGTCTGGGGGGGGGGGGTGCTAATAGGAACTTGGGCGCCAATTACAGCAAATACGGTATGTATTATACTGGAATATGGTTGTATGAACCCTTTTCAATAATAAATAATAAAAAAATAAAAATACAATTCCCTCAGATGATGACTCCAATGAACCATGGGTAACTTGAAATGAACTAGTGATGACTACAATGAGCAAGTGATGACTACAATAGTGCACAAGTGATAACTACAATGGTGAACAAGTGATGACTACAATGAGCAAGTGATGACTACAATGGTGTTCAAGTGATGACTACAATGAGCAAGTGATGACTACAATGGTGTTCAAGTGATGACTACAATGAGCAAGTGATGACTACAATGGTGTTCAAGTGATGACTACAATGAGCAAGTGATGACTACAATGGTGTTCAAGTGATGACTACAATGAGCAAGTGATGACTACAATAGTGCACAAGTGATGACTACAATGAGCAAGTGATGACTACTATGGTGCACAAATGATGACTACAATGAGCAAGTGATGACTACAATGGTGTTCAAGTGATGACTACAATATACAAGTGATGACTACAATGAACATGAATCGAAATACATTCCAAACATTGATTAGAACATTTTCTATTTTTCTAATTTCATTGTATACTGAGATTTCCCATATTCATCTTATAAGTTTTTGGCGACTGATTTGTTCAGTTGTAAACAACTAAAAATAAATCTCCTTTTATTTTATTTACTTTGTCAAGCCCTCGACTCTGAGGCCACTACAAATTAAATATCTATTTAACGATGTCCTGTTTGTACTATTTGTACTAAAATATTATACAAATCATATCATAAATATATTCTCTTTTTACATTTTATGTTCACTATGTACACTTTTTATATAAAATTTACACATATAAAATAATACTTTTTGAGATCCTTTTTTGGACGGATAAGGAGGAGGATTCCAGAGGAGTATTCTCCCATGATCCCTTGCAAGTGTCACGTGACTGGATGGCTTATCATTGACATTTCTACAAAAACATGAACTGTTTTTGCAGTTAACCATTTCTGATGCTCTACATGAGAATAGGCATTGATACATAACATTATCTAATTAGGCCAAAATAATTGAATATAATGTCTGACATATCCTTTCTCATCTATTTCTAACTACAGTACTTAATAATTATAAATAATATGTGGAACATATGTTTCTATCTCACATATTTAATTCCCTTTTTCTTTTTTTTCTTTTTCCTGCTCCTATCCTTCTTATCTACAAAGAATATGCCAAACATAAAAATTAGTTATTTTAGCCCTTCGTCCTCTTCTAATCATTACAAACATTAAATGCCATTGTTTTATTGTTTTTTATCTCACCCAAATTGAGATTCTCACACTCTCAGTCCCAGTTCAGACATAAAACAGGTCAGTGTCATCATGTCCTCTATTTAAATGAGACCTTTAATCCCCAAAGATTGTACCCCTGTTCTCTGATTGGATGGCAGTATCTCCATCAGACTTGGGTCCTAGATCCTATCTACATTAAAAATATGTATATCCCAATGATCTACTTCATCTGTCACCTGGAGTACTCTTTGTCATATGAGACTGCTCTGAAGTACAGGCTGACCCTCAAAATGCAATAAGTTGTAGATGCAAGTACAACTGTTTGACTGAATTTTCTGAACAAAAAAATTCGAAAAAATTTCAACAAAAAGTTATTGCAAAATGTGAGCGGCTCATTTCAAGGGTCTCCTTTAGCTGGGTCTACTATGTACTATATGAAGCAGGATCTCTCTGTCCTACCTAATGCAAAAGCTCAAACACTAAATGCATTATGCAAGTCCCTTGGCTGACATAGTTTAGTGAAGTCAGACACAGTTTGGTGATGTCATGTGACAATCTTGGGATGTCATATCCTGTTACTGCATGATGTCAGCATAGCTTTATTAAAGTCTTTGAAGAGCTGACATCATTTATGTCTCAGTTTCTGAAGCCAATCATCTGGGCCAGTATTACTGTATTTCATACAAAACACTGCATAGATGGCAGTTGAATCAGTATCCTGCGCCTCTGCGGTCAATCGATGGCAGTGAATAATGGCCGTACATATTCTTTGTGGCAACTGCATTTGAAGTCTGAAACATATCAAATGTTTTATTAAATGATGTTAAATAGTTGTGCTTTATTATGTAATTTGCGATTTTGCTTGCTTCTCATTAACATCAAACAAACCAGGAAGTCTGGCATTATAAATCTTGTTCTGGTTAATGGTAATTATATGATTGAATCGGAAAAGGGAATATGAAAAGTGTAAAAACGTGGAATTACTTGATTGATTCCATGAGATATATAATATCAAAATTAAGAATTAGATTTAGTCATGTCAGGTATGGTTTTGAAAAAGAGAAGTTATGGTCTTATATAAAACTCAACAGTTCAGTTTAGAGAGTTTGTGTGGACCAGACCATGGGTGTTACATACACGTTGGATAAGGCTTACATAAGGCTTGGATAAAAATCAATTTCAATCCCCTTACAAAATGAAAAAAATTTGCATTGTAGTTTAACCAATTTTGGTCTAAATTGTGAATATGAGAAATTTGCACCCACTAGGGGAAAATTCTCGGGATAGCAGTGACATATGATAAAATTCTTACCTTCGTGGCAGCTTTTGGCTTGAAAGATGTGGTAATACTAGGAAGCACTGTGGTAGAAGTTGCACCTGCGTTGGCAATACGTGGAAATCCTGTTGTATTCGAGCTCGAGAAACTATTATTAAAGCTCCCATTGCCCTGTGGCACTTTGGGTAATAGACTCCCGTCTTTGATTGTGTTTTCCCCTTGGAGCTGTTTTCGTCGTTTCTGTAATGTATTTATGTGGCCTTCGGTTAATAGGTGGTGGGCAAACATATCATATGCATTAAAATGTTCTGACTTTGATGGTTTCGGAGCATTATTTTCTGATGTTGTAGTTATCACTGAGTTATTTGAGATTGACACCGAAAGCTTCATTTTTATTGTAATATTTCTCTCCGACTCGCCTAGGAAATATATTCCTATTGCAAAGCAAGGTTTTTAAACTATTTGAAAATGTCCTGAATGTAACACAAGTTTCTCTTAATATGCTCTCAGATAAGAGTATATATGACTATAGTTGTTTGACACCTAGAGTCCATAACTTATGAATGACGCACAACAAGTGAATAATTAATAGGTTTTAATAACTATTATCAAAAGTGAAGTGTTAATCTCTCCAGCGAAATATTCAGACCACTTGAAAGTGCTACAAACATTTCAAACTCTAAATCTTAATGGTAGGGTTCAAATATTGACTATTTTGGAAAACCTAAATCAATTTCATTTAATCTATAGTTTTTTTCCTAAAAAGAGCTCACTCTAGGTTAGATTTTGGAGGAATCAATCATACTTTATTTTACATGTAATTTTCAAGTCTTGTATCTGTGTGTAATGTTTTACAAAATGGAATAACTTTTTATTATTCGTGCAACACTAGTATTTCATACGTATAATTATAGTTAAAGTCAAAATGACAATTTCTTGGTAACACTTATCTTATCATTTTATTTACTATTTAAGAATAAATCAATAATTTTGTAGTCAATCAATCAATTATGACATTCTTTAAATAGATACAATTTTATTTACCAATAAATTAATAAAACAAAATGTACTCTTAACATTAATGAATTTCATAGAAAGACCAATTTTATTTACAAGTAAATATTAGATATAATCAAACAATTGCGAATTTCTTCGAATTTGATACAGCACATAGATTGTAGTTATCAATCAAATAAAATGAATAAATTTATGAATAATTTCATATTAGTGTTTTTATAATTTCGTGAGTTTTGTGAGATCGAAACACACTTTTTGTTACACCCCGCCATTTTTTAAACATTCAAAGTATGTGATGAATAAATTTAATTTAGGTAATTTACACAAAATTGATTTTCTTGATATGTCACTCATAACAGCAATCTGTTGAATTCAAATAAATAATATTTTTGTGGTAAGATATTTGGAAATATTTCATGTCAAGCTACATATTTATTTGGTTGTGTTTAGTATGTTATAGATTTTGTCCATTACTTTAGATTCATCGCTCATTTGTTGTTCAAGCATGTTGATGTGTTCCTTATATACAGTAAAACCTGAATACAACTGGGGCCAGTCAAGAGTTTGGATAAGCAGTCATTCACATGTCAAGGTTGCGTACAATGTGAATCAATAGAAGATCGAAATCTGGACATAAATGTCTTCACATTGAGAGATGTTCTGATTAGGGACGTGTTTGGATATGCAGGTTTTACTGTATTATCAAAAAAAAAATTGAATTTAACTTACCCTTCGCTTTTCTTTTTTCTGTTTCTCTGTTTCTTTATTGATAATACTGATAGATTTAGATGCTTCTGTAGAAGCTGAGCCTGGTTTATCTGACTTTCCATCTCCGATCTTGCTCTCCCGTCCCTCTAATGTACGATTGTCTGTATTTTTCGTCATGGCCTCGTTAGATTTGACAACTTTGGCAATCCCAGCTGCTCTTCGCTCAGCGTCTCTGGAGAACATAAAAATAAATATTTTTATAGTTTATTTAAGCAATTAAGAGGGGGTTATCTAATTTGAAAAGAAGCTATTTCCATATACACTACCCAAAAAACTGAATTCTTGATTCAATAATAAATATAAGCCCTTTGAGTAGTGTAGATAGATATAGTTTCATTTTTTAGGTTTTTTATATCTTGGAATAGTTGATGTTGATATTGTCCTTAGTTATCTAAAGTGTGTTTAATTATAGGATTTGAAAAGAAGCCATCTCCATATACACTACCCAAAAAAATATTTTCCAATGTGTAACGCCATTCATGCATCTATTAGTAATGTTAAATTATCAAATTAACCTCAGTGAATGGGTTAAAACGTGATTACGCTCCAGGAGTTCACTGAGTCATTATGCTTACAAAGAAAATTTCTGTGTGGTTGGGAGTGATTGCTTTCAATTAGTGAGGCATTTAGTCAACTGTGAATCTTTTAATTTGGAGCTACAAATTGAGTGATAATTGAGCGATGATTGAGTGATAATAGTGAATACCTCAATATTGAACCTTGCGGTGCATTTAGCACCATTACTCATTGGGAGGGGTAAGAGTCAATTTTTTGTTAGCTGATTTTTAAAGGAAAGCAACTTGTCAATTGAAAATAACCTAAAATATAAATATTGACCTTAACCCATTTTACATGTACACTACCTCCATAAGTTTGGCAATCATAGTCTGAATTACCAATTCTATTGAGAGGGGTGTATATATTGAATCACTGACTTACATGGTTGTCATAGAAGCTATCTCATCCACATAGTTTCCCAATTCTTAAAATCGCGGATTCGGTAGTATTGAATCTCTAATAAAGATGGCGCGAAAGTTTTTCCTTATAAGGTCAAAATATTTCCCATGATGCAGTTCGCGGGGGAACAAATTTTTCTACCTTGTTTTTCCCCGTTGGTTTAACATGGGGATTTTCATACCCATTTTTCAAGCGATATTTTCGATCGAATCTCCATGCGATCGGAGAAAACAAACTATCAGAAACAATTAGTCTTTTAATAATCTTTATATAACATATATTTTTTTTCATTTTATTGGCTCCTAACGGGGTGAAAACAATGATTGAAAATGGGAGTATATTCCGGAAGAGAAGAAGTCGCGTGACTAGTCGCCATATTGGAAAAAGCAATTCCATTCGACTTTCAACACGTTCATGCCAATATTACCGCACTACAAACTGTAACATCGATGCAACAACTGAATAAAAGTACTCATCTTCATATTACATTATAGAGTTACGTTGAAAACCCACAAACAACTGAGCATTTGACCAAAGAAGACACGTCGCTATTATCTAGGTCAAGTTTAGTGGTTCGAAAGCAAATCTTACATACTCGTTTCCGAATTTTGTTGTTAATTGTATAATCTTTTATTGATTAAATCTGGTATACTGACTATTAATTCAATGACAAAGAAGAAGAATTCCGATGGTGTCATTTTTTATTTAGCTTGCGGGTGTAAAAACAAAATTGCGTAATTAATTTGATTTAGAACTTTCGGGTCTCACAAATAGCTACACGAAATGCATCGTTGAAAAATATTGACCAATCAAATTTTGTCCTTTTTGAGTACATATATGCACCATATATGCGAACGTTCTGATTCAAAGAGCGAACAGCGAAATGGAGAATTGTGACTTTTTGTCCAAGTCATGGATGGACAAAAACTTTGTTCCTTCGTGAACCTCATCAGCGAACACTGAATGTGCTTTGAACTTCGACTTTTTCTTTTTTCTATCAAAAGTTTAAATTCACAAATTCAAGGCTTGATTACATCGAATTTTCATTCATGTATCTTTTACATTCTAATGAGATTTAGTTTCAATGAACCAAAATTGAAAATAAAATTTTCTTTCTATGTGAACAATTATTCAGATAATCACAAAATGTGTAAGATTATAAAGTTCTGTTTCAACTTCATGAGCAAAATATTGACCATATGTGTTCAACCATTTGATTGAATGTGCCATTCATTCAGTGCTCAATCATGTGATTCAGTGTTCAATCATGTGATCCAGTGTTCAATCATGTGATTCAGTGTTCAATCATGTGATTCAATGTTCAATCATGTGTTTCAGTGTTCAACCATGAAATGCATTGTTCAACCGGGTGTGAGCGAAGTTCAACAATTTGACACAATATTCATGCATGTGACATAAACTCCAACACACTGTGACACAATGTTCAACCATAAACATAAAATTCAACCATATGAAACAGTGTTCAACCATCGTAACATAATGTTCATTGTTCAACCCTATGGTTAAGGCTTAACCAAACATCCAGTAAATAAATAGTATTATAAAATACTGCATATCCACAGCAAAAGTTGGGTAAGCACTTGCGATGTCACTGCACTCAAATGTTGCTGTGCTAAAATAAAATTGAGTATTGTAGTGTAGTGCAGTTGAGTAATGTAGTACCAATAACACCATGCTGTTAGATTGAACAAACATACATTCATATTAGATGAATCTAAAATGCAAAAACATGTTATGATATTCCACAAATCAGTGCAGTTATTCAAGCAAAGCATCAATCATCATTGTTCACCTCTCATCTTTCTTCTCATCTTTGTTGTCATCATCATCTTCTTTCTCTTTGGCAAGTTTATCATTTTTATCTTTCTCCTTCTCTTTTTTCTGCTTTTCGAGCTGAGCTTGGCGTTTATCAGCATCCCTACAAGTTAGTGATATGTCTTTATTAAATATATTTCATCAGAAATTCTAAAATTGATTACTAAACAAACCTACACGACATTAAGATCTGCTCTGTGTTGGACAAGTGAGAAATGTACCACTACCAACTACGAATGGGACTGATTAACCCAGCTTGGTACATAAACATCTCTTCCCCTCAAATAAGTCCGCAAAACAATGTGGCATAGAAAACAGGGGTTGATGCCCACAAATAAGTCCTTAAAACATTTTGGCATAGAAAACAGGGGTTGATGCCCTCAAATAAGTCCTCAAAACAATGTGGCATAGAAAACAGGGGTTGATGCCCTCAAATAAGTCCTCAAAACAATTTGGCATAGAAAACAGGGGTTGATGCCCTCAAATAAGTCCTCAAAACAATTTGGCATAGAAAACAGGGGTTGATGCCTCTTTGAGGTTGGCTACATGCATACCATTACATTGAAACCTTAATGGAACGATTTCAGTAGTTTCCTTTATTGTTCCTCATATACAGATGTTCTCCTAATAGAGGATCATTAAGATTAAGCCAATGAGAGGTTTTTGAAAACTGTTCCATATAGAGAGGTGTTCTTTACTGAGAGGTGTTTTATCAGATTAGTTCTTTTTATCAAGAGATTTTATTGCCATTAATCATTTTAAGTACATCATACATGATTGGTTTAATTGTACATTCAAAAAAAAAAAGATTTAAAAAGAGATGTGTTCAACCAGACAGATATCATTGTATATTCTTGGATCATTCTTGTATGAATAGGATAGTTTCTAAATAGCAGAAAAATCAATGAAATCTCGTGCTGCCATCTTTTATTCAGCTTTTAACTTGGGCTAGAGATCCATTCATTTACATGCTAAAATCTTGGAAAAGTGGCTTAATTTCATGATTTATCAAAGTGTGTTTGTTGAATCTGTATAAAACTTGAATGATATACCACATGATGACCCTGTTTATGAACATGATGTGATTAAACATGCAAATGTTGATTGACATACAAATAATCCACGGATTTAAAGAAGTTTTTTTAAATTGTTATAGAAAGTTATTCAAATTACATAACTGTGTAAATCAAAGATATTAAAGGAGAAAAAATTCCACTGAATTCAAATATGCCATTTAAAAGAAGGTAATGTAAGTCATTAGAGGTCTAATATGCAAGTCTCTTAAAATCTCACGAAAAACGAGATTTAGCGAGATTTCAAAAGCTATATGGAAACTATACTATTGAAAACTGTTCCACATAGAGAGGTGTTCCTTTAAGGTGTTCATTCAGACAAGTTTAAATCAAAATCAAAAATCAGACTTCGATTTCTGTGAATTGAAAACTGTTCTTTAAAAACAGGTTTTACTGTCCAATTTGGATCATAGGATCCCATATAAATACCTAACAAAACATTATTGTATTGAATTACTCTTTGCCTATTGTGTTTCCTTATCTTTATTTAGGACTAACCTGTTGCAATTAAAATTGTAATTGAAAGGCTCCTTTGATCAAAGTATCAAGAGACACTCTCAGCGTGACATATAACATTTCACTTCAAATCAATTTTCTTAAAATAATTTGGTATCCAAGAAACTTGACAATCATTACTTTACTTGGCATTCTGTTGGCGCCATGACAACTTGAATAAGTTCCAGTTTTCAATTGGTTTATACATGATTAAAGTGAAGTTTTATTTCTTAATAACATCTAGAATTTTGGAGTTGTTATAGCAATTGATGTTTCTATTGAGGTAGGCAGGATTTTGAAACTTTTGTCTCATGCAGGACACAATTTGTATAAAAGTTCTAAGTGAACATAAACCTTGACCCAATTTAAGAAAATGCCTAGACTACATTAAAATGATTCGAGTTACACAGCAGCTTTAATTGCTTCTTCATGAAGCATTTTGACAAAAAGCTTCATATAACAAAGGATTTTTGAGGTGTTTAATGGGCACAAAATCCTACTTCACGATGCATTTTGACACGATGCATTTTGTACAAGCTTTAAGTCAGTCATATAGATTGATATTACCCTATATTTAGATCAAAACATGATTTTAATGCACATTAACATTATGGTTTTGTGTTTGGTCCCGAGTTTCAATAATATATGTGGTCTGGCACATGAGATCCAGACAACTTGAATAAAAAACACAGTGAGTTTTAAATAAAGGTTAATAAAATGATAATGAAATAGAAATTGGTCATATATCATACAATAAATCCTACATCATACAACAGCCATACATCATACAATAATCATACAATAATCTTGAATCAAACAATAAGTTATACATGATACAATTTTAATCCTACCTGTTATTGTAGCATGAATTTATTCTTGGAAACATACAACTTCTTTCAAGTTCTGTCTCTGTATCTAGGTGAACTGCCATTAAACTATTAACTATACAGTGAGTGGATATATTAACTACAAACACCTAGTAAGCATATAACTGTACTGTTTTTAAATGATTTTAAAGATTTTGAAATTTTGAAAATTGCTGCTTTTGCTCTTCCTTATTTGTTATTTAGCAGTTTGCTGTATTGATATTCAGAACTTCAATGAACATCACTTATTTTGATGTGTTTAATTGATTGCATTTAATTCCCATGTAGTTTTGTCTTTTGGCATCCTTAGCTATAAACCATGCATCAAGTTGGTTTTTTTTCTGTATATCCTTATTATTCTATATTTATAAATTCTTTAATATATTAACATTTATTTCTCTGTTTTTGATTCCGTCAACCTATCAACAGTTATTCAAGTTTGGTTCCAGCACTAAATGATCCTCCAAACCACATTTTTTTTCTTAAAAGTTCTGACTAGTTAAGCTACTATAATACAGTAATTTAAATAAATTAAATCACCTTAGTGCAATACTATTCTAGTGGCAGGTTTCTGCAGAATATTTATTCATGATGAGTGATTATTCATCCTCAAGTTGATAATTTTCTCACGAATATCTCACTCAATGTATTACAAGTTCAGTTCATTTTTCTTGATGTTTGTTGTTTGACACCAATAAAATGGGTGCTCTCCAAGAAGATTTTGAGTGTCTTTTAGAATGAATATCAGGTTCTTACCTGCCAGCTCTTAAGAAAATCTAGAAGTTTGACTTAAACTGAAAAGAAGTCTGGGATGAAAACTTTCAGAGTTCTTCAAAGCTTCTTAATTCCCTGTCTTCAATACCTCAGCATATAAACTTAACTTTAAAATAAATATATTTTTAAGGTTCAAAGAGTTGTTCTTTTGTCATCCGGTTGTTAGTTCAACCTGCACTTAACATCCACGTGATAGTTTTTGTATCCATGTGATAGTTTCAGTAAGTGGCTCTTCACAAATATCCCAAAATTCAATCTTTTTTACACCAAGTTTAATGATCTTTTTCTGAACTTATAAATCTATTTGTATTGAAGCAATCACTTTTAAAAATGAATATACCAATAAGCATATCTATGTTTGTCAAGAAATTGAAGAAATGCTCATGTCAGACATATGCGCACTTTCAAATCTTCAATATGAGAATGGAATATCTAGCTTTTGATTTGGTTATATATTAAATAAAGGGGTCAGTTCAAAATATTATTGGCTATCGATGGCATATAACAAAATTAATAAACACTCATTGTTTTCTTCATGCCTTTGAAATGAATTCATGAAACACAATATATATACTGAAATGCATATGCAATGCATGTAAAGCAAAACTTGAAAAACAGATTCAATGCACCATAAATTCCCAGATGTAATTTAGCTCATATTTTCACACTACTATACCCCCATACTGTATCCTGTATTCCTTTTAAAGAAATACAGACTACAGCGAAGTTGCAAATGGAGGACATTTGTTTGTTTGTTTCCCTAGTTCTGAAGGTATATAAATATATTCCAAGTGTTCTACTATGGTACGAGTATAGATTCATCGAGCAGTTTGCAACGTATTATTACCAGAAAAGCCCAATGGACAAAGACAGAGAAAACCTGGTCCATTTGCAACTTGGCTGTTTCTAGATTCATTGAAATTGATTATCTTCATCAATTTCATAATTTCAATTTATTTGACAAACTTCAGAATTGTGTTGTTTTGCAGACCCCTGCTATATTTTATAAGACAATTAGCTGGCTGTTACCATACCAACCAACCAAATCATGCTGAAATCATTTCTGTACATCTTTCAAGACAAATAGTTTTTCAAGCAATATCAAGAATTATTACCCTGAGCAAATAGTCTAAGTGTACAAAACACTGACTATGATCAATCATTTTGCAGTTTACATGTAGTTTCTAACCAATCAGAGAGCTCTGTAGATTAACTTCATTAAATCAAAAGAGATGGCCGACTTCAGTAAAAATCACCAGTGATATCGAGGGATGTATGAGTGAGATGAGGTTTTTTCAATCATCAAGATTTGGGGTTTCTCAGAAATCTAAAGAGTGAAATAAAGTTGATTACTTTGCAGAGGGTAATGATAATTACACAACACATTCTCATATTACCATGATTGATTAGTCATCCTAAATGCCATATGATATGATTTCTAGTCTGTCTTAATCATGATAATTATATTTTATCTGGGTAATGTAATTTCATCCTGTCAAATGTTAAAAGATCAACTAATGGCCATATTATTCAGTTCCTTTTATTCTTAATTAATTGGTTATATCTCCTTGTTTGGATATTAAGTTTAATACATACAACAACCCCAGGAAATTAACATTTTATGTCATTATATTCACTTACCATGGCAAGGGTATGTAATTTCCACAAACTGAATACTTTTTGATGCACTAAATTACTCTTTCTTGCCTGTAGCCAGCTTTTGCCAAGGGGAGGGAAGATTTTTGACAGTTTTGGTGAAAAAATCATGAAAAAAGTGCTCAGAATTGTTAAAAACTGTGTGATTTTGAAAGGATTTCTGGCCAGCTCTCCCCCTGGCCTGAGGCCTGCCTTTGTATTGGCAAACTTAATCTCCAGTCTACATACAGATGATAAATAATCACTGAACTCACTTAATATTAACTTGTCAATACAAATGTATCTCAAAGTAACTCACCTGGGAACTCACCTAAAATTGGCTAAATTGAACCTAAGAATCCAAATACAAACTATCCAACTCGATCCACCAAGATAAACCAATTAATGAATAAGTGACATGCATAATGTTTCAGTGTCATTTTCCCTCACCATTTCACTCAGTCATTATTTGCTCGCACCTATTTGAATTTGCCCACACCAGTTTGAACTTGACGCACTTGCCTATAACAACTCTCTCAAGTTTCAAGTACTACTAGGTTTACATTGCTTAATTACAACCTTTTATAATAAGGTGGACCAACGCACTGTCATTCCACTTACTCGTTCTCATGGTGCATCTAACTTCTTGGTCACGTTTTGCAGTCCTTGTTTTAAAAGCTATTACTTGTATTTAATTGTATTGTATTGTATTGTAACCATATAAAATTGACTTCAAATTTCTATATTGTATAATATTGTATTGTATTATATTGTATCATATTGTATTGTATTGTATTTTATTGTGTTGTGTTGTATTGTATGATATTGTAACCATATAAAACTGACTTAAAATTTCTATATTGTATTGTATTGTATTGTATAATATCGTATGTATTGTAACCATATAAAACTGACTTCAAATTTCTATATTGTATTGTATTGTCTAATATTGTATTGTATTATATTGTATCATATTGTATTGTATTGTATTCTATTGTTTGTGTTGTATTGTATGATATTGTAACCATATAAAACTGACTTCAATTTCTTTATATTGTATTGTATTGCATAATATTGTATTGTATTGTATTATATTGTATTGTGTTGTGTTGTATTGTATGATATTGTAACCACATAAAATTAACTTCAAATTTTATATTGTATTGTATTGTATAATATTGTATTGTATTGTGTAAAACTGGCTTTAAATTTTCAAGTTACTTGATTAAAACAAACGAACAAACAAATAAAATAATTACTTCTCTTGTTGAAACATAATTCCGTCCATTCACTGCATTAATAACTTTAAAACAAAATAACACAATATGAGTGCCTACATCCACTAAAGAACAACCCGATAATGAAATCTACAATCTTCTCCAAATTCTGATATAATTTAGCATTAGATATTTTCGTAACCATCAAGATTAACTGTAATATATACTATTACGATAATATCTATGCATTATCTTAGTTTTGTTCGTAATTGTATTTGTTCTTCTTAATTGAAATTCGCAGAATTTAATTTTTCATCTTTCCTTATATGGTAAGTCAAGAGTACAACATATACTGATGTATCTGCTACCTATCACTAAATAGACATTTCAAGGAAAATAAATCTGGGTAGGTCAACTTCCTCGCAGATAAATATCCGTAATATCAAGTTTATATAATAAGTTTTTCTGAGAATGAAAATCGTATCCTTGAAATCTAGACCTCAAATTACAGTCAACAACTAAAATTTCATATTTATAAATCTGATACTTCTTTGGAAATATTTTTAGGATTTTCTGGGTCAACTTACATGTAAAAAATTATTTCTCATGCATCAACCCCACAATTAAGCCGTCTCTTCATTTACTTTCACAATACTATATATGGTCTTACGTTAAATTAATAAATCAATAAATTTTTTACTGCACCTGATGCAACTGTGTCTGTCAGATTTTTCCTGCATTATATCCTGCATTAAAACCCTGCATTAATTCCAAGAGGATCTCAATAAGATCAGGACTCAATGTTAAAACGCTTCATACTTTCCCATAAAACCTAATGTTATATCGGCATGCACCTGGGTCATAAAACGCTAGATAAACTTGAGACTCAGGTTATCATGAGAGTGAGCCTTGGCTGGAATTCCTTCATCAGTAGCTCCGTGTAAAATAACTTCAAGAGTTGACGTTATCTAATTGATTGATTGTGCCGCACTTCTAAAAGTCAACTTATCATTGTTGAATTAATTCATAAGTATTATGAAAATATAATATTAGATAACAATTCAATACTTCCTAACTTTAACGTACAATAGTTTTTTCAATGACACGGATATTTTTATTTTTTGTTCTTAATAAATCCTTATAATATCCATACTGAAACATATCAAGTTTCAAGATTCTCATTTCCAGCAAAAACATGATATAAGTTACCTCCAATTTTGATATTTGAATGAACCCAAAGAAATATCAGGATTCGAACAAAGCAGTTTCCATCAAAACGAAACTAAATAACGTGATCCAATCCTGATTTACCAGACACATATCCGCTGTTAAGTATGCGACTTTGGAAAGTTCAAGAAAAGGGTATCACAATGACACTTACCTACTGGATAACTGATTGCTGTGTAATTACAAAGTGGATTGCCTGTGGATGATTGTTATTTTATAAGATAAGATAAGTTCTATTGTTTTGTCAACTAAGGTGCGAAAAGCTGCCAACATCAGAGACATCAGATATTTAATTAATTATAACATCTACTTTGAAAACATTATCAATGAATTTAATAATCCATTTTTGAAAATTTCTTGAAAATGAAGCCAAATGGTTGTGTCAATATTTCAATATCACTACTGAAATAATAAACACACACTTCTATTGAACTGAATCAGTATACAGTGATATAATATTTTGTATCAAAACTTCAATAAATGTGACTCCTTAGGATTAGGGTACCATGATAAAAAAGAGGAATTAGCAAGGAAAAAATGTAGCAAACACGCTAAATAATATTTATTCTTTAAGTACATTCATACCCAAGTACATGTACATGTACAAACAAAAATTATAATATAGAAATATTAGAAAATTGAATACTTCCAATTTTAGAGAGAAATAAACTGAAATAAGTTTAAGCAGAGAGGAATACAATAGACATTAGTGCTAAAAGGTCAAAGGTGTTGAATATTGTCTGGAACATGTCTAATCTACATATCAAATATTTAAACATAATTTATACTATTTATATCAAACACAGAAGCAATTCATCTTGATATCAGGTTATTAAATTATTTTCTTCTTATTTCTATAATATTTTACCTATTGAAGATTTTTTAGATTTGTTCTATAACAAATTATTTATAATATGAAGTCCTAATAAGTCAAACGAGGTAGCATTCTTTCTCTATATTTTATTGACTTTTCAATGGTCATTTCAGTTGTAATATTAACATGTCGTATAGATGTCAATATTTAGGTATAAGTGTCCTCTTATTTATTTAACAATGATCTTAGTTATTCAACAATGCCTACATGTATCTGATATGGTTATTCAATCAGTAAACAACATTGTTCTATCTCCTTAGTCAGGTAAGATACAAGTGAATTATCAATAAACATGTCTGGCAGTTGTTTGAAAAAGCACAGATTTATGAAAAAACAAACTGGTTAGGTTTGTTCTACTCAATGTAGAAATTACATTTCGGAAGATTTCAAGGTTGAAAAATAAATTTTAAATCCCCAAGTGTAGAAATATTTTTTGTAGATTTCAAACAACTTTGTAAATAAATGTATTTGTACTTGCATCTAGTTTGTTAGGCAGACATAAAACTTGTCAATCAAGCAATGAAAACATTGTTTGGCAAACAAACTACTAGGCAACAACTAAATTTCTTAAAAATCAACAAAACTGAGGTTGAGGTTCAACTTAATATTTGGTATTTGTTTTGGAATATTTATTTTCCCGACTTTAGACCAACGGAAAGCCACTATAGCCAAGTCATTCATATCAGCCTACAGAATTTTAATTATACAAACAGTCTGGCATCATTCCCCTGTCCAACAAATAAAACCAATCACAAGTCACAAACATACATACAACTTTAATGAAGTAACACTCATTAAAATCTGACTGTACACTAAAAACACAACTCACATTTTCACCTCATATTTGAACTGGTTAATAGCATTATTTGCCAGATGATCATTTTTAGTTAAAAAGTGCTCCAATCTCCATTGAACACACCATGTAATATTTTGGGTAGGTAGGTTGCTATAGAGTATAGACTATATATATATACGTGCAATCATGAAATGAATGTTACCCAGACATAAAATGCAAATTTGGTTACACTTTCTCTTTAAAACACGTGAATTTTCTCACTGATTTAATTTTATACATCTACAAATTATATTTCTTTAGTCTGTTCATATATAGTTTTCATGCCTTTTTTCCATATTTCTCTCCCTTCACTTATATTTAAAACCTATACCATGAAGTTTTATATGTGGGTTGTCTAAAAATAAGTTGACCCCAGGACAGTATTCAATTTACTGTTGCTAAGAAGCTAATAGGAATTTGAAATCAATTTTAACCCGATTTCAAGAAAAAATTGTCACTTTCCCACAAATTGTCAATAAAAAACACATAATAACCAATAACACATAGCGGTACTACATGCAATAATGCATGTGAAATGGGCTTTTTATGTGTCTGGATCTTTTAAAATGTGTTCCTTGTTTACTGTCTTATCACACAATATGAAAACAAATTATAGCATGTACACAAGAAAACTCATGGCCCAGCTAAGGTAGTGTATAAACAGACAGTGACCTCTATTTTACTCATAACTTACTAAAATCATGAATGAAAGTTCAGAGTGTGATCAGATGATAGTCTCCTAAAATGAGGGATTTCTAAATTGAATCTATCTATATAGATTTTACTCATTGCTAAAAGACTCAACCCCTCCCACTCCTCTGTTCATAATATGTTACAACTGGAGTAACATTATTGTTCCTACAATGCTAAATTTTTGGAAATCAAGTTTTTTGGGAGAAAATTACACATTGATATTTCACATTGTCCAATATAATGTAGCTCATGTGTAAGGGTATTTTTCTTACCTTAATTCTTTAAAGTATGAATGTTTAAGAGCCTGTTTTGCTGACATCCGTTCATCAGGGTCGTACGCACACATATCGTAAATTAACTCTATTGCACTCTGGGACGCATGAGGGAGGTACTTCTCGATGCCGACTCCTTTCTTTGATGGGAAGTTGAAATTCATTCCTCGAGTTTTACTAAAAAGGAGAAAATTACCAATTTGACCAAAGTATGATAGTTTCAATTTTGGAAAATTTTTCATGTCATCAATTACATTTTTTGCTTTTATTGTTTACAGAAGTCCACCCAAAAAACGGCAATGTAGTGTTATCGCATGTGAATAAACAATGAATTTCTGTCATAACCAACACTTCAAATGTTCAATTAATTCTAAAGTACACAAAATTAATTGCATGACTTAACACCTCAAATTCTCTAGAGCTCTGTAAACACTTTGTCCGATTTTCAGACATGTTCAGAGATGCATCTTCGATATCCATAAATGTTTAAGCACTGAAGCCTACATAAAAACATAGTGTTCCATGCCCTAAACAGTCAACTTACTTCCTAAGTTTATTGAGCACACTAGGATCAGGGGTTCCTAGTACGTCATGGATCTTGGCAATCTGGTCCACTTCATTGGAACCAGGGAACAGTGGGTGTAAACTGAAACAACAGAAATACATGTGTCAGTATCCGTATAGTCTAAAGGTACGAGGGGTGATCAATAAATTATACAAGTGACCCTCTGTTTCTAACAATTTTGGAGGGGCCTTTAGTTTTGGAAATAATTGTTAAAGGTTTGATGACATGACTTCAAATATTTTATCAGATTGCAATTTATTGCAATTGTTAATGGTTGCGAAATTTATCGATTGTCCCTTGTATTTCATTACATTTGTTGCAGGAAAGCCCAATGAAGAAGCGTGATATATCAAGTTTTTTATTCCAACATTAACTTCTGTGATGCCATCTTTAAAAGAATACTCAAACATTTTCTAGCTCTATCAAAGCCTTCAAAATTATTGATATCCATTTTGAGGGGTCTTTTAGTTTTTGAAAAAATGTTTATGATAATACCTTTTAGACTCATGAAATGTGAATGTCATACTTTTCCCTTTGTTTCTTAATAATTACAATATACATGAGTTAAACAGCAATTCACATTCCTTCTAGGTATATAGGTATATACCTGTAGATAGTTAGGAGGAAGAAGAAACACAACATTGATGCACACATTTATTTCCTCTCATCATAATAAGATAGTGCCCCCGATTCCAAAGATCAAAATTTGAAATCCTGATCATTAAGGTTGCTCAAATGCATGGACCAATGAAGCCAGTATATGGGGATCAAAATTCTTTAAACGAAACATAATCTTTTACCCCTACACGAATAAGTAACCACCCCCAGAGCTAAGCTCTTCAGAAAAAATGTTATTTGAGCTAACTCACTCATCGGTCTTTTGATCAATTATTTGTAGACCATAAATCAAAACGTTGACACTATTGAGCTATCAGACTCAATCAAAAATGAACTTAAAAGCTGTGAAAATATTATATGACAGATGTTGAAATGAAATGATAAATTGTGTTGTGTTTTGTAGCATGGTGTAATATTTCATCACTTAACAATATGTATGTGTCTAAGGTTGGCTGTAATAGCGATTTATAAAGAATCAGATATATTATAAAACAGACTTAATTTACCATACAGTTAATGTTTATTTCAGAAAAGTGTTCACACATTTTTTACTTTGTGATGATATAACAAACACAAAGTTATTTTGTAACTTTTTGTTTACCCCTCATCTGTTTTTTAAATTGAAGGTGTTCATTTGGTTTTTACGTATTAAAAAAAATCAACATTTTCCCTGATGAAATCATATTTGCAAATGACTTTCCCACATTTTTGGACTCCATCCCTTTTAAGACTGTACAAAAGACAGCTCTAAGCTTTTAATTGAAAAAGAAGGTACAGCCTACACTCAACATGCCTTTAATTCAAGTTGAAATGACCAAAGCCTTAACCTTTAGCGTGCTGCCGGCGGACTCGTCCGCCGAAACTAAAATGTCTCTCACAACTGCCGGCGGACCCGTACGCCCGATTTCAAACTTTTAAAAACTTTACTTTTTCGGGCCATTCGTATTGTCCAATTAGATTGCCCGATTTATTCAGTGCCTAACATGACTTCCTGTTGACCTAGAAATGGCGATATTTCGAAAAATAATTCTCAATTCAACAATTTAAACAGTGTTTTAGTCGTTTTTAGTGAACGAATCGTACAAAATGGTGGACAAATACGATCACAACGAAAATGTGGAGGAAATAGTTTACGATTTCGAGCTCTTTAGGCTCTTGGAAGCCGATAACGGTCATCGAAAATAGAAACTAGAATATTTTCTGAATTGAAAAATTGAACATTCGATCGCTGCAAATTCAGATTTGGATTCTGACCAGACGAAGAGGCGGAGCGGCGGATTCCGGAGGAGTATTCATGGTATATTTATGCCCAGTCGTGTTAATGTACGAAAAAATTCATGAGAACATTTTTTTTTCATGAGCCAGGCCACTGTATCTTCCCTTTGTGAAAATTTTATCCAGATTCATTCAGTAGTTATTGAGATATTAATTATTTAGTCCAGGTATATCATTTTTTGCACTCTTTGAAAAATAAGCCAGTTGCGTGGGATATATTTGCTGAAATAAGGCAGCATGGTAAAGGTTAAGCACAATTTTGGGAGTGATTATACACTAAAACCGAGGCAAGGGCAAGGTGTGATATCAAGAAAATAGGGGAGTGATAGGGATGTGATGAAAAGATATTTCTTGGACAAGAGGGGGTCACCAGATGACAGAACCATGGCATAGAAAACACATAAAACATCTGAATGGTAATAATATAAAACATCTGAGGAGTAATAATGTATATGGATACATACAAGATTACCCTTTGAAAATAGTTGAATTTGTCATCTCTAAAAGAGAGCTTCGTTCACTCAAGATATTCAGAGTGTCAAAGGACCTTATACACCCTCCATTGGGATCTCCCCATGGGAAAAAAATAATTCATCTGATTTTTCAAAATGAGTATTCTGCTTCAATTATTACATTTATATGCACACTAGTATCTTGTTGACCTATATTCAGCACTGTATTGATGTATAGGCCACTTATTAGGGTCATAATTCAATCATGAAGTGTAGAGGCATAGATTCCAAACCAGGAAGTATTTTTGTGTCTGTCAAAATCCATTTACATCCTACGCATCCCTGCATCTTATCCAAATATGTTACTACATAATGAAATATAATAGTATAATCTTTGGTTTTACAAACTTGTATGATATTTGATAAGTGTAAAAGTTGTTTTTGAAGCATTTTTCTATAGCCATTTTGTAGGGAAAAAATGATGAAAAAATGTACAATCTTTTAATTTTAAGTATGACCTGAATCGATTGCAAACTTCATATTTGCACATTTGATGAGATAAACCATTTGTGTCGTATTGTGAAATTATTAAGTTTGCAATCGATTCAGGTCATAGTGTATTTTTGGTATTTCTGTGATAATTAATGGAAACCAATGGCCTCTATTGGGATCTGCTGATATCCTCATGTTAAATCAATGGTGCACAGCCCCATGTAAGTCAATATAACCTTACTGAACGAAATGATCCCTATCTCAGCTTATGTGTGTCCGAGCACTTTAATACTTTCCAAAGTATTATATGACATTTTATTCTTCATGTTACACCTACGAATGATTCATTTTGACCATAGGGATATTTGACAATAATTGCACATTGTCCTTTTAATGCTTGTCTCAGGGTAGGCTAATATTCAATTATGGGCACTCACCTTAAAATTTCAAAAAAGACACAGCCGACACTCCACATGTCCATCTTATGTGTGTAATATCCGTCAGTGAGAAGGCACTCGGGTGCCCTATACCAACGTGTTGAGATATATTCTGTATATGGCTGCTTGGAGTACACGCTCCGACATGAACCAAAGTCTGCTAATTTGAGCAATTCATCTTTTATTAAAATATTTTCTGGTTTAACGTCCCTATGGAAGATTCCATTCCTGGAAGAGAGTAATTATAATATCTGATAATCTATAAAATAAAAATAAATTTTAGCTAATTTTAGCTCATACAATAAAAAGTTTAGATCTAATGTTTTTTTAGCATATAAGATTTTTGTTTTTAGATTGGTATTTAGACTACAGAAGATGCATATATATTTTGACAACATGTGAACAAAAAATTCTCAAATCAGGTAATTTTGTTACAAATAAAAGTAAAAAATCACATTTTGCCTATGTTTTCGATGAAACATCTAAATATCCGATGTGTACAATTCATTATTATCTAAAAATTAATTCCTTCTCTTACCTATGCATATGGTCTATAGATTTGCAGAGTTGATACATATAACTCTTCACTTTGGTCTCTGAGAGATAATGCCTCCTCCCTATAAACAAAAAGATTAATTTTCTAATCAATTAAATAAAAAAATTACAATCAACATATTACAATAAGAATAACCATTCATCAAACATAAGTGAGACTTTATGTACATGTACATTTATTTGAATGAAAATTTCAATTTTTACAAAATCTTTGGATTAACAAAGAAACAATATTATGATTAACAATAAACAATATATAATGATTTTGGAACATACTTATTTAAATGTGTAGGCATGCTATTTTTATCATTCTGATAAATGACCTTGAATTTGGTAAATATTGTTGCTATGCCAGAAAACACAAATCTCTTGTAAAAAATTCGATGAAGTAGCGTTCTCAAAATACAACAATGATTTTCAAACATCTCAGATTTTCAAAATAAATATTACATGAATGAAGGTTTGACATGAAAACCAACTCAATAAAAAGGTTCTTGTACAACACTGGGTGTCAATAGAATTATTTGTTGAGTTATTTTTTATGTAAATATGTGTTTGAACTGTGAGACACAATTGGATCTAAGAGCTGATAAAATGTACTAAAATCGTTGAAGAATTTACATTTTCAATAAGCAAATCCTGGTTCTTTTTGTCATAAAGTTAATTTAATTAAGTTAATGATAACCACTGGAAATATTCAAACAAGTATATTGGTGAAAAACTCACATGTTTGACACTGAATCAATCTCTTAAAAGGGAAATATGAATCATAACAAAATATTTAAAAAATATTCCATGGAATATTTCAAATAAGTAAAGGTACAAATCTTAAATTCCATCCCATCTAACCATTAAAACCACAAACTGTTAAAAAAGGATGCAAGCCAAAAATAAAATAATAGTTCATGGCCTCAATTCATCTAGAAATGTCTACACTGTTATTCAACAATAATATCATACAGTACATTTTATTTAAAGCTTTGAATTTCTTATCTCAATATAAACTCTACAAATCCAATTTGTGTACATTCAAATCCAAAGATCAATTTGGCATATTCTACCATGTATACAATTCCATGATTTACGCCACTGACCCAATAAAGCTCAATAAAGCTCATACACAATACAGCATGATGGATATACAAATGCCCAAGGGGTAGCCCCTATAATCTTATAAACCATTACAGAATACTAACCTTAACTTAACAAAGACTTAACATTGAAACACCCATTCAAAATATTCAACAAGAATTATAATCAATCAATTTTAATCCCCCTCAAAATATTCAATCTTAATAGTGTGAATTTTGTTCTAAATGTTATACGACATTTAGATAGTCTGACCTTGAAAATGAGCACTTTAGAACCATATTTAGCAAATAATGGCATGACTCGATTTGGCTATTATTTGGAAGAGCGGTCTTTATTGTAACCAACACAAGCAGGACCTTCACTTACAATAATAGCAATCAATTTAAGAAAAGGAAACAACTTGGAGTTTGTACACATATTGATAGTATACCCTTAGCTCCCTTATAAATAACATTAACCCCTTTGGGTGGTAAACTTGTAACAAATATTGACCCAGAAATAACAACTTTTATCCCCGTTGAAATGAGTGGACTTAACGGATTGACTTATGTACATAGGGCCTCATTAGAGTTTCCTTACATTTAATGGCCAAAACTCTATAAGAAAATGCCTAAATATAGTGACTTAAAACCTAATGCCCAATATGGGCATATACCCATGCAATCTAATGCCCATATATTAACTTACTAAATTAATATTAATTTCATAATTGACAATAGAGTTCATCTACTGTTCAAAATTAAGACCTTTTTTCTTAAACTAAAGGTACTAACTTCAACTTTATCCATAATATTGAAGTTCCCTTCTATGAACTTTAAATGGTTTGAATTGAAAGAAGTAATATTATACACATTTCATTTTCTAAAGGATCTTTTTATCTTTCCCAATACAAAAGGTTCAGCAATTTTAGTATTTGTTCACAATTTTATTGTTTGGTAAAATTGTTTGAGGTTTAATTTTTTAAATAACAACAGTTTTGGAATGTCTGTCACATTCATTAAAAGCATGCACGTATCTAGAATTTTCCCTTGTCATGCATCTTTTTCTCTCGAAAATTTGAAGGAGGTTTCTGATTTTCTTGCATTTCTATACAATTCGAAGTGTTGACTACATGCCTGTTTATTCTATTCCTTGCTGATTCCACTCTTTTCAACTCTATTTTCCATTATAAAACAACAGAATACAGAATACATTTCTTATGGTATTCTATTCTCTGATCTCCACTGGTGATGAATGAACAAATATGAGGGACTGGTTGCGAGACTATGTATATTAGGGGGGGGAGGGTGACATAAAAAGCCAGATTTTCTTCTTGAATAATAATATACAAATAGCTGTTAGTAGTTGCCAACTTCATTATGTTTTATAAAAAAGCTCTGAACATGAAAGAAGAGGTTAATATGGCTTAAGTTTTGGGATAAATCGTATGATTATAAAATTCTGGATGAGAATTAAGGTATACATTTCTGTCATAAAAGTGTAGTAAAACCTGTATATATTGAACATTTTTTACATAGAAAAAATGTTCGATGTTGGATGTTCACTACAGAGTGTAATTTATACAAAAGTCAGTAGAGTATATGCGGAAGATGGGGGGTCACTAGAGACTGGTGTTCACGAGAGAGAGGTGTTCACCAAGACAGGTTTTTCTGATTTCACTTTTTACTGACTGTAGTATATTATGATTAGATACAAGACCACTCAATTATTTTGTATACAGGCTACTACCCTATATATAGACAAAGCACATCCTAACAATTCTGCAGAAGTGTTTCTCATTTAATCCATAGATCATCGCTTCTCTAAATGAGTAACAAGAATATTCCATTTCAATAGAGGCTCGGACAGAAATAATTGCACATAACCATAAATCTGTCATTTCAGACAATACCTTTACCTCCTTCATTATTGATAAGTCTCAGTTTTACGGGATAAGTTTCATCTTAGGAAAAAAGAACATCATACTATTTACCTTTCATGAAAACATTATTTCTCTCCCCCTCTCTTTCTTATGACCATAGTGGAAATCTTTGCACTGATTAAATTAAGTCTAATTATGTTAAATCTAATTAAATACAATATGTACGTTTTTTTCCTATGTCGTACATTAGAGCTATCACTTTAGAGATACAGAGAGAAGTACAAAAGATTAATGGCAATTTCTGTCTTCTACTTATTACTACCATGCACTGAGACAACAATGAATATTTGTAATTCAGATACGGTTGAGTTTATGAATTTAGAATATAAATAATTTCTATAGTTTTTTTTGAGGGGGGGGGGGTGTAATCATATATGTGTCGCCTGTTATTTTGTTTATCTGAACATAAAAGTTGACAATTGGTATAGAATAAATTAGAAAGTTGAGACAGCAAAACATTCAGCAAAACTGATATAGAAAATCATAAAATAGCGAGTCTTTTAACAAATATTATTTTAAGCTATTGTATTTAGTTTTACATTTAAAAATTTAAAATACATGAATGTTGATGTGACTTGTGTCATGTAGAAATTTTGTTTGTTGAGCATTGGCTCATTATGTCAAAATCCATTTGGAATTGTATAAAAACAAACCATTAAAAAATTACACAGTGATTATCTTTTCAATGTGGCTATAACTGCTCTATTGCAAAGCTGCATTTTGTATATAAAGTGTTTCCTTTGATATTAAATTCTATTAAAATGTCTGATGATGTTATTAAAATTGTTGATAGAGTGGCAAGAGTTGAATGAGAACTTCACAGATACCAAGTCGATCTTTAGTACAGAAATGACACAAAATCAGGCATATCTTTCAAGTTTTAGAGAGAAAAGTGATGTATCAGTATTTCATCTTGTTTACTCGGAATTGACAATAAGCTTGCTCAACAATCAATTCTAATATACACATGATAATTATCTGTGGTAGCCTGTAACAAAGACTGTCTCAATCTTATTCTATTTATAGAATTCTCCCCTCTTTCAAGACATACTAACCATGCTTCCTTAAAGTATCAGTTACTTATTGAATATTAATGTGTCAAAGTGTCGTTTATCCATAGAACTCTCTCTTAAAGGCAGTTGATTTATGAATTGGATAACAATTATTTTTTCTTATCAATGTTTTTCAAGGTTTCTCATAGTATATGGATAGTCACAATGGGAGTTATTTCAGACCCATATATCTAACAAAAAATGTCACAATGGCATGAGAAAAAAATGAGATTCAGATGAAGTTAGGAAGTAATCAAGCCTGAAGTCAATGACCCATTTCGTGAAAAAAGAGTGAAGAAAGCATGAATCGCATACCAATTTCAGGTACTTACCTCGTATAAGCTCATATATATTCATATCCATAAGTTCACATAACAGGGCCAATACTCCTGATTTCTTGTCACTGTAAAGAAAATATCACATTGTCAGACTCTAAATTTATAAGAGTGTGGTGTTCAAGAAGCATGGGAGGGCAGGCCCGTAGTCAGGTTTTGCCAAGGGGGGGGGGGGTTCACTTTTCAAAAATTTCCAGGGGGTTCACTTTTGACAATTTTGGCCAAAAATGACCAAACTCACTTAAAAAGTGCTTAAAAACTGCCCTGATTTGGAAAGTTTTTGGTTAGGGGGGGGGGAGAACCTGGCTATGAACCTGGAAACACAAAATGTACCACTGTGAATAAAGCATGTGTTCCTCACAAATCACTTTAAGATATACTGTATGACATATGGTTTCCTGTATCTGGTGTAGACTATGTCCACCCCTATGGATTTCAATAAATTTTTCAAGTTTTCATGTTAAGACTTCATTTAATCACTGGGGCTAATGGGTTAATCTAGCAATGTCTGTAATTCAACCCTCAAAATCTGATTTGCATTTCATGTTCCATGGGATTTTTCATTGCCTGTCTTAGTACATATGATTCTCCTTGAAACAAGTGTTTGAACATTGAAAATGGCTTCAGAGAAACATTCTTTGGCACTAAATACTTTATGTAGACTATGTGGACTTAAAGTTCAAACAGAAAAGAGAAAAAGAAAGGGATTTTCTATAAGAACTTGTAAGTCATTTGAGAGCGAGATATTTATTAAAGCAGAACTGAATACAAGATATGACGATCAGTGCATTCATCCCAAGAATGTTTGTGAGAGATGTTCTAGAAATCTTCAAAGAAAGGACTATAGATTCTCTAATGATTTCTTAAATCTTGTACAAAGTGTCAATGTACAGTGGAAGGCCTGCAGTTCAACATGTTTCACATGTACAAAATACGATGAGCAAACTACATTTTCGAGGTGGCGCAACAAATCAAAAAAATTAAAGTACTCTGAAAAGAAAAGCACCCCAACAAGCACCCTGACAAAGGATTCAGAAAGTGATAGCTTAAACGACAGTATAAGTGGTATGAAAAGTATAGTAGAACGTTTTGAAACCTCAGAGAAAACCTATCACAAAACACCTGAAAAGCAAAGTTCAGTAGGTACATCTGTGACACTTGGAAAAAATGACTCTTGTGAGAAATTGCTGAACAAAACATAGTCGCAACCCCTTAGTGTTTGAGAATATTTGAATATCTCTCTTAATTATCTCATGTACATATGAAAAAGGGGAACTCAATTAACAAATAGTTATTTTAAAACTTACAAGACAACTTCATTCAGCTCCAGGATATTTGTATGTGGACTTAGACGCCTCATGGCCTGTATCTCTCGCAAGTTATTCACTTGCTCGATGCTGAAATAAAAAATGATAAATTTTAATTGGTGAGGACGAAATTGGACCATAAATATTTTTCGATGTCAGAAAATTCTACATGCAACATTTTAAGGATTTTCTTGCTATTTGTACAACATTTGGGGCAGCACACTAAAGGAGCATTTTGGTCTTATGAATTATTTAGAGGGGCTGGACCTCAGAGATGGATGTCACTTTAGGGAGACTTTGGAATAATCATGGATCGTGAATCGGAGAAAGGTATTGCACACAGAATATTGGTAGAATTCTCTATTTTTTATATTTTACCTCTGCATGAGTACACGACATAATCTAAACAAAAAGTACTAGTTTTCTAAAAAAAAGATCCTAGGTTTGTTTGCATTTAAAGTGGCCATGGGTCGATATTCATTGAAAAGTATATACTTGAAGTATATTTAGTCATAAAAAATAAAAAGGTTTATTTGATTGTTGGATCATGTTCCAGAATCAGGTGCTTATTTGATAATAGCAACCTACATTCATCAAAATATTCAAATTATTTTATTTCTAAGGTGAGAATTTGACACAGTTTAAATACATGTGATCTGGTAATGTTTATTGTTTTTTGATACAGGAGGGCTATATTATGAAAATTACTAATATAGATGTTTTATAATAAATCGAAAATTATTAAATTCCATAAAAATAATGAATACAGTATAAACGATATTCTCATCCTCCGAATCCCAATATCATATTAAAATATTAAAAACAGTTGCCATATTTTTCAAGGAAATGACTCTGAATTAAAATTGAACATGATATTGAGAAAGAAAAAAACAAGTAACATAACATGCCATACGTCTCTGATAACAACTTCTTGTGAAACAATAGTTTCTGCAAGTGTTTTACTTGACTAGAGTTTCAATGAAATTAAAGTGACACTTACCTGTCGTAATGTTGTTTCTGCAAGTGTTTTAACTAGAATTTTAATGAAATTAAAGTGACACTTACCTGTCGTAATGTTGTTTCTGCAAGTGTTTTAACTAGAATTTCAATGAAATTAAAGTCACACTTACCTGTCGTAGTGTTGTTTCTGCAAGTGTTTTAACTAGAATTTCAATGAAATTAAAGTGACACTTACCTGTCGTAATGTTGTTTCTGCAAGTGTTTTAACTAGAATTTCAATGAAATTAAAGTGACACTTACCTGTCATAATGTTGTTTCTGCAAGTGTTTTAACTAGAATTTCAATGAAATTAAAGTGACACTTACCTGTCGTAATGTTGTTTCTGCAAGTGTTTTAACTAGAATTTCAATGAAATTAAAGTGACACTTACCTGTCGTAATGTTGTTTCTGCAAGTGTTTTAACTAGAATTTCAATGAAATTAAAGTGACACTTACCTGTCGTAATGTTGTTTCATTAAAGTGACACTTACCTGTCGTAATGTTGTTTCATTTTCTTACATGCGTAGTAAGTCCCATCTTTGATGCTCTGGCATTTGAGCACCTCTGAGAATGTGCCCTCGCCCTTTTTCCCAAGGACACGGTATTCTAAAAATAAACATTAAATGATTAAGGCTTTTATCTTGAACATTCATGGCTTGTCCTATTGACTTACAAATTTTCTTCTTCAGTCTTGTGTGTATCTATCCTAAAACTAAAGAAATCAATTAGTCCAGTCAACACATTTTACTCATGGGCACCTGAGGAGGGGGGGGGAAGAGATGGAGAAGCTAGTCATTGACATAGGCCTTCAAGCTCTACCTCCTTCAAAGACTTAGTGGTCCTATAAGGTCAGACTGCCTATAGTTCTATAATATGGATTCGGACTGTATTTAGAACTGAGACCTAAAAATGATCCTGAATCATCTCTTGACTATAGAAATCAGTCTTATCGGTCTTGGGTTTAACCTCTTTCAAATGCTGACTGATCTGACAGATACAATATCCTCCCTCAGTTTTCAAAATCATAAATACAATCTGAACAATCTTTGATTTTGGACTGGAAAGACAGAGAAAATCAATGTCAAGAAAATTGAGCAGACGAATTTTATAAACAAACGAGAATACTTACTCTGCATGACAACATTCATTGTTGTTGTTGTTCCATGGTATTATCCGTATATCATGACCCTAATGATGTCACATTTTGGCATCAAGAATGGTAAAAAATACGTTAATAACTTGAGATACGAGGTTCCCGAACTTTTTCACGAATACACATGTAATCCGAACTACTTTACTGTTATTATATTCCTACGCACTATTTTCCTGTTTTATTTGCTCTCGTATTGATTTTGAAAATGAGAATGTATTAATTATAAGAATATATTTCAATATTTATCACATTTTTATGGCAATTCTCTTTCAAATCACACATAATTCTCTGAAAATGATATTTAACAGAGTCTGCGAGATAACTTCTTACGCGGTGTAATATGCAGGTGCTATTATGCGTCGTTCGGTTTGTTTATTCTTACAAAAGTCTCAACTTTTGACAATAGTTCACCTGGCAACCGACAACATTACTTTCACTAATCTTTTTATCCTTACATTATATGATTGTTTGGGTAGTTGAATCTCATAATATTTCCTCTTGACATCAACTTGTATATTTATATTGATCTTTTGGTGCCTGAGCTAAAGATCACGGCCCCGGGATCACGGTCAAGTCGCTATCAGACTTCATGATCTTCTTCAGATAGCACTGACTGGGTGGGAGGGGCTGGGTCCCGGGGGCTGGGTGAGATAATTTTTAGGAGCACTGGGGCATACGTGCAAAAAGAGGAATTCCATAGATTTGCGTATTTGATGTGTGCCAAAATTAAATGTCTTCTCACATGCAATCGGATGGGGTCCCTTTGCCCGGGGAGGGGGGGGGGGTTGGGCGGGGCACAACATATCCCCATAGTTTATAGTGTCCACAGTACCGTTTGGTTTCTCAGTGTTAACCTCAAAATCAAGAAAACCAGTCTACCCCCCCCCCACGTGAACTTGATGCTTTAAGAAAATGTTTGTGAAGAAATAGCCTAACTGCATCCCTTGAGTGCTTATTTGGCTGAAACACGACTGACTCCCAATTTTACAACTTCTCATTACAATGAAATCATACTCCTGCTGCCATCTTTATATTAGCCTAAAAGCTATGATATGATTGCAGACTCACACGATGTCAGATTCATGGATAGTTGTCACAAAGTGCGTACGCAAAGTACGCACAAACGTTCATGCGATATAAAACAGAAGGTAGAAATGGATCTTTAATATGGATTAATGGTTTTTATGTCGACCCCCACAACTCTGACCGACTTTTTTTGTGACGGCGCTCGGCGGTTGGTGTTCGGAGTTCGGTACCTGTGACAAATGACAGGTGGTGGTGACATTTGGCATCACGTTCTTATCGATTGGGATTCAATGTGTATTAGATTGAACAACACAGAGGACGAAATAAAACTCCCTACAACATTGAACGTCTCCCCTTTCCACCTTCTGAATATAAAACGGATAATTGGCGTTTCTCCTCTGACGTCGTTAGGTCGGATCTCGAAAGTGTTTTATGCAACATACGTTTTAAGAACTTAACAAAATGGACATCACATATTTATATTTTACAGTTCCAAGAAATATGAGAAATGATGGAAGCCCCACCAAAGGAAAAAGTAATTGAAGAGATGATCAATAATCTGACACAAAAAGTGGAAAGCATGGGGCTGGGAACCCCAATGGACACGACTCGAAATGAACGCACCAGCAAAGCTGAAAACAAAACCCGCTAGAAGATTTGGACGGAGAGGGTCGTACAAGATGTCAAACCCTAAACAAACGCATCCCGAAAACCCACAACCTTGGATTCCTGTAAAATGCATAGAGTGCAACAACATTTGTTTAGACAAAAGAAGCCATACACAAATACCCATTCGGTAACATTTTACCAACCAACCCTTACGGTGACACCGGGGGATATACTTTTAGTGTCTCGGTGTAACAAATGCAACAAAATAATAACCTTGGTTACACAAAAATGTTAACTCTGACATATCAATACATTTCATTCATATGAATTAGATTAAAATATTTCCTTCGTATTAAACGTTCAATTTAAACCATTAAAAATGCAAATATAAACTTACCTTAAAATCATGAGTTGCACTACTTCAACCAATACTAGTTATCAATAATCCTTATTTCTCCAATGAGGGCATCATAGACCGACAAGACCACCAAATGGACATAAAATAATGGACATCAAAATCAGGTACTTTAGGTATGGTAAAAAAATCAAAAAGGTATTCTCTCACCCCTGCTTCAAATTGACATTTTTTCAAAATTTCTCAGAAGTTCAAATCTGACTTTAGAATTGATCTTTGACCTTCCATGACATTCTAAAGGTAAGAAAATTTAAAAAGGAACTTTTTACAACTTGCTTTAAATTGACCTCTTTTTCAAAATCATCAACAAATTCTCGGAAGTTCAAATCTGACTTTAGATATGACATTTTACCTTCAATTCAATGACCTTCTCAAGATAAAAAGGGCATTTTCAACTTCAAATTGCCTATTTTTTCAAGATCAGCTAAAGGTATTGTGAGCAACTAAGTGGTGGCATTTTGTAATGTTAATGCATTGTTATTCTTTGCTATGACTCCAAAAAGTGAATACTAATTATACACTACTATGGATAAGGTATCCATTTTGAAAAAGGCGAAAAGTTTAAATAATAGGGCTGTTTTCTTGATATTTCTTTTGACATCTGTCTTGACTTTAATGCCATTAATCAATTAGTGACTGAAAAAAGCGTTTGTTTCTTTTAAAAAGCTGATACGGCCGGTACAGGAGCTTTTGCAGGCCAAGATGATGACAAACATCTTTATGATTGTATGTGGTTCCGGTTTTATTGGGACATCATGTCAAACTCTTGTTAATGAATTCTCTGAATATGATATCATGCGTCACGCACCCTTGGTCATTTCATACTATTTCGATAGCTGATGGCGTTTTACCCGAGTTTTACCCGTCTATGAAGAAATAAAACATTACTGGTAACAGATTAATTCATATCATCCTAGTGGCAGTCTGACCAAGTCTCACGGAAAACGGGCCTGGATTGATAAGCTAACAGGGGCGCTAGCAGTCGTGAAATGTGAATCAAAATCAATGGTGGAGTAATACCAGGCATCGCAAAAATAATATTTGGCGTGTCAGAATAAATATTCACTCCGTAAAACAGAAACAAAATGGACCAAATATTTAATCTTTCCACTTGGAAACTTCAAAATCCTGACCTTTTACAGCAGGTATGTATATGTAGTTCATTTTTCAATGATCTCTATATGCTCACGAAAACACGGACCTCCGCCAGATTCCTCCTCTTGATCTCTAGACACAATAAATATACTCAATAAGAATCGGACATAATAAAATCTTCGGAAAATCTTTATTTTCTTCTTGATTTTGGAGTCAGTTTATTCATAAAAGGCCTAAACATGTCAGACCCGTAGCCAAGGTGAGCTGAGACAGTGGAAGCTCCTCCCCTGTTTGGAAATTCTTTCAAAATCCTGCAGTTTTCACCATTTTGAGCACTTTTCGAATATTTCTAGCCCAAACTGTCAAAAAACTCCCCCCTCGTCAAAAGCTATCCCTCTTGGTAAAAGCTGGCTATAGGCAAGCATGTCATACTCAAGTGATGCGAACTGTTGTCAGGCCTGTCAACTTGGGAACACCTAACATGTGTGACTTACAAATGTTGAACACCTTCCTTCAAATTGTGGACACCTGGATAGAAAAATTTGGAACCAAATGTTTGACATATACGGGATTCACGTGAAAAGTCCACAAAAAAAGCTGGCATGACTTCAATTTCTTCAGCAAATGGGTGAAAATATGCAAATTGTGGGACTGTCAGTTGGACGGTCTGTGCTGTTAGAGTCCATTTCAATGCTTCATTTTGTCAGTAGAATGGCAAAAATAAGAAATTGGGAGACCATTGTGCAATAATATATGGAAAAGTTTATTCATAATGTACATGAATGACATTTGTATATCTTGAATTGCTTCTAGTTTGGCTTATAAAGTGTGTGGCCTCTTATATTTGGATGTTTCTCTTCCATGTTATTTTCAATAAGATTATTGGCTGAAATTCTTCAAATTACAAGACGGCACAGGCTTATTGCACAAAAAACTAAAAAATCTGAAATATACAAATGTCATTCATGTACATTATGAATATACTTTTCCATATATTATTGCACAGTGGTCTCCCAATTTCTTATTTTTGTCGTTCTACTGACGAAATGAAGCAGTGAAATGGACTCGAGCTTTATCTCTAATAAATAAAGCCACACAAATATGAAAGTGTCTGTTGATAAAAGCACAAAATAGTTGACCATATTTTTAATGGAGGGTTTTGGCAACTTCCAGTGATATTGATGTCTATTTCAAAGATCATATGTGTAATCTGAGAATGTGACACCACTCCGGATGATGTCACATCAGTAGCTTTCATAATTATTTCATATTCATGAACATAATTTATTTAAATCACACCTACATATGAAGTCCAATCATATCGCAGGATCATGAGCACATGCTCACTCATAGCTGCGCATGCTCAAAGTAAAATTGAAATCGTGGAAATGTCGTTTGTTTCAGTTCAACATCAGTTCAACATCATCATTTCTTACTATTTAAGTAACTCAATCCAAACTTGAAGAGAACACTCATAAAACAACAGCGAACATTCTGAGATTAATTTCAATGGCAAATATGGCCCTATATAAAATTGGTTATCGAACGTGCCAATACCAACACTCATCTTTTGGAAATCTCCCTCCCCTGGCTATAGAGAAAGTTGACAGATTTTCAAAGAAAATTTGAGAATTTTTCAAGATTGAGATTTTCAATACCTTCCTTGCAAGTCATTTCTTTATTGATAGGTGTTACAATATTTTGATTACAAATAAAGTATGTAAATGTAAATGCAGATTTTGATTGTTTGAGGTGTTCATACACTCTTGAATCAGAAACTTTTTGAAAATTCAGTCAGCATTTCAAAAGATAGTGCTTTAGTGGCCACTGGAGCATGTTGTTCAAAGAGCTGTAACATTGTGACTATCAGTCTGATGATCATAAAATTAATATGGTAGGCTGTAGAGATGTCACGGAACAAAAAAAATTGGAACGGTTCGGTTCGGAACATTTTGCTTCGGAACAGAACAATTCCGAGGGCATAATTCCGCGGATCGGAACAAAATCGGGTATCCGTGACACCTCTTGTAAGCTGGTAGGATAAACCATTTCATTTGTTCAACTTCGCTTCTTTAAAAGAGAGCTTCATGTTCACTCTTTCAGTTTATAATAAATCTTTGAACTCACCGAACTAAAAATTTTGAAAATTTTGAAACCCCCATTGTTTGCCTGCGATTTGACCAATCGGGACGATATGTCTTCTCAATATAGATTTACATGACATGTGAAATGTCTTGTCTATGATATGTCTTCTTTGAACCCTGGGATTATTTCCCCCTGAGCACATTTATCATGTGTTCCTTCCAGCTTGCTGATTGGTTGAGAAAAGATCAGCTCGGTAGGTTTGAATTGATTTATGATCTGGGCTGCCATGGGCATAGGTCGGTGGGGGGGGGAGGGGTGAGTTCTACTAAACTGTATATTCTATGCAGAGGGTAGTTTATAACTAGACTCTGCATGCAGTGTAGGTAGGATATTGAATGATGCTCAAGCATGTCATATATCAGGGAGTAATTTTGAAGAATTGAGGAAAATACTGATAGGGTTTTTTGACCACCCTGTATGTGGCAATTTAATTGACTAATAAAGTGCCAGTATACCATTTACAATATATATATGTATGTTCAATGATTCTAGCTATGTATTTACATTTCAGCTGGCATTGTTAGCTTATTTGGACAAACCAACTGAGAATGCTGAAATGCTTAAAACAATTACTGGGATCAGGGTTGCAGCTGAACTGTATGACAGAGTCAGCAGCCAATCTACAATAGAAGCATATCAGGTCAGTTTTGAAGCAACCAAGGACTAGAACCAGTTAATACCATGAAAATCTTTTATTCAATTCATTTACTTTTGATGAGTTCATCTGCGCCTAGTTGAATATTTGAACTGCCTTGCACCCAATGGGAAATTCATTTCCACTCAGTTGAAAATTTGAAAACTACCTCATATCCAGTGAAAATTTAATTTGCACCCAGTTGAAAAGTATTAAAACTACCTTGCATCTCATGGAAAATTCATTTACACCAAGTTTAAAGTTTTAAAGTTACCTTGCAACTTATGGAAAATTAATTTGCACCAAGTTGAAAATTGCATTGCACCCATGAGAAAATTCTTTTGCACCCAACTTCTTTACACCCAATGGAAAGTTCATTTGAACCCAGTTGAAAATTGCATTGCACCCATGAGAAAATTCTTTTGCACCCATCGAAATGTGGACATTACCTTGCACCCAGCAGATTTTTTGCCCTCATCATGAGGAATTGCTTGTTATTTTTAATCTGAATTCACAATTAAGAATTTCAGCTAAAACATTCACCAAAAAATCCAGTATTATCCTTTTGGGAAGATTTAACATGAGCACTGGTATTTTCTAGGAGTTCTCACAATCTCTTATGCGTTTGTTAACTTAACTTTGATTAACTTAGATAGATGGCATAGTTGTATAACTTTTTATTAATTTCATTCTCCATCTTGGTGTCACATAAAGATGACAGACTTATCGATTTTATCTAAACAAACTGAAGATGAATGACAAAATCTGGATAAAAATATTTTGTTTTGTAAGTTAAGGGGCAAGACAAGTGTTAAAAAATAAGTGAGGCAAATGTGAATATAAATAGGCGAGTGAAAAATTGAATAAAAAGTGATAAATACTGGTGTCAATATTATAAAAATTAATTCAATCTTGAATATTTGAGAAATTTTTATTTATTTATTTATTAAATTAATAAAATAAATATTCAATAATAAATAGTTGACTTTTTCTTATCAAATTTTTATTTCAAAAATCTCTAAAATAACAAGTCTTTTCAATTTTTATTTTTTCTCTGCCTCATGTCTTGCTACGCCCTGTCCATGAAGTTGTGTCTAACAAGAAAATTATTTACTACATATTTTTTCAGACTGAGTTCTACATGGCAATTGCAGATTTTGTGAAGAAACATCCCAACTCTGGAGAGGCAGCATTGAAGAAGGAGCTCGAGAAACAAGTGGCAATATTTGCACAGAAAGTGGATAAACTCTAATTCATGGGAATCTCTTGTATATATCTTCAACCATGTATTATAAGTATTGTACAGTACAGTATAATGTGATGCTCCTATGTTATAATGAGGGGATCATATATATGTGACATACTGGCACTGGGAGCGTCCCTGAATCCCAGAGCATGCAGTTCCAGTGCATGTAGTCTCAGAACATGTATTCGAGGAAATATAGTGTGCTTGATGGGAGTTTCAACAAATCCTAGTACATCTACATAGTGTACAAACGATCTAGAGTACAACCCCAGTCCATTTCATCCAAGAACTTGTATTTGAGGAAAGAGCATGAAATCTCATTGCCTACAGCCAATGATATAATCCCATTGCATATAAACCAAGCACATAGGCAAGGGATTATTTGGGGCTTAATGAAAGACTACATTGGATGCTCTACCCAGAGGAATGTATGAAGGGTCTGAGTTCTCATTCTAAGCCAAACTTCAGAGAGACCTTTCAACTCCATTGCCATACAACTGTCCTTTCATGCCTCAACTAGGTTTTTACTAGGTTTTTACTAGGTTGTGTCCCTAAATGTTTTAGACCAACTTCAGAAATCAAAAATGAGTTTGCAATCTATTCCAATGCGTGTAATATATTTTATTGTATATTAATTTGTATATTTACAGTCTATTATGTGTGTAACACTTAACAATTAAATGTAGTACAGTTTTAAAGATATCTGTTCTCTACAATCTAAGTCCATTTTATTTAATATACTACAGAAATATATATTGAAAATCAACTTGTGGATTTTAGTGTTTCTGAAGCTTTTGACCTTTACATAGACTTCCCAAACTCTCATCTCCTTTTTGTTTTTACTTTGACAATATTTTGTAAAGTAACAATGTTTCAAGACAAATAAAAAAGAATGTGTACTATCCATGCTCTGACCGGCGGTTGGTGTTCGGCGGTCCGCGTTCGCCGTCTTTAACAAATGACAGATAAGGCCTCGTACATTGATGCCATTGCCGAAAAAACTGAAATGTTCAAAAAAATCAAAATAGGACCACATTACACCTCAATTTCATTTGCTATGGCGACCTTACGATATATCTACGGTCATTACCTTTCTTACGTCCACTGCAGAATTTGTAAGGTGTCATACTTTACCAGTCGCATATGCTTTAGCAGCCGTATGGTGTATTTTGAATTTATGCAGACAAATCTTTGCCGTATGACCTTTGAAATGATGACGCACGGTCGCCGAAAGGCGTCCCCTTTGTATTTATGTACCAAGTCAGAGACAAGGCTGCCACTGCCGATACTTACGGCCAATCTGACACAACAGTTTGGTTACGGCTTGTCTAATATCTACGGCCACCCTACTGCGGCACTTCCTGCGATTTCGGGGAACTACGGTCGCCGTAGAGCAAATGTGTCCGAGGCACTCTAGGCATTTACGATCCTCTGTCTTGGTACATTAGTAGATGAAGCTCGCTTTTAACAATCAAAATAAAACTATCGGAAACGGTATTTATAGTACACCAGGGATTATGGTCCTACTATATACAGGGTGGGCCAAAAAAAACGCCACTTTTTTTTTCAAAATGCCATAACTTTTTTAATTTTTGATACAAAATCATAATTTACATACCACATGAAACTTGAGGTTGTTATCTAGCCATTGATCATGAATTATACACTTTTACTTGAATAAAATATGTCACCAGCGTCTCACTTAAACATGTGGTGTGCAATGAGAAATAAGCATAATTTGCATAATGTTCCTAAACTGATATGCCCTGATGGCCGCAAGCTAATAGGCCAAATTCAAACCCAAGTGAGTATAGGGTATGGGGAGGTCTCCAGGAGATGGTATGAAGGCACCCAATCTAAAAAAATGCTTAACTAAAGTTGGCAATTAAGACACGTTGAAAAAAATATAGCTAAGATTTCATTGATACTGCTATATCAGCAAGGCGACTAAGACTAAAATTGATCCTCAAACGGGGCGGCGGACCGATTGAACTCCTCTTTTAGATCATATATAATCCCAGTTGAAGGACTTGTTACATTATATTATTACTAAGAACCCTTGGCACTATATAACTGCAAAATTTGGGGTATGTAGGTTGGAAAATAAAAAAGTTATAGTCTCTTGAAAAAAAAGTGGCGTTTTTTTTGGCCCACCCTGTATAAATCCATACTGACCCTTGTTGAGTATGAAAGGGCTTCAAGGGGAAACCTCAGTCATAATTTCCCCTTGACTAGAACCCCGAGCGCATCGTTTAATAAGTTCCAGGCGAAAATATCATTTAAGATGCTCAACAAATGCAAAGGGTATTTGACTAGAAAATGTTAGATTCTGTTGAATAACCTCAAAAATGATTGGGAAAAGTTAGAATTTTGAGATAAGCCAGGGGAATGTGTTGGAAATTTCGGAACTTGTAAATCGGACCACTAATTGAGTTAAAGATACACTAATGAGAAAATTGGAGTAAAAATACATCCGTTCTTTTATTTAAAACAGTAACAGATTAACGTAACGTTAATTCTCGGATCCACATAGAAAATAGATTCCTGCTTATTGTACTTTACTAGTATAATACGGAAAATCAAAAAGGCAATTAAATTATAATTCATTACTAGTAAATCATAACAAATTGTTGCACTTATTTACGGTATTTTCTCAAGGAGCAGCCTTGTGGTAAAGTTGTATGCATCTTTTTAAAACGGCACTGCAAATTATCAGTAAAACAACTTTCACCACATGTTAATGTAAAGTCCTGGTGATTTTTACACTAAACCTGTGAAATAATACAACATTTATAAAAGCATCAGCAGGTCATCGTTGACCAAATGGAGGGGGTAAGCCAATTAAAATCATTAGTTCATTGTTAAAATTGCTTTATTGTAATCGTAAAAAGATGTTGATGAAAAGGACTACTATTTAGTCCATTTCGTTATTAAAGATACTTATTTCAACTGCACAGTGTGAATCAAAAAATTATCTTATATGCTGAATACAAAAGCATATTCAATAGCCTACTGATATCAATTCTATCGCCCGAAAAAGAGTCTGGAGTTATTAAGAGCCCGGGTCATCTCGATAAATCAGAACATCGAGAAATATTACTCTTTATTTTTATACCATATAGTAGTATAACACTCCCCAGGATAACACTGTACACTGTGGCGATTCAAAAATGCATTTGATCGACACCTCCCCAAAATCAAGAGAAATGGGCAGTCTATATGGGGACAAGCAGTACGATGTAGATTTTCTATATCGATTTTTTTGAGCTACGGCCGCCGTACACCCGCCGTAGAGCAAATGTGACAGAGGCTTCAGGCACAGTATTTAAGAAAAATATGTTTTCCATCGTGATAAGCCACGCCTTCTCCATTTTCTCCTTCCGGACTACGTACAAGATACCGAAAGTTAGGAATAACAGAAAGAGTGTTTTCTTTGTTTCCATATTTGTACATGTAAGGTTGGCTCGAAATTCGGAAAAATGTTTGGCCACAATATTCTCAATTGTCGTTTTTTTGGAATGTCAATCCTGGTATGTCAGATTTTGATCGCACAAGACGAAGACTATTTTGGCTGACTTTTTATAGACTGTTGTGCCATTTATTTTATTTACCAATTAAACTGGGGCGAAACAGCGGTTACACAAAATTAAAGTTTACTCTGTTAAACAACTTGATGTGAAGATGAAACATCACTGTAACTATATCAAAATAATCATACACAAACTGACGTTAATGACACGTTTCTGCCAAGTTTTTGGCTACCACAGACTGGACATATTGTTTCTCGAAATGTTCATTCGAAAACATGTTTTCAGGACTTCATAGCGCACCAGCGGGCCCGATGCGACGTTTTAGATTAAATACAGCAACCCAGGGTCTAAATGGGAGATTATCCCGTGCATTGCTTACCAATACCACAGCATGGGCTTAGCTTACAGAGTATTTAATTGTTCACCCGCCTCTCGGTCCTTGTGGATATCGCCATCACTTACCGCTTGTTTTTCGCTTCAATCAACCAGCTATGTTTGCGCCCGTGGTTTCACCGCGATATGTCTCGTCACTTCAAAGTCAATTGACCTCCGACTAACAACATGTTATTTTTTGGCGCATTGGGGTTCCCAGTGGCAATTATGAAATTGTTTTTGCTATAAGTGACCATAAACGGCATAATGTGTGTAAATATAGGTGACTAAATATAAAACGATATTTTTAGTGAATGTTATGATATCAACTCCACGGGTAAGTTCAACATTGCCAGGCCCCTGGGATAAGTGGTCAACAACCGAAGGAGGAATGTCCCATCATCCAAACTCCATATGATTATCTTCCCTTATTGGCAGAGCACACGTCAGGTTACAAGCCTTTTGATTCATGGGAGGTGATATCTCTCAATGAATAGGGAAGCTTTTAAATTTTGCAACATCTATGATAGTTCAATATTAAGTAGTCTATCACCCTTGAAATTCATGCATAATTTTTGTTGCATCTTTAAATTCGGAAATGCCATAAGTTTAATCTTCTCCCGAGCCCTAGAGAACTAGACCATGTTTAATACTTGTGAAAGTTGACAAAACGGTTATAATCATAAATAACCTTAGCCCTACAAGCCCTTGTGACACAGTTGTTAGAGTTGAAAGCCCAGGGTCTTGAAGACTAAAATAACTTAATCAATACAGGAGTTTAGCCTAGCAAGATTAGTTGAAAATACTCTATAAACAGCCAATAGATGTCTAGCCCATTTTCAGGAAAAGAATCTTAGGCCTAAAGCAGTTCCCCATTGAACCAACATGTAAAACATCACATTTATACTATGATTTTAACATCATAATGCTACCATTTCTGTTTCCTCATTCATTCAGAAAATCAACAGATCTTTAGGTAAGATCTTATATATCATTGGTATAAATTTTTTTTAGTCTTTTAAAACAACATAAATAATGGAAAATAAAGATGAATATTGGCTATTTTGTTTAAAATATTTGGCTTGATGTTGGTCAGCTTAAATCACCAAAATGACCTGGGGTCAATAAGTTTATATAGCCACCAGTAAGATACTGCTTGTTTTAAGTGCAGCTTGAATTACAATGTTTACTATTGTCCACATACTGATACGGGATAAAAGGTTAAGTTAACTAGATAGTTAGAGATCATTCAGATATTTGATGCAGGATTTGAGAACTTACACTTATATTTGATATCATTGAAAATGTTTCTAAAGTTTTTTCTCCACACATTTTTATTAACGAATACTACAAAATGTAGAAAAAGCAAACACATCCAAATAGCAATCACAAAGTCTGGAAGTACCATCGCATTTCGTTCAATCAGAATCAGACAAAATGGCGGATAATTTGGTGTACGTCAAAATGGACAGTGTTTTTGATTACTTTGGCATACATTGTGTATTTCCTTATTTTTACCCTTGAAATAGCTATATGTTTAAATATACTGTATTGAATGTATAGAAATTGGTATTTCATGCCCTTTTATGCCCTTGAAATGTATACATATCTCAGCAAACAAGTTTGTGTTTTTCTTGAGTGTGTGTTTGTTTTCCTTGTATCCTTGCATGATTTGGATTTTGCGAGGACGCAAAACAAAGAATCTACTTCTTATGGCCTTATAGATGTTAGATATCTTGTACTTTCAGAAGAAATACTAAGAAGAAAGTAGATTAACTAATTCACATGTAATGTATGGCCCTGTAGTGACCCTTGACCAATTAGTCATTTTCCAGTTATATAACAGTTGGAAAAGATATATCTTTGATGTCTTTAAATAGATAACAATTTCATCATGACCTATGGCCCAAGAATTTTTTAAAATAAAAATAGTTTTTTCAAAGAATCAAAGAAAAGGGTGAAAAATCTAGAGAATCCCCATACCTTCTATGTTATCATTTCCTGAATTTTTATCATATGACTGCCATCTATAAATGGAATTAGCTAAGGCTAAAAGGGCTTATTCATGCAATGACCTCTGACAATGATCCTTGCAATTGGGTTGATCCCGGGATCCTGGCTACAATGGACACTAATACGTTCGCTTAGGCAATACTGCAATAAATAAATACTGGCTATCCCCATTCCCACTCACATCCATACACCATTTATGTTTTAAAATCTGCGACCCTAAATTTCCGAGGTGAGAGGTCCAGTGGAAGCGATAAAGAGGGATAATGTACATTTCTGTGACACTGTCACTTTGTACGTTGCCGTATCTACGGTTTGCTGCCGAAACTGTTCGTGAGACATGGGAGCAAAGACCAATAATCGCTTACAAAGGAGGCCCTTGGTGATCCCCGGATTGATCCATAGAGATAGGCACTCGGCAACTCAGTCACTGTATATTCCTCGTCTATATAAGATCTGCTCTAGGCTCAGACCGGATCTTTATCAGAGATGGTTATCCATCTGTGCTATCTGATGATCACTACCAATCATGGGTGGTTACTTAATTGTTTTTGTTACAGTTTCAGCGGAATCTGGTACGGAAGCCCACAGCTTGGAGCAATTCTCCCTTGCAGCGCAGAGCGACTTGCACCTGAGCGAGAGAACTGGTGGAAATGTCTGGATAAACTGTTTTTAGGAGTAGCGTAATGAGATGCTGCTGTGTTACGTGTGTCATCCTTAAAGCTGTCAAGACTCCCTTTATGTTAATAGGATGTTTAAGCTTGCATATAAAATCGAAACGCCAACCTATACGTATAGCCCATACAAATGCATCGCTTAAATATTTTCCGTTCACGTCTAGGTTGTGAAAAACATTGCAAGCTTTAACACAACGCCCTAATGACGGTAAGTTGCGTCACGTTGGAGCGGTTGATGACAGTACATTAAGAATTGTTAAAAGGAGAAAAGCCGTACGGGTGAAACAGATTTAGCTATAATTTGACAATTATACGATTCCCCTTTTGAACCTTTCTGCAAGGTTACGCCAAATCTGACCAGTTCTGCAAGAGGCAATAGTTTCTGTGATGTTTGGGGCACAGATAGTTTGTATCAAATTGGCGGTGTGTTTATCTAAGGGGCTCGAAACACAGATTCTATTTACTGTATGTTTACCAACTATTCTATCCTATGTTTATCTGTTAGTGTTACTTCGAGTGTTAGCTGCATGAGAGATAACCACTTCTGCTACATAGATTGCTTCTGGTCCCGTCATAAGTTATCGACGTGAGCTAGCTTGGAGGATGTTCAAATTAGATGTACACACTTAAATTAATAAACACACTGGTTCGTATCTGGCCTGTGTAGTGGAAAATGTTTATTTAAACAAACAGAAGGTATAAAAATCTTGTCACTTTTCCAAATCATTTGATTCTGGATTTCAGATAAAATTGTTACGTTTTTCTTTACATCCTGCTTACTACATTTGATTTCTGTTTGCCTCTGGGATAGAGGAAATAGGACCATAGATAGTATATTGTGGTCAACTCGATCTCGTTCACAAGTATTGTTCACAGGTTTAATTTTATCATACACTTTGGTTTGAGATTAATGGTTGTTAAACATGACGAAAGGAAGGTGGGCAGTCATGCCACCACATCGGACTAACTACGTGTGGTATTTCAAAATTAGTTATCCAACCTTCTATCATTTACATAACATTCGTATCACTTATCTTTAAGCCTCAACAGTGGATTTTGTTTCTAAATATTTATAACTGCGAGTTTTATAGAGTGTGTGTTTCTACATAGAGTCAGATAAGCTACAATTGCCAGCTGGGTTGTGTTTCAACTGGGAGTAAATTGAGTGAATGGTCTAAGAACACTGGAGTTATTCCTAGCTAAAACAACAAACCATCAAGCATTCATTAGTTTTCACGTAAGTTTGGATGGATGGTGTCTGGTATACGACATCTGTTGAGTTTTACATCATCACTCATTTCGAACGGTTTATCATTTTTAGACACACCCGTGCAAAATTGAAACTTTAGTCCCCGGGATTATAGTCCAACGCATAGGCCAAGGGAAAGGTAGAGGTCACTTCTATATTAAGCTCAGAGACAATAGTACTTTTTTCCTTGGCCCATGGCCCAACGTGGCTCTAATGGTTTCAATGCCAAATGCTCTACAAATGACCATGCTATAATCTTTCACGACCCATGCATATAGTTACAGAGGCAACACATGAATTTTGCCTCATAGATAATTACAAAGGCAACAAAAGATTTTGCCTCATAGATAATTACAGAGACAACAAAAGATTTTGCCTCATAGATAATTACAGAGGCAATAAATGAATTTTGCCTCATAGGTAATTACAAAGGCAACAAATGCATTTTGTCTCATAGATAATTACAAAGGCAACAAAAGATTTTGCCTCATAGATAATTACAGAGACAACAAATGAATTTTGCCTCATAGATAATTACAAAGGCAACAAAAGATTTGCCTCATAGATAATTACAGAGACAACAAATGAATTTGGCCTCATAGATAATTACAGGGGCAACAAATGAATTTTGCCTCATAGATAATTACAAAGGCAACAAATGAATTCTTCCTCATAGATAATTACAGAGGCAATAAATGAATTTTTCCTCATAGATAATTACAGAGGAACAAAATGAATTTTGCCTCATAGATAATTACAGAGGAACGAAATGAATTTTTCCTCATAGATAATTACAGAGGAACAAAATGAATTTTGCCTCATAGATAACTACAGAGAAACGAAATGAATTTTGCCTCATTGATAACTACAGAGGAACGAAATGAATTTTGCCTCATTGATAATTACAGAGGCAATAAATGAATTTTGCCTCATAGATAATTACAGAGAAACGAAATGAATTTTGCCTCATTGATAACTACAGAGGAACAAAATGAATTTTGCCTCATTGATAATTACAGAGGAACGAAATGAATTTTGCCTCATAATTTTGTCTCACAGAATTACTGAAATGTTAAGATTAGATGATTAACGAATTTATATTTTTCCACAGAAAATGCTCTCGAGATGCATATGAGTAAATATCACCATGCTTTATGCTTGTATTAATGCACGCAAAACTGTTAAATACTTCAAATCTCCAAGCACATGACTGCATGCAGTTTTCTTTCCCAGCATCAGTAACTTCGTGGTGGCATTGTATGTTTATGTTTTAGCCCGGACTGTTTACACGGGTGAATATATATCGCCACTCAATCCTCTACTATCTTATACTGTTTAACAATGTTTACAGCGCAGAGTATTAATTAGTGAAAGATAATTCAGATTAGTGAAACTCATCTATCTAATTATTTGTCACAGTAATATTACGTAAATCAAAGTAATGGTATATTTTGTTTCTGAGACTCAAAATATGATTCCAGTCTCTTTAAACGTAAATGTTTATTATTAAAAAAGTTGTAGAATGTATTATCAAATTTATCTTAAGTAACTATTCACTTGTAGATTCAGAGTAGTTGTTTTTGAATTGGAGAGAGTCTGTTTTAATTAGATATAAATATTTATGTCTAAAGTTTAATTAATTTCTAAGTGACCGTAAACATTCACAAGAGTGGCACTTTTACGTCCATTCATCAAACGAGGAAATATCATTAACATTTCTGGACTTATTTTTAGAACTTTTAGATTATTTAAAACAGATAAAAATATCTAATCTCCCTGTAAAATAAAGTGGCATTTTATAGAGCCCCCTCTATAAGTTTGGCAGCCGGATTACGTTACTTTTTAGTCTTAATATTGTTTCTTGATTCCCAAAAATATGAATTTTTTAAAACGCCAAACATAAATAGGCAATAAAACATAAATATCAATAAGCATAAATAGGCAATAAAACATTGATCCGAATAGAGATTTTGCCGGGTGCCAAACTTTTGTAGGGGATTGGAACTCCTTTCTGCGATCCAATTTTAGAACTGACATTAATTTATTAATTAACTTTATACATGGTTTATAATCCATATGTACACAATGTTACAGCACGTCAAATCTTCATAATATCTGCCACGCCCATCTGATTAGCCTTATCTCTCGATAGGGATATACGCGGTGGATATGGATGACACTGTGCGTTGGGATTATTAGTGTCTATATTCGATATCTATGGGTTTATGTTTAAATCAAATGTAAATAATCAAAACTGATGATAGTTTTATGATAGAGACGTATAACTCCTCCCATGGAAAGTAAGAATATGCTCAGCTCTGTGGGAATTTAGCGTCTCTAATCGAATCAAGTGGGAGGGGATATTGGAGGGTTTACATTTTATTAGATAATACTTTTACGGAAACAACTATATCGGTATGGCCATCAAGCTATACTATGTTTAAAAGTCTTTTGATTTTATTGTCCAAAACAATTGTGCGTTTAACAATTATTTCCGAACTTTACATAAGTTCATAGAATACTAAGTTGTGTCCTATTTTTGTTTAACAATATATGGTCTTATAAATAAACGTTCTTAAAATTTACACGTATAAACTTATGTGAATGGGGGTGGGGAAGATGGCGTCAGGTTACACGAGGCACGACACAAGAGAACAATTTTAACACTAAAATCCAAGTTTATTTTATTTCTAATCCAATGTGTGTTATTGTTTTGCTTTGGGCCTCGAGGTGCCAGAATAAACGTTCAAGACACCTTGCTTTCCGGGGCCACCTAGGCAGTCAGCCTGTTAACAACACTAACTTACGCCAACATACATAAATGCTATAATCAAAGTAAAATAATAATTTTAAAACGTTTATTTACTTTACCCGTTTTAAAAATATATTTGATTGAAATCGCTGTGCGATTGTTTGGGCCTTTGCACCTGTGTTTTCAAACATATCAATCTCAACGTCAGTGTAGCAAATTCATTTCAATACATACGAGCAATTTATGTTTACATGCAATTTCATGACTATTTATTTGAATGTGTTCAAGAAAATAAAATACATAATAGTGAAATATGAAAATATTGCTACCGAAAGAAAAACTAGAGTTGTTGACTGACTGATCTGGCTTTCATACCGTCACGACCTACGTGCTATGTTTGTGTAGTTCCCGGTGTCTCAGAAATAAATGTGTATGAAGTTTTGTTTGAAAAAATGAAGTTCAGAAGAAACACTTTGTTTTATCTAATTATAAATTAATCCTCGTATTATACTTGTATGTAACATATTTAGTCTACCCATCATGTCGCATCATGCGCTTCTTTTGTGTCTTGAGAATTGTATGCATAGAAGCAGCTTGCTTGTTCAAAAGTTGAAAAGATATTTCTTCTAAAGTGTGATACATAAATGTTTTCTTTAAGGTACAATTGTGACAACTTGTATAAAGTTGCTTTATCAATAAAAAATTAGATAAACAAACACATTTAGTTTATAAATGTTATGCTCTTTGATAGCTCGGTGTTTCGTCTTAGAATAGATTCGATACACAACAGAATTTATAATTATTTCAAAACATTCCATAGACTGCTGGTCTTGCGCATCTGTTACGTGTTTAGATAGCGCTTTGTGTTCCTTTTCTCCTCATAAGTTGAATCATGGGTTAATTTTTGTTTTGAAAGAAAAAAGAAATGGTGGTTTATGACTGGGAGGTGTAATTCCCATTTTTACAATATTTTTTGGGTCTTTCGTTATGGGAAACGGGACGTTTTAAAAAAAAAAGTAATGCTCATCTATAGCTAATTAGTAGCTAGGATCTAAAAATAGCCAAGGTCAAAAATGGCGAGGTGGTTGTCTCATGCGGCTGGCTACGCCCATGTACGGACCTTTGCCTAAATGATGGAGGCGATTAAAACCACAGTTTCGGCACACCCAATTCCCCTGATTTCTAGCTTCTACATAAATCGAAGAGATCATTCTGATACTCATAGCATCTTTCTTTTTCACCTGGTTTATCATGCGAAGAGATCTATTCCGAGACCTTTCTTTGGTTCGATCCCACATACTCGATTTTCAATCACCACGGAAGACTTCATACCTTGGTTATCCAGGATGTCGATCTCCCGGGTTCGATCAACGTTAACAATTAATGAAAACGCCAGGACACAATACACATGTCCCGGGGCGTGGATTTCCCAACATTTACTCAAACGCCCCTCCTTTCCACGTCATTCAACAAAGCATTGCTAATTTGACACAAGATTCCAAAATATAAAATAAACAATTAAAGTAGCAGGGGATATTTATACATGGCCAAATGAAACGCCGAACGTTGTTGTCATTCGTGTGTTTGTTTTTCAATCGTTGAGTTCGGCTTGAAAGGGACTATTTGTAGTGAATAGGGGATAGTTTTCTTAATCTCTTTACAAAATATGATGTCAATGAGATCCGAAAGATATGAATCCAATGAAAATAAACACTGAAACGATGTAAAAGTGACACTTATAATGAATTTAATCAGACCACAATACAGAATGATAAACCCTCAAAGAAACGGGACAACTTAAACTTAGAACCAAATCAGACTGCTCTGCCAGAAATAATATGAATATTTCTTCACACGTCTTACTATTTAGTATTTTTACTTTCAGACAAGCGTGTAAAAGTGATTTTTGTTCCCCGGGAGTATTGCCTCTGTTTGGCATCTATCTTGTCCCATTAATCAAGCCCTCGTGCGCGTTGAGTTGGTGAAGTAGAAAAGGGGATGGGAAGCAAAATTCGGTCCCATCTTTCCCGGAGGACACATGTTAACATGTGAGAGACTGAACTTTAGATACTGCGACAATTAATACAAATCCGGCGAATCCTACGCGGGACTTTGGTAACTCTATTGACAACCTTGCTTGCCTCTCATTTGCTCCGAGAGGAGCCCAAATAGAAGGCGACGTTTCCTGCCGGTTTCTCTTTAGTGACGTGGTGCATTGTTTTAATCGCGGATTGGATTATCCCCATTGCTCCATGGCACCCGGATTAGCACTAGAGTGTTCAGATTTGTTTGATTGTATTCACCGATGTCAGCAACTGTAAAACATCAACTTTGTTTGTTGATGTATTTGTGTTTTTGAGTCGTTAGACCACCCTTATGCCCCACTGGGATATTAATCGTTTCAGTGCTATAGCCAGGCATGCGACTAACAAGGTTCCTCTCAAAAAGTTTAAAGAAAAATATTAATTCATATGCTTTTTATAAATCAAACCAGAAATGGGTTGGGTTGTATACAATATGGCTTTAATTTGGCTCATCTCTTCCAGTGTTTGCTTTAATCCATTCGCGTAATGTCTAGAATAGGGAGGGAGAACTTTGGGTGGGAGGTCTTTTGGAGATAAGGCCATGGGAGGGGGTTCACTTTTCAAAAATACCAGGGGAGGGAGGGGGGTTCACAACTTTGACCCAAAACCACTTGATAAGTGCTCAGAATGATAAAAACTACATGGTTTTGAAAGAAATCCCCAGCCACAGGCCTATAGCTACGTATATTATTAATTCAAAATTGTAAAAAGTAACCATGTAATATAACATAAAAGCAAGGTCTTATAATGCCCGAGGCTTTGGCAGCATATTTTCAAATAAATCAAGAAAGTAAAAGAAAAGAAACAAAAACAAACATAACAAAAGGTATATAAAGTTATGAAAAACTTAGATATAAACGTAGGCCAGGATGTCGAAACATGACACTTCCTGTTCATAACAAAAAAGTACAAATAATACTCAACTTGGGGTGGTCTAGGTAGTGTCTACGTATGCAGGACCCAAAATACTATATAATCATACGGGCTCTAAAAATAATGTAAAATTGTAGCAGATCTCACTGGCACATTCACATATAAATGCCAGCCTTAATCTGTGTGTATACGCAAAAGAAAACAGCATACAAATATTTAGGATTTAGCAGATCTAACGGTCTTTAATTCACAAAATTAAGTCATTGCTTATAAACATATCTGGTCTGGTTAGAAAGAAAGTAATTGGTAGAAAGGGCCCCCAAGAAGGTAACATATTGAAAAGTAACCAGCGGGGTAAGCGATGGTACAATGTAACAAGACCTATTCCAATACTACATCAGCGTGATCACTCCGGGGTTGCCAATGGATTATGAAGTCTGGATAAATGTTAGCGTTTCAAAGTTTAATCCAATTGTTAATTTAAACTGTAGTTTAGATGTTGATATAACATACCTTTGTTCGTATATACATTGTGCGGTCTACTTGTTTGGTATTTTATTTATTTGTGTGGGGTCGTTAAGAACTAATACCAAAATATTTTACGTCAAGTTTCTTTCATCTTTTTGAATACGGAAAGGAATTTTTGTTTAATTCTTTTCTTCGTTAATTATGGTGGTTAGTCGAGAAAAATTTGACAAAAACGCCCAGTTTAAATATTATATCAATTTGTGTAAGTTATTGGTTTATATTTTGTCTAGCAATGGTGTTGCAAATATTTTTGTCATATGATTGCTATCTCCCCAGTTTGACTTATTTTTGACGTTTCACCATGACAACCGATTATGCGTCAAACAACAGGGGCTTACAACTCCCGTTGACAATTACTGCAAACTTTACTTATACATCGGTTTGTCGCCACAAGGGCCTTCCACATCAATGACAAAAGTAAATGTTTATTTTTGCCAATATTTTCCAAATTAGTAAAGTATACGACCACATGGACGATAAAACTTGTATTTTAACTTCGAATCTGTTGGGGGTATTGGTAAATATGTGGTTGAGACGAGGCGCATTCGTATTAGGCTTATGTAATTATTTAGGTTTCATTCATTTCACGCAAACGTTATAGTTTATATCCATTTCGTCATTTCCAAATCCTAATATTTAAAAATCAAATAAAGAAATGAATGGTGTAAAAAAACTAACATGTCTAACTGTCGAACTTTAAAACGCGAGTCACTAATTGGATGCTTTCTCCCAATAACGTCAACTCGACACACTATCTGTTTCCATTGTATCAATTTGTCTACAAACAAATCAATTTGTAATACAGTAACTAATCCACTAAATGCGACAAATTTGAGTAGATACTTGATCTGTAGACAGTATGCCGAAGGCTGGAAGGGTGTCGACCAACGGTTATCCTAGACCGTCTCTCACGGCTTCACGCTGGGTTCGGGAAAGACCCCGTCTAAGATAAATGCTCGACAGATATTCATTAAGGTAGTACTATATGGCCTGGGAACACGTTCAACATGGCGATCTGAAATTGTGTCAGTTGCCGTGTCACCGGGGTCGGGTCAGTTGTAGAAGTACTTTTTTCCTGTATTTTAGGAATGGGATTCCTATTTTAGGAATGGGATTACTACTTGAATTAGTTTTATCTAAGGCGAAAAATATTTGTCCGAGGTTGAATGTTTGACGAATCAGCGTTAAGGTGGGACAGGCTACGACAGTGGATCGCGTCAAGGACGTCGTGAACGAGGGCCGACTATGGGTCTTAGGAGTTCTGCTTGAAGAATGGAAACGCACTGAGTAAAACTTTGGGCACAATGCACCTTAAAGTTAAACATACGCCGGTGTCTCATTTTAATATTTAACTACTGCACAGAAACTACTTGTCAGTCATAATATTTCTCAAATATCGCGATACTAAGAAAATCTTTATAAGCTGCGAAATTGTAGAGATAGCATCTGTAGCTTTTTCACAAAAATAATTATTGAACATAAAAAACGACAGCAGATTTCTCAAATTAAGTTTTAAGTTTCGTCAATTTTTGTTGCCTCCGTAATCTGGTACTAGTGCGAACACACAAGTTAATAAATGAAATGGCCAAATCAGTTTAAACAATTCACATAAATTACGTATAATATGCTGGTCGGATTAAACGACTATTTTAATTAATTATGTCAAAATTGGACATTGGTCGAAAGTGTGTCACTACTTGAAGATAACGTTTATCATTCCCGCATCATATTATCTATAAAACTGACATCAAAACTAAACATAAAATGAACATGAAATCGGCAATTACAATAGCAATTAAATGTGATATTATGGTTAATTATACTAAGTAAATGTCATCAGTGAACGCATACAACAATATCCTTATTTCCAGCAATTTGCTAGTTTTAATAGAGTCATTTGAGCTGGGGTAAATTAAAACATAAATTCAGCTTTACTGGGGTAGTAATTATAGTCTACAACGCGGGCATGCTGTAATTACTACAGATTAAGCCTTCTCGGAATCAATTTCAAAATATTGATAAATAGAAGACTGGTATTGTCAGTTATAAACAAAAGTGAATGATGTACAATGTACATGTACCGATCAAGGGGCTAACATCGTGGTAGAAGATTTCACCAACTTTCATTTAGTACCGTCTTGTGACTGGTGTAATCGCCGTACTGAATACGAAAAAGCGATCACAGTTTAACCAATGTTTCAATGTTAGCACAATTGAAATGATTGCTTATTATATTTATTGCCATCATATAGTTTCCGATTTCATAATTGATATAATTTAGCCGAAATGCACAAGTGGATAACAATTGGAAAGGCAACATAGAATAAACTCCTCTCTAAAAACTACATGCAGTTAGCCAGTAAATAATTTCCACTTCAATTTAATTTCTATAATATATTGGAAGCTTATTTTGTCTTGTATTGGCAGTGGTGAATGATTGCCTATGAGTCCATTACATTTTTATGCCTAAAAACTGGTTTCATTTTCAATATTAGAAAATTTAGAAAATCTTACTTATGCTAGAAAAATAAGCCTCAATTTTAGGCTTTCTTCGTAGTAATGTTTGAGGAGCACTTATTTTGCAAATATATGACCTCAAAAATAAAATTGCTATTGCTTTACGCGCTACGCCCTACTCTCTACTCCGGGGGTCATTAACAGAAAATCCGTAAAGATTCCTAAATCCATTGATGCAACAATGGGTACGCTGTATAATGACGTCATGGTAAGAAAACTGACATCTCCTTTTCTTGAACCAGATTCATTCATTGATTGTGTTAAGGTAAGATGAGAAGATCGCAACGATAGTGCTAATGAAGAATGTTTTCAAACAGTCTCTATTGATGATCGCACGTTATTATTACGCTGACATAAAAACAATATGTTGAAAAACATATCAATGAGAAATTCAGATGGACGAACAATAGACGTATTTGAGATGACTTTATTAAAGACAGAGCGCAGTAAGATATGATCGTAATAAAGGGTTTATCCCGTGTTATTATACACTGATGTGCCTTGTTAAGAGTGGGCTTTCCGGAGAGATGGGGGAGATTTCTAACACAAAGACAGTTCCCTGAATATCAACGGCTAGTACTAATTATAAGATGAAGTTCTCTTTTAAAGATGCCATATCAAGCTTTTGGAAAGGTAGTATGTTCTGAAGCAAACAGGGATAAATGTTTTGGGCTTATTTAGGGGCAGATCGGAAAATCAAGAGGATGGAGGCCAAAAAAATTCAATTTTTTGTAAAAATAGGCCCCAAAATTGAAAAATAATGCCCAATTAAAGGTCGGTGTTTTTCCGGAATCGTCCAGTTTATCCCTGGAGAAGCAAATTTGGTCAAGCCTCATTTTTTCTCCTATAGTAAGCCCCCCATATCCACCATTGTTATTGGTTAATACTCAACAAGGGAGTTATTCTCCAGGGGCTGGTCTAATATATGGATAAACATTCGGTCCAAATGGCACATTAATACCTAGCTCATCAATGTACAATATGATGTGTTTAATTTTCCATTTTGATACGCAAATATCGTTGCAACATATGATCCGCAACATTTTCTTAACAGATCGACCTAATCGAAACAGCTCTATGAAACAAAACGGAAAAATATTATTATTCGAAAATGAAACAGAAACATGGAAATAGATATTTGGATGTCGTAAATTAAAAGTGTTTTTTGATTCATCATCATCAACTTCATTAAGTGTAGATGAGGAAGTACTTATTGAAACACTTTTGGATGCCACGTTTGACATTTAATTTGCTATTAAACGATGATGTGTAGAACAATTCGTGCTTCTATCTTGTCAAATCATTAATTCAATGATAAAGCTTTTGTTCATCTATCAATTGCACTTAAATGCAGTTATTGTAGACTCAAGCAACGCAGTTTAAATCCTCAAATTTTGTCCATTTGGGGAACATATTTTCGTACCTTCTCGATTAAAGAGCGAACTGCGAAAAAGGAGAATTGGTCAAACAGCGGTCTATACAACAGTTTAATTATTGACCGAGTGATATTAGGACAATAACGTAATTTCAAAGGGCAATATAGTGAAATATTGGACCGAGGGCAGAAATGAAAGCAGAAAATTTCAACGAAGGCAGCGCAGAAAACCACCGCAGAAATGACGTTATTAGTATTATTACCACCGTTAATGACCAGGCCTGAAACAGCAAGAAAATCTTACGCGATGAACGATACCTAATTTCCCGGGGAAAATTGCCGGTCATTAATTGCATTCTTGACTGGCAATATTGACCACCACTATGACGTCACATATTGCTCAGGGAATGCCTTCTAAACTAGCACTAAAACCCATAGAACTGGCCCGGCAAGGTGGTAATAATATATACAGAATATCACATCATTTTGAGTGATATCATTTTTATCGGCGAGTTGATATCAAATATCAACACGAGTGAGCCAAGCGAGTGAACGAGGTGATAAAATGATACCACGAGAAATTATGTGATATTGGGTTTATCCCATGATTACAATCACCTTGTGATGTTCTGATCCAATTTCCAGGACATTGGCAGACAATATAAACTAGAAATTAGAATATCAATTGAATATTTGAAACACTTTATTTTAACAATTAAAAGTAAATAAAATGAACATGTAAACATTGTTTTTTGTCAGTTTTATGTCAGCTTTATATAACAGTTAATATTATTGTGGCTCACTACTAGCCTCCCCCTGCAACAATATTGTGGCGCGAAATGCAAATGTGATATCACACGGATATGCGTGAGATAAATTATATCACACGTATATGAGTTTGATAAACGATTTTCTGGAAAATATCACACGGATTTCAATAATATCAGAAATATCAATAGCTGTTATTGTACAGATAACACATTAATGGTTGGATAAATAGAGGATGTTCTTTTTATTCCATAGTTAAAGTCATCATCAGAATCGTCGGAATTAAGTTATTTAATTCGAATTTCCAAACGATCCGGCGATGTTGACACTTAGCCTCGTTTTGAGTCTGAAGTAGCAAAAATCCATAAACCATCGCATACGACGTCGTATGTCATGGTTAAGTGAAAATTTGTCAAAAATATCATATTTTACCACTGATTACAAAAATACCGTTTTTATTTTCACATGTTATCCTATGAATATCATGCTAACTATGGAATAATAGAAAATATGAACCTCCATTTCAACTAACCCCAGTGATTGCAGCATTTTAACGCCGTTTCGTCCGGTGTATTACCAAACCCGTGTGATAATACATCATTCCGTAAAACCACCAGGGCAAAATAAAATATTATTTTAATTCACGTTTGATAATGTAACATAAACTAACAGTTATGAGCCATTAGTTGTATATTGCTCTGTCTCATAAATTCATAATTGTATTTCTCATTCAATTTTAGGATGAAAAATTAATCGGCCATTGATAGCATCACGCTTGGGGTTTTGAATCAATTTTGTAGGATTTTGCATCTGTTTAGGATCTCGGTTGTCAACAGAACATTACTCAACGAGCCCTACCCCCATGCCATGGCAACCACGAAACATTCATTCCCTCTTTAACAAGCAACGATAAAGGAAATTGGGTTGACAAGGAATCTTATCGAAACTGACGCGCTTTATTTGTTGGAACAATTAGCACGGTTTTAAGTAGAAACGTTTAATTTGAGTACGAAACCGGGGTTAACCTTCGACAAAGGGAAAACCGTGTATCGGCCATCATTTTTTTCACTAACACGTGACCAGCATCGCTTAAATGGAGAGCAATATGTCTTTGTAATTCTGCAATTAATAAACCTTTAAAATGTATTTATATACACATTTGTGATAAAATAAGCCTTGTGGTGACAACCAATTTGCAATTGATATTATGGAATGGAGAAGGAGACTGGTACTAGCATCCACTTTTTATTTTCAGTCTGAAATATGTTGTTGTTATCAGGAAAATTAATCAAAATAAGAAATTAGACTAGGATCAATTCAAATAAACGATTATAAAACAGACAAAATAAGGCAGAGGAGCGTATACAAAGCCAATGCATGAACTTCTACTAAGATACCGGATACGAAATCAATCTGTTTTCTTACATTTTGATAATTACAAGCATTATATGGCGATATAGATTACAGAAAGCACGAATATAACGCCATGATTACTGTTACTCCTGCGCGTATTGTTGAACGTAATTATATGTTTTCATCGCGGAGTTTTCTAACATAGACCGAAATGTTATAAAGAGAAACAGTACTCGACTGAAGTCTATTATCTATTTTCATCCATTTATTAAACATTGAAACATCTAGAATTGAAATAATAGCTTTGCCGATAAACCATCATTGTTCAGGAAATAATACAAAAACTAAAATTGCTCAAATTAAGAGCGCAGTTCCATGTCTATAATTTGTTTCGCCACATCCTAGTAAACGCTTGTCTCTTGCTGCTAGGTATTTGTTATCATTGGTTTGCTTTTCCGATATTTTTTCCACGAAGCGTTCGTTCTTACTATTGTGATTTCTTTGCAATTGTATCCCTTTCTTTGATTTTTATTATGTTGACCAATGTGGCTGTTGTCTATTAAATTTTTGCCGTTTGTACTTTTTACGTTTTATGTTTATTATTTGTTATTGAACGTTGCAATCTTTGTGTTCTTTTCAGTTGTTCTTTTAAGTCTTTCTCATTGCCTGTTCAACTGCACCGATCTGTCCATTGTGCTTTATTTGATTTTTATGTGCTTATTGTATATACTATATAATATATCATTGTAGATATCTAATCTATGTAGATATACATCTTTCCTGTATAATTCAAACGTCGCTATATTAAATTGATTTTAACGTTTATCTGGTCCGTTTTTGTAGTTTTAGTGTAACAATAGACATTTACAATTAGGAAGGGTATGGGGGGGGGCAGTATGCCGCTATTATTCATATACAGGGAAAATATGAAAAGAAAATATGTTATAATGTATTGTATATTGTATATACAGGGTAATTGGAATAGAGATAGTATATTAAACCGCCTAGAGTTATTATATTCAATTAATAATATCTTTAATTCAGGTATCTTTGAATGGGTATCTGTCAAATGGCCGATTGATCAAAAAATGAAATAAAAAACGTAATATAATTTCACACATCTTAAACTCCTTTGTAGAGCGCCACTTCACCATATAAACATATGAATGGCTCTTTTTGTGTGAAATACTCGATAAAAGTCCTTAATTTACAATTTAAGATTATTAATGAAGAGTATATCGTGTCCATTACAATTTCAAACTCGAGGGGATCGCATGTTTATATACAAATCATGTTTGCCTTGTCAACACCTTGAATAAAAAGGTGTTTTTTCTATAACAAAATGGACACATCGAAGATAAAAGGATAATTATTTTCATTGGCGTTAACTGTGTTCAGATGCTATGACCGCCTCGGGCATCGCAGTATGGAGTTGCTTAATTAATGCATGTTTTATGAAAATATTTTGTATTTGATTTCTATAAATACAAAACTAAAAAGCAAATGTGTCAACGTTACCATTTAGGTTTTTAAATGTAAATATGTTTAAGAAAATATTTGTATTGCTAACTGCATTACTAAATTCTTTACCCCGGTCGGTAACACTATTTCTATTATGCTTTTTAAACAAATATATTGTCACTCGTTATGTTCGTTCATAACGCGGTTTATTCCATAATAACATGTTTTCCCTGGGAAAATAACAGGGAATAAAAGTGTTATTTGAAAAATCCCGTATCAGATCCCGTATCAGCCAAAATCCCGTATCAGATCCCGTATTGGATCCCGTATCAGCAAAAATCCCGTATCAGATCCCGTATCAGAAATATTCCCGGTAATTTCTCTTGAGTTTTATTGTTATAAATTATTTATATTTTTAATTAAAACTTGATAATAAAAGTTGAAAATGTTATATGATAAATTGTATAATTTTATGTCACAATCATTGGATGATGACATACAAAAATTGAAAAAAAAATATTATGAAATAAATAGGTTATTGATGGTCGTGATGGAATATGGATTTATTCCTTGAGAAAATATGATATTGGCCTCAGAAAATATCATATTGACACTCGGGCTATCGCCCTCGGTCAATATGATATTTTCCTTGGCCAATATCATATTTTCCCTCGGAATAAAATCCATATTCCATCCCTCCCATTAAATAACCTCTATGTATTAATGATCACGATGACTAAAAAAATTTATCTTTTAATTTTTTGTGATTAATAGGGGTTTCGGATTTACAACGCGCATAGTGTTAACGTTCGCTTCGATTCGTCTATTATGACTACAGATGTACTCTGGTACTTGGCCACAGAAGTTTCTACATCTTAATTAAAATGTGAACAATTCAAATTGAAATTAATTGACGTGTTTATATTTGTTATCATTTAATTAGATTCTACATTGAGCATACACTAGTGGCTTATACTCACAGTGGGTTATTTTACGGACAATGGCCGATACAATCCATAACTCCTGCTTGAGCTGTTAAGAAAAATGCAAAGAAATTAACATTTATTAAATGTTATTATTTCCCAGTGTTGGTTGGATAGAAGGGGTTGGCCGGTGCTTCAGGGGCTGACTCATTCAGTGACTAGAATATCGGAGTGTTCTAGCAGAAGAACCCCACCAATAGATATCAATGGACGTACAGCTGGCCATGTGATCGCAACCCGGGTCCATTGACGCAATTCAGTAGCTCAGATTCTAGCCCCGGGCCCTTTGCATGCCCAACCGGCCACAAATTGAGTGCTTTCACAAGTATTTGTTTAGTAAGCCCTAAACTGGGGTGTTCATTAGAGCCGTCGTGAAGAGAATCATCCCGCCCCCTGCCCAGCCCCCATATAGCCGCGAGTGACCTCTGTACCTCGATCGCTAGGAGGCAAGTCTTATTGCAGTTCCACCCAACAGGGGACCATTCAACGCAATACAAATCTCTCTTTACAAGTTGTAATTTTCATAATTACTTTCAGGCTTGTTTCCAAACTCGTATTGAAGAGAAGTGAAAATAAAGTATTTAGGTGTACGTTTTCAGACATTTGAATTAATTGTATGTTTTACTTGTATTCAAACAAATCCCCCGTCGACTCGCTTTTCACTTTTATTCGGTTCTCTCACCAGAACTTTACCAACTTTTAGATCCTCATTCACGACTCTCAGTTATCAACAACTGGCAAAATGCTATCATTTCACTTAAATTCCAACTTCAAAAGTGAAAATTGGAAATGCTATATAGCCCTATTGTAATGAGATTCCATATAAAGATAGCCTACATACAGAGGGACTAATCAATTTAGTAGCAGCAACATGTCTAAATACATTAAATTGTGTGAGACAATGTTTAAAGAAATGTACCCAAAGTGAGAAATTATGTTTGCGCTTTTACTTCAGTAAATGAGCAGTTAATTTTTCAAAGGTATACCAGACTGTGAAAATACATTCCAGACGGCACAACTTTGCGCCAAATATTTACCTAAAGCGTCGAAGCATGATCATTTAGTTATTGAATCAGCACACAGATGATCATTTAGTTATTGAATCATCACACGAAAACATGTTTATCTCAAAGTGAATTAATTTTGCTTCATTGATATCATCTTGATTCACAAAATTTCAGTTGGTCCAACTTGTGTTATAATACCCTGCGTGCGAAGTTAACGAATGCAAAGGGTAGTGTTATAAATACCTTGGAGGTCGATGGCGCATTTCCCTGCGCACAAAGAGTCTAGTCATAAACTACTACCGAAGAGAAGCTCTCTTTTAAGAAGTGAAGTCGAACGAATGAAAAGGGTAAAGACGCATTGAAAAATATCACAGGCTTACTATAAAAATGGTAGCCTACATTGATATCGGGAAATTATCATTATTTTACTTAAATTTTCTTGGGAAACGTTTTCTAGGGTAACTAAAGTTTTCTTAAAAACTTATAAATCCCATCAGTGGATATGTTTTTATGGGGGAAGAATATTATTTTCCTCAATCTAGATTTTGACGAAAAATCCTGGCGTCGAAAGATTATTTAACGATTGTAAGTGAAGAATCATTATCATTTATTCACGAAAAAATATTTAGACCTCTATGATAATTCAAAATAGTCCCACTCCCCTTTGGGAAAATAGTTCAATGTACAAAACCTGCAGCCATTCGCCATGATGCAATCCTAGGTGTAAAATGTTGGAAGCAATATTTAAAAAAAATGAAAAATTTTTCTTTTACAATCCCGATTTTATTTATCTGAGAAGAAAACTGATTTAAATGCATGGAAAATGTACATATTCATTAAAATTGAGAAAAGGAAGTTCACTTTTTAAGTCTTTGCCATGGCACCTGAACAGGATTTTCCTAGCAAATACATGACATGGAGTGATGAGATCAAAAAGTTGCAGGAAAGTTATCTGTGCTAATTGCATAAGCTCAGGAGTAATAAAAACATTCTCCATTTATTAATTGTTAATGTCTAGAAGAAACAATTCATGACGTTTTCTACGAGGTAGTTGGTCTCTATGACCATTCTCTTTACCAAATCTTTTAGGGGAGGGAAGACGGTGAATAATGCCAAGATGAAAGGCTTAATTCGTTTATCAATTTCGTAATCTAATGTACAATGAGTAGGTAACACTAAATGAGTACAAGTAAAGAACAAAAGTATATAATGTGCATTTTCGAGAATCTGCCATTACGTGTCCTCTAGCTAGCAATGGGACATTTGGAATACTATTTCAATATATTCACGTATTTTGTCATCCATTGCTGATTTCAATGTTTCACCATTCACACCAGGAGATGATAATCCGTATACGTTAAGAACACGATGACATAAGTTTCTCTTTTCCCGCCACATAATCTTGTTACCATTGAACAGGTTAGAGCGGGTTGCACCGCCTTGTAGTATCCCCGTGGTAGGTAGAGTGAGTATTGCCAACTCGTATACAAAGCCAGAGATTGTTGGGCGATAATTCGCAATAAATCCCCCTTTGCTATTATGATTGGAGTTAAGCCTGGTTGAGCACAAAACACAATGAGATTATCACCGGGTATAAATATTATTCTTGAGGGGTTTAGAACCATACCGGAAATCGTGTTAAAATATTTGTTAAACCTTTGATTGCTTGTAAATATTATTGATTCGATATTGATCAATTTCTCAGTTATATTGAATCAATAATAGGATTGAAAGATGATTTAGAAAAAGATTTTGTAAATCTGTGGAACCGCAATAAGGAAACAGTATGGTCCTTCAGTATAACTAAGGCCAACTAACCAGATAAGCTATTCAGATAATTGAATTTTACCATAATATTTTTCTTGGGAGGTAATTTCATACGAGTTTTACAAATAAGTCAGCGATTATGTAAACTTCAATTCAAACTACGCAGTTGTAACGTCTGGTCCGATCTGTGAATGAATATTGGGTATAATGTTAGGGAACTCGAATGAGCGATATAATGATTACAACTGGCATTGACTTCATAAAGGCGTTTGACGTTTTGCAATTTAAATGAACAATGGTGATTACGTTGCCAACATCTTTGAGATATATGGGGAAATGTTCAGAGTTCAATTCAAAAAAATTAAATGTATTTTTTGCATTTTACCATGCCTATCATCTCTATGTGTTGCTCTGTGATTTTGCTTTTGTGGCCCCTGTTTTCTATGACCGGCGCTCGGCGTCTGTATCAAATGGTTGCATCTTCATAATTACAACCAGGCGGTGGCATTTAGCATTTTATATAATGTATTGTTTAACTTAATTAAATCTGGTCGGCATATTCAACGACGCAATGATTTTTAGATTATTAGTACTTTCTCGCGGAGTAATGGAACAATTATTTATGGAATTACTTATTGTTCATGTAACGTTGATGTCAAAATACCCATATTGTTGATCATATTTGTTTGACAAATTATCTATAATTGAGATAGTATTGGAGGATAATACTGGTAAAATTTATTAAGACCAGCATAGTCAAATAATTGATATTTGCTTGTGACACGAATCCACGGTGACCAATTAAATCTACCTCTTCGCCAGTAGAGTCACGTTCAAGTAGTGGCGTCCGTGTTCGAGCTGCGGGCATCACTTCGCCTCATCGCGTCCGCGAAACCCGACAATTCATTGCTAAATCAATCGATCCTCTTTTAATGATCCACTTGTATCATCGACGCATAGATGAGCCGATATTAATGATAATAAACCGATATCAAAGGCTTTGTCTTTCACTGGATAAAAGAACGAAGAAAACAAACATGGCGTGAAATGCAAGTAGCCATTTATTAAGCATGTAATTCTAACGGAAACCATATTTCAATCATAAAGTGTTTTGTAATCGAAAATGTCCACTTTAATTAATAGTGTGTTCCAAATTAGAGGAACGAGTTTTGTTTTATGACAACTAAACTATGTGTATTAGGTGTGATGGATTACTGATCCCTGGCCCTACCCCCAAGACGCACCCTGGGGTGAGACCTCTTCTCTTAGATAATTGTCACCAGTTCTCTAATTTAAAACAGATATCGGCAATAAGTGTCGTTCATGTACTCTAATAATATTATCCCTGTTTGTTAAATAACATGCTTTGAAGTAATTTGTACGAATTAAATACTTTGATTACAGAACAATACTGTTGGCGAACAGTGAGTTATATTTTATATCTGGCATTGATACAATGTTATTGGGAGGAAAGGTGGCCGATAAGTGTCGTAAAATATCCTCATTTTCTCGGAACGTTCTTTTATCTTTACTAACATCTTCGTTACATATAGACTCAAGTCGTTGCCTAGGTGAGGCGATAATAAACAAACATTGGATCATTTCGTAGAAACAGAAGCTGAAGTGATGTCTATTATCTTGAAAATGGCTTTTAGGGGTTTGTATAATTTTGTGTTTTCTTAGTTTACATTTTGTGCTTTTCAAAAGACATCATACCAGTTGCTTTGAAGGCTCAATATAAAACACATTGTTTGTTGTGTTATTTGAGTCTTACCCAAAATTCCTAAAATTCAAGATACGGATGGTAACTCTATCTTTCATATGTCATCGCGGAAATTACATAAATTACGCCATATAATGACGGTATGCATGACCTTCTTTTTGCAATTCATCGTACGTTTACAAACATCAGAAATTTTGAATTTATCGCACTCTTTTGTTGAAAAACTGATTTCGATATCATATTTCCAGAAACATTAATTATTGATGGAACAAACAACATGATTTAAATATCGGTATTTTATGAAATACATAAATGAATCAAACTTGTAGCACCCCACATGCGACCATTCATTAGTACATTAATGAAACAATAATCGAAAATTTTCGGTCTAATCTCACCTAGTGACAAGGTTGTTATAGTTAAAGTAATACTTTTGAAATATTGTCACATTTTACTTTTTTAACAACATTCCATTTCATGCATATATATTTTTTAAAAAGTTCAACGAACTCCAGGCACAGTCCTGAAAATCAAAAGGACATTTGAGCCCAATTTCTTAAAATAGGGCCAAAATAGAAAAATGTTAGCTTGTTTCCAAAAATGATGCAGTATATGTAGAAAGAAGCAGATTTTAGGCCCTTAAATATTTTTGGTGGGCCCACCAAACGCCCTTGACCCTCCCATATCAACCATTTCAGTATAACCCTTTGAATTAAAGTAAAAGCTTGTCTGGCAACACATTGAAAACCCTTTCTGTATCTCAACGCTAATTGTTAAGGCTATAATTTCATCAGACATCTCAATTCCTTTTCAGTAAATAAAATTAGAATTGTACAGAAATATTGTCAAGTTTTTTGAAAATATTGCATCCAACATTTTGCACTCACTGTGACCATAGTTGAGAATAAAAACTCTAAAATAAGTGCCAAAAGACCAAAAACTATTAAAGAAACCTCGCAAGCAGGAAAAGCAAACCGTTCAATAAATTCACGAAAAAAATTTTTTCTCAAGAAATTTTCACATAAAGTGTAAAGAACATTTAGTTATTGATTTAAAAGATATCAGCATCTCTAATTTGATTGGTAAAAAATAATGGTTACTATGGCGTATTTTGATATATTAAAAATTCAGGGATATCGTAGCAAATGAAATCTAAAATGAAAGTAAATTCTGTAACTGATCACATCATAGCAGTTAGCCCATTATAATCAGTGTGGATCATCCAAATCATTTTTATGAGATGAATGTTTATTCTATGATTTGACTTAGATATAGAGTATTTAGAAAATATAAAATAACATAGAATGGTATTAAGCTCTAAGTTCCGAATATTGAAATTACGACAATTTCCGGAAAAAGTTCCTCTACATTTAAGTCGAGGAAATGCGTATGGTTTTTGAAAATACCATTTTAATGTGAATGAAGGTACATGTAAGTAAAAGCCATGTAGGTACGTTGTTTGAAAATTTAGTCTTTCGATCGTTTGTATCTGAATGATAAAAAAAAGTTTTTTAAACATTTTATTTGGACTCAAGTTTACAAGGGCTACATGTCGATAATAAACTACGTGTAGTTTTTATTATTCAATAATTTCCTTGATACGAATTTACTTCGTTAGTGTGATTCCAAGCCTATGCAAAAGGAGTTATAGTCCCAACAGATAACGGTCCCCCTTACTGGCCGTAGAAAATTACTTATAAATCGTACTTCATTGTTTGACAAATCAAGATGAATTCAGAATTCTGTGTTATAAGGAAAAGGGGTTTATCCCAGAATTCATAGAATCTCGATGTAAAGATTAAGAATTCCGGGGTATTTCCGCCTCTTGTTATGAGATACCTCTTATAATTCTGAAATTTTAAAGTAAGAAATTTGAAGTTTTGGCCTGTTGGAACAAGAAATATTATTGCAATGCTTTAATTATTTATAAGTAATGTTTGAGTAATGAATAGATAATAAAATTTGATTTGACATTATTTTTAAACGGAGTTCACTCGGATTCCATCATGCAAAATTTATTATTTTCCAGTCTCTATGTTCTGATTATAAGCATAAGCCATATTTTCCAGAAAGAAGTGTACGTTTTTTAAATATTCAATCTCAGATTGATGTTTACCCAGACAGCATGTCAATGTAAAATTCATACTAATTCATTTAAATATATATGGGTTTTATAATCATATGTTCTAATGAAAGAGCCATGACGGGAGCAGAGTTAAACACAAAATGTAGTATTGTAATATAACTTGAGTTGTATTTCGGTGTGGAAACTTAAATGTTTTTGTGGACTTTTATTTGTTGTTTTTATCACTGTCATGAAATTCGATTTTATATTTAATCCTGTTAGGAGAGTTTTCGTTTGCCACCATGGGTTGTTATGACTGAATTTAAACATTTTTCTACCTGAATTGGAAGTAAACCTTTTGATGTACGATGTCATAACATGTCAAAACAGTCCTTTTAATATTATATATAGAAATTATAGATAGTGTTATTTTGATAAGAGTGTAGCACGAAATGCATTTTCGTGAACGGGATGTATATAATAAGCTTTAATAGACTATAATACAATGTGGCATAGATTTATAGTGCGAAAGACTATAATTGTGTATTGTACACTGAGGGTTATTTAAGTACCAGTTTAACTCTAGCTACATGGCGTTTTGTTAAGAAAATATAATTGCAGTATATTACAAGTAGGGACCTATAAATTCACCAGATAACTATTTCCCAAAACACAAATTAATGAACTAAGAACATCGCTGACAGCAGCATGACTAGGAGAAGCCATAGTAATAGAAAAACTTATTTAGAAGAAACCGAATAAAAAACAGAGAAATAAATATTTATGTTTTTACATTTTATTTCATAATAAATAAACGGTTTATATACAACATATTTCAAATTAACGAAGGTGAATACACTTCGACATATTTAAATCAAGTCAATCAATTCTTGTCAATACTGAATGCACTGCTAGAATCAAAAATAAATGACAACGGTCAATTTAACTAATCTTTGACACTTGTCACAGAGTTGGAAAAAACATCGTGTGGTTTTTGATTTGATTATACCAAAATATTTCTCTTAATTAACTGAAACAGCAAGTATTTAGAAACTTTAATACTTATTTGGCAAACAATTGAATGTTCTTTAATTGCAAATAGCTAATAAATAATACACTTGTAATTATGTAGTATTGTTATGTTTTAATATTTGTTTTAGTTTTACCTAATTTAACTCTCAAACAACAATGCACCTGTTGAAAATATGAGCTAATTTAAACAATTTGATTTATCCAGTTTTGAATCAAAGAAATTTTAAGATAACATTTTAAATCGAACAAGAAAAATTCTTTTAGACAGATAACAATTAAGTTAGAACATTTTGGTCCATTCGGGGCTTTATAAAAGTGTCCAGGTTGTTTTTAGAAACAATAACTGTCCCAGCTCCTGTAAATATAGTTGTTCAGTATGAAATCTGTTATGTTTGTCTCGCTGCAATTGCGTTAAATGCAGAGTCTGTGGTTGAGTTATGTGTTGGTATTCCACTAAGATGACTAGGGTATGATGCTAGGGACGATAACGCCCCTTGATTTAGGCTTCTAAGTCCAGCGTACAAGTCCGCGTAAGCTGCAGGATTTGCCCCGAGATGGGGAAGAAAGTATGCAGCGTGTGGCATTGTAAGTCCGGTGGGCAACGACGCCCGAATTGTCCCCGTAATGCTGCTTGATCCCGCGCTGCTACTAGCGGGCGAGAAATTATTATCATTGCTAAGTAGTCTTTCAACTGAGAAATTATTTGGAACGGCTGGTCTAGTTACAGTCGGGGTAGGGTTCACGATTCCCTGACTTTGCAGCTGTAGAGACGTCGGTAACCCGGGCAATGTGGGCCCGTATCGTAGAGCAGGATGTCCCGCTACGGACAACACTGATGCAAGACTCGGCCACAGCATTGGAGATTTGAGAGCATCAGGTGGAAAACCATATGGTGGATGGCCCATGTAGCCAGTTCTCTTGAAAGCGGCTATGCGACTTCTAGATGCCGCTGTAGATCGTCGCCTGAGTTTTCCGGTAGTGCCCCCGATGAAGACATCATCACTGGATGGGTCCAACATCCAGTAGTTACCCTTGCCGGGATCGTCATAATGTCGAGGTACCTTCACGAAACACTTATTCAGGCTAAGGTTATGGCGAATGGAATTTTGCCACCCCTGTTTATTGTCTCTGTAATATGGAAAGTTTGTCATTATAAATTCGTAGATCCCGTTCAACGTTAGTCTTTTCTCCATACTACTGCGTATCGCCATCATGATTAGCGCGTTGTAGCTAAATGGCGGTTTTTCCGATTTCTGCTCACTGTCCTTTGCCTTATCGGCACCATCCTTTGACCCTTCTTCATTGTCATTATTGTCGTTCATGTGTGCGCTATGAGTGTCCATGTCTGACGTGTGAGACGAAACAGGAGATGGCGGACTAGGTACTCTAACGTCGGGCTCGTCTTCTCCAAGAACACTGCTAATACTGAATGAACTTTTTAACTTAGTTGATTTTACGGTCTCCATATTGACCATCTTTATTCTGCTTGTGATTGTATTTTATTTATATCATCGATTGGATTCAGTTCCGTAACTTGTCAGGTTTCGCTTCTGTGTTGCTAAATGGCATTTATGGCAGATTGGCCCGTGCTTTTATTCATATTGGCAGCCTGTGTTTGATACACTTGCCGCAAGCCAATCAGCGCCGCGCAATATGCAACAAGCCCCGCCTTCCCAAACAAGACAGAAACAAATGACAGATGATAGCGTTCGTTAAGCCAAGTTTAACTCAAACATAACAGTTATACTAATCTGCTTCTATTTGGAAAGAGGTATGGCTCTCCAGTCCAACATGTCACAGTTTGTTAGGTTTTATATTTGGTTACGATGTGTAAAGTGGGCAGTTAAAGGCAAAGTGGTAACAGGTCCGTCCCTTCGCTTCTCATTGTAGAAATCTTGTCAACTGGATAATACATCCACTAAGCCCCTTTTTAAAGTAACGAAATTATAATTTATGAAAGCAATGACAAATTGAGAATTGCTGTGCATTGAAAATCTATTGGGGTTGACAAAAGAAAGCAAAATTATACAAAACATTGGATAGAATGGTGTACCTCACAAGCGAGTTTTCAATTATTTCTCAATAAAAACTCTTAGAAAAACATACTTGGACCATCATTTCTTATTTGAATTATCAAAATAAATATTTTCTTTAAATTTTACTTTTTACACGTTAAGCATGGTAAACAGGCAGAAAGGCATATTGTTTGATAACATATAGAAAGTTAGAATAATATGACAGCCCCTTTCAGCAGGTTTAGAATATTGCATTGTGAAATTCGTGTAAAATAAACATTCATAAAACATGCACGGTGTCACAATATATCTTGTCAAACTGTATCAATTTAAATAAATGTCTTACTCAAAATTCACGCAAATGCTCAATTTTGTGATATTTTTCATTTTCGAATAGGCTGTATTACGTGTACGACGTATTACATTTGAAAATATTTTACACGAACGTATCACATTTGCCGTAAATGTACGTTTTACAAAGACGTATCACATTTGCCGTAAATGTACGTTTTACACAGAGACATATTACACTTGCCGTAAATGGATACGTTTTGCACATTTGTATTACATTTGCCGTAAATGTACGTTTTACATGGGCGTGTTTCATTTACCGTAAATGTGCTGCCTGAAATGTCCATTTTACGCATTACGTTTGCCGTAAATGTTCGATTAACACAGTCAAGTTAGCCGCGTTTTTCACAGACGTATTGCTTTTTCCTACGTTTTACACAGACGTATTACATTTGCCGTGATGACTGTTTTCCACAGACGTTTTACATTTGCAGTAAATGTACGTTTTAAGCTGTCCACGGAGCGTAAAATTAAGAAATCCTGAAACGTGCTCTTGTTAGAGTAAATTCTGCAAATGTCGCTACAGTGAGTTAAAGACATGACCAATTAGTTTGATTAGTGCAAATATCTGGCTTGAAACCATTCACAGTTCTAGCACTTATGAAAGAAGTCGTTGCTAAAAGGGCGTGTGTTGAATTAGATTTGCTTATTTTCCAACTTAATGATCACAAAAACATATTTAGAAAACCATAACGATTGTATCGAGCAACACGGCAAATTGTTGATTAAATGAATCAGAAAAAGTGACTAAGGGGATTCCAATAATTGCCCTATCTTCGTATTGCTACAAACACTTCAATGCGGTTAATGAGAGACGTTCTCGAGGTAGTTCAGTTGAAGCGACAGAACATTGGGATAATCACCTGATCCACTCCCGAGGATATATCACGTCCATGAGATTTTTTGAATCTTATTTTCTCGCCGTTCTTAAATACAGTATTAAACGGTCTCGATTTTGCGTCATCATCCAGATGTAAAATTAACGGACGTAGAGGTGGGGTCGAATGTAAAGCTAGGCGTACACCAATGGGACATGATGGGACATTATGTCCCAAGAAAAGAATGAACATGTTAATTCTTTCTTCTTGGGACATTGCCGGACAAATGAGGGAGGGGCATTTTATTACGTGATGATCATATGATCATTTTCGGACAAAATGGCGCAATATTCCAGACAACATCGGAAAAAATGGGTTTCTGGTCGACTTGTGAAAGACACGTTTCACTTAATTTGTTTATTTCTCGTACAGTTTATGCAATTATCACGTGTCATAAATTAAATTGAACTGCTCTTGTCATAGATCGGCGGAGATATGAGATCCCCGAGACTGGCATTGGCTAGGTAACAAAATTATATAGTTAATTTGATTACCTCTGTTATAGATAGGGAAGCTTAGTTATCAATCAGTTACCAATGCCAAAAATAAGGAAGCGAAGCGTTTCACTTGTAAGAGTTGACACTCAGCCTATAACTGGATTAGATTCATACTAACCCCTCCCGGCCTCCCTAACCCCCGGCACTACTAGATTAGTCCAACGTATTTGTTGATTCATCAACATAACGTGGCACCGCGTGTTAATTAATTTATTAGTAGTGTAAGAATTAGCAAATCGGTCGTGTACGTGTATCAAGATAACGACTGGTCAGCATCAAGCGAAGGTAACGGCCGTAACCTTCGCATCCAAGATGGCGGACGATAATTGTCGATTTCGACATTTTTATTTTTAATCGAATTAATTACTTTATAGTTGACGTTATGCTTTGTTATTTGAACCAAATCGGGTTTATATATGACATGGAAACTGGAATATAGAAATTTGTTCATATATCGTGCGTAGGCGCCACAGTTCAACGATATCTTCCACCGCTTAAGGGAAGGTAACTGGAAATGTATGATACGACAAGGGATACGGCAAAAATCATGTTACTTTCTTATATAATCCTTGGGGATTATGTTTGTCTTTTGATCATCCAAACGGTACGTGACAAGTGTAGCCTACCATGACGCAGTTTTCAAAAATGAAAGTAGTTGCTTACTTATGCCACCCATGATTTTGTGTCGCCCAACTAAGGAGGCAGTAAGAAATTAAGTCGAGACAAAGTTTTGCCAAAACAAACAATTGCGTATATCTCATAAACAAGCCGAGGTTTATAGGTGTAGAGTTGCAAATGAGTCTGATACAACAAAATACCGAACAAACAAAACTTGGGCTATTTGATATTGGATAACGTTCCTCATTGATTTGCTAAAATGATATATCTCAAAAGTAGCGAAATGGTTCAAGCTCATATCCAAATTGAGCAAAGGTCATATTCTTATTAGGTCAAGGTCATATCACAGACTAGGTCATGTCATTTTAGAAAAAATCCAGTCCAGGGGGAGGGGTTCAAATTTGACTATTTTTGCCCGAACCACTGTGCTGAAATGGGTGAAAGTTATATGATTTTGAGACTTTGGCCCGAAGCTCTTTCGAACCCCCGAACCACGTGCACCCCCTCCCCGGGTCCCCTTCCCTTGGCTACGAGCATACGTAGGCTGTTCTCAGGAATCCATGTCAATTAACAATCTACCATCAGAAATAGCTATCCATGAACTGGTATCAAGAATCATGCAGAGTTCCAATAAACTAAGCAAATCCATAGTCTCAACATCGTAGAATCAAAATAAATACACACGTAGCGTAATTAAAGTGCTAATTAAGACGGGTCTGTTTCAATAGGATGGTCAGTCTCAAGTATCATGGCAGAACACAGCACTGTAAGCCGTATGCTCTAATAGTGATATTGATATCATTATCGTTTCACTTCTCAGTTGATATCATTGGCTTTCTGATAACTCTCGCAAACAGAATGTTAAGAAAATATTTACGATTAAATAAATAAACAGATTATATTTGTAATTCCAAGTGTTTCTGGATCACGTAATACTGAAATTGTGTTGCCTATAGTGGGCAGATTGTAGTACACGGATGAGATGGAAACTAATTTATTAGCAGGCTTCTTTTACCTCTCGTTCTTTACCAAAAAGGAAAACGCATTGATGATATCTTATGAGGGAAATATAGAATAAGATGACGCCTAAAAATTGCGTCGAATTTGATGTTTGACTATGATAGTAAGTGCTGCCATCTTTCAATGGCGTCCATCGCACAAAGGAGCCCACTCGCCATCAATTTCAAGCTTTTAATACCCAAAACTTTTAGAGATACCCAATACATAGACAAAGACATTTCATAAACCATATACATTTGGCTTTAGTCTCATAACTAATACGTTTCCAGGGTCAAGTTTACCTTAGACCAACCTACCCTCTACAGGCCCGTAGCCAGGGGGGGGGGGGGGGTACGCAGGGTTCAAATATTTTTTCAAAATCATGCAGTTTTTCACCATTGGCCCCCCTTGGCAAATCCTGGCTACGGGCCTGCTATAAAACTGCCGATATCAGCCTTAAGACTCACAAAACGTATACCCCAAAGTCTCTTGCTGTTAACACAAGCCTCTAGCGCTACGAACCCAGGGCGATCAGGAACTGCCAGATAATACAAAACGTAGGCTGCTACACAAAACATTTACTTTGCTATTAAACATTTGGTGCTAAAATGTTCCCGTTTGACTTTATGTTTTAAACAAAATTAGTCAGTGTTTACTAACATAGCTACTGCCTCCCAAGATGTGAGATAAAAACCTAAACGCTCCAAAGTCAGCTTTCAGATCGGAGTTCTTCGAACAAAGTTAAGTTCAGTGGATTTCTACCAGATTGATGATGTTTTAAGTTAGGTATACAGCGTAGAAGTAGCCTGATGTTTGTTTTTATAAAGATATCAACTTTTGACACCGTGTTTGCTAAAGAATGATTAAATGTTACCATTAAGAAGTAGTTTCAGTTGATTTGCTGTGGAACTTTTAGACGATTGTTTGACACTTAGACGAGTTATGTGTTCGTCTCGAGCACCTGCGAGATAAATCGCTCCACATATGTCTTCTTGGCCTTTCTTCTTTTTTCGCATCTAAGATATACATGGTGTAGCATTATATTTATACTGCAAAACAAAGAGTAGGCCTACGTGTATCATGATTCTGTATTAAACAATCAATTGTTTTAAACAATCAACCAATCAACAGCTGAACAATCAACAATTACATTTTAATAATTATAACCAGCAATTCTATAATTAAGAAATTATGCTTTAAATATAAACAACAATTTCCTGATGAATAATTTCTTAAATACCTAAATACATATATCATATATAAATACTTTAGAACAACCATCGGTCCTACGTTACATAATTAAAACAATCAACCTCGATTTTGGCACTTGATGTAAAAGCACGAACTGCAACTTTTGGACTAAAGACCGTACGAACCTAAGAACATCTGTTTAATTTACTACACATGAGCATATGTACTGTACATCTAAATAACAAGTGAAATAATAGGCTCTTATTAATCAACATCTCAAAATCTCGAATTTGATTCTGAAAGACTGTATTCACTATGCATTTTCCTTATAATATTGGCCATTTTTTGGCGAATCATATCTATAATATATTCATAAAAACAGCTTATGAAGGTTAATTTTTTATATTTCCCTTTTAAACCACATTAATTATATCAGGCTGATAAAATACGACGTCGATCGATGATCTTTTTAAGATATCAAGTTGACACTGTATTGTCTGTTTGTGTTCTACAAATAGGTCAATTGGATATACAAGACATCTTCAAAACATCCCGTGATGTACTTGATATAAACAGACAGCGTTTGTGAAGGTATTGTCTCATATACGCCGGTAATATACACACCCCTTTACTGATACAACGATGAAGATTTTCCTATTTCTTGGATTGATAGCGGCTGTTTACAGTCAAGCGGCACGACGATGCGGTAAATAGGTTTTGTAATTTTAGTTAGTAGTTTGTAGTGTAGGAGTTAGTAGTTTAATTGGATAGTTAGCAGTTTAGAATTGTGTGTCATTTGTTTAGTACGACTTTCGATAGTTTAGTATTTAGAAAGCATAGTACCAACAATGCAGATAAAGAATTATGCTTTCAGAAACTCCAAAACAGTGGGAGGCCGTCATCATCAGGGTATGTATGTTTTCTTTCCTGAAACCAGTTTTACAAGTTAAAAAAATTATCTTCTTTAATTTGACAATTAAACCCCACAACTCGAGTTTGGCTCCCATCCATCTTCAAATGACTTTATTTATGCTTAAATTCATAAATAGAAATACTATATACCCTTGCTACAAGGATGGAACTGGGCAATGGGCATATTTGTCGGTATTTTCACGGCATTGATTGATTTTATAATTATCAATAGATGTCGTTAGGTTCATATCATGTGCAGATTTCCTATTTCCAAATCCAATTACGCCATCTTTAAAATACGTGTAAAACGAAAATTATCTTTGATATCTGCATAAGGCATACTTCTGAGTCTAATGGTTCATTTCCTTTATAAATATGCATTATTTTGTGTTGAAGGGTTACCTTGTCTCAATTTCATCGGAGGGAGAGAGTAAAATCAATTCAAAAACTAATACGTGCCCTTACCTGTACTCTATCGTCCGCTCAAAGATATTTTATACAAAAGCTACGACAAATATTTTTTATCCATTCACATACCTGACTGAGAACTGTAAAATTCCCTAATGTTTTTTGATATGGTTCACTAGACCTGATTGTTTGTAGCATGACCACACCGACGATTTCTCAAGTCGAGCAAAGTTGTCCTACGATGCTTTTGGAGAGAGATCAAGAGAGACTGAAACCGTATATATGAACGGCAAAGAGGCTTTCTACGACATTCTAAGATTACATAAAGAGGTATGTGTGTTGCGGAATAATTTCCAAATTCGTCAAAACTCGTTTTTATTGATACAGTTTTTACAGTATTGTAATTTTAAGGAAGGCATACTCATTTTAGTCTAGTATTAAAATTGTGTTATCGTGTTATCGGACAATATATGAGGATTGGGTTTTAACGTTTTTGATTGCCTCACCGGGCTTTACTTTCTCAGTCCACATATAAAAAATAAAAGCTTTGGGGCTCACTGGATTTGGATGAATCTACCATCTCTTGGATATGACGTCTGCATCACTAGCTCGAAGTGTCAGCTTTCTACATTTAGTGATGTCTCGAGTATGTGCTTTCTCTTGATGCTTTTCGGTAATGTATACAGTATTGAATAACTTTTACGATGCATGAACTATTTTAGAGAGTTGAGTTTGTAGTTGATATTCGCACCAAGAAATGCGAGCGAAGAGAATTGACCTACCCCTTCAGACCATTTGAAATTCCCGAAAATGCCAGGAGTTACGGCGAGGCCTACATCGGGGGAAGTCTTCTTGGTTCCGGTGTCCTGATCAACCAATGGGAAGCCAATATGCCCAATGATGGTAAGTAAAGGCAATTTTGAAAACACATTCTTAAGAACTTATTCTCCAGAACTTTCTTATGGACAAATATCAGTTACTAATATCCTAGAGACTCAGTACGAAAGATCTTATTTTCAGTTGCATGACTATTAAGAAAACTGAGAGTTAACCCGAGGAATACGTATTTGATAGTTGTAGTTGCACTTTGGTTTTTGGTTTGGTAACATGGTCATTTCAAATAATAGTCTTATCAGCTGTAGCTGATAAGTCTAAGGAACAGCGAATCACTCTGCTTAATGGTTGTGTTCGGGAGCGAACAAATGGTGGTGCATGTCGCGTGACTAAAGATTTCACGTTCGCGATGTGAGAATCGTGGTTCGAGTGCAAGTAACGTAGTTCGCAAGGTCAGAACTAATGTTTGCGTTGGTGGAAGTCTAGGAGGCCTGAAAATATATTTCATAGATTCTGATCTTTTACAGCAAAGTGGACTGGACAATGGGCAATTGATGGTTGTATTCCTGTCTATGATCATTACTGGCACAACTATGTCAACTACACTTCATACCAGTAAGTACAAGCCGTGATCAAAGAATTATGGACGCTCATTTTTATTTTTAACTCGTATATAGTTAATCCAAATTCCTTCACTACAATGCTTCTTATTTTATTGCATTTACGCAACCCAGGAAACCATATATTTCCAAGAAACATAAAACATTTAAATACTTGAATACAATTTCAAAAGTAGTGCTGGAAGTAAGTTATAGAGTCAAAATTCTCATTTTTAACAACTGAAATATAATCTTCCAGTTTAGTACCATTGGATAGTCAAAAACAATGCTGCGTATTCCCATGTGTAACCCAGGAGCTTTTATCACTGTTTGTAAACAGTTACGTGGCCCGGGTTCACTATGCATATATACACTCCTCTCCATAAGTTTGACTACCGGAAATTCTCTTTCCATCACCTATAAAAACCAGTTTATTTTTGGCGTCAAGTACAAAATATTCATCAAAATTGCCAAACATTTCCGAACTATTGTAATAAGGGAACAAAATTGAGATTCAAACATCGGCAGGCTTTGGTATACGATTCATTGAAAACTTCCGGCTGCCAATGACCAAACAAGAGGGGAGACCCCAGAGCTTTAGCGATGACTGACATATTACGTCTCTTGCGTACCACCTTCATTTGCGCAAATTCTCACCAGTAAGTTTTCGAATATAACGCGTCGTCGTGATGTTTTAATCGATGTAAGTATATTCCTTACATCTTTCTCTTTCATGATGTGAAATAACAAGCTATGATATTGGTAAACACGCCAGAAATTAACATAATATTATTCGAAGCGTCATTAATAATTTTGGATCCGCCATTTTTGCTAATCGATTTAGACCAATCAGAGGCGTACGCCATCTCAATACAGGTTTACATTATAAGCGTGCGTCATCTTTGAACTCTGGGGTTAATCCCCTCTGGACCAAACTTAAGAAGTGGAGTGTATATACAGGGTGTCCCGAAAGTATGCCCCCCCCCTAGGCAGACATATTCCAGTGTCCTCATAGTATGTCTTATATATCATTTTAAAGCTTATCCAAAGTTACATTGATCTGCCAAGTATTATGGTTTAACTCCCAAGTGGGAAAAAGTTACAGTCATTTTAAAAATTAGTGTTTTGTCAAAATGAAGTCCAATTTTACTCCACATTACTAGTCAATGAGTTCCCCTTGGCCATGTTAACAGCACCAATTATTTTCAGATATGACCTTAAAAGCCCTTCAAATAGGGGTGTGGAATTTTATAACCCTCTTAAAACCTGTTAAGGCACTTTAGGACAGTTTCCTTAGAGTTTCTACCCTCACCGTTCTCTTTTTCCAACTCAATATCCATCCGACCCGAAAAGAATTGCTGCTGTTACGATGGCCCGGAAGGACACATTGACTAGTGATTTGGTGTAAAATTGAACTTCATTTTGACCAAACACTAAATTTTGAAATGCCTGTAATTTTTTCACATTTGAGAGTTGAACCATGATACTTGGTGAATCAATGTAACTTTGTGTGAGCTTTTAAATGATATATGATACATACTATGACGACACTGGTATATGTCTGCCTAGAGGGGGGGGGGCATACTTTCGGGACACCCTGTATACGGTCAATAATTTCTTTTACTCCGGAATAAAACCGTCCAGGTGGTGAAGAAATTCTACTTTTGTACTTTCAGTTTCTACGACGTTACTCTAGGAATATCAGATCCAAATGTCTTCATCCCACCATCAACATGCAAGTGATTGCATGACATTATCCCACGCCAACTCCCAAATAACATCGGATGAGTAAAATAGTCTATGAACTTTTGAATAACCACAGTCAAGACTTATAAGCTGTACAAGATTTCAAAATTATTTTACCAACTCACTGTACATTTTTTATCATATGAACAAGAATACAATGTCCGTAAGGAAAAACTATAAAAAGTAGCTTTATTCGATGTTCAACAAGAGGTTTATCAACAGGGTAGATACCATGCACATTCATTTAAAGGCTATTTTTATATACAAGGCGGGCCAAAATGGCGAACTCGGTCTCAATCAGAATCTCATGATCCATATTTCAAAGCCTTTCAACATATAAATGTTAGCTTCATTTTTCTGACATGCTTAACCATATATCCTCCACCGTTTATGAAGTTAACTTTCTAAAAGAAATTAAGGAAAGGATTACAATGGTAGAACATTATCTTTTGCATTTAAAAGTTTAACATGGGCAACACAATCACAAAATTAGTATGGACAAATGCCAAAGGGATAATATAAAATGGAAAGGTATTGGAGAACGAAAACACCCATAAGGAAAACACACCACACCAACCCCATAAGCAAAGATTGGTTAATACTAGTAAGCAACTAGTAAGCAATAAGTGTGTGGCACGGTTTTAAATCATCGGTGAATATGTAATGTCCCTTTTGTCGAATGGCTTTAATATATGACCGCCATGCAAACTTACTATTCTAGTATTCTGAATAAAAAAAAGAAGATTTTGTTTCCAAATCCAAAACATTGTAAAAATTATCCAAGCTATTGCCATAGTTAGTGCCTTGCTCTATCATATATCTACATGTACATCAGTTCTATTCGGCAGATCATCCAGTTCCATTTTTCCTATAGAATCGTCGAGATCTGATTCATGGTGTGTTTCATCCAAAAGAACATTTGGTTTCACCTTCTTGATAGGATCTACGTTCAGAATGGATTCCGGGCGTCGTCTCTCGCGCCAGTAAGGTACTACCATAAGTACTGCGCTCAAAAGCATTGCACTTCCCAAGACTATGAAAGAAGCATTGTAGGAATGGAGAATATCATACAAAAATCCAGCTACCGGCCCTCCTAGCATTGTCCCAATGGCGTTAAATGGGAGGAGAACGCCGTAGCCGCTAGCTAGCTCTTCAAGTCCTAAAAATTTGCAAGTTATCCCAGGTAGCAAGACACCGAATGATGCGCTACTCCAGCCAAAGATAACCGCATACGATATCAGCGTTCCATATTGTGTGAACAAAGGGAGACATAACGTAGCTATTGCTGACACAGAGAACGCGCCTATGTACAACAGAATAGCATTAGTCACTGGATGGCTCCCTATGAATCCAATCATAAATCGTCCAATTAAATTTGAGATTCCGATCACAGAAAATAACATCGAGCTCTCGGGTCCACCTATCCCCATTACTAATGAATATTCGGAGAGATGAGAGTAAACACCAGATAAACCAAACGAAAATAAAAGATTATTTAAACATAACAAGAGAAAATCCAATGATCTAAATATATCTATGTTGAAAACTCTTTCTTTAACCTTCATCTGATTCTTGTGTTGGTCCATATCTTTAAATGGCCTCATAAAAGCGCCAATGACACATAAGTTCAAAGTGATCCCGGAGAGAATGATCAACATTCCCCTCCAACCATAGTGATGGGTTAATGTCTCTATCAATGGTGGATATATGAATGAACCAAACCCTATGCCCGACACGGCTATCCCGACAGCTATGGATCGCTTTTTGTGGAAGTAGTGATTTACTATCACCAAGTACGGAATATACGCTATTCCGAACCCAACACCTAGAAAGAAAAATTAAAAATTCACTTAAACATAAACATAACATCCGTAATTGCATAAGTACCTCAAACGATGGGTAAATCTGCTAAAGTGGTAAATAATGTGGTTCATTAAATTCAAATTTTAAAACATAAACCCTGTTGCACTTCCTAGTTTTTGAATCTTAACGTATGGCCATTAGATCTAACATACTTTAAAGAGGGGGAGGGGGATGGACAGGAATTGTGATTATACATGTAGAATACAATTTCAGTTTGTGCTTTTATAGTCTAGCATATAGGCACTAGAGTGATATAAAGATGGCAATAGTCTATCTATTTATATCTTCAGAGACCAGTACTGCCATCTTTCAATCGGCCTTGTACCTATAATGAGCTTATCGGTAGAATGTGAAACTTGTTTCATTGGGTTGCTTCCATAGTATGTTTTTTGTTGTTTCTCACGGAGCGTTCCCTGTTTTCAAATACCATATTACCTGTGACTACACCAAACGAAATGTACAAATGGTATATATTCGTTGCAAGGGCGCTTGTACCAAGACCAACTGCAGCTATGGCACCCCCTAGGATGACTACAGGTCTACATCCAAACTTGTTGATCAATATGCTACTTACAGGGCCTAGATAGAAAATAATAGAGCATACATACGTAATATAATGGAGTTGATATAGTGGCCATTTGTATTCATGATCTATTGAAGATCATTCGAAGACTAGCCCTGCATATGAAATCTAGCCCTATATTTTTCGGTGATTTATTTAATCTGAGACTAATTTTCAGGTCCGGTTTCAGGTACGATGTAAGTGTCAGGTTTATCGAATGTGACAATAGTTATTCAAATTCTCATTTGTTTGAAATTAAAATTTAATTCTTAATTTATAAAAGTACAGCATTTCGAAGTCTGTTTTTGTATCGAGATCCAGCGTGGGGTATTACTGCTGGTACATGTCAATAAATCAACAAAGTTGAATGCTTTCAACTATTTTTTTATGAGTGATAACGACCTATATTCAATATAATTCTATAATAACACAGTTTATATTTAAAAGAAACATAAAGGTAAATGTGCGATAGAATTTTATTTACTGTACTCGTTCTAAATTGGAAACATATTAGTTTGTTCATGAGCATCGTTATAACTTGAGCTTAACTGTAAGTTAAGTATTTAAAGATGTTAGTTAATTGTTGGTTGATAGTTCAACTACTCACCAACAATGTAAAGACAAGCGGTATTCAATGATCCAGCCCATGCAGTAACTCCTTTCGTTGCATGAAATGCATTGAGAAACAACACGAAGAAAACACCAACCGTCCAACTGACTCCATAAGTTATAATATGTGCAAACATAGATAAAAGCACTATAAACCAACCATATCCACCATCTTTATCGTTCCGAGTTTTTCGATTATGTTCTTTTTGAACTTTTGATGATGTTGTCAGTTTACGACTTCCCATTTTTGGTGTGCTGTGATGTACTATTTGTTATTTGTCTGCGTTTTAAAAGATGTTCCGAATCAGCTGTCTTTCATAGTAGATTCAAAGTACACGATTACAATTGAATAATCCGACACTTCATACTGCGAGGCATTCAATAATAATTAAATTGACATTATATTAAACATAACACGTAATTTGTTGTCAAGAATGGTAGGCTAGCCTGAAATACTTCAATTTTGAGAAATGTAAACTTCTCGATAACATGATTAAAAATCACAAAACCACGGTGTTATAGCATGACGGTTACGCCACCTCTGAAAACGAAGTTGGGCGGCTACGTTCACTGATTTATCCAATAAAATGGCCGCAATGGAAGAGAAAACTAAGGTTGATGCATTATTTTCTACTATTGTGTATCAATGAAAGGATGAAAGATTTATGTTTATTTTTGTTGTTAGGGCATGGTCTACATTGCCTAAAAACTTTGTGGTATATAGATACAACCTACATACGATCATACAAAGCCAATTGAGCATTGGAAATCACCTAATTTGTTCTACTCAAGCCATAATAATGTATTTTGAATTTGCAGTAACGTAAAAAATTGATGGACGGTTACGCGAACCTGTTTCAAATATGAAACCCCGATTCATTGTTATTCATTTTGTCATCTTCATCAGTACTTGATCCTAAATCTTCTTTTGCCTCTTCATTGCTATCTTTTACACTTTCATTGGTTTCATAAATAAAGCAAGCGACAGTTTTTTTCCTTGCCTTATCGAGGCTGAAACAAGAGCGTCTCTTGCGAGTCCTGAAAACATATATAGGAAATTCAATATTCCATTTCTTACCCATTATAACAATAACATGGAACGAGGCTATCAGATCTAGCAACCTTGACTTGACAGATGTACATGCACGTAACCGTCCGCTAAATATCCTTTGTACAACTAATACAATACGTTACCGTCCATAGAATTCGATAGAAGTCATACGTAGTCGTCTAACGACATTTTTTTGAAACCTTATTGTTTACTATATACACCACGTTCATGTTCTGGATTTGTCATTTATGCCTTGTTTATACACAGTTTACTTACAGTTAATATTTTGAGTGGCTCTGAGGCACATGTACTGAGAAAACACGAGAATAGACCAAAAATTATAAACTCGGATATCTCAGTAGGGAGGTCTACAGCTTATATTCTGTTTCTTGTAGACCACATGGCAGATTTGACCCAGTCTTTATAACCATTCATATATACGTCACCGAATGGAACTAGTTTAAAAGGAAATCTTATCTGTGAATATTGCCTACAGGCGAGAAAGAGGACATGCTGCCTTTCCCATCCGCCATTTTTTGTTATCGTTACCGCAAAATTTTGCAAATCGCCTTGACGTAACTGTCATGCTATAACACCGTGAAAACAGCATGAGAACGTTATACACAATATATTTGTTGTAAAATCCATGGCGATGTACACGGTGTCCAACTTAAACGCTCTCACATGCACAACGGAGCGTTTCATTACTGAAACTAAACAGAGAAACGCTCCTGAATAGGAAAACTGGCGGGCGGGAATGATTAGCCGTCTGACGATTTCCCCAATAATGGGAATAAGAGGTATGAGTTACTTAATTTGAGTACACCATTCGATGGGTGTAAAATTCATGTTTTACTTGGCTGGCTGTTGACGTTTGAAGCAATTAGGAAGAGCTGTACGAAGCAGTATACTGTAGTTATCAAAAGTAATAAACGTATTTGTCATTCTCCTTGTCAAAACCCCTTTTGTCGAGACATGTGATTAGTTGAGTCAAGATTAGAGCACCACCAAAGTATATTTTGGACAAATTTTAATGCTTCAACACACCACATTATCGTAATTGTTTTGATGACCGAAAATCAAGTCTTACAAATGATGACATTCTCATATTCAAGAAACGATCTGGTTAACACAGTGAACTGGAAACTGCTGTAGTCTAGATCTGTTTAGGAAATATATAGCTTGACTTTCCTTTTCAGGAAGAGAAAGAAAAGATCTATTATACCCCTTGGCATCAAAAGAAGAAAGATTAATTCACGTATAAACTTTTTTTTGTCAATAATTTTATGTTTTAGCACACATGTAGGCATAACATCATCTAATGTAGTCTAAGTTGGCTTGTTGCACGTGTAGCACCACCAGGTTGGGACGTTTCAATTTGCCTAACAAGTAAAAGACGTATTTGAGAGATAGATTCGATTCCGAACTCTCTTCTAATAATCTGAAAATAATATCAAAACAAAGGTAAGTGCGTTTCTAAAGGGGACATGCCATTAAGAGGCCATTCTGTGACTTAGTCATTTTTTCAAAAGTGTGAAAATAAAAAAAATCATGAAAAGTTCTTAAAATATTCTGAATAACAAGTTGAATATATATATTTAATGATGGCACAAGCAAAAGTCTGAAAACTATAATGAAATGAGGGGTTTTGACAGATGCAAAGGATGGTAGATTTGTGATGAAGAAATAGAGGTTTTTGCAGTAACAACACAATTACCTCGAAGTTATCCGTTTTGAGAGGCTGAGGACTAAACTTGACATAATTTTCAATCTCAGATTATCAGTAGTATCTAACTTAAGCCGGACAGCCACTCAAAATGTATATGATGCCCATAAGATTCATTTTTCTCAATTGAAGTCACTATTTCTGTTTTTAGCTTCAGAAGATAGGAGGTACATTAACATGCTAAGTTTACCTAGATCACAAGCCTTACCACAAATATAAAGTATATAGGAATAGAGTTGATATGTGTGAAAACCTTAAACTTCCCATTTTATGAGAAAGGGTCGATGGCAAACACTGACAGAACCCGGGTTTCTATAACACGTGCTAGAAACACGTACTAAAATAGTCTCGCAACCAGTGCTATTTACTGAACGAAACGACACGAAAACCCCGGGACAGCGTCCTATCAGAGTATTTATGGATAGGACCCCCGTATGACCATGCTATCAGTTTGAATCTATCATTAACAAACTTATGTAACAGGCCCGTAGCCAGGACCCTCTACCATTGCCAAAAATGCTTTCAAAACCATGCAGTTTTCACCATTCTGAGCACTTTTTCAAATGGTTTTGGTCATTTTTGGGCCATTTCAAAAGTGAATCCCTTGGATTTTTTTTAAAATCGACCCCCCCCCCCCCGTCAAATGCCGGCTACATCCCAGATTTAAACTTAAAACAATAAAATGCTGTATAAAACCCAGGGGATATATCATCCTCCGACTCATTTCTCCTGCATCCCTTGACCCGTACTTAAATAGTCTCGAAACCAGTGCTATTTTAACTTTTGCCGGTAGAGGCGCCATAAACTGAACGAAATGCAAAACACTCTAAACCCGGGATGTAGCATCCTTTGGTATTCATGAATTGGATTAATTGCCTGACCTTTTACCTTTCTGTCAATTTGAATTCATGCCGATAAAGGCTCTCAAAATAGAATAAAATTTGTTCTCGAAATTCAAAGATGAATTGGCTATTGCAATTAGGAGTTGGAGTCCTTATGTGTTCAAGTTTACGTTTTCAAAGGTATTTGGGATTACAGATGTAGATGAGGTTTTAATTAATGTTATAATTTCTGATAATAGCTGGCCTTGAACTTCATTGAAGTATTTGGAGTTGATGCTGTATTCAAGTCTGGATCAAATAAACTAATAAAGAAAGTTTGATGTACTGATTTATTTATTTCTATTGCAAATAACTATTTACACATGCTATTTCAAGGTCAACCCATGTGACTATTCATTTTATCAAGCGATTTATAAAGTTTTATAATTATGCATATACCTGTTGACTCACTTCAATCCTGAACATTAACAAATTTTATCTCCATTTCTGGATGTGGCTAATTCCTATTGTCCCTACTGTGGACTAGTGACAATATATATTTTGCAAAAGCCAAAAATGTATGCATTCAGTATTGAAACATCAAGTACATTGTACATCGATCACAAATAAAGACACATTTACATATATTCCAATAAATTCAAATACTGTAAAACCTGTAAATAGTGAACACCTATTGAGCCACAAAAAGTGTTCACGATAGGTATTTTCTAACTAGAGGGGATTATATACAGGAGTCGATGTGAAATCTATCTAAAGTGGTGTGCACTAAAACAGGTTTTACTGTAGTATATGAGATATAATAAAAAATGTAATACATATACCTGTAAACCATATTATATCTAATGAGCGCACAATTCCAATGAGTGCAAATGTGACTTTCTAATTGAATTTTGTCTCAATATTAACACATTGATTTTGATTAACAGAACTGATTGATATATTATAGTGAGTGATGATTTTCAACATGTTTAATGCAGATAAAAATAGTAGCTGTAGAGTATGAAAACCTAAGTGATCACAGCTAAAAGCATCATCGTCGATATTTTTCTCAATATCATACCCTTGAGTTGGCAATAACACCACAGAAAATGCACCGATTCAGGTATGTCCACATAAACTAAAATGCCTACATAATGAATACTGCAATTACTGGTTAAATTTGACAAGAAAAAACAATTTCCACAACCCCATGATTAAATGTCAATGAAAGCCCTCAAAAACTAAAAAATACAAAACACCAGAACCGCTTAATGCTTCTTCAATTTTTGAATTTTTAGAAGAAATCCAATGTTTACCAACAACAACAAATGCCCATTAGATGCTCAAATAGATTCTCCACCTCAGCAATACCAGCTGCAATTTCAAATTGGATCAATCTTCCACCTGCTATTAAATCTAAGAATACTCTTTCGAATTTTAAAAAACACCAAAGAGTACATTTCCAAAAAACGCCCTCGATTTTGTCAACAAGCCAGCTTAATCTAACAAGGGTTCAAGAAATAGTTCTCAATAAAGTGAGAGCTGACCTATACTTCAAAGCCCAGTTCTACGCTCACAACTTTCAGTCTATTGACAGCCCTAATTGCACTTGTGGAAAACCACAAACTCTGAAACATTTTCTCTTTCAATGTGACTTACTTACTATACAAAGACAGCAATTCATGGACAAACTCACTGATCTCGAACCAAACATCTTCATTCATAATCTCTCTCAAACTGATTTCATAGCTATTTTGAAAACAGGAATTCCCAAATTAAACATAGATGCAAATTCCCAAATACTACTTCTCCTTGTTAATTTTATCAAAGACAATAGCTAATTCCCTCCTTCATATCCATCTCTAGTATCCTCAAGTCCCGTCACACCTGCGCTAGTCCAAGACCCTGCCTGCTCTGCCACTTCTACTTCCACCTGCCCCCTATTCTTATATAATGCCATTGTGGCGATTTAAGAATTTACATGTCTGTATTTACATTTTTTGTATTCTATTGAAATAAATTTAATAATAATTTTTACCAACAACAGACGCCTTGTTATTCTCAGAGGCTCACTGTGCAAGAACCATTAATTGAATATCTTAAAGATCTTCCAAATGTAATGAGCTAACCAATCTCCAATTTTTATGTATGATAAATCCTGTATTGAAATAACAGTATTCATATTTATTCGCCAAGTAGAAATCTTATACTCTCCACCATTTTTATTGGGGCACCAAAATTCATCCATTTAAGATTTCCCTTATTAAATGACTATATGTACTTTACAAAGTTATTGCAAATGAATATCTTTACATGAAGTTAACAAGGCATTTCTACAAAAGATTGTTTGCACACATTCAGTGTAACCTTGTAACAAACACCGATTTCCATCTAAATAACACTCTGACAGAGACTATAAAAATGTATTAGCTATCAAGAGTGATATTTTTCACCAAATATATGTTTTCGTAAGTACTATAAATTCAAATACTTCTGATCAATTTACTTAATAAATTCTACTAACCACTATTTCATCAATATTTCGATAGCTTGCGCACAACCAAAGCAGCAAGACAAAAGTATTTTCCTGTATACTACCAGGCCATTGTCCCAATGAACATTAAGATGATTTTGAAAAGGTGTACTTTTTGTAACACATAACAAACATGTAGAGAGCTTCTTCATCTGTAAACACAAAGCTTCAAAATCATCCCTGTCATACAGTTTTGTTATTATACCTCCAACATCAAGCGATATTTCTTCTGTTATCATGAACTGACAACCCCCGAGAGCCTCTTGCTGATGTTCTGACTCATGTTGTTGTAGAACCTGATGGTGTTCTGACTCCTGTTGTTGTAGAATTTGGGAATATTCCGACGCATGTTGTTGTAGAACCTGGGGATGCATTGCTCTGACTCATGTTGTAGAACCTGATGATGTTCTGACTCAGGTTGTTGTAGAACCTGATGATGTTCTGACGCATGTTGTTGTAGAACCTGGGGATGCATTGCTCTGACTCATGTTGTAGAACCTGGGGATGTTCTGACTCATGTTGTAACCTGGGGATGTTCTGACTCATGTTGTTGTAGAACTTGGTGATGGATATTCTGACTCATGTTGTTGTAGAACCTGATGATGTTCTGACTCATGTTGTTGTAGAACCTGATGATGTTTTGACTCCTGTTGTTGTAGACACTGATGATGTTCTGACTCATGTTGTTGTAAAACCTGATGATGTTCTGACTCATGTTGTTGTAGAACCTGATGATGTTCTGACTCATGTTGTTGTAGAACCTGATGGTGTTCTGACTCCTGTTGTTGTAGAATCTGGGAATATTCTGACGCATGTTGTTGTAGAACCTGGGGATGCATTGCTCTGACTCATGTTGTAGAACCTGATGATGTTCTGACTCAGGTTGTTGTAGAACCTGATGATGTTCTGACGCATGTTGTTGTAGAACCTGGGGATGCATTGCTCTGACTCATGTTGTAGAACCTGATGATGTTCTGACTCAGGTTGTTGTAGAACCTGATGATGTTCTGACGCATGTTGTTGTAGAACCTGATGATGTTTTTACTCATGTTGTTGTAGAACCTTGGGATGTTCTGACTCATGTTGTTGTAGAACCTGGTGATGGATGTTCTGAATCAGGTTGTTGTCGAACCTGGGGATGTTCTGACTCATGTTGTTGTAGAACCTGATGATGTTCTGAGACATGTTGTAGCACCTCGGGATGTTCTGAATCATGTTGTTGTAGAACCTGGGGATGTTCTGACTCATGTTGTAGAACCTGGGGATGTTCTGACTCATGTTGTAGAACCTACAATTCACAATTTACAACTAGAAATTGGCAACTCCAAGGCGTAGGGAATCCCAACGAACATATATAAATCATGAACTGTACAGTAACAATGTAATATTTACCATCGCACTCTTCCCTTCAATAAATAGATCATTGTAGTATCATATCTCTAAGTTATGGCCTATTCCAGCCATTTTTAATTTTCTGAGGCAAGAATCAGAAAAACAATGCCATAATTGTGATCTACTCTAAAATGCCTTCAGCTTTAGTATAATATAGCCATACTTCTAAGATGAAGAAAATTGAAAAGGTTTAATGGTGATAAATATGATCTTAAACAATGCTGAATGACTTAGTTTTTAACATTTGTTTCGATTAACATTTTTGGCTCACCCTGTGCCTCAATTGTTTCTTATTTCAAGTCATATAAAGAGTTAGTTTAAAAATTGCATAAATTGTTGGACTCTGAGACATATCTTCAGTGTTTAATTGTTTTTCCTCAAAATCAGTGTTCAAATGCTCACTTAATAAGCATCATTTCCCAACTTTTTGGAATAAAGATACTCATTCTCACCTGATCTGTGCGGTTACCATACTGTGACAACTCCAGGAGACAGCTCTCTAATGCGCCCTTGGTATCTGCGAGTCGTTTTGTCAAAGTTTCATAATCGTAGTGAAGGTTTTGCCGGATGGTGTCTGGACCCAATACCAAGAAATTTGTCAGAGTTTTCTCTCCCGTGTCTGCATGGGATGAAGCAGGCTCTGGCCATCCTCTATTTGTACAGGAATATCCTTTTTGGAGAAATTATACTTTCATTTACATACAGTCACTTTGTTTGCTTGAAGTAATGCTTTTAGCTTTAATAATCTGAGCAATTACGCCTGATAATTTTAGATGAGTTGCATTTTTCATTCTCCGTAACTTGTAATATTTTGAATGTAAAATATGTTAGAGAAATACATTTGCACTGTATTACTACGAGAGGGTTTTTAATAGTAAATAAGAAGACCTTCACTCGTGCTAGTTGAGGCTTCATTCTGTAAAATATCCCAAAATTTACCTTGAGTAATTGAGCTTGTGTGGTGTGCCTATCCCCCTCCAGGTTATTCAATGGTTTCTCCATCTATTCATTCTGTTGCATTTTTCCAGTGCCTCCTGGTATATGTGGTTTGACAATACATTGTCACATTCCCTTAATAAATCCTAAAAGAGAGATCAGATCAAAGAAATGAGATCAAATGGATATCCATTTGCAAGAACAAACACCCTGATTTACATATACTTTTGTACACGATACATGTAGATTGCAGGGTCAATTAGTCCCCATGACAACTGATTTCCAAGACAACTGGTTGCTAAGAACCAACTCATCCCAAAGTCAATTGATCCCCAAGACAACTCATCCATTAGACAATAGACTAGGTGCGAGTAGAAATAATCTTGATTTACGTCATTAAAAATTCAAACTTCAGTCATATTTCGAATCTACATGTAAAATTACATCTAGAAATGTGGCTTTGATAAGAGTTCATCAACTTTGAAAATTTAATTTTCTTTGAAAATGTGACTTCTAGGTCGGGGAGATTCCCCATAGACCCCATGTTGTAAAATCACAAAAAGTGAAATATCTTTTCTTGTGTTGGGCAGATAACATTTTCCTTTACTGGACATATTTTAATTTGAATAACTATCAGATACATAAGGGTAATATGAAAAGTGAACCACTAAAACTGATGAATATTCAAGTTTAAGGGAAATTTGTAATACCCTGCCATGTTATTTCCCCCGAATCAGCCGCCTGGTGGCGAAACTGGTAACTACCTACTCACATCTGAGTAATTGATCCTATAGCCAACTCATCCTCAATGTTGGAAGTTTATTTTTGTACCAGTAGTATTAAAATTACCCAATGTAACAGTGCATCATATAAAGTATCTCTAGATCATACCTCCACTTTGTCGAGAAGCATGTGGTATCTCTCAACAACAAGATTCTTCTCTAAGGTAAAATGAGGGTCACCACTCTGTGTCTGCAACTCTGAGAATGTCTCCCTCCTTCTGTCTACCAAACTTTTCTCACTCATTAGTGTCAGCTTCAAAATCTAAAGATATATGCGAAATTGTAAGTCCTTCAGGGGTTCCATTCAAAAAATTACTTGTGTTCTGTGAAAACATGATTCATAAAATTTTAGATTTGCATATTGATAAAGCTAAAGTAGCTTCCATAATTCAAATGGTAATATGACTCTAAAATGCTATTCTTAACTATCAAATAAGCCCTGCCCCCCCCCCTCTACAGCCAAAATCAAAATAGATGGTATCAAGTTTGATATATCAATGGAAAGATCGACCAAACTTACATAATTATCATATCTGATTCCTATAAATCAATGTCACAAATTGCTACATTGAATCAATTGAAGTGACTATAAAACTAGAAACATGGCAATTTGCCGTATTTTCAGGATTTCAATTATCAGGCACCAGATAAGGCATTTTTTATCAAGTTGGTGCAAAATTCTCATTTTCACAATTCAGACCAAAACTGGTAAAACTATGCCCATTTTTCATTATTTTTCTCATTTTTAAGTGGATGCAAATGAATTTTTAGGAAGATGAAATTAAGCCGGTTTTACAATTCTCAGGTGGGTGCTGTGCCTTCTTGCTTTAATGTGTATGCATTGCATATGGCAGTGACTTGAACAAATTTGTGGATAATGTCAGTGAGATGTGTATAAAATAAAAATTTAATTGAAAATACCCAAGACTTTGTGATTTAATGTCACTTTGGGTGATTTAGCTCTAAGCTTATGATTTTCTTCTTCGTTGTAGGACAGTAAGTTCTGAAATGAATACATAACAAAATGTTTGGAAATTAAATATTAAAATCATTCATTGAGATAAAGATTCAGACTTTCATTGGACATACCTGGACATTCTGTAATTTAGCATGCACAGCTGATCAGTCCCCCTGTGTGAATGTATTGCTATTAAGTTTGGCCTCTAGGTCATCTAGGCTCTGTTGCAAAGCCTTGTTTAGTCTTCCATAGCCCTCATGTTCACTCACAGCCTTTTCCTGTTTCCTACACTGTTTCTTACAGCTACTAACTGGTAGTGAATGGTACCTACAGATGGAACAATTAAGTGTTACTCATTGTGTTTGAGGAATGACATGTTTTTATGATGACTAAGACCCAGTTGCATGTAGTTTTGTGAAGGTTTGATGCTAGTTGTCTTTAAATGCACTCCATATTCATCAAAAAAGTGAGAAAATAAAACAAGAATAATGTTGGGCCTGCCCACCTGTACACTATTGCAATTTTACACTCTTTATATCCAAAATATTACTAATTCACTTTTTTGTCATATGCATAACACACGGGTGATCCGCTCGATTACGCTGGTTACAGAAACAGTTCATTTGGGTAACAAAATGTTGGAACGTCGAAGGTATGATTTTTTTTTTTCCTTATTTCACACCTTGTAGGCAGAATCACCACGACATTTTTTCACACAAACGTGTATCAGTATCATATGTTTTATAAAAGGTACATGTTTGCGAAAAAATAGATCAGAAGACAATAGAATCGTCGATTTAATTCCTCACTTAAGTTACAGAAACGATATGGGTTAAAAGTGCAGATCTTAACTGTTTTTTGAAATATTGTTTCTGTAATTTAAGTGAGGAATTAAATCGCCGATTCTGTTTTCTTCTTTCTTAAACATATGATTGTGATATACATTGTGATAAAATGTTGTGGGAATTCTGCCTACAATATAGAAATAAGGAAAAAAGAAAAATTGTACCTTTGACGTTCCGAGTGGATCACCAGTGATAACAGATCTTTGTAAAATACCTGGCAATTATCTTTGAGGCAAGGTTGGCTCCTCTGGTGTTAGATGTGCTTGCTGATAGTAGCTCTACCCATTCTCACTTATAGAGTCAAGCTCTGATCCATACACTATCATCTCTCTTGATGCAGTCTGGAAATAAAACATTATACATCTTGTTTGGACCTCTAATGAAAAATAATTGATCCTGATTGAACAACAAGTGTTTAAAAGCTTTGGTAAAGACTGGTTAAGTGTTTCAGGATGATGTCATAACATGTCATCATGGCAACAAATCAGAGGGAAATTGAACAGAATTTAATGACATGAATGTTCAAATTACTTGTTGGCATTATTGATGCTTCTAAATTGTACAAAGCTCAATTTTGGGATTATTTTGACAAAACTTATATTCTCACAAAAATAATGTCATTGCTGGTTTATTAAAGTAAAACTCATATAAAATACAATCAAAATTGAACAGAGGAGGATTGAATGGATAGGGGAGTTATATGTCTAAACATAAACCTAAACCAGAAAACTGTGCTCATTGTGAAAATGCCATTGCTCATTGTGAAAGTGAAGCTGCTTTTGTTCTGATATTTCTTACATCAAATGGCAGCTATCTTGTTTTTCCCCCTTCAAATTAAAATGGCGGAAAATTCAAAAAAGAATTAAATCCTTACATATATTTAAAAAAAAGATTTTCTTTTTAATTCTTCATGGTCTTTAAGTTATTTCTATTTTATATGCCATACAGGTTGCCATTGGTGTTTTTTCTATGATAATTATTGATTGTTTTCTGTTACTTATTTTGACTCTCAGCAGGGGGTTTATTTTGCATTAAAACTCATGAAATAGTAAATATACCTATCACATACATTTAACTGAGGGACCAAAAGGGCATATATCTAGACTCATCCTTTACACAAATTTGTGAGTTGATAAATAAACTCAGTAACACTTGATAACCCTCCCCCCCCCGCTTGAAAAATAATGCTGGGGAGATCACTGAATGCCTTAGAGTATATTTGCATCTCCAATGAATAATTAATCTCAGTAAAAAGTACCCTGTGCTTTAACAAAACATTGTGGGGAGGTATGTATGTGGAGTAGGGGGAGGGGCTCATAAGGGCTTGTAGCTGTGTTTTCAATATAAATTGAAATATAGATGGCAGCATGGGTGTTGGTAGGTCCAGAATACATGTAAATGTATTACAAGAGTCACTTAATTTCTTGATTTCCATTTGGATCAACTTAAAACACCATTAAGTGATGTCCTCAGCATTTTTTCTCAGTTGGGTGCAAAAACTCTCATTTTTACAAATTAGACAAAAATTCGTGGAAATATGCCAATGATTTTTTCATTTTTAGGTGGGTGCAGACTGATTTTCAGGTGGGTGCAAGCATATTTTCAAAATCTCAGGTGGTTGCTGGGCCCATCTTGCTTTATGCTGGGGAGATCACTGCCAGTTGAATCTAATCATATGAACCTATTGACATATGGATTGTAATTTATTATTAAAATTGTGACACTTATAAGAGTAAATGAATTTTTAATCTTTAAAGGTTTTTCAACATTGTGTAAATGGGGATTTAGCTTGAGCTTTTTCAGAAGACTTAAAAATCTTTAGAATTTGAGTAAAAGTAAATGAAGCTAGCTCTATTGATAGAAAACAACATATAGAATTCAAATATGCCATTAAAAAGAAGAAACTGTTGGTCTTTAATTAATGGTTACAAATGCAGATCAATTAAAAACATGACTTAAAAAAACATGACTTTATGGAAACCATCTGATTAATAAAAAAAAAATCAACATCACATTTACAGCTTCCTCAATTTTTTTAGTTTCAAAAGATGTACTGAATAGTGTTAGGTTGCCAGGCTGAGAACATCTTCCCAAGAATCTATGCAACCTTATGCAGTCATCATTTCCACATCATCATTGCACACAGAATATCTTTCTAACAATACATTCAAAAGATAGGGAGACGCATTAAGGACTAAGGCACACCCAAAGAGTACATTAAATCAATAGAATTAAGGTTGTGATTAATAAGAATCATTGCTTATGAAAACTCTTGGAAATGTAGGAAAATTCAGAATGGATATATTTTTAATACTCACATAATAGTACATTTCCTCTTCTTTAACTTCTTATCTCAGACATAAATTCATCTTCTGAAAGTACAAAATGGGGTTCATGATTTAGATCTAAAACATTTGAGCAGCTCTTGCTATTTTTGAGTATGTATGTTTGGTATTTTGATGCAATCCTCAATAGATTCACATGTTTCTCTATTATTCATTTGTTGAAATTAAGAGATCTCTAAAACACTAAATGATATATACTACATTCCCTTTTTAAACTCAAAAAGTAGAAAACAGCAATTGTGAATAATTCCAAATGAAATAAGATTATTTTAGTCAATATTCAAACATATGAACCCTCACATAGAGAGACTGATTGAGAGAGTGAATGAGTAAGTGAACTTCTGAATGAGAGTGAGAGAATGACTTTAAGGAAGTGAGTGACTTACTAAGTGACTGAGTAAGTGGCTTGCTGGGTGGCTGGATGGCGGGCTTGCTGGCTGGCTTGCTGGGTGGCTGGATGGCGGGCTTGCTGAGTGGCTGGCTGATCAACTCCACATTTTGGAGATAAGCTTAAACATAAGTTAAGATGTAAGTTAACTACAGCCCATTTCAGTTTTATTTCGTCAGTAGAACCCCAAAAATATGAAATCAGGAGACCATTGTGCAATAATATTTGGAAAAGTATATTCATATTGTACATGAATGACATTTGTATATTTCAGATTATTTAGTTCTGTTTTGTGCAATAAGCCTGTGCCCTCTTATAATGAATTTCAGCCATGTTACAAAGTATCTTTTTGAAAATACTATGGCAGAGAAGCATACATGCTATCTATTGCAAGACTTATGCCTGGCACAACCGTCACCAGGTTATTAAGTGTTTTTAAGTTTCGCAAGGATCTTGCCATGGCCGTGGTAGTGTTATCGCGAAAGCCTGGTATAATCGTGACAATGCTATACTATATTGCAAGGCTTGTCACGACCGTGGTAATGTTAAAGCACGATATGACTGTGACAATGGTTATATTAAATAGCATTTAGAAGCATTGTAAATTTCATACATGTAATGTAATGTAGAATGATTAACTACCTTAAATATGTGAATCTAGACTTCTATACATGAACATGGTACTCACGTACATTGAAACATGAACTTTTAGATTCATTTAGAGTCCATTTCACTGTTTCATTGCGTCAGTAGAATGGCAAAAATAAGAAATTGGGAGACCATTGTGCAATAATATATGGAAAAGTATATTCATAATGTACATGAATGACATTTGTATATTTCAGATTTTTTAGTTTTATGTGCAATAAGCCTGTGCCGTCTTGTAATATGAAGAATTTCAGCCATGTTAATCTTATTGAAAATAACATGGCAGAGAAGCATCCCAATATAAGAGGCCACACACTTTATAAGCCAAACTAGAAGCAATCCAAGATATACAAATGTCATTCATGTACATTATGAATATACTTTTCCATATATTATTGCACAATGGTCTCTCATTTTCTTATTTTTGCCGTTCTACTGACGAAATGAAGCAGTGAAATGGACTCTAGTTTTCTTAGTTTTTTGTGCAGTAAGCCTGTGTCCTCTTTTAATTTAAGAATTTGTAACCGATGTTATCTTTTTGCAGGTTAAACAAATGTCATTTATGTACAATAGGAATATATTTTTCAATTATTATTGCAAAATGATCTTTTGATTTTACGCAATAAAACACTGAAATGGGCGATAATAGAGAGATCTGCTCACTATTACGGGAAATTCACGAGTTTATGTGGAATTTATTTGTCAAAAACATTATCATGTTTGATCCTCGTTTAGTCTAGTTTACTTTGAGCAACTTCTTACCTTCAAATCTGCTATCTTGACTACAAACTGAGTACAAAACCTCCACTGAGTTTACCACGCGGGGGTACAACAATATTGAATTTCGGCCAGTCAGTATGCCATAATGATTGCTCCCAAAAATAGCACGGGCTAGGAGCGCTCTGATTGGTTGGATTTACAGCACGGGTTAGGAGCGTCTATTGTTTGGATTTCGAACCTCAAACCCGGGTTCAATAGAAATTCAAACACGTGCTACACATCTTAGCACGTGCTACACATCTTAGCACGTATGGCACGGGTGCAATGTGTATTCGGCATGGAGTGCTTCTGCATTTTATTGGGGATGGAACTTGTGGACCATGTGTATTTCTAACTTCTTCACATGTGCATGGATCTAAAATTGTGACAGCCATCTTGGATTTGTCATATTATGTGGACATGGTTTTGGTTGTGCTGAATTTGTTTCAAAATAACATTTCTTGTATACCTTCGATAAGTGAGATAGGCATTTGAAATTAAATACAGATAGTATACTTGACATTTAATGCAGTAAACAGTAATACAATTCATTCTTATATAATAAGTGAGTCCAGACAAAAAGTTGTTATTGTGTTAGTTTAACTGGGCATAAATTACACTCATCGGCCTTGGTTTTCTTAATTGGCTTGGATAAAATGTTGTTCTGTTTATTCAGAAAAGGAGTATAGTTCAATATACAAGTTCACATTCGTTCCATCCTCTTGTAGAAATGAATCTAATATTATTTCATCTCAAATATAGAACACAAAAATATAATAAAAAACAAGTTTCTATTAATTGCAAAAGTTAGCTTCTATGTCATGACTGAGTTTGGGTTCCGCTTCTAGGGAAAAACATCCATCTGGAAATATCGTATTGACCATTGCTATACACTCCATATTTAATCCTCCCAGTAAAAAACATTGATATACAGTATACAAGAATATATGACATCAAGGATCTTGGGTTTGGGTAACGTGAGACATGAGGCCACTTGTCTTTTTGAATCTCATATTCAATATTCTTTCTTTAAACCCTCATATTTAATATTTTTGGAGTGGTAATTCAATTATGTACCTATTTTTTATTCTTTATCCCATAGTTGAACTCTGTTCCGCTCTGTTAGGTAACATAAAAACATATTTATGATATTTTGCAAATGCGTGGAAAAAGTGATATCTGTGGAATACGGAAAATATTTCACAGATATCACCTTTTGGCAGGGATTTGAAAACTACCACCAATATGATGTGTTTTGTTACATAGTTATTTCATGACATAACGGTGATGAATGAATGAATGGATGTTGTTTTGATATGCTTTGTTTAGTTTTAGAGGTGAACTATGGGAAAAATAGAACATCCTATGCATTTTCGTGATATTGTGTTAATCCAACTCATTGATATCAATATCTGCGCTAATTCGCTATGCTAACTTGGCAAGATATTGATATCAACTCGGAGATAAAAATAAAATCATTTAAAATCATATGATATCCTATACATATCCTTTACTGTGCCACAACTTTCTCATATGTTATATAATTTGGCACAGGCCATCATTTATTTTCCTTGAATTCATGCTTTTGTTCCTCGTTTTAGAAATGAGAGGAAATCTTTGATTTTCCTTGTATCTAAGTTGCTTAAATATTGCCCTGTGATGTTGATAAAAGTCAATAGTAATCCATTACAGTCACAGTTGAAATTAACCATTGCTAGCCCAGAATCTACCAAAATAGCATTTGCATTTTGTCAATATTGCCCTATGTGCTTTCCATGAAAATAATTTTAATTATAATATGAGGTTATATAATGGTTCTTTCTGTATATCGTTTTTATACTCGAGTGAGTATATGATATATTCACAAGTGAGCGTAGCGAACGAGTGAATATATTATATTCTCACGAGAGTATAAAATGCACGATATACATAATGAACCATTATATAATCTTATTATGCCACTCTAAGTTCAATTACAGTTGATTCGAACACAATCATAACAATTAAAAACCATAAAAATATGCCATAGCCAACTCAATAATGCTGATGTTGATCTCGAACCATTTATGACGTCACTTGATTCTAGGATTTTCATGATTTTTTTATTCATTAGTTCCCAGAATGCACTTCTACAGTGGTATACGCTGGAGTGTATACGGAGGAGTTGTATACGATGACGATATACCACTCTCCACTGTATATCGTTGTTATAGACCCATGTTATACAACTGTAATTTGACTTAGAGTGGTATAATTTATATTATACATTTTAATATATTTAAATTGGTTAATATTTACATACTATTGACTTAAACAACAATAAATAAAGAATTTTTTGTAAAAACACCAAAAATGGTATATGATCTTTAAATGACTGTTGTGTGAACATCAAAGGTCAAAATTCGCTGAAATTGTATTTTTATAAAGCACAAATGATTTTTCTTCAATATGATATGCATTATATTCAGATATCTTTGGGGGCTAAAAAGGGCCCTTAATGACACCCGTCCTTTGTGTCCTAAATCGACGGGGCGTTTCCAGGAAAACAAGCGATTTCTCGAGAACAAGTGATAGAATTGGACTGGGATTTTAGAAAATGAGAATATGCGAGTTTGTGATCTACTACTTTGACAGAAAGATTGACGTTTTCATATAAATACTAGTCTAATTCGTGGTCAATTCGTCAACTTCAGATTCGTTTGATCTACACTACGGAGCAGCTTTGATCAAGCAAAATAACAGTTTACCACCAGAAGTTGAATAAATAAGATCTTTGCTCAGGGTATTGTTCATCGGATGGTACATAATATGTCACCATAACGTATGATATGTAAGAGAAACGAGCAGTGAAACAATACTACGGTCATAGTAGTATAGTGGGATCTTCATTAGCCGCCATTTTATTTCGCTCCGCAGCGTTTCTGCGTGAATGAAACGCTCAGCTCCGTCGTGCATGCAAGAGCGTTTGGGTTGGACACCGTGATGTATGGTTTGATGTATACGTTACAGTCATCAATTTTATTATTCAATAGATATGAACGCTCCAATTTAGCTAATCTCAGAACGGGTACACTGCCACTGAGACTTGAAACTGATAGATACACCGGTGTCCCCATTAACGAACGAACATGTATGTGTGAGCGTGACGTCGTCGAGGACGAGATACACTTTCTCGTGGACTATTCACTTCATCAAACTTTAAGAATTAACTTATTTGAGAAAGCCAGATTACACATAACTAATTTTGACCAACTATCTAGTTTGGCGAAATACTGTAGTCTCGACAATTACAACTCACACGAACATTAGCCAAGGTTGTAACACCTTTCAGTCAAGCCGAGTAACTAAGTCAACATTCGAAAATAAAAATCTCAAAAATCGCACATCTTTGATTTCAAAAATAATTTGAGAGGTGGTTAATAAGATGATAATACACAATTTTACGTAATAATTTTGAGTACATCTCGAATCCATTCTCAATTAAGCGTTCTCAAAATAAGTATTCCAAAATATTTGAGTTCGGGATGATAAAAGTACGTTAAGATATACCGCTCCTTAACAAACTTCTTTGGGAACAAGATATTAATCAAATGCATATTCTTCTTATTTACTCCCTGACACATGCCAACGAATGTAACATAAGTAAATATCTCCGTTTTAAATAATTTTGTGAACGTTGTTCTCTACAGGTGCCATTTTTATAATTAAAAAAACAAAATTGAACATTTTGCATTTCTAAATTGATAAGTTTCTTGGAATACAACTTAACCGTTGACGATTTAAGTTATTAATAATATTTCCCTTAGTGATCCCATGCTAAATAGACAGTAACTGGGTCATTGCTTTGTGCTCAACCTTGTTTTCATGACTTTTAAACATGAGTCAACAATTATGTAGGAAATTTCAATTCCAAATGTAAGCGTGTCAACTCCTGTTTTTGCACAAAATGTAGCCTTTTATTATGATAGATCGCCAAAATCTGCATATACCTCTCAATGAGGCGACATGTTTTTAAATTTATAGATGCTGAGCTATAAACTCGAACAAAAATTCAAACCACCCGCTATTATTTTGATTACACAAGACGAAATTTCCACTCCCGGGGAGCAATGTGGTAACACTTTAAAGATGAATCCTTGAAAAATCGTTCGAATTTTCAAAAAAGGTTTCAGGCAGTTTTATTGCTTTGTTTAAGCCTCGACCAATATCATACTCAAATCAGATACCATAATTATAAATTAAAATGAAACACTAAACTCACCAGGTTATATGATAAACCGTTTGGAGAATTGATGATTTGAGTTAACTGTGGATATTTATATAAAATATAAGTCGGCATGTATTCGACCGTTAATGTACACACATGATGTATGCATCAACGTGTGACTTTAATATCAATTCGTGACTATCGTATTTGGCTTTCAAAAATTAAGTTGGAAGTGACAGTGGTTGGAGATTAACGAAAACGTCAATCACATCCAAATATCCAAATGACGTCAAGTATTAACAATACACTTTTCGTGCATCACGAACAAGGCAAGGTTCTGTGATCCAGCAATGTGCTATCCGAAAGAAAAAATTCACAAATATCAACAAATTTCATTGAGTTGGATATTACATTCGAAATCACAACTTTTGAAATATTTGTTTCAACCAAGAATTGTAAGAACTTTAAACATGTTGTTAGTTTTTCAAACCGCATATCCTCATTAACGTTCTTTGACAAGGATGAATTCATTTGAAAACATGGATTTTCTTGATTATTCTTCAAAACTACCCTTGAAACATAAGTATGTGGGATATTACAGTATAAATTGACACACATTTGTTTGCTTCATATCATGAAAAAATAAATGCAGTACCATCTTTCAATATTTGAAAACAGAAAGTTCATTCTGTATGTAAACAAGAAAAAATACATTTATTGTTGATTCATAATGAAAAATGACAAATAACATACATCTTTTGAAGTAGGGGTATACATGGACATAGTGAAAATTCAGAAATTTAGGCCATATCTCCAAGATTGCTTCACCAATATGTAACAAAACATCAAAATAATCATTTACACGTTTGCTGAAAGGTTTATGGAAAATAATTTAACAGAGCTTTACTTCAATTGTGGCACCATTCTTAGTTAGTATTGATGAACATACGAATATCGAATGTTGATTAAGTTACTTGGCTTGACCGCTTTACGTCTTTCAACTTACTAAACCCATCTAGTTGAATGGTATCCAAAATATTTTATACATACTAAGGTTATAAACAATTTGCTAAAATGAACAGAGTATTTTTCGTTTAGTTTATATCAGCATATACACAGACTCACTTTTCAATCACTTTAATTTGGTATCATCCTCTAATGAAATTAATCTAGCTCCGAGTCTGCTCATCGATTCTCATAAGCTGGTAAACCGACCTTTAAAGCTAGAATCTGATGGTTTATGTCCGGGCGATGTTTTTGTGTACCATCAGTCACTTAAAACATAATTGAAATTCTGTAGACAAGGGAATCGATAGTTCTGTAAATTGCATGTAAATCACAACATCGTTACCCATAATGGCATGCAATCATTGCTTCTTTTTCAATGAAGATTATCATGTGAATGAGGACATCATACGACATATAATTATAATCATTACTTACATTTCATAAAGATTGTTTAAGTAAACCCAACACGCAAATCACATAATATTCATTTTTTGTGTAATTATTTTTGCAGCAATAAAATTTTGTACAGTTCACAGAGCTATTCAATCCATGGGCAAACAGAGGTTTTACACTAGTCATCAGTACATATTTAGATCATCAATTGACATTTTTCCATATAAATGGAAAATAAATGGCATCATGGGTATATGTAGGGTTAGGGTAGGGCTAGAATACAAAACTGTATTGCCAGAGTCACTTTATTTCTTGATTTAAGAAGTAATTCCATTTACATAGATCGACTTAAAACATCATTGGAATGTAACTATATGATCTTAGCTTATTGATATGTGGATTGTGATTTCATATTAAAATTGTGATCCTTGTAAGAGTAAATGAACTTTGACTTTGACTTTGACCTTTTTTCTCGTAAATTATCGAAAAATAACGAAATTTATCGAATGTGGCATTCGGTATTTACCGAATATAAATAATTTAAATACCGAATGTACAAATAATTAATTGAATTATACGTGCGTTAAGGAAAACAAATTGATTCGCTGCATCACACAAATACATGTATAAATATAACATTCGATAGATTGGGTAAAGGTTTGGTAAATTGTTTGTTTTATTTGGTATTATGGAATATTAATGTACCGAATAAAGAAGCAGTTTAAACACCATACTGGCACGTACGAATGCAAGGACGTTTTTCTCCCTCAATACATTAGAAATGCACAATTACACATTAGAAAGGCATCATATACACCATCTATTTTTATTTATCCCATACTTGGACGTATTACGGGTTAGACTGTGGACTACTCTGATAATTGCAACTTCCATTTTTCATGGAAGGTCACACATTCCAACATATTTCAAACAGTCTGTATGATTATGCTAGGCACTTTCTGGGTAGTTGGACTTCATGTAGGGGTGGCAGACGGCCCTCAGGCCAATTCATACCCCCACCCTAAGAAAACCTTGGGGGTACTTTAATACCACCTGATCAAAAGAATACTAATGCATGTCATATATTCATAGTTTTATAGTAGGCAGAGCATACCATGGTTAGTCAGTGCCAGAAATGTCCAATCTCTAACTTATATGGTTACCATGGAAACAGTACTTATATCTCAAAATCTTCTCAATTTGACCTCCTTCAAAATATGTCCCTTAGCCCTCAAAGTGAAATATTTGCAAATTTGTTTGGATTTTGTGGCTGCAACTTTGTCAAAAGTTGTATAAATATGTATATATTCACACTAAAGCACTAAAAAGTTGATATAATGCTCCAATAAATCACTAATATCTGTCAAATATAGTCACACACAATTACTTTTAGGGAAAAGTGGGCGTGGCACTTTTTGGAACTTGTGTAATTGTTGCAGCATTAAGCAAAAAATACATATTACACTAACAATAATTGACATTTAATTATCATTTACTAACATTGTGTAACATTGTAATATGTTCATTATCATTATTAGATACTTAAATTATTTTATGTAAGTGTTATCATGAACTTTCCTTTTATCCCTATACCATACAAGGTGGGCATCACCAATGGTGTCAAACTAACTTTTCTGTTTAACTTATTTTTTACCATAGACAAGGGAAAAAGCTTTACTTGAAGTCGTGACTTCATTAGGTGCTATGTATATGGATAGATGGATTGATACTAGTCGGTAGATGGCAGCACTTGTGCTAGTTGGGCTAGATACAAGTATTTACCATTGACTTGACATGTGTCACTTAGTCTATTGATTTACCATATTCGTTCTGTTGGATTAAAGTAAAACTGCATTTGCATTGAATTTGATGATGTTCAGATTGTGTTTGAAACTTGATGATAATCAGAAGTGTTTGAAACTGGATGTTGTTCAGATTGTGTACACATGAACTTTAATAGGACCACTGAAACAATAAGTCAATGTTTAAGATTCTTTAAAATTATCTCAATGAGAATTTAGCCTGTTAACCTATAGTTAAAGTACACTTCAGCAAGATTTCGAAGCTATATAACAAATCTCATAATTTGCAACTTTTTCATTATTTGATAATTTAACCCATTATTCTTTATTGCTGATTTAAAAATTGCAAGGAATTCAAATGACCTAGGGAAGCCAGTGATATGAATTGGCCTTATTCATTGAGTTACATTAAAATGGAAAATTGTGAAGAACAAGAGAACTGTTCCACGGCTTCACAGGAAATATGGAAGCAAAGTCAACAAGGGATGAGGGAACTAGGCTGTTAACATATAGAGATTTAGAACTCTCCAGGGAAGTGTCTCTATTTGGTATAAAATACACAGGTCTATTCATGCACACCATTTTAAATATGAATCAAAATTAGTGATATTCATGTTTCTGGTGAAAGCATTAATTGAAAGAGACAAACATCCTACCCCAATAGTATAAAATATAAGGAAGTTCGAAGCAGTAAAAAGGTATTACCATTTTAGATTTGATTGAACAAATTGAATCAGAGGCAATTTTTAAATTTCGATATATTAAAAGAGGCTCTCTTGGTTAGATGGGAGAATTAGCTGCATGTTAAAGGTGCCGCTTTGTTCAGTTTATAACAAAATTGATATTAAGCACGAAACAGTAAGAAATGTTAAGCAAATATTTCATTCTATGAAGGCCAATACCTGTTCATCTTTCAATGATTTTTGCAATATGTATTGCCCGCAGCCCGTAGGGCGATGGTAATACATGTTGCAAAAATCACTGAAAGTGCAGTTGTCAGAATCCCCAGGCGGGCAATACGCTGGACAATACGTCTTTTAAATATGGAAATAATTCAGTGAGCTGTGAAATACGCTGGTATTTTTAGTCACATGGTTCTGAATTGGCCAATCAAATCACACGATTTATAGCAATGATGCAATAATTAGTGCTACTTCCATGAACACCCGTTTTGTAGAATAAGATTCTGATTCTCGTATTTGGTATATATATGAATTAGACAAAGGCAAATCCAGTCGAACATCTTGTTGAGCATCAAACAAAGGTACAAGCTATATATCATTTCTCAAAATGGCCACTTTACTGAAGAAATTGTCAAAAGATTATATGTATCATGTTTTAATGTATTTACGTTTAAATATAGCTGTCTTAATAAGTACACATGATGAAAATACAGGCACAAACAAAATGCATACTTTCTGAAACCCTGCGTTTGGATATTGATAAATTGAATGATATTGGCTAAAAACTTCTGTCAGAATTGAAACAATATTTCCCCAAGAAAAGTCAACATTTCAAAACAACAGCAATAGCTATAGAACTATCCTATTTAGATGTTTACTTGACAGTATGGAAAATTGGGGAAGCCTGACAGAGAATCATAACAGATAGAGGTAGAAAGATTTGATAAAGAAAATGGAGTTTTGGTGTGGGAGGGGGGGGGCATGTAATTGTATACTTGTTTATAAAATTGATAAAATGACATATTCTAGACAAGGATAGGCATTTGCCATAATAAACTATGAGGGATAATGACTCATAAACTTACACAATGGAGATTTGGGGTAGTAATATGGAACATACGTTATATGGAAACTGTAACCTTATAAGATCTTGTCCAGTATTTCAGTCATACCTGATTATAAAGGACCATTGATGTTACAGCATCAGGGCATATTACATATAATATTTAATCATGACCATCATTTCTACTGTGCCAAAATCATTCAACCAATTTTAAAATGGAATACGAGAACAAGATTTCTTATTTTAGGTTATATTCATATGTCTAATAATATTTGATATTAAACATATTAACTTTTATTGTTTTTATACACTAAACAGATTTGTTTAGATATTATTTTAAGTTTTAACATAACAAACCACTTTCCAGGTTGAAGGAATCACTAAAGGTACAGCATTTCAGAAATGTGTAAATTGTTTATATTTCATTATTTTGTGAAATACTAAAAGGAGTTTTACCCGTACCTTGTTGACCATGAGTCAATGAATGCATTATGTAATATCTGCAAAATGATGCACTATGCAATTCATACATGGAATAATTTATTTTGCCATATTGGAATCAAGTATTTTCGTTAATCCATTGGATAGATCATGCATTACCTGATGTTGATAATAGAATCAGTTAGTCAATTGTAAGACACCATTTATCCGAGAAAATCTTAGTTATGTATTAAGGCAGGGCATAACATTTCAAATATCGTTTATTCATGTTTACTACATCTATGGTTCCAATGTCATTTAAGCCTGATTTGGTGCAAATGTCAAAGCATAACATCAACTCTAAAGTAGTTTAATTCAATGAAAATTAAAAATATCAAAAACGACAATTACTGTCCGCCATCTTAGATGCGAAGGTTACGGCCGTTACCTTCACTTGGTACTGATCAGTGTCGGTCCATTACTTTTCAATTGCATAAAATGGCTCTAACCCTGACAAATGTATTAATCAATTTTAACTCATAGCTCTTGATCAATGAAACTATTTATATTCTAGCTTCAAGTCAATGAATACGACTTTGACAAGCTAAAAAGACTAAGGACCTCTAGGACTTAAAAGTTAATTTGACCATTAATGACCTATGATAGGGAAGGGTCATGATAACACTTATATAAAATATTTAAAGTATCTAATAATGATAATGAACATACTACAATGTTACACAATGTTAGTAGATGCTAATTAAATGTCAATTGTTGTTAGTGTAATAAGTATTTTTCATTTAATGCTGCAACAATTACACAAGTACCAAAAAGTGCCACGCCCACTTTTCCCTAAAAGCAGTTGTGTGTGACTACATTTGATAAATATTATTAATTCATGAGATCATTATATCAAGTTTTTAGTGCTTTAGTGTGAATACATACATATTAATTCAACTTTTGACAAAGTTGCAGCCACAAAATCCAAACAGATTTGCAAATATTTCACTTTGAGAACTTAAGGACAAATTTGGGATGGGGTCAAATTGAGAAGATTGTGAGATATAAATACTGTTTCCATGGTAACCATATAAGTCAGAGATCGGAAATTTTTGGCACTGACTAACCATGGCATGCCCTACCCACTATAAAACGATGAATATCTGATATGCATTAGTATTATTTTTATTGGGTGGTATTAAAGTACCCCCAAAGTTTTGTTGGGGTAGGGGTATAAATTGGCCTGAGGGCCTTCTGCCGGCCCTACATAAAGTCCAACTACCCAGAAAGTGTCTATTATAATCATACAAATTGTTTGAAATATGTTGGAATGCGTGACCTTCCATGAAAAGCGAGATCCATTTCTAGAGCACTTCTACAGAATAGTCCACAGTCTAGGTACATAAAGCCGGTTTGTAAAAACTTTAAAGAAGGGAAGG